>CM062805.1:378674758-379984758 GCA_031772625.1 Pinus tabuliformis | reverse complement strand
GGGAAGAACTAATTTTTTAGTGTCAACAATACGGTTCTGATATGCTTATTAGAGGTCTTGGAGTGATCCATGTATTGTCGTCACTTTTAAAGTCTCCTATATACCACTTCACCATTTCAGGTTGGTCTCCTTTTCATCACGATTTATTACGATAGCTTATCACGAATTTCTTAAACAAGTATACCACTTCACCATTTCGAAGGCTGGTCTCCTTTTCATCACGACTTCTTACCATAGCTTATCACAAATTTCTTTAAAAAAGTATTTTATTGAGTGATTCTATTGCAATTTCTCATTTACTTGACTTACGCAATTCTTCATGGTATGGTTTATATCAATTATTCTATTGTTGTAGCCCATCTCCAACACAATTATGATTACAAACTCCTCTATGCACCCTTCATTCACGACCATAGCACCATGCCCTCTAAGGTTTCCAATCTTTGAAACTTACATACTTACATTGATTCCTTCGCTAATGCTTTAACGAGAGAGAAAGTGCAATGCTACAGAGTAAGCCTCTCCTCAAATTTTTAAATGAAGTAACACGACCTCATTTGCTTCTCCTAAAATAAAACCATACATGGGATCTTGCCTTCAATAGCCTTTTTAGTGCTCATTTACGCACCCAACATATATACTCTTGTAGGTAAGGGCATTGAGACAAATTGGTATTGGATAACTTTATGCAAATGAATTCTTGTCAATGTACCGATGATAGGGTTCTTCATTTCCAACCCTTAGTGAGTAATTCTCCATGACCAGGTTCGTTCATTGGTACATTATGCTTAGTCATACATGGGCTCATCGGCCATAGTATTGTAACATGTGGCTCTGACACCACTTGTATCACCCATCAATTATAGGAAATAGTTAAATGTTTTAATTAACTAATCTCACACAACACCATACAGTCATAGTATTGTAACATGTGGCCCTGACACCACTTGTATCACCCATCAATCATAGGAAATAGTTAAATGTTTTAATTAACTAATCTCACACAACACCATACAGTTTACAACACCATGTCGTAATCAAAGATGCCACTTACAACTTACCACACTCCATATTCCTAGTTATTTATTTATTTATTTTCCATAGTATTCACCCTCGTAGCTTAAATAAATTTTTTAACTTCCTTGTTATTTTACTAACCTTAAAATTTAAAATTCGATGAAAGTTTTATAAGTTGCACCATATGATGAATTTCATAATGTATGCTCCAAGGTTTAATCGTTAGTGTGCATATCATGTTCGATTCATGCTTACCATGTGAATACACAATCTAAGGGATAATGCATACATTGCATAAATATATATAAGCTTGCAGTTGAACCGATCAAACCTTTAGGTGCTCCTCATTCATCTGCCGTGTAGAAAATGGAACCTTAGGAATGGTCAGATCTAGATCAATGGCTCTCGTCCACAAGGTTAAGCATTGGCAGCATGGATTGAAGGGAGTTGTTAGAGGCAACTACCCTCCCACCCGAACGTCATGATTGAATCATTCCTCCAGTTCTCTTAGCAATGGGAGGCTCTGCAACCATGGTAGAGAAAAATGTTGACTCAATGTCTATTTGTCTAGTCAGTTGACCCTTCTCAACAAATATTTTCATCTTAGGCGATTAGCTTGGTTGTTGTGTCACTTTTAAAATGTTTCTCAGTGTATATGTGTTACAGCTTGAGGTTAGGGTTAACACCTGGCTCGTTCAGAGCTATTTGCTTCTCCACCTCGGCCCCCTCTCGCTGATTGAGATTTGGCATGGTGATATCAGCGGTTTTGGTTGTCCAAAAGTGATATTTGTATATAACCTCGGCTATAATCCCTTTTCTGATAATTTGTTCTTCAGAAAATGCTAAATAAATAATTTTTTCGAGGCATACGATTTTGTTGAAGGAAGTGGAGGTCCTCTTAGTAACCTCTCCTACCATGCTTTCAATTCCCTTTTTTTCCCCTCAGAATTATCTATTTAGGATGAACCTAATCTCTGAGTATTGTGTGTTATTACATTACATAAATGCTCATAAAGAGTTATTTAACAATTGAACCTTTGACTTTCCTAGACATATGGAATGAGCAAGAAACTCATTCATATAATTTTATAAAAATAATATTTCTTTTTCTTAACAAGTACAAAGACAAAAATGACATTTACAAATACCAAACTTAGTTACACTTTTCTTCAACCACACTGGGCCACCAAATCACACAAGTAATACATCAGACTTGCAACATCACATGAGTATTGCATTGGACACATCACACATGTGTTATGCCAGATCCACCACATCACATTGATATTACATCGAACATGTCACACATGTGTTACACTGGACTTTCCACATATAATAATATGTTGGCGGCGTACCAATATATGTTACACCATTATGTGTATGTTAATCAATGTGGGATTGGGTCACACCCCTCTTGGTTACCTTATGGAAACATAACACATACCAACCAAACTATCAATTAATAGTCATGCAACTTCAAACATCCATCATCATTGATCACCCGAACTATGCATTATCTTCCTAATCATCTGGAAAATATTTTTACTAGTTAACATATTTGGGGTTTGACACTTTTTTCTCCTTTATAAACTTACTTGAATTCAAATAAATGTGTCTCCTTATCCCTTGGGATTTTTACCAAGTGCCATATATTGAGAGAGTGCCCTTGAACAACATTATTCAACCAACTCATTTTCAAACTTGTTTGATCAACATAACTTCATTAAGTTCTCAAAATTTTCAGCTTATAATACCTCCTTTGAAATCACTAATGTGTCAACAAATGTTCAATGATCGCCAAGGAATCATACCTCCTTTGACATCAATGACATGACATTTGTGGTCATTAATGACAACACACTATTAAAAAAATCCAACTAGTATATTAATGCTCATTAACTTGGTCCTTTTAGCTCTCCCCTTATATCAACTTTCAACCCTTTTAGCTCTAGTGGGGGTAAGATTCCAAATGACTCAGGAAGACAAAAAAAAAAATCTGATAATGAGAAAAGAAAAGTACCAAAAAAATTCACTTGGTTAATGGGAAACTATCAAAACTCCAAAGGACTATGGAGGAATTAGAATCTAAGTTCTCCTTCTAATGAACATGTCTTTGCAATCTAATTTGTTATGGCACTTGATCACTAATAAGGAGGAGTGGTGGAAGAAACTAGTTTTTAATAAGTACTCTAATCAGAAAAAAAAGCATTTTTGTATTACATGAATAATGCTAGAGGATGATATTAAATTTTCCATCTCCCATGTATATCCCTTCCTATAATTGCTCTCTATTGACTTGGATCTCTAAAAATCATAAAAGTATTAAACTTTGGATGTATGGTATTTTGGTTCAACAACCCCTTGATCTCCTCTCCTCTCTAAGGCCTCTGCATATTTTCTTGGCATTTTGAGGTAACCTCCTCTTGGCCGATGTCTCTTCTTATTCAGGAGACAATCTCTGGTCGAATTAAAACTTTGGTCTAGCTAGTTGTGGCATTATTTAAAACAACTAGACTTACACTGAACACTACATAGGTTAGAGGTCCTCAAACTATAATATAAAAAGTGATTACTTATCACTCTTTTTTCCAAATGGCCTTCCTTCAAAAAGTTGACTATCCATATTTATATGGAATGCAAGTGGTTTATTAAAGATACATATTTCTTTTTGGAATCTTTAGAAAATATGATCCTCTTCGTGGAAAGCCTCTGTAAAGGAGGATTTTGTGGGCCATCAAGATTCCCATTATGTTTCTCTCATGAAGAATCAATATCTCATGCTTTTTTAGAATATCGATATTCCAAATTTGTTAAGGAATTTTATCTCCTTGATCTCTCTTTAAATTTTCAATAGCCCTCTCATATCTCTATCTTCTTTGAATCTTAGGTTAAATCTTATTTGGGATCTTTCAAAGGAAATCCACACTTCAAAATAATTTGGAAAGAATACCAAAATTTATATGTTGGAAATTGTGGTTAGCCAGAAATAGGTCAATATTCCATAACGAAAATACACTTTCTCAAATTTTTGTTTCTCATGTTGTGTCCCTTTTGTCTACTAATTTCATGACTAAGAATCACTCTTTGGAATATCCCTAATAGTTATATTCTTAGAAATATATTTTGTGGAACTGTATAGACATCCTGATTTCACCTCCCAAAGCAGACTTTCATAAAGAAATATCGCATATTTGTCTCCCCCTAGAATAATTTGAACATTGGTTATCGTCTCAATCGAGCAATATGTTTTGTTTGTATGGAGCTTCTAAAAATAATATACGGGTGAAAAGTGTGTGGACAAGATTGAGGATGAATGGTCTTCTCTTCCTAAGTGGTTGACCTCCAAAACTCTCTAAGTCAAAAGAAAATTAGTATATCTTCCTTTGATGACTCTCATAGTCCTATTTGTTCTATACATCAAGATTTAAATGTGATGATACTTCTCATAGTGGATTAGACTTGGGTCAAGAAAATACCTCCCATCTAAAGTTTAATCAACATGAAATACCACTACATAAAAAATTTAGCCATTTTCTTGAGAATATATGTGTAACCACTCACATGTTCTCTTTTAGTTATGTAATAAGTATATGTAAGATTTTGTGAATATCCCTCTGAAAATTTCATAAACATTAAGTTTCTATTTTTATAACTATTTTTATATAGTTGTCCCACGCATATTTTTCCATAAAAAATTTATTTATTATAGTGAAATAAAATATTAAAAACAATCTTAAAATTTTAATCCATTTAAATAATTAAAATTATAAAGTAAAACAAAATATACAAAACTTTTTCTCAAATGACTCCATTTTTTTAAGTTTTCTTTCTTGGACGAGTCAATGCTATGTATTCTCATCATTATGATTGTGTGTTCTCAAATGACTCCATTTTTATGAGTTTTCCTTCGGGGAGAATTCAATGCTATTTATTTTTATCATTATGATTTTGTGATTTTGTTTGAGATGTTTAAAAAATTTGAAGTTTACTTTTTTTAACTATAATAATAATATAAGTTTAATAATTTTTTTAAGAAGAATAATTAGGTTGGCTCGGACTCTCAGATGGTGTTTCCATTGGCCACTATCACTATATTTTTAAGGCCCATCATAATATGTCTAAGGCCTATTATAACGTTTCTTTCTATAGATAATATTTTTTTATCGATATTTTTTTGTGATACATAGTGATTTTTTGAAACTGATTCTTTCTATAGATAATATTTTTTTATCGATATTTTTTTGTGATATATAGTGATTTTTTGAAACTGATTTTGAGATTAACATCGTTATTTTTACTGGTTGAAAATTAATTTAAAAAAAAAAATCATGATATACATACCACATTAAAATATATAACCTATAAATAGTAGTTATAAATTAAGGTCCATTTTACAATATAAATCAAAATAATTATTTTGTAACCATATTTAAATTTAATTAATAAGAACATAAAAATTTAATACTTGCATTATAACAAGATTCTTAAATAGGAATATTCACCTCCATTTTACTACGGATATTACAATACCATTGACCAATATCATGGTTTATCAATACCACATGTTAAAAAACCATAACTCATTTCAAAATCAAAATATTTTATAAATATTTTATTTTAATTTAATTTTATAATATTGTTTAAATTAAATTTTAATACTAACAATGTAAAAAGATTCTTAATATTTTATCATGGATATTATCAATTTGTAAATAGGTTTTGTTACAATATCATGGCTGATCAATACCACTTGCGCAAAAGCCATAACCTATTTCAAAATTAAAATATTTATAAATGTTTTATTTTAACATTTTTTGATTAAATCTAAAAGCAAAACGGTATGAGCAAATGTTGCCGCGGTGTAAATGCTAGTAAATATTTACAAGTGGTCTCAATTAAGAACTAATAAAACTTTAAAAGTGATTTCTAGGAGAGGCACTTTGTAGGGAAATATGCAGAGATTTTGTAATGCCCTATAAACATTTTCACATCATGTATATTATTAATTTGTACATAGGGTTTGTTACAATACCATGGCTTATGAATACCACTTGCGTAAAAGCCATAACCTATTTCAAAATTAAAATATTTATAAATATTTATTTTAATTTTATTTTTACATTTTTTTATTAAATCTAAAAGAAAAATGGTAGGGGGAATGTTGTAGTGGTGTAAATGCTAGTAAACAATTACAAGTGGGCTCAATTCAAAAATAATAAAAGGTTAAAAGTGATTTCTAGGAGAGGCACTCTCACCGGGAAATATGTAGAGATTTTGTAATGCCCTATAAACATTTTGTAGGCCACACCAACCTTTAACACTACTGGATTTTTTCCCATGGAGTTTAGTGACTTTCACATCATAGAGTGACTTAAGAGTACACCTCATCACCGTCTATTCTATGGTTTGACAAAATAAAAATAAAATATAAAATTAATAATTAATAATTTTAATTAATTAATAATAAAACTAGGCAAGATTCATCTTATTTCGAGATATTCCGTTAAAACAAATTAAATCTCTCGACATTGGAAAAGGAGCATTTGATAAATTAAAGATTAAGATGAAGCTAAAGTACTTAATAAAAATTAGATATTTATTTAATTTCATTTAAATTTGTTATCTTTATAATAAATGGACAAGTGGATTTAATTAAATTTATACAATTAGTTAGTTGATATTTAACAATAGTATGTATGACAATAGTAACTTGAAGGAAGTGTCTTCCTACAAGTACCTAGGAATTGATATTCATCACAACCTCAACTAAAATTATAGCATTGAGAAATGATTAATGGGGGATAGAAAGCTTATTTTGGTCTTGAAAATAGTTGCAAAACAACAAACCTCCTAATGTGGGATAGAAATAAGTTCCTCTTTGAAAATTTAGCCACTATGGTTATCTTATATGGATGTGAAATTTGGGGTTGTAGCATCTATAGACTATCCTCGAGAAAGATTGAGCAAATCCAGAAGTAACGTATATAGAGGTGGGTCTTACCCATATCGAAAGCCTAGCTATGACTAGGCTTCTGTTGTACAAGCACAAACTCAACAACATAGAGGACCATAGACCATACTTACCAAGTTCGAGTTCGAATTCAAATTCGGTACAATACAATAAAAATTTGAATTAAAAATATCCAATTCGATAATAGACATCTTAAATAATAGTATGTTTGTTAATTTTGTTTTTTATTTAATTTAAATTTTAAATAAATTTTATTAACTAATATTTTTAATAATATAACAATCTTACAAGTAAAAATCATCTAAAAAAAATTCCTCCAAAACTTCTCTTTTTCAGATCTCAAATATAATATTTTTTTTAATTTAGAAATTTATTTATGTAATAAATGCACATTTATAAAACAAATTTATCTATAATTTCTCAGTATAATATATAATCTTTCCATAAATAAAAATACTATCACCAATAAAAGAATCAAACACTTTCAAAGATTCTTTCCTTTCCTTGTAACTAAGTTGGGAAGACTGAAAAAACATAACTTTTCTAATTTTACTTTTACTTTCTATATTTTTGGCATCTCGTTATCTTTCTTTCTATATATCATTCTTTCTTTTCCTCGTTGCTAAGTTCTCATGACTAAAAAACCATAATTTTTCTAATTTCACTTTTACTTTCTATATTTTTGATATCTAATTATCGTTCTTTATATATATATATATATATATATATAGATATATATATAGATAGATAGATATATATATATATACCCTCCTTTATCTATTTCAGTTCATCAAAAACGTTTCTTATTTCTGTTTTTCAAGAACGTTTCTTATCAAGGGAAGGCACAGAACTTAATATAGGTCAGCACTAGTTCGGCTTACCTCCTGGCAAGAAGAAGGGAAAGAGAGGCGCTCCCATCTAGCTATTCCAGTAAATTAACAGGTACAAATCGGATTGAATTTAGGTGAATTGTTCGGCAATCGAGTATCTTTTTCCCCAATACGGGCGAATTTGGTAACTATGCCATAGACTTCTTAAGCTACCTTTAAATTCCAACCAAAACCACCTAAAGCTCAAACGAAGTTGGTATAAAGACATCAGGGCCTCGTTACTTCTAAGTTCAACTCCATAGTGTGAGAATATGAACGTCGATGATGAAAATCACTTCCTCTTAGAGTGCCCCGCATACAACCACATTGGATCTCAGTTTCAAAATTTTTGTTGCAATACTAACCTTTCAAGCCTTTTAGGTTTTCAAAATTATAGTTACCATGTGAGGCTTCTCTCCAAGCTTTTCGAACATAAGAATAAAATCTTAAATCAAACTAAATAATTGATTTCTTTAGGTCTGATAGACCCAACTTTAGTTTCAGTAGAAGTTAACCATGAATTAATGGTTAGACTATGTATGATGGCAAGACTAGGATCCGTGAAATTCGTATAAATAGGCACGTAATGATTATCGGATCACGGTAGTAAAGCTCTTCAAAGGGTTTTATTGTTCTAGTCTCTCATTGTGTGCGTCGCTCGACACAGTTTTGTATTTCTCTGTTTGTGCTTTGATCTGTATGAATTTATAAAGTCGGCTCGGAATTCTATTCTTTTCGGGGTTAACCCACACAGATCCACTGATCCTGCAATTATCGACCGAAACACGTAACAACATTTCCGACCTCTATTGCTCAGTGAGGTTTATTTTCTGGTAACTACCATTTTACTACTATCACTGCTTTATTCTATTGCATCGTAGCTAAAATATGAGATTCATACGGGGCCGTACACCAGACACTCTGGTTGTTATACTTTATCTGAAGAAACCCCATATTTAACGACAAAGCACGAAGTCAGGGTACTGTCACACCCTAAATCAAACAATCTCATCACGTTCCCGGTCGATGGCCCGTCCAATTATCTTAAACCATATTCCCATTCAGGGAGTATTCACAACAGCTTTTCTTCTCGCAATAGTATGGCCCAAAATCCTCCTTCCGACTCTTTTCTGAGGAGGTTGTTCCGGTTCCGGTTCCGGCCTCCAGTTCAGATGCTTCCGAACCAGCGTCTGGAGTAAAGACTGTCAGCGAGGAGCTGCTTCCATCTTCGCTGATGGGTCAGACTGCTACGACCAACTATAGTCCGGTAAGCTTCAAACTTTTACCGTTGAAACATTTCCTGCAAATTCTCACTTTTTGTATTGCTTTTGCACGTTCGCGATTGTATGAGAGTCCGCTTCGAGATATTTGAACCCTGCTCATATGTTTTCAGTCACTATGAACAATGGATTGCATGCAGAAAGTTGTTACTGACCACCTCAAATTTGGAGATACTGTGAATTCCACCTCCGTTGTTACTGCCACGGACGACTCAGAAGACGAAGTCAGAAGTGAAAATGGAAAAGATGATGACTATTTCTGTGAAGACATTGAGCAAGGAACATGGGAGCTGGTCAAATACAAATCAGATTCAATAAAGAAAGATCATGATGATACAGATGATGGTTGGGAGGTTTTGTGAAAAATCCCCAAAGGGAGCCGCTGACAAGGAACGATACTAGTTTCTGCCTGGATTTTCTATAGCCTTGATGCTTAATTTTCTTCGGCTTAATAATAGAATTTCCTTTTGTTTCGTGCGTTAATTGAAATCTTCTGGTTATGGAAAACGGCATGAATTGTAACATCAAAATGTAGGTTACTCTGCGTTTGTATTTTGAAATACTATCTATTTTATATGTGAATGAACTCGGTTACTTATGAGTCATGAATGGATTTGTATTTTGAAATATTCTGTGTGTTTATTTGTTAGAAAATACTGATTATAGGTTATGTATTTTATATGGTAAATTAATTTGAAATGCTATGTTAAATGAAATTAACGGTTTAATATTATAAATATATTGATTTATTTTGTTTTCCTATCAATGTTTAAATGTATTTTTATGGATTTCCGTATGTAAATATTTTATGAAATGAATAATATTATGGTAAAATGATGATTGATTAATGTAGATTAAAGTTAGGAAATTTTTTTTAATATTTTATTTCTATGATTATGGTAGTTTTGCTAATTTAACGAGTGAAAAATGATGATAAAGTGAAGAAAGATGATAATTTGGATTTTGAAAATTAGAATGGATGTGAGTAAGAGTTGGAAAATCCAAGAGAAAATGTTTTTCATCTTCAACCTTCTTATTATTGCAAAGGTGTATGTCCCTCCATTATTGTAATGTTGCTTTTAGTTAAACTGAAGAATTTTTCATCTTCAATCCTCTTAGTATTGCAAAGGTGTAATGCCCCTCCGCTGTTGTAATGTTGTTTAATGTTGTTTTTAGTTAGACATGTTTTTCATCTTCAACTGTTATGGAACAAGCTCAAGAAAAGATAGAAAATATAGATCAACGCCTTAGAATTCAGCCTCTTCGAGGGGGCAACCTCCTTTACATTACATAAATGAACAATTCTTGGATGATACAAATGAAAAGACCTCATTTCTATATATAGGAGTCTAAGGGGTCATAACATAATCAGAGCCGACATAACAATAATAATGTAAGGGCACAATAATAACAATAGTGGGCTTCTATGGGGCACAATAGTAACAATATGGGCACTACATGGGTACAACAATATAATAAGTGGGTTATACTAATAACAATAAGGGGTTACACTAGTAGTATAGGGGCCTAACATGCCCCTCTCCTTCAAAAAGCGTTGTCCTCAACGCTTGAGTAGTTCTTGATGTTTCTGTATAAAATTCTTGTCCTCCCATGTGGAATATTCAGCAGGTAAGTTCTTCCACTTGATTAGATACTCTGAAATTGATCGATTTCGTAGCTGTCGGGTTCTTGTTTCTATGACTGCTCCAGGTTCCAATATGATTTTTCCTTCCTCTTCAATTTCTGGCAATATTGTTTGGATTGGGATCTTTTGCAACTTTTGAATAAGTGGCCATACTTCTTCGTCCTTCTTCTATTCATCCCTTGCTTCGTTTATCCAATCTGTTTGGATAATATAAATAGCACAAAACAATGCTTCCACATCCACATCCTTGAAGAGTCTTCCCATTCGGTAAGGTCGCCATTTTTTAAGTGCATGTCGTATTGCCAACATTTCCTTCTCATAAATAGCTTGTTTGAGATGTAGCAGTAAAAATACCCAATCACCTACATCAAAACATTTTTCACTACAATGTTTATCTACCTGTTGTTTCATTTGATTTTGCACCGAAGTGGTGTTATCCTTTAAAAGTTTGAGAACTTGTTGTTGATGCTCGATGTGATCTTTCACTACTTGAACCTTTTTCTTCTTGATATGTCCTTCTATCTCTAGAGTTTGAGGAGTGGTAATTTCTTCCAATCCTTTACAAGATATGGTCGGATTCATTTCTTGATGCTCAATGTGATCTTTCACTTCTTGAACATTTTTCTTCTTGATATGTCCTTCTATCTTGATAGTTTGAGGAGTGGTAATTTCGAACAATGAATTACAAGATATGGTTGGATTCATTTCTTCTTTCTCGATGTGATCTTTCACTTCTTGCACATTTTTCTTCTTGATATGTCCTTCTATCTTGAGAGTTTGAGGAGTGGTAATTCTTTCCAATGCTTTACAAGATATGGTCTGATTCATTTCTTCTTTCTTTGGGTTGGTGTCCTGGAATATATCCTCTTCTTTTGATGTTTCTTGATCATTTTCTTCCTCCTCTTCATATTCTATGTAAAATAATTTCTTCTCAGCACACCTATGACCTTTAGTGCATTTGCTATCACAATTGTAACAAAGCCCTTTTTCTCTTTTTTCTTCCAATTGTTGTGGTGTAACCCTTGTAGGTTGTGGAAGGCCGGGAGAAACAACACTTCCATCTTTATAGTTGTGAGGGGTATGCTTCCTGGTTTCCTTAATTTTGCTTTCCATTATGTCACAAAGCCCTTTTACTCTTTCCAATTGTTGTGGTGTTGCTCTAAAGAAGGTGTTGCTCTTTGTATCCTCATAATGTGCTATCATTTCCTCCGTGAAAATAGACCATGTAACAAGTTTTTTACGAGAACAAAGCCCTTCATACCATAAAAATTGATCCGGTTCTAAATATGAAGATGCAATACATACCTTTTGTAATAGTTGTACGCCATGTAGATCAAAATATTGCTCCATCTGAAGTATCCAATTTACCGGATCCTTGCCATCAAACTTCCTCATCTTGTTTTTTCTTTATTTTAGGAGCTCGACCTTGAAACGACTGTAACTCTGTACTTTCAGATCTTTAAGTTCTGAAATTGTGAAATATATTAGCTCTCTGTGTCCTCTTTCCAATGCCATCAGTCTGATCTAAATTGGATTCTCTAAGAAAGAGTTATGCACAATCTCCCAAGATGACTTGATTATAGACCTTCCCAGAAGAGCAAAATTGTATGAAGTTCCACGTGTCACTGTTTCAACCTTTGAATCTGAAACACACACACAAGAAACTACCGTCCGTCCTCTTTCTGTACCTTCTTACGAAATTTCAATCCGATCCCCAGAGAGAAAGTTATGACAATTTTCCCCAGGTCACTTGTTTTGAATGTAATTCAGGGGTCTGCAAAAAGACCAACTTCCTCAGATCATATCTCCGCAAATATTGCACGAAAAGCTCTGAAATTTGGACCCAAGGTTTAGTGTGATTTCTTCTCAAATGGGTTTTTTTGCGACTTCTGAAACATCACAAAAAAAAGTTATAGCGAAAATGCCACGATGACCTGTTTAGAGCAGCGAAACCCTAGAATCCAAAGCTCTAATACCAAATGTTATGGAACAAGCTCAAGAAAAGATAGAAAAGATAGATCGACGCCTTAGAATTTAGCCTCTTCAAGGGGGTAACTTCCTTTACATTACATAAATGAACAATTCTTGGATGATACAAATGAAAAGACCTCATTTCTATATATAGGAGTCTAAGGGGTCATAACATAATCAGAGCCGACATAACAATAATAATGTAAGGGCACAATAATAACAATAGTGGGCTTCTATGGGGCACAATAGTAACAATATGGGCACTACATGGGTACAAAAATATAATAAGTGGGTTATACTAATAACAATAAGGGGTTACACTAGTAGTATAGGGGCCTAACATCAACCCTATTAGTATTGCAAAGGTGTATGTCCCTCCACTATTGTAATTTTTTTCTGAGTTACACCGAAGTGTTTTTCATCTTCAACCCTCTTAATATTGCAAAGGTGTAATGCCCCTCCATTGCTGTAATGTTGTTTTTAGTTAGACTGAGTTATGTTAGTATGATGGAAGAAAAGCCATAAGATGCATTGGAATATCGATATATATTGATGTAAATAAGTATTTTTTTGATGAATAAATGGAATTTAAGGGCTTCAGAATAAGACACTTGGAAATGAGAATCTTGCCAAAGAAAGAAAAGAACAAAAATCCCATTGTTAAATGAGATTAGAATAATTCACATATGATAAAAACTCTAGATAAGATTCTAGATAAGTCTAATGGATAGGAGAAAAAGATAAAAAGACGACAAAAATTAGATGCAGCTAAAGGAAATTAATGATGAAATAAAAGTATTAAATACTTATTGAAAAGATCAATAGGGGTTGTGATCAAATATGATGATGTGAATCATTTCATTAATCAAATGCAATTACATATATACATGCACACACAATCTGTTGGTTGAGAGAATATCTCAACCACACACCAATGTAGGAAATATATCCTAACTACTAGGAACAGACTCCTTTAATTAGTAAGAATCACAACTAAGACGAGTAGAAGTTACATTTTCCAACACTCCCCCTTAATGACTACTTGTCTTGATATCAATCTGCAAAATCTACATCTGGTCTAGTCTCGTGGTTACACCTTGTACCTTGTTCATGCAATTGTTAATGTCCATATAAAGGAATAACCATCTACTGGAATGCATGGGTTTCCAACTGCTTCAACCGCCAGTCTACTAGGAATTCCTTCACATACATGGTTCATCAAAACTATTGATGAACTCTCCCTAAATATGAAATTTCACCTCATGGAGTCTAAAACCAATATGGCCCACCCAAGTGTATCCATCCTACATGACACACTCTTCCAGGTTGTTAAAACTCTCTTACAGAGGGAACACATAACAAAGGGTATGCATGCCTCTCTGGGTCTTACAACACATCAAGTACATAAAACTTTTCAAGACCACAACTAACCATTACAAAGGAGTATATGACATGTAAATTTGTTCTAATTACAATATGTGACTCATACTAGACCATGAGTTTGTTCCACAAACTCACACTAATTCACACACACTCGATTTTCCTTCATCTTCCAATCTCTAATGCATCTCTTCTAATGCCATATTCAGTATTATGTATTCATAATATCTTGCAAATTTGTTTATTATTGGAATGACCAGTTCCAACACACACTCAGAATTGTGACAATAATTGGTAAGACCAATGTCACTTCAATAATAACCAAAAATACTATGACACGACATAGTTATTATCAAAGTCTGTAGCATTAGCCCCAAAATCCTGCATTCAACTTGATCAAGCACTGACTCGACCATCAATTTCCAGCTGCCCAATTAGATTATGTAAAGCTCGAGCATCTTCAAGTATTGTAAATTGAACAAATCCAAGGCCCTTGTACTGGTCAATCTCGGGATCAATAGAAAATTGAACAAGCTCAATGACATCAAAAGGATTGAAAACCTGTCAAAGATGATCCTGAGTTATGTTGAAATGGATATTACCAACTTACAATCTTCTAGCTACACCAAAATAGGGCCCAATAAAACCACCACTAGCTCTAACAACATTTGATTGAACTAGATTTATTTTTTCAGCTTCTGATGGTTTCACCATAAAAGATGACCAAGCAACAACTAACCATATAATTCTATTGCCATTAGAAAGACATAATCATACACAACAACACAAACAAGACGCCTCCTTCAAAAATTCGTTTTCAATGTAGCATCCATAAGCATTCTCGGGAGTTTCCACCAACGAAGCATCAACTCTCCTTAATAGTTAAGTCCACCAAGCAGCAATACGCCTCCACACTCACCGCACTAGTCTCAAAATTAATTGAATCTACATAACCTCTCTATGCTTGAAAGGAAAGACCGCATTTCTCAGCTCCAACAAACAACTTCACACAGTGGTGAGCTTCAATGCCTTACGTCCCTCTACTCACTTGGCAAGCGATGACTTATCAAATCAGCAGTAGGCTCAAATTCACGTCAAATTAATCTTCACAGACCTCAAAGGATCTCCAAGTTCAATTGTGGTGGCCTAGACAAGTTAAATCCACTATAAGATCTAGTATTATATTAGTCGAGTATTAATTCAATCTGAAAAATACCGTTGTCAGTGGCACTCTAAAAACAAAAAATTCATTGAAACATTGGAGCACTGCTGAGAGCATGAGCAAGAGTTGCAATCACGGCTTATCTCTAATCACATGTCACATAGAACTATCACCAATGGGGAACTATGTTTCGTGCTCTTCGAACTCTGCAAAACCAATCAACGACTCCTACAAGGCTGAACGTAAATGACCGTCCTCCTCACGCAGCTTTCTGCTCCTGCACGCAGGTTCACACTGCAAACTTGTTGGAAATTTCTGGTAATTTGAAACAAAATTCTGAACAGAGAAAATGCTCTGTTTTGCACAGAATCTTAACACAGAGAAGCAAAAAAAATTGTTTGCTGAAGAGCAACAGAGTTTTCCACACACATAAAAACACTTTGTATTCATTAATAAAACAACCTGTTACAAAAGGATCTTCCTCTTAACAGAGGGATTCACCAAGAACTTCCAGTTCCATACAAAAAAAAAATTACTCTGTCTCTTCTGGAAATTTTACACTACTGTGTGTAAAAATAAAACTTACATTTACTGCTGTAAAAATCTCTTTTACATTTGCTGCGGAGCATTACATTTCATATTAACCAACAAACAAAAAAAACTTTCTCTGCATACAAATTTTCTTACACTGCTGTGTAACTTTACTCACGCGCGTGCTTCCCTTGCATTTGCATATTCTCAAATCAACCTGCTGTAAAAATTCCTCTTTTCATTCACTGCTGCGAGTTTTACCTTTTCATTACATATGCAAATGAACAACCAAAAAAAACATAACAATAATAAAAAACATCAAACTTAAAAACTTTACCAACTTTTACCTATCACATTAAATTTACATTAATTACTTTTACGGAGAAACTCGTGGTCAAAACAAAAACTTCACGCAAGGTTCATGGATCAATGGCGGAGACCTGTACAACAGCTTTAGTTTCAATTGGACGGTGGACAACCTTGACCTCAATCAAACAACTATCTCTGAATCAAACCAAACGAACATTATCCTCCGATGAAAAGCTGTTTTGAAAATCTATTGTGGACACACGTCAGATGGTGATTGTCATCGTTGCCCCCTCGGAAAATACCACTGCCTGCTAAAAGGCGGTCCGATGAACGTACTGGTGGTTTTCAAAAAAGTTTACAGTCACTATTTTAATTAAGTTGCAGTTGAAATTACATTTCAACACTCCCCTTTAACTTCAACTGTTGGGTTATCAGTCATACCCAAACATTTCCTCAAAAATTCAAAACTTTTTTGGCCCAATGGCTTGGTCAGAATATCAACAACCTGCTCCTGAGTTTTGCAATATTCTAAGACAATTTCTCCACTATTTACCAATTCTTTGATGTAGTGAAACTTTGTGTCAATGTGTTTCGTTCTCTTATGAAACACCGAATTCTTGGATAATGCAATAGCTGAGCTATTGTCACAAAAAATCACAGTTCCTTTTACTTGCTCTTGGCATAAGCTCCTTAACATCCTTCTCATCCAAACTGCTTGACATGCTGCTGCTGTAGCTGCCACATATTCTACCTCTGCTGTAGACAATGCTACAATAGGCTGCTTTTTAGAAGCCCATGAAATAGCTCCTGAACCCATGTGAAAAACATAACTGGATGTGCTTTTCTGATCATCTACACTTCCAGCCCAATCACTATCAGTGTATCCAATTAAATCTGAACATTTTGAAGTAGTATATAAAATTCCAAACCTTTTAGTACCTTTAACATACCCTAGAATCCTTTTTGCTGCCTTCCAATGTGCTTCTTTGTGCCTCTCCATGAATCTGGAAATTAAACTAACAGCAAACATTATATCTGGCCTAGTTGCAGTCAAATATATGAGGCTGCCACTATGCTCTTGTACAAACTAGGATCAAAATCCTTGCTGCTGTCCTCTTTGTTGAGTTTTAATCCCATCACTGTGGGAGTGATTGATGCCTTGCTCTCCTACATGTTAAATCTTTCCTACACTTCATTAACATATTTCGCTTGTGAGATAAAATTCCCATTTCCACTTTGTTCTACTTCTATTCCTAAGAAGTATCTCAGCAAACCCATGTCAGTCATTTCAAATTCTTCTTTCATGATTGTTTAGAAATTTTCAATAAGATAATTATCATTAACTGTGAAAATAACATCATCAACATATAATACAACAATTAGAATTTTACCATCCTTTTCTTTGATGTAGAGGGTGGGTTCTCCCTCACATTTTGCAAATCCATTTTCCAGTAGATAGGAATCTATCCTACTGTACCATGCTCTTGGTGCTTGCTTCAGCCCATAAAGAGCTTTCTTCAATCTGCATACTTTGTGCTCTTGGCCTTTCTTTTCATAGCCTGGAGGTTGTTCAATGTAAACCTCTTCCATTAACACTCCATTTAGGAATGCTGACTTCACGTCCATTTGGTAAACTTTCCACTTGTTTTGTGCTGCTATGGACAACACTGCTCTCACTGTCTCCATTCTTGCAACTGGTGCAAAATTTTCCTCATAGGCTCTCCCATACTGCTGCTTATATCCTTTGACAACCAGTCTTGCCTTGTGTCTTTCTGTTTTTCCTTCAGCATTACTCCTGGTCTTGTAGATCCATTTAATTCCAATGACTTCTTTACCTTTTGGTAGCTCAACTAAATCCCATGTCTTGTTTCTTTCTATGGAATTGATTTCCTCATCCATAGCTTCTCTCCATTTCCTATCCTTAATTGCATCTTCGAAATGAACAGGGTCATCAACATGACAATATAAAGCAAACAAAGAGTTCATATCTTCATTTGTTGTCTCTTGTTCATAAATGTCATTTAAAATTCTGAACTTCTTACCTCTTTCATTTGGTGTACAAGTGCTTGAAGAAGCACTTGAATTTCCTCCTTGTGGTGTGCTTGGAGAAGCACTTTCATTTCTCCTCAAGTTTGTCCCTTGTTGTCCTTGTGTTGGTGTTGCTGTTTGGGGATGTATTTCAGCCATCTCCACATCATGTACATCATGTGACAAAGAGCTTTTAACATTCACTGTCTTCTCTATGCTTCCATCCCAAGCTTCCTCCTCAATGAACTGAACATCTCTACTCACAAAAAACTTCTTGGTGGATGGGTTATACAACCTGTAAGCTTTGGATTCCTCACTATATCCAATGAAAATACAGTTCTCCCCTTTGTTGTCCAACTTCTTCCTTAGCTGATCTGGAATGTGTGCATAAGTCACACATCCAAAAACTTTCATGTGGCCGACTCCTTGCTTTCTCCCACTCCATGCTTCTTCCAACACTCTGTTCATCACTACTTTTGTAGGGCATCTATTCAAAATGTACGTTGCACAATGTACAGCGTCAGCCCAATAATCATTTGGCAAATGCTTTGCCTTTAACATACTCCTCGCCATATCCATGATTGTCCTGTTCTTCCTTTCAGCAACTCCATTTTGCTGCGGGGTGTACCTAGTTGTAAACTGCTTGTGAATTCCATTTTCTCTACAAAAATGTAGAAATTCCTTGGAGATATACTCACCTCCTCTATCAGTTCTCAGAACTTTGATATGCATCCTGCTTTGGTTTTCCACAAGTGCTTTGAAATTGCAAAACCTTTCAAACACTTCACTTTTTTTCTTCAGGAAATAAAGCCAAGTTTTTCTTGTAAAATCATCAATGAATGTTAATATGTAGTGGCTGCCTACAAGTGATTGAGTTTGCATCGGTCCACATAAATCTGAGTGGACAATATCTAAGGGTGGTTTTTCCCTTATGCTTTTCCCTGGTGGAAAACTTTCTCTGTGCTGTTTCCCCAAGATGCAACCTTCACAAATGCTGTCTGGTTTCTCTATCAATGGTAATCCTCTTACCATTACTTTTCTACTCAACAAGTTAAGACCTCCAAAGTTGAGATGTCCAAATCTCAAGTGCCACAACCAATTTTAATCTTTTGGTTTGCTTTAGAAAGCCTCTTGTGTAACTGTTGCTATTACTTCTTTATTTTTCAAATCTTCCTTCATTCTGAGAGGGAACATCATGTCCCTTGTCATATTCACTTCAGCAATGCATTGTTTGCTGGGTGCTCTATCCATGATGGTGCATACATCATTCAAAAAGAAAACATTATAACCCTTTTGAACAAGCTGTTCAACACTTAAAAGATTACATTTCATTCCAGGAACATAATAAACTTCTGTTATGGTTTTCTTTTCACCTTTCTTTGTTAAAACTTTTACTTCTCCTTTTCACATAACAGAAACTTTATTAGCAGTCCCTAGTGTGACTTGTGACTTCACATTCTGATCTAACATAGAAAAAAAGGCTATGTTTCCTATCATATGGTTGCTGCAACCGGAGTTTAGAAACCATACATCTTCACTCTTTTCTTCAGCCATATTACAAGCTAAAAACAAATTATTTTGGCTGATATTTTGTCTAGTGAAATTTTCACTAGTTCTATTACTCATATCATGTTGCTTCTTCCTACATTCATTTGCATAATGCCCATATTTTTTACAGTAGTAACATTGGCCATTGGATTTTTCATACCTTTGTCCTTGAGCATGATGTTGTCCAGTTTGCTGGCTGCTGCCTTGGCCTTGGTTCTGATGTGGATTGCTGCCTCTTCCTTGTGCATTTGCTAGACTGTTTCTTCCACCTTTGTTTTGGCTTCTGCCTCTTCCTTTCTTGTTTCCTCTGCCTTGACCTCTTCCTCTTCCAAAGGAAATCTGGGGCTTGAAGGCATGCTCTAGAGATGAGTTTTCATTTCTACTCAATCTCTGCTCATGTGTTATCAATGATGCATGTAGTTAATCAATTGAGAAGTTTGTGAGATCCTTTGTCTCTTCTATGGTGGTGACAATCACATCGAACTTTGAGGGAAGGACCCTCAACAGTTTTTCCACAATCCCCCTTTCTTCAAGAATCTCTCCATGAGACCTTATTTGTGTGACTAGACCAATCACATGTGTGAAGAATGAGTCAATATTGTCTGACTCCTTCATACAGAGATTTTCAAAATCTCTCCTCAGCAACTGTAGTTTCACTGTCTTCACTTTCTCCATGCCTTGATAAGCAGTGTTGAGAGTTTTCCATGCTTATTTGGATGTCTTTGCTACTGCTATTCTTGGAAACACACTCTCATGCACTGCTTGATACAATAATATGAGGGATTTAGAATCCTTCTTCTTATAGCTCTTCAACAGATCTTTCTCTGCCTGAGTTAATCTATTAAACTCATCTTCATCTGCTGGCTCTTCAAATCCATACTCAACAAATTCCCATAGGTCTTGTGAAGCTAGCAACTCCTTCATAGTTATTTCCCAATAGTCATAATTTTTCCCATTAAACTATGCTAGTGGAGTATTAAAGATACCCATGCTAGTGCTGGTGCTGGAGCCAGCCATTCTTTCACTTTTAACTATGCTTCAAATACCTGACTATGTATTTAAAATAACTGACTGTTTCTTCAGCAGCAACACAGAAAACTAGCTTGAGAAATACCTTGGATTTTTCTTGATTGAGTCTTCACTTTGCTGGAGAAGCTGCTGCAGCAAGAAGTTCTTCCTTCAGATTCTTTGACACCTTCAAAGAGCCTGGACAAGCTCTAATACCACTGTTGGAAATTTCTGGTAATTTCAAACAAAATTCTGAACATAGAAAATGCTCTGTTTTGCACAGGATCTTAGCACAGAGAAGCAAACAAAATTGTTTGTTGAAGAGGAACAGAGTTTTCCACACACATAAAAAAACTTTGTATTCTTTAATAAAACAACCTGTTACAAAAGGATGTTCCTCTTAACAGAGGGATTCACCAAGAACTTCCAGTTCCATAAAAAAAAAAAAAAAAAATACTCTGTCTCTTTTGGAAATTTTACACTATTGTGTGTAAAAATAAAACTTACATTTGCTACTGTAAAAATCTCTTTTACATTTGTTGCAGAGCATTACATTTCATATTAACCAACAAACAAAAAAAACTTTCTCTACATACAAATTTTCTTACACTGCTGTGTAACTTTACTCACACGCGTGCTTCCCTTGCATTTGCATATTCTCAAATAAACTTGCTGTAAAAATTCCTCTTTTCATTCACTGCTGCGAGTTTTACCTTTTCATTAGATATGCAAATGAACAACCAAAAAAAACATAACAATACAATTACCTATTGCCATACTCCCGACAATAATAAAAAAACATTAAACTTAAAAACTTTACCAACTTTTACCTATCACATTAAATTTACATTAATTAGTTTTACAGAGAAACTGGCGGTCAAAACAAAAACTTCACGCAAGGTTCATGGATCAACGGCAGAGACCTGTACAGCAGCTTTAGTTTCAACCGGACGGTGGACAACCTTGACCTCAATCAAACGGCTATCGCTCAATCAAACCAAATGAACATTATGCTCCGATGAAAAGCTGTTTTGAAAATCTGTTGTGGACACGCGTCAGATGGTGATTGTCATCGCTGCCCCTCCGGAAAATACCACCGCTTGCTGAAAAGCGGTGCGATGAAAGTACTGGTGGTTTTCAAAAAAGTTTACGGTCGTTGTTTTAAGTAAGTTGAAGTTGAAATTACATTTCAACAAAACTTGACTTCAAAGTGGTCTCCACACAAGGCTATGGCTCGCAATCTACAACAACCTGCTGGATCTCAATCACAGATCCAACGCCTCCTCAGTTGTTTTTCTGGCTTGACGCTCCAAATTGGCACAAGTTTTGGGCATTCATACCACATCACTCACGGCAGATTCACTGCTATCCCTCTATGGCCACGAAAGTGCTTGCATGCAGAACTCCCTCTGCCTGGATCTGATGAACCCAAAGGTTGTCTAGTCCAAGACACCAGTAATCTGCAATCTTCCACACCAGTGATATTTTACACAACATGCCACCACTCCAAATACACAACAACAACGGTGCGAGTCAGCCTCTGCAACTCCTCTGCGGATCTAGCAACAGAGATTCTTTGTCGACGCTCAGACCACAAAAAATAACTACAAGTTTTGACGAATGATGGACACTTAAAAAACTAAAACAAAAATATACTTCTCAATTATTTCCCTCAGACCAGGACGGGCCAAGCCCAGTTGGGGCCAATCTGTTGGTTGACAGAATATCTCAACCACACACCAATGTAGCAAATAGATCCTAACTACTAGGAACAGACTCCTTTACTTAGTAAGAATCACAACTACGACAAGTAGAAGTTACAGTTTCCAACGGGTTGTTGATCATGGCAAGAAAATATAACCTCTGGGGTGAACTAGAGGTGCTCAGTTCATAGTTGGGTGGAAAATAGTGCAAAATTTCCTTTCCCACAAGTCCACGGTTAGATCTTCTCTAATGACAATTTCTAGTGAAAATGATTATATACAAATGGTAGGAATTGAATGGTTGTTGGTTAAATTAATTTCTATGTCAATGATTATATTTCGATGGTAGGAATTGAATAATTGTTGGTTAATTAATTTATATGCAAGTGTTTATGTATAGATGATATGAAAAAGACTTGTGTTTATTATATTATAACATGCGGAAGAGGATATGCGCATATGATGAAAAGAAAAAGAAACCATAGTGAGAAATCGTATTTGATTGTATAATATAGAGTAATAGTATTTAATGTTTGACATGTTCGAGCATGCAATATAAGGGTCAATGTAGTTTGTAGGAGTGATATTCCTTTATAGAGTTAAATTCACCTTATATTGTTGTGTACAATATTACTTGGGAATGTTAGTACGGTGTAAAATGCTATACTTTTTTTTGCGTGCATACACATTCAATGATTAACTTCATGAGACAGAACGAGAGGCATGAGAAAGGGAAAACCAGGAGGGGAGTTAAAAATAAAAGAAAATCTATATTGGGTGATTTCTCAATACTTAGTTATACACTTGAAATAAATCAAATCAAATATACATGTTGTTATTGAATTTAAGCATAGTACTAATAAAATAAATAAGGCAAACAAGACCTTAACAAACTGATGCATTTCATTCCTAGAGAATGGAACTAGAAATTTTAAATACTATAGTATTGAACACATCTAAAACAATTATAGTCATCGGCTACACCTATTGATATAGGCACACAGTAAGAGTATACATCACTGTGTAGAGTGAAATATGGACGCATAGATGTAATTGTTGAAACATATTTATAATAGAACAATAAGAGTATACATCACTTTGTAGAGTGAAATATGGAGACAAAAATGTAATTGTTGAAACATATTTATAACATAACAATAATAGATACGGGTGAAAGAAAATAATTCGATGAATCATTATCTTCCCCTAGAAACCCAAGTTCATTCAGAACTTAAAACAAACGGAACTAAATACGCTTGTCTTCAATTAATTTTTGAACTAGAGTATTGGGAAATAACGCAGATCAACAGAAGAAATAGAAGTATTACATTATAATCAATAGAAGGAAATAAAATCTAGTAGACACAAGCTCCAAAATAACATAACATAATTGTATCCACAGGAAGAAAAATAATACAGAGGTGAAAAGGCGCACTATAGTTAATGTTTTTAAGTAAACTATACAAGAGTGTAAAACTTGGAAATCAAATCTATAATTATTCAAATTAACTCTCAGTCTATTGTAGAAGGATTCACATACACCACCAGTGCATAATGAAGGTCTTAAATAGTGGATTCAATCTCTTAGAAAATAGAAATAGCCCCTGTGGACCTTGTGTGAAGCCTTGTGATTGAATTCAGAGGGTAAATTAGTCAATGTGGCTTACTGCTAGAGACCAGATGTTAAACCACCAAACAGTGAACTCCACCTTTCCACGTGAGACTTTGGATCCAACTTGGGGTGGTCAACTATAAGAAATATTGTATTTTGGCTCGCCAAAGGTTGAGTGGAATGTGGAAGTTTCGTCTTCAGTTTCCATAGATAACACATTCATATAAGTGTAATAATTATACAAATTTGGATTATGGGCTATGATATTGTTTTTTATGTTATTGAATATGTATGGCCTTGAATAATCATGATTGAATGTCTATTATTCACTCTGATATTCATTGGTAGCCACTCTACATGGTTATTTTTACATCTTATGGTTTCACTATGTATATTGTTACCATATCCTTGATTTGTAGAATATTTGATATGTTATGAGTTTAATGAATGTACTTGAATTATGCTTGTAGATATGTAATTCATGAACATAGTGATAATCTATAAATTTATGCATTGTCATGGTGTTGCTATCATAGATTGTTATGATGCTTGAAATATTTCGAGATTGTACTCTTTGAAAGATAGATTTTGAAATCTCTTTGAATGGTATGCATTTTTATAGATCACATTATTGAAATTCATCTCTCGTTGTAGAAGTTTAACCAACCCACTCTAAGAAATGGGGTTGTACTATTTTGTATGTTTTCATCAAATAGTGTATATTTTGTGTAAATCGACTGTCGGGGCCATGTTTTTATCTCTCATTTGGTTTGGTGGAATTTAGGCCTTCCTAGTGCACAAGTGTTGTTTCTGTAATGGCATGGTAATTTCAGTGTCAAGTCTCAGGGTATGGTCCATGTCGACCACGAATTTCGGTGTTTGATCACTTTATCTTACAAAAGAATCCATATTCCTTATTCCCTAACATGTCAGTAAAATTTGGAAATCCAAGGGTCTAGGATTCCACGGAGAAGCTCGTGTTGTTTTAACCTGGATTTCTTGAGAACAAGATTTCCATCTAAAGTGGAAGTCACATCTAAGGTGGTCAACCCTCATGGATGATTGAACATGGGGCTGGTGTCACATAATGTAGCCAGGGCTCATGCTAGTCACTTTACATGCGATTTAGGTTTAGGAATCTAGGCATCTAGGGGTGGCAGGGAGAAACCTAATTGTAACACTGAGATGGAACTTAGACCAAATATGGAATTGTTTCCACTAGTAGAACAGTCGACTATGCCATTTAGAGATCCAAGTTTGGGGAATGTTTTGTGTCTTTTTTGCAATCCTAGATCCACCAACAGATGGATTTCACATTATATCTAGTAGTCAACACACCTAGGGGTTACAAAGGATTGTTCTTCATGGGAGTCTAGATGCTCATAGGTCGAGATAACTCCCCTTTTACATTCATGTGGGAGCCACAAAGAATAAGTAATATTAGAGCATACACATGTAGGTTGTACTATATTTGAATTCAATGATCTATGGTTGGAAAAGTGGACATGCCTTTCTATAGCCTAGATATAAAGTAATTCGTACTTCACTCTTGGCGCTGGAGGACTAGCCCACTAGCTAAACCATGTGACTATGAAACCTTTCACCAGCCATCCAAAGGTCTAGGAACCTTGCAGTGTCAAAGATATTGCATAATTCTATAGGGCCAAATGTGGTCCAAATGTGGTTAGGGATGGATACACTAATAACATGGTTAAATGTTGGTGTGACAGTACTATGAGGATCGAATCAAGTACAAGTGGGTTCTTCTTATTAGTAAAACTTCAAACATGCATAACATTTGATTTGGGACTTGGATTCAGTTAAATTTTATATCATTGAAAATATCTTGATGATCGAATCACCATGGTGATATTATAATTAAATTATGAAAATATTGCAAAAACTAATTTTTTTCTTACCCCATTTTTAGAATACATCTTGGAGATTGGGTCAAAATTGTTGAATAATGTAACTTCACAATTGTACTTTTCAAAAAGAAATTTTATTATAAAAGAATAATGATTTATTAAAGCACAAGTTTCATGCTTAAGTCAATGTTTTCTAGGTCAAAGCCCCCATTGAGGGCTTCTAGGTTTTGTCTTGAGTCATTAGAGCCAATGTCGTTATTAATATACCCTTCTTAGGCTTTTGTATCATGTAAAAATAATTATTTTTTAGTCAAAAAGGTAATTTTGTACCTCCACACCAAGTTGGCCATGTCCCCAAGAAGTTGGCCTACATGAGGGAAATTTGACCTGACAGAAAGGCTATCTAAGGACAGGTAATTCAACCTATTTATCACATTGGCTCAACAAGTTTGATCTTCAAGAAAGAGAAGCAGAAAAAGATTGTGAAGTAGCTAGATGAGGATGAAGTTGTTTGCAAGACCTAAATCAAAGTTTCTGAGCTATCTATCTTGCACACATGTGAAGTTTTTGGGCAAATTTTGGGGCCAAAAATCTGTGTCTACTACAAGTCTGAAAATCTATTGTTGGGGTTGATGTTCTGCTACTAGGGGGGTTGAAATTCTGAACTGAAGTTGTTGTTCGGGAGCTGTCACTTAGAGTATTTTGGGAATATCATGTGTTGCAGGAAGGGATGACTTGGTTGTTGGTGGAGGTCTTTTTCTAGGTCTAAGAAATCTGGAAGTATCTCATCTTGAATTAAAACTACTTAAGGAAGAGTTATTTACTCGGTTTTCCCCTTATAGGGGTTTTTCATTGGCTGTGTGCCTGCATATTATGACTCTTGTTCTTATAATCTTCATACACATATAATTTGGTGATTTATTCATGAAAGAATATAATTTAGAATAAAAGAGGTCAACATAAATCACAAGTAATTATCAAGAAAGAGGAATCAAACGCTAAATCTTACTAGCATTGATTTATCAACATGGTATTAGAGCTAAGGTCGAAGAAGGTTGGATATCAATTTGTTTCCCTAAAAGAAAAGGTAATTCCTTATGGTAAGTTACTTTAAGATGATATTCAATATTATAATAATTGTAGGAAGTTAGATTGGAAGAATCATCTACAACCTATCCAACAAAGTCAAAAGAGAAGTTTCTTGGTTGCACTTACAAGTACTCTTGATGATGATAATGCATGGATCATTGATAGTGGAGTATCAAGACATATGATGGGAGAAACTGTAAAATTTCATACTCTCAAAGGAACCATCATCTCATGTTGTGGAGCTAGGAGACAACAACAATTATGCAATTAAGGGCCTTAGATCTACATCATTGAAGTTGGAAAATGGAACAAAGCTACACCTCAACAATATATTATATGTTCCAATTTTGAAAAACAATTTACTTTCAATTTCTTGTTTAGAATATAAAGGATATAGGGTTTCCTTCATAGATGGTAAAGATTTTGTTTGGGAAAAAGATTCAAGCTTTGATAAGGAAAAACTTATTGGAGTTCATGAAGGAAGGTTATATAGAGTTATAACACCATATCCACAAGCCATAGTTCACATGGAGATCAATCCTATTGAAATATGACATAGAATATATGGCCATATACATTAAAAGATCATTCACTCTCTTAATCAAATGGTAAATGGCATCCCTAACATCAAGGAAGATCGTGAAGTAGTATGTATGGGATGTGCTCTGGAAAATAATACAAGGAAACCTTTTACAAGTAGTGGTAGATGGTCTAAATAAATATTAGACCTATTCATTTTGACATGCGAGGGCCAATGTCTAAAAAATATCTTGGAGGCCATCTTTATTATGTGACCTTCATTGATGATGATTCTAGAAAGACATGGCTCTACCTTCTCGAGACAATAGATGAAGTATTCGAAAATTTTAAGGAGTTTAGATCCGAAGTGGAGACCTTAACTGAAAGAAAGATAAAGACATTGAGATTCGAAAATGGTGGGGAATACACTTCAAAAGAACTAATTGCATATTGTAAAGAAGCAAGTATTAAGAGTGATCTCACAGTTCCCTATAATCTTGAGAAAAATGGAGTTGCAAAAAGGAAAAATAGAACAATTGAAGAATGTATACGAAGTATGATATTTGATCAAGATCTACCAAAATTTGTATGGGGGAGAAGAAGCAATGGCAGCAACATATATACAAAATAGAAGTCCTCATAGAATCCTTGAGAATATGACATGTGAAGAAGCATTCATGGGGCATAAGCTATGTGTGGACGCTCTTTGAGTATTTGGGTGTCCCACATACATCCATGTTCCAAAGGACATGAAAAAGACATTATATTCTACAAGAATTAAAGGGATCTTCGTTGGATATAATATTTCTTCAAAATCATATAGAATCTACATCAAGGAATGAAGACAAAATTAAGTAAGCAGGTATGTTATATTCAATGAAAATAATTCATACAAAATATGCAAGGGCATTCCAATCGATTTTGATGACGAAGATATACCACTATTTGAAGGAGAAGAGCATCATGATAAGAAAACTACAAACCAAGAAGAAGAAGAAGGACCAAGTGAGCCTATTCAACCTTTGATCATACCCGAAATGAGGAAGAGGAAAAATTAGTTAAAGGATACTCTTGAAGATGTCGAAGGACATAGAGCTACTAAATGAACTTTTAGAGAAATCCAAAGACCAAAGAGATATTCAAGATATGAAACATATGTGAAAAAATTGTTACTATTTTAACCAATTACGTTTAAAAAAGTTTCTCATCAAGAAGAATAGAAAAAAGTGATGCAAGAAGAATATTAATCCATCATGCAGAATGGAGTTTGGGAAATCGTACCTAGACCAAGTGACAAATCAGTTGTCACCTCAAAATGGATTAACAAAATCAAACATGATATTGATGGAAGTATAAATAAATACAAAGATAGATTCATTGCAAGGGGTTTCTCTCAAAAGGAAGTCATACACTATGAATAAACTTTTTCTCCTACTTCCAGGAATACTACTATAAGATATTTGGTTTCGATAATTTCTCTTGTGGGATGGAATATCCCTCAAATGGATGTCAAAACAACATTTCCAAATGGAACAATTAATGAATAAGTGTACATTTAACAACCATAAGGTTTCGAAATAAAAAAAGTAGGGATACACATGTTTGCAGACTCAAGAAAGCCCTATATTGCTTGAAGAAAGATCCTAGGGCATGGTATGAAAGAATGGATGCATATCTCTTAAGAATTAGGTTCATAAATTTTTTTGTCGATAAAAATCTCTATATCAAGGTAGTGAAGAACGAATTAGTCATTATACTATTATATGCAGATGATTTTCTTATTACGGGTGCAGATGACAAAATACAAGAATGCAACGAAATGCTAGCAGCCAAATTTGCAATGAAATATCTGGGACTTATGCACTATTACTGTTGGGCTGTGTTATATTCTTTCCACGACTAGCCCACGCAGTTAATCGGGGGGTTAGAAGCGGGGCGGAGCCCCCCTTTCATTGCACCGAGTGCATAGCAGGGGGAGTCACAGGGGGTTTGAGGGGTGGAGGTAACCCCACTATATGGGGTCTGAGGCAGCGCCCCAATTTTGGTTTTGGACCCTATGTTAGGTTGGGCAAACCTACCTATGGTTTTGTGCATGATTTTCGCACATGGTTTTGGACGTGATGGTTTTCAGTCCATGGTTTTGGATGCGATGGTTTTCGGTCCATGGTATTGGATGCTTCAGCATGTATAAATATGTATTGTAACATTGAAAGTAACATAATGAAAAATCAAGCTGGTAGTCCCGATTTTGGGATCCAGGGAAAAATGTCTATGTATATGTGTTTTATGTGTTATGCTCTCACATTGTTTGCTTTCTGTGTTTTAGAATTTGTATGCAAGTAATTTATCTACAGCGTTAAAATCTACATTTGGTATCAGAGTTGTTTTGGCTTCAAGGGGATGCCTTTGTTGCTGAGGCGTTTCGCTCAGGCATGTGGTAGACCCATTTTAGTGGGAGATCTGCAAGATAGATTCTGGTAGTTAAAGAAGATGGCAAGCAGTGGAAAGATAGAGATCGAGAAATTTAATGGTCAAAGTTTTGAGTTGTGGAAACTCAATATGGAGGATCTGTTGGTGCATAAATATCAGTGGATGGCGGTAGATCCGGGTACTAAACCAACGGGAGTGTTTGATGAAGAATGAAAGAAGTTGGATCAGAAGGCAAAGAGAAAAATATGATTGTGTGTCTCAGATTCAGTATTCCTGAATGTATCAGGGGAAGCTACGACGAAGGCTTTGTGGGACAAGTTAGGGACTTTGTACCAATCTAAGTCTTTGGTGAATAAATTGTTCCTATAGAAAAATATGTATAACATGAGGATGAAAGATGGAGACTCGGTGACAGAGCATCTAAATGTGTTTAATACTGTGGTAAGTCATTTATCATCTGTTGATATCAAAATTTCAGATGAAGATAAGTGCATTAGTTTGTTGCGTTATCTACCAGATTCATGGGATAGTCTGGTTATTCCATTAGGTAGCAATGCAATTGCCTTTCAATTTGATGAAATAGTCTCATCCTTGCTGACAGAGGAGATGAGATGGAAAAATATGGAGAAACAGAATAGTGATGCCTTGTTTGTACGAGGACAGTCCCAGAACAAAAACAAAAATAAGTCATCGAGTGGGAGATCTAAATCTAGAGGGAGATCTAAATCTCCAGGAAAACCTGTAAAGTTGGTGTGCTGGAAATGTGGAAAGGAAGAGAAATACAAAAGGGACTATAAATCTAAAGCTCCTAAAAAAGGAAATGGATATGATGATGCTCATTCTGTAGAGGCGAAAACCATCCTTCTACAGAGGCATGGTTGATTGACTTAGGTGCATCCTTTCACTTCACTCCCCATAGAGTGTGGTTCTGCAAGTATGAGAAATATGATGGTGGTGATGTCTTCTTGGGGGATGATAGGAAGGCTAGAATCGTCGGTCGCAAAAAATTGAATTTGAAGTTGGAAGGTGGAAGGGTTAGAACACTTCCGGGTGTTCTGCATATCCCTGCATTAGCCAAAAATATGATTTCTATAAGCAAGTTGGATGATGCAGATGTAAAAACAATGTTTGAGAAGGATACCTGCAAGATGGTTCAGGGAGCACTAGTATTGATGTCGGGAGTTCCGAATGGAACTCTGTACAAGCTGCAAGGTAGCACTGTTGCACATGGGTGAAACAGTTCCGTGGTTCGTGAAAGTGGAGCAGAAAATCTAGTGGTCTCTGGAGAGAAGACCATGTTGTGGCATCAAAGGCTTGGACATATTGGAGAGAAGGGCCTTCGAATACTTCATGGTAAAGGTAGGGTAGAAGGTATGAGTAATAGCTCTCTGGATTTTGATTTCTGTGAAAATTGTGTATATGGGAAGTAGAATCGGGTGAGTTTCCCCTCTAGTGGTAAGAGGATGAAACATATATTAGAACTTGTGTACAGTGATGTGTTTGGACCTGTGAACGTTCCATCACTGGGTAAGTCTGTGTACTATGTATCATTTATAGACGACTTCTCAAGGAATACATGTATATATTTCCTTAAGAAGAAATCTGAAGTCTTTGATAGGTTTAAAGAATTCAAGGCTCTAGTGGAAAACGAGACAGAGAAGAAGATAAAGGTGCTGAGGACAGATAATGGTGGAGAGTTTTGCAGTAAGGAATTTGAAGAAGTCTGTAAGAAGTGTGGTATAGCACAATAGAACACTACTCCATATACATCTCAGCAGAGCTGTAGAAAGAATGAACAAGACGTTGATGGAAAGGCTAAGAAGCATTCTCAGTGGTGTTGGGTTAGGACAAGAATTCTGGGCAGAGGCGGTGGAGACAACATGTTACCTGGTCAATAGATCACCTTCATCAGTGTTGGAGGATAAGACTCAACAAGAGGTATGGACTGGTAAGAAACCCTCTCTTTCACATCTGAGGGTATTTGGATGTGATGCATATGTACATGTTCCAAAGGAGAAAAGAACCTAGTTGGATAGTAAATCTAAAAAGTGCATCTTTATTGGATATAAGGATGGTTTAAAGGGTTATAAGCTTGGAACCGAGTAACAAGGAAGGTTGTGTACAACCGAGATGTGGTCTTCAGAGAGGTGAAAGATGTTATTAAACATGAAGTCCAACTAAAGGAACCTAAGAAGATAGAGTTTGAGCTAAAGGAGGAAGAATCAGACTCTACAACAAAGGAGGAATCAGAAGATGAAGAGCCACAAACTCTAGGTATGAGAAGATCAGTTCGAGAAAAAAGGAAACTAGAAAGGTATAGTCCATTTGCTCTTTTTTCAAATTTTTCTTTATCTATTACTGGTGATGATCACAGAACTGTGAAGGAATTAGTAGATTCAGAGGATACAAAACTCTAGAAAGAGGCCATGGTTGATGAAATGGTATTTTTGCAGAAAAATGAGGCTTGGGATCTGGTGGAGTTGCCGGCTGGAAAGAAACCCATTGGCAAAAAATGGGTGTTCAAGAAGAAGATAAATGAAGAAGGAAAGGTGGAGAAATACAAAGCTCGATTGGTAGCAAAAGGTTATTCCCAGGTGTCGGGAATTGATTTTGGTGATATTATTTCTCCTATTTCTAAGGCAACTTCTATTAGATTACTTTTATCTATTGCTACTGCTTTTTATTTTGAGGTAGAACAGATGGATGTGAAGACAACATTTCTTCACGGGGATTGGAAGAGGAGATCTACATGAAGCAACCTGAAGGCTTTGTGGTGAAGGGTAAGAAAGAACTGGTATGCAAGTTAAAGAAGTCTCTGTATGGGTTAAAACAACCGCCAAGGATGTGGTATCAGAAATTTGATAGATTTATACAGGGACTTGGCTTCACCAGAAGAAAAGAAGATCACTGTGTGTTTTTGAAATTACTTAGGGACCATGTTATTTATCTGGTCTTGTATGTGGATGATATGTTTCTGGTTGGAAATGACAAAGAAATAATCCAAGATTTGAAGAACCAATTGTCCTCCAAGTTTGACATGAAAGATCTTGGTGCTGCAAACTATATTTTGGGCATGGAAATTAAAAGAGATTGAGTAAAGAGGAAGCTCTAGTTAAACTAGAGTAATTATGTCAAGACAATATTGCAGAGGTTTTATATGCATGATAGTAAACTGGTGAAGGTTCCTATTCCTGTAGGTGTAAAGTTATATACTGAACAGTGTCCCAAGACATAAGAAGAGGAAGAGGATATGTCCCGTGTTCCATATGCAAGTGCAGTCGGTAGCCTGATCTATGCGATGGTCTGTAATAGACCAGACATTGCACATGCAGTGGGAGTATTGAGCAAGTTTATGTCAAAACCAAGGAACGAGCATTAGACAACAGTGAAGTGGGTTTTCAGGTATTTGCATGGCACTAGTGATTATGGTTTGTGCTACCAAGGAAGACTAGGATTGGACAGAGTTTTGGATATCTGTGGCTTTCTTTATGCGGACTGGGCTAGAGATCTGAATCACAGAAGATCTACAAGTGGGTATGTGTTTAACCTATTTGGAGGTGTAGTCAGTTAGATGATTAAAAAGCAATCTGTAGTGGCACTATCAACTACAAAGGCAGGATACATGGCAGCCACTCATGCAAGCAAGGAAGCAATTTGGTTGCAGAGATTGTGTTCAAGTATGGGGTTAGTCAAGGAGCTATAAGGATAAACTGTGACAGCCAAAGTGCAAATTTCTTGGCAAAGAACCCTGCTTACAATTCAAATACAAAGCACATTGATGTTTAGTATCACTTTGTGAGGGATATGATAGAAGACAAAAAGGTGTTGCTAGTAAAGGTGGACACTTTGAAGAATACTGCAGATGCATTGCCAAAATATATGAGCTCTGAGAAGTTCTCTTGGTGTAGAGAAAAAATGGGCGTTGCAAGGCTGGATAAATGACTAAGCTCTCTTATGGCCACATGTGGAAAGAAAACAACAAGTGGGAGAATGTTGGGTTGTGTTATATCCTTTCCAAAACTAGCCCACGTAATTAACCGAGGGGTTAGCCCCCCCTTTGTTGTGTCGATTGCGTAGCGAGGGGAGTCACAGGGGGTTTGAGGGGTGCAGGTAACCCCACTCTATGGGGTCCGGGGCAGTGCCCCAATTTTGGTTTTGGACCCTATGTTAGGTTGGGCGGACCTACCTATGGTTTTGTGCATGATTTTTGCACATTGTTTTGGACACGATGGTGTTCAGTCCATGGTTTTGGATTGGATGGTTTTCGATCCATGGTATTGGATGCTTCGGCATGTATAAATATGTATTGTAACATTGAAAGGAACATAATGAAAAATTAAGCTAGTAGTCCCGGTTTTGGGGTCCAGGGGAAAATCTCTATGTATATGTGTTTTATGTGTTATGATCTAACATTATTTATTTTCTATGTTTCAGAATTCGTATTCAGGTAATTTCTGTACGGGGTTAAAACCTACAATTACTTGGGTTTGGAAGTTTCGAAGAAACCTGAAGAAATATATCTGGCTCAATGTAAATACATAATCTAAATATTGTAGAAATTTGGTAAGATGGATTCCAAACCTATGACTACTCCCATGATCACAAATCTCAAGACGTTGAGAAGCTCTGACTCTAGTCTCGTTGATCCTACTAGTTATCATAAGTTGGTGGGTTCTATAATGTACCAGGTTAATACAAGACCTGATAAATGTTTTTTCATTAATGTTCTTATTCAATTTTAGTTGGAGCCTCATCATAAGCATTGAATGGCTATCAAGAATATTTTGAGATATTTACATGGCACTATACATCATTGCCTAAAGTATGATGGAAATAAAATCAAGTTAACATGTTTTACCGATTCCGATTGAGGTGGTAGTGAGACTGATGGAAGAAGCACAACATGTGGATGTTTTAGTTTGGTATCTGCAACGATTTCATGGATGAGTAGAAAATAATATCTTGTTGCGTTAAGTAGTGTTGAAGAATAATATGTTGTTGCATGTGAAGTAGGAAAGGAAGTTGTATGTTTGAGAAAACGTTTGTTATATTTTTTTGGAAAGCCTTTGAATCCTATAGCGATTAATTGTGATAATCAAAGAAACATCAAGATCTATGAAGACCCCATATTCCATGCAAATACGAGGCATATCAATAGAAAGTACCACTACATTAGGATCTTGGTACAAGATGGGGTCATGAATCTACAATATTTTCTGATAGATGAATAAGTAGCTGATGTGCTGATGAAGTCTCTTCCAAATAAGATGTTTGAATATTTTATAATCATGCTTGGGTTATTTGATATTAAAAATTGGGTTGAAAGGGAGTGATTAAGCATCTAATGGTGGGTACTTGGGAGGACATGTGGTTGGCCTATGTGTTGATTTCTAGATCCCAAAGAGGGAGGCTGGCATTGGTTATGGAGCTCTAGCCTTGGATACACACCTAAATCCCCGGATTAATGGTTAGCAAGTAAGTCTGATGGTACCTAGAGTGGTTGAAAGATTTAGTCCATCTTAGTCCCACCCAGATAGATTACTCTGGTTAGGTATCTAGTTCCTGGCACTGAGTGTGCTAGAACTCTTTGTATTTCATTTCATTTTAAAAATGTTCCATGTAATCATATATGTATGTAATTATGAATACATCCCTAGTTAAGAGGGAGTGTTGAAGAATGTAACTAGATTCATTCTTCATAATTTTACTTGTCAAAAATTAAATTTATTATTAAAAAATAATGACTTATTAAAGCATAGGTTTCATGCTTGGGTCAATGTTTTCTAGGTCAAAGCCCCCATTGAGAGCCTATAGGTTTTTTCTTGAGTCATTAGAGTCATTTTCACTATTATTAGACCCTTCTTGGGATTTGGTATCATGTAAAACGAATTATTTTTTAGTCAAAAGGGTAATTTGACACCTCCACACCAAGTCCGCCCCGTCACCAAGAATTTAGCCTACATGAGGGAAATTCGACCTAGTAGAAAGGCTATATAAGGTGAGGTAATTCGACGTATTGGTCATATTCACTCAACAAGTTTGGAAGTCTAGAAGTGGTTGGTGGATGTATTTTTATAGGTCTAAGAAGTCTAGAAGTGTCTCATATTGAATTGAATCTACTGAAGAAAGAGTCATTGAATGAGTTTTCCCCTTATAGTGGTTTTTCCCTGCTTGTGCGCCTACATCTTTTGTCTCTTATTCTTGTGATTTTCATACACATATAATTTTTTAATTTCTTGATGAAAGATAATCTGATTAATAATAAAAAATTCCAACATGATTCACAATTAATTATTAAGAAAGAGGAATCAAACCCAAATTCCTAGTAGGATTGATTTCTCAACAAAAATGAACACGTAACACCGCGTGTATCCCAAGAAAATCCAAGATAGTGGGAGGGAGTGCTATAAAGGTATAGTCCTATAGGATGCCCCATCTAAGGAGGTTGATAATAAGTTTAATGAGAGTGAGGTCATCCTATCCCTAAACCTTCCAAGAAACACTCAAGGCCCTTACTTTGTGAATTTATTGGATGAATATTTTGAAGGAGTGGTGAAAAAAGAGCATGCCAAAGAAAACTTCCTATGAAAGTAAGGAGGAAGTAGAATAGAGAAATTTTGTAGTGAGAAAGATGAAAAGGATAAATAATTTGGAGCTCAAGCCACTCTAAAGACCATTTTTTATTGTTTTTATCTCTACAAGAATATTTTGGCCCTTTTCCATTTTTATCCATTTTCATTAGCCCCAATCAAAGGTATTCTTCAATGTGGTTTATAAATCCTTGGAAGGTTGGGTTATGAGATACACAGTGTTTGCTTCATATTGTAAAAAGAGCAATGAAACAAACATTAAAATAGTGGGTTATAAACAAATTTCAAGACCGAAGCACATATGTTCACCTTCATCAACAAATGTTAGCATATGTTTATTAAATAATGGAATTGTAACACATGTTTGATGATATTTAAATCGGTAAATTTGGAAGTTTAGTCTAATACACAAGGAATTGGAAAAAAAGGATGTATAATGGATAAAATATCACATTCTCCAATTGAAAGGAGATAGGGAAACCAAAATTTTTCATTAGTGATAGAAGATGAGGAAATGGAAAGATAATATTTATACAATCAAAGTCAATGAAGAAACTTTAGAGTCATTTTTGCAGATAAAAGACATAGTCTTGGACCATTTTTCCAACCTCTCTAAGGACCTGGGCCAGGGAATTCCAGAGGATGGTATGTCTATGTTAGAGCATATCCATTCTCTTATTTCTCATGAAGATAAAAAGATTTTGTTAATACCAATTATGAAATTGGAAGTATGGAATGCATTAAGGTCTATCGATTGAAATAATAAATTAGGTCCACATTTTTTTTTATATACTTCTACTATTCATGTTAAAATATTATCAAGCTAGGTCTTTTTAGAATAGTATACTTTGTGTTGAAGTATCATAAATCAGGGGGAGGATTAAACTCTTGATTTATAGCTCTCATCCCTAAGGAAGTTAACCCAGAATACTTTTCAATATTAGGCCAATATATTTATGCAATGTATCATATAAGATCACGTCCAAAATAATTTCCTTTAGATTAAAACCTCTCCTCTCCAAGCTCATATCAAAGAATTAAGGAGGATTTGTAGGAAATTGGCAAACCATTGATAAAATAGTTCTTGTCTAGGAGGCAATACACTCAAGTAGAAGTAGAGGAGAAGAGGGGATTGTAATAAAGATGGACATAGCTAATTATTTTGACAAGGTAAAACACAAAATTATCTTTGATGTAATGGAAAGATATGGGTTTGAGAAAAATGATTTGTATTGGATCTTTACATGTATTTTATGACCATGGATCTCTACTTTCATTAATGGAAGATCCACTAGATTTCTCAAATATTCTAGGGGGCTCCATCAAGGTTTCCCCTCTCCTCTTATCTCTATATTTTACTTTTTGATTTACTAAGAAATATGTTGGAATATGAAATATATATTAAGTATTTTTCAGGAATCATATTTGGAAGGGGAATCAAGAGTATTAATCATTCTTAATTCACCATTGACACCCTATTTCTAGGTGGAGCCTCTATTATTATAGCTTCTATATTTAAAATGGTGTTGGAGATGTTTGTTTTAGACTCTAGGAGACTCGTAAAAAGGGAGGAAAGTAAGATTTAGACTTGGAAAATGAACTTAGTTAGTACAAACATAGCTCCTTCAAATTTTAGGTTCCCTATTATGGAAGCATGGTTATAATTAAAATCTTTGAGAATGTTGATATCCCTTAGACCCTTCCTCACCATTCATGGGATACATTTCTTTCAAAGTTTAAAAACAAGTTTATTAAATGTGGGGAACTCTATCTTCTTTAGATTATGATTACACTAAGCCGAGGGGGTGAATCAGTGTAATGACCATTTAATCAATTTAAATAATTCCACAACACATCATAAACAGAATCATACGAATGAATCAATAAAATAAATCATCACATTGATACACATGAACACTAGATATACGTGGAAACTTGTTACAGGAAAATTTGAGCACATCAACCTCGACTTCCAAATCCGTATTATTAGGGTCCATCAACCCCTAATTTAGTTGTTTTCATTTCCTGATGAATTTAACCTACATCATGCTTGCCTCCCAAGAGTTTCATGTCACCATTCATCCAAAAAATGCACCTAGAGAGATCAAAGTAGATGGATCTTTATCAGGCTGCAATGCATTCCCGGAACTACACTGTCTGGGTACTATGCATCACACCTAGCCTTTGCTTCACCTGAGATGAGCGAGATTCATCGAATTTTTGAAGTGAATCAATTGGATTCCTCATCCAATGGATCCTTCTGGAAGTTTCCAGATGGATTGGGCTCGCATTTGAATGAGGAAGAGGATGAATGAACCTTAATCCATTATCCCTTCCTCCATGGAACCACTTCCCAATTTTGGCAAAGCATTCATGAGGGCCATTAATGGCTTAACCTCTTCCATTCAGCTATAAATGGATCAAGCATTCAAAGGCTTGGGGAGGTTCGAATTTATTGAGTAAAGGAAATGTTGTTTGAGTGAGACTTGAAAGAGAGTAATGTTATCATGTCAAATTGTTGCATCATGAGGAGAGAAGGGTTTGAAACTGGAAGGAAGACGCTGAATCGAACATGGCTTCAAGGGTTGTAATCTTTCCTTTATCAATAAAGAGTTCTATGTTTTTTCCCATTCATGTGTTTATATGATGTATATTGTACTTTCGATTCTATAATATGTTTAGTTAACAGATCGATATGTATGCTTTGATGGTTTTCTATCTCGTCTTGTGTGCACGTACCTTCCAAGCGAGTTAAGTACGGAAGGGAGTGGAGAAACCAGTCAAAGGGAAGAGGGATTGAGCGAGAGATACAGTTTGGTTCTTTTGTCACTCTCTATTTTATTTGTTAGCTATAGGAAAAGCATTGGAATTACTTTCACTGTTGTTCTAGACTAGCTACTACGTCTAGGGGTTAGTCATTTGAAGAAACACTAGAATTGACCATAACAAAATGGCGACTCCACTAGGGAGTGATCCTATCCCTTATAGTAGCTTATCACTCTCTTAAAACACTTTGACATATAGTACCTTCTGCTATTCATCGAATTCAAAGCCAATTCACTAAAAATTGAGTCAATTTTGAGCATAAAATTGTCATTCTGTAATTAACACACCTTTGTAACTGATACAGTGCACTACGTTGCACCCTCTCCACAGGCATAGTGTGATGCATAGCACTGTCTCTAACTGTGCCCTATGATAATCCCTTTAGGATCAGTTTTTCCATCTAGGAGCTGAGCCTTTAGTCAATTTTCAGTTGTTTAAATTACCAGTCTATGTCTAGAATCCACTCAGGGGTTTCTTCTTTACTATGGTCATCACCCATGTCATCGTCAAGAACTTTACCTGGTTCTTCTTATCAAGGACAACAATTTGATCCTGCATATCAGTATCAAACTGGGCAATTCGGTGAACAACGACCCGTATATCCTCTTAACACTAGATTGCCACCATATGGTCAGCAGTATTTCTATTCATAGTATCCTCCCTATCAAGGAGGATAACCCTATGGTTATGTCCTACTATATCGAGGTCAGCCCGAAATGAGAGTCTGTCAGTGGCAACCAACTATGCCACCACAACCAAGGCTTGTGTATCCAACACAACCTATGCAAACTGAGCCGATTATATCAACCCAACCTATTGTGACTATGGAACCATAGGTACAATCTCAACCTATTGTATCTCAACCTGTGCAAGTTAGTGTTGGCATTATGATTCAAGTGTTGTCCTTGATGGCAACTCACTCAGAGGTTGGTACAGGTGCTCAGAGGTTGGTACAGGTGATGGCAACTTAATCAGAGGACAGATCTTAGTACAGCATGGCAAGAAAGTTCATACACGCAGGTTCGTTAAGTCCAAGTCACGTGTACACGCAGGTTGGCTTCAGCAAAAGCGCGTGTATGTGGAAAAGTACCTTTGGTCCATGGCGGTTAGTCCTTGGAAGTTGTGCCTATGGTTTCGGACCATTGTGTCTCGATGGGCGTGTCGATCCCTAGTTTTGAAGTTGATGGTATTGTGTTACTACGGTTTTGGCTCTTGGTATTGAACAAGGCCTAAGGCTATATAAGGAGAAGATCATTAGGCAAAGAAATGTATTGGGTGTCTGACGCAGTGAGAGGATCTGGTATTGCTGGTTATCTGTTCGGGACGTTTTGGCAAGGGTCGGATCTGACAGCGAAGGCATAAGAATCTATTTCTAGATCTGCACGTGGGTTGCCTTTGGTGAAAGCGCGTATACACGCGGTTTTGGTACAGTGAAGTAGTGTATGCATAATAAGATTTGATATTTCAGGTTGCTGCTGATTCTGGTGGTTGTTGCAGAGTTCTGGGCTCTGGTTTGGGTTTTGTGTTCTTGATGACAGGGTTTCAGTGATTCAGTATTGGGTTGTTTAATGAATTATGATGCAAGTATAAGTTGATGATTGTATTGCAGTAATGTTTGTTTTGTACTCTTGGATCCAGTCTGAAAATTGATGAAACGTGGTCTCTGAAGGTTGTAGGGTCAGCACCTACGTACTAGTAAATGGATCAGCTAGTACAAGAGATGAGGGGGTTGTAGCTCCCTTCCAGAAGTAGTTGGAAAACGAGAGAGGGTTGTAGCCCTCTGCAGGTTGTAGCCTGCGTACTGGTAAAGGATTGCACCAGTGCATTGTAAAAGAAGTTTCTCATTAAAGAAGAAAGAGACGAATTGCAGCAGGTGGTTTTCACCCACATTGGGTTTCCACCTTATATCATGGTGTTCATGTGTGTGGCTCTTGTGTGATGTTCTGTTCTGTTATACTGCACCTGTGTACTGTTAATATACTTAATAATGTTATGATGCATTTACAGAAGATTAAAGCTAACTGAATTATAAGATCTCTGGGTATACGCTTGTTGCATTAGATACAGTCGCGTGTACACGCGGGTTCACTTAACGAAAGTAGCGTGTATGTTTCTGAGCATTGAAAAAGTTTTATTGATCTAATAATACTGATTCACCCCCCCTCTCAGTATTATTTCCAACAATTGGTATCGGAGCCGGTCCTTCAGAGGAAGCTTGATCGCTTGAAGGAAAAGATCCATCAGAATGGCTAATCCAAAAAGAGAGGCACACATCAGGCCACCAGTCTTTGACGGGAACAATTTTACTCACTGGAAGATAAGAACCACTGCATATCTACAGTCTCTTGGAGCAGAAGTTTGGGGAATCGTAGAAGGAGGATACAAATTCCCATCAGCAACTCCTACAGATCCAGCAGAGAAAAAGCAATATGAGCTCAATGCCAAAGCAGTTACTGTCCTATTGAGTACTTTGACTCAATCAGAATTTATGAAGATCATGCATTTCAAATCAACTAAGGAAATATGGGACAAAATCGTTACAAGCTACGAAGGAGATGATCAGGTAAAAAGAGCAAAGCTTCAAACTCTCAGAATCCGGTATGAAACTCTTAAGATGCAAAGTAATGAAAGCGTAGCTAATTATTTCCTGCGTATGGATGAGATTGTGAATTGTATGAGGGATCTGGGTGAAGAATTTGAGGAAGTTGTCTTAGTTGAAAAGGTTTTGAGATCTCTGTCTACTAAATTTGATTCTAAAGTATCTGCCATAGAAGAAAAGGAGAATGTGCAGAAAATTACCATGTCACAGCTTCACGGGATCTTAACTTCTTTTGAAATGCGACAAGAGGTACCACCAAAGGCCGCATTCGAAGTGTCAGAGGAAGAAGATGAGGTAAATTTTGTCAAGAATCTTGAACGGGGAACTGGATGGTTCAAAGGTAAGCTACCTTTCAAATGTTTTCTATGTGGTAGAGTTGGTCACTATGCTGCTAGATGTCCTCATAACAAAGGAAAGATATCTGAAGAAGATGGTAGAAGCTATTATACCCATATTAAAAGTTCATTCAATGATAGTGAAGATATTATAAGTCTCATGGCACATGAAAAGAAGAATGCTTCATCCAATAATAGCGAAGATATTAAAAGTTTCATGGCACATGAAAAGAAGAATGCAGAAACTGAAGAAGTTGCCAAATTAAAAGAACAATTGGAGACAGAAACCAGGGTAAGGGAGAAATTGCAGGATATAGCGAAAGATCAGAGCACAACTATTCAGAGACTTGAATCAAAGGTCCTCTCTCTAAAAGAATATCTTGAAGATCAAGAACATGAAGTGATCAAACTAAAGCGACAAGTGGAAGAAGGGAGAAAAGTTGAAGAAGACCTAAGGAAGCAGTATCTGAAAAAGGAAGAACAACATCAAGTTGAGGTAAATATCTTGAAAGGTAAACTAGAGGAAAAGGATAAGCTTTTACGATTTCAAGATAGTTCTAAAGTCTTGGATGATATTCCTAATAGTCAAAGATCTCCTGCTATCAAGACTGGTCTTGGTTTTCATGAATATGTTGAAGGTGAATCTAGTTCACAAGGTGAGGCAAGAAACTCTAATGAGAAATCTGAAATGCTCAAGGAACAACCAAGGAAAGAAATTTCTCAAGGGAGATCCTTTACTCTTAACTATGGACGTGATAGACGATTATTTCCTCCGCTGAAGAATGTTGAATGTTATGTATGTCATAATCTTGGACATGTTGCAGCCAGATGTAGAAGTAGAATGGTTCAAGAAAGATCATCGCATCACAGGTATTTCAGAGGGTATTGCTTTGCCTGCAATGCATATGGACACAAAGCAATTGATTGTGATAGAAGGAACATGAAAAATATAAGGTGTTATACATGCAACAACTATGGGCATAAAGCAAGGGAATGCAGGAGCAGATTTCAAAATTCAAGACAAGAGGACCATACATCATCACAGTTGCAGGAATTGAAGAACACAGAGACAGAAAGGTGTGGCATAACTCAGTCAGCTGACATAACAGACACAGGGGAATCTGAAAGTGATTAAATTCAGTATTCCATCCTGCATACGCTGATATAATGAAGACAAGTCGCATATATACGTGAGTTACAGGCTGCAAAGTCGCGTATATGGAGAAAGGGCAGCAGAACAAACCCAGGTTCAGTCATGGTTGGCTCAGGCTCAGGGGGCAGCAGAACAGACTCAGGAAATGGTTCAGTCATGGTTAGCTCACACTCAGGGGGAGCATATACTTCAAATAATTCATTGTTGGCATTATGGATTGCTGATGAAACTAAATGATACATCTTGTTGTTTGATCAAAGGAATAATATTGCAGGTTGATGATTATGGTACAAATCTGAATGGCTGGTCTTAGATCCTGCATCTGCTAAGGGGGAGCATGGATAGATTGGTACATTTTGGCATATACAAAGGGGGAGCCAAATCAGAATCTTCAGCATGTACTCAGGGGGAGTATGGACAGTAGAAGGTATACCAAAGAAGAGAATATCTTGGTACGCCCTTTGCCCTTGATGTCAAAGGGGGAGAGTGACTTGGTGTGGTGGTTGCCATCAAGTCCAAAGGGGGAGATTGTTGGCATTATGATTCAAGTGTTGTCCTTGATGGCAACTCACTCAGAGGTTGGTACAGGTGCTCAGAGGTTGGTACAGGTGATGGCAACTTAATCAGAGGACAGATCTTAGTACAGCATGGCAAGAAAGTTCATACACGCAGGTTCGTTAAGTCCAAGTCGCGTGTACACGCAGGTTGGCTTCAGCAAAAGCGCGTGTATGTGGAAAAGTACCTTTGGTCCATGGCGGTTAGTCCTTGGAAGTTGTGCCTATGGTTTCGGACCATTGTGTCTCGACGGGCGTGTCGATCCCTAGTTTTGAAGTTGATGGTATTGTGTTACTACGGTTTTGGCTCTTGGTATTGAACAAGGCCTAAGGCTATATAAGGAGAAGATCATTAGGCAAAGAAATGTATTGGGTGTCTGACGCAGTGAGAGGATCTGGTATTGCTGGTTATCTGTTCGGGACGTTTTGGCAAGGGTCGGATCTGACAGCGAAGGCATAAGAATCTATTTCTAGATCTGCACGCGGGTTGCCTTTGGTGAAAGGGCGTATACACGCGGTTTTGGTACAGTGAAGTAGAGTATGCATAATAAGATTTGATATTTCAGGTTGCTGCTGATTCTGGTGGTTGTTGCAGAGTTCTGGGCTCTGGTTTGGGTTCTGTGTTCTTGATGACAGGGTTTCAGTGATTCAGTATTGGGTTGTTTAATGAATTATGATGCAAGTATAAGTTGATGATTGTATTGCAGTAATGTTTGTTTTGTACTCTTGGATCCAGTCTGAAAATTGATGAAACGTGGTCCCTGAAGGTTGTAGGGTCAGCACCTACGTACTAGTAAATGGATCAGCTAGTACAAGAGCTGAGGGGGTTGTAGCTCCCTTCCAGAAGTAGTTGGAAAACGAGAGAGGGTTGTAGCCCTCTGCAGGTTGTAGCCTGCGTACTGGTAAAGGACTGCACCAGTACATTGTAAAAGAAGTTTCTCATTAAAGAAGAAAGAGACGAATTGCAGCAGGTGGTTTTCACCCACATTGGGTTTCCACCTTATATCATGGTGTTCATGTGTGTGGCTCTTGTGTGATGTTCTGTTCTGTTATACTGCACCTGTTTACTGTTAATATACTTAATAATGTTCTGATGCATTTACAGAAGATTAAAGCTAATTGAATTATAAGATCTCTGGGTATACGCTTGTTGCATTAGATACAGTCGCGTGTACACGCGGGTTCACTTAACGAAAGTAGCGTGTATGTTTCTGAGCATTGAAAAAGTATTATTGATCTGATAATACCGATTCACCCCCCCCTCTCAGTATTATTTCCAACAGTTAGTTATGCTATCTCGCAACCACAAGTTTCGAGTCAACAAACCCAAACTTCTCAGGATGTTATGAAACAACCGCTTGTTTCTGGGGTACAATTACCTCAGGTTAGTGTGCCATTATCTGGAGTGACTCAAGTTGCTACATGTTTATTTTATTCTCAGCGTGGTCAAACTGGCGTTGGGGGGTAATATCAAACTTCACAATCGATACCCGAACAACCTTGGTAGCCACAGTAACCCCAACCTCCTTTTCAGAATATCCAACCTCAGTATGGGCTTGCTTTCCAAACTCAGCCTAGGCAAGGACAATATCAAGTGTATTAGGGTCCTGTGTATCAAGCCCAACCTGGTTACGGACAAATGCAAGGTCAACGTGGTTATAATCCATATAATGGATATGTCCCACTGCCTTATCAAGGATATCTGCCTTATGCGGGTATGCAAAGGCCTATGGCACAGGAAATTCCATCCTATCCTGGATATGCTCAACCTGATTTGAATTGGCCATTGCCATTTCTGGCAACTCTATAATTACCGGATTTAAACTGGCTGACCAATGATCCAATTTTGTATGCGCCATGGTGGTTGGTAATTCCTCATAAGTTGCCTTCCAATATTCCAAAGTTTAGTGGAAATTCTGGAGAAGACCCATCAAATCATGTTATGACTTATCATTTTTGTTGTTCTTCGAACTCCTTGAATGATGATTCGGTAAGACTTTGTCTTTTCCAAAGAATTCTCATTGGTTCGGCTTCTAAGTCGTATATCAAATTTCCTAGAGCTTCTTTTAATAATTTCACCCATCTAGCTACTACTTTTTGACCCACTTCCAGTTACCCATCAGATATGAAACTGGAATGGAACTTTTGACCAACTTTAAATAAATGACTTCTACTCACATATCATATCATATTCATGAGTGGCGTCGTCATCGTCGCATGGTTAAAACCTATGTTCCTGATTAGCTTTTAGCTGAGTGGTTCATTAAGTCCTTATTGCCATCTATCACTGAGGATGTGGCTAAAGGTGGAGTTTTTACAAAAGAGGAAGTGGTTGCTCATGCTCAATACTTGGATTTGATTTACATGCAATCCAGCACGCTCTATGAAAAAATTCCACATGCACCGTGCCTAAATCAATCCATTCCAGCTCCATCATCGAATAGGGACTCTCATTCCAGAGACGGTGTGATTGGTTCCTTGAGCACGCAAATGGAGAGTAGACCATCTGGTCAATCACTTTCCACAAATCAAACTTTAAATGCACCTGAGGTTCCTACTTCTAAGATTAATTTCGTGTCATCTGATAAAGGTAAAAATCAAAAGCAACCAAGAATCAAGAAGAAAGGGAAAAATAAGAAGAAAACTAGAAACCCTCCTCAAGAGAAATCATCTGATTCCTCTAATTAGAGAAAGAAACCTCGTTATCCATGTCTGATATGTAATGACGAGCATTGTATAAGGGATTTTTCTCACCACTCGGAAGTTTCTAAACTATTAAAAGCTTCTACCACATCTGTAGTGTTGACAGGTCCATTTCCGAACCCAGATACCAATATGGTTGCACTGAAAATGCTTCCACATCCCAGGTATTAATGTTATCCATCGCAAAACCTAAAGATGAGATTTTAGTTCAGACACATAGTAAATATTATGGTAATCCGCCATCGTCGTTAAATAATCAGGCCACTGATCAACCTGGTTCTTCGACTTCGACCGCATTGGAAAATATTCCACTACCCATTACACCAGAATTAAAAATAAAGCCACGTAAGGGAGTTGTGCATAAATCAACTTTTAACCCTCGAGCTCGAGCTACTAAAAATTATAACATTGTAGAAGATCTTGCTCAGTCTCCTTCTACTACATCAACGATTGAGGTAATACAGAATTTCCCCTCCCAGAAGCAGGCTTTACTGCCAGCAATAGGTGGAATAGATCCAGCGGATTCTAATCTTGTAATTTTTAATCACTCAGAATATACACCACACTTACCAGCTCAATTAGCTTTTCTGATTCAGGTTAAAGCTCTCAACAAGAATATTCATTGAACCATCGTAGATGAGGTAGCTTCTACCTATATTATGTTAATGAGCTGCTAGAAAACACTGGGGTCACCTACGTTGTCAAGATCACCAACCACACTGAAGGCTTTTGATGGAAGAACATATACTTCATGTGGGATTTTGAATAATTTGCAAGTAGAAATAGGGGGAAAAACGGTAACTTTTGAGATTGAGGTGGTTGATGGACCCCTTGATTACAACATTTTACTTGGACGACCATGGTTTTATGCTATGGCTGCTAATGTTTCCATGTACTTTCGTACGATTGCATTTCTACATAAAGGTGGAATAACAGTTATCGACCAAACCTCATTTTTTGTCTCTAGTTCTCAAGTTATGGGAAGTATTCCGTTTGTTAATGGACCCCCACTTTCACTTCAGTCTATTGGTGTAGGTATCTTTAGAGATCCCTCCTTAATGGGTACTTTCACACTTCCTCCACCATTTTGAACACTGGAAGTTGTGAGAGTCGAGACATGTAATATGTTTTCCTCTACTTCATTTGATTTAAAGAGGATCACCAATAATATTGAAGATGAGAGTTTTGATGAGGTTATGCCACTAAGTATCATCGAACTCACATAGCAATCAGTTTTTCTTGCTTGTGCGGCATTTCCAGATCCACATTCGCCAATTGTATGGGTCGATCGTTCACTTGAATACAGTACTTCTTTCGATCCTTTTGCTTGTATATATTCTACAAATGAGGAAATCATCCAATCAATGATGATAGGGGAAGAACCATGGGAAGATTATCATCATCGTTTCCTTCCTCTAGATTCCAAGGAAGATTATTTAGATGAACTAGTACACCCTTCGATTGTAGATTTCTTTTCGAATTCTATTAGAATAGATTCGATAGATTCTGAGCGTAATTTGTATAACATAGAAGAAATAATTTCTATAGATATTTTGACCAAGCCTAACGTTGTAGAAAACATTCATGTCGACAAATCTTGTTCTCTTCTGGAACTCGATCTTTATCGTGCTCTATTTCCTGAATTTAGAGATGTATTTGCATGGTCTTACAAGGATATGCCAGGCATTGATTCAAGCATTGTTAAACATCAAATGAAAATGTACCCTGATGTGAAACCAGTACGACTGCAGCTTCGACCTATAAATCCAAAGAAAGATGCTACCATTAAGACAGAGGTTGAAAAATGTTTGTGTGCTAGCTTCATTTACCCAGTATCGATTATCGAATGGGTATCAAATATTGTTCTTGTGATCAAAAAACATGGAACAATCCGGGTGTGTGTTGATTGCTAGGATGTAAATAAAGCATGTACAAAAGACAATTATCCTACACCCCTCGTTGACCAAACTATTGACGAATGTGCCAGATGTGAAATCTTTTCATTCATGGATGGATTTTCTGGTTACAATCGAATCAATATCCTCCTAGAGGATCAGTCAAAAACTGCATTTTTTTGTCCCTAGGGCACATTCGCATATAGAAAGTTACCTTTTTATTTGAAGAATGTAGGGGCTACATTTCAGAGGGAAATGAATTATGCCTTCCATGACATTAAGAGAATCATACAACCTTATCTTGATGATTTTCCTGCTCATTCACAAAAGCAGACTGATCACCCACAACATCTTAGAGCAATATTCTTAGGGTGCCAACACTACAAAATGAGACTCGATCCACACATGTGTGTGTTTTTTGTTGGCTTTGATCGATTGCTTGAATTCGTGATCTCAAAAGATGGAATTCAACTCGATCCGATAAAGGTTCAAGCAATACCTGACTTGCCTCCACCATCGAATTTATTAGAGTCACATGATAGTTATACTCCATATTATCTGCAAGCTAATGGACAAGTTGGCTATCAACAAAGTCCTTAAGCACATGTTACAATGAATGATTAGAGTTCACAAACTAAATCTCACACATTCTATTAAAATTCTTTATTTCTTTAGGTTCATTATGCAGAAAGGGTTACAATTGTTACTGAAAAGTCACTAAATTGTTCATCAAAAACATACCTTTCCAGTGCTCCACACCAATTCAATGTGAAATTTCGTCACTCAAACTCGTAATTGACCTGCTACTTAACACTTCTGAGGAAGAAGCACATTTCTTGGAATTAATCCATCTAGATGAAACCTGTTGTGATGCCACATTAGCTAATGAAGCACACAAGAAATGGGTAAAGGCGCAATATGATCAAAATGTCAATCCTCAAGTCTTCTTAGAAGGTGACCTGGTCTTGCTTTATGATCAGGAGTCGGATAAAATTGGTGCAAGAAAATTCGAACCACTTTGGGTGGGCCCTTATATTGTTAAGCGCATTTTCACGAAAGGTGCCTATGAGTTAGCAGATTATGACAGAATTCCATTATCTAAGCCCAGAAATGGGTTGTTTAAAACGTTACTATGCTTAATTAAGTATGGTAAAACTCATGTAAATATGCTTAGGTTACATGTGTGAGTGTGTTTCTTTCAAGGTTTTATTTGGTTAAGTAATCCACTTCGCATTTATTGTAGATGTTGAACTTTTCGGAACCATTTGTTGGTTACGCCGATGGTGCTAGTCATAGTATGCAAAACCTATCTTCTACACCATGGGCCATTTTCACTTCGAGTGGCGAGTTAATGAGTTTTAGAGGGATTTGTATTGGTTGGTCAACAAACAATATCGCTGAGTATAGCTCATTGATTGAGCTTCTCTCTAATTCCATTTCACCTGGAATTCGGCGAATTATCATTAGGCTAGACTCACAACTCATTATGCTACAAGTTGCTGGTATTTATGCTGTCTGAAACCCAACAATTCATCATATGTTCCTTAGAGTTCATATTTTGGAAAGGTATTTCAAGTTTATTCAATATCAACATATTTCCCGAAGTCTAAACACATGAACCGACTCTTTAGCAAATTATGTGTTAAATAGACATTTGCAACATATGTAAGGTAAATATTTTCAATTAGCATCATCAGTTGAATAGGATTGCATCACTCAACCATAATAAAACCCTGAAAGTGAATTGTAAAATTTTTTTACGAACATTTTGTGTCCAAGACAAAAATTGGTCATCTGACCCAAAAACTAAATGTATGTAGAAATGATCTTAGTAAGCTAGTGGTTCTGATGATAGCAGCTCACTACCTGTGCTATCATGCGCAAAATTCTCATCCAAAGACCCGTCACATCGATGGTGTGGCGTTGCAATTGCATAGGTAGGTCCTCAATCCGAATATCCAGAATACCTAGGGTTAAACCCTCTATGTGATTTTGCAATTCAGCCAGAGTCTTGACCAAAACCAAGTCTCGGAGAATCATTCTCCCTATAGATATTTGTACTGATCTAGCTACATCTCGTGGATCTCCCACAGGTCAAACAGGTTCGATATCTGTTAGTTCTAGTCTTTGCAGCCTGTCACCAGTGATCAACATGAGCTCTTACTATTTTTGGTTTTGTTATATGTTTTGCACATGATCAACACAAAACATGTCACAAGTGTGTCCATCAGAATAATCTCGGAATAATCTTTCCAATGGTATATCACACTCCCGTAACTGGCTCCCAGATTAGAAGATATGATTGAAATGAATGAGTGATTCTTGGCTATGCATGTTTTGAGGTCAGTTGCTGCACACAATGACAAGTTCAGTACAAAATCAGTTTTTGAAATAATGGTAAGGAATATTTCAAAAATTAAAGAGGTTTTTGTTATCAAAATACCAAATAACCAAAAGCTCCTTCATTTTATGCACAGGTGCTACCATGTGGGAGATATACAGTGATATTTGGAGCCTACATTAAAACAAAGGAATTTTTTCATATTTTTTAATGTTATAGTCATTTAGTGCGGGGTGATTTTACAACAGATGGAAAGTAATTTTTCAACACCCAAGGATGTTTTTGTTAACCAAGAGACATATAACAAAAACCTCTTTCAGTTTATTCAAAGGCGTCATGAATTGGGAAATGTGACTAGATCTTTACAACTCATGTTCACAGATTTAAATTTTTAATGATTTTCTGTTTTAGAGATGATTTTGTGGAACAGATTGTGAGCAACGGGAAACGAATTTCCAAAATTTGAGATTGGTTTTTCTCCAACATGAACTTACCTACAAAAACCTCTTTCATTGTTGTAACAAGTGCTATCTTTTAGGAGATACGAGCTCATATTCAACACCTATTTTCAAAAATTCGGCCCAAGTTTAATGTAACTGATTCTATTTTGAAGAAAATGGTAGAGCTCAATCCCTTAGTACAAGGATGATAAAATGTATATATTATATGAATTTCATAGCGTAGGGGTTTAAATTTGGAGGAGGGTTGGATTTTTGAGAAAGCCTTGAGCTTCAGGGTACACTCATATTAGCATTTTGGCTAAGGAATTGAGACCAGGATTTGCAGCACTCTTTGGGATCCCTGTGGCATTTTGTTTTGGTACAGTGCTTTTATCTATAATTGTGAATTTACTTATGTGGTTGTATGTCATTATCTCTCTTATTTCTTCTCAACTAAATCAAACAAGAGTGTAATTAGAATCCATTGAAATTGCAGTGCTCTACTTGAGGTTTGCTTTAGCCTTTGATGTTTTCAGCTGTTTGGAGAGGATCCATGAGTTTTCTTGCCCTCTTAAACTCCTCACCTGTCTAATCCTTCCATCTCATTCAATTTTAAGTGCCAAAAAAAATTGCCTACCTTACCCCATTGAGATCTCTGCAAGACTGAGCCTCATTCCCTGCACTCAAAATCTGCTTTCCCATCTGAGCCAACAAAAACATCATTTTATTCAATCAAACGTTTTCACACACATACCTAGCCTAAGATCATTATTTCTATCAGTCATCTCAAGCCCTCATGGTTATAATTTGCTGAGATTGACCGGGAGAGAGCCCTCTCCCAACCTGGTAGGGCTAGCTACCAGGTTAAGCATGGTTTGATGTTGGCCCTGGATCCTACCTTTATCAACCCGAGGTTAATCTAGGCACTAACACTCTCTAATGCCATTTCACTTGGAATTCAGTGAATTATCATTAGTCTGGACTCACAAATTGTTGTGCTACAACTTACTGACGTTTATACTGTCTAAAACCCAACAATTCATCGTATGTTCCTTAGCGTTCGTATTTTGGAAAGGTATTTCGAGTTTATTCAATATCAACATATTTCCTGAAGTCTAAACACATTAACCGACTCTTTAGCAAATTATGTGTTAAATAGACACTTGCAACATATGTAAGGTAAATATTTTCAATTAGCATCATCAGTTGAATAGGATTGCATCACTCAACCATAATAAAACCCTGAAAGTGAATTACAAATTTTTTTTACAAACATTTTGTGTCCAAGACAAAAATTGGTCATCTGACCCAAAAACTAAATGTATGCAGAAATGATCTTAGTAAGCTAGTGGTGCTCATGATAGCAGGTCACTGCCTGTGCTATCATGTGCAAAAGTCTCATCCAATGACTCGGAACACTGATGGTGTGGCGTTGCAATTGCATAGGTAGCTCCTCGATCCGAATATCCGGAATACCTAGGGTTAAACCCTCTATGTGATTTTGCAATTCAGCCAGAGTCTCGACCAAATCCAAGTCTCGGAGAATCGTTCTCCCTATAGATCTTTGTGTTGGTCTGGCTACATCTCGTGGATCTCCCACAGGTCAAACAGTTTTGATATCTGTGTACATATAAAAAATTGAATTTGTTTAGTCTTGGAGTTAATCAAAAACACAAAAAATGTAAAAACTTTAAAAAATTAAAAACACTTGGTCAAACAATTTACCAATAGCACCCCACATTGCTCAAGCCGGTAGGGGTAAATCTAGATCGCCACGAAAATCCATTCGTGAATATGGATATTCTGTGAAAGTCATCTCTTTTCAATTGAACCATTCAAAGAATTTAGGGGTAAAAATAGTCATAGAATAGGCACAATGCCTAACCATTAGATCTGTCCACCTCCACATCTGTGGCTCTCTTGGTCCAGATACAGGCAATAAAATGAGCTATGGCTGCAAGAGAGGTATTCTCTCCAAGGCAAAAGAGATCATGATGGATCCATAGCCGAAATTTTTGAGATTTCCTTTTTTCACCTTGGTCAGTTGTTCTTTCACAGATGAAAGGACAGCCCCACACCAGTTGAATACTTTTGGCTCTAAACATTCTAAGGCATACTGCATGTATGATTTGGTGGCCAAATGAAGCGCAGAACTGCCAGCCAATCTAGCAATGGTAAAAAGGATCGTCCTTAGCAGTAAATCACTAACATCCTTGATAAGTACCTTTCCGTCTCTGCTAGGCTGGGCACCTTGCCTATAGAACTGTCGCACATAATCTTTCACTAGTCTATCTTTCTGGGTAAGACCTATTAATGAAATGGGTGCACCTTGCCTCGATAGTCCAGTTAGAAAGTATATATCATCGATGGTAAAAGGGATTTCTTTGTCCCGAATGTGAAAAGTCTGATTGGTCGGATCCCATGATTGAATAAGAAATCGTAGAAGATCCATCTGTTGCCGCAGGTTGGATAGCTTAAAATACTTGAGTAATCCATAATTTCTTAGGGCCTCGACTGTTCCCTGATTACTCAAGGCTATGACATCTTGTTCCTCATGCTCTCATTCTCTCCATATGAGTACCATTTTAGATTCCTGTATTAGAAAAAGAAACCCTAGGGACCTCAAAACCCTAAAATGTTCTTGACTAAAACAGGAGATAAAGAGAATGAAATAAAAAAGAACGGAGTCAAATCCTACCGGGTCCAAGCAGCACAAGGAATGATCCCTTTAGTCCTCTGCAAGAAACTGGTGAACTTCGGGAAAACCTGCTCCAGAAATCAGAAGGTAAAAACGAGATGGTGAAATGAATGGTGAGAACCAGTTTTTATGTTTATTTCTTGCACACTAATCGAGTAAACATTGGCTTTTTATTTATTTAGTCCATGAACATGTATTGTTTAATATTTTGATGGAATCTTGAGAAGGATTAACAACTGGCAAGAAGTTATGATGTGCTTACGTGTAAATTGAACATCTTTGACCACAAAGCAAACTTTTATCGCTTTTTCGAGCTTTGTTAAAAATGAAAAAGGAACCCCCTTGGAGTCCTCTTTATGCTCTTTTCAAACTCTCTAAATACAAAAAGATTGTCAAGCCCTTGTCATTTCTAGCTCGTTAATGGATTTGAATCGATATCTACTCAGTATAGTTTTACCCCTTCTTTGGGCTGAGATAGATTAACTACGAAAAAGGTACTCGTTGGTCAAACATGATCAATAGGTTCTCACTTGTATTGTTTTATGCTTTCTCGGGCTCGAGAGACAAATGTACAAAAAAGAACTAGTGGAGTTTCCTTTTAATCCCTTTTCATACTCTCTAAATATGAAAAGGACAGAGTTATCTTTGTTGTTAAACTCGTTAAAAACATTTAATAGTGACAAACTTGTGCATCTAGACAAGACCGAGTTTCACCTTCGCTAGAATCGTTAAAACATCAAATACTGATGGATTCACCCGAAGGGTGGAATTATACAACAAGCATATGTTATCCTCCTCAAGCTTGATTAAAAATAAGGAGGTATTGGTCAGAAATGACTGGGGAAAATGGGAAAAAGCTGGGAACAATTTATGGTAGTAAGTCTCTCTTGAACATGACACTTTCACCTCATCACCGTGACTATGTGGGTTGGGTCATTCAGCTTGATGGTTATCACACTGTTGGTCTATCATACCATCCATTTCTTTGTTTTGGTTCAATGCTACCAATTCACTTCAGTGTCGCTGATATGTTCAAGAGAAATCATTCAGTTCAAAACTTCATCCTTTACAATACAGTAAACCTTCATTCTTGAACTTTGTGTCGTCAATCGATGTTTCATCTCCAAAAATCATTTACCTTGTTTCATGTCATTGATGGGGGATACATCAAGGCCCTCCTACGATGAATCGCTTCTTGTTGACATCAGTACATCATCCAAGAAGTTGACTTAGAAACACCACTTCAGTACCTTGAGGCTTGCATACATCAATGGCAGGTTTATCGCTTCCGGCGATAGGTTGACATCAATGCCCTTTGACCAAAAGACTTTGTATGGTGTTCGACATCAAATCATTTATTCACACCATGCAAAATGTACTACAGTACCTTGAGGGTCATTTTCATTATCGGTGATTCCTCTCGCGTTTGTTAACGACTTACATCATTGGCTGGTAATCAAAGAATGTCTCTCCATGTTTGACTTTAGATCATCTATTCACATGGTTAGACTTGTACTTGAGCAAAAGATTGGACGAGATTGAAGACCCCACATCTAGTTTCATCCATCCAAGTTGTGATATATTTTTCAGGAGTACTAAATCAAATTTACAATGGCCTTACATTCATGGTCATCCATTCATGGGCCTATATCTGTAGACGACTATATTTGTACATGTAATGAAAGTTTATAAGCTGAGCATGGGTATGCCTTCCCTTTGCTAGTTTGTGAGAAAAAATCAAAGTATCATGATATATGTATTGTAACTGATGCGGGTCTCCTTCCGTTTCGAAACCTTCTCTCCAAGTGGTAAAGCATCTCACTCGACATGTTTATTTTCGACTTCATGCTTTAGGGGGCAACTATTACAGGAAAATTTGGGCACATCAACCCTGACTTCCAGATCTGTATTATTAGGGTCCATCAACCCCTAATTCAGTTGTTTTCATTCCCTAATGAAGTTAACCTACATCATGCTTTCCTCCCAAGAGTTTCATGTCACCATTCATCCAAAAAATTCCCCTAGAGAGATCAGCACAGAGGGCTCTTTATCAGGCTGCAATGCATTGCAGGAACTGCACTGTCTGGGTGTTATGCATCACACCTAGCCTTTATTTCACCTGCAATGAGTGAGATTCATCGAATTTTTGAAATGAATCCATTGGATTCCTCATCCAATGGATCCTTCTAGAAGTTTCCAGATGGATTGGGCTTACATTTGGATGAGGAAGAGGATGAATGAACCTTAATCCATTATCTCTTCCTCCATGGAACCACTTCCCAGTTTTGGAAAATCATTCATGAGGGCCATTAATGGCTTAACCTCCTCCATTCAGTTATAAATGGACTGAGAATTCAAAGTCTTGGGGAGGTTGGAGCTTCTTGAGTTAAGGAAATGTTGTTTGAGTGAGACTTGAGAGAGAGTAATGCTATCATGTCAAATTGTTGCATCATGAGGAGAGAAGGGTTTGAAACTGGAAGGAAGACATTGAATCGAACATGGCTTCAAGGGTTGTAATATTTCCTTTATAAATAAAAAGTTCTATGTTTTTTCCCATTCATTTGTTTATATGATGTGTCTTATACTTTCGATTCTATAATGTGTTTAGTTAACAGATCGATGTGTATACTTTGATGGTTTTCTGTCTCATCTTGTGTGCATATACCTTCCAAGAAAGTTAAGTACAGAAAGGAGTGGCGATAGAGGTCAAAGGGAAAAGGGATCGAGCGAGAGATACAGGTTGGTCTTTTGTTCCCCTCTCTTTTATCTGTTAGCTATAGGAAAAGAATTGGAATTACTTTAACTATTATTCTAGACTAGTTACTAGGTCTAGGAGTTAGTCGTTTGAAGAAACACTAAAATTGCCCATAACAAAACTTTTGCAGGAGAAAACCAAAAATATTCTAATATTATTCAAACTTTGGTTACATCAATTTGCAGGCACCATCTTGCTTGAGGAACAACCTCCCAAAATCAATTTACAAGCACCAACCCCAAAAGGTATTCAAGCTCCAATATGTTGTAGGCTCCAATCTTATGTAGGCTTCAACTTAATGATGCACCTACATCTATTGTAGACTCCAACCTTATTAGGATTCAACCTAATGAGGCACCAACCTATGTTATAGCCTTTAACTTGATTAGTCTTCAACCAGATGAGGCACCAACCTCTGTTGCAGGCTCCAACCTAATGAGGCACCAACCTATATTATGTAGGTTCCAACATAATGAGGCACGAACCTCTATTGTAGGCTTCAAAACAATGAGGCACCAAATTCCTTCGCCAAGACCATTTTTCACAATATTTCAAACTACATCCATAAGCTCAAAACACAACAAATTCCCCTTATAAATTGGATCATATTAATGAAACCTAAGCCTATTATTTAATCATCAATAGTAGCATCTCCTTCATGTCTTATTTTTATCACCAATACTAAAGATTTTCATAATCGCGGAGAATTTCAACGACAACAAAATAAATATAACCTCCTTCCCTTAAAAATTGTCTTTGTCACTTTTCATGTCCTCCTTTCATATCCCGAAAAATATTCTCACCATTTTCCCCGTTTTAAAAAATCAATTTAGTCATCAAAATGACCCACAAAACATTATGAAAATAATGGTTAAAAAAAGTAACCCTAATGGGTTGACAGAATTTACCTTTCTGATCCATGATCTCCAGAATTCACTTCTCTAGCACGTAGTCAACAAAATACACTTTTTCGCTGCGTAATTAATCCAACCCAAAGAAAATTATTTCAACCTTAGAAATCAAAACATACTTGAACTCATGATCATCCGTAACATAAATAGCTTCAAAACCATCTTGACTATACTATGTTCGTCCCTATATTATGTTTTTGCAATCATGTTACCATATCACAAAATTAGCCACCAAAGGACTAGTGCAGGCTCAAACCTATGACCATCCACAACACAAGCAAACCTATCACCACATAGCCACAAAACACACAATTACACCAAGTATGTGACTGGGATATCCCCATGGGATTTAGGGCTATAAATTTATCTTTTGTGTGACCACACCATATAACCAAGATCCTAGCTTTCCATGGGAAATCAAATGTTGATGTAGGCATGACATCATCCTGCCCACATGGCACTCTTTTGGTGGTGCCACTTGTTGTCTAAACTCAGCCTTTTTGGGTGCTTAAAATCATTGTTCGGCATGTCATGTGTCCACATAACCAAGGTGCCTCATGTCAATGTTCTGCCATAACAAGAATATCTCCCTATTTCACATATCTAGGTTTGCCGCATCAACCATCCCTACTTACGTCATGTGTTTTATTTCACCACATTAACCATTTCCATATATGCCATGTCAAGCAAGTCTAGAAACACCACATCAAAAGTGTATCACATCAAGCCTAACACATCACATTGGTTATACATCTGACCTTCCACATCACACAAGTATTACATTGGACACATCACGTAGGGGTTATTCCAAACCTACCACATCACGGATGTATTACATTGAACATGTCACATAGGTGTTATGCCAGAAATACCACATATAATATGTTTGTATCAATTTATGCTACTTCGTTATGTTTATGGTAGTCAATATGCGATGGGATTACAACTCTCTTAGTTCCCATGTGGAACCATAATACAACCTAATCAAACTACTGATTAAAGTTCATGTAACTTCAAACATCACTCATTTTATATCACTGGAACCAGGCACTATCTACCTAATCTGCTAGAAAAGATGTGAATTTGTTAAAATATTTGGGTTTAAACCCTTTATCTCCATTATGAACATGCTTGACTTCAAATAATGTTTTCACCTTATTCCTTGGGTGTTTTACCAAGTATGATATATTGAAAGAAAACTCTTAAAGAGAACTATTCAACCAAGCCATTTTCAAATTTATTTAATTGATATAGCTTCAAAAAATGCTCAATAATATTCACCCTATCATACCTCCTTTGACATCATTGATTTGTTAACAAATAATAAATGATCTCCAAGGCATCATACCTCTTTTTACCTTAATGACATGACATTAGTTGTCATCATTGACAATAGATGATCCAATAATCTCCCCCCATTCGGGGAAATTTGAGGTCAAAACTAGACCTCAAATAAAAAAGTATACTAGTAAAATTAACTTTAAAAGAACTAATAGGATTCAATATGATGATGTCATTCCAAAGGTACATGTTTTGGAGGGAGAAGAAGAATTTTTTTTTTTTAATTGTATTTTTGGCTTATCTCCTAATGTGTTTACTCAAATGTTAAGTCTAGACACTCATAGGATGCATAATTAAATTCCAAATCCAACAAGTATCCATTTTTCATACTTTTGAGTAGACCCACATCAAAAGAAATTTAAAATACATGAAAAAGGCATGCTCAAACCACTTTTTTCATGTATTTTATTTTTTTCTCGATGTGGATCTACTCAAAAGTATGCAAAGTGGGTACTTGTTGGATGTGAAATTTAATTTGATGTCCAACAGGTGTCTACAATTAAAATTTGAGTGAATTATGTAGGAGCATCCAGCTGAGCAATTTCATTTTATTCTAGTTAACTTAGGGGGTCTTGTGTTTTCAAGGAAGTTGGATTCCTATGTATGTAATTATTAATGTTCTAGTGATTAATGTTTTAAGTGATTGGAATAGAAATTAATTAGATATTGTGAGGATATTTGTAAATGCTCTCGAATGTAGGAGAACATGAGTGATGATGGGTGATTAGTGGTGATTGAGAGAGTTGGAAATCAATTGTAAATATTAGACTAGAAAGTGGTGTCATGATTCGTGGAACTAGAGAGGATTCTTAGTGATTAGTGTAATCAAAAGTGGACTTAGAGGATATTCAGGATTTAGTTCAGCAAATTAAGGATTTGAACCAAAATTGGTTAAACAAAACCTTTTGTATAAATGTAAGCCTAAAAGGCATAGAGTCAGTCAATGAGTTGTCAACCAGACAGTCAGTTAAGCCTACGGGCAAGAAAGGAAAGGCCACTCATATTGAAAATCAGGCCGAAGAAGAAATTCTTGTGTAAATGTTTATTTATTAATACAGATAACTCGATTCTGAGTTTATGTGATGTGTATTGAGTAATTGAATTATAGATTGTGTGTGAAATAGAGTAATTTTGAGTAACATAGGTTGCAGGTGTGCAGAATCAGAGAAGAAGTGCATAGAAGAGTGTTACAGACAGTATTGGAGAAAACCTTCAATGTTACAGTGAAGGTAATACTGTAAGGTTTCCTAAAACCTAAGGATTTATTAAGGAAGCATAAAGGCACGAAGAAGTGAAGTAACAAAGTGGATATCGAGATCAAAACAAGTGAAGATCGTAACGCAAAAAAAAATACACAGGCGGAAATCTGAATAGGCTATTACACAGTAAGAAACAAAAGAACATAGCAGTGCACAGGAACCGTTGGATCACTCAGATTAACTGAAAAGGTTGTGTGTGATAGAAAACTAATATTAAGTTGTGCAAATAAAGTCAATAAGATGAATGGTGGAGATTAAAACCACGTATTAGCAGAAGGATGGAGTGGTCTTTGCAAGGGGTAAGCAATTTCTCCCGTGCCCTAAATGTCGTAAGCAGTATTTCTAAATTTTACGTGATTACCTTTAGCAACCAAAACGTAGCACATGGTGGAAAGAGAAAACCACTTTTCTTACGCGCTCTCGATCAGATATTGGCCATGCTTAATTTCACATGAGATTTCACAATAGCCATTAGATTGAGCAGGATTGATCAATGGTGGAGATTGACTAGGCTAGTTGGTGAGCAAACAATGCAATAGTCGTTGGATCAGATGAGACAGATCAACGGTGGAGATCGGCCAAGTTGGTTAGCGATCAGGTGACGCGATAACTATCGGATTGAGGAATGAGGCCAATGGTGGAGATTTGATACGCTAAGGAGTGAATCGATATATGTGCACAGGTTTGAAGAATTGTGGAAAGGTAAGGTTTTAAGTGTGGATTATTTAATATTTCTATTATATGGAAATTCTAATATAAATAAGTGGGATTAATGTATTATGGGTTAAGTTTGAGTTTTAACCAAAGTCTAAATACTAGGGTATGGTTGATAAGCACCAAAGGTAAGAATAACCCAAAGTTGAAAACTGTGGGATAGTTAAATGAATGTTTCCGAATAAAGTTTATTTAAGGAGCCTTGAACCTTGATTTATGGAAGATTTTACTAAGTATTGGAATATAAGAAATTCCTGGGACTTGTACACACATGTATATGACATGCAATTTTATTTGCATACTATGGGTATATGCAGCTTATTCTGCATCATTATGGTATTTGTGTTGGAAATAATACTGAAAGGGGGGGTGAATCAGCATTATCAAATCAATTATTTTTCATTTCACACTCAGATTTGTATACGCTACTTCAGCTATGGGAAACTACGTATATACGCTACTATGTATAAAGAAACAAGCATATATCAGAAAGCTTAAGATTAATTAATTGTTGATATTTAATCAGTGCATCAAGACTTCATTAATCATAAGAATAGTAAACAGGAGCAGTAACACAGAACAGATCATCACACACATGGACACAAAGATATAAGGTGGAAACCAAATGTGGGTGAAAACCACCTGCTACAATTCGTCTCTATCTTCTTTTAATTAGAAACCTCTTTTTACAATGATTATGTACTGGTGCAGTCTTATACCAGGACATAGGCTGCTACCTGCAGAAGGCTACAACCTTCTCTCGTTCTCTAGCTTCTTTTGGAAGGGAGCTACAACAACCTTAGCTCTTGTACTAGCTAAGGTGCTAGTATGTAGGTGCTGACATACAGAAGGCTACAACCTTCTCTTTTCTTTTAGGGACCACATTTCATAAATTTTCAGACTGGATCCATGAATAACATCAATCAAACATCAAGTATATCTACATCAACCAATCTCCTTTGCACCAAACAAAACTGAATCAAATAGGCACTTCTCTGAATGTTGTACACAGAAAATGGTAACAATAACTAAACACCAATTCTGAACCCAGAACACTGCAGCAATAAACAGAAGTAGCTAAAACATATTTCAAGAGACGTACGCTACTTCAATGTGTACAACATGTGTGCATACGTTGCTGAATTAAGGCCAACCTGTGTATACGCTATTTTGGTTTACAGAACCAGCGTGTATACGTGCCTTTGTTTCGCTGAACCTGTGTACAGATCGATAAAATATAATTTATCCTTTTCACTTATTCAAACATCAGTTATACCCAGATTATCAAATTTATAGATCAAGTCATGCGCCAAAATATCAGATCAAAATCACACAAAGATACTACTATTCAAGCCTTAAGATCTTGATCCAGCAATAGTACTTATCCTTCTTCTTGCGCTTAGGTTCCTCCTTGATTCAGATCCAGCTATACACCATAACCCATGACCAGTATTCCAGATCTTGTTATTCTTAAGATATCCAATGCTTGAGTCAATGCCTTTGCCTAATGATTTCCTTCCCCTTTTATAGTCTTAGGCCTTACACAATACCATGGTCCAAAACCATAATGAATCAATACCTTGGACCAAATACCTAGGTTCAACACTTCAGACGAGATACCATGGTCCAAAACCATAGGTCCAAATACCAAGGACTAAATACCATGGACCAAAAATAAGTTTTCCCACACGTACACACTTTTTTGTGCATGAAAGTGCATGCATACGCATACATGAATTTTGATCGGCAATCCCGCGTGTATATGCAACTTCGTCAAAGGGAACCTGCATATACCTCTTTTTCTTTCGTTCTGAGAGCCTGAATAGTGATCTGCCATCTGAGTGAGTTGCCATCAAGCACAACACCTGTTTCATCGTGCCAAACCTGTGTCATAATGCCAACAATCTCCCCCTTTGGACTTGATGGCAACCCCAAGTCACTCAAAGTCATTCTCCCCCTTTGACATCAAGGGAAAAGGGTTCTACTCCCCCTGAAGATATGTTGAAATCTCTGCTTTCCTATGTTGTCCATGCTCCCCCTGATTGAAGGCAAGGTCTGCAAAAAGATGTTCTACAAAAAGAACATTACTCTATACATTATAAATGACCTTCCTATCAACAAAGGCTCATATATACATCCATCTCCCAACCAAGTGGGGATATACCAATATTGACACACCCACCCAACCAAGTGGGGATACACCAAGAATTTACACATGATAAAACAAGAACATTACCTCATTCATCCCAGGCATAGTGGGGAAACCAAAATAGGCCGTTACATGACCTTGATAAGAAAATAAATACATGACATAGAGACGAAATATCTATAGCAATAATATTATAGATATCAACAACTATCATCAGCGACATATGTCAATCATCATTCAGACCAGCAACCATGTTCTCCCTCTACACCTGTTCCATCTGAAACAAAAAAAAATATGAAATTGAAACAAGATCTTCTAAGATAATGCCAACAATGCATTATTAGAAGAATATATGCTACCCCTGAACCAGTTCCAGATGGTCTCTATCAGACACATATCAGACTCTTTTCATCCTGATCCTGGCCCACTGTTTGTCTTCAAACCAACATATACGCGACTATATCCACTAAAACTGGCGTATGTACACGGATCCTCCTGATGACACTCGTGTACAACCACTTTTCTCTGAAACAGACAAGTTTCAGTAGCAAGATGATGCATCAACTACTCCCAACTTTGTTTGAGGTATTCAAATTTCTCCCCGGGCAGTGGTTTGGTGAGTATATCATCAACCTGTTCCTTAGAGGGAACATAGTCCAATTTTACCTTTTGTTCAAGAACTTGTTCCCGAAGAAAATGATATTTGATAGGTATGTGATTGGTTTTTGAATGCATGACTGGATTTTTTGAAATGCTTATTGCACTTGTATTATCACATAAAATAGAGATAGGTGGAGTACAAGTGATTTGAAAATATTGCAAAATTTGCATCATCCAAAGGAGTTGTGTGCAGCAAGATGCAACTACCACATATTCCGCTTCAGCTGTAGATAAGGCAATTGAACTTTGTTTCTTGCTGAACCAAGATACTAATTTGGAACCCATAAAGAATGCACCACCACTAGTGCTTTCTCTATCATCCACACTTCCTACCCAATCTGCATCTATATATGCATAAAGTGTGAGATCTGTATCTCTAGGATACCATAAGCCATAGTTTTGTGTCCCTTGAAGATATTTGAAAATTCTTTTAACCCCCTGAAGGTGTGCTTCTTTTGGATTTGCCTGGAATCTTCCAACTATTCCTACTGCATGCATGATGTTTGGTCGGGTACTCGTCAGATAGAGCAAACTACCAATCATGGATCTATAGGTTGGTTGATGAACCGCTGCTGAATCATCATTTGCACTGAGGCTGCATCCTGTTACCATAGGGGTACATACTGGTTTCGAATCTTCCATGCCATATTTCTACAAGATCTCCTTGAGGTACTTGGTTTGTGATAGAAAGATAGCGTCTTTATTTTGTTGGACTTGTAAACCAAGAAAATATGTCAGCTCACCAAGCAAGGACATTTCAAATTCTTTCTACATCACCAAAGCAAGGTTTTGACTCATGGATTCTTCATTGCTACCAAAGATGATATCATCAACATACACGACAAGTATTAGCAATTTATCATTATCAATTTTTACATATAGATTGCTATCTACTGATCCTTTTGAAAAACCTTATTGATGGAGGTATTTGTCCAGATAATAAGACCAAGCTTTTGGAGCCTATTTAAGACCATAGAGTGCCTTCTTAAGTCTGCATACAAGTTTTGGATCACTTCCAAGGATGAATCCATCTAGTTGCTCAATATACACTTCTTCTTCCAAGTCCCCATTTAAAAAGGCAGATTTCACATCCATTTGAAAAACTTTGAACTTCTGAAAGCTAGAAAGAGCAAGGAACCTTCTTATGGCTTCAAGTCTAGCAACCGGTGCAAAAGTTTCTTCAAAGTCTATACCTTCTTGTTGAGCATACCCTTTACAAACAAGTCTGGCCTCGTTTCTAATAGCATCTCCATTTTCATTCAACTTGTTTTTGAATATCCATTTTGTCCCTATGACATTCTTATCGTTTGGTCTAGGAACCAACTCCCAAGTGTTATTCTTTTCAATCTGCTCAAGTTCTTCATTCATGGCCTTGACCCAGCATTCATCTTTGCATGCTTCTCTTACATTTTGTGGTTCAGTGGAGGAGAGCAATGCTAGATAGCTTGAAGCTTCTGAAATAGTTCTTCTTGTTTTTACACCCGCCTCTTTCTACCCCGAAAATTGAGTTTTTGGATGATTCTTCTTAACGTACCTAGATGGAGTCTTTTCTTCTATCCTTATCTGTTCTTCTGGTGCCTCATGGGTTTCTTCTTCATCATAAGTCTGATTTTACGTTGAAGGATAGTCCTCATCATCTTCAAAATATTCGGATTTTACCTGCCTGGGAATGTTTCCTTCTTCATCAATACTCTCAATAATTTTTCCAAGTCTTTTATTGTAACACTTATATCCTTTGTTGTGGGGAGTGTAACCAAGGAGAATGCCTTCATCTGCTTTAGGTTCAAACTTGCCAAGGTTTTCATCAATCCTTTTGATGTAACATTTGCTTCCAAAAATTTTGAAGTATTTAACCGTGGGAGTCTTACCATACCAAAGTTCATGAGGAGTTTGAGTGTTGTTCACTCAGACGTTTGTCTTGTTGAGAGTAGTAACCGCAGCAAATGCAGCTTCACCCCAAAAGGTTGCGGGAGTTCCAAACTCATCAAGCATAGCATGAGCCATTTGTTGAACCATTATGTTCATCCTTTCCAATACTCCATTTTGCTGAGGATTCCTTGCAGTAGAGAATTCCCTTCTTATTCCATGTTCTTCACAAAAATCAAAAAATTGAAATTCCCCTCCTCTATCAGACCTGAGGCATTTGATTATGCGATCTGATTCGTTTTCAACCAAGGCTTTGAATTCTTTGAACTTTTCGAAAGCCTTGTCTTTATGCTTCAAATGTCCTATCCAACACATCCTTGAAAAGTCGACAATGAACACTATGAAGTATTCTTCTCCTCGAGGTGACCTCTTCCTAGTTGGACCATAAACATCAGTATGGACAAGTTCAAGTGGCCTACTAGCTGATCCTTCCTTCTCAGGGAAATTAGTTTCATTTTTCTTACCAAACTGACATGATTTGCATATTGTATTGTAAGGAATTTTGATGTCAGGGAGATCACGAACTGCCTGATATTTGCATGCTTTCATTATCTGAGAAAAGTTTAGATGCCCAAATATTTTATGCCATAGCCAGTGTTCATCATTCTTTCTTAGATAGCATTATTGTTGTCCTCCCTTGAGCATGTATAAATTATTTGGAGTTCTTATGCCTTTGATCATTGTTTCTCATGTATCAAGCTCACGAAAAATACATCCATTTGATCGAAGTATTACCTCATTTCCTTCATCACACATTTGACTGACACTCAATAGATTATGTTTTAAGCCATCAACATACATAACATTTCTAGCTTTGACTTTTTCTTTTAAAATAACAGAACCTTTACCTTTTATGAATGAAGGGGTGTCATTTCCAAATGAGACCTTCCTTTCCTTTTCAAAGGCACTATATGACTGGAGTTTTTCTTTATCACCTGTCATATGTTTTGAGCAACCACTGTCGATGTACCACTGATTTTCCTGTCCTTCCACTTATAAGGCTATACAACATCTTTCTGGTTGCAGTTCTTTTTTCCTCCATGTTTTTTGACTCAATGAAGCTTGCTCCTTCTGAGTTGTTTGCCGAAACGTACTCCTGCATTCAGAATCTTCATGACCGAAGTCGTTACAAATAGAACATTCTATTTCATTTTCAAGAGCATAAAATGTTTTGTAGGTTCTTTTCATGATTCTAGTCACACTCCTTTGATTTCATGCTTCTCTGATCATGATGGCCTTGTAGGCAACAAATTGAGCTGCTTTGTGTCCAAAGTTATGACAGGAGAAACATTGGCCATTGAAGAAATTCCCGCGATTATCAAACTTTCCGTCCAAGTGATTGTAGTTTCCATAGCCATTTGTTCTTGAGACAAATTGAGAATGATTTACCTGTGGTTGATTGTAGCTTCTGTTCATCCTTGAAGTAGATTGCCCTTGATTTACTTGGTGATCTTTGTTCATTCTTGGAGTAAATTGTCCCTGATTTACTTGGTGATCTGAATTGTGCCTTTGTTGTCGATTTTCAACCTGTTCACTTCTCCTTGCTGCTTCAAGATAACTTTTGGAGGTAGATGGATTTTGTGCTTGAGATGCTTCTTCAATATACCCAAGACCTGTCTTGATGAGAGGAGAACGCTGCACTTTGATAATCTCATCTAAAGTTTCAGATCCTTTAGCAAATATAAGATTAAGAGCTTTTGTTTTCTCAATACCTTTTCTAAGTCCCACAATTTCACATTCTAACTTTTCATTGTGTTTTTCCCTTTCAGCAAGTTGGAATGTCAGAGTATCTATAATCATATTCTTTTCTTCTAAACAAATTTTAAGTTCAGAAATTTCTTCATAAATACCTTCTTCATCTATAGCATCCAATAAATCATCATCTTCAAAAGCCATCAAAAGTCTATAATCATTACCTTGTTCTTCTTCATCACTATTTGAAAATCCATCAATGTCTTCATGTGTATAATAGCTCTTCTTACTTACATTCTATTTTCTGTTCCATCTAACTGGTTCCTTACCTTTTTCAAGCTTATCTTTATGTGGACACTTGGTTGCATAGTGACCTACTCTTCCACAAGCAAAGCATTTAAAAGGTAGCTTACCTCTGAATCTTCCAGAAACCTATTGAAGGTTCTTGACAAAGTTTGATTCTTCCTCTCCTTCTGACATATGTCCTGACTCATTGTATTCTCCTTTTCGTGAGGCTTTGAATGTAGATTATCTCATGTCTGATGGTCCCCCTTTTCTCATTTTGAAAGAAGTTAGAATTCCGTGCAGTTGTGACATGGTAATGCTTTGAAGATTCTGCTTTTCTTCTATGGCCAAAAATTTTGATTCAAACTTAGAAGACAAATATCTTAGAACCCTTTCAATCAAAGTAACTTCTTTTATCTCTTCACCCAAGTTTTTCATACAATTAACAATCTCATCTATATGTAAGAAATATTTATCCACACTTTCATCATTGTACATTTTGAGATTTTCATATTGAATTCTGAGAGTTTGTAGTTTTGCAAGTTTTACCTGATCATCTCCTTCATAGCTCAGAACGATCTTGTCCCATATTTCTTTTGCGGTTTTGAGCTGCATAACCTTGATGAATTTTGATTGAGATAAACTCTGTAATAGAGTATTGACAACCTTTGCATTTGTTTCATATTGCTTCTTACCAGTCGTATCTATAGGAGTTGTTGATGGAAATGTGTATCCTATTTCCACGATATCCAAAACTTCTGTACCAAGAGATTGAAGATAGGCTGTGATTCTCACCTTCCAATAGACGAAGTTGCTTCCATCAAAGATCAGTGGCCTGATAGATGCCTCCTTTTCGTAGTTGCTCATGATGATAGATCTTCCTTCAAGTGATCAAACTCTTATGAAGGACCTGCTCTGATACGAATTGTTGGAAATAATACTGAGAGGGTGGGTGAATCAGTATTATCAAATCAATTATTTTTCATTTCACACGCAGATTTGTATACGCTACTTCAGCTATGGGAAACTACATATTTAAGCTATTGTGTCTAAAGAAACAAGCATATATTAGAAAGTATAGACTCATTAATTGTTGATCTTTAATCATTGCATCAGGACTTCATTAATCATAAGAAAAGTAAACGGGAGCAGTAAGACAGAACAGATCATCACACACATGGACACAAAGATATAAGGTGGAAACCGAATGTGGGTGAAAACCACCTGCTGCAATTTGTCTCTATCTTCTTTTAATTAGAAACTTCTTTTACAATGATTATGTACTGGTGCAGTCTTATACCAGTATGCAGGTTGCTACCTGCAGAAGGCTACAACCTTCTCTCGTTCTCTAGCTTCTTTTAGAAGGGAGCTACAACCCCCTTAGCTCTTGTACTAGTTGAGGTACTGGTACGTTGGTGTTGACCTACAGAAGGCTACAACCTTCTCTTTTCTTTCAGGGACCACGTTTCATAAATTTTCAGACTGGATCCATGAATAACATCAATCAAACATCAAGTATATCTACATCAACCAATCTCCTTTGCACCAAACAAAACTGAATCAAATAGTCACTTCTCTGAATGCTGTACCCAGAAAACAGTAACAATAACTAGACACCAATTCTGAACCCAAAACACTGTAGCAATAAACAAAAGTAGCTAAAACATATTTCAAGAGACGTACGCTACTTCAATGTGTACAACATGCGTGCATACACTGCTAAATTAAGGCCAACCTGTGTATATGTTATTTTGGATTACAAAACCAGCGTGTATATGCGCCTTGCTTCGTTGAACCTGCGTACAGATCTATAAAAGATAATTTATCCTTTTCACTTATTCAGACATTAGTTATGCCCTGATTATTAGATTTATAGATCAAGTCATGCACCAAAATATCATATCAAAATCACACAAAGATACTACTATTCAAGCCTTAAGATCTTAATCCATCAATAGTACTTATCCTTCTTCTTGCGCTCAAGTTCCTCCTTGATTTAGATCCAGGTATGCACCATAACCCAATGATCAATATTCCAAATCTCGCTCTTCTTAAGATATTCAATGCTTGAGTCAATGCCTTTGACTAATAATTTCCTTCCCCTTTTATAGTCTTAGGCCTTACACAATACCATGGTCCAAAACCATAAAGAATCAATACCATGGACCAAATACCTAGGTTCAACACTTCAGACGAGATACCATGGTCCAAAACCATAGGTCCAAATACCGAGGACTAAATACCATGGACTAGAAATAAGTTTTCCCACACATACGCGATTTTTTGTGCATGAAAGTGCGTGCATACGCATACATGACTTTTTATCGGAAATCCCGCGTGTATACGCGACTTCATCAAAGGGAACCTGCGTATACCTCTTTTTCTTTCATTCTGAGAGCCTGAACAGTGATCTTCCATCTGAGTGAGTTGCCATCAAGGACAACACCTGTGTCATAGTGCCAAACCTGTGTCATAATGCCAACAATTTGCGGCTTAGGTTGGCATCATTTGGTATCAGAGCAGAACAAGGAAATTCTGTGTGTAAGAATTCTTTGAGAAAACTTAGCACAAAGTTATGTTTTGAAGGTGTGTATGCAAGAAAGAGGAGATGAGATTTTAATTCTAACAAACAGTAGGCACACAAAGAGAAAGTGTAGCAGAATTTGCAAATGCAAAGGAAACTGAGAACAATCCATTCAAGGTGCAGGTGAATGATAGAACAAGATCATGCATAAGTCTTGAAGGTAGTGGCATCGGAAGGTGAGAATATTTGTATCAACCTAGAGCAAGGAGTGCAGAGAAGAGAACCAAAGAGATGCCAAAAGAATGAGTTTAGAAGAGAAGCTTAGTGAGGTATCATGTAGCGAGAGGGACTTGTTACTGCAGAGTTTTTTTTGCAGCCTACAAATAGATCATAAGGCAATTCAACAAAGGATGTGGGTAGAATTGCTAAGGGATGAAGAAGTTAGTAAGAATTTCTGAGTGAAAGAAGAGGTGGTTAGAACCTATTATTTCATTTGTGATTGAAATACAAGAGGATAGTTGTGTTCTTAAAAGGTGCATATGAGTTGAAGTCTATAAGGAGAAGAAAGAAGTGCTCAAAGAGGTTCGAGAGAATAGAGAACCAAGTGCTTGACAAAATACCAAGTACAGAGGAGAGCTTGGTGAGGTAAGTGGCAGCAGGGAGGAATTGATGTTGCAAAGGCTTTAATGCAGCTCATAGTAAGTGAGTGAGGAACTCATGAATATAGAGAAGGAGATGACTATTGATAGTTATAACAGAGATAACAGAGGTTCTGAGGAAGACCACAGTAGAAGAAAAGCGAAGAAGGAGGATGCCATGGAAAATGGCAAGAGAATGAGTCAAGAGGAGCGTGACAAGGAGATTGCATAGTTAAAATAACAACTCAATGTATCAAGGATGATACTAGAGGAAAACCAAAGACAAGGTTGGGTCTTGAGGAGAAAGCCAGTGAAGTGGTCTAAGTTATAGAGAAGGCTACAACAGAGGCAAGTGAAGTGGCTGGTGGAAAAACTCAGAAAAGCTGAGTTAGAAATGGAAGTTTCCATTTGTGAAGTAGAATAGGCTGAAGTTTTGGGTAAAGATGAAGACTAGAGATATGTGGACGATCTTATGAATTATTGTGATAATTCAAGACAACAAGGAGATACGATGATTGAAGTATCAAGTGAGACCACAAGGTCTTATGTTTTTAAAACTGATAATTTGTATATGATTGCAGGTATTGCAGAAGAAAGCAACTTTGTGAAGATGTCTTCATAATAGATGAAGATATTGAAGTAAAAGGTGAAAAAGAAACTTTTTTAGAAGATGAAGAATTTGACTGGTTACAACAGAAAGAGTCTATGGATGAGTTACTTAATGAGAGAAGATAGTCATTTAAAGTTGTTATAGAGATGAAATACCATGATCTTATTCTGATGAAGAACGAAGGAATATTATCTCAGAGAGGTAATCTAATGAATTTGATTAATGTTATTGATGAAGAACAAATGTAGGAGAATATTAATACAGATGATGGGGCAAGGATAGCTCTTGAAGAAGGTTTACAGAGAGACAGCAAGTCAAAGTGTATTGAAGAAGAAGGGAAGGCAGATTTGTCTTAAGACAAAGAAAAGGCAATCACAGAATTGAGGAAATAAGAAGTCTATGAAAAAGATTTAGCAAAGGGAGAAAGGACATCTGATGATTGGTCACTAACAAAAGAAGGTTTTGCAGAGAATGAGCATTCTTTTGAATATGTCAAAAGATTGGAAGAGAATCTTTCAGAAGATGAATACTCTAAAGTAAAGAAGGATGGAGAATGTCTCTTAAATGTGAAAATCAATGAATTATTGAAGTAGAAAGAATTTAGTAATACATTGATGTTTGAAGTTTTTACAGCCCAATAACAATTTGTTTTGAAATAAGGTGATGAGAATCAGTCTGAAGAGCTGATATGTGAAGCAACAGTTGAGACTATTGAACCTTGTAATGTTCGAATTTATAATTTGTGTATACATGCAAGAATTATACGTGATGATGAAATAGTTATGAAGTGTCAAAGAGAATTTGAATTGCTGGAATATTTGTTGGAAAACTTAGAGTATGATAGTGTGATTACAGAGGAAGGAGTTCACCACAGTTGACAAGAGCAGAAAGACATCATTGAAGCAGATGGTGTGGAAGAGAGACTTGCTAGTAGTTTTGAGAGTCCTTTAGAAAATTCTTTAGAAAGTTCTTTGAAGAATCAGCATACTGATGTGCTGATAAAAGAGGAAAAATTAGAGCAACATACTAAAATGTTTCCAAAGGAAGAAGAGGTAATGAGGCCTTATTTTTAATTCTGATAATTGTTTTATGATTACAGGATTTGATGAAAATGAGACAGACATGTTTCAAGTTAAAGAGTCAGTTTTAGAATTGAAGAAGACTGGAAGTTTCCAAGTCAGACATGCTGATGAGGAAAAAGGAAAGCATGAAGATACCATGATTGAAGAAGTTAAACTGATTGTTAGAACCAGTCAAGGAAGTGAAGGACAATTACTAAGGGTTGTTAAAGAAGAGGAAAGAGAATATTTTGCAATTGATGAACAACATAGTGATGTATTTGAGAGGAACCAAGTACAAAGGGAATTGGAGGACAATTTATTTATTGAAAGTAAATATACATATATTGAACATAGGTTGTTTGGTATGTCACAAGAGGGTAAGGATTAAAGGGCAGCAATAATAATCCAACAACTTCAAAGAGAAGTTAGTAAACAACAGTTTGAAAATGAGTGGATAGAGTACAACAACAAATGGCAAAGTAATTATCAGTCAAAAGATAAATTGGACATAGGGATTAAAAGAATACTAAGATTGATGATGAAGGTGCCTCAAAAGAAAGCAGAAGTAAGAATACCAAGCAGCAGAAAGAGAAAGACAACAACAGAGTGTGAAAGCATAGCTAGTGGGGCAAAGTAACATAAAGTGTGGAAACCTAGAGAACAACAACAAAAAACAGCAGCAACCAAAGACAAATTACATAACAAAGTATGGGATCCAAGAAGACAAAGGTCGAAAGCACATGATCAAGAGATCACGATTATTTTAACCTTTGGAGTCTGATGCGGGAGCATCTAGCTTAGAAATTTCATTTTATTCTAGTTAACTTAAGGGGTCTTGTGTTTTCAAGGAAGTTGGATTCCTATGTATGTAATTATTAATGTTTTAAGTGATTGGAATAAAAATTAATTAAATATTGTGAGGATATTTGTAAATGCTCTCGAATGTAGGAGAACATGAGTGATGATGAGTGATTAGTGAGGATTGAGAGAGTTGGAAATCAATTGTAAATCTTAGACTAGAAAGTGGGGTCATGATTTTTGGAGCTAGAGAGGATTCTTAGGGATTAGTGGAATCAAAAGTGGACTTAGATGATATTCAGGATTTAGTTCAACAAATTAAGGATTTGAACTAGAATTAGTTAAACAAAATCTTTTCTATAAATGTAAACCTGAAAGGCATAGAGTTAGTCAGTAGTCAGTCAGTCAGTCGTCAGCAAGACAGTCAGTTAATCCTACGGGCAGGGAAGGAAAGGCCACTCATATTGAAAATCAGGCCGAGGAAGAAATTATTGTGTAAATGTTTGTTTATTAATACAAATAACTCGATTCTAAGTTTGTGTGATGTGTATTGAGTAATTGAATTATAGATTGTGTGTGAAATAGAGTAATTTTACATAACATAGGTTGTAAGTGTGCAGCAACAGAGAAGAAATGCAGAGAAGAGTGTTAAACATGGAATTGGAGAAAACCTTCAATGTTACAGCGAAGGTAATACTGTAAGGTTTCCTAAAACCTAAGGATTTATTAAAGAATCATAAAGGCGCGAAGGAGTGAAGTAACAGAGTGGAGATCGAGATCAAAACAAGTGAATATCATAAGGCGACAACAAATACACAGGCGGAAATCCGAATGGGCTATTACACAGTAAGAAACAAAAGAATGTAGAAGTGCACAGGAACCACTGGATCAGTCAAATTAACCAATGTGGTTGTGTGCGATAGATAGCTAAGATTAAGTTATGGAAATAAAGTCAAGAAGATGAATGGAGGAGATTAACACCACGTATTAGCCAAAGGATGGAGTGGTCTTCATAAGGGGTAAGCAATTTCTCGCGTGCCCTAAATGTGGTAAGTGGTCTTTCTAAATTCTACACGATTACCTTTAGCAGCTGACACATAGCACACAGTGGAAAGAGAAAACCACCTTTCTCACGCACTCTCGATCAGATATCAGTCGTGCTTAATTTCATGTGAGATTGTGCAAAAGCCATTAGATCAAGCGGGATTGATCAATGGTGGAGATTGACCGGGCTAGTTGGCGAGTGGATGATGCAATAGTCGTTGGATCGGATGAGATAGATCAATGGTGGAGATCACCCAAGCTAGATGGCGATCGAGTGACACGATAACCGTCGGATTGAGGAATGAGGCCAACGACAGAGATTTTATATGCTAATAAGAGCATCGATATATGTGCAAAGGTTTGAAGAATGGAGGAAAGGTAAGATTTTAAGTGTGGGTTATGAAATATTTCTATTATATAGAAACTATAATAGAAATAAGCGAGATTAATATATTAAGGGTTAAGTTTGAGTTTTAACCAAAGTCTAAAGACCAAGGTATGGTTGATCAGCATAGGAGGTAAGAATATCCCAAAGTCGAAACCTGTGGGATAGTTAAATTAATGTTTCCACATAAAGTTTATTTAAGGAGCCTTGAACCTTGACTTATAGAAGATTTTACTAAGTATGGAATATAAGAAATTCCTGGGACTTGTACACATGTATATGACATGAAATTTTATTTGCTTACTGTGGGTATATGCGACTTAGGCATGCATCAGTAAACCTATAAAGTGATAAGCCAAAAATATAATATAAAAAGTAGTTTCTTTTATTTTTCTTTAAAAATTTATAAATTTTTATTTTATTATTTTTACTATTATTTTATTATCTTCCTTACGATGTCCATTTTAGACCTCAAAATTCCTCTAACGTTTTTCATTGGTGTCAACACAACTAGACATCGATGGTCATTGATGGAAATGGATGAAACTCCCCTTAATAGCTCACTGTAAAATCTATCGTCATGATATAGTTAATCTTTGTTATCCCTCCCCGTTTGACAAAAATGGCAAAAGGACCCACTGATAATGGCTTCTCATCCATTTACCAATGATGTAAAATTACTCTTTTGTTTTTCCTTGTCGACCTCCTCTCCCTGCGAATGAGCTCTCCCCATGAATAATTTATCCTCCTTTAATTGCTTACAATGATGTTACTGTAATTGAAGAAGGCTTCACTCAATGAACCTCTGATATCCCAGGTGTGTTTGTGGAATATTGAAAAATACCCTTAATTTGACTACATATTGGAAAAAACCTCTAAAAATCACATTATCGAACCCCCTGCCAATATGAACGCAATACAACTTCCCAATTTATAAAACTCCTACTTTCAATAGATATTGTAGGTATCCATTTTTTCATAATACTTTTTATACCCCTTTAAATTTTTCATTAAATTTGAACTCCATATTCCATACCTGCCAATATAAAAGTCATTTACACCTATTATATGCTCAATATATTATGAAAATTTTTCCTTGATATATATCCTCCAATATGAATGCACGTGGTATGGAATTGTGCTCTAAGTGAAGGTCCCATGACACAATCATACATTAGGGGAATTTTGAGGTCTAAAATGGGCCTCCTAAGAAAAATGCACAACCAAAATAAACTTTACAAAAACCAATAGGATTCAAGATGATGATGTCAACCATGGGGGATGATTCACCATTTTTTGGAGTAAATAAGTAAAAAGATTATAAAATTATAAAATAATAAAACTACTTTTTCAACTCGTATTTTCAACTTATCTCCCTAAGTTTTTAATCAAATTTCGAGCGGCAGTACTCTTTGGATGTAAAATTTAATTCATCATCCAATGAGTACCCATGTTGCGTAATTTCTATGGACCTTACTACATTAAAAATGATAAATACATGAAAATATGTGATTGTGATCAGGTTTTCCATGTATTTCTCATTTTTTCATGTAGTAGGGTCCATCAAAAGTATGCAACATGGGTACTCCTTGGATGAGGAATAAAATTTTGCATCTAGCTAGTGTTTCCAATCAAAATTTGAGTAAACCCATAGGGATATAAGGGTAAAATTCGAGTTGAAAATATAGTTTTTTCTTTTTTTCCCTCTAAAATTTGATGATGTAATATAATATTATTTTATTATTTCCACTATTATTTTATAATTTCTTAGGGGGACCATTTTAGACCTCAAAATTTCCATAATTCTTCCTCTTTGAGTAGGATAGATGTCAGCCCTATACTCCTTTTACATTTGATATATCACCTGCACAAATCCATCATCTAATACAAGTGTCTCAAAATCCAATCTGTTGGTTCATTATTCAACTTCCCTAAATTTCTCAAATATTGTTTCTAATAATTGCTCCCCTATGCTTGGGCCCCTCTAATATTCTGCATTCATCTTGCACACTATTACTTCTTGATGTTCCATCTCAATCACACATATATACTTGAAGAATCCTTCATTAATGGATTGGATATGAGTGACGACTCATCTTGTTTTTCTTCATTCCTCCATATGGTTGGATTTCTAGGGGGGCATTTATCCTTCCCTTTGTTGTGAAATATGGCTAGATTGCTCCTACAGTCTCATTCCTTGTCCCCAAAGTTGTTTCATATGTAGCATTTGACATAATTTTGAAAAGGAGCAAAAGAATTGCGTCTTCTAATATATTTTTATATATACCTTTATGTTTGTTGCTTAAATAGTTATTCTTTAGAATTTCTCTTCTTTCAAAATTTCTTCTTGCATAGGCTCTATAGTCAACATCCTTATGACAAAAGTTATTGCATAAGTAAGAATTTTTATAAAAGGAAGTTTGGTACTTGGATGAATATTTCTTATTTCTTGTTGAAAGGAATATCATTTTTTATTATGCTTTTCCTACGTTATTTTCCATAACATTGTTGATTCACAATTGTAATTAAGCATTATACCATGTTTGCATGGTTACCATTTTCTCCTCTTGTTAATTTCTTTTCCTCTTCCTCGTAATTTTTTGGATGATTCATTCCTATTTTGTTGAAATCATATTCATGGATTCATTGTTTTCTTAAATTCTTGTTAGTACACCAACATAGCATATGGGTTTCTTGTTTTCCTTTTCTATTGTTAATGGGCTTGAATCTCCCTTACTATTCTTTGGGATTTCTTTGTACCCCAGGCACGTCTTAAATAATGGTGGTCTTTGAATGCTGAGGATGTGATCTAATGACTCAAACCTTTAATGTGCTTCAAGTTTCAATTAGGCTAATATGAGACGTTTTCTTATTCTTTTCTTAGTAGATTTTATTTTTCTGCAGTTTGCTTTTATAGATAGAGAGTTTTGATTTTCCACAATAATATTTGAAATTTGTCGACTTTCGAATCCCTAAGAGGATAAATCTTAAATATAATGGTTGAATAAGGATGAGGCAAAGTGAATGAATAAGTAAAAAGGGGGAAAAATAATAAATAAATCGATAACATAAAATGACGATCTGAGAAAACCCTGAACTTAAAATGAAAGGAGCTATAATTAATAAATTAAAGAGATTCCTAAAAATTAATATAATCTAATTATTAGGATAGTAAATATCTACCTTATTATCATAATAAATATTCATTTTATTAATATTTATAGTCCCTTTAATATAAATATTTAAATATCGATAGTCTATAACACACATAGTCTAAACAAACACATAAATATAAAATATAAATAAACCTATAATAATAATAATTATTATTATTATTATTATTATTATGGAATATAGTATTATTAGTATGTATATAGTAAATGATGTATTATTACAATAATTAATGTTTGTTAATTAAGTGAATATTATAATATATTTATTATATTAAATAATATAATTAATATTACATCTTTTTATTATGACTAATGTATATTAAATTTAACATATCACAATTAACATATCGAAATTAATATATTGTAATTAATATTATCTACATTCAAACTAGGGGGAGAGGCTCATATGTGTGAGGGTTATACCTGAGAAGGAGTGAAGATAGTAGAATTAATCCATGGTATTAAAGGAAAAAAAATTCCACTAATATTGAAACCGCCATATCTATTGAGATTATATGGATGTTTCATTATATGAAGGGCTTCCCTAATTTTCCTCTTCTAATAGTGGTCTTCTCTAGCAATGATCCTAGCTTTCTCCCAAAAAATATGATGCTTAGTTTTCAAGGAGTGTTCAGTGATGGATGAAGTCTGTGACTATTCATTTTTAATGTTAGCTCCATGCTCTTTCATTATTCTTTGCAAGGAAATCATTGTTTCTCCAATATAACTTTTATCACATGAGCAATCAATTTTGTAAACTCCTTTAAGTTGATGATGATCAATAGTGTCTTTCACATATTTCATTCTTTGCTTGATTGTTCCTACTATTGTAAATTGAGTGGTTATATCTTTCTTACCCAGAATCCTTGCATTTTTCTAATAATCCTTTTCTTGAAATTGCAATATCTTCTTCCTTTTTTCACATTGTTCTTCCTTTCCTTTTAACTACTTTGATAGAATATCCTTCATTCCCTTGGTTTCTTCTAGTTCAATTTTTAGAAGGATGAAAAAATATGCATCACAATCTTTATCCTTATATTCGTGTAGTTGTAGTTCTACTTGATCTACCTTCTTCTTAGAGGTCACAGTTCTTCCAAGGCACTTACGCGTTCTCCTTCAAAGTCTATGTCTACTTCAATATATTCTTTAGTATTTTGATCACTCATTGTTATGAACCATATCTCTCCACTTTCATCATTAGATATGCTTTCATTTCTTTCACAATAAATATGTTCTTTGGAGTACAAGATTATATTTTTTACATTTTGTCTTCTTTTATCATCATTAGATTTGAATTTTACTTCATCATCACTATCATTTACTTTTCATCAAGACATTTATAAGGATAATGTTCTACTCTTCCACATTCAAGAAAATTAAATGGAATATTACCTTTGAACTTTCTAGTTCCCCTTATTAGATTTCTTACATATTTGGTTTCATCTTTATCTGATTCATGACTGGAGTCTTTCGGAATCCCATGCTTACTCCTTTCCTTGGTTTCTTTGAGTGTGGCATCTTTGGATCCTATCTTATCCTTTTTTGTCCTTAGTTAATATACAGTAGGAGTTCCATGTAGGTTATCAATGTTTAAATTTTGAGTGGTAGATAGCTCCTCGATGGGTGAATCTTTAGGATTAAACCTTGAGGGAATAGATCTTAATATTTAATGAACAATATCATATTCCATGAATATCTGATTGAGACAGGCTCTGATCGTGTTAACAATTCCATCTACATGAAGGGAATATGAGGCAATATTTTCATGTTCTACCATTTTTAAACTTTCAAGATAACTTATACAAGTTTATATATTAGACTCTTAATAGCCATACATACATCAATACCTAAATACTTGATGTAGGTTTCCATTCTTATCTTCCAGAAAGCACAATTGTTTCCATCAAACTATGGAAACTTTCCTAAAGATCCCCTAATATTTGCCATGTTCTTTATGATCAACCTTATGGTGATCAATTGTTCATGAAGGAACCTTTTTGATACCAATTGTTGGAATTATGATTACATTTGTTGGGGGGGGGAGGAATCAGTGTTATGGCTAATCTAATCAATTTAAACAATTTCACAATTCATCGTAACTGCAAGCATAGAAATACATCAATAAAATCAATCATCACATCAATGATAATGAACACTAGATATATGTGGAAATCCTTGCGGGAGAAAACCAAAAATATTGTAATCTTCTTTAATCTTTGCTTGCATCAATTTGCAGGCACCAACCTACTAAAGGAACCAACCACCAAAATCAATTTGTAGGAACCAACCTACAAGAGGCACCAACCCCCAAATATATGCAAGCTCCAACTTGTTGTAGGCTCTAACTTGATTTAGGCTTCAACTTGATGAGGCACTAACCTCTATTGTAGGATTCAACCTAATGATGCACCAACCACTACTGTAGGCTCCAACGTATTGAGGAATCAACCTCTTTCATATGCTTCAACTTGATGAGAAGAAACCTTTTTTGTAGGCTTCAACCACATGAGGAACCAAACTCGTGTACCAAATCATGGTGGAGCACTTTTCACAATATTTCAAATTTGATGCACAAGCTCAAAACACAATAAATACCCCTTACAAATATGATCATATCAATGCAACCTAAACCTATTCTTTGGTAATCAAGAGTAGCATCTTCTTCATTTCTCATTTTGATCACAAGACTAAACTTGTTCATAAGCCGCATAGTATTTTTACAACAAAATAATAAATATAGCCTCTTAACCTCAGAAATTATCTTTATGAAGTTTTCGTTTCCTCCTTTCAAATCAAAAAAATATTCTTTCCTCTTACCCCCTTTCAGAAATCAATTTGGGCCTCAAAATGACCTACAAAATTTACAAAAATTAACAATTAAATAAAATGACCCTAATGGGTTGATAGGATGTACCTTTCTGATCTAGAGTCTACACAATACACTTCTCCAATGTGCAGTTGATAGAATGAACCTTTCTGGTGCATGATTAAGCCAACCCAAAGAAAATTATTTCAGCCTCAACTAATTCAACTGGACTCTAACACATGACCACCCGTAGCGTAAACAAGTCGAACATCGTCTCAGTTATATTGTGTTCCTTAATATATTATGTTCTTGCAATCATGTTATGATATCATAGAATTAACCACAAATAGATTGGTGCATACTCAAACCTGTAACCATCCACAATCAAAACATACATAGAACCACATAGCCATGGAAAGAAAGAAGAAATAAGCACCCAAAACATGACCATATAGTTCCAAGACCTATGATTCTCAGACTAACCCCATATATATATATATATATATATATATATATATATATATATATATATATATATATATATATATATATATATATATATATATATATATATATATATATATATATATATATATATATATATATATATATATATAGATATATATATATATATATATATATAGTAATGCAAGTGTTGAATTAATACACAAAGTGGCATGTATATATGGGTTTGTGTGTGTGTGCTTTGAAATGAGTCATATGTTGGGTTGGTGGTGATTATTCGACCACCCCATTGTTGTTGAGCCAACCCATATGACCAAAATTACACCAATATTTTGACCATGTAATCCGTAGGAGCCTTGGGGTTATACCTTTATTTTCCACATGACCACATCATGTGACCAAGATCATCATTATCCATGGAAAACTAGATGCTAACATAAAAATTTCATCGTGTGCATGTGGCACCATTTGGGTGGTGCCATGTGTCACCCAAAATTGACCATGTTGGCTGCTCAAAAATACCTATTTTGAATGCCATGTGTCCATGTCACCAAGGTCCCACATGTCAAGGTTCTACTACATCAACTATCACTACATGAGCCACATGTACATGTTCTCCATTTCAACCATCTTTGCTTACGCCACATCTGGGTTCTCTACATCAACCATGTCTACAGATGCCAAGCCAACAAGGTCTGCATATGCCACATAAAAAGTGTATCACATCACGCAGGTAATACATCAAAACTACCACATCACATAGTTTTTACATTAGAAAAGTCACACAGGTGTTACATTGGACTTGCCACATCACGCAGGTATTGCATTGGGCACATGACACAAGTGTTACACTAGACCTTCCACATATAATAAAATGTTGTTGTACTAGTATATTGAAATCATTATGTGTATGGTAGTCAATATGGAATGAGGTACCACCCCTCTCGATTCCCATTTGAAACCATAAGACAACTCAATCAATATGTCAATTAAAGGTCATGTAGATTCAAACATCCTTCATCGTCGATCACCTGAACTAGGAACTATTTTCCCAATCCACCGAAATAGATGCACATTAGTTAACGCATTCTAGATTTGACCCCTTTTTCTCCATTATGATATTTCTCAACTCCAAATCATTTATTTTGTCTACTCCTTGTGTGTTTGAAATCAAAGGAAAGATCTCACAGAGCATTATTCAACCAAACCATTTAAAATCTTGTTTGATTGACATAACTTCAAAAAATGCTCAATAATATTTAGGATATCATAACTCCTTTGAAATCATTGATGTGTCAACAAATGCTCAATGAAATCCAAGGAATCATACTTACTTTCACATAAATGACATGACATTCGTTGTCATCAATGGCAATGCATTGTCCATCAACCTCCCCCCTTTGTCATTGATGGAAGCACCACTAGACTTTGATGGTCATTGATGGAAATGGATGAAACTCCCCTTATCAACCTATTGAAAAATATATCCTCATGATATAGTCAATTTATTCTATCTCTCCCCTTTGACATTAACGGAAAAGGTGCCCACTGATAATGGTTTCTCATACAAATACCACTTATGTGCACTTACTCTTCTCGAATTACTACTTCTACTTGTGGACCTTCTCCCCTTGTGAATGGGATCTCTCCCTGAATATTCTCTCATATTGTAATTGTTCATGTCATTTTGTTTCAATAATACTCCCCATGTGAGTAGGCCCTAAGTTAGCCATGTACTCCTTTTACATCTAATATATCACCTACACAAATCCCTGATCCAATAAAGGTGTCTCAATATCCAATATGTTGGTTCACCAATCAATTTCCCTAGACTATTGAAATATTGTTTCTAATAACTAATCCCCCTATGCATAGGCTTCTTCAATATTCTACATTCATATTACACGCTATATCTTCTTCAAGTTCCATTTCAATCACACATATATACTTGAAGAAGCCTTCACTAATGAATTAGATTTGAGTGATTAGATTTATCCTTGGATCTTATTTTTTTTCTTCTTACCTCCATATGGTTGGATTTATACGGGGACATTCTTCATTCCCTTGGTTGTGATATATGAATCAACTTCTCCTATAGTGTCGTTCCCTATGCATAAATTTGTTGCATATATAGCATTTAACATAATTATGCAAAGAAGAAGAAAAAATATCTTCTAGTATTATTTTCATACATACCTCTAGATTTTTTTCTTAAATATTTGTTATTTAGAAATACTCTTATTGCATAATTTCTTCTTGCATAGGATCAACAATCAACTTCCTTATGACCAAACTTATTGTATTAGTAACAATGTCCACAAAATAAAGTTTGGCACCTAAATGAATATTTGCTGCTAAAAGGAATAACATTATTAGTTCTATTTTTCCTACCTTCTTTGCCAAAACTTTGTTGATTCATAGTTAGTTGAGACTTTAATTATGTTTTCATGGTTACCATTTTATCCTCTTATTGATTTATTTGCCTCTTCCTTGTATTTTTATGGATGATTCAACCCTCTTTTGGTGAAAGTAAATTCATTGATTTGTTGTTTGCTTGAATTTTTGTTAAGTGCACCAACATAGTTGATGGGTTTACTATTTTCATTCTCTACTGTTGATGATCTTGACTATCACTTACTTCCCTTTCTGATCTCTTCATACCCATGGTTTGTCTTCATTGATGGTGACCTTGAAACATTGATTATGTGATCTAATAACTCATAACCTTTAATGAGATTCAATTTTTGTTTAAGCTAATCTAAGGTCTTTTATAATTTTTTTTAGTAAAAGAATAATTTCTTCTTCCATTTTTTCATAATTTTCTTCCTTTTATTTTAACTTCTTTGAAATAATATCCTTTATCTTCTTGGTTTCTTCCAGTTCAATTTTTAAAAGGATGAAAAAATTGCATCACAGTCTTTATCCTTATATTGTTGTAGTTGTTGTTCTAGTTGATATACCTTTCTTCTTAGGGGTCATAGTTCTTCCAAGGAACTTATGGGTTCTCCTTCAATGTCTACTTCTAATGAATCTATCTCTTATTTATTATTTTGAGCACTCGTGGCTACGAACAATATATCCCCCCTTTCATCATCAGAAATGTTTTCATTACTCTCACAAACGCTATCTCCTTTGGAGTACAATCTTCTCTTTTTTACATTTTGTCTTATTTTATGATCATTATATTTGAACTTTAATTGATCATCATTAACATTTATTTTTTTCCTAAGGTCATTTAGAATCATAGTTTCCTACTTTTCCACTTTAAAAACTCTTACAAATTTGGCTTCCTCTTCATTTGATTCATGAATGTAGTATTCTTGAATCCCATGCTTTCTCTTTCTCTGGTTTCTTTGAATGTGGCTTCTCTCGATTCTATATTCTCATTTTCTATCCTTAGATCATATGTAGTAAGAGTTACAGGAAGGATATTCATGTTTAAATTTTGAGTGTCGGATATCTCCCCAGTGGATGAAACTTTAGGATTAAACCTTGAGGGAAGATTTATTAATAATTTATAAACAATATTAGCCTCATTCATTGTCTTAATGAGGCATTTGATTGTGTTAACAATTCCATCTACTTAAAGGAAAAATGAGGCAATATTTTCATCTTATTTCCTTTTCAAACTTTCAAACTAACTTTTATAAGTTTCCAACTTGGCCTCCTTTATTTTTTTTCCCCTTCATAATAGTTTTTAGGATTGTCCTATAGATCTTTGGCTAACTTGTAATGCATATCTTTAATAAATTCAATATATGATAAACCACTTAAGATGGATTTTTTTTCCATGGCATTAAATGTATAGAGAGATTTACTAATTGCATCAATGGGATGACATTTCAGCACCTGGTAACCATTCTAAACAACCATCCATACATTAGTACCTAATGACATGATGTAGGTTCCTATTCTTATCTTCCATAAAGCATAGTTTGTTTCATAAAATTGAGGAGCCTTGCCCAAAGATCCCCTAAGATTGGCCATTTTCCTTCTTATCAGCCATCCAATAATTTATTTTTTGTAAAGGAGACTTTTCTGATACTAATTTCTGGAATGATGATTACACTAAGGTGGGAAGGGCAGTGAATCAGTTTAATGGGATTTTTAGTCAATTTAATCAATTCTAGAATTCATCATAACTAACAGCATAATAATGCATCAATAAAATAAATCTCCACATCAATACACCTGAACACTAGATATACATGGAAATCCTTGTGAGTGAAAACCACAATTATTCTAATATTCTTCAATATTTTTTTACATCAATTTGTAGGCACCAATCTATTGGAGGGACCAAGCCCCAAAATAAATTTTTAGGCACCAACCTTCTAAAGACAACAACACCAAAAGATATGCAAGCTCTAACTTATTATAGGCTCTAACAAAATTTAGGCTTCAACCTATTGACGCATCAACCTCTATTGTAGGCTCCAACCTAGTTACACTTTAACAAGATGAGGCACCAACCTCTGTCATAGGTTCCAAACCAATGAGGCACCAACCTCTGTCATAGGTTCCAAACCGATGAGGCACCAACCCTTGTTGTAGGCTCCATCCTAATGAGGCACCAACCTCCTTCATGAAATAATGGTGGATCACTTTTCACAACATTTTAAATTGGATCCATAAGCGCAAAACATAGTAAATTCCCATTACAAATCCAACAATATCAATGCAAAATAAATATACCCTTCTTCCCTGAAAAACTATCTTCATGAATTTTCATGTCCTTTCAGATCACAAAAATATTCTTATCATTTTCCACCTTTTCAAAAATGAATTTGGGCATGAAAACGACCCACAAAACATTATAAAAGATAGTAGTTCAATAAAACGAACCCAATGGACCAACAAAATGTACCTTTCTAATCTGTGGTCTACAAAATTCACTTCTCTTTAATGTAGTCGAGAGAATGCACCTTTCTAGTGTTTAATTATCCAACCTAAGGAAAATTATTTCGACCTCATATAATCCAACTAGATATGAACTTGTGATCACCCACAACAGAAATAGGATGAACACCATCTCATCCATATTATGTTCCTCACTATATTATGTGCCTATAATCATGTTATCATATGATAGATATAGGCATTAAAGTATTGGTGTAGGTTCAAACATGTGACGTTGTGCAACACAAACAAACAAGTCACCACATAGCCATGAAACAAATGACAAGAAACAAGCACCCAAATCTTAACTTTATGTTGTGAGTACCTCTATTCCTTGCACTAACACAAATTTCTCACACATGAAGATATATATATATATATATATATATATATATATATATATATATATATATATATATATATGGATGACGGTGATTATTTTACTGCTCTATTGTTGCAAATCCAATCCATATAACCAAAATTATGCCAAGTTTGTGACTAAGAGAGCCTTGAGGGCTTTGGGGTTATACCTTCTTCTTTTTTCTTTTTTCTTTTTTTTTCCGTGTGACCGGACCATGTAATCGATATCTTAGTTTTAAATGGGAAACAAAATGTTTACGTAGACATGAAATCATAATGCCCATATGGCACCATTTGTGTGGTGCCATGTGTCACCCAAAATCAATGTTGTTGGCCACTCAAAAAATACATGTTTGAAATTCCATATGTTCACATTACCAAGGTGCCACATGTTAGGAATCTTCCAAATCAACCATATTTTCTTATGCAATGTGTCTTGGTTCACCATCTCAACCATCTCTACATATGCCACATATCCGGATTCATCACATCAACCATGTATGCATACAGCACGTCAACCAGGTCTGCATATGCCATGTCAAAAGTGTATCAGACTCGGCTACCAAATCACACAGGTAATACATCAGACATGCAACATCACACAGGTATTACATTGGACACATCACACATGTACATGTGTTACACCATATCCACCACATCACATAGATATTACATCGAACATGTCACACATGTGTTACACCAGACTTTCTACATATAATAATATTTTGGTGTACCAATATATGTTACACCATTATGTGTATGTTGATCAATGTGGGATGGGGTCACACCCCTCTTGATTCCCTTGTGGAAACATAACACAATCCAATCAAACTATCAATTAACGGTCATGCAACTTCAAACATCCATTATCATTGATCACCCGAACTAGGCACTATCTTCCTAATCCCATGGAAAAAATTTGTACTAGTTAACATATTTGGGGTTTTACCCTTTTTCTCCATTATAAACTTACTTTAATTCAACTCAATGTTTATCCTTATCCCTGAGGAGTTTTATCGTGTGTCATATATTGATAGGATTCCCTTGAAGAGCATTAGTCAACCAACTTATTTGCAAACTTGTTTGATTGACATAACTTCAATAAATGCTCAATATATTCAAGTTATAATACCTCCTTTAAAATCACTAATGTGTCAACAAATGTTTAATGATCTCCAAGGAATCATTCCTCCTTTGACATCAATGACATGACATTGGTTGTCATTAATGACAACACACTATCCAAAAAATCAGACTAGTATATTAGTGCTCATTAACTTGGTCCTTTTAGCTCTCCCCTTATTTAAATTTTCAACCCTTTTAGCTCTAATGGGGATATAGAGTTCAAACAACTCAGGAAAATAAAAAAGAATTATGACACTGAGAGAAGAAAAATACCAAAAAGTTTCACTTGGTTAATGGTAAAATGTCAAAACTCCAAAGGACTATGGAGGACTTGGAATCTAAGTTATCCTTCTAATGAACATAGCTTTGCAAGAAACGTTTTTATGGCACTTGATCCCTGATAAGGAGTGGTGGAGGAAACTCATTTTGAATAAGTACTCTAATGGAGAAAAACATACATTTTTGTATTACATGAATAATGCTAGGGGATGATATTAAATTTTCCATCTCCTATGTTTATCCCTTCCTATAATTAATCTCTATCAACTCGGATCTTTGGAAATTATAAAAGTATTAAACTTTAGATGTATGGTATTTTGGTTCAACAACCCCTTGATCTCCTCTCCTCTCGTAGGCCTCTACATATTTTCTTGGCATATTGAGGTAACCTCCTGTTGGTCGATGTCTCTTCTTAGTCAAGAGACAATCTATGGTCGAAGCGGAACTTTGGTCTAACTCCAAGCCAGTTATAGCATTACTTAAAACAACTAGACTTACATATTTTAGGGTGTCCCCCCACATAGTATTCAACTAAACACTACATGGGTTAGGGGTCCTAAAACTATAATATCAAAAATGACTACTTATCACTCTTTTTTTCCAAATGGCCCTCCTCCGAAAAGTTGACTATCCATATTTATATCAAATGCAAGTGGTTTATTAAAGATACATATTTGTTTTGGAATATTTAGAAGATATGATCCTCCTCATGGAAAACCTCTATAGAGGAGGATTTTATGGGCTATCAAGATGCCCATTATGTTTCTCTCACGAAAAATCAATATCTCATGTTTTTTTAGAATGTCGATATTCCAAATTTGTTGAGGAATTTTATCTCCTTGATATCTCTCCAAATTTTCAATAGCCCTCTCATATCTCTATCTTCTTTGAATCTTAGGACAAATATTATTTTGGATCTTTCAAAGGAAATCCACAGTTCAAAATAATTTGGAAAGAATCCTAAAATTTATATGTTGGAAATTGTGGTTAGCGAGAAATAGGTCAATATTCCATAATGAAAATACACTTCCGTAAAAAAAATTTCTCATGTTGTGTCCCTTATGCCTAATAATTTCAAGACTAAGAATCCCTCTTTGGAATCTCCCCAATAGTTATATTCTTGGAAATATATTTTATGGAATTATATAGACATCCTGATTTCACCTCCCAAAGCAAACTTGCATAAAGAAATATGGCATCTTTCTCTCCCTTTAGAAGAATTTGAACATTAGATATCGTCTCAATCCAGCAATATGTTTTATTTTTATGGAGCTTCTAAGAAAAATATAAAGGTGAAAAGTGTGAGGACAACATTGAGGATGAATTATCCTCTCTTTCTGAGAATGTGTTTGACCTCTGAGCCTCTCTAAGTTAAAAGAAAATTAGTATGCCTTCCTTTGATGACTCTCATAGTCCTATTTGTTCTATACATCAAGGTTTAAATGTGATGATGCATCCTATGGTGAACCAGACTTGAGCCAAGAAAATATCTCCCATCTAAAGTTTAATCAACATGAAATACCACTACATAACAATTTTAGCCATTTTCTTGAGAATATATGTGTAACCACTCACATTTTCTCTTTTAGTTATGTAATATGTATATGTAAGATTTTGTGAATATCCCTTTCAAAATTTCATAAACATTAGTTTCTATTTTTATAACTATTTTTATATGCTTATGTCCCACGCATACTTTTCATTAAAAAAATAATTTGTTGTAGTCAAATAAAATATTAAAAACATCATAAAGTTTTAATCCATTTAAATAATTAAAATTATTAAATAAAATATACAAAACGTTTTCTCAAATGACTCCATTTTTATGAGTTTTCTTTCTAGGACAAGTCAATGCTATGTATTTTCATCCTTATGATTTTGTTTGAGATGATTTAAGTTTGCTAAAAAATTAAAATTTATTTTTTCAATTATTATAATAATAATTTAGGTTTAATATTTTTTATTATAAGAATAATTAGGTTGGCTCGTAATTGCTTGAGATGGAGTTGTCATTGGCCACTATTGCTATACTTCTAAGACCTACCACGGTCTTCTGCTATGTAGATTGAGTTACTCGGTAGATTGGGTTATTTGGGGAACTGAACTTTGGATCTTTTAATTTAAAGATTATCACGAATTGAATTGCCCTCAAAATAATTTAATCTTAACATATAAATAGTGTTTTTTTAGAATATTTTTGGACGTAAATCATATTCGAATATATTTATCAACGCGTTTCGAACCAAATAGTGTGGTTCATCGTCAGGACAAGTTGAAGATTCAAATTCAAGTTACATGTTAAATAGGTAGAGCAGAACATCCAACTGCTAAATTTGACGAACCAAATAGTGTGGTTCATCGTCAGGACAAGTTGAAGATTCAAATTCAGGCTACATGTTAAATAGATAGAGCAGAACATCCAACGGCTAAATTTGACGAGGCAACGACTATATTGAATTGGTCAGCTAGAATGGCTAACGACTATATTTGACTAGGAAATGGCTAACCAGACTTGACCAAGGGATATGGACAGGATAATATAATGTTTAATTTTTTTTAATGCCTATTATCATTTTTAAATCTAAATTAATTAATGGGAAATAATTATATATTGAATTGACCTATATTTAAGTAAAATAAATAAATCTTTAGTTCGTTAGTTAGAATCAAATATAAATTAGATAAGGTATTTATTCATATAAAAATTATATATATATATATATAATTAAAAATTACATAATTAACTAATTAGTTTTAATTATATTAAATTAAAAAGGGGCATTATTAAATTTATATATACTTAAATAGTTAATATAAAGTTAGTTTAATATCTATATAAATAAGGTAACGAATTAAAAAACTAAAAGGGTTGACATTGGTTATATAATTAAACAGAAAAAATAGTATTATATTAAAATCATATAATTAAACATTTAGTTCAATTAATTGTAAGATAGTTTTTATTCATATTTAATCAAAGGGGTTAATATTACATCCATATATAATTAAAAAATTAATTGTAAGTCAATATTATCAAAGTTTTTTTTCCCATCAATGTAAGTCAATATTATCAAAGTTATTACCATACTGAATGTTGTTAAATCTATTAATGGATCTTATTAATAAAGCTATTAAATTAAATATAAACTTAAGCCTTATCTAAATATATTAATAAATTATAATAAGAAAAATTCCTAAAAGGATAACTCAATAAGTTCAGGGAATCAGGGACCAAGGATAAAAATTAATTAAATCAAAGGGAAGAAAGTAAGAGGATTGTTTTAAAGTAGGTTAGTTATTAGTTCTCATCTTAAAAACATTCATCAATAATAAGGAAAGGAAAGTATTTATAAAAGGAAATTTATTACTTGAGTAACGATAGTTATTATAATATTAATCGAGAGGAAGGGAATGAGGACAGGCGAATAAAAATATAAAATCAAAGGGATGATGAAATAGGAAATATCGACGCTCCAGAAATTGAGGAAGAACACTGAAAGAGCACGGTTAGGGGGGGGAAACGGCTAGGAGGAGAGGGCATGGATCCAACAACTGCTAATTTTCTAGCCATCATATCTATTGAGATTGTTTGGCCTTTTTTCGATCTCAATGGCTTCCCTAAATTTTTGGTGATGAAACTGAGCAACCTTGGCAATAACACGAGCCTCCTCAATACACACGTGATGTTTTGTCTTTTCAGCATGCTTTTCTAAGGCAGAAGACCTTGTCCTCCCATGTTTTAAGTCGATTGAGTGCTCATTAATCCTCTGATTAATAGAACAACCAATATCTCCAATGTAGGGGGTCCCACTGAGCAGGGAATAACATAGAAGACTTTCATGTCTTTGGGGTTGACTGGGTCATTTACCAACTGGAGGAAGCTACGGATTCTGTTAAGGTGTCTAAAAGTAGAGGGAACATTATGCTTCCTAAGAATCCTGGAAATCTTATCAGTAGTCCCTTGGATGAAAGGAAGATGAACCCCCGAGATTCGATCTTTAGGGTTTTTCTTTATCAATAAATTCTTGCTGGCATTAAGGAAGGATTTCTTACCGAGGTGCCTACTATAACCATTATTAACAAAGACATTAAGGAGGTGGGCCTTCTCTTCATCGAGGCTCTTTTCATCAGATATTCTCAGCACACGAGTGGCAAGTGTGTTGAGAACGCCCAACTTTTGAGCTGGGAAATGATGGGAGTTGGCATGAAGATACTGCTCAGTGTGTGTTTTCTTCCGAAACACTTGGTGGGAGAAGGAACCATCAATATTCCTTGAAATAAGAACATCGAGGAAAGGAAGGCATCCATCGACTTCTTGTTCCATAGTTAACTTAATGGTGGGGGATTGATTGTTGAGATGCTTGAAGAAAAGATCTAATTCTTCTTGGCCATGAGACCAAATGACATCAATGTTATCCACAAATCTCTTCCAGAGCTTGGGCAAGAGACGGGCTGATGCCAAAGCCTTGGATTCAAAATCTTCCATAAAAAGGTTAGCAACAACAAGAGATAGGGGTGAGCCCATGGCAACACCACAGGTCTTCTCATACAACTCACCTTCGAAGTTGAAAAAAGTGCAAGTGAGACATATCTCCACTAAACGAGTAGTATCAGGATTCGTGAGTTGGTTAATAACATCAATGGCCTCATCTATAGGAATGCACGTGTAAAGGGAGACCACATCAAAACTCACAAGAATATCCCCTGGGTCAAGCTTTATGCCCTTAAGTTCTTCAACAAAGGATGCAGAGTCTTTGACAAAAGACCCTGTCAGGCCAACTAAGGGCTTAAGCTTCAAGGCAAGGTATTTAGCAAGAAGGTAAGTAGGACTGCCAATGTTGTTGACGATGGGCCTAAGGGGAGCCCCCTCCTTATGAATCTTTGGAAGCCCGTAGATCCTTGGAGTAATGGGGTTACTCTCAATGATTTTATGGCAGAGAGAACCCACCGATCTACTAGACTTGATACCATTAGCCATAGTTCTTGAGATCCTTTTCAAGGCATTCTTGGACAAACTTTTATAGCTTCCACTCTTACAAAGATGATCCAACATCTTCTGCGATAGTCCTGGGTAAACGCCTAAATTTTTCCCTCACCCCTAAGAAGATCCCTGTTGAAGATATTATTTTCAATAATATCAAGGACACTATTAGGCAAGATTGCGTCGTTGTCCTTAGGAAAGAAAAGGCCCCCAAAAATAACATCAGCAAGGATGAATTTGATGCCCTCAGATCCTTAAACCATAACAAAGATATCGTGGTTCTAAAAGCCGACAAAGGAGGGGCTGCTGTCATCCTTGACAAAGAGGACTATCGCCAGAAGATGTTGGATCATCTTTGTAATAGTGGAAGCTATAAAAAGTTGTCCAAGAATCCCTTGAAAAAGATCTCAAGAACTGTGGCTAATGCTATCAAGTCCAGTAGCTCTGTGGGTTCTCTCTGCCATAAACTCATTGAGAGTAACCCCATTACTCCAAGGATCTATGGGCTTCCAAAGATTCACAAGGAGGGGGCTCCCCTTAGGCCCATCGTCAACACCATTGGCGGTCCTACTTACCTTCTTGCTAAATACCTTGCCTTGAAGCTTAAGCCCTTAGTTGGCCTGATAGGATCTTTCGTCAAAGACTCTGCATCCTTTGTTGAAGAACTTAAGGGCCTAAAGCCTGACCCAGGGGATATTCTTGTGAGTTTTGATGTGGTCTCCCTTTACACGTGCATTCCTATAAATGAGTCCATTAATGTTATTAACTAACTCACATACCCTGATATCGCTCGTTTAGTGGAGATATGTCTCACTTCCACTTTTTTCATCTTTGAAGGTGAGTTCTATGAGCAGACCTGTGGTGTTGCCATGGGCTCACCCCTATCTCCTATTGTTGGTAACCTTTTTTTGGAAGATTTTGAATCCAAGGCTTTGGCCTCAACCTATCTCTTGCCCAAGCTCTGGAAGAGATTTTTGGATGACATTGATGTCATTTGGTCTCATGGCCAAGAAGAATTGGGTCTTTTCTTCAAGCATCTCAACAATCAATCCCTTGCCATTAAGTTCACTATGGAACAAGAAGTCGATGGATGCCTTCCTTTCCTCGATGTTCTTATTTCAAGGAATATTGATGGTTCCCTCTCCCACCAAGTGTTTCGGAAGAAAACACACACTGAGCAGTATCTTCATGCTAACTCCCATCATTTCGTGGCTCAAAAGTTGGGCGTTCTCAACACACTTGCCACTCATGCGCTGAGAATCTTTGATGAAAAGAGCCTCGATGAAGAGAAGGCTCGCCTCCTTAATGTCTTATAGTAGGCACCTCGGTAAGAAAGCCTTCCTTAATGCTAGAAAGAATTCATTGATAAAGAAAAACCCTAAAGATCGAATCTCGGGGGTTCATCTTCCTTTCATCCAAGGGACTACTGATAAGATTGCCAAGATTCTTAGGAAGCATAATTTTCCCTCTACTTTTAGACCCCTTAACACAATCCGTAGCTCCCTCTGGTCGGTAAAGGACCCGGTCGACCCCAAAGACATGAAAGGTGTCTATGTTATTCCCTGCTCTTGTGGGACCCCCTACATTGGCGAGACTGGTCGTTCTATTAATCAGAGGATTAATGAGCACTCAACCGACTTAAAACATGGGAGGACCCAGTCTTTCGCCTTAGCAGAGCATGCTGAAAAGACAAAACATCACACATGTATTAAGGAGGCTCGTGTTATTGCCAAGGTTGCTCAATTTCATCATTGGAAATTTAGGGAAGCCATTGAGATCGAAAAAAGGCCAAACAATCTCAATAGAGATGACGGCTAGAAAATTAGCAGTTGTTGGATCCCTGCCCTCTCCTCCTAGCCAGTTTTCCCCCTGCCCCCGCTCTTTCAATGTTCTTCCTCAATTTTTGGAGTGTCGGTATTTCCTGTTTCATCATCCCTTTGATTTTATATTTTTATTCGCCTGTCCTCGTTCCCTTCCTCTCGATTAATATTATAATCTCTATCATTACTCAGGTAATAAATTTCCTTTTATAAATACTTTATTTTCCTTATTATTGATGAATGTTTTTAAGATGATAACTAATAACTAACCTACTTTAAAACAACCCTCTTACTTTCTTCCCTTTGATTTAATTAATTTTTATCCTTGGTCCTGATTCTTCTTTTTTTTTCCCACTGGGAAAATCACAAAAATTTCATTATATTAGCTTTGAAATTACATTTGTATCTGTCGGTAGCAGATGTCATATATATGTTGTTTATAACATTCAAAAATTTCTGTATAGACTGTATTTGATACCACGCAGGGTGTTACAGTTTTATTCTATCTAATAAGTTGTATATGTACTGAAAACTTTCATAAATATCATGTGTCTCTGCTGCTTCATGCATGTGCTGTCTGTTGTGTATTGTGTTGTCCCGCTGTTGGGTAAGCCTGGTCTATGTAGGGGCGGTGGTAGAATTTTCGTTCCTGTGCATCTTTTATTTCCATGATCTCCCACAGGCCCCTATCCATCCTCGCGGCCTCCTTGGAAAGCTTATATGCTTCCTTGTTGTGCTCCCTGTAAATATGAGAAACAGTGATAATGTTAAATGCTGCTTTGAGGTCAAGTGCTTCGTGCAGAATGATGCTAAGAGAGTGCATGTGACATGTAGAAGTGCCGTTGATCCAGTCTATAATGATCTTAGAATCCCCCATAATATTGATGTGATTACAGCGGTGGCTCAAGGCAAAATGAAGGAGGTGGCGGAGGGTGATTAGCTTTGCAAAATTGTTGGTGCCAGGCCCCAACCCGGCCTTGATTTTGTACAGGTGATTCTCAGATAGGTAAATAATGAAGCCTCCTCCACATCGCAGCTCAGATGCAGCACCATCAAAGAAAGCCCACGGGGTGCTGTGATCGATACATGGAGGAGGGGAATGCTGACGGACAGAGTGGGGGATAGGCTCGGGTAGCTCACTAAGGGCAGTAATGATGGCTGCTTCCAGCACAGGCCAGTGTATCGGCTTGTCCTCAAATATAATCCGGTTCCTAGCTTTCCAAATCGACCAATTGACAATGATGGGAAGGTTTATGAGTTTTGTTCCTTTGTGCCGATTTGTCCAATTTGTCCAAGCTGTGATGAGATCAGTGCCACCCCATTCACCCACGAAATTTGTAGCCGGTTTGAGATGTTGCCATAGTTCCGATATAGCACTGCAACTCAGGAATAGGTGGATGGTGGATTCTGATTCCATTCTGCATAAGACACACCAGGTAGGACCATGCAGTGCCCGGCGTTTGAGATGTTCCCCTGTGGGTATGCAGTCCCGTAGGATGCACTATGTGAACATTTTAGATCGAGGGGATGCCTCCACTTTCCAAATTTGCTTCCACCAACTAGCAATGGCGTCAGGATGCTTGTGAGAGATCAACTGTAAGTATCCTTCTTTTGGTATATAATGTCGTGTTTCAGCCGGACTCCAGGAGAGTTCATCTAGTCCTTCTGTGATGCGAATGTGTGATTCAATTAGAGCCTCTGTGTAGGCTCTCCAATCCCGATGCCATCTCCTGGGAATGTTAAGATGCCGTTCTGATTTCCATGCTTGATGAAAAATATCGGATTGCTCTGGGTCTGCAATATGAGCTATTACTTTGATGCCACGTCCAGTTAGAAGATTAATCAGGTCCCGAGGCAGTATGTGTCTCCCTCCACTGCCTATCTAGGGATCAAGGCCAATTCTGGCTCTACTCCCATCTCGTATTCGCCAAGCTATGTTGTCTATGATGAGCGGCATTGAATGTAGGAGGGCCTTCCAAACTGATGAGATACCAACTCTGTTCCATGCCGGTAGTCTGACCCAGTCCTCGATGCTCAACGACCATATATATTTGTGGTATGAGATTTTAGTCCATAAGCTTTGTGAGGTTAAAAGTGCCCAACCCATTTTACCCGCAAGAGCTTTGGCAAAAATGGGAAGTTACTTTATTCCCCAGCCTCCCCATTTCTTAGGTATTGCAATTTTGTCCCAACTTATCCATGCAAATATTCTCTTATCCTGATTGCCATCCCATAAGTATTTGTTGCAGATTTGTTGTAGTTTGGCCAGAATGTGCCTAGGTATCCATGCCAGGGCCATCCAATAAACCGGCGTTGCTTCAAGTACAGATTTAATCAAGGTGAGTCTTCCGGCCCTGGATAAGTATCTGTTGCACCAGCATGATAATCTTTTTTCCACTTTTGTGATCAGCCATACCCAGTCTGCAATCTTTTGGTTAGTTGGCTTTAACCAATACCCCAGATATTTAAGGCCTTCGGACAGTGGTTGCGGGGTGAATGGAAAGCATTGTAGTGCCCTTTGTGTTTCATTCACAGTAATGCCAACCAGAGTGATGGTGGATTTCCTCTGATTTACTTCCATGCCAGTTGCCCGGGAGAAGAGGTCTAGCAATCTTTTGAACGTGGTAGTGTCCTGAATGCTGCCATCCAATAGTATTAGAATATCATCTACAAATAATAGATGGGTAAGATAGCATTCATCAGATATTTTAAGACCCCTGAGGCTTCCAGCTCTTTTCGCAGAGATTATGAGTCTGCTGAGAGCCTCCATAACCATAATGAAGAGTAGAGGGGAGAGTGGGCATCCCTGGCGGAGACCACTTTCAGAATGGAAGAAAGGGGTGGCAGACCCATTGATTATGATGCTGAATGAAGGGGTAGTGATGCAGGCCATGATCCAATTTATGAGGTCCATAGGAAATCCAGTGTGGATGAGGATCATTTTGATATAGAGCCAACTTACCCTATCAAAAGCCTTGGAGAGGTCGATCTTCAGAAGGATGCCTTTGAGATGTGTCGTCCAGATTGAGTGTATAGCTTCTTGTGCAGATCCAATAGATTCATGGATCTGTTTATCTTCCAGGAAAGCGAATTGTTGGGGACCAATATGACGGGATAGAATGGGCTTGATCCTGTTTGCAATGATCTTTGTAATGATTTTGTAGAGCACATTGCACAGAGATATGGGACGAAATTCATCAAATGAGGCTGGAGAGTCCGATTTGGGAATGAGTGCTATGAAAGTGGTATTGATGGCGTTGTATAGGGTGCCTGTGGCTCTGCTTTCCTCGACCACTTTCAAGATGTCTCCTCCCAGAAGCTCGAAAAAAGCTGTGTAGAATTCAATGGTCCATCCGTCTGGGCCCAGGATTTTCTCCTTTTGGAACCATTTTAGAGTGCTCTCCAGCTCTGCCATAGTAACAGGGGCTGTTAGATCTTCAGTGTCTTCTTGCATGACAAACCTGGGTAAGTGAGTGGCCACATTGATAATCTCAGCCAGGTTTGTGCCTGCAGGGCATTTATATAGTCCCCTGAAATGAGCCATACCAAGATGGGATAATTTACTGAAGGAGTCCGTCAGGCTGCCATCTGGTCGTGGGAGGTTCCAGATGGTATTTGTGACTTTCCTGCCTTTGGAGAATTTGTGGAAATAGCGGGTGTTTTCATCCCCAGCTTTGAGCCAGATGGCTCTGCTTCTTAGTCTGATCGATTCAGATCTTTCCTTGAGAATCTTGTTCTTCTGGTTTTCCAGGTTCACCAATCTGGTTTTGTCATCTTGAGTTATGAAGCCCAAGTTTCTATCATCAAGTAAGTTTTGTAATTCATCTTCTATCATCGCTATCTGTGCATCATCCCTCTTCTTCTTCTCTTTTGCCCAGTTTATAACCAAGTGCTTTAGCTCCGTCAAATTCTTCACAAATCCTCTGGCCATCGAGTCTTCCTGGTCAATGGGGTGTGATCGCCAGTAGTCCGAGACCAAATTTATGAATCTCTGGTCTTGAATCCAAGTATGATTGAATTTGTAGGGCGCCTTGGGCTTCTGGTGTGTGCCCAGGATCTCCAGAACGATGGGGGAGTGGTCCGATATACCTCCCTTGCCTACCCATTGTCTGTAATGATTTAGTTGTTGTATCAAATGGCTTTTCATCAGGAAACGGTCGAGTCGTCTAGCCAGTGCAGCAGGGCCTACCCTTCTATTTCGCCAAGTCGGTAGGGGCTTCTGCATGGGTATGTCAATGAGGTCATGCTGATCAAGTAGGTTCCTGATGAAGGTAGTGATCGGGTCCACTTGAGCCGTAGAGCCCCAGGATTCACTAAATCCCAGCGAGAAATTCATGTCGCCCCCCAGAATGATGTGGTCTTCCGACATCAGGTTGCCTCCAAGTAATTGCCTCCAGTAGTTTTCTCGCTGATGACATGGTCCGTAGATATTGATGATGCGAAAGGACATCCCCAGTTCCGTAGAGAAAATGTCTGCTCCGAGTATGCCTTGCCCCCCCCAAGATGACTCCAGTCTAATGTTCCTGGGGTTATATCCAATCGCCATCCCCCCCGATCTTCCAATAGCATCAGATGCGAAGTAGTTCCATCTAGTCGATAGAAGGGAGAGAGCTTGAGTGGTGTATTCAGCAGATCCGAGGGTTTCTTGTAGAAGGATAATGTCAGGCAGATCGACCTCAAAAAGTCGTTTTAGGGCTAGTTTTTTGGGGGCACTAGCTAGGCCCCTGCAATTGAATGAGAGACACTTCATGGGGGACCTCGTTTAGGGGGTTTTGATGCTCTAAGGACCCCATAAATGGTGGCTTGGCGGCCAGCTGCCACTTCTGCTCCCGCATGTCTGATAGCCTTATTGAGATGAGATATCCGACCCCGAGTGGTAAGGAAACTAGGGCTGATAGGTACCAGACCCAATCCGATTTGGGAGGCATCTGGTTGGGGGGTGCGAGACCGCAAGGAATATGAGTGAGAGGGGGCCAATTTGGATGATGAGGAAGATGTTGGGGATGATGAGAGGGTCAGAGACGGAGGGGCGGATGAGGGGATCAGGGGGGGCTGGGGGATAGTGCACTGTGCCATGGTGCAAACAACAGAATTCATACATGTAGATGTGATACCAAGAGTGCAAGGAGGGGGAGAGGGAGTTATTCCTGGATTGTGCGCTGCTGCTGCTGCCCTTGCTCGAGTCAGTGGTGGCGAGGGAGGCACAAGCATGTTCACCGCAACTTTCACAGGTACATCGTTGAGGATCTCGTAGTTTTGTGGAGGGCGCGGAATAGTCGGCGAAACCCCTCTGGACACTGTGGTCGAAGCGACAGGCGAATCTACCGGGCTGAGATTCAGCGGACACCCCTTGAATAGATGACCAATTTGATGGCACCGGTTGCAACGGAAAGGAACCCCTTCGTAGTCCATAATTTGTAGTCTGCTGAATTGTCCCCATTTTAGTGTGATTTTTCCTACTAATCCCTCCCTGGTGTCTAAATACACCAGTATCCTGGCTAGGGTTCTTTTCATGTTATCCTTATACGAACGGTCGTGATCCAAGTAAGTACCGAGAGCGTTCCCAATTTTGATGAAGGCCTCTTCTGTCCAGTATTGTAGAGGAAGCCCCGGTAATCGAACCCATAGAGGGCCAGCCCCAATCTGTTCGCGCTCTGGGTCGAATAACGGGCTCCAACGTTTCAGTAACACTGGTAACAGCTCAATGTGCCAATACCTTTTCCGTGCATTCCTCTGTTGCGAAATGAAGTGAAAACCATCCCCGTGGGAGCTCTTGTACCTCCGGCAGAGATGTGAGGTAAGAACCCCAGATTTCTTTTACCCATAGCATCAGTCGATCCGATATGTAGGTACGCCCCCACACATGCCGTACCAGAACCGTTCGAGCCATCGCCATTGATTCTTCGTAATTTGTGGGATCACCGAAGGCCACCGAGATGTCGATCACCGTTTCCTTGATGCATTTGATCTTCTGCTTCTTCGATCGCGGTGCCTTTGGGAGGTCGGAGAGTGTATTCGAAACCCTAACCGGGTGCGAGGGTTTAGGGTTCGGGGCCGGAATAGCCGGCGTACCGAAATTACCTGAAGGACGGGTTCCCTCCCCAGTCTGAGGGATCTCAGATCTACTTTGAGGCGGATATGGAACCGGAGGAGGGCTAGGTCTCGAGGGTGGGGGCGGGTCTAGGGACGGTAAGTCCGGCGAGAGCGATACGAGCAAGAGGGATGTTGTGCCTGGAGATAGCGGCGGAACTTCCAGGTCGAGTGACGGAGACAAATGAACCGGTGCAGTTGATTCCGGGTTGTCAATCTGTGAGGACTCGCCGGCGACAGTTGTCTGACCGAATCCCGAAGAGTTAGGGTTTCCGAAAATGTGATGGTCCTCCCAGGGATCAGCGGAATAATCCACGAGGTCGGTATAACCTAAATCCTCCATTGCTGTCGGTTGCCTTATTCCTTTCCGAGGTCCTGTTCCGGAACCGTAGCCGTTTACCTCCTCGCGGTTGCGCCAGACAGCAACCCTAACACCTTAAAACTCCCTGCGTCTCCTGCGGTTGGTCAACCCTGACCTTTGCGCGCGCGCACCTTCATATTTCAGAGCCAACTCTTTCGCCTCCTTGGTCCTGATTCTTGAACTTATTGAGTTATCCTTTTAGGAATTTTTCTTATTATAATTTATTAATATATTTAGATAAGGCTTAAGTTTATATTTATTTTAATAGCTTTATTAATAAGATCCATTAATAGATTTAACAACAATGGGTATGGTAATTAAGTTGATAATATTGACTTACAATTAATTTTTTTTAATTATATATGGATGTAATATTAACCTCTTTCATTAAATATGAATAAAGACTATCTTACAATTAATTTAACTAAATGCTTAATTATATGATTTTAATATAATACTAAAAAAATTTGTTTAATTATATAACCAATGTCAATCCTTTTAATTTTTGTAATTCGTTACCTTATTTATATAGATATTAAACTAACTTTATATTAACTATTTTAGTATATGTAAATTTAATATTGCCCCTTTTAATTTAATGTAATTAAAACTAACTTACAATTAGTTAATTATGTAATTTTTAATTGAATAAATATCTTATCTAATTTATATTTGATTATAACTAACGAACTAAAGATTCATTTATTTTACTTAAATACAGGTCAATTCAATATATAATTATTTCCCACTAATTAATTTAGATTTAAAAATGATAATAGGCATTAAAAAAATTAAACATTATATTCTCTTGTGCATATCCCTTGGTCGAGTCTGGTTAGCCGTTTCGTACTCAAATATAGTCGTTAGCCATTCTAGCTAACCAATTCAATATAGTCTTTGCCTCCTCAAATTTGCCCGTTGGATGGTCTGCTCTGTCTATTTAACATGTAGCCTAGATCTCAATCTTCAACTTGTCCTGACGACGAACCACACTAGTTGGTTCAAAAGGCATCGAAAAATGCATTCCAATGTGATTTATGCCGAATAATCTTCTCAAAAATCTTGATATGGATCACAGAAGCTTAAACTCAAGTATGAAATCTTTTTATTTATGAGACATGATATATCATTTTTATAAGCATGCACATACTCTTAATCATTAAATTACTCCTATTAATAATAATTAAATTATATATTTAGTTAAATTTATTAAATTTAGATATTCATAATATGTGCTCTAATGTGTAGGCACTAGATGCTAAATGTAAATATTTTTTAAATTAAATTTTTTTATATTGTGATTTTGTTTTTATTAATAAAATCACAAATATTTTTTTAGATGAAATAAAACACAATATCTTTTGATTGAAAATTTTTGTGATCCATTTTGATTTTTTTAAACTGATTAACATTGTCATTTTTACTAGTTGAAAATCAATTTTAAAAAAAAAACGATAATATACATACCACATTAAAATATATAACCTATAAATAGTAGTTATAAATTAAGATCCATTTTACCATGTAAATTAAAATAATTATTCTGTAACCATATTTAAATTTAATTAATAAGAACATAAAAATTTAATACTTGCAATATAACAAGAATTTACCATGAATATTATTAACTTTTAAATAATCTTTGTTAAAATACCATCGGCCAATATCACGGTTTATCAATACCACATGTATAAAAACCATAACTCATTTCAAAATCAAAATATTTTAATTTAATTTAATTTTATAATATTTTTTAGATTAAATTTTAATACTAACAATGTAACCATATTCTTAACCATAAATATTCACGTCATTTATATTATCAATTTCTAAATAGGTTTTGTTACAATACCATGGCTTATCAATACCACTTGCGCAAGAGACATAACCTATTTCAAAATCAAAATATCTATAAATGTTTTATTTTAGTTTTATTTTAACATTTTTTTGAATAAAACTAAAAGCAAAAAGATAGGGGGTAGTGTTGTAGTGATGTAAATGGCAGTAAACATTTAAAAATGGGCTCACTTAAAATATAATAAAAGGTTAAAAGTGATTTCTAGGAGAGGCCCTCTCCAGGGAAATATGTAGAGATTTTGTAATGCCCTATACACATTTTAGCTGTGCCAAAATAAAACATTTTTTTTTGTCAAATTGTTTGACATGATAACTACAACCCACCCAAGGGCATCTAAGATGTCAACACGGATCATATCCGTTTAACACGAATGGATTTTTGTCCACCGAGTTTAGTGACCTTCATATCATGGAGTGACTTAGGAGTATACCTCATGAGTGTCTATTTTAAGCTTTGACAAAACAAAATTAAAATTAAAAAATAAAATAAATAATAATTATAATTATTAATAACCTATTTTGAATTTATCAAATTACTTAAAACTAAAAATAAAATAAAATATAAATTTATAATTATAATTAATTAATAATAAAACTAGCCCAAATTTATCTTATTTAGAGATATACAATTAAAAAAATTTAAATTTTGAAATGCAAATCTCCCCACATGAGATTTAATCCTTTTGAACTCACTTATTAAATTAAAGGTTCTGGACTCACTTATTAAATTAAAGGTTAAAATGAAATTAAACTAGTTAATAAAAACCAGATATTTAATTAGTTTCGTGACAATTAAATGTATTATCTTTATAATAAATGGACAAGCGGATTTAGTCAAATTTATATAATTAGCTACTTGATATTAAATTTGTTATCTTTATAATAAATGGACAAGTGGATTTAGTCAAATTTATATAATTAGCTACTTGATATTAAATTTGTTATCTTTATAATAAATGGACAAGTGGATTTAGTCAAATTTACATAATTACGAAGTTCATATTTAACACAGCTTAATGGTTAAACACATTTAATATATGTATGATGGCAAGACCAGCAGGATCCGTGAAATTCGTATAAATAGGGACGTAATGATTATCAGATCACGGTAGTAAAGGTCTTCAAAGTGTTTTGAGTGTTCGCTCGACACCGTTTTGTATTGCTCTGTTTGTGCTTTGATCTGCATGAATTTATAAAGTTCGCTCGGAATTCCATTCGTTTCGGGGTTAACCCACACAGATCCAGTGACTCTGCACTTATCGACCGGAACACGTAACCACATTTCCGACCTCTATTGCTCTGTCAGGTTTCGTTTCGGGTAACTACCATTTTACTTCTATTACTGCTTTATTCTATTGCATCGTAGCTAAAATATGAGAATCATTCCGGCCGGTTACACCAGACACTCTGGTTGTTATACGTTATCTGAAGAAACGCCATATTTAACGACAAAACACGAATTCAGGGCACCGCCAAACCCTAAATCAAACAATCTCATCACGGTCCAGGTCGATGGCCCGTCCAATCATCTTAAACCAAATTCCCATTCAGGGAGTATTCACAACAGCTGTTCTTCTCGCAATAGTATGGCCCAGAATCCTCCTTGCCACTCTTTTTCTGAGGAGGTCGTTCCGGTTCCGGCCTTCAGTTCAGACGCCTCCGAAGCAGCATCTCGAATAAAGATTGCCAGCGAGGAGCTTCTTCCATCTTCGCCGATAGGTCAGACTGCTGCGGTCAACTATAGTCCGGTAAGCTTCAAACTTTTATCGTTGAAATATTTCCTGCAAATTCTTCCTTTTGTATTGCTTTTGCACCCTCGCGATTTGTATGAGTCCGCTTCGAGATATTTTAACCCTGCTCATATGTTTTCACTACAAACAATGGATTGCGTGCAGAAAGTTGTTACTGACCTCGTCAAATTTGGAGTTACTGTGAATTCCATCTCCGTTGTTACTGGCACGGACAACTCAGAAGGCAAAGTCACAAGTGAAAATGGAAAAGATGATGACTATTTCTGTGAAGACGTTGAGCAAGGAACATGGGAGCTGGTGAAATACACGTCAGATTCAATAAAGAAACATCATGATGATTTAGATGATGGTTGGGAGGTTTTATGAAAAAACCCCAAAGGGCTCCGCCTACAAGGAACGATACTAGTTTCTGCTTGGATTTTCTATTGCCTTGATGCTTAATTTTTTTTGGCAGTCCAGATTTTGCAGTTTATCTCTGTAGTGGTTAATAATAGAATTTCTTTTTGTTTCATCCGTACGTTAATTGGAATCTTCTAGTGATGCAAAACGGTATGAGATGCAACATCAAAATGTAGGCTACTCTGGGTTTGTATTTTGAAATACTACCTATTTTATATGTGAACTCGGTTACTTTTGAGTCATGAATGCATTGGTATTTTGAAATATTCTCTCTTTGGGTTGATACGTTAGAAAATACCGATTATATGTTATGCATATTATATGTTATGTATTCTATATCTTAAATTAATTTGAAATGCTATGTTAAATGATATTAACGGTTTAATGTTATAAAGATAAGGATTTATTTTGTGTTTATTTGTTACAAAATACTGGTTATATGTTATGTATTTATGGCAAATCTTTAATATTTTATTTCTATGATTACTGTAATTGGAGAAGGTTGATAATGTGGATTTTGAAAATTAGAAAGGATGTGAGTAATGGTTGGGCAATCCAAGAGAAAGTCTTTTTCATCTTCAACCCTCTTAGTATTGCAAAGGTGAGAGATATTTTTGTTCCAATATGGGAATTCACCAACACCTTGTTTCACTTTAAAGTTCACCAGAATTAGTCTTTATCTTGGCAATGTTCATTTTTTTAGCACAAACCTTTGAATAAGGCTTTTGAATGTTAGTTATGTTGTATGCCACTAGATAACTTGTAGGAATGTCACCACGTAGAGAAGGAATAACATTAGGAGGTGCCAAGAATTAAGAATTGGAGGAATTGAGAAGGAGAATAGAAGATTTGGAAAACAAAAGACTTGGGGTTATGAAGAAGACTCAAAGTTCAGAGACAAAATTGAAGAAGGATATGTTGCGAAAGTGACCCAATAGTGCATTTAATATCCTTTATGAAATGTAGAAGTAGTACAAAGGTGGAAGTTTCATGTTATTATGGTAGTTTGAAGGTTGAGACTCTCAATGATTCAGTAGTAGAGCTTGAAAGGTACTTTGAGTATGAAAACATGCACTTTCCCAACTACATTCCATTTTTCATGACAATGTTGAAGGGGCACCTTGCACTTTGATGGCATATGTTACAAAGGACATGGTAGACAATGTAATAGCCTCGAGGTAAAAGTTCACGTAATAAAGTTAATAAAGTCAAAATAATACCAAGGTCATGGGACATGTATTCCAAGCTGAATGTTGGGCAAAACATCCTAATGGGTGTTCATTTGGTTTATTATAGCTAAGAGGAAATTGGTAATGTCAATGACAAAGGAATTGAAAAGGAAAAGAGGCATTAATTGGTATTTTATTTATGAAAATAATGGAAAATAGGAGAAAAGGAAGGTGAAAAGTTGTTGGTTGGATGTGAGGAGGAAAATGAAGGAAAAATAATGAAAATTGAAGAAAATAGAGGCTTTAAGGATAAAAAGGTTTATGAGGATCAACTCACAACTTTTTATCAGTTTTAAGCTTTTATCAGTTCAGTTTTGGAGTTCTCTCTCTATTCTCTCATATTCTTGCACACTTAGAGCATTCTTGGAGCACTCTAGCACTAGAGAAGGGAAGGACAAGAAAGCAAAGGGAAACAAATATCAAACAAGGGATAGTTTGATCAAGCGGCTACATAGGGATTACTTGCAGGTATCAAGTTGAATGTATGATTTCCTTGCTATTTTTGGCATGTATGGTATATACATGTGTGTATTTGGTTCTCTTTCTCTTGTTGGCATGGTAGTTTCCATGTCTGATAGTGGTTTTAGATTTTCCTTCCATTTCTAGAGAGCCATGGTGTGATGGGGTTGTTTCATTTGGTTGACCTAGATTGTCGGATGGTTTTGGAAGCAGGTGAGATGGTCTCAAGAAAATTCCCAAGGGCCTAGGAATCTCTTGACCAGTAATGGATGGATACACGGTAAATGCTAAGGGTGGAAATGGGAAAATTCCTCAAGGTATTAAGGAAGAAATATGGAGGCATCGATGCATTTTTAGGTCCTAGTGATCCCTTGACCGGTTTTTGTAGGACTGCGGTAAATCCTCGTAGTGTATGTTTATTGTTTGGCCTAGGAGTCCCTTAACTGGTAATGGCGGGATTGTGGTAAAGCCTGGTTGTATAGATGAGGGTTTCAGGCCTAGAAATCGCTTGACCGATATTGGCGGGATATGTGATAAAGCCAAATGAAGTCTTGGTTGTTTTTTTGTGAGTCCCACATTCATGCTTGGAATATGGCATAGGGGAGATAGGCTGAAAGAAAGATTTGGTTCAGCCCAATCTATGCTCGGCTGGTACGTGGAAGTCCCTAACTTCATTGGCTTTTACATATGTTAATAAGAGCCCATTTCCTCCTGTATTTCACGAGTAAATGTACTTATTATGACGTGACTTTTATTGTTGTTCTATCATTGTTATTATTTTGGTTATATGCTGGTTATAAGCATGGTTTTATGACAAAATTTAGTTATGACTCTCATATTGATTAGTAAATGAATGGTTAATAAATGCATGACTTAATATATGTGATTTTAGTTATTGTGAGAGAGCATGAGACTTTATTGATGATTTTCAGATAAGTATGAGACTCCTATATTCAGATATGCATTTATAACTTATACATTACATGTTCACAATGTGTTTGACGAAATGTATATCATGGTTAGGCCTTGTTAGGTCAAGTTTTTATCTAAATTTTGTATCTATATATATATATATATCTATATATATATATATATATATATATATATATATATATATATATATATATATATATATATATATATATATATATATATATATATATATATATATATCCTTGTCTTGAGGCATCTTATCATTCAGGAAAGTTCTAACAAGTTCTCGGCAGAGGTTTAGATCCTAGCCCTGAAAAAGTGGCTCAGTTGTCGAGGTCGCGGGCACAGAATTGAGTAAATTAGACTATAGTCCCTGGGAGGTTAGGTTATCCATGCGAATGTAGGCTTACAGTCACTGAATTTCCTTGTTATGCATGCAACTGGTAGCCTAGGTCAGTGAAAAATCAAGTTAACTCAAGGTTATGGCACCTGGAGTGGTTGGTTGGCTCTTATGGGTCTTGTAACTCCTGAGGGTGGTTAGTAAGGTTTTGGTTGGACGATTCCAATTCCTTAACTATACCTAGGAGGTTGAGCCATGTCATAGTAACTCTTTGTCACATATTTACCCTGATGGACTCGTGAACTTGGGTAAGTGTGGGAGGAGGGTGTTACAGACAACTTGTCAAAGCAGATTAGAATGTAGAGAAAGATGGTGAGAAAAATCAAGGAGAAATTCCTTCCTATTGATTACCAATAGATTTTTTGTAAGAAATTTCAAAAATGAAGGTATAAATAATTGGTTATGTAGTACTATACTAAGGAATTCATTACGCTATCAATTAGATCAAAGATTAAAGAATTAGAATATCAAAGAGTGGTGAGATATATGGCTAGATTAAAGTATCAATTGGAATATGACATAAGCAGACATTTTATTTACAATGTATATGAATACTATTAAGTTGCATTAAAGGTGGAAAAGAGTATTTGTAGAAAGGTACAACAAAAATTTCAAGGAAAAAGACCTAGAGCTAAGGGCAAAGTGTTGCTAGAGGATATGAAAAGGAAAATGAATCCACTAATAGCCAAGGAAATAAAGGAAGAAGGAACACTAAAAGAGGTAGAGGATTTGGAAGAGGAAAATATAAGTACATCATTACTTGCTATAGCTATGGAATAGAGGGTTATAAGTCATTTAAATGTCCAAAGCTGAATATATAGGAAGAAGAGGTGAAGCCCAAACATAGCTCGCACAATTAGGTTTAGGAAATCAATGATGGTGAAATCGTATTGGTCCTACAACATGAACAAGGTGAGCATTTAATGTTTTTGAAGGTTCTTAAACATGAAAATAACACGATATAATAATCTGAATAAAGAAGGAAGTTTTTTAAGATTGAGTGTAAGTTTTGGGGAAAATGTTGTAATTTGGTCATAGATAGTGGAAGTGTATAAAATTTCCTATCTAGAGAAGTCACAGAGAAGCTAAAGTTAAAAAGTATTCCCCATCCCAATACATACCGAATTTCATGGTTACCACTAGGACAAAAAGTGACCATGACAATCAATGCTTGTTAAATTTTGAAATTGGAAACTTTAATGAACAAGTCTTATGTCATGTAGTAGAGATGAATGCATGCCATGTACTACTTATGATACCATGGTTATTTTATAGGAATGTATTCCAAAATGGTAGGAAATAGTTATGAATTCACAAAGGTTAGAAAATGGGACAAGTGTGAACCAATGTTGCAAAGTCCAATGAGAGCAGCAGGAAGAAGTTTAGTCAAGCTATGAGTAGTAGTAGTAGACATCAAATTATGCTATGTTTAGCTCAAGAGTTTTCAAAGGAAAAAAAAAAGGTTCTTTTATATTTTTCCATAATGCTTAAACAAGTCCAAGAAGGTGGGAAAAGGAACTCTTCACCACCATATATACAACCCTTGTTGAAGGAATTTGATGATATTGTTTGGATGATTTTCTAGTAGGATTATTCCCCCTCAAAAGTATATCACATCTAATTAGATTGATAAGAGTGTCAACTATACCTAAAAAACCTCCTTATTAGATGTATCAAGTAGAAAGTGGAGAAGTGAATAGGAATCTACAAGAGTTACTGACAAAGAACTGATAAAAGAGTGTTGAAGTCCTTATGTTGTACTGGAAAGGTTGGTACCCAAGGAACGAGGTAAGTGACAAATTTTTATATATGTGTGGGCTATTAATAAGATCACTATCAAGTATATATTTCCCTTACCTAGTATTCCTTTATTATTTGAGTGGAACAAGTACTTTTCAAAGATTTATTTGACGCGCAGATATCGTCAAATTTGAAAAAGGGAAGGTGATGTATGGAATAGAATGTTAAATATTATCGATGGATTGTTTGAATCACTAATCATGCCATTTGGGTTAATAAATTCTCCTAGAACATTCATAAATTTATGAATGAAGTCCTAAAACCTTTTTTTGTAGAAGTTTTTTGTTGTATACTTGGATGACATTTTCGTCTTCTGTAAGACCAAGAAATAACACCTACAACATGTGAGAAACGAGTTATAATGGTTGAGGGAAGAAAAATTATTGATAAATTTGAAATAGTGCACATTTTGAAGGAGGAGATATGTACTTGGGTTTTGAAATTTCTCGAGAAGGATAGAAGATGGATTCTTAAAAGGTGAAGGGCATTTTGGATTAGAAAACACCTATGCGTACCTCTAATTCGAGGAGCTTTCATATTTTAGGAAGCATGTACATGAAATTTATCAAAAGGGGATTTTCCAATGGATGATAGTAGCCATTAAATCATTTGAAAACTTGAATAGGAAGGTAACCAAACATTGGAACTTCTATATTTTAACAAGATGATTGAAGTGGACTATGATGCTAGTAGATGAGAAACATGAATAGGTTTAAGTCTAGAAAGAATACCAATTAAATTTTGTTGAGAGAATTTGAAACACGCTCAGAAAAAAATACTTTGTTTATGAAAAAATAAGTCTTTTATATTTTACAAGATTTGAAGAAATGGTGTCATTACTTTCTACAAAATAAATTCATGTTATATATTGATCATAAGGACTTATAATACATCAAAATTGAAGATAATCATATTCAAAAACATTCTAAATGGATTAAATATTTGCAAAGTTGCAAATTTGTTTCCAAACACATGTTTGGAAAACTAAATAAGTTTTCACATGCATTAAATTAGAGGATAGTGCTATTACATACCTTGTCATTTGAGGTTGTGAACTTGGAATGTATGAATTGTTTTTATGAAGAGAATGCATATTTCACAAAATGATAAAGCCATGCAAGACACCTTTGAGTATTAACATGAGTTTGGATTTGGATTTCCACATCCCATAAGGATTATTTATTAAAAATTAGAGTTCATAAATTCCTTGAAGCTCCCTGAGCTAGAATCTTGTTAAAGAACTACATAGCAGAGATGTGGGTGGTCATTTTGGTGTTGAAAAGACCATAATGTTAGTGAAGGAAGCATACTTTTGACACATCATAAATGAGGATGTTAAGAAACGTGTTGAGTTTTGTAGGATTGTTTAGTTAGTAAAAGGATTTAGTCATAAGATATGGATGTATACTCCATAATAGAGAGGCCTTGGGAGGATGTAAGTATGGACCTTTTTTTGTGATTGCATAGAACACATAAAGGTCATGCCTTTGTGATTGTGCCAACAGGCGCTCTACAACCTAGTATAAGATAGATGTGTAGGTGTAATGCAAGTATGTAAACAATTTTACATGTCAACAAAATAAAATAATAATAAAAGCTTAAAAGTAACATAGAGCCGAGTATGGAGAGATGTTGCAACGTGAAAAAAAAGTTAAACATAATAAAAATAATAAATTTCACTTATTTTTTTATTAATAAAATTACAAATAACTTTTTAGACGAAAGAAAACCATAATATATGTATCACATTAAAGTAGATAACATACAAGTAGGGGTGAATGCATGAATATGGGTTACACTTTTGGGTCAAATGTGGCGATGAAATTTCAAAATTTTACTCTTTTATGGAATTGAAGCCCTCAAAGTTCATATAAGCTTGTGAATTTTGATTTGGAGTAAAAAGACAATTCTCAAAGTTATATAAGCATTGTGAAATTTGATTCAGAGTAAAAAGACAATTTGTGAAGAATTATGCTGTTTTCCTAATGATATTTTTGCAAAAAAATTAGTGTCGTATAATATATCAATTTTCCATTAAATGAAATGTTTGTCCTTGCAAATTTTAACACAAATTAAGAAATATGCATGTGTTCACGTAGCATAACTTAGTTTAAAATTTGTAACTTTTATAATATATATATATATATATATATATATATATATATATATATATATATATATATATATGAGAGCATGATATACATGGAGAGAAATAAGTCTTTCATATTAAAAAAATATTTTTTTATTCAAAATAATAGTTTTTATTACTTTTTGAGGTTGGTGAAGTAATGTTTCAATTGCATTTTGCAGGCACATGTGTTCACATAAAGGTTTGTGCAGGCAAGAAAAGAGATAAATGGAGGGAGGGAGAGATAGATGGATATGAAGAGAGAGTGTGTGTTTGCATTTGGTTGAGATAGAGAGACAAAGGAGAGACGGAGGGAAATATCGATATAGATGGGGGGGGGACAAAAAGGGAAGAAAAGTGCTTGCACTAGATGCATTGATTTTAGTGTACAGATGTTGACTTATAATCCTATTTGATTTATGGCATTAGATGTATTCATTTTTGTGTAGATATTGTTTTATAATTATATTTCATTACTTGCATTAGACACATTGATTCCATTGAAGATGTTAATTTCTAATCATGTTTGATTAAGCTTGCATTATATGCATTGATATCAATGTAGATGTTGATCCCTAATCCTATTTGATTGATTGCTAGCAGTAGATGCATTGATTTTAGTGTAGATGTTGATTTCTAACCCTATTTGATTGTTTGCATTAGATGCTTTGATTTTAGTGTAGATGTTGATTTCTCATCATATTTGATTACTTGCATTAGATGCTTTGATTTCAATGAAGATGTTGATTTTTCATTTAATGTAACTATATGGATTGTCTATATTAATTTCAAGGTAAATAGATTAACATTGTACATTGATTTAAGTGTAAGCAACAAAAAAAAAAAAATATATATATATATATATATATATATATATATATATATATATATATATATATTGACAATGTGCATTATGACTAAGCTTTTGTAGATAACCTCAAACGAAATAAAATCAAATAAAATTTATATTCGCAACTCTTACATATCCACATCTTTTCAAATTAAATAAAACTTATTTCAATCATATTTGAGTTTTTTAAATTGAATAAAACTTATTTCAATCATAAGGAATTGATCAAAATACTTGGATAGCTAAGTAAATTTAGGAAAGTTGATAACATTATATGAAGTTATAGAAATGATACCATATATTATTTTTTGACTTTTAATTTCAATACGAATGACTTATATCATGTTATGACTAAGATCTTGTAGATAATATCAAAAGAAGTAAGATTGAATAAAGTTTATTTGTTATTTACATGAAATCTTTTAAAATTGAATGAAACTTATTTCAATCCTATTTTTGTTTCTTAATTGAACCTTGAGATAAAAAATTTGATTGAAATACTTTAAAAACTTGACCATGCAATGGTATATGGGTGGGTCACAAAAATTTTCATATATAGATTTTTTATTGTAATATGGATGACTTTAGAATTCAAATAATTTATTCTTAAAATTGAATTGTAATAACATACATGTTGGTTGCACTAAAAGACACTTCTTACAATCCAATATGAAGCATGATTGTAATTATTTCCATGTTCAATATTAAATTGATACATGATATATTTTAGTTCATTTTAAGTATCAAAGTGACTTACATCATAGTAATATTGGACTTATATAATATTATGACTAAGCTTTTCTAGATTACTTTAAAATAAATTTAAAATTGAATAAAACTTAATTGTTGTTAACCATACATCTTTTAAAGTTGAACTTAAAACTTATTTCAATCATATTTGTGTTTTTTAAGTAACAATCATATATTTTAGTTCATTTTAAGTATGAAAGTGAGTTGCATCATAATTTAAAATTGTATTTATTTTCTTAGTCTTTGAAACTAGAAATCAAAATGGTTATAATTTGCAATAAAAGTTATAGTATATAGGAAAAAATTAGACTAGCAAAATAATTTTAACATATCCATAAACTTCAAAAATTAAGTAACATTGATACAAGGTTAATACAAATCCATAAGCTGTAATAATGAATGTATCAATAAACTATCCATATGAAAATATATACATATTACAAATATCACATGAACATCCATAAACTGAAATAATAAGCATCCATACATTGAAATAATGTTTGTGTACATCCTTAAACTGTCCATGTATGAAAACATACAAAGTTCATATCACATGTGAATGTACCCTATGAAATGGGCCATAAAATATACAAACTATCCACTCTAAGTACCACTAGAACTCCTATGTGAGTTTTGTCGCGTAAAATAATACTCCATAAGCTAGTACTATAATATAACATTGAGATTCAAACTAACTAGATCATTATTTGTACAAAATAAACAATATGGAAATAAATGATTTTGTACTACATTTTTAATTACATATATGAATCTACTAACCTCAATCAAGTCCAAATGTAAGTCAGATATGATGGGAGTCTGATGAATCTATGTTTGGTGCTCCCCTGCCTGTGGTTCAATGACTCGTGCCTATATCAACAGACCAACATCGCCAGTGCCTTTATACCGAACAACCCACTCATGTGTCCAGATAACTATGACATCAACAACACTCAACATATGGTCGTATGTCCACAATGGTAAAGACAAATGATAATTAGTCTATGACTTAATTAACATATATGTGTAATTTAAAAAAATGTTGAAATCTTAGGAATAAAAAAGTTTACCTCAACTGTTGGTCCATGTGGTTGTACATAATGTGGAGTTTTATGAGGTGGAGGAGAATCCATGGAAGCATGCTCTAGTGGAGGATTGTATGGTTGATAATATACCCCCTCAGATGACCTCATAAGCTCATCCATGTAGCTAGGTTATGTCTACATGTTATCATGAACTTATTAATATAAATGTAATCTAATACAAACTAGAAATTAATATAAATAGTTATGAATAATTTAAAAATAAGAGTCAAAATTTTGTGTGTGTGTGTATATATATATATATATATATATATATATATATATATATATATATATATATATATATATATATATATATATAAATGGTTTGTGTCGCGCAGGTTGTGCACCTTTGAAGTGTCACAGAGGCACCACGGCACATACATGCATATGTCAAAAGTTGGCCAATGGTTAAAATCATGAGAAATGAATCATCATATAAAAAAACTAGCGTTTCATGAGGTAATAGTGGCAGTCTCCTAATATCTCCATGCAATGCAACATGCACACTGACCAATGACATCTTCATGTTATCCGCAATGATCTCCCTAGTCTCAACACTGAGTTAAGATGACTCCTCTAGATCTGTCGGGAAACCACGCTCTAAGACGGTAGTGGAAAGAATCTCAAAGGTGGCGTTACATGCTCAGGTTCCTTATGAGCCCCCTCATGATCATAATAATGAGATTCAGTATCAGTGTAATCTGACCTCATATGTAACACGAACTCTTCATAAATATTCTTGGAAAAATATGACGACCTGGTGATGGTGGGGGAACTGACCCCAAGCTCCAATGAATTGATCATACAAAAAAGGGGTTTCATCAACATTCTTAAAAAATTTCAGTGGAATCAGACTTTTATATCTAGAAGGGAAATCCAGAGGGATGTGAAACAGATCCCCACGAACATTAATGTTCTTAGTCGACTCTTTCACCACCTCCTAAGTATATGAGCCTCGAACCTCATGCCTCCTATTGAAAATGCAACAAGATGATGGAGCTTAATGGAAAGGAGTCGCCTTCACTAAGTGGGCCCGCAGGCTATTTTTGGCGCAAAGTCTATTTTTAGACTATGTCTATTTTTAGACATATGGATCATGGTCTATGAGTTGGAGGATGCTATTTGTGGATGATTGGTCATGTTTGTAAAAATATATGGACTTCTATTTTTAGACATATGGGCGGAGTCTATTTTTAGACTGCCAGGCTAAAAATAGAACAGTCGAATATTATTAGCTCATAATAATATTTGGACTATAAACATTATCTTATCCTCTTGGAGCACTTCAGTTTGAGCTACGGATGTGGCACATGCAACTGCCAGAAGGAAATATGCTTTTCTTATGGGTCAGTTGAGCTATTACATGATGGACTTCAATTAGAACTCAAGTGATTGAGTTTGGTGGAGTTGATTGAGGAGTTGATGGAGTTGTGTTCAGTTTGACTTAGTTGAACTAGTTGTATTTAGTCTAACTGCAGAATACACTAGTGATGAGTGATGTGAATTCATTGTTAATTAATTCACTAATTATTAACTCATAAAGCAACTAAAGAATACATCAGTTAACTCAGTGCATGGACAGTTCAATGGAGACAGGTGTTAGAGGTTGAGATTGCTGTCAGTTGTGACTATAGCTCATAAAGCAACTAAAGAATACATCAGTTAACTCAGTGCATGGACAGCTCAACAGAGACAGGTGTTAGAGGTTGAGATTGCTGTCAGTTGTGACTATAGTTGTGCATGATATTTGCACAATCAATGGATTGAGTAATGCCAATGAGAATTGTGTGGTTCAGCCAAGAAAATACGAGTTTGGATCAACCATTCTCATCTATTCTCATGTAGGATTGCGCAGTGGAGGCAGGCAAGCAACAGAGGAGATTTGAACCTGTGATTGATTCAGATCTGAACTAGTTTGTGTGTAACAGGTGGAGATAGTACTGATTACTTGTGAGGAGTATTGTACTATGTACTGTTACATGTTCTCAATCATTATAATATACAGAGAGTGTGGGGTTTTCAACTGTATGCTTTCCCCGAGTTACATACTGTGTTAATGTGCACATGCGATTGATGTTTCATTGTTTTTAATTCCACAAAATTGATGATCAACGTAGAGGAGGTTATGTATTATGCATGTATTCCACAATAGTGTATAATCGGGATAATCTCTGTGAATAAGTGACATATTATTCAAAATTTCTACATGGTATCAGAGTTTTTGATCATCATATCTATTATTCAGAAAGTTATTACATTTTATTTCTTCAGGCAGAGTCTGTAATCGGGCCAGGTAGCCTCTGGATTCATCCTTCCTTTGGAAGGTGAGATATCCGGTAAAATCCCATACAGTCAATCTCTGTACGAGAAATACTTTGTTCTCACGAATTTTAGATCAGAAGCGGTTGAGTTTTGAGCTGGTGGAATTCGAACTTGCAGCAGTGTTTTCTTGGTGTCAAAGGTGAAATGTCTTTCTACGGATTGCGATTGGAGTATGCTCTTGAGGGTAGCTCGAATTATATTGCATGGAAAGACAGGATGGAGGCAGTGTTAGATGATAATGGGCTGAAGGAGTTCATAGAGGCTGAGGTCCCAAAGCCTTTTGATGCTGCTGAAGTTGTGGCTTGGCAAAAGAAGACAGCAAAGTGTCGAAGGATTCCGTTGGAGGGCGTGAAGGATCACATTGTATCCAGCCTGCATGGAAAGGCTTCTCCATACTTGATGTGGAAAGCGTTAACATATCTATTCCAAAGCAAGAGCAACCAGAGGAAGTTGGCGCTCAAGGATAAACACTGAAACATTAAGTGTGAGAATGGAGACAGTATGCCCCAATATCTCACGAAGTTCACCCAATGCCGGGATGAGCTGGGAAGTGTGGGGGTGACTATTGATGATGAGGATTTGGTGAGCTTGGCTCTCCTTGGTCTTCAGAAGAGTTGGCATTCCTATCAGGAATCTATCAATGGTCCGGAGAAATTGCCAGGATGGGAGAGACTTTGGTTGGATCTTGTGCAAGAGGAGATCAGGCGGAATACCAGGGATGGATCTTCATCAAAGGAATCTGATGAAGAAAATTGCGCTTTGGCTGCCAAAGCAAAGAAGGGGAAGGAGAAGGGTTCTCTTTCTGGATCCAGTTCTTCCAATGATGGGAAGAAGGTTGAAAAATCAAAAGTGCAATGCTTTCGTTGTCATGAGTTGGACCATTATGCTACTAATTGCCCAAAGAAGAAATCCAAGAAGGGATCTAGGGAAGGATCTGAAGGTGAGGCACTTACTTCACAGTTTGAGTTGGATTTCACACTCTTCACATGCATGGTTTCATCCATGGTGGGAAGTGGTTGGTTTCTTAACAGTGGAGCTTCCTTCCACATGACCGGTGACAAGAGTTTGTTCAGTACTTTGGAGGAGAAAGATCTCCAGATACTCATAGCGATGGGTAATGATGAGAAGTATAGTGTCTCAGGAGTAGGCATGGTTATTTTTCAAAGGGAGCATGGAGCTCGCCTTACCTTGACCAATGTCAAGTATATATTAGGACTGAAGAGAAACTTAGTGTCAATCGCGATGCTGGAAGACAGAGGCTATGATGTAGTCTTCATTAAGGGAAAGGTTTTCCTTAGACACATCATCACTAGACAGGTGAAGCAGATTGGTTCACGGGTCAAGAACCTGTATGCTCTTGAGGTTCAAGATGCATGCAAAGCCTTGAGCAGCGAGGAAGTTGATGGAGACTTGGTGGTTGAGAGGGAACGTATATTACCTCTCAACATGTAGAGCCAGAAGAAGTCTTAGACGATTGTGGAGGAGCCACAATTGGTGCAGCAGCTTCAGGAGGTTGTGGGGCAGCCACAACAAGGGAAGTTGAGAGGAGATCGAGTAGAGACATCTACTCATGCAGAGACCTCCAATAGGGGGAAACTTTGAGCCAGGTGGGCTGAGGGATCACATGCATCCATACCTCCAGGTAGGAGGTGGGGTGATGTGGATTGATCATCCCAAGGAGGAGGGGAAAGATCCTTGAGGTACCCAACCTCTTGGATGAGACCTTGCTACGGGAGCCCCGATGTGGAGTAGCAGGAACTGATTGATTGGGTAGAGACAGATGCGGATGGAGTGGCAGAGAGAGCGACAGTGTAGGGAATCCCAGGACAGCGCATAGCTAGCAGGCTGCAGCAATGCGAGAGGCACAAGTGTTTTGCACAGTGCTAGGTGGCACAGAGAAGTGTGCAATGGTGTGAGATGCATGGAGATGTTGTAGTAGCGCAGATGTCAGAGAGGGAGCACTTTTCAGCAGCAGGTAGAGCTTCAGCATCAGAGTATGTTCCTAGCCCAACAGAGTGGTCAGTTGGGAGTGTTTTTGTTCCAAGTGTTGTTGGAGCAAGTGGACCAGGCAAATGTGTTGCATGCAGAACATTCCAGAGTTGCAGGATAGGGGTTGCAGATAATCCATATCTTGTTGAGAGGGAGTGTTGAAAATGCAACAAGATGATGGAGCTTAGTGGAAAGGAGTCACCTTCACTAAGTGGGCCCGCAGGCTATTTTTGGCGCAAAGTCTATTTTTAGACATATGGATCATGGTCTATGAGTTGCAGGATGCTATTTGTGAATGATTGGTCATGTTGGTAAAAATATATGGACTTCTATTTTTAAACATATGGGCGGACTCTATTTTTAGACTTCCAGGCTAAAAATAGAACAGTCGAATATTATTAGCTCATAATAATATTTGGACTATAAACATTATCTTATCCTCTTGGAGCACTTCAGTTCGAGCTACGGATGTGGCACATGAAACTGCCAGAAGGAAATACACTTTTCTTATGGGTCAATTGAGCTATTGCATGATGGACTTCAGTTATGACTCAAGTGATTGAGTTTGGTGGAGTTGATTGAGGAGTTGATGGAGTTGTGTTCAGTTTGACTTAGTTGAACTAGTTGTATTTAGTCTAACTGCAGAATACACTAGTGATGAGTGATGTGAATTAATTTTTAATTAATTCACTAATTATTAACTCATAAAGCAACTAAAGAATACACCAATTAACTCAGTGCATGGACAGTTCAGTGGAGACAGGTGTTAGAGGTTGAGATTGTTGTCAGTTGTGACTATAGTTGTGCATGAGATTTGCACAATCAATGGATTGAGTAATTCCAATGAGAATTGTGTGGTTCAGCCAAGAAAATACGAGTTTGGATTATCCATTCTCATCTATTCTCATGTAGGATTGCGCAGTGGAGGCAGGCAAGCAGCGGAGGAGATTTGAACCTATGATTGATCCAGATCTAAGCTAGTTTGTGTGTAACAGGTGGAGATAGTACTGAGTACTTGTGGGAGTATTGTACTATGTATTGTTACATGTTCTCAATCATTATAATATACAGATAGTGTGGGGTTTTCAACTGTATGCTTCCCCGGGTTACATAGTGTTAATGTGCGCATGCGATTGATGTTTCATTGTTTTTAATTCCGCAAAATTGATTATCAACGTAGAGGAGGTTATGTATTATGCATGTATTCTGCAATAGTGTATAATCAGGATAATCTCTGTGAATAAGTGTCATATTATTCAAAATTTCTACACCTCCTAATCCTCGGTATGGACTGTAGGAGGTGGCTCTATGGGCCTGACCTCCAGTATGTCTCGATCAACCTATTGATGATTTACAACATCAAAGAAAAAGTACGACTAATAGGTGATCTGGTGGGGATTTTATGATCCACATATGTTGGGACGTAACATCCTCTAATGTGATATGAGTTCTAGCATCATCCCATCCCACAGAGGGATTGATGCTACATTGTGATCCTCAACTTTTCCCTGCTAAGGGTCTACATATCATAAACATAATTTAACATATATAGTTAACAACCTAGAAGCATAATAGCATATACATTTAATTCAAAAACATAATTTGAAGACAATTTAAATATTAAATACAATTTTAAGACATAAACACATATAGTTTAAAGATAATTTAAAAATGTAGAAGGTGTACTTGAAATAGCTGAAGAAGGTCCACTCGAGGTAGCATGATCATCAGTAGAGACAAAAACACTTCCTCTAACACTGTTATTGACATCGAAGGTAGGATCTATGAGTGAAACACACACTCTAGGTAGGCTACATGATCTATCACGAGCTCAACCATGTATAAAAGACACCCTCACACTCTGATGTCATGTGGTTGGGGTGCATATATGGGACGCCTCTGCATATTACATATAATACATATAAACTAATCTAAGAAAACAATGTTGACTAAACTATTAAATATAATGCATATAAACTAATCCAAGAAAAAATGTCGACTTAGAAAGAATGTTGACAAAAAAACTATTTCTAAACTCAAGCATAATAATCTAGCTTGAAGTCCTAAACTTTAAAGTCCATTTTTTTTATAATTTATCACCAAAGTATTGAGTCCCATGTAAACGCAATCAAAAGAAGTGATCAAATGTATCTTCACATTTTTTCCCATTTCTAAATAATGCATTTTATTCATATGGCATAACTATGTAAATATATATGTAAAAATCTGAAATAAACCTATTTACAAATATAATAGAATTTCATGTCAACAAAATAGTCCAATAGACTTTAATTTTTTATAATGTTTTACTTTGACACATGACATGTCCGATGTGAAAGTACTTGAAAACAATGTTTCTTGTACAACGCACTACATAATGAAATAATATGGTATAAGTTAGCAAAAGTCAAAATGCTTTTATTCACTCCAAATGCACTTTTCATGATGGATTTACTGTTTCTATCAATGATACAACGTTGAAACATGAACTTATATGTGTGTGTGTGTGTGTGTGTTAGACTTTAAATAATTAAGTTGTGTTAAACGTTATAGTTAAATTTATATTATGTTATAGTTATGCACAATATATATGTGTTAAATAGTTATATAATTATGCTATGTTAATGTTATATATATATATATATGGCATTATAGTAATAATAGTTAAATTATATATAGTTATATAATCATGTTATGAACTATAGTTAACATGCTATGTTATAGTTATAATATGTGTGTGTGTGTGTGTGTTATGCTAAATAGTTATAGAACTATGTTACAAGTTATAAACAATATATATATAATTATAATATAATCTAGATATGATGTTATAATTTTATAATAGGTATCTATATATATAGTTATATTTATAATTATATAGTTATATAGTTATGAACTATAGTTAAATAGTTATGCTATATATATATATATATATATATATATAATATGTTAAATAATTATAGAACTATGTTATGTTATATAACCTTCTATTATATTATCTTAAATGCCATATATTTTCTTGATCATGTGCAATTAAAGCAAGTCCACACTCCATGTTTTTCTCAGTCTTTTGTTTCCAATTCTTCTTGTCCTTAAGGAAAGTTGGTTTCCAAGTGTATTGTGGTTTAGAATGGTACTCAAACTTTATAATGCACTAATTTTCCTTGTCACTGACAAAAATTATTATGCTTGAAGAATTTAACTTCAATCATTAGAGGAGAGAAAGGATTTTTATTCCTATGGAATTAGTTCTGATTTCAATAATTCTGATAATTTATTTATCTGGAATTTTCATCTCGTTCAACTTTTTCACTTCTGCAATTAATTACCTTATGTCCAAAGATATTACATTTATATAAATGACCATAATTTATTTTTTTTGGGTGCCAGATATTTGAGAATTGATGAGGTTGAGTCAGTTTTAGGAACCTTTGTCATCTTGCTGACTGGTTTACATCTCTATGGTGTCAGTTATTTGAGAAGTTAGTATTCTTGTTCCAATGTTGAGTTCTCCTCTAGATTTATTTTTATTTAACTTCATTTGTTCTTTCTTGAAGCACCTGTGCATAACTATATGGATCTTAGAATCTTGTTGACCTGAAACTTGTCTTTCCCATAAAAGGATTTTGTGATTCAGAGTAACCAAGCCCTGTTTTGTTCTTTGGAGGCCTTTGACTATTGAAAATTTGATTTAACTTCTTTGTCCCTTCACCAAATATTTTTCCCAAATCCTTCTCCGTCTTTTTACTCTTAAGGTATGTTATGAAGGAGACAATTTATGCTTCTAGACTATGACAATTCTCTTCACATTCATGAATCAAGTCATTTAGAACCTCTTCCTTCTATTTTTCTTCCTCTAACTTGACTTTTAGGGACATAATCTCTCCTTTACATGTTTCTAGCATCATGTCCTCCTTTTTCTTGATTAGCTCTAGCTTCAAGTCTATTCTCATCCTCTAGATTTTCACAAGTCTTATGTTTATATTCTAATTAAAGTACTAATTTGACTTTTCTTTTAATGAATTCTTCAAGTTTTTCTCTTTGATAAACTATCTCCTCATTATCATAGTTATACATACCTTTTTCAACATGAAATAATTGTTCTTTTAGTTGTGTGTTCTTCTTTCTAGCCTTCTTCAATTCATCAAGAGCATTGATGAGCTCCCCTTCAAGTTCCAATACTCCTCCTTCTATTCTTCTTCTTCCTCAAAGTCTAAGGTATTCTTGGTTTTAGATTCAGCTTCAAGTGCCATAAGAAAACATTCATTGGAATCACCTTCTGAAGAATCCTTTCTATTCAATTCTGATGTAGAGTTTTCCTCCTTGAAGTAGAGCCCCTTCTGTTTGAAGGACTTATTCTTTTGATATTTCTGAGATTTGTCTCTGGGGTTTTGAATCTTCTCCTTGTATAGATTTTATTTATAAGGACACTTGGATGAAAAATTCAAAACTCTTCCATAGTTAAAGCATTCAAAGGGAAATTTTCCTTTATACCTACCTGAACCTTGCTTCAATTTTCTAGCAAAATGAGTCAGCTCTTGATCAAATTCACAACTGGAACATTCTTGGTGATCTTTTTGCTCCTTATTATTCTTAATCAATTTTAATTTGGCCTCTTTTGGTTCAGTCTTCTCCTTTTGAAGTCTCGTCTCATAAGTCATGAGGCTCCCAAGTATTTGATCCAATGTGAGGCTTTTCAAACTTGTCATTTCCTCAATGGCTGCGATTTTGGCATTAAATCTCATAGGAAGAGACCTTAAAATATTCTAAACTACTTCCTCCTTTAGATCTTCACCAAGTCCTCTAATCATGTATGTTACCTCATCAAATCTAAGGAGATATTGTGATATTATTTCTTCTTTACTAGTATTCATCAAGAGCAAAAGATGTGCCTCATGTATGCTTTTTAAGACTGGGCTTTACATGGTTTAAAAAGATTGGGATCACTACCAGCGAGGATACGATCATCAACATAAAGAACAAGAATGATAAGAGACTTACCCACTTTCTTAGTGTAGACAATATTGTCAGTAAGCTATCCATTTTAGCATACCAAGCCCGAGGGGATTGCTTGAGACCATAAAGGGATTTCTTAAGTCGACATACATGGCTAGAGTTTGTTTGTATAAAGTCGGTAGTTTGTTCCATATATATTTCTTCATGCAATTCCACATGCAAGAAGATGGATTTAACATCCACCTGATGGACTTCCCATTTGAAACAGGCAGCAAGGGAAATAACAAGGTGAATATAGTTCATTTTGGCAACAAGAGAGAAGGTTTCAATATATTCAATGCCTTCAACTTGTGAAAAACCCTTAGGAACAAGACGATTTTTATGTTAATCAACTTTTCCATCTGGTCCAAACTTGGTTCTATAAACCCATTTGCATCTAACAAGTTTTCCTCTCTTCGGAAGAGGAACAAGGTTCCATGTATCATTTGCCAATAATGAGTGATATTCTTCATTCCTAACTCCATCCCAATCTGGATGGCCTAAATCTTCTGCCAAGGTATCAAGATGATAATTTGCTAAAGCTTGAACCAATAAAGAAGAGGCTTTATCAAATGGACAACGTGTACAATGTTGATCTGTAGGATCACCTGCAAGAGCACCTACTGCATCTCGAGTAGCGCGGACCCATTTTGGAAGCTGAGGAGGTGAAGGAGGATCCTGAGAAGGTGGGGGAGGATTTTCATCCTCACTATCACCATCTAAAGAAGGAATATTTTCAGAAGTAGAAGGGATAAAGAGAGGTGGCACCTCCGTCGAACTAGGATCGTAGGCCGATATATTTTCAGCAAACTTTACATCTCTTCTAATGATAACACTTTGGATTTAGGTTGAAGAAGTCTATATCCTTTCACATCTTCAAAATATCCAGCAAAAAATACATTTTTCACTCTTAGGTTCTAAGGCTTTATGAATCTCATCTCGAATATGGGCCTATGCTTCACTTTCAAAAACACAAAAGTGACTTACATCTAGTTTAATTGAGCTCCATTATTCTTCTGGAGTGATATTCTTTGAAACTTTAGTAGGAGTGTGATTTACTATGTAATTTTCACAGTTTTGTTGCTGCCTAAAAATTAAGACTAAGTCATGTAGATTGAAGCATACAATTAGCCATTTCGTTTAAGGTGTGATTCTTCCTTTCAGCTACACCATTTTTCTGTGGAGTATATGGAACACTATGTTGCAATTGAATTCCATGCTCAGTGTAAAAGATGATAAATTTTTTGTTAACATATTCTCCACCATTATCATATCTTAGCTTAAAAAATTTGATGTCTAGATTATTTCTCAACAAAGACCTTAAAGGACAAGAACATGTTAAAGACTTCACGCTTGAGTTTTAGGAAGTATACCCAAGTGCATCTCGAGAAATTATCAATGCAAGTTAAGAAATACTTGTAGCCAGAGAATGAAACAACTGGAAGTGGACCACATAAATTACTATGCACAAGTTGTAAAGGGGATGAGGCATTCTAAGAGGCATGTTTTTCAAAACTATCTTGATGATGTTTTCTGAGTACACATCAGGAACAAACACCATCTCCATAAGATACCATACAAAGACCTACCACCAAATTTTCTTTACATAGATTTTGAAGTGAGCGATAGTTTAAGTGACCAAATCGCGCAAGCGAAAGTTTGCTCACTTCATCATTATGGGCAACAAATACTAAGGGAAGAGTTTATGACCCAAATTTGTTAAAATTATACAATCTCATATAATCATCAGTAATGATAGTAGCTAAAATCTGTCTAAGATCTCTTAGGTCCTTAATTACAACATCATGAGGTGAAAATTCAATGGATTTACCTTCACCTGAATGAGTTATCTGATATACAAATAAAAGGTTTCAAGATAAGGTAGGAACACATAATACATCATCAAATTGACCATTGTCTAGATGAATAGTTTCAGTCCTTACAACACTAAGAGATCTACCATCATCGACATATATATTTTTGGTGTTATAATCATTTAAAGAAGAAAACATGGCTTTGATTTTCGTCATGTGATAAGAAGTTCCAAAATCAATGAGCCACTCATGAGAATAAGAAGAAGAAGATACATTTAGTGCATAGCCAGACTGAGATGCTTGAAAACCACATGCAGAAAGTGCTATTCTTGAAGTTGAAGTTGAAGTTGAAGACTTCTCCAAATGAATGTTATGCTTCTTCATTGTTGCTTCCAAGACTTCCATCTTATTAAATAATTTGGATTCTGAGTGGCCATCACAATTACAAAAGTTGCAATGTTTATCCGTCTTCTTCCCTTTTTTTTTAGTTTCCTTATCATTTTTTTGAGTTGATTTTTCACTTTGAGACTGAAATTGCATAGGACCCTTGTTTGGTTTAAGTGACCAAATCACTCATGCCAAAGTTTTCTCACTTCATCATTAAGAGTAACAAATATCAAGGGAAGATTTGATGACCCACAGTAGTTAAACTTATACAACCTTATAGAATCATCAATAATGTCAGTAGCTAAAATATGTCTAGGATCTATTAGGTCCTTAATTACAACATCATGAGGTGAAAATTCAACGATTTAACCTTCACCTAAATGAATTATCTGATATACAGAAAGAAGGTTACAAGATAAAGTAGGAACACATAATGCATCATTAAATTAACCATTTTCTAGATGAATAGTTCCAATCCCCACAACACTAAGAGATATATCATCACCAGCATATATACTTTTGGTGTTACAATCATTTAAAGAACAAAACATCGATTTTTTTTTGCCATGTGATAAGAAGCTCCAAAATCAATGAGCCACTCATGAAAACGAGAATAAGAAGACATATTTAGTGCATAACAAGACCGAGATGCTGGATAACCACATGCAAAAAATGTTATTCCTGAAGATGAAGTTGATGTTGAAGAGTGCTCCAAATGGATGTTATGCTTCTTCTTTTCTACTTCCAAGGCTTCCATCTTCTTAAAGCATTTGGATTCTAAGTGGCCATCACGATTACAAAAGTTACAATTTTTATCAGTCTTCTTCCCTTTGTTTTTAATTGCCTTATCATTTTGTTGAGTTGATTTTTCATTGTGAGATTGAAATTGCTTAGGACCCTTGTTTGGTTTAGAACTATTCTTATTAAGATGTTACTTCTTAGGATTCTTATAACTTGGTTCCTGCTAGGATGCTAAGGATTTCTTAGAAGAGTTTCAAATGTTAAGAAAATCAATATATCATAGTTTTTCTAGCTCTCTTATTAAAGAATCACAAAAGGCAGCAAAACAAGGGGACTTGTAGTCTTGTCCTTGAGAAATAAAGGCTTATTTAGTAGAATGGAAGGTGGAAACAAACACGGAGTAGGCTGGTCCTAACTTAGTAAGAATGAAGTAGATAAGGCTACCATATTCTTTCTTAACTTTAACACCTTCAAAGTGAAGTCTAAGGGTCTTGAACTTGGACAAAAAATCTTCAATGGAAGAAACATTATAATGGTCCAATGTAAGCAACTCATTTTTGAGTTGATGGGATCTAATTTCATTTTTAATTCCAAAAACTTTATTGATCTTTTTCATTGCTTCATTTGGGGTATCAATTTTTGCAGTATGGAATCTAAGGTCTGGAGAAATAGACATCTCTATCAATTCACATTCTTGATCTTGCTTATTTTCCCATTTGGCTTGCTTATATTCATATTGAGGTTTAGACTCTTGACCTAGGGTTATTCTATAAATACCTTTACTTCTAAGTAAGTCCACCATGTAGGATAACCATTGGAAGTAGTTGTTGTTGTCAAGAATAACTAGTCATGGACTTTCCATTTTAAAATAAATTGAAGTTTCATATGCTAAAACTAAATGTTAAAATGGAAATATCTCAAAACATTAGGCCGATTAAAAAAAATTGCTCTGAAAACGGCTTTCGAATGAAGAAATTATTGCTTTTTGAAGACAAGTTGTTGAAGATGCCAACGAACCACATGAGCGCTTGGAAGTTTATGATAATGTTATATTAAAAAAAAAAAAGCTCCCATTCCAAACTTAATCTAATTAGCTCACTTTTAAAAAAAATATTATTTTATGTGACCCACTTTTATAAATAAGTGAAAGTCACTTTTACAATGGTACTTTATGAACTATCCACTAAATTGTAACTTAAATAAAAGATAAAGTGACTTTAGAATTATAAGTGACTCACTTTTTATAATGTGTGAAAACACTTTTACATAAAATAACTTTAAAACACAAGTTATATGTGCTTTTTGAAAAAGTAACTCAACAAAAAGAAAGACTTGAACCCAAGACCTCTATTCTCATAAAGTAATTATAGACCAAGTGAGCTAGTTTAAAGGGTGTGTGCTTACTTGAAAAAATTCTTTTTCCCTACAAAACAAAAAAAAACCACACAAACCAAACAAACAAGGAAAAGTATCCAAGCCTTATGGCTTAAAGTTAGATTTGAATGGAAACTAAATATTTTCCTCAATGTTTATGATTTTCCGAGGTCACACTATGGTGCAACGGAAAAAAAACATACGCATGAGAAAAATAATTTCCTTTTGTTTCTAGCTTGCCCAGATTGCATAGAGTTGCGGAGAAAAGAGAATACGCATAAATGAAAGATATAGATCCAATAAAAAAGTTATAGAGGACTATAAACCAAAGTAAACAGAGAGATAAATAACTATAACTGCAAATAAAGACTGTATACCTCCAGAGATTAAAAATGATGTGGCTAGGGCTACTAGAAATATTTTTGCGTGAAATGAAAGGGGTTCCTCACTGGAATAGATGCTCCTAACACAATAGAGCAGTCTTGTCGGCGCGAAAGTGGTCAAAAATAGTAAATGTAAGAAAGGATAGTCAGATGCAGTTGTACTGGCTTCGGATTTGGATCATCAGCGAATGCGGCCTTCGAATTTCTCCAATACCATGTAGGAATTTACAGGGTAAGTTCCTTATATAGAACACCAAAAGACACCTCTCACAAACAGATCACAGATCAATACATCAATATTCTTGACATTGTTAAAACCCTCAAATAGGAAAACAGTCCACGGCTTGATTCAATGCAATCACTTCAAGAAATTTATTAATGTAAAAGAAAGAAAATTTACATAAGCTTCTCTCATGAATGGACACTAGACGAATGACCCTCCATGCTACTTAAATATATATTATGGACCAATCGTGTGTTAAGTCACGGATCAAGTGTCAGTAATACCGAGGAGAGAATGAATTGTTGGATCACTTCATCTCTAGAACATATCATGATCGTCGGATCGTAAGTTACAAAACGTACATACTAAAGAAACACACTTTACCTAACTATACACTAGAACAAGTTATACTTAATTATTTTCTATGTCTCGGAATATCCTAACATTCTCATCCAAGTTTAAAGACATTTGTGCCAAGAAAATCTCACAAAAACTTTTGCACTCATTGCAACATAAGTGGGCATTGGATTGAAAAGTGTTGGAAGTTGCATCCACATCTTCATCCAAAGAAGGACAAATAGATAATGGAATCACCTGAGAAGGAGAAGAGAGAGGAATGTGCAAGGCACACCATAACCATTCCAGAAGAAGTTCCAGGAGGAAGTGAAGTGCAGAAAGAAAATTCCCTGTCATGGTTGGTGTTAGGCCCCTATACTACTAGTGTAACCCCTTATTGTTATTAGTACAACCCCATTTAATTATATTGTTGTACCCATGTAGTCCCCATATTGTTACTATTGTGCCCCATAAAAGCCCACTATTTTTATTATTGTGCCCTTACATTATTATTGTTATGTCAGCTCTGATTATATTATGACCCCTTAAACTCCTATATATAGAAAGGAGGTCTTGTCATTTGAATCATGTAAGAATTATTCATTTGTGTAATATAAAGGAGGTTGTCTGCTCGAAGAGGTTGAATTCTAAGGCGTTTATCTCTCTTTTCTATCTTTTTGTGAGTTGGCTTCATAACATTTGGTATCAGAGCTTTGGATTCTAGGGTTTCGCTGCTCCAAATAGGTCATCGTGGAATTTTCACTATAATGTTTTTTTCTGTGAAGTTTTAGAAGCGAAATAAAAAAACCATTTGAGATGAAATTACACTGAACCTCGAGTCTGAATTTTGGAGCTTTTCATGTTATATTTGCAGAGATATGATCTGGGGAAGTTGGTCTTTTTGCAGACTCCTGAATTACATTCCAAATAGGTGACCCGAGGAAAATCGTCATAACTCTCTATGAGCATCGGATTGAAATTTCGTAAGAAGGTACAGAAAGAGGACAAACTATAGTTTATTGTATATATTTTTCAGAGCCAAAGGTCAAAAAAAGACACGTGGCACATCGTACAAGTTCACTCTACTGAACTAGTCTACAATCAGGTCACTGTGGGATATTTTTCATAACTCTTCCTTGGAGAATCCAATTTGGATCAGACTGGTGGCATTGGAAAGAGGACACAGAGGGCTACTGCAGGTTGCAATTTTAGAACTTAAAGATTTCAAAGTATAGAGTTATAGTCGTTTCAAGATTGAGCTCCTAAAATCAAGAAAAAGCGAGATGAGGAAGTTTGATGGCAATGATCCGGTAAATTGGATACTACAGATGGAGAAATATTTTGATCTACATGGTGTACCACTATTACAAAAGGTATGTATTGCATCTTCATATTTAGAACAAGATCAATTTTTATGTTATAGGGCTTTGTTCTCGTAAACCACTTGTTACATGGTCAATTTTCACGGAGGAAATGATAGCACATTACGAGGATACAAAGAGAAAGTCCTTCTTTAGCTAATTGATAAATCTCAAACAAAAGGGTTCAATGGAAGAGCACATTGAAGACTTTCAAAAATTGAATAGAAGGTTAAATTATATTCCAAAGAAGCAAAGGATTAATGTCTTCATAGGGTCTTTAGAGGATAACGTTCAACGTGAGGTTCGTTTTTGGGAACCTGATTCATTGGAGGAGCCATTCGAGTTGGAAAGAAAAATTTAAAGAGAACTTATGGCAACAAGGAATTCTACCACTCACAACTATAAATATAGAAGTGTTGTTTCTCCTAGCCTTCTACATCCTACAAGAGTTACACCACAACAATTGGAACAAAAGAGAGAAAAAGGGCTTTGTTACAATTGTGATAGAAAATGCACTAAAGGTCATAAGTATGCTGAGAATAAATTATTTTACATAGAGTATGAAGAGGAGGAAGAAAAGGATCAAGAAATATCAAAAGAAGAGAATATACACCAGGACCCAACCCCAGAGAAAGAAGAAATGAATTCGACCATATCTTGTAAAGCATTGGCAAGAATTACCACTCCTCAAACTCTCAAGATAGAAGGACATATCGAGAAGAAAAAAGTTCAAGAAGTGAAAGATCACATCAAGAAAGAAGAAATGAATCCAACCATATCTTGTAATGCATTCGCCGGAATTACCACTCCTCAAACTATCAAGATAGAAGGCCATATCAAGAAGAAAAATGCTCAAGAATTGAAAGATCACATCGAGCATCAAGAAATGAATCTGACCATATCTTGTAAAGCATTGGAAGAAATTACCACTATTCAAACTCTCAAGATAGAAGGAAATATCAAGAAGAAAAAGGTTCAAGCAGTGAAAGATCACATCAAGCATCAACAACAAGTTCTCCAACTTTTAAAGGATAACGCCACTTTGGTGCAGAATCAAATGAAACAACAGGTAGATCAACATCACAGTGAAAAAGGTTTTCATGTAGGCGATTGGGTATTTTTACGGCTACATCTCAAGCAAGCTATTTATGAGAAGGAAATGTTGGCAATACTACATGCACTTAAGAAATGGCGACCTTACCCAATGGGAAGATATTTCAAGGTAAAAATGGATCATGATAGTCGTAAATACGTTTTAGAGAAAATATTATCTTTAGAAGAACATAAAAAATGGGTCACAAATATGTTGGGTTATGACTTTGACATCATCTACAGAAAAGGGAAGAAATTTTTTGTTGCAGATGCACTCTCAAGAAAGGGTGAGGATGTGGAAGCATTGTTTTGTGCTATTTCTATTATCCAACTAAATTGGATAAACGAAGCAAGGGATGAATGGAAGAAGGACGAAGAAGTATGGCCACTCATTCAAAAGTTGCAGAAAATCCCAATTCAAACAATATTGCCAGAACTTGAAGAGGAAGGAAAAATCATATTGGAACCTGGAGCAGTCATAGAAACAAGAACTGAAAACTACAAAATCGATCAATTTCATATTATCTCATCAAGTGGAAGAACTTACCGCTGAAGATTCCACATGGGAGGACAAGAATTTTATACAGAAGCATCAAGAACTACTCAAGCGTTGAGGACAACACTTTTTGAAGGAGAGAAGCATGTTAGGCCCCTATACTACTAGTGTAACCCCTTATTGTTATTAGTACAACCTCATTATTATATTGTTGTACCCATGTAGTCCCCATATTGTTACTATTGTACCCCATAGAAGCCCACTATTGTTATTATTTTGCCCTTACATTATTATTGTTATGTCGGCTCTGATTATATTATGACCTCTTAAACTCCTATATATAGAAAGGAGGTCTTGTCATTTGAATCATGTAAGAATTGTTCATTTGTGTAATATAAAAGAGGTTGCTCCCTCAAAGAGGCTAAATTCTAAGGCATTTATCTCTCTTTTCTATTTTTTTGTGAGGTGGTTTCATAACAGTTGGGTAAGAAATGGTTCGACTATTTTTCTAATTAAAGAAAACATTAATCCATGTCTTTCACTTGTTGCATGTCCCCATGGTTGAGCATTTTGTAAAAGTGATTTTTGTGAATAAATCACTTATATGCAACAGTGTTTTCTTTGGCATTGTTATGCTATTTTGGCTTGATGATGAGTCAAATTTATTCCATATTTTAAGATGCATTTCCATTTGTGGACATTTTAGTAAGCATCCTAAACATTGGGATGAGTAGTTGTAGCACATTCAATATGTTACAAATGTGTCACGCACTCATTATACAGGTATTTCCATGTGAAGCTTCTTTGGGTTATTTGCCAAAGTCTTTTTTAGTTGATCCTTGCTAAAGATTTTACATAAGATCGCCATTGGATTTCATTTTTGGGAAGGATGTTCCTATTGATAGCCATAGAGGCATAGACAAATCCAAAATGTTTATTGAGAAAATCTAATTGCTACATCAAACAGTTCAAGATCAGCTTGAAAAGTTCCAAGGCCAAATAGATCAAGATTGGAAAGGTGAGGGAAATTTACCCTCATCTGTTGAACAACTGAAAGTGATATTTTTCGGTCCAATAGCTCCCTCTGGGGAGGAGTGTTCTGGAGCTCAAAACTTTGCTCAAAATTTAAAGTTGTCGGATCAGTGTGGAACCTGAACTACTGCGTAGTGCTTGTTGTCCTAAATCTAGCACAACTCATTTTACACGAAACAAAACATCGTATGCTCCCAAAAACATGTTCTATCTGTTTCCTAAACAGGACAATTTAGCACAAAAATGTGCAGACTTCTCAGTCAACAGTCCATACAGCTAATTGGCCTTCATTTGGGCCAATGATATTGCCACATGGCAAACGTTGGTGGCACTGATTGGGTTGAGTTGGTGAATTTGATTGAGTTTGTTTTAGTAGCCAAACACACGCTGCCACGTGGCCCAAATAGAGGCCGCCACATGGCAACATAGGGGCCACCAGAACTTTGGGTCAAAGTTTGAATACCCTCCACCGGAATCGAAACCACAACCTCTACCGTGCAAACAGCCACCATTACCGTTACACCAAACCTTGCCACTTGATATGGAGGGCGGAGTTATTATATTTAACGTGGCACAAATTGTGTTTGGGGGGTCGAGCTAAGGCCTAGACCCTGGCCACCCCCGCACCATGAGACCGAGGGCAAGGGGGCCGAGGGGTAGGACCTAGCCCTCCCCCGTGGAAAAAACCATAATCGTGTCCACCGCCGACACATATGAATAGGCCGGAACCGCTGACGTTAATATTAAATGGCGACCACTCCAACCACAAGGTCACTTAACCGTCGCGCCTAACAAACCACCTCTGTCATGACTGTTGTAATGTGACCATGCCTGCCCAAACCATGGTTAGCTAACCACCCACCTCTGAAACCACCAACTTAACCATTCCACCTCATGTGACCGGGGTTTGTGATTAGCCTAAACCTCCAGGATTTAACCGCCAAGTGGAGGAGTTAAGGGTCTAGCCCCAGGACATGTGGTGGCAATGTGGCCACTATTTTCGGAGTTGAGGCCTTAGATGCCATTTAAATGCTCTGACAATTTTTCCTGAATTTTCACAAAATCGACACTCCGTTAGCGGATTTTGAGGCGAAATTGTAGTTTTGGTGTCGAGTTTGGATGAGTTTGTGGTGCGATTAGTGCCAAAACTTGAGGAAGCCATAACTTAATGAGTTTTTGGTCTTTTAAGGAGAAGGAAGAGGCTAGACAAACACTTTTGGGTCTTCTAAAGCCAATGGAATATGTTTCAAAGCCACTAGAGAACTTCTAAAAGGACTTTTTCCAGGTTGGATTCTATGGGTGCTAGGATCAACCAGTGGGTTAAATCAGTTTTTGAATGTTTTTGAGAATGGAGAGGAAGTTCTAGAGGTTTTATAGCCTTCATATGTTTTCTTCAATAGCTGAGACATCTATGGTGTAGCTCATGTTTCTCTTTTGTCATCATGCCTTTGAGAAAAGTTCTCTTTTAGTAATTCAAGTGAATTGTTGTACTTGTTATGCTCATTGTGAGATGGAGTATGGGGTATTGATTTGAGAACACATTTCTTGCTGATTGTATCATGATTAACTATAGGTTGTCATGTTTTTACAGTGAAAGTTCTTTGCAAGAAAATGTTTCCTTGAAGGGGAAACTAGCCACTCTTTTGGTCAACACACTTTATGTACTCTTTATCACTAAAGTATTTTGAGCATAATGATATTGGGTCAAGCCATTGGAAGCTAGACCAAGGAGATGTAGCCCAGGAGGGGTGAACTCCTTTATCAATTTCTAAGTGTATTACTGTTATGATGTTGTTCAGTGTTTTTTTTTTTAATTCATGTTTTAAGCTCATGAATTACATATAAAGACATAAAAACTCATGTAAAACTTGTAATTTACCTCATAATCCTCAAGCACTTTGTTTACTATTCTGAATTGAAATTTAGCACAACAAACACTAACTTTCCCATTCAGATCATTCATTAACAACAAATGTGGTGCACCTACCAAATATAGTACAAACAACGACTGACCCATTCTTATTATAGGATCTAAGCTCACTACGCTAATTTTTTGCTTAAAAGCCTAAAGGCCCTTGGTCACAAAACGTGAAAAAATCACTGCAAAATGGCTCCTATGCACCCCTTTCAATTGTAGCGCCAATGGATTTAAAAATGTGAACTAATCTTCCTTTCCCTTGATCACATTGCACTGAAAGAACCAAGTCTTAGTGATTATAATTTAGCCCCTCGCTTAATCTTCTCGATGTGCCTTTGCAAATACCTTTGGGGACGAACTTCCATGATTATGCATCATGTGGGTCCACACTGCACCTTCACCAATGGACCTGAGGATCGGACTATATATGTCATCATGTCCCAGAGTTGAATCAACCCAGAGTAATCCTCTTTTGCGCCTTTTAATTTTCTTCATGGGTGGCGCATCCAAGATGACATTTCCCACAGGGCCTATACTACATTCATGGACAAATCACAAACATGTCGAGGAGACTTTTACGTTCATGCTATCTTCCACCTTGTTCCAACACTGAATCATCCTAGATGTCATTGCATGCATGCCTTTTAAAACGTTTGGAGATGCCCTTACGGGGTGACATTTCTGGATCACATCATGCTTGCGTCATTAACAACACATGGTGCCTCCTAAGTGGTGACACTTGTCACCTAGATTTTGCCCTACATCATCCAGGGATCTTCCAAGTTCTATTACATTTGGATATTGTGGAAAATCCCTTCCAAGGTAACCTGTCATGTGGGGTTTCCCATTGCAGTGCTTCTAGTAATCATCACCTTTGTTCGCCTACTAACTCCTCCCAAGATTACATCATCTCGAAGGTTCACCTTTGCACACATGTTGGATATTTCCAAGGAAGGCTTCCCAAGGTGATGTGACTATGGAATATCCCTATTGTTAAAAAACTCCAATGATTCCTCTCATGTTTCTTTGTTGTTGGTCACGTCCACTCAGAGTTATGTCATCTTGGGTGTTCAATATTGTGTACATTTCTGCACCGTATTGGGAACTCCCCCAGGGTTTCATGCTATGAGGACTCCACCATCAGATAACAATAACTCATTCAATCACTCTATCATATGCCCACATATTCCTATTTATCTATTTAGCGACTCGACGAATGGCTCCACCATTTTTGGATAAAATGTAAATATTGCACCAATTTGACCCTTCTCCATTAACTTTAGCTACAAATTTACTTTTTGGTACTTAAAGTTGACAAGAAATAACCATTGATCTAGGAGGCGTTTTTCAGACTTCAACATACCATTGGAAAGATATTTATGAGCAAAATCCAACTATGTTATTTCCAAGGGTGTTTGAGCTAATATTCTAAGGAAAAATGGCTTCAAATCTTTGGACTTCCTACCACCATAGATATAAGATTTATAGTTTCTTCCATTTGACCTGCTACTATGATGGTTCTTTGCCAAAGACTAGAGCAACCATGGGACTCCTGTTGAACTTGACGCACCATGCATCTACCATCTCTGCCCATTTGACAGCAATGCCAACATTATGCTCAACAGGCCATGCTAATTTAGGTTTGGCATAATTGTTATTTGTTTTTGAAACAATGTTTCACTTATGAATTCTTGTTTTTAGTGTTGGTCATGAGACTTGGGCTTGTTATTTTCTGGTTCTTCCTCCACTTTCTAGGGTTATGAAGCTTGTCTTTACTATCCCCCTTATGAGTGTTTTTCTTATATATCTCTCCCTTTGTCATGCAGTATTCTCTGAGCCTAACTTATATAAGTCTAAGTGACTCTTCCTCTCCATTCTTCATTAACCTTTTATCCTTGTTTTTCATGCTTTTGGGACTCTCCTAGTTTCTCCTCTACCTTTACAGTAAACCTCTTCAATGATTTCAAAACATCCCCCCTCCTTTGTGTTTCCAAACTTAGTTTTCTCCCTCCTTGTGCTTCTCATCTAATGGATTGACATCGTCTCTTGACATCTCAATGGGGAGGTAGGAGACGTCATCCTGATGCTATAACTACCATCAACCCTTCCTCGTCCTCTATCATTCAAACCCATGGTTATGAAGTGATTTAAGAAACTATGTCTAGATACATGAATATCATCCTTGAAGTGGTCTAAGGGGTGATTTCTTATGTTGAAGAGCAACTCTTACAAGCAAGAATATACAATCCTTATCGGCAGGTTGACTAGCATACGAGCGGCTAGATTCCTGATGTGGGAAACTCTTCTAGAGCTTGTCTATCCTTCTATATGCAAATCATTATTTTGTATGATCATATCAAAACTCGCATGGGAAAGGTTTTTATTGACAGATTTGAAACACAACTAGAAACGATAATTTGGATGGCAAAATTAATGGATAAAGTTGATAATCTTAACAAGGAAGTCTCAATTCTACCCAAGAATATGAAAACCTTGATTTCTCTTCCTCGGATAATAATGGTAAGCCATATACACCAAGGCAGGTGGACTCCCCAACAGAATGATAATCAATTGAACCAAAGATTTCATGAAACATTTCTATAATAACACTATTATTATCATGTCTATCTATATATAGTTTAGTTTATTTCCTTGCTCTTTTTTATTCAAAAAGGCATTAGTAAGCCTATAAAATTAGCAATCATAAAATTTTGAATATATATTATTGGTCTAATTTCCCAAATAATAAATCAATTTCCAATAATAACTATTTACATATATCCTTTTAACACAAAATCTTAAAAAATATAAAAAAATTAAAAAATATTTAAATAAAATAAAATAATAAATCCTATATATTAACGCAATACCAACTAATATAAATAACATGATCTTTAAAAACATAAAAATATTAAAAATTATTTAAATAAAATAAAATAATAAATTCTATATATTAACGCAATACTATATAAATAATATTGGAATCATTTAAAATTAATAAAATGGTAAATTTTTTATATTACCATGATATAATCTAAGTCAATGTAATAAACATAAATAATAAAATGTAAAATTTCAAAGTTTTTATCATATTTAATGAAAAATTAAACTACATAATTAAAAAATAAAAACGTATATATATAAAATAATAAAATAATAAATATGTGCTGAAAAAAATTAATATATATATATATATATATATATATATATATATATATAAAAGCGCATTATTGCAAATCAATTATTCCTAGATATGATTTAACTCATTTTATTGGAAATCGATATTTTCCCGTGAAAATAAAAAATTAGAATTATTTTAAAAACAATTATTAGAATAATTATATTATATATTGGGTCACTTTTGAGTTCATCATCCAAATCGACTTCAACAATACTTTCTATATTTTTTTCAAAATTATGTATCTCAATATTAGTTTTCTTTATAAAAGAAAAAATGTAAAATGTGTTTTGTGAAATATGGATTTAGGTTGTATCCTAGTATTACTTTTTCTTATAAAAGAAAAAATGTGTTATGCGGAATATGGAATTAGGTGGCTAGTGTTTCGTTAGTATTCAATATTTATTTTTTTTTGGTATAAGTTTGGATTAAGGTTCAAGAATGTTTAGATGGTGACACTGCAAATGTGTGGATCGCAAGGGTGGGTGTGACTCCATTGCTTTGGTACTCCTCGAACACAACTCCACTTGTTTCCACTATCAATCGTGTATGCGCTTTGTTGAAGCATTATATTCACTGTGACATGGAGGAGGTAGTATCCAAAGCCCTAGTACATACTCAAAAACCATGGGGAACTTGTACTCCCCCCAAAACAATTGTGAAGAAAATACATGTGATACCTATAGTGGAATTCTCTCGTTCGAATCCATGTAAGAGAGTCTAATTTCTTTAAGAAAAAGCATTGGTTGACAAGTTTATGGGCTTGTGATCAAATCTGAAAGCTTTTAAAACCTAGATCATGCAACCATGGACCCCAATCTTCATGGCCAAGTAACTTTCTTTGCAATTGGAAGGGGTTTCTATGTCATTTCGTTTCCTAATAAAATGGAAATAGATTTGATTTTCAGATCATGTTTGTATTTCATGGTGCCTAGACTCCTCTTTATCACTCCATGGACTCTTGATTTCAATCTAGATTTTGATATTACTATCGTTACGATGTAAATTCAGTTGTGATCCAAAATTGATCAATGGATAGTCAAGGATCCAAAAAAATGCCAAAAAATCAAAGTTGTTGGATGCAAGCGAAATCAACACCGTCATGTGGAGCTCGGGAAAAAGATCCCAACACAACTTCAACAAACGCAATTGGACTCTAGATGAATGAGAAACTACTTGTTGAAATTTGTGATGAATGAATGCATGTCTCATTTTCACGGCTCAAACACATATTTACAATCAACCGGTCTAGTTCAACTTCAGTGTGAGCGCAGCACAAACATATGGTTTATGAAACATACATAATATATGGTGTAGAAACCGTATATTAAAACATATACCATGTTTTTAAAGTTTCATAGCGCAAGTATATACATAATACAAAATGTTGAACGCATATAATATGGTAGGTACATTACATATTGTTGAATGCATATAATATGGTTGGTACATTACATATGGTTGACGCATATAAGATATGGTGGTACATTACATTAACGCTGCAAAGGATGTTAAAACTATGTATTAAACAGAGTTTATGGTATAACATGGTGTGGAGTCAACATAATCCGAAACCATAGGATTTGTGGTTACAAAATGTGCCACGGGAACCACCGCTCCACCGTGACCACAAAGGGTTATGGCATCGCTTGAAGCCACCATTCACATGTGACCAACAACTAATGTGGCATCACCGTCGGAGAAGTTATAACTATATGTTATGTTTGGAAACCATATAAAATGCATCGAAGTTTAATGTATTATATGGTTTCTATTAATATATGCCATATTTGTATAGTTTCGATACCTATGTGCATAGTTTTCATTGCACCGAGAACCAAATGTAATGTTTTATATGGTGCGGTTTTGAACTATATGTTATATTTGTAACAAAATTGCAACCAATTTCCATGTATAGAGTTTCAAAAACTTATAAATTAGCATTACACCGATGTGCCAGACAAGAGAGTGAGCTTGGGATTTTGAAGAGAAGGGGTGACATTCCAGGTAGCAAAGGAGTTTTTGAGCAGGTGGATGCAGTGAAGCTAAGAACCTTGAACACACTTTCTAGGAGATCCAGGAAGCCTTTTTTAGAACTAAGAGTTGCTACAGGATCCTGAGACAAAAAAAGTGCATCTGGATGATGCAGGATTGTATCTGAAGGAATATTTTTTTGATGTGTTTATGCTTTCTAAGTTTTTAATATAAAGGCCTCCCCATTGAAGACCAAGGCCCGAAGATGTAGGATTGAAGATAACTGAACTTCGTTAACAATATCTTATGTTGTTTTTCTTTTCATGTGTTGTTGTTCAATTTGCTGCAAATTTATTATCAGTTCTTCGTGCTTATGTGTTTATTGGTGCTTTCTAAGAATCATGCATTAACACTATTTTAACAGTAAATGAATCACATTTCAATTAAAGATCTTTTTGGGATCATTTGGTATCAAAGCGAGTTGTTGATAATTGTGATTTGAAGTGTGCATGATCACCAGGAGCAAATCAAAGCTTGGTGAAGGAGATCCAGAAGTTGGCTCAAGAAGAAGGACAACTCGAGGAGAAGAGATGGCTGAAGAAGGAAGTGGTGATCATCTGTTTGGATATAATGTAGGCTTCGTGGATGCTTTCATGACCTTGTGAGCCATGGTCGAAAAAATGTATCGAGAGTTTAAAAAAGCAAAAGGTGAAGACACAAAACCTAAAAACGAAGAAGGACAACCATCACAATCTGGAAAAGAAGATGAAAGCAAACAAAAAGACACTATCACTTCTCTCTTGACTCAACCTGACACTTCGAAACTGTTGTTGAAACTCGATGTTAAGTTAGAGTTACACATGTACAATGGACAAGTTGATGCCGAGAACCTTGACAACTAGGTCAGGCAAATGGAGGTATATTGTAGTGTGCAACAGATCACTGAAGGTGAATTCAAAATCAGACTAGCATCGCTTCGTTTCGCAGGGACAGCACTGATCTGGTGGCAAAGTAAGTTACAAAGAGGTACTCATCATATCGGTAAGATTTTTCCATCATGGTTTGATTTTATTACTGCACTTAGAAAGCAATTCTATCCATTGGGATATAAGGAAAAAGCTTTAATAGAAAGGCGAGGACTAAAAGCTAAGAAAGGCCATTCAGTGCAGGGATATACAGATGAGTTTCATAAGAAGGCGTTGATGTTAGATATTCCTTTGTATACTCAAGAAACTCTAATGAAATACATAGGAGGATTACTTGAGTATGTTCACAATACTGTATTTATGTTCAGTCCTACTAACCTCGATGAAGTGGCAGTACAAGCGACTTATATTGAAGCAGGTAAACTTGGAGTTCAGGTATCATCAGAATCGACAGCCAAAATGGAATGCAAGGGAAAAGGGAAAGAGAAGAAAGTAAACATCACCAAGAAGGAGGTTGAAAATATCTCTTGTAAACATTGCAAGAAAGAGGGCCATGATGAGGATCAATGTTGGCAATTGCATCCTGAAATGAAACCAAAGTGGATCACAAAAGGGAAGAAAAATGTTGTAGCAACAACGAAATTGATAGACCTAAGGTCAAATTCAGGAGGCGAGATGCAGATCGCATCATTGGTTATAACCAATAAATTTGATGAATGTAATGGTTCTAACAGTTCTAGACGCAAGTTATTTCATATAAGGGTTGTTATGAAACATACAAAGATCCACACATTACTAGATAGTGGATCTCAAGCTAACCTAATTTCAGAAAAAGTGGTTAAGAAATTGGGATTGAAAACCATAAAGCATTGTAAACCATATACTTTAATTTGGATGAGAAGAAATCATAAATTACGAGTAACTGAGAAATACATGTTACCATTTGCAATAACTTCTCAATTTAAGGATAAAGTGATGTGTGATGTGGTAAAACTAGATACATGTGGGATGGTCTTGGGTAGCCAATATATATGATAGAAAAACGATCTTTTACAGGGAACAAAATCAACATCACTTGTTTAAAAAAGAAATTGAATATGTTGTACATTCTCATAACACAAACGCAGATAAATCTCTTTTTATAGTTGAACAGTTAAAAAAAACAGCTTATGCGAGTGAAGATGTTGTGGTACAATCTAAAGAACCTAAGCAAGAGATCATTAAAATTAATTACAAACAAAAAGACATACTTAAGGGATCTAAAATTGAACATCAACAAGAGTTGCAGCATGATAAGTTGAGTTTTGTTTCGGCTATGAAAGGAAAGCAGGGTATGGTTATAGCTATGCCAATACTTTCAATGTTGTTAATGGGTTTATTACTGTTAGATAATCTTCGGCATAATCACATAACCAATCTTTTGTCGACGCGTTTCGAACCAACCAGTGTGGTTCATCGTCAGGACAAGTTGAAGAACCAATCCGGCTTAGCGTGATTAAATAGCGTGTGCAGAGACTCCAACGGCTATAATGCTAACGGCTAATTTTGACCGAATGATCTTGGTCAAACCACTAAATTAATTAATATTTCACGAAAAGACTAACAAAGGTCAATAAAGGAATTCATATGGTAATTTAAATAAATAGTTATATTATTGTTATTATCCAATTATCAAGAGAATACATATTTTAATTCTGATGGTCATTATATCCCATAATATATATTAATTAATCTATGTTTAATTATTGTAAAATACAAGTATTAACCTATATTTAATTAAGATGGTCATTCTATCTCATAACATATATTAATTAATTTATATTTAATTATTATAAAATACAAGTAAAGGTAATCCATCATTCTTATTTTTAGAATTTAGTTATACTAGGTAATTGTGTACTAATTAATCTATATTTAATTATTCTAAAATACAAGTATTAATCCTTATTTTATTATGATGGTCATTAATCTCATAATATATATTAATTAATCTATATTTAATTATTATAAAATACAAGTCGAGGTCATCAATCATTATTATTTTAGAATCTAGTTCTATTAGGTAATAGTGTAATAATTATTTAATGGTCTTAGGTAAGTTAGATCTTCACTATTTTGTTCCTATAATATATCATATATAATATTTAAATATATTGGTCAATAAAATATATATATATATATATATATATATATATATATATATATATATATATATATATATCTAATAATCTATTTTTTAATAATTAATAAATCCAAATAGATTGTTAAACCATTAATCTTCCTAGAATTTAGTTATATCAGGTAAAAACCATAATTTAGAGTTGTTACAACCAAGCCTGTTAATAATAGTATACCTAATATTATTGTTATATCATCATTAATGGTCAAATAATTAGATCATTGTTTATTAAAAATTAATAAAGAAAATCAGACCTTAGGTCAAAATATTATTACTAACAAGAAATTACCATAATTTATGGTTGATATGCTTACTACTATAACCAATAATATGGTATATCATAATATATCTTAAAGGTCAAATATCTAATAATCAACAAATTTTATTACATAATTAATTATTCCAAATTTTACTAAAGTTGATTTTGTCATTAATAATTATAAGGTTGACAAAGGGTTTTAGAAAATAGTTAAAGGGAAAAGACTCAATTCTAAGGTTAATATAGCCATAATTAAAATGTATAATTAATGAAATGAAGGCAAAAAATCGAATCTAATTAAAATATGCCCAATAGTATCATACATAGTAAGGTTAATATCCCGAAACTAATTCGAAACTTAATAAGGACTCAAACAACCAAATAATGGGACACACCGTCAAAAGAAAAATTAGGAGGGGGAAGATAGAAACCCTAAGACCTAACAAAGAGGGGGGGGTGATGGGCTAGGAAGACAAGGCTGGGACCTAGCAACTGCTAATCTTCCAACCATCATCCCTATTAAGGTTGTTCGGCCTTGTTCGAGTTTATTACTGTTTAGCGGTGCCTAGATATTAGCAGCAAATATGAATGTAGATGTGGGTGAAAAAGTACTTGATATATTCTCCAGTTTGTGTGTTATGTTGACGATTACATGGATGAGAAAAAGTGTACAAGGTCAAAACAGGGTGGAAATATACCGGCCAAGTTGGAAAATGGAACCCACATTTATTTTATGGAACTTAAGCCTTTTGGTGGTCCAAAAGGTCTCAGCGGGGAGGAAATGATCCGAAATTGATCAATGGATGGTCTAGGATCCAGAAAAGGCCAAAGAATAAAAATTTTTGGATGCAAGAGAAATCAACACCATCACATGGAGCTCGGAAAAAAGATCCCAACACAACTTGAACGGACGCACTTGGACTCTAGATGAATGAGAAACTGCTTGTTGAAATTTGTGATGAATCAGTGCATGTCGCATTTTCACTACTCAAAACATGGCATTTACAATCAACAAGTCTAGGTCAACTTCAGTTTTAGTGCAGATCTTCATTACATGGTGAAAGTATAAGTCTCATACCTGTGGTGTAAAAACCATATATTAAAACATATACCATGCTCTTAAAGTTTCATAGTGCAAGTATATACATAATACAAAATGTTGCATATAATATGATGGGTACATTACATATGGTTAAACGCATATAATATGGTTGGTACATTACATATGGTTGAACACATATAATATATGGTGGGTACATTACATTAACGCTGCAAAGGATGTTAAAACTATGTATTAAACATAGTGTATGATATAACATGGTGTGGAGTCAACATAATCCGAAACCATCGGATTTGTGGTTACAAAATATGCAACGAGATCCACCGCTCCACCGTGACCACAAACGGTTATGGCATTGTTTGAAGCCACCATTCACATGTGACAACAACTCATGTGGCATCACCGTTGGAGAATTTATAAGATGCAACAACAACTCATGTGGTATCACCGCCGGAGAAGTTATAATTATATGTTATGTTTGGAAACCATACAAAACGCATCGAAGTTTAATGTTATGTTAAGTTCGAGTTACCCATGTACAATGGAGAAGTTGATGTCGAGAAGCTTGACAAAGTGGATCACAAAAAGGAAGCAAAATGTTGCAGCAACAATGAAATCGATAGACCTAAGGTCAAATTCAGGCGACAAGATGTAGATTGCATCATTGGTTATGAACGATAAATTTGATGAAGATAATGATTCTAACAATTCTAGATGCAAGTTATTTCATGTAAGGGTTGTTATGAAACATACGAAGATCCACACATTACTAGATAGTCGATCTCAAGCTAGCCTAATTTCAGAAAAAGTGGTTAAGAAATTGGGATTGAAAACCATAAAGCATTGTAAACTGTATACTTTAATTTGGATGAGAAAAAATCATAAATTACGAGTAACTGAGAAATGAATGTTACCATATGCAATAACTTCTCAATTTAAGGATAAGGTGATGTGTGATGTGGTAAAACTAGATACATGTGGGATGGTCTTGTGTAGCCCGTATATATGATAGAAAAACGATCTTTTACAGGGAACAAAATCAACATCACTTGTTCAAAAAAGAAATTGAATATGTTGTACATTCTCATAACACAAACGCGGATAAATCTCTTTTTATAGTTGAACAGTTAAAAAAATAGCTTATGACAGTAAAGATGTTGTGGTACAATCTAAAGAACCTAAGCAAAAGATCATTAAAATTAATTACAAACAAAAAGACATACTTAAGGGATCTAAAATGGAACATCAACAAGAGTTGCAGCATGATAAGTTGAGTTTTGTTTCGGCTATGAAAGGAAACCAAGGTACGGTTACAGCTATGTCAATACTTTCAATGTTGTTAATGGGTTTATTACTATTTAGTGGTGCCTAGATATTAGCAGCAAATATGAATGCAGATGTGGGTGAAAAAGGACTTGATATATTCTGTAGTTTGTGTGTTATGCTGACGATTGCATGGATGAGCAAAAGTGTAGAGGTTCAAAACAGGGTGGAAATATACCGGCCAAGTGGGAAAATGGAACCCACATTTGTTTTATGGAACATAAGCCTTTTGGTGGTCCAAAAGGTCTTAGTGGGGAGGAAATGATCCGAAATTGATCAATGGATGATCAAGGATCTAGAAAAAGCCAAAAAATAAAAATTGTTGTATGCAAGAGAGCTAGGAAAAACGATCCCAACACAACTTGAACGGACACATTTGGACTCTGGATGAATGAGAAACTACTTGTTGAAATTTGTGACGAATCAGTGCATGCCGCATTTTTACTGCTCAACACATGGCATTTACAGTCAATAAGTGAAGGTCAACTTCAGGTTGAGTGCATATCTTCATTACATGGTGAAGGTACAAGTCTCATAGCGCAAAGATATGGTTTATGAAGCATATATAATATGTGGTGTAAAAACCATATATTAAAACATATACCATGTTATTAAAGTTTCATAGCGTAAGTATATACATGATACAAAATGTTGAACGCATATAATATGGTGGGTACAATACATATGGTTGAACGCATATAATATATGGTGGGTACATTACATTAACGCTACAAAGGATGTTAAAACTATGTATTAAACATAGTGTATGGTATAACATGGTGCGGAGTCAACATAATCTGAAACTGTCGGATTTGTGGTTACAAAATGTGCCACTGGATCCACCGCTCCACCATGACCACAAAGGGTTATGGCACCGTTTGAAGCCACCATTCACATGCGACAACAACTAATGTGGCATCACCGTTGAAGAAGTTATAATTATATGTTAATTTTGGAAACCATACAAAACGTGCTGAAATTTAATGTATTATATGGTTGTTATTAATATATGTCATATTTGTATAATTTCAATACCTATGTGCATAGTTTTCATTGCACCAAGAACCAAATGTAATGTTTTATATGGTGTGGTTTTGAACTATATGTTATATTTGTAACAAAATTGCAACCAATTGCCATGTATAGAGTTTCAAAAACTTATAAATTAGCATTACACAGATGTGCCAGAGAAGGGAGTCAGCTTGGGATTTTGAAGAGAAGTGGTGACATTCCATGCAGCAGAGGAGTTTTTAAGTAGGTGCAGGCAGCGAAGCTAAGAACTTTGAAGATACTTTCTGGGAGATCTGGGAAACCTTTTTCAGAATCGAGAGTTGCTACAGGATCTTGAGATAGAGCAAGTGCATCTGGATGGTGCAAGATTGTAATAAAGCATTATTCTTTTGATGTATTTATGGTTTTGAAGTTTTTAATATAAATTCCTCCCTGTTGAAGACTAGGGCCTGGAGATGTAAGCTTGAAGATAGCCAAACTCCGTTAACAATCTCGTGTCGCTTTTCTTTTCATTTGTTGTTCAATTTGCTACAAATTTCTTATCAGTTCTTCATGATTATGTGTTTACTAGAGTTTTTAAGAATCATGCATTAACACTATTTTAACAGTAAATGAATTGCATGTCAATTAAAGGTCTTTTTCGGATCAAACTGTCACACATTCGTCTTCATCTTTAGGGGCCTTATGTACTAAAAGACATTGCATTAGAGGAAATTTTAGCTTTAAAATTCCCATGAAATGTTTATGTAATTTCCATGTCAACCAATCAAAATCATTTAAATTTAAAATAAGTACATGTAAATATTTTGGAGGGAAAATAATAAAACTACTTTTTTAATTGTATTTTTGGCTTATCTTCTTACATGTTTGCTCAAATTTCAAGTGTAGAACACATTTTTTTAATGTATCTTCAATTTTTATCAATGTGGGTGTTCTCAGAAGCATTCATAATGGGTACTCATTGGAAGTGGAATTTAATTCTACATCCAATAAATGTCTACACTTAAAATTTCAATAAACCTATAAGGAAATAAGCCAAAAATACAGTAAAAAAAATTAATTTTATCGTTTTCCCTCCAAAATTCATAACTCATATTATTTTAACTATTATTTTTCCCCTGGAAGCCACTTTTAGGTTGAAATTCCCACTAATGGGAACAAGTTGGGCCACTATCTGGATATAATAGAACCAAAGGGAAGTCAATTTTTTGTGCCTGCATCTGTGTTGAGATAAACCTTAATGAAGGTTTACCGGAGGCCCTAAAGATAAATATTGGAGAATGGAGCCATATTCAGGAATTGCACTATGAGCATATTTTTTTCAAATGCATCGAATTTCATACTCATAAGCACTTTGCCAAAAACTACCCTGAATGAAAAATAGATGAGCATGCCCAAGCCCTTGTTTCTAAAGAGGTGAGTTTCCAACCAGCACAAAAGCGAAGAAGGAATCAATAGAAAAATGTTGTATCCCCAAACAAATGTGTTGATGCAAATCTAATTCTAGAACCTTCCTTCAACAAAAACTCATTTGAGGCTCTTCAAGATCTAGAACAAGAAGAAGATACCCCTATGGATGAATCCCTGTGGATCATGGAAATGCATAAGTGTTGATGGAAAATGAAGAGGAGACCCCTTCATGGGTTGACCCTCCTAGCCCAAAGTGTCATATTGTGAAAGGAGCATGGAAATTGACACCCTCCGCTCTTGCGGAGATGAAGCGGTTTATCCTAAAGTTTTACAAGGAAGCTATGGAAATTGGAAGACCTCATACAAAATCATGCACGGGAGAAAATACTGAAAAATACTTCTCCTTGAATGCAATGGAAACACCTCTAACGAGATAGGAGATCCAATAAAGAAAAGTGAGAACATCAAATAGATTATAACTTGGCTTCAAGATCCCAACTCCGCGTAGATTCTTTGCGCCAAAAGCCTCCAAAATAACTCGATGTAATATTTTTATATTCTCTCATGCTCGCAATATGTAAGAATTTACACTTGTAAACATGTAAAAGGACTTAATGTGGTACCTGTGAAGAATAATAGAATCTATCTCCCTTGAATTTTGATCTGGTGATCAAATTTTTTCTCAAAAATTAAATTCCTAGAAAGTCTTGAAACTGACATCAAGTCGAAGTGCTCGTTGTTCTGAATCCAACAATGTTTGTTTCACCTCAATCCAACACTATATGCTCAAGTTATCGTGTGCTGACCATTTGGCCCAACAACTAAACATTTGAGTAAGTCTGTTGATTGGGTTAACCGTATGATGAGTCAACAAGGTCATTGTGCAAGGTACAAGCCAAAGAAAGGCTTCCAAGTTTCATCATCCAGTTCATTGATTTTGGGAGCATTTGATTGGTTGATGCTGATTTTATATGGACCAATAATTGGGTACCATGTGGCACCCTGGGGTCAATTAAAATTTTGGTATGGGTCTGAGCGATGTCTGAGGGATTTGAACCCCCGATGTCCCACTACATAGCAAAGCACTTCACCAACATGTCACATAGTAGTTCTTAACATATCATAGACCAAACTATTATATAAATTTTAAGTTCGACACTTTTGGAGGGAGGGGTTGGGCTACCAACCTATGCCCCGATCATATTCGGTGCCATATTCGCACAACACAAAAATCGAGAGGCACTCATGAACTTTAGCCCGACCCCCTATCATGATGTTAATCACATGACCCTGAAGTTCAATGGAAGGCTCGAAGGTGGAGGAGTACTCAGTAATAGCTCAGGTCTTGGGCATATTTTCTGCGAAGAGACTGTATCGAAGGTGCTTGTGGAGGCACTAAGGCGAAGGGGCTAGCCCCAGGTCATATGGACCATGCACGTGACCTCAATGCCAAAATTTAAGGGCTCGATGAGAAGGGCGAGCGGTTAGCCCCACCCTTGGACCTGTGGCGCCCACATGACCACGTGTCCATGTTTTTAGGTCTAGGCCGGAAAAGGTGCGCATTAAGGCCCATCCCATGGCCTTATGTGGCCTATGTGACCACATTTTTCAAACTTAATGGCTATTGGCAAAATTAAAGTTCCAACAAATTGCACCAACAAAGGGAGAATTTGTCTCTGGATTAGCGGAAAATAGGGCAGATTTGTAGAGCAATTACACTGTTGGTCCGATTTGTAGGACAATTAAAAATAAAACTCATCGGAGAGCTTTGGGGGCAAGATATTTTTGAGTTTTTGACCAAATTGAGCTCAATAAGAATCCACCTAGAGGTTTTTGGATGTTCTAAATCCAATGGTGACCTCTAATTTCTGATTTATGCACATCTAAGTGTTATCGGGAAATCTAGTGTTTACTTAGAGCTGCTAGTCCCACTAACACGGGTAGATATCTTAGAAGCAAACAAAGTAAAGTTACTTGTTTTTCCTTTACGAGAGAGAGATGAGAAAGAAGCAGAGAGTACCAACCTCAGTCTTCCGCTTGGATCCTTGCTTGTTTCCTTTCCCCTTTGACAGAATCTCGCCACTTCTTCCTTACTTTTCCCGCTTCAAAGACCACCTGTAGATTCACAGCAGCATAATACTATCAAAGCATAGAGATCTTCCACTGTAAACAATATAGGATCAGATTTATATTGACCATACAAATGCATATACCAACACAATATTCAGAGATACACAAGAATATAGAGGAAAACTCAAATAGCTTTATTAGTAAAAGTAGTAGAAGAGAGAATTACAACCACTTGGTCTGACCCAGCGCCATCCTCCTAGATTGAAAGCCCTCTTCACCTCACATAAAGCAAGATCACCCAACAATGTCTTCAAAGAGAAACCAGCAGCACCTCTTTGCAAATTACCAAATTCCAACCACTGGATCTCTGGGATGAGGGATCCATTTATAGATATTTGCAGGGGGGTCAGTCAGCTTCTGGGATTTTGATTAGTGTCATCACTCTGATAGTTCTTGATTCCACTTGGAGATTTCAGATCTCTTACTCATCCCTGGGTGAACTCAGAGAGGCAAGTGTCAAATGAGCAGTTTCTAGAAGATTCTCTGGGTTTCCACCTAGCAAACTGCTTGTACCATTTCTCTGCTCTCGCTCATCGCACCCTATAGAAGGGCTTTCCATTATGCATTGCACTTTTTGCATGTGGCAGGTGAGATGCATCGTACCTTTAGCACTCGGCAGTCTGTATGGTTCTACTTTGACCAGTTCTGGGTAGTTTTTCATGGAAAACTTCTGGGAGATGATGTAATCAGCTGACCTTGCTCCTTTAGGGTATGAAACAACACTTTTAGGGACTTAGAAGCCCTTTTTTTATGGACATATGTGATTGGGGTTGTAGTGCCCAAATATGTCTATAACAGTTGCCCCTAAAGCATGAGGTCGTAAATCTTTTTATGTCGGGTGAAATGCTTTATAATGAGGATCCGAGGTTTTTCGCACTAGAAGGTGACATGTAATAAGATACAATACAATACATTATCTTCATAATATTTTCATGATCTAGCTGAGGTGGGCATTCCCATGCTCAGCTTTGATAAATTCATTTTCATGTACATAGGACAGACAACCATCTGTGTGCAGACTGATGATTCTGGTAGAGCCATCATCCCTTAGTTTGGATGATTATCTGTGCAGCAATGATGTCCATTTGATGTCTTTATTTTCCTGAATATATCGCAGGCCAGATGGATGAAACTAGATCCGGGGTCTTCAAAACTCATTCAATCTTCGCCCAAAAGTAGAAGTCGATCCATGTGAAAAGATGTTTTGATGTCGAACATGGAAAGACATCGCCTGATTACCAGCCAATGATGTGAGCTGTTAACAGGCGTGAGAGGAATCACCGGTAATGATGATGACCCTCAAGGTACTGCAGTACAATTCACATGGTGCAAATACATGAGTTGATGTCGAACACCACGCAAAATCTTTCAGTCGAAAGCCAATAGTGTAAACGTGTCGCCGAAAGTGAGAAACTTTCCACTAAGGCATGCAAGCTTCAAAGTACTGGAAGGGTTATTCCTAGGTCGGCTTCTTGGATAATGAGTTGATGTCGACAAGAAGTGACCCGTCGTAGGAGGGCATTAATGGATCACACATCTACGACATGGAATGGAGAAAATGATTTTGTAGAGGTGAAAACGATCTGATGATACAAGGTTCAGGGTGGCGGTCATGAAAGAATGAAGCGTGAAGGTATTGTAGAGGATGAGACACAAGCTAGGTAGGTGAATTCTTTGAGCAACTTCTCTTGAACATATCGGCGACACTGAAATGGATTGGTAGCGTTAACCCCAAAAGTGGATGGTACGGTGGACCAATGGTGATATGACCAGTAAACGGAATAACCCAACATGACTCAATCATGGTGGTGGAGTGAAAGTTTCATGTTCAAGAGCGACCTGCTACCAATAAAGTTTCTTCAAGTTTTCTTCCCAATTTTCCCCAGTCATTTCTGACCAATACCTCTTTATTTATGTCAAGCTTGAGGAGGATAACATATGCTTTTTCTATAATTTTCCCTTCGGGCAAACCCGTTGCTATGTTTTAACAAACCTAGCAATAGTGAAACTCGCTCTTGTCTGAATGGACAAGTTTGTCTCTATTGTTTTAACAAGTTTAACAACAAGGATAACTCGGTTCTTTTCAATTTTAAAGAGTCTAAAAAGAGACGGCAAGAAGACTCCAATATTCCTTTTCCGTAATATAATCCCTTAAGTCCGAAAAAGTATAAAACAATGCGAAAGGGATGACTTTTCGATAGTTTTAACGAGCTGAACAAGACAAACGCTCGATATTTTTGTGTAATAATCCCTTAGGTCCAAAAAAGATTAAAATCTAGAGGAGGGATAGCACTTCCAATCACTTTAACGAGCTGGAGAGGCCAATTGCTCGGCAATCTTTTCATATTTTACGAGTCAGATGAAAAGAGCTTAAAGGAGACTCGTTTTCTGAAGAACGAGTGATGTTTTCAGATAGTAGCTGGTTCCAGGTAAGGTTTGGAACTTTCCAATCACAACAATGTAAAGAAGGTGGCTAATAGGATCACTCATCGCAGTTGTTCCTCAAAAGGGGTAAACAATCAAATGGAGGCGAATGATCGGCTAAAACGGAGTGGAAGTGAGGGTAAGAACACGACCAAGGCTCAAAAGTTGATGACAACATTCACAATGGTTATTTACCGAAGGTGGGTTCATTTTTTAATGAGCTTAAACTCTGGTGGAACATATGCTCATTGCTAGGTTTAATTTTTAACGAGCTTGAACTTCGCGTAAAACTGCTCGTGATAATGGTCATTAATATTTGATTCACTGTTGAAGTTAGGTTCTTTTGATGGTCGTACTACCTATTCAATTGCTCCATCAAACTGATTAGAAATGAGGACATATGCTTGAAAAATGAGTTAAAAACCAATTCCCTACTTAAATTACGTGAAAGGTAACTTAAAAATAGTTTTTTACCCCTCATTTTACCATTTCATTTGGAGTTGTGATTGTTGGAGCTCTGGAGGTGTTTTCCCCTTTGATTTTCACCAGCTAATTCGAGGAGATTCTATGGACAATTTTCAGCATCGTCTGGACCAAGTAGGAGCTAAACCTGATCTCTTCAATTGCAGTGTTTCCTTTTTGAATTCTGAGCATGTTTTCTTGCTTTTCTGGGCCCCTGGGGTTTGAACATTTCATTCTGCCCCCATTGCACTTAGTGTATATCGAAAGGTGCGATGCATCTTAAGCTAGCCACTGGCCAAAATGTATGCATCGCACTGAGTACACATCTAGGGTGCGATGGGTGCAAGGAGGAAAACTTTTTCACTGATTTTTCATGGAAATTTTGCCTTTTTTTGCCAAATCAGGACCCTGATTCTTCTCTTGTTTGTTTTTCAGAGATTCATCGAAGAAAAATGGTTGTTACATGGCGTGAACGCAAGCATGAAGAAGAGGACATGGTTTCCCTACATGATCCAGGTACGGTAACTGCATTGCAGAACTGTGGCTTGCTCAAGTTCTTACGCATTTCTAGCATGAGGCAAAAAATCAACTTGTTGCAATATTTCCTCGATGCATGGGATCCTACCAACCAAGTGTTCCAGATAAGAGGCAAATCCATCCCCATGACTGTTGAGGACATCTACTTTTTGACTGATTTATCGAGGCATGGTGCCCCTCTTTCACTATAAGGTTCTATTCGTGGGGGTGAATCCATGAGGGATTATATTCGCCGATATTGTAGGGAAGGATCTCAGCCGAGCAGGGGCGGTAAGATCAGTATCTGAGATGTCACCGACTGACCTTTGAGGACTATTTTATTCACCTTTGCTAGATTGGCTGGTAGCGCAGCCCTTCACTTGGCCAACAGGTCCTATATGCAGTATGCCTCCGAATGTCTCAAACCCAAGGTATTCAACTGGTGTGATGCAGTACTTCCAGTTATCAAAGAACAACTTACCAAGGTGAAAAATGGAAGATCCAAGAACTTTGGCTATGGTTCTATTCTGACTACTTTCGCCTTGGAGAAGATCCCACTGATGCAACCACAATACATTTCACTTGGCCTACCACCACCGACTGAGCCACAGATGCAGAGATGGGTTGACCTTATGGCCAGACATGCTGGTCAATCACAGGTTTCATTCTCTGATGCCTTCTTTGAGTGGTTCAACCATCAGCAGATGGTTTATGCCGAGTATCCATATGCTGGGATGGATTTCTGGGGTGACCCGGATTTGGTGCTGCTGGCTGGCGAGCAGTGGGGTGTCATAGGTAAAAATATCTAACCATATCTCTATTTATTGTTTTCATAATGTTCTTGTGCTTTTTAAATGTTTATCAAGACTAATCAAAACTCATGTGATTATGCAGATATTGGGCCAGTGCGACCAGCAACGCGTCTGAGAGGAGCAGTTGTTGTTCCAGCAGGAGAGGCTGTAGGGAGGGCCATTCTTCGCGACCTGGATGTATCCGAGACCCTTGCAGTGTTGCAGGATCAGATCGAGGGTCTCACCCTTGGTATTCCGGATGTGAGGACCGATGAGTTGCCTTTAAGATTACAGCGCCATACCACTGGCGTGCCGAGCCGATGGACCAGGCTCTTACGCATGATTGCACAAGCAGTGACTAGTTATCATGAGCACCATTAGATTAGGGTGCCCCCTTGCATTTTGAGTTTTTGGGTCATATGACTGATTTCGTCCTGGACACAGAACACTATGTAGAAAATATAAACAATTATATATATATTTTTGATTTTCAGAGCTTTATATTGGTTAAGTTATATTATCCTGATGCAGTTTATTGATAAAATGCTTTTCTTTTAAAAATGTTGCAAATGTCTATCTAACACATAATTTGCTAATGAATCGGTTAACGTGTTTAAGTTTCTAGAAATATGTTGATATTGAATAGAATTGAACTATCTTTCCAAAATCTTGACTCTTAGGAACATGCGATATATAGCTAGATTCCGAATGGAATAGATTCCTGTAAGCTGTAGAATGACGAGCTGTGAGTCTAGCCTGATGACACCGGTGTATGCCATGCGCGATGGTATCAGAGAGGAGTTATATCAACTCGCTATAGTCAGCGATGTTGTTCGTTGATTGAACAATACACACCCCTCTGAAACTTACTAACTCACCGCTTGGATCAAAGATGGCCCAAGCTGCAGAAGATAGGTTCCACGTACTACGACTCGCCCCGTTGGCATATCCAACAAATGATTCCAATGGGTTTCACATCTGCAACAAAATGCAAAAGTGGATTACCTAACCAAAACGATCACTCTTAACGAAAACAAAAATGTAACAAAAGCATATGAAGAGGCTACCATGCCGAGTCAAGCATAGTAACGCTTAAGGTACAACGCGTTTCAGGGTTGTGACAGTGGAATTCCGTCATAATCTACTAGCTCGTAGGATCCTTTTGCTAATACACGCGTAAAAATATAGGGACCCATCCACAAAGACTGGAACTTACCTGCTCCCAATTTATTGGATTCCTGATCATAGAGCAGGACCAGGTCACCTTCTGAGAAAACACAGGGTTTGACATTCTTGTCAAATTGCGCTTTGACTCATTTCTTACGTGCTTCGTTAGCCAAGGCGACGTCATGACGAGTTTCATCTAGTTGGATTAATTCTAAGAAATGAGCTTCTTCCTATGAAGTTTCGGGGGGGAGGTCAACTGTGAGCTTGAGAGACGAAATCTCACACTGAACTAGTAAGGTCTCTTCCAAGCCGTACACCAGCTGAAAGGGTGTAAACCCGGTTGCATTTATCACCGATGTCTGGTATGCCCATAAGGCTGAGTACGGGATTAGGTGCCAACTCCGTTTATGGACTCCAATAATCCTTTGCAGCATGCGTTTCAGGACTTTGTTGATCACCTTAACTTGCCCATTAGCTTGCGGATAATACAGAGTAGAGTTGTCGTGGGACAGTCCTAATTTGGCGGCCAATTCAACCATCATGTGATTGCGGAAATGTGATCCATGATCTGTGACTATAGCTTGTGGAACGCCGAACCTGGCGACTACATGATTGAAAAAGAAAAGAGTGGTCGTTTCGCCGTTGTTGTTTAATGTAGGCAGCGCCTCGGCCCATTTCGTAAAATAGTCAACTGCGACTATGATATACCCATGCCCCTCGGTCGAGGTGGGGTTACATTGCATGAAATCTATGCCCCATTTGGCGAATGGCCCAACAACTACTACTGGATTCAGAGGCGCGGGTGGTATTCTGGTTTTGTAGTCGAAGATTTGACAAGCATGGCAACTTCTAACTGCAGTGATGTAATCTTTGAACATTGTTGGCCAGAAGTATCTTGCTCTTAAAATATTTTGTGCCATAGGATAACCAGATTGGTGCCCCCCACATGCGCCTGAATGACAATCATTCAGGACCTTTTTGGCCTCCTCATGGGTGAGGCACCTCCGTAGAACAGTTTCGACACCACGACGGTAAAGCGTATCACCGACGATCATGTAATATTTTGCTTGGTATCGAGTATGTGGCTATTCTGAGCAAGAGGTATTAGACCTATATGTTTGGGTCTGGAGATAAATGATTATATCTCCATACCATGGATCGCTTGAAGATATCAGAAACAAAGATTCATCCACGATTGTTGTTTTGGATGTTGAATCGTTGGACGACGATGGGAAATCACATAGTAACTCTGCGAAAACTAGAGCTTTCTTTGATTTGGATTTTACGAATTCCAGATCAAACTCTTGCAAAATTGCTATCCATTTTGAATATTTGCCCCCAAGCAACTGTCGTGACAAGATATAAGTCATGGGGTTGCAATCTGACAAAACGGTAGTTTTCGAAAGAGAACATAATGTCGAAATCTTTGTATTGTTTGAATGGCAACGAGAGCTAGCTTTTCAACATATGAGTACTTGCTTTCTGTATCGTTTAAGTTTCGACTTAAATAATAAACAGGATGTTCGATTCCTTTGTCTTCTTGAACTAAAACCATTGCGATGGTCGTATCTGCTGCAGCCAGATACAGGTTAAAGTCTCTTTGATAGTCAGGAGCGTACATTATTGATCCTTTTATTAGGGATTCCTTTACAGCATCAAAGGAAGCTTGCGCAACCTGATCCCAGTTGAAGGGTACTTCTTTTTTCAAAAGAGGCGTATAACCTTTAGCAGTTCAGCATAATTTGGAATGAACCTCCTCAGAAAGTTTGCTTTCCCTTGGAGTTTCTAAATCTGAAGAAAATTTGAAGGTGGAGGAAAATCGATGATTTCCTGAACCTTATATGGGTCGAGACGTATTCCGTCCTTAGAAACTACAAAGGCAAGTAAATGACCAAAACCGATACAAAACACACACTTGTGCGGATTGAATCTTATCTTGTAGTGTCGGCAACGTAGAAATATTGCTCTCAAATGTTGCGGATGATCAGTCTGCTTTCGTGAGTGAGCCGGAAGATCGTCGAGGTATGGTTGAACGATGTTCTTGATGTCATGGAAGGCGTAATTCATTGCCCTCTAAAAATTTTCCCTTGAATTCTCTAAACCAAAAGGTAGCTTACAGTACGCGAATGTGCCTCCACGGACATATAAATGCAGTTTTTGACTGGTCCTATGGGCGGATATTTATTTGATTATACCCGGAAAATCCATCCATAAACGGAAAGATTTCGCATCCGGCGCATTCATCAATTATCTGGTCGATGAAGGGTGTAGGGTAGTTGTCCTTTGGACAAGCCGAATTGATATCCTTGTAATCGACGCAAACTCTAGTTGTTCCTTGCTTTTTCATCACGGGAACAATGTTTGATACCCAATCGGTTAGAGGAACCAGGTAAATGAAACCAGCATGGAGAAGTTTTTCAACTTCTGCTTTGATGGCAGCGGCTTTCTTTGGGTGCACTTGCCGAAGCCGTTGTCTTACTGGTTTGACATCTGGATACATCTTAATTTCGTGTTCAACTATGCTCGAGTAGATGCCTGGCATTTCTTCATATGACCATGCAAAGACATCTATAAATTTGCGAAAGAGAGTGTAATATACTTCCAGTTCTAAAGAAGAACAAGATTTTCTGACATGAATATTTTCTATAACATCTGGTTTGGTCGAGATATTTATGGCAATAGTTTCTTCAATATTAGACAGATTTCGCTCGGAATCCACCGTGTTTACAGTATTTGATAGAAAATCAAAAACTGATGTATGATTAAGGTCGCTGGAGTAATCTTCGTTGTAATCTGGAAGATGGAAATGATGGTGGTAATCTTCCCAGGGTGCCCCCTGTATGTTCATTGACTGAACAATTCCTTCGTCTATAGAATGTACATGTGACCAAGGATCTAAAGAGGTACCATACTCCTTAGACCTATCTCGCCAAACGTTTGATGAGCATTCGTTGGGGTTTGCCTCCCATGCCGAGAACATTGATTGCTACAATATTTCTATTGGGCTTGGAGGCAACACCTGGTGACGATCCATGCTAATATCGTGTTCGGACATCTTCTGAATGGAAGATACCATATTGCAAGTTCCCACCGTTGCCACTTTCACCAAGTTGTTTGGAGGCGATAGGGAAAAAGTACCCATCAATGTAGGGTCTTTTAGTAGGCCTACTCCGATATTTTGAAGTGACTAAGAGCTTCTGTGGATCATCGGAATGCTTCCCGTAACTTGCGAAATGTTGGGGAGGAATGTCTGTTGGTCGACGATTGTAATTCCCCCTTAGAAGGGAAATGTAATATTTCTGAAGTATGTCGACACAACGACAACCATAGCATAAATCCAGGGCCTTCCCAGTAAGATGTTGTAATCAAAGTTTCCATCGATAACTTCCACATCAATTTCTACTGCTTTTCCCCCCAGTTCGACTTGCAAGTTACTTAAAATATCGTATGGAGTGTATGTTCATCCATCAAATGCTCTTAACGTCGTCGATGATCGCAACAAGGGTGGTGAGCCTAAAGTTTTCCAGCAACTCATTGACATAATACATGTAGATGCCCCCTAATCAATAATTGTTCGATGAACAGTTTTCTTGAGGGCTTTCACTTGAATGAGGAAATTAAGTTGAGCTAGTAACTGAGGTTCATATCCTTTATGATTAAAGGCCAAAAGATTGGAATCTGCTTGGTCAATCCCACCTATTGCTGATAATAGAGCATGCTTTTGGGAGGGGAAATTTTGCAGTACTTCAAGTGTCGACATAGCAGACGGCGATTGGGCTAGGTCGTCTACTATATTATAATTCTGTGCCGCTTTGGCATGAGGATTAAATGTCGATTTGTGTACTACTCCCTTTGGCGGCTTTATCGTTAGCTCAGGAATGATGGGTGGCACAACTTTGGTCGAAGTTGTTGTCGAACTACTAGGTTGATCAGTAGCCTTGTTGTTCGACAGCTGTGGATTCCCGTAATATTTATTCCTTGTCGATATCAAAGCATCATTTTGCTATTTCGAAATGGACAACATAAGGACTTGGGATGGGGAAGCATTGTCATTAGCAACCAGATTGGTTCCTGGGTTTGGAAACGGATCAGTCAATACTGCTGAGGTTTTTGAATTCTTAAAGAATTTCTTAACTTCAGCTTTATATGGACAATCTCTCGTCCAATGATCCTCATCACATATGAGGCATGGCTGAGTAGGTTTCTTTTGCCCATAAGGGTTTGCAGAAGATTTTTCAGGAGACGTATCATCCTATTTCTTCTTTTTGCTCTTCCCTTTCTTCTTGCCTCCTAGTTGCTTCGGTTCTTTGCCTTTGTCAGTTGACATGACATTAACCTCCGAGGCTAGAATTTCTTCATTTGCATTTTGATCAGAAATCTTACAAGCTTTCTTAGATGTAGCCTTTGTCGATTTCATGCTCGTCGTACCTATCACGCCATCGCCGACATGAGAGTCTTTGTTTGATTAAGGACGAGGAGGAACGGAAAATTATGGTCTCGGAGCATCAGGGATTTTTTCATAGAGCGTGCCAGACTGAGTATAGATCAAGTCTAGATATTGCACATGAGAAATCACCTACTCTTCAGTGACAACCCCTCCTTTCGCCACATCTTCTGTTATAGAAGGTAACAAAGACTTAATAAAACATTCATCTAGTGGTTGATCAGGGACATATGTTTTTACCATTCTACGACAACGTCACCATTCATGAATATGATCGGATATGTGAGTGGCCATCATTTGCTTGAAATTGGTAAGAAGCTCTGTTCCTGTTTCATACCTTATTCGTAATTGAAAATGGGTTAAAAAGGTTGTGGCCAGGGCGCTGAAGTTATCAAATGAAGCTCTAGGCAATTTGATGTACCATTTTTCTGCTGGACCAATTAACATTCGCTGAAAAAGGCGAAGCCAAATCGAATCATCATTGAGAGTGTTGGATGAACACCACAGATGAAAGGTCATCACATGATTTGACGGGTCTTCACCCGGATTTCCATTAAATGTAGGAATATCTGATGGAATTTTATGAGGAATCGCCGGCCACCAAGGGGCATAAGCGATTGGATCATTCATTAGTTGATTTAGATCTGGTAACTCTAGAGTCACCAAGAAGGGCAACTGTGTATTCAGGTTCGGCGAAGCGTACCCAAGATAAGATGGGATCACCTGAGAAATGGGTCTTTTCATACCAGCATAATGCATTTGATGCTGATAAATTTGATAAGGTGGTTGGGCATAACCAATTTGAGACGATCGGTTATAACTGTTTTGAATATACGGCTGCCCATTACCTGCAAAGTTTTGTTGCTCAGGTCCTTGGTAAGCTTGTTGGAATTGTGGTTGTTGATGTTGCACCAGCCATGGTTGCGAAACCATTTACTGTTGCCCAATACTGGAAATTTGACCAATATGAGGGGTAATAGTACCCGTTTGAGCCTGAGTCGCTGTAGCTAAGGAGCCACTAACTGGCAATTGCGGTTGTGTCGCGGAGACAAGAGGCTGTTATACAATGACCTGAGAAACTTGAGGTTCGCATACTATATGGAATGCTTGTACTTGCGACACTGTCACAATAGCTGATGTAGTGGGGATATTCGACATAGGTAGACTCGGTTGCATTGAGTATACAACTCTTGGTTGTTGAGGGAGTATTGGCACCCAACCGCTGGATGTGATTCCAATTTGACTTGAATTCGGTTGTGAACTCTCATATGTTTGTTCTCCCGGAGGGAACAATGAAAGGGTGTAGTGCCCTCCATATGGTGGAAATCCAGTGCTCAAGGGGATGATTGGCCTTTGGAGACCAGACTGCCCAATTGATATTGTTGTGAAGGATCAATTTGTTGAGATTCAACATAATAGATTCCAGATACTATTCTGGATGAACAAACGGGAACAAACCATATTGTCGAAACAGTCCTTGGGTGGACTCCTTCTAGCAATTGAGAGCTAGTTGGGACAGATGGTATACCAGTGAACATCGTTGGAGTGGTGGCAGGAGGTTCTACTATCGTTGTATTGGACGAGATAGTCGTAGATGTCGATGTTTGTCCAAACATATCGAGTCTATCAAAAAGACTTCCCAACGATTCTACAGGAACTTGCAATGAAGGGGTATTAACTTCTGAAGTAGAAGTATATAGGTGGATCCCAGTGCCAAAATGCGATGGAATACTGGATGGGAGATCCTCCGTAATCTCTTCTATAGAAATCAATCCAGGTGGAAGAGGCAGACCGTCAGGTTCGTAAAATATTTTTGGCGTCGAAGAAGGTATATATTCTGCAACGATAGATGCAGGAGGGGTAACACCTTCCAAATCAATTCTAGATGGAGCTGGTTCAGGAATCAAAGTGTTTACTATTACACTAGGATCAGTTCCAATGTCCTCTTGTAACTGCGGAACTTCTTCTGTAGAGGCAGGGATACCAGAAATGGTTGGAGTAACCCGAGTCTCAGAGGATGTTGAAACACAAGTTTCAAACAAACCAAGAGACTTTGATCCAGTTAAATGAGTTCACTTGGCCCGGAATGGTTTCGTTTCCAGAGTCAAAGACGGTTGAATCGTCAGTCTCCGCGAACGACGGGGCTTTGATTAAATTTCTTCCATGATTGCGGATTATTCGATCAAATCAAAATAAGAGGGAAAAATGTTATTCCGAATTAAATGAATTTTAGATTCTTTGACACAACTTACTTTTTCAATTTTTAAGAGTCGAGAAAAAGCTAAAGATGACTCTAGTCGCCTTCGATTTTTAATGAGCCTGAAGTGATAAGTGCTTAGATGGTCCTTTTCCTTTAAGTAGTCTGAAAAGGAACGAAAGAGACTACTCTGGAAATCTAGACAGAGGGATTACCAAACCAATCGTAAAACTGCAAAATACTTTTTATGGTACGGCAGTCAATCTTCCCAAATGTTGTGTTCAGTGCATTGCGATCGATAGGGCGACAGAAAAAGCTTCCTAAGGATAAAGGATATAGCCTATTGTGTTCTCCCAATATATACTCAACGGTACGTGGGAGCACAAGTCTATACTGGCACTTATCGTCTCAAAGAGGAGGAATCACCCAACATACGATGAAAGCGATAGTTACCAGGCTTTACAACGCCGGAATACGTCTCTAGCCTAGACTTCTAGATGTTGTGCGTCAGGTTCCAAAGCGTTTTTATGTTCAATGAATTTATTTTACAATTGATCTTTCTTAATAAATTTTCCTTTCAGGTTCACCGCATGATGTAGATATACAATTCCTAAAATGCAATCTAAGATGATAAACAATCGTTTAATCTTCTTTTTGCAATGAAAATCCTTGCTACTAAGGAAAGAGAAATGAAATCCTTTCAGCATAGAGCAGAGAGCACACACTAGATGCACTGTCCTATATCACAATCAACAAGCAATCTAAATCCAAATGCACATGGATGTATTTGTTTTCCACTTTCTTAATTTGTGAATGACAAAAAGAATGTTGAGCACAAATCTGAATTATATCTTCTTTCAAAGCGATAGTACTAACGATTTTCTTTTCAAAAACAGGAAGGCAAGGCCACACATTGCGATTATGAATTGAAAACTGCTTTCAACACTTGAAATACTTATAGATTCAGATGAAATACAAGAGTAACAGTGTAATCGACTATCAAAAAGAGAAGTATTCTTTTCTTTGATTGAAAACGACACTTGCGACACTTTCAAATCAAAAGACGACAGTTCGATTAAGCTACCATTTTGTAAATGAGAACTTTGAATGGTAAAAAATACACAAAAGCATTCACAAATATTTGTACAATGGAGGTTGGATGATGCAAAGAAAGGGGGTTTCAACAGTGGTCTATTGATCACAGACAACAAAACTCCTGAATAAAGCTGAAGAGAGTGAAGAAAAAACCAAAATCTGGAGGCAGATTTAGTCTTGTCTAATCATCGCACTTGTAACACAGGGAAACAGGGATGCATCCCACCTACTGCACATGGGTGGTGCGATGCATCCAGATTGCCAAGAAGACAAGGTCGATGGTCCAGGGACGAGACTTTAACTTGGTTTTTGGTCACAGTTTGCAGTTTAGTTCATGGATTTAGTCCAAGAAAATGATAGTCAGTAACTACAAAGTAGAGGAGCTGATCTAATGAGGTTACTCAAGCTACCTCTAGGGCACTTAGGATGTTTGCAAGCCAATTGTTCAGTTCATAAACAAACCCAGAGATTGACTAAAGCAGCGTTGATCTACTTTGCACTTGCATAGCAAATGTAGTTCGAAGGCTAGCTGGCTTAACTTCAGTATCCATCTGTGGTTTATGAATCACACAAATAGAGACATGCAATCAAACTAATCGCTCCCCAGCGGAGTCGCCATTTTGTTATCAGGAAATGTAGTGTCTATTCAGAGCTACTAGCCCCACTAAGACAGGTAGCTATCTTAGAAACAAATAGATTAAAGTTACTTGTTTTTCTTTTACGAGAGAGAGATGAGAAAGAAGCAGAGAGTACCAACCTCAGTCTTCCGCTTGGCTCCTTGCTTGTTTCCATTTCCCTTTGACAGAATCTCGCCACTACTTCCTTACTTGTCCCGCTTCAAAGACCACCTGTAGATTCACAACAGCATAATACCATCAAAGCATAGAGATCTTTCATGGTAAACAATATAGGATCAGATATATATTGACCATACAAATGCATATACCAACACAATATTTAGAGATACACAAGAATATGGAGGAAAACTCAAATAGCTTTATTAGTAAAAGTAGTAGAAGAGAGAATTACAACCACTCGGTCTGACCCAGCGCCATCCTCCCAGCTTGAAAGCCCTCTTCACCTCACACAAAGCAAGATCACCCAATAATGTCTTCAAAGAGAACCCAACAACGCCTCTTTGCAAATTACCAAATTTCAACCTCTGGATCTCTGGGATGAGGGATCCATTTATAGATATTTGCAGGGGGGTGAGTCAGCTTATGGGATTTTGATTAGTGTCATCTCTCTTATAGTTATTGGTTCCACTTGGAGATTTTAGATCTCTTACTCATCCCTGGGTGAACTTAGAGAGGCAAGTGTCAAATGAGCAGTTTCTAGAAGATTCTTTGGGTTTCCACCTAGCAAACTGTTTGTGCCATTTGTCTGCTCTCGCTCATCACACCCTAAAGAAGGAATTTCCAGTATGCATCGCACTTTTTTCATGTGGTGGGTGAGATGCATCGCACCTTTAGCACTGGGTAGTCTGTATGGTCCTGCTTTGATCAGTTCTGAGTAGTTTTTCATGGAAAACATCTCGGAGATGATGTAATCAGCTAACCTTGCTCCTTTATGGTATGAAACAACACTTTTAGGGACTCAGAAGCCCTTGGTTTATGGACATATGTGATTGGGGTTGCAGTGCCCAAATATGTCTATAACACTAAGTAGTATTTTTACAAGTTTGAGACCAAGGGTGTATGGATCAATCAGGGTTTGGAAGAAGTTCTGGAAGGTGTTTGAACATAGAGAAGGCCTTGTATGGATTATCTCACCTTTAAAAGTCTATTGCAGTAGCTTTTAATTATAGTGTTAAACTCAAGTTTACTTTTATCATTATTTTATGATAAGGGAAGTTTTGTCTATGTGCTTTAATGTGGAAGTGAAGTGTTCACATGCTCATTTTAGCTCATTTCAGTTGGAGTACGGAATATTTGTAGGAGATGCTTTGTGTTGTGGTTGTATGTGAGAGTTTTTTTAGGAGAACATTACCTTGTAGAGGTAATAGCAACATGTTTCCATCAGCAAACATTTATGTACTTCATTTTTCTAATGAATATATGAGTCGTCTAGCTAAGTTAGCAGACTCGGAGATGTAGCCCAATAGGGGTGAACTCCGTCAACAAATATTTTGTTATGCTCTTCATTGTGGATGCATGAGTTATGTGCTATTATGTTTCTTATGTTAACTTTACATGTGAAAATTAACTCATGACTTGAAAAGACACTGGAAGAACTTTTTTTGTATCAAGACCCATTTTTCCTTACAAAGAATCAAAACGGTCCTATTTTTATTTTGTTTGATTGTGGAGAAAATAAAAGTGAACACCTCCATTTTTAGATTAGATTTGTATGAAAGCACCAAGTTGACCAAGTTACAAGAATGGGATGCAAAAAGAGAACCCATAAGCCCAGGAGAGGCAAAGCTAGGGTGGACTTGTTTGTAAAGTTTCTTTGTAAATTTGTAATTACTTCTTGTTCTTTACATGTTTGCGTACTTTTGTATAGTGAAAAATCATTGTCACTATGTTCAACAAGTATTTGTTTCTCATTGATGTATGTATTGGCTAGTTTACAAGTCTACATGTTCAAGGGCTTTTTGCAAATGTACAATCTTGTCATTTAAAGTTTGTCTACAACTCTGTCATGTATTCACTGATGCAAGTATTTGATGTGAAACTTGTGTGAATAGAATATTTTCTTTCAAGATTGTATAAGATGACTATGTTTTCTAGTCAAGGCCAATTGTATCATTGAAAAATTATAGCAATGTACTTTTTATGTACAAACCTAGTTTGAAGACGTTAAAGCAATTTTATGTTGCTTCTCATTTCGAAAATGGAGTCAAATTTGTCTTCAACAGTTTAACATCAAGATGAAGTTCTTTTGAGGCGTGCAAAAATGAGATTAAAGAAAATGTTCAGATTCCACTCATCAATATTTTGTTCCTGCAACAATGATAAGAATGTTGTCTCAATTCTTAAGAACACAGTAGGTCTTCACGAAAAAGATAGGTGAAGTGCCTTGATTGGGGCTTAAAGAGAACCAATTGAAAAGTAGGCATTTTGGGTTTTGTTTTTAGATGTTTTTGAGTTTCGGCATCATTATATTGGCTAGGGAAGTGAACTTTTGGAGTCCAAAAGTTCGTGGTAGTGAGGTGTGATCAGGTGATCATATTTTTGCTCAAAAATGAAAGTGTCCAGAATTCCTTGAAACTTACGTCAAGTCGAAATACTCATCATTTTGAATCCAACGATGTTTGTTTCACCTCAATTTGACATCGTATGCTCAAGTTATCATGTGTTGAACGTTTGGCTCAACCACTAAAAATTTAACTGGGAAGTTCACTACTTTGACCGTACGGTGAGTCAGCAAGGTGATTGTGCAAGGTATGAGCCAATGACATGCTTCCAAGTATCATCCTCTAGTTCTTTTATTTTGGTCACATTTGATTCATTCATGCTCGTTTTATGTGGACCAATAATGGGGTACCATGTGGCCCAGTGATGGGCTGCCACGTGGCACCTCGGGGTCAGTTAAAATTTTGGTATGGGTCTGAGTGAGGTCCAAGGGATTCGAACCCCTGACCTCTCACTGCACAATGGAATGCTTTACCAATAGGCGATGTGATAGTTCTTAACATACCATAGACCAAACTATTATATAAAGTTTAAGTTCGACGCTTTTGGAGGAAGGGGTCGAGCTACCATCCGAGATCCCCAGTCATATTCGATACCATACGATACAACGGTGGAGAGGGGCTCGGGACCTTCAGCCCAACCCCTGTTCATGGTGCTAATCACATGAACTCGACATTCAACAGAAGGCGCAAAGGTGGAGGAGCGCTCGGTAATAGCCCCAGGTCTTAGGCATATGCTCCGCTAAGAGACTATGTCGAAGGCGCTATGGCGAGGGGGACAGCCCCAGGTCCTATGGACCATGCACGTGACCACGACACCAACATTTAAGGGCCCAATGGGAAGGGTGGGGAGTTAGCCCAACCCCTCGACCCATGGCGCCCACATGACCACGTTCCCATGCTTTTAGGGCTACGTCGACAGACGTTAATGCCCAACCCATGACCTTATGTGGCCTATGTGACCACATTTTTTGGACATATGTGTTATTTGAAAAATTAAAGTTCAAACAAATTGCATAAGTGGAGGGTGAATTTTTTGCTCCGTTAGAAAAAAACAGGGCAGATTTGTAAGACAGTTAGACTGTTGGTTCGACTTGTAGGACAGTTATAGTAAAACTCATGGGAAAGCTTAGAGAGAAATTTTTTTTTTTGAGTTTTTGGTCAAATTGAGCTTAGAAATAGTCCACTTAGCGGTTTTTGCATGTTCTAAATACAATGGTGACCTTTAATTTCTTATGTGACCACATCTAAATAGTCTTTATGTAGGTTTGAGGCCAAGAGTGTGTGGAACAATTAGGGTTTGGAAATAGTTCTGGAAGGTGTTTGAGCATGGGGAAGGCCTTGTAAGGGTTTTCTCACCTTCAGAAGTCTACTGTAGCAGTTGTTACTTGTAGGGTTCATCTCAAGGTTACTTTTCTCATTATTTTATGTTGAGGGAAATTTCGTTTATGTGCTTCAATGTGGAATTGAGGTGCTCACATGCTCATTTTAGCTCATTTTAGTTGGATTATGAAATATTTCTAGGAGATGCCCCAGTGTTTCAGGGAAAACTAGTGTCGATTCGAACTGCTAGTCCCACTAAGATGGGTAGCTATCTTAGAAACAAACAATCAAAGCAATTCGAGATTTCCTTTAAGTGCAATAGATAAGAGGGAAGAAAATAGGACCAACCTGGATCTTCCGCTTTGATCCTTGCTTGATTTCTCTTTCCCTTGATAGAATTTGCCACTCTTCTCCTACTTGTCCTGCTTCAAAGAGTACCTATAGAGTCAAAGTAACAGAAAACCATCAAAGCATCTCTATCTAAAACATCATAAACAATGCAGAATCAGAAACACATTGACCATACAATTGCATTCATAAACAATAAGATTCACAAATACACGATTATATGGAGGAAAACTCAAAGAAATTTATTAATAGTAGAAGAGAGGATTACAACCCAGTTGTTTGATCCAGCATCATCCTCCCATCATAGAAGCCCTCTTCACCTCATGAAAAGCAAGATCACCCAACAATACAATGTCTCTTCTCACAGATAAACCAACAACACTTCCTTACAAATTACAAAATTCCAGCCTCTAGATCTCTCAGATGAGGGATCCATTTATAGATGTCTTGCAAGGGTGTGAGTCAGCTCTGTGTTTTTTATTAGTGTCATTCCACTGCTAGTTCTTGGTTCCATTTGGAGATTTCATTGATCTCTTACTCATCCTTGGGCGAACTCAGAGAGGCAAGTGTCACAGGAGAAGTTTTTGGAAGATTCCATGAGCTTCCACTTAGCAAACTGTCTCTGCTATTTGTCTATTCTTTCTCATTGCACCCCACAGAAGGCCATTTCAGTATGCATCGCACCTGGCTAGTGTGGAAGCGAGTGTGCATCGCACCTTGACCGTGGAGCAATCAGTATGGTCCAATTTTGGTTAGTTCTGAGTAGTTTTTCAGGTGGAACTTCTAGGAAATGATGTAATCAGTTGACCATGATCCTTTAGGGTGTGAAACAACACTTTTAGGGACTAAAAATCCCTTGGTTTATGTACATATGAGTTTGGGGTTGCAGTGCCTAAATATGTCTATAACAGTTGCCCCTTAAAGCATGAGGTCGTCAATCTTCTGATGTTGGGTGAAATTCTTTATCATGAGGATCCGAGGTATTCTAACTAAAAGTAACCTGTATCAGATACAATACAATATATCATCATCATACTATTTTCATGATCTAGCTGACGCAGGCATTCCCATGCTCAGCTTTATAAATTCATTTTCATGTACATAGGACAGAGTGATTCTTCATATGAAGAGTCATCTTCTTTTGCTTAGATGACTATTTGTGTAGATTCTGTGCACATTTTATTTCTTTATGTTCCTTAATATATCGCAGTCTGGATGGATGTAACTAGATCCGAGGTCTTCAAACTCGTTCAATCTTCGCCCGATTGTACAAGTCGATCCGTGTGAAAAATATGTTCTGAAGTCGAACATGGAAGGACATCACCTGATTACTGTTGGAAATAATACTGAGAAGGGGGGGTGAATCAGTATTATCAAATTCTTTTCAATATATTTATACTTTGAATTATTCTTCAGATATTGTATGTCAGTACCATAAAATAATGAGCATGAACAAGAAAACCAGATAGTCACACCAAAGAGCACTAAATATAAGGTGGAAACCCAATGTGGGTGAAAACCACCTGCTGCAATATGTCTCTATCTTCTTTCAATTAGAAACTCCTTTTACAATGATTTTGTACTGGTGCAGTCCTTTACCAGTACGCAGGCTGCAACTTGCAGAGAGCTACAACTCTCTCTCGTTTTGCAGACTCTCCTGGAAGGGAGCTACAACCCCCTAATTATTTTCTTTCAAGGACCACTTATCATAAATTTTCAAACTGGATCCAAGAAGATCAATAATCATCAAGTACATGCAAATCACCCAAACTCCTTATACAATCAACCAAAGAGTCACCCAACTTCTCAGAATGATGTAAACAGAAAGGTAAAACCAGAAATCTAAACCCAGAACTCTACAGCATAGATAAAAGATAACCAACAAATGTTTTAGGACAGATCCACAGTTTTTCCTTATCTTGGCTGCGTGGCTCCGCAGTTTGTCTGATGTTTTCTAGCGTATCCACGCAGAGCACCTTCTGCTACACTGCGTATCTCCGCACTTCGCCTTCTGTCTTACTGCGTACCTCTATTGTGTATCCACACATGTTCCTTCTGTTGCGCCGCGTACGCCTATTGTGCCTCCGCACCTGTTCCTTCTGTCGCACCGCGTAGCACTATGTACCTCCGCAGCTACACCTTCTATCGCGTCGCAAGCCTCCGCAACTGCGCCTTCTGTCGCGCCGCGTACCTCTAATGTACCTTCGCACTTTGCCTTCTGTAGAGCCGTGTACCTTCGCACCAACGGCTTCTGTCGTGCTGCGTACCGCCGCACCTGCACCTTTCACTGGGTTGCGAACCTCCGCATCTGAACTGTGAATCGCCTGCGGACCTCTAATTTGAACCGAATTAGCAGCCCTCCAATGTGCCTCTGACAGTCATATGCACAGATCTGATCATGCGCCTGTGGGATCACAAATTGATAGATTCACCTTCAAATTTTCTTTGATTTAGATCAAGCTTTTAACATTGATAACCCAATATTTCAGATCTTAAGATATTCCAATTGCAAAGATGCCTTAGCCAAGGATCTCCTTCCCTATTTATAGTCAAGCCCTTATTCACACCATGGGACAAAACCATCAAAAACCAATACAAGGGATCCAAACCGGGGTTCAATACTTTAGATCCTATACCACGGGCCAAAACCATAGGATCAAGAACGACGGGCTAAATACCATGGGCCAAACATAAGAAACCCCACGAGAGCATGTGTCTCTGCCTTGAAGTGAGTGAACTAGGGACTGCACCTTCTGAACAGATAACCTGCAAGTATGACCACACTTCCTGGACGAAGAACCTGCGGGTCCGCACCTTTTGAACCATTCTCCTGCGAACCTCTTAATTTCCATCATTTTGAGAACCTGAACAGAGTTTTGCCACTTGAGTGAGTTGCCATCAAGTACAACACCTGTATCATAGAGCCATACCAGAATCATAATGCCAACAATCTCCCCCTTTGGACTTGATGGCAACCTCAAGATCCTCAACGTCATTCTCCCCCTTTGACATCAAGGGCAAAGGGTTATGCTCCCCCTAAGAATATGCTCCCCCTGACTATAAACCAAATCTGCAAAGAAGAACCATAATTCACCAAACACCATAAATTACCATGAAAGAGATAGAGACATATTGGAGCAATATTCCTTCTGTACTTCCTCCATAATGCCAACAATGCATTATATTCTCCCCCTGAACCTGTGCCATTCGAGCTTCGACCAATCCGCAACTCAGAAAATGTACGCATATACCCCAGATGAACCTTGCGTATAACCAACAATCAGAAGAGAGTCAACAACAAGATGATGCATCAACAACCCCCAGCTTTTTCCTGAGGTATTCAAAGGTCTCCCTGGGCAATGGTTTGGTGAGTATATCAGCAACTTGTTCCTTAGAAGGAACATACTCCAACTTGACCTTTTGTTCAAGCACTTGTTCCCGGAGAAAGTGATACTTGATTGGTATGTGCTTGGTCTTTGAATGCATGACTGGGTTCTTTGAAATGTTGATTGCACTTGTATTATCACATAAGATGGAGATAGGTGGTGTACAAGTGATTTGAAAATCCTGCAAGGTCTGCATCATCCAAAGGAGTTGAGTGCAGCAAGATGCAGCAGCCACATATTCTGCTTCAACTGTAGACAAAGCAATTGAACTTTATTTCTTACTAAACCAAGATACTAGTCTGGAGCCCATAAAGAATGCACCACCACTTGTGCTCTTCCTGTCATCCACGCTTCCGGCCCAATCTGCACCTGTATAAGCATGAAGTGTGAGATCTGTATCTCTAGGATACCATAAGCCATAGTTTTGAGTCCCTTTAAGATATTTGAAGATTCTCTTCACTGCCTGAAGATGAGTTTCCTTTGGATTTGCCTGAAATCTTCCAACTATTCCCACTGCATGCATGATGTCTGGTCGGGTACCTGTCAAATAAAGTAGACTTCCAATCATAGATCTGTAGGTTGGTTGATGCACTGCTGCTGATTCATCATTTGCACTGAGGTTACATCCTGTGACCATGGGTGTACATACTGGTTTTGCATCTTCCATGCCATATTTGTTCAAAATCTGCTTGAGATACTTGGTTTGAGACAAGAAGATCCCTCCTTCATTTTGTTGGATTTGCAATCCCAGAAAATATGTCAGTTCTCCAAGCAAGGACATTTTGAATTCTTTCTGCATCACCAAGGCAAAGCTTTGACTCATAGCTTCTTCATTGCTGCCAAAGATAATATCATCTACATACACAACAAGTATTAGCAATTTGTCATTTTCAATTTTTATATAAAGATTGCTATCTGCTGATCCTTTTGAAAAACCTTGTTGATGAAGATATTTGTCCAAATGATAGTACCAAGTCCTTGGAGCTTGTTTAAGACCATAGAGAGCCTTTTTCAGTCTGCATACAAGATTTGGATCATTTCCAAGAATGGAACCATCTGGCTGCTCAATGTATGCTTATTCTTCTAAGTCTCCATTCAGAAAGGCTGATTTCACGTCCATTTGAAATACTTTGAACTTTTGAAAGCTTGAGAGAGCAAGGAACATTCGGATGGCTTCAAGTCTTGCAACAGGAGCAAAGGTTTCTTCAAAATCCATTCCTTCTTGCTGGGCATACCCTTTACAAACAAGTTTGCCCTTGTTTCTAATTACTTCCCCATTTTCGTTCAACTTATTCTTGAAGATCCATTTTGTCCCTATAACATTCTTATCCTTTGGTCTAGGAACCAACTCCCAAGTGTTATTCTTTTTTATCTGCTCAAGTTCTTCATCCATTTCTTTGACCCAACATTCATCTTTGCATGCCTCTCTTACATTTTATGGTTCAGTGGAGGAGAGTAATGCCAAATAGCTTGAAGCTTCTGCAATTGTTCTTCTTGTTTGTACACCTGCTTCTTTCTGCCCCAAAATCTGAGATTCTGGATGATTATTTTGAACATACCTGGATGGAGTCTTCTCTTCTATCCTTATTTGTTCCTCTGGTGCTTCTTGAGGTTCTTCTTCTTCATCATTCTGTCTTTGAGGATAACCTTCATCTTCTTCGATATTTTCATGATTTACTTGCCTAGGAATGTATCCTTTTTCATCAACCACTACATCAATGCTGTCAACAATTCTTCCAAGTCTTTTATTGTAGCACTTATATGCTTTGTTGTGTGGAGAATAACCAAGAAAAATGCCTTCATCTGCTCTAGGTTCAAGTTTGCCAAGTTTCTCATCAGTATTCTTAATATAGAATTTGCTCCCCAAAATTTTGAAATGCTTTACCGAAGGAGTCTCACCATACCAGAGCTCATGAGGAGTTTGAGTGCTATTCACTCGGACATTTGTTTTGTTGAGAATAACAACCGCAGCATATGCAGCTTCACCCCAGAAAGTTGCGGGAGTTCCAGACTCATCAAGCATAGCACGATCCATTTGTTGGATTGTTCTGTTCATCCTTTCCACCACTCCATTTTGCTGAGGAGTTCTAGCTGTAGAGAATTCTCTTCTTATCCCATGTTCTTCACAGAAATCGAAAAATTCATTTGAGGTAAATTCCCCACCTCTGTCGGACCTGAGGCACTTAATTTTGTAACCTGATTCATTTTCAACCAAGGCTTTGAAGGATTTGAATTTTTCGAATGCTTCGTCTTTGTGCTTCAAAAGTCCTAACCAAACAAACCTGGAGAAATCGTCAATGAATAATATAAAGTATTCTTCTCCTCGAGGTGACCCTGTCCTAAAAGGACCACATACATCTATATGGACTAGTTCAAGAGGCCTGCTGGCTGATCCTTCCTTCTCAGGGAAGTTGGTTCTGGTTTGCTTACCAAACTGACATGATTTGCATATGGTGTTGTCTGGAATTTTGATATCTGGAAGACCATGAACTGCCTGATATTGGCATGCCTTCCTTATTTGTGAAAAGCTTAGATGCCCCAACCTCCGGTGCCATAACCAATGTTCATCATCCTTGCTCAAATAGCATTGGTGTTGTCCTTCTTCAAATATGTATAGATTATTTGGAGTTCTTCTGCCTTTGATCACTGTTTTCCCTGTATCAAGATCACGAACACTACACCCATTTGATCGAAATATTACTTCGATTCCTTGATTGCACATCTGACTGACACTTAGTAGATTATGCTTCAAGCCATCAACATACAAAACATTTCCAGCTTTGACCTTTTCTTTCAACTGAGCAGTGCCTTTTCCTTCTATAGCTGCAGGAGTATCATTTCCAAAAGAAACTTTCTTTCCCTTTTCTAAATCAGAATATGATTCAAGTTTTTCTTTATCACCTGTCATATGTTTCGAACATCCATTGTCGATGTACCATAGATTTTCCTGTCCCTCTGCATAAAAGGCTATCCCACATCTTTCTGTTTGTGGTTCCTTTATTCTCCATGTTCTGGTGCTTGAGGCTTGTTCCTTTGTCGGCTGAAACCTGCTCCTACATTCAGAATCTTCATGACCGAAGTTATTGCAAATAGAACATTCAATTTCATTTTCAAGAGCCAAAAAGTTGTTATAGGTCCTTTTTGTAATCCCAGTCATACTTCTTTGTTTTTGAGCTTCTCTAGTCATGATTGTTTTATATGCAACACATTGAGCTGCTTTGCGACCAAAGTTATGGCAAGAAAAACATTGTCCATTGAAGAAACTTCTGCGGTTATCAAATCTTCCAGCCAAATGATTGTAATTTCTATTGTCATCCATTCTTGAAGCAAATTGAGAACGTTTTACCTGTGGCTGGTTGTAGCTTTTGTTCACCCTTAAGACAGATTGCCCCTGGTTTACCTGATAGTCTTTGTTTGTTCTTGATGTAATTCGTCCCTGCTTTACCTGGTGATCTCCATTATGCTTTTGCTCATTCCTTCTTGCTGCATCAAGATAACTCTTTGAGGTGGATGCTTGATATGTTTCTCCATTATGCCCCAGACCTGTCTTGTTTAGCGGAGAACGTTGTACATTGATGATCTCATCCAGAGTTTTAGATCCTTTGACAAACTTAAGATTAATAGCCTTTGTTTTCTCAATTTCTTTTCTAAGTCCAACAATTTCACATTCTAACTTTTCAAGAAATTTTTCTTTTTCATCAATTTGAAATTGTAGAGTATCAATGATCACATTCTTTTCTTCTATACATGTCTTGAGTCTAGAAATCTCTTCATAAAAGATAGCCACATCTATAGCATCCATGTAATCATCATCTTCAAAGGCCATTAAAAGTTTATAGTCATTACCTCGTTCATCTTCATCACTATTTGATAGACCATCACTGTCTTCATGAGTGTAGAAGCTTTTCTTATTTGCATTATGTTTCTTGTTCTACCTAATAGGTTCCTTTCCCTTGTCTATCTTATCCTTATGAGGACATTTGGTAGCATAGTGACCTACTCTTCCACAAGAAAAGCATTTGAAGGGCAACTTACCTCTGAACCATCCAGCACCCCGTTGAAGATTTCTGACAAAATTTGATTCTTCTTCTTCTTCTTCTGACCCATGTCCTGATTCATAGTACTCTCCTTTGCCTGAAGCCTTGAAGACAGCGTCTCTCCTGTCAGATGGACCTCCTTTCCTCATTTCATAAGCAGTTAGAATTCCATGCAGATGTGACATTTTAAGATGTTGTAGATTCTCCTTTTCTTCTATAGCAGAAACTTTAGATTCAAATCTAGGTAACAAAGATCTTAGAACTTTTTCAACCACAATAGCCTCTTTTATTTCTTCACCCAAATTTTTCATACAATTAACAATCTCATCCACACGAATAAATAAGTTAGCCACACTTTCATCATTACACATCCTGAGATTTTCATACTGAATTCTGAGGGTTTGAAGTTTTTCCCGTTTTACCTGATCATCTCCTTCATAGCTCAAAACAATCTTGTCCCATATCTCTTTTGCGGACTTAAAATGCATTACCTTAACAAATTCTGATTGAGACAGGCATCCTAATAGAGTATTAACTACCTTTTCATTTGTTTCATATTTCTTCTTCTCAGCTGGATCTATAGGAGTCGCTGATAGAAAAGTATACCCTGTTTCTATGATGTCCCAAACTTTTGTACCCAAATATTGAAGATAGGCAGTAACTCTTACCTTCCAATACACGAAGTTTGTCCCATCAAAAATCGGTGGCCTGATTGATGCTTCCCTCTCGTAGTTGCTCATGATGATAGATCTTCCTTCAAGCGATCAAGCTCCTTCAGAAGGACCCACTCTGATACCAACAGTTGGAAATAATACTGAGAGGGGCGGGGGTCAATCAGTATTATCAAATTCTTTTCAATATATTTATACTTTGAATTATTCTTCAGATATTGTATGTCAGTACCATAAAATAATGAGCATGAACAAGAAAACCAGATAGTCAAACCAACGAACACGAGATATAAGGTGGAAACCCAATGTGGGTGAAAACCACTTGCTGCAATATATCTCTATCTTCTTTCAATTAGAAACTCCTTTTACAATGATTTTGTACTGGTGCAGTCCTTTACCAGTACGCAGGCTGCAACCTGCAGAGAGATACAACTCTCTCTCGTTTTCCAGACTCTCCTGGAAGGGAGCTACAACCCCCTACTTCTTTTCTTTCAAGGACCACTTATCATAGATTTTCAAACTAGATCCAAGAAGATCAAATAATCATCAAGTACATGCAAATCACCCAAACTCCTTATAAAATCAACCAAAGAGTCACCCAATTTCTCGAATGCTGTAGACAGAAAGGTAAAACCAAAAATCTAAACCCAGAACTCTGCAACAATAGATAAAAGATAACCAACAAATGTTTTAGGACAGATCCGCAGTTTTTCCTTATATGGGCTACGTGGCTCTGCACTCTGTCTGATGTTTTCCAGCGTATCCACGCAGAGCACCTTCTACTACACTGCGTATCTCTGCACTTCGCCTTCTGTCTTACTGCGTACCTCTATTGTGTCTCCGCACCTGTTTCTTCTGTTGCGCCGCGTACGCCTACTGTGCATCCGCACCTGTTCCTTCTGTCGCACCGCGTACCTCTATGTACCTCCGCAACTACACCTTCTATCGCGCCACGAGCCTCCGCAACTGTGCCTTCTATCGCGCCGCGTACATCTAATGTACCTTCGCACTTTGCCTTTTGTAGAGCCGCGTACCTTCGCACCAACGGCTTCTGTCGTGCTGCTTACTGCCGCACCTGCACCTTTCACTGGGCTGTGAACCTCCGTATCTGAACTGTGAATCGCCTGCGGACCTATGATTTGAACCAAATTAGCAGCCCTCCAATGTGCCTCTGACAGTCAGATGCACAGATCTGATCATGCGCCTATGAGATCACGACTTGATAGATTCACCTTCAAATTTTCTTTGATTTAGATCAAGCTTTTAACATTGATAACCCAATATTTCAGATCTTAAGATATTCCAATTGCAAAGATGCCTTAGCCAAGGATCTCCTTCCCTATTTATAGTCAAGCTCTTATTCACACCATGGGACAAAACCATCAAAAACCAATACAAGGGATCCAAACCGGGGTTCAATACTTTAGATCCTATACCACGAGCCAAAACCATAGGATCAAGAACGACGGGCTAAATACCACGGGCCAAACATAAGAAACCCCACGAGAGCACGCGTCTCTGCCTTGAAGTGAGTGAACTAGGGACCGCACCTTCTGAACAGATAACCTGCAGGTATTACCGCACTTCCTGGATGGAGAACCTGCGGGTCCGCACCTTTTGAACCATTCTCCTGCGAACCTCTTAATTTCCATCATTTTGAGAACCTGAACAAAGTTTTTCCACTTGAGTGAGTTTCCATCAAGTACAACACCTGTATCATAGACCCATACCAGAATCATAATGCCAACAATTACCAGCCAATAATGTAAGTTGTTAACAAGCGCGAGAGGAACCACCGATAATGATAATGACCCTCAAGGTACTACAATACAATTCGTGTGGTGTGAATATATGAGCCGATGTTGAACACCACGCAAATTCTTTCGGTTGAAGTTCATTGATGTAAACCTGTCGCCGGAAGTGAGAAACTTGCCATTGAGGCATGCAAGCTTCAAAGTACTGAAAGGGTTGTTTCTAAGTCAACTTCTTTGATAATGAGCTGATGTCGACAAGAAGTGACCTATCGTAAGAGGGCCTTGATGTATCCCACATCTATGACGCGAAATGAGGCAAATGATTTTTCTGGAGGCGAAAATGATATGATGATATAAGGTTCACGAATGGCGATCATGAAAAATAAAGGGTGGAGGTATTACAGTGGATGAGGCATTTGTTGGATGGTGAATTCTCTGAATGACTTCTTTTGAACATGTCGGTGACACTGATATGGACTGGTAGCATTAACCCCATGGATGGTACGAAAGACCAATGGTGATATGGTGAACGGAAAACCCAACCCAACTCAATCATGGTGATGGAGTGAAAGTGTCATGTTCAAGAGTGACCTGCAACCAATAAAATTCTTCAAGTTTTCTTCCCTTTTTCCCCAGTCATTACTGACCAATACCTCTTTATTTTTGTGAAGCTTGAGGAGGATAACATATGCTTGGTCTATAATTTTCCCTTCAGGAAAACCTGTCGCTCTGTTTTTAGTGAGCCTAGTATCAGTGAGACTCGTTCTTGTCCGAGTGGACAAGTTTGTTGCTATTGCTTTAATGAGTTTAATGTCAAAGATAACTCGGTCCTTTTCTTATTTAGAGAGTTTGAAAAGGGACGAAAAGGAAACTCCAACAGTCCTTTTCGTGGCATAGTCCCTTAAATCCGAAAAATTATAAAATAATACGAAAGGGATGACTTTTCGATCGCTTTAACGACCCGAAAAAGACAAGTGCTCAATCTTTTTGTTTTATAATCCCTCAGGTGCAAAAAGATTAAAATTTATGGGAGGGATGGCGTTCCCATTACTTTAACGAGCTGGAAAGGCCAATGGCTCGACAATCTTTTTATATTTAACGAGTCTAAAAAGAGTTTAAAAGGGACTCGTTTTTTAGGAACGAGTGGTATTTTTGGGTAGCAACTGGTTCCAGGTAAGTTTGGAACTTCTCAAAACATGGGATTGTGAATAGGGTGGCAATCAGAATCACTCGTCGCAACTGTTCCTCAAAAGGGTAAACAATCAAGTGGAAGCATATGATCGGCCAAATGAATGGAGGTGACGGTGGGAAAACAACCAAGGATCACAAAGGCTGATAGCAAGGCGATCACAAAGGTTATTTACCAAAGGTGGATTCATTTTTTAATGAGCTTGAACCAGGAGAAACTATGCTCATAGGCGGGTTTATTTTTTAACAAGCTTGAACCTTGTGGAAACATTGCTCATAGGCAGGTTTATTCTTTAACGATCTTGAACCTTGCGGAAACATTGCTCATTTTCATTTTTATGTAAGCTAGGAATGACCAAACTATAAAGCTAAAAAGCAAAAAACACTAAAAAGCTAAAAAATGAAATTGGTCGTTTTTTCTTGTATAAAAAGGTTTGCATGCCCCCAGCATAAAAAATGTCTTCAGTAAACATATGGAAACTTTCTGTGGTTAAGAAGGATGATTTTTTGTCAATACTTAGAGAAAACACTTCCTGCACTTTGTCCGCCAAATAGGCAAAGGTGAAAGGTCACTCGGACTAATCACATAACTTACAGGGAAACTTATCTCTACAGCTGGGTTTGTCCGCAAAATAGACAAGGGTACATGCCCCCTAAGCTTCGTTACATTCACCAGACTACTCGCGGTAATTAGGTGGATGGAATGAAGGTTCCTTTACGAGATCAAGTGAAAAACTCGACTTGGAACTTTGCTCAGCCTTGTTTCATTTTCTAACGAGCTTGACACAAGACAAGGAATTCTACTCAAATCCTTGGTTTCATTTTTTAACGCGGTTGACACCAGTGAATGAACTATCCTCTAGCGACCTTTGATCACAACTCGTAAGGGGTCATGAAGAAAAGATCTGGTTCCAATTCCCCCAATACATAATGTACAACATCACTTAATTGAGTCATGTCAGTCGAACTATCAAAATGGTCAGAGTCCTTCTTAATATTTGATGATGTAGAAGATATCATATGACACGTTTCCACTGTGGCCACTTTTGCTAGATTACTTGAAGGTGGGAGGGTAAAAGTACCCATTAAGGATGAGTCTTTTAGGAGACCTACTCCAACATGTTCAAGTGATTGAGAACTTCCATGGATCAATGGAATGCTTCCAGTAGCTTGTGAACTGTTGGGGAAAAAGGTTACTTGGTCAATGATTATAATTCCATCTTGGAAGGGAAATGAAATCTTTCTAAAATATGTCAACACAACGACAGCCATAGCATAAATCCAGGGCTTTCCCAGTAAGATATTGTAGTCAAGGTTTCCATCAATGACCTCGACTTCAATTTCTACTGTCTTGCCCCCCAGTTCAGCCTGGAATTTACTTAATATCCCATATGGCGTGTATGTTCTTCCATCGAACGCTTTTAATGTCGTTGATGATCGTGACAAGGATGGTGAGCCTAAAGTTTTCCAGCAACTCATTGACATAATATAGGTAGACGCCCCCTCATCAATGATTATTCGATGAACAGTTTTATTGAGGGCTTTTACTTGTATAAGGAAAGCGAGTTGGGCCAGTAACTAAGGTTCATATCCTTTATGGTTGAAGGCCACAAGGTTGGAATCCACTGGGTCAATCCCACCTATTGCTGATAACAAAGCCTGCTTTTGGGAGGGGCAATTCTGCAGTACTTCAAGTGTCAACATAACGGATGGTGATTGGGCTAGATCCTCCACTATATTATAAATTTGTGTTTCTCGGGCACGAGGATTAAATGTCGATTTATGTACTACTCCCTTTGGCAGTTTTATAGTCAGTTCAAGAATGATGGGCGGAATAACTTCAGGCGAAGTTGTTGTCGAACTAGTGGGTTGATCTGTAGCCTTGTTGTTCAACGACTATGGATTCCCCTAATATTTATTCCTTGTCGATAACAAAGCATCATTTTGTTGTTTCGAGATGGATAGCATAAGCACTTGGGATGGGGAAGCATGATCGATAGCAACCAGGTTTGTTTCTCGGCTCGGAAACAGATGAGTCAACACCATTGGGGTATTTGAAGTTTTTAAAAATTTCATAACCTTAGTTTTATGTGGACAATCTTTCGTGAAATGCTTGTCGTCACATATGTAACATGGATAACGAGGTTTCTTTTTCCCAGTAGGGTTTTCAGAAGATTTTTCAGGAGCTGAATTTTCCTGTTTCTTCTTATTATTTTTCCCTTTCTTCTTGCCCCTGGTTGCTTTGGTTCTTTACCCTTGTCAAATGACATGGCATTAACCCCCGAGGCAAGAGGTTCTTCATTTTATTTTTGACTAGAAACTGTGCAAGCTTTTTTAGATGTAGCCTTTGCGGTTTTCGTGCTTGTGGTACCGATCACGCCATTGCCGACATGAGAGTATTTGTTTGATTTAGGAGGGGGGGGAATAGAAAATTCTGGTCTAGGAGCGTCAGGAATTTTGTCGTAGAGCGTGCCAAACTGAGTATAGATCAAGTTTAAATATTGTGCATGAGCAATAACTTGCTCTTCAGTGACAACTCCTCGCTCAGCCACATCCTCTGTAATAGAGGGTAATAATGACTTTATAAACCATTCAACTAAAAGCTGATCATGAACATACGTCTTTACCATTCTTCGACGACACCACCATTCATGAATATGATCAGATATGTGAGTGGCTGTTGTCTGTTTAAAGTTGGTAAGGAGTTCTGTCCCTGTTTCGTACCTTATGGATAACTGAAAATGGGTTAAAAAGGTATTGGCAAGGGTGCTGTAGTTATCAAACAAAGTTCTAGGCAATTCAATACACCATTTTTCTGCTGGACCAGTTAGCATTCGTTGAAAAAGGCGAATCCTAATCGAATCATCATTCAGGGTGTTAGATGAGCACCACAAATTGAATTTCATTACATGATTCGACGGATCTTCACCTGGATTTCCATTGAATTTAGGAATATCAAAGGGAATTTTATGAGGAATCACAAGCTACCAAGGGGCGTAAGCAATTGGATCATCCGTCAACCGGTTTAGATCTGGTAATTCTAGAGTCGCTACAAAAGGTAACTGTTGATTCAGGTTAGGCGCAGCATACCCAGGATAAGATGGAATCGCCTGAGCAGTAGGTCTTTGCGTACTAGCATAATGTATCTGATGCTGGTAACTTTGATAAGGTTGATGGGCATAACCATTATAGTATGGTTGTTGATAACTGTTTTGGAAATGTGGTTGCCTGTTACTTACAAAGCCTTGTTGCTCAGGTCCTTGGTATGATTGTTGGAATTGCGGTTGTTGATATTGTATCAACCATGGTTGTTGGACCATTTGTTGTTGTCCAATACTGGATGATTGACTAAGATGCAGAGTGATAGTACCTGTTTGAGACTGAGTCGTTCTAGGTAAGGAGGCACTAACCCAAGGTTGTGACTGAATCACGGAGACGAGAGGCTATTTTGTTGTAACCTAAAAGACTTGAGGTTGACACAAAATAGGTAGGACTTATACTTGCGATACAATCACAATAGGAGGTGTAGTGGGAATATTCGACACAGGTTGGACTGGTTGCATTGAATATACAACCCTTGGTTGTTGAGGCAGTATTGGTACCTAACTGTTGGATGTAATTCCAATTTGACCTGAATTTTTTTGTAAAATCTCATATGGTTGTTCTCTAAGAATGAACAATGAAAAGGCATACTTCCCCCCATATGGGGGCAATCCAGTACTTAAAGGGTAAGTCGGCCTCTGAAGACATATTGGATCAAGTTGTTGAGTTTCAACATGAGAAATACCAGATGAGATTCCAGATGAAGAAATAGGAACAGACCATGTCGACGAAACAGTCCCTGAGTGGACTCCGACTTGTTGTTGATAACTAGTCGGGACAGATGGTATACCAGCAAACATTGTAGGAACAACAGTAGGAAGTTCTGTCGTAGCCATGTCAGTTGACACAATCCTAGATGTTGATGGTTTCTCAGACATATTTAGTCTATCCAAAATATTTCCTAGCGATTCAACAGGAACTTGTGATGAAGGATGATTAAAAGAACTAACTTCTGTAGTAGAAGGAGATAAGTGGATCCCAGTTCCAAAATGCAATGGAGTACTGGATGGAAGATCCTTTACTATCTCTTCTATGGAAATTAGTACATGTGGAAGAGGTAGACCATCAGGTCCGTAAAATATTTCTGGAGCTGAAGAAGGTATAACTTCTGTAGTAACAGATACTGGAGGAGTGGCACCTTCTGAATTCTGGAATTCAACTTCCAGATGTTCAGGTAAGTGAACTTCAATTTCTGGTTCAACTCTAGATGGAGTTGTCTCAGGTATAAAAGTGCCTACTGTTACATTAGGATCAGTTCTAATGTCCTCTTGTAACCGTGGAGCTTCTTCTATAAAGGCAGATGTACCAGAAATGATTGGAGTAACTGTAGCCTTTGTTGATGTTGAAACACAAGTTTCAAATAAATCAGGTGAATTGGACTCATTTAAACGAAACCGTTTTGCCTGGGATGGTTTCCTCTACGGGGTCAAAGATGGTTGACTCACTAGTCTCCGCGAAGGACAGGGTCTTGATTGACTTCTTTCCACGATTGTGGATTACTTGACCAACTCAAAATTAAAGGGGAAAAAGCTATTATGATTCAAATAAATTTTAAAAAACTTTGATGCAACTTGCTTTTTCAAATTTTAAGAGTTGAGAAAAAGCTAAAGGTGACTCTAGTCGCCTTCGATTTTTAATGAGCTTGAAGTGACAAGTGCTCAGATGGACCTTTTCTTTTAAGGAGTCAAAAAGAAATGAAAGTGACTACTCTGGAAATCTAGAAAGAGGGATTACCAAACCGATCGCAAAACTGAAAAATACACCTTGGTGATAAATGATGGAAAAATTACCAAGGACTTATGTACGGCAGTCAATCTTCGCGAATGCTGTCTTCAGTGCATTGCGATCGATAAGGCGGCAGACACGACTTCCTAGGAATAAAGGATATTAGCCTATTGTGATCTCCCAATATATACTCGACGGTACGGGGAGCACAAGTCTGTACTGGCACTTGTCGTATCAAAGAGAAGGAATCACCCAACCTTCGATGAAAACGATAATTACCAGGTTTTACAACGCCAGAACACGTCTCTAGCCTAGACTTCTAAATGTGTTGCGTTAAGTTCCAAAGCATTTTTATGTTCATTGAGATTTATTTTAGAGTTGATCTTGCTTAGAAGTTTGTCTTTCAAGGTTCACCGCGTGATGTAGATGTAAAATTTCTAAATATGCAATCTAAAATGATAAACAGTCGTTTATTTTCTTTTAGCAATGAAAATCCTAGCTACAAAGGAAAGAAGATTATGATTTTTTTCCTTCAGCAAAGAGTATAGAGCACACATTAAATGCACTTTCCTAAATCATATTCTGCATGGATTCAACATGCAAATGCACACGCATGTATTTTCTTTCCTCTTCCTTAATGTGTGAATGCCAAAAAGGAAAGATAACATATCTTAACTATTTTCTTTTAAAGCGACATTTTTAACAATTTTTTTCCAAAATGAAAGGAAGACTAAGACGACACTTTTAAATTTCGAATTGAAAACTGCTTTCGACACTTCAAATACTAATATCTCAAATCAAGTACAATGACAAAAGTACAATCAACTATCTAGAAGAGGAAAACTTTACGACACTCTTCTTTTGATTCAAAATGACAATTACGACACTTGCATCAAAAACGACAGTTCGATTAAGCTACTCTTAACAAAGGAAGACTGTATATGATTCACAAATACACAAATCCATTTACAATTCCTAACTAATGGAGGCTAAAATATGTGAAGGAAGAAGGTTTCAGCAAGAAGATAATGATCATGAACAGCAAAACTACAGAATAAAGCTTAAAACAAGGAGGAAAAACCAAATTTCAAAGAGAGAAACAGTATCACTCAATCATCGCACCTGCAACACAGGGAAACAAGGATGCATCTCACCTGCAACACACGAGAGGTGCGATGCATACAGGCTGCCCAGTTACAGACAGTGCGATGGACTAGGGAGTGAAATTGAGCTTGGCTTTTGCTCAAAATTTGTAGCTAAGTTCAGTGATTTAGGCTGAGTTATGATGGACAGTAAAAAGAAAGTATAGAGGTATGATCTTATGAGGTTATTGAGCTACCATAAGGGCACTTAGAATGCTTGTAAGTTAGATGTTCAATTCACAAACCAACCCGGAGATTGACTGAAGCAGCATTCATCTACTTCGCAATTGCATAACAAAGGCGTTTCGAAGGCTAGCTGGCTAACTTCAGGCTCCGTATGTAGTTTATAAAGCAAAAAATAAACAAACAAAACAAACTATTTGCTCCCCAGCAGAGTCGCCATTTTGTTTCAGGGAACACTAAGTGTCGATTCAAACTGCTAGTCCCACTAAGATGGGTAGCTATCTTAGAAACAAACAATCAAAGTAATTCGAGATTTCCTTTAAGTGCAATAGATAAGAGGGAAGAAAAGAGGACTAACCTGGATCTTTCGCTTTGATCCTTGCTTGATTTCTCTTTCCCTTGATATAATTTGCCACTCTTCTCTTACTTATCCCGCTTTAAAGAGTACCTTTAGAGTCAAAGTAATAGAAAACCATCAAAGCATCTCTATCTAAAACATCATAAACAATGCGGAATCAGAAACACATTGAACATACAATTGCATTCATAAACAATAAGATTCACAAATACATGATTATATGGAGGAAAACTCAAAGAACTTTATTAATTGTAAAAGAGAGGATTACAACCCAGCTGTCTGATCCAGCATCATCCTCCCAGCATAAAAGCCCTCTTCACCTTATGAAAAGCAAGCCAGATCACCCAGCAATACAATATCTCTTCTCACAGATAAACCAACAACACTTCCTTACAAATTACAAAATTCCAACGTCTAGATCTCTCAGATGAGGGATCCATTTATAGATGTCTTGCAAGGGTGTGAGTCAGCTCTGGGTTTTTTATTAGTGTTATTCTACTGATAGTTCTTGGTTCCACTTGGATATTTCATTGATCTCTTACTCATCCCTGGGCGAATTCAGAGAGGCAAGTGTCATAGGAGAAGTTTCTGAAAGATTCCATGAGCTTCCACTTAGCAAACTCTCTCTACCATTTGTCTATTATCGCTCATCGCACCCCACATAAGGCCATTTCAGTATGCATCGCACCTGGCTAGTGTGGCAGCCAGTGTGCATCACACCTTGACCATGGAGCAGTCAGTATGGTCCAATTTTGGCCAGTTCTAAGTAGTTTTTCAGGTGGAACTTCTAGGAAATGATGTAATCAGTTGACCATGATCCTTTAGGGTGTAAAACAACACTTTTAGGGACTAAAGAGCCCTTGGTTTATGGACATATGAGTTTGGGGTTGCAGTGCCCAAATATGTCTATAATTCCTGGGTAAATTTGTCACTCGATTAGTGGAAAATAAGGCAGATTTGTAGAACAGTTAGATTGTTGGTTCATTTTGTAAGGCAGTTAACAATAAAACTCATGGGAGAGCTTAGGGGGCAAGATATTTTTGCATTTTTGACCAAATTGAGCTCAGGAAGAGTCCACCTAGAGGTTTTTGGATGTTTTGAACCCAATGGTGACCTCTAATTTCTTATTTGAGCTATGTTGGCAGAACCAGAGATGTAGCCCAGGAGAGGTGAAATGCGTCAACAAATATTTTGTTATTCTCTTCATTATGCCTGTAAGAGTTATGTGATATTATGTTTCTTATGTTAAGATTACATGTGAAGACTAACTCATGACTTGAAGAGATACTGGAAAAATTTGTTTTGTGACAAGACCTATTTTGCCTTGCAAAGCGTCAAAACGGTCCTATTTTTATTTTATTTGATTGTTGAGAAAAGGAAAGTGAACACCTCTCCATTTTTAGATCAGGTTGATATGAGAGCACCAGGTTGACCAAGTCACAAGAATGGGATGCAAAAAGAGAACCCATAGCCTTTGAGAGGTAAAGCTTGGGTGGACTTGTTTGTAAAGTTTCTTTGTTAATTTGTAATTACTTGTTTCTTTTTACCTGTTTAGGTACTTTTGTAAAGTGAACAATCATTGTCTCTATGTTCAACAAGTATGTGTTTTCCATTAATGTATGGATTGGCTAGTTTACAAGTCCACATATTGAAGGACATTTTGGGAATGTACAAGATTGTCGTTCAAAGTTTTTTTACAAGTTTGTCATGTACACATTGATGCAAGTATTTGATGTGAAACTTGTGTGATTAGAATATTTGTTTTCAAGATTGTACATGATGACTATGTTTTGTGGGCAAGGCCAACATTATCATTGAAAATTCACAGCAGTGCGTTTTTTATGTACAAGCTCGGCTTGAGGACAATAAAGCAAGTTTATGTTGCTTCTTATTTCCAAGATGGAGTCAAGTTTGTCTTCAAAAATTTAAGTTCAAGATGAAGTTGGTTTTAATCCGTGCAAAGATGAGATTAAAAAGAATGTTCAGATTCCAATCTTCAGTATTGTGTTCCTGCAACATCGATAAGAATGTTGGCTCAATTGTTAACAAGAGAGTAAATGTTGACAAAGAAGATAGATGAAGTGGCAACACTATATTGACTAGGGAAGTAAAATTTTGGTGTCCAAAAGTTCCTAGTAGAGATGTGTGATCAGGGGATCAATTTTTTTCTCAAAAATGAAATTACATAGAAATTCTTGAAACTAGCATCAGGTTGACGTGCTCATCATTGTGAATCCAACGATGTTCGTTTCACCTCAATCTGACACTGTATTCTCAAGTTATCGCTTGCTGACTGTTTGGCCCAATAGTGAAAAATTTGAGGAGGTCTGTTGACTAGGTTGACCATATAGTGAGTCAGTAGGGTGACTATGCAGGGTACGAGCCAACGAAAAGTTTTCAAGTGGCATCCTTGAGTTCGTTGATTTTTGGCGCATTTGATTGGTTCGTGTTGGTTTTATGTGGACCAATAATTGGCTACCACATGGCATAGTCATGCACTACCAAGTGGCACCTTGGGGTCAATGAAAATTTTGGTATGCGTCTGAGAGATGTTTAAGGGATTCGAACCCCTGACCTCCCACTACACAACGAAACGCTTCACAAGCAAGCCACATGTTATTTCTTAACATACTATAAAACGAAATATTATATAAAGTTCGAAGCTTTTGGAGGGAGGGTTCGAGCTACCAACGCTCGCCCCAATCATATTCATTGTCATATACCCATGACACAACAGTGGATAGGGGCTCCGGAATTTTGGACCAACCCCTTATCATGGCACTAATCACATGATCCTGGGATTCAATGGAAGGCACAAAGGTGGAGGAGTGCTCGGTAATAGCCCCAGGTCTTGAGAATATGCTCCTCTAAGAAATTGTGTCGAAGGCGCTTGTGGAGGCACTAAGGCGAGGGGGCCAGCGTTAGGTCTTGTGGTCAATGCACATGACCTTGGCACCAACATTTAAGGGCCCGACAAAAAGGGTGGGTGGTTAGCCCAACCCTTGGACCCATGGCGTCCACTTGACCATGTTCCCGTGTTTTTAGGGCTAGGCCGGTGGGGGAATGCATTAAGGCCCAGCGCACGACCTTATGTGGCCTATGTGACCACACTTTTCGGACTTAAGGGTTATTGGAAAAAATAAATTTCCAACAAATTGCACTAGAGGAGGGAAAATTTGTCTATTAGTTAGCAGAAAACAGGATGGATTTGTAGAACAGTTAGATTGTTGGTCCGATTTGTAGGACAGTGAACAGTGAATCTCATGGGAAAGCTTGCAAGGCAAGATCGTTTTGAGTTTTTGACCAAATTGAGCTCAAGAAGAGTCCACCTAGAGGTTTTTGGATGTTAGAAATCCAATGGTGACCTCTAATTTATTATTTGAGCACATCTAAGTATTAGTTTTGTAGGTTTGAGAGCAAGGGTGTATGGATCAATGAGGGTTTGGAAGTAGTTCTAGAAGGTGTTTGAGCATGGAGAAGGCTTTCTAGGGGTTTTCTCACCTTCATAAGTCTAGTGCAGTAGTTGTTACCTGAAGGGTTCATCTCAGGTTTAATTTTCTCATTATGTTATCGAGGGAAGTTTTGTTTATGTGCTTCAATGTGGAATTTAAGTGCTCACATGCTCATTTTAACTCATTTCAGTTGAATATGGAATATTTGTAGTTAATGATTTGTGTTGTTGTTGTATGTGAGAGTTATTTGTAGGAGAAAATTACCTTGTAGGGGTAATAGCCACAAGTTTCCACCAGAAAACATTTATGTATTTCCTTTTTTCTACTGAATATATGAGTGGTCTAGCTATGTTGGCAGACCCACAAATATAACCCATGAGGGGTGAACTCTGTCAAAAAATATTTTGTTATACTTTTCATTATGTCTATATGAGTTATGTTCTATTATGTTTCTTATGTTAATTTTACATGTGAAGGCTAACCCATCACTTGAAGAGACACTCTAAAACCATGTTTTGTATCAAAGCCCATTTTACCTTGCAAAGCGTCAAAACAGTCATATTTTTATTTTGTTTGATAGTAGAGAAAATGAAGAAGACTCCTCCATTTTCAAATAAAATTTAGTAATTATCTCAATGGAAGATCTCATAGGAAAATGACAATGTATTGAGTTCCCCATATATTTTTTGTGACCATGTGCAGATTTAATAAAATCACTACTCATTTGTGTCGAATTGTTTTTTATTACTTTCACTTTTGGCAAGTCAAAATCCAAATTTCAAATAAATAGTAGAGAAAGGGTTCTATAATGAAAAGTCACAACTCTTTTATGGATATTGATTGAATGATTTGAGCTAGAATGAATTAATTAATCCAAAAACTAGAATTAGACAAAAATTGATTAAACAAAAGTACATATAAAATATTACAAATTTAATTAAAAAATAGTTTTATATTTGTGTGAATTGAAACCATTCTACATAAATATATAAATTTTATCCTATAAATAATAAATAAAGGTGTATATATAACCAAAATAAAACTGATTGTAATATATTATCTTGTTGTAGCAGCTACAACCACCCTCCAAAAATTTTCTTAAATTTCAATTTTGGAGCCTTCCTTTTTATCCACAAGGGCTCATCTTGCACTAATCCAGGTATTCATGATTCGATTGAGACTTATATTTTCATTTTTGTTTTTGATTGCTTGTTTTCACACTTAGCTAATCCTTCTAAGTCACAAGTTGATCCCCCAACTTGGTCTCATAGCAATTTTGGGCTTGCCTCCAGAAACTGTGCAATCCTTGAGCGAAAGCACCCTTAATGATGGGAATTGCGCAGTTTTGACTGGCATTCAACCTCGAGCTCAGAAATTACATAGTCATGGAAGGAAGCCTAGCACTGAGCTTAGAAACTGCGCAATCGCTCACTAAGCTCAAAAACTTCACAGTGCACTAAGCTAGAAAGTTGCCCAGTTCCGAGGCACTGTACAATCTTTCCCAACATTGTGCATTGTAAGTTTCATCAGAAACAAAAAAATACTAAAAATAAAAACGCATCCTTAAAAAATAAGGATCTATTTTTAGTATCCTGAAGGAGGCACTTTAGCTATTTTTAGAAACTTCCGCCAAGTGTCATTTTTTTCCTTGATTTTAACCATGTGCCTAATAAACCCTAATTTAGCCAAATATATTTAATTGCCGCTTCTAGAGCTTATTTTCACATTCGATATTGGAGATCTAGAATTCCGAAGGAGATCAAGGAACTTTCGGTGCGATCATTGTCGATCTTTCGAGTGAGTTTCATTTTTGTCGTCTTTTACTGCTTTTTCTGTCATTTTTTGTCGTTTCACTTGTGTGAGTGTTGTTTCACTTATTTCTCTTCATAGTTGTTGACGTTTCAACTTATTTTAACTTTTAAAAGTGTTTTTTTTAAGTTTTAGCTTGTCTTTCACAAGTGTCACGTTGGTTTCTTTGTTTTGCACCAATGGTCGTTGTTACGACAACTCTCCTCATATACTTGATTTTCCTTTTGTTTGATTAGTTGCTGCACTAGATCTACATGGATTTACTCATACTTAGTCAAATCTGCACTTAAACTCTCACTATATCCCATATTTTCTCATTTTCCACATTTTCCTTGGGAAGATCTGCACTTTCCTTGGCCGATCTTGCCTTGCCCACATGGGTACTGTGCAATCCTAAGGCTCAAGCCACAAGCTGGCCTTTGGAACTGTGCAGTTCATAGTACAGGAAATATTCCACTGCGCACTATTTAGTTCTAGGAGCCATCCTCTTACCTTGGCCACTAATATTATGTAATTCTCAATCTCTCCCAGATCACTGCCTTCATTAAACTACACATTGCACAGTTTCAAGCCACAAGCTTCAAATCTGGCTACTGGGATTGCACAATGCGTAGTTTCCATAGGGCAACCAGTCCCTCTCGTCAATGAGAATTGTGCAAAGCTCCCCATCAGATACCTAGTTTGTTGCTCGAACATGCCTTGAAATTAAATTTGTTAAACTCTGATGGTTGCTTGACATGAGTGTCATTTTCTGTCCCACATGTACAACAGTTGTTGAGCACCTCTCCAGCGGTTACTGTTAACATGGCACCTAAGAGAGCTGCTTCAGAAGAAACCATTGAAAGCAGTACTAGGAAAGTGGTTGAGCAAGCCTCGGTATGGTATGTCTCACCAGGGGGCACCTTCCTTTCAGTGTTTGGAGGAGATAAGTCTCTATATGTTTTACCAAGGTATGCCACCGACAATCTTGTCATGCAAGAAGTGTCGTATCATCTCGCCACATGGTTGTCAGTGGCATTGCCCAGAGAAAAGAAAGCACCATGGCCCACTCATCCTTTACAAACTAGATTATACGAAATAAAGAACTTGAAAGTCACAGATGCCGAGGAAAAGGAGATAGTGCAATTTTCATTCGGTACATGGGACTTTAATCTGTATGATCCCTGTGGTATTTGTAAATACCATTGTGTGATAGTTTACTTTTCGTGGATAGACGGGGAATTCCATTGGCTAGAGAAGGATCCATGGAGGTATTGCTACATCGCCTCCAAACTCCATGAGTCGGTCAGTGTAGGAGGGATTTCACAAGCTCCTCCACAAAAGACAACAACTCCAAAAGAAACAGCAGCATAACGCAGCCATCCCATGTAGGACAAGTGGGAGAGAAAGATTACCAACACTACAAAGGGAGAATAAAGATGCAAGATGAAATAAAAAATAAAAAATAAAAGAAGAAGCAGAGAATATACAGAGCAGATTAGAGGAAGAGAAAAAAATAAAGGTTGTAAGAAGAAAAATTGAAGTTGTAGGAGAGAGAGAAGAAATTGGAGGAAGAACAGGAGTTGAGGAAGAGAGAACAAGAAAAAAAGCGAAAGCAAGAAAAATAATAAAGGCAAGGCGCAATGATAGAGGAAACAATGTCGATATAGGTTGAAGTGCAGGAACATAACCAACCAGCAACTGAGAAGGAAGGTGAACAGACCCAGGATCAGGAGCTTTCTCAACAACTTGAGCACTTGATTAAAGTGATAGACATGGATATGGAACAAGAGTCGCAGAATGAAGATGTTGATCTAATATCGAGCATACCACAGGTCATCACTCAGTCTCCACGACCTCCAGCAACAGAGCCAGCGCCAAGCGAGGAAAGGAGTGTTGTTCCCCTTGATGATAGTCAGGTAATGGATGTGTACAATCTGTCATTCGATGAGTTTCAAAAGAGGATTGTACAAGCATGGAGAAATCAATTTACGAATAATCATGCATTGCCTACATTCGTTAGAGAAAGGGTGATAGTTTTAAACACTAGGAAGCTGATCTGAATGGAAAATGGCATCAACCCATGGTATTCATCCACCCATATTATTCATTAACCCATGGAATTTACCCATGGCATTGTAAATGGCATCTGCCCGTGGTATTGTAAAATCCACCCATGGTATTCATTCACCCATGGAATTGACCCGTGGTATTGTAACTGAAAAAAGCTATAAGTAACAAGTCACATTTTGTAAAAGGACAGATTGTCCACCACAATGTAGCCTTTACAGTTCAGAGGCATGTAGCCACCACATCTCTTCTCAGAGATAAGCTACCATCGCCCTAGCTGGTTTATTTCCATTACTATTTTAAATAAAAGTTTCTTTGTGGTTTTTGGTTATTGGGCATTCTCCTTATTTTTCTTCTAGCAATGCAAGTTTTCAGATCTTGGGGGTCTCTACCCCAAGATCCATTTCAATCTTTCAGATCTTGAGGGTCTCTCCCCCCAAGATCCATTTCAATCTTTTACATCTTGGGGACCTCCTCGCAAGATCCGGATCAATGGTATCGAATCAGGTTACGATTCCATGGGAATGAGGGTTTCATGCATATTTCAGTCTCAATTTTTTTGCAGGAATGTTTTTTGGTCGGTGACTTTGCAGATCCGATATGAAACATTTGGTACAAAATTTGAAAAAACAAATACCAGATCTGGATTCCTCTTGAAAAATCACCCAATTTCAAAAAAAAAATGGGTCGAATCGGAGTCCGGATGTGGGAGATATCGCTGATTTAAAATCAGCTATTTTATCAGAATTTTTGTGACGGCGGAACTATTGCAGTGCGAATCTGAGATCTCAGAGTGTCCAGATAAGGATTTCCAACTCATGGGAAGATGAAAAATGCTCCTTCTACTTCTAAAAAAAGGTTATAATTAATATTCTGAGTTATATTGGCCGAGTTATGTCCATTTTAATTCTGGAGCAGCATTCAGAGTGGGTTCCCATTGGAGACGTGCCCTCCCACCCCACTTTAGTAGGCACCTGCTTCACATTCATCAGTTTCAACATAGCAGCATTCGGCTTGGGTTATTTGGAGACGTGCCCTCCCACCCTAGGCTATGTAGGCACCTGCTACTTCGTCAACAACCAACATCACGGTTATGGGTCATCCACAAACCCACACTTCATCGAAGTCCATTTGCTAGGCCGCACACTGTCAGTATCACAGTTGGTCACAAGCATTACAAGGTATCTCTATCCTCAGATCTTCGTTCATCATGGTTATGGGTCATCCACAAACCCACACTTTATCGAAGTCCATTTGCTAGGCCGCACACTGTCAGAATCACAGTTGGTCACAAGCATTACAGGGTATCTCTATCCTTGGATCTTCGTTTATCATGGTTTTGGGTTAACCACATAAAACCCTTATCTTCAGTGGCTCTTCATATTCAACAAAGGCTTCGCAGGAGGGAACTTTACGCAATGGGGACCATTGCTTTTTAAGGAGGGAGGAATGATCCGAATGGAAAATGGCATCAACCCATGGTATTCATCCACCCATATTATTCATTAACCCATGGAATTTACCCATGGCATTGTAAATGGCATCTGCCCGTGGTATTGTAAAATCCACCCATGGTATTCATTCACCCATGGAATTGACCCGTGGTATTGTAACTGAAAAAAGCTATAAGTAACAAGTCACATTTTGTAAAAGGACAGATTGTCCACCACAATGTAGCCTTTACAGTTCAGAGGCATGTAGCCATCACATCTCTTCTCAGAGATAAGCTACCATCGCCCTAGCTAGTTTATTTCCATTTCTGTTTGTAAGCATATTTCAGTATTTTCCATTAATGAAATGAAGTATTATTTCCGCTGCATCTTTGTGTATATGGTTATCTCTATAATTTGTTGCGTTCCTATTTAAATCCGAATCAGAAGCATCCAAATACAATTGTCAAAGCCACCTTTTCGTATGCAGAAGCAACAAGATCAAACATTCAGTGTTTGATGGCCGAGAATGAGCATTTGGCACGGAAATTGCAAGTTTCCGGGAAAGAGACAAAACAACTCCATGTAGCAACAAAAAATGTAGTTTTTTCACAGGTTTTCTTAGAGGAGATGAAAGCAGTGATACTTGTTGAAGTATCAACACTCGAAGAAACCATGCAGAAGTTCTATGAGGGGCTTGTCACTGTACATAAATAAGTTTTTTGTTTGCATGGCTTATAGCAATAGAGAAAAGAGTTTGTTAAAACGCATAAGAACATACAATCATCCATTACCTACGTGTAAAAGAGGACAATGTGATACAAAGGAGCACTGCTTGACTTAGTGAAGAAAATGAAGCCACAAGAAGAGCTGGAGAAAGCGAAAGTTCAAATGTTGATTCAGAACAATAAGAAGCTCACCTCATTTATTTGTAGCATTCAAGCCTTATACATACAGTGTTTAAGTAGTTTGGATGTCTTGGTGAGAACACACCATATCCCATAAGTCGGTTCACTCACCAAATCCAAACCCATGAACCAGGTCGGGTAGGAGATCAAAAAGTACTTGGAGAAGCTAAGACAGAGTTCCACCAAGGAGGATTTAGACTTGAACAAACAGAGCATGTGGAATTACAAAGGTGGTCCTGTCCAAGTCAGAATAATATTGCTCATGCTTCAGAACAAACTTGAAACTATTTTCAAAATATTGCACCTGGGTGCCATGGAGGGTAGAGTCTGCTTCCAACCAGAGACCATCACGCAGTTTGAAGACATCATCGCATAGTATCAAGCTTGGCACCAATATGTGATGGAGAAACAAGAAGTGGAGGTTGTTGAACTAGATTTCTCCTAAACTCAAGCATCATGGTATTATGTCTTGTTTCATTGTCAAGTTGTCTCTACCATATTTTTTCTTACATGGGTACAAGTGTAAAATGTAATATTATTTGTAATTATGTTGTAAGTAAGATTCCAAGTGTTAATATTGGAATATGAAGAGTCGTCATGTAATGTAATAAGTCATTTTTGTAAAGAATTTGAAAAGTCACAAGGGTAGTCCAAAGGTCACAAATGGGAGTTAAAGAGTCACCCCCTCTTGTTATAAGTACAACCTCATAACTCATGTAACATGGCTTTTGGGAGCCAAGCTTTTGGCTAGGCTTAGGCTTAGGCTTAGAAGGAGCTTGAGAGTATTGTGAAGAGTTTTGGCTTCTCCGTAGTGTAGATCGAGTATATGTATTTGGAAGAGCAAGTGTTATAGAGTTTAATGTTCCACTATTGGGAATAATGGTTTAACAATGGTGTATTTATTAATGGAACTTTGACTTATAATAATAAAATCAGAGCCAACACAATTTCATGCATATGTTGTGAACATAGTAGGACTATTCTTGTTGTATATGCAATGTATGTTATTTAAATTATGTTTATGCTTATGAATTATTTCGCTTTCATATGTATAAATCTTATTGAATGAGTATTGTTGTATTAATTCATCACTTTAAGTTGTGGACTATTCTGCATATTAGCCTGTGATATCATTATGCTCATGTGCCACTTTCACATTGCATACTATTACAATATTCCAAATGGCGCACTTATTTTCTCCTTCATGTTTTGGAACCTTCATGCATTGCAATTGACTTTCCACAGGGTCGCACACTCACTCTCACCCAAAGTTACCATACTTCACTTTGCGTGTTTTCGCACGTCAAGGCATAACATTACCACCCATTGCTAGGACTCCTACACAAAACGATGTGAGGTCTAGTTGGGATTTCATATCATGGAGATCCCCTGAATGTTGATGGATCAAACACTGTCAACGTATCTATAAAGTGGCTTTCATGATCTATACCCTCAATATGACTAAAAAATGACATTCTAATTTGAATCCCTTATTGCTTAAAGTAGAAATCTAACAATAAGGTAGCAATCTCACAACAACTTTCAAATATTTTGACTATGGAATTTGGATTAAAAGATATGAATGCATCATACTACCATTTAGTAATGCATTCTTATGCCATGTCATTTTCCCTCTTCTTCCATTTAGGATAGATGGTGAGTTGGGAATTAGTGCTAGTACCAAGAATAATTTAATCATATTAAGCCTATTCAAATTAGATATATCAGGGATAACAAAGAAATTATTCTCCAGGTGAGTTTTACCTCAATGTTATATAAGGAATAAGATCTTCAAAATTCTTCAAAACTTGAGATTTGATAAATGCCTTTATGAATTGAGCCTAAATTTCTCCTCTTTCTTATTAAATATTTTACCTCAAAATTATATAAAGATATAAGGAATAATATCATAAGATTCTTCAAAACTTGAGATTTGATAAGTGTTTTCATAAATTGAACCTAAATTTCCGTTCATTTCTTATTAAATATTTTTAAATTAATGTTATTTATTCGATAGCATTCAAAATATCTTAGTAAAAAAAAATAAAAAAAATGAATAGATAGATTTCTACATTGCCCTTGCATGTGCTTAAATCTAATTTCAACCTATAAATACATCCACCTCCAACTTTCTTTTGAGAATAATTACATGTCATAAACCTCTCAATTCACTTACATCATAACTATTAATTATTACACATTTACAAAATAACAAATTATTTTTTTATTTTTACATGTTATCTCTAATTTCAAAATACATTTTTTATTTACTCTATCAAAAAAATATATATATCACGCAATCTCCTTTTTCAATTACTAAATATGGATAACCAGCGTTTTCAAATGGAATATCTTTCCGACACTCTAACTTGCCGTATTTTCATCAAAATGTTAAAACAACATCGCGAAAATTAATATAAAATGATCATCCTCGAGTTTAACAGGCTTTTTAAAATTGAATATCTTTCAAATACTCTAACTTGTCATGGTTTTTTCAAAACGTTAAAACAACATCACGAAAATTAATATAAAATGATCAGCCTTGAGTTTAACCAACCTTTTAAAATTGAATATCTTTCGAACACTCTAACTTCTCATATTTTTTCATAATATCAAAACAATATAGGAAAAATAATATAAATAAACATCATTAAATTAATATAAAATTTGTTTCTTTGGAGTAGCTCAAGTGGTGATGGTAGTGGAATGAAGTCTCACCAGACCAGAGATCTTGGGTTCGAATCTTCTGCTACCCTCTTATGATTCATATTAATTGAATATGTTTCGGGTTCGAATCTTCTGCTACCCTCTTATGATTCATATTAATTGAATACATTTCCAATCCGGTTAGCGGTTTCCCAGTCAATTATAGTCGTTAGCGAGTCTCACCATTCATATTAATTGAATACATTTCCAATCCGGTTGGCGGTTTCCCAGTCAATTATAGTCGTTAGCGAGTCTAGCTCACCAATTCAATTTGTACTGATGATGAACCACACTCGTTGGGTTATAGCCATTAGGGTTAGCCATTTTCGAGTGAAATATAGCCGTTAGCCAGTGAAATATAGCTGTTAGCGAGTCTAGCTCACCAGTTCAATTTGTATTGATGATGAACCACACTCATTGATGATGAACCACACTCGTCGGTCCGTTGGATGTTTTGCTCTATGTATTTAGCATGCAAGGTGGATCAGTTCAATTTGTACTCATGATGAACCACACTCACTGGGTTAGCCGTTTCCCAGTCAAATATAGTCGTTAGCCAGTCTCGCTCACCAGTTCAATTTGTACTAATGATGAACCACACTCGTTGGTCCGTTGGATGTTTTGCTCTATCTATTTAACATGCAGGGTGGATCTTATTCTTCAACTTGTACTGATAATGAACCACACTCGTTGGGATCTTATTCTTCAACTTGTCATGATGATGAACCACACTTGTTGATTCAAAATGTGTCAACAAATGCATTCGAATGTGATTGTGAAAAATCTTCTCAAAAAATACAATGATCTTATCTATTATCCCTTGGGTTATAATTCCACAAGGTTTAGTATTAACTCCTTGGGTTTATAATATCAGTCCCTCGAATTTATTAATCTATGGGTTCATATTGCTAGGTTTATATTTATATTACATAATTTCAAATTAAATAATTATAGAAAACATTTAATATTAAGTAATAATGGTTATAAACAAATAATTATTACTAATTATAAAGATAATAATAAATTTTTTATTGCATTCAGCTTGGGGTAGCTCAATTGGCAATGGGTGTGGAAGATATATATTTTTATTGCAATAGTGTTTTTTTGGTTCAAATCTTCTGATATCCACGATACATAATGATACATAATGAACACAATCGTATTTTTTTTCAAATCTTGTGCTATCCACGATCCATAATAAACACTTAGTCCTACCAAACTTACAAAAAAATATATTGTATTTTTATTATAATAATATTTTTTAAATACAAATAATATATTTTTCATAATAAATACAAATAAAACCTCAAAGTTATATTTACCACACTATAATTATGAGAATTTCTACATCCATTAAATTATTCTTCCCTAATCATATAATCGAAATCTTGTACTATTCACTATACATAATGAACACTTACTCCTACCAAACTTACAAGAAATATATATATTTTTATTCTAATAATATTTTTTGGTAAATACAAATGATATATTTTTCATAATAAATACAAATAAAGCCTTAGTTATATCTACCACATTATAATTATGGGAATTTCTACGTCCATTACATTATTCTTCACAATTAATACACTAATCACATAATCGATCTTAAATTATCCGAATATCCGAGGGATGTTTCCGAATATCCGAGGGATGTTTTAGAAATTGAGCTCCCTAACAGGGTGTGTACAAATAACCGAGCTCTACCAACTGAACGGGCTCTGTGATCCCAAACTGATTATTTAAAAAACTACACTCAACGCGTCAAAAATGGTTCAAAATTCAAAGTATTTAAAAAACTTAATAGAACGTGTCAAAAATGGTTCAAAACTCAAAGCTCTATACGAATTTCCCATACCAGTGAGAGACCGATTATAACGCATCCTTCAACTTACAGGCATTTTCCAATACAATATTCATGTACTGTGATCTTTTCCACCGTTTGCTGTGAGATAGATTTCTGAACACATTTCTTCGCTAATTTTGGCGGCTTCCTTGACAAGAGAATGCACATCAGTCTTCAGAATTGAATCAATGCTCGCAACACCTGTTATTCCATCGTTCCACTTGAACCATCTACTGCTCAACCCGCATTCCCATCGTTTGTTCCTCACCATGTTACTTCTTCTCTGCCCTTCTCCCACAATATGAAATTCGAAATTTCCAATCCTCTGTCACATACGTTTCAGTGTCCTTGTAGCGTACATTCATAACCAGAAACCTGCCCGGCAGCGGAAAAACGAGAAACTGGTCAGCGGTTCTATCCCTCCATGCTTGCTCTACCCATGCAACCATTTCGGGGCTAATATTATCCGGGCCTGTTTCGTGACTCGTAACTCCCAGCCTGAAATCTGTTTTTGCTTGCCCTTCTCTACAAAATGTCACGAACCCATGTCGTTTTCGCAGCTTTCTAACTCTCTTAATCACTGCCTTTTCTTCTAACCTAGATGGTAATTCGTTACATCGCAAAGAAGGTCCCCTACAGGGGTTTTCTTAAGGTATCGATCTCTTCTCGAGGGATCTGGTAGAAAAACGAACGCTTCCTCTGCAATTTTAATGGCCTCATCACTAGATGCCCCATTAATTCCGTGAAACTGAATTCGTAGCAAACACCTCCGATACGCCATCTCAAGTTCATATTCCGACGCTCCCCTGTCTACATCCAGAACCTAAAAATTGTATTTTTATTACCTATAATATCCTCAAAACAAATAAATTGCTTAACCTTCACTAAATAAATTTAAAACTCTCTAGTTAAAATTGTACCTGAAAATAATCTTTTGCATTTAAAATGCGTCTAACTTCACTGCTCTGCAACAGACTGTCGTTGCTGTCATTCCGAACAGAGGTATTATATTGAGAGAGTTGGTTGTCTTCGAGATCTGCCACGTGAATGCTAATTTTCTTTCGAGTGGAGACCTTCACGTATCCTAGAACTTCTAACTTCAGCCGGAGATCTTTTACAGCCGTCTCTAAACATGCAGTAGAGAAGAAGGATTTCACCTCCTTTCGCCGACACAGGTCTTGCAGGTCTCCCAGGGGAAGAAAATCATTATCTTGTAAGTTGTCTAAACAAGGCCCATGGAAAAGTTGCTTTCAAAATCGAATTGTCAACTTTACATCTCTTGTCGCTTCGACCTCGTCTGAGCGCAGGATTTTAAGACATGCAAGCAACATAGTGTTATAAGCGGAGAAGTCCCAGTTCGGAGAGAATACAGTTTCTGAAAGAGCGACGGTATGCGAAAATTGACTGCACAGGCTATTTACCTTACATTTCAGTTGCATTTCATGGCTAAAAGATATCGAATCCTCCAGGCATTGCACTTCGGATTTGAAACAGAAAAATGAATTTTGGCCTTTTTTATCCCCAGAGGTTTCTCCTGAGAAATTTTCGAAGCAAATTTTCTTTACAGAAAATAGGGGTTCTGCAACATACTTACAAAAACAGTAAATGTAAAAGTCTGGAAAGAAACCTTCGGATTTATCAATAACAGAGATTATGAGAGCTTCAATAGACAAAGCAATGCCATGTACAACTTCCCCTGATTTTCCGCATATTTCGACTTTTCCATGAGACAATCCGACGAAAGAGATCCCCGGGGATTTTCGGAATTTCTGAATAGTTTTTCCACTCCTCCCTATAACGGCCGATGTCGCTGAACCTGGGGGTACACGTATCTCCCAGTAAAATTATGATGGAGTCTTGCGGATCGATTGCCGGTGTTCCATTGCTTTTCTCATCCACCCAACCACGTTTGCATTGTGTTTAACATTGCATGTTCCGCAAAACAAAAAGCCATTCCGACATTAAACTGGAAAACCATGTGAAGAGAGTGTACAACACAACACTTGTGTTTGAGTGTTAGTTAAATCACAGTAATCAATTCTCTGGTTTGGCACGCGCAGTGTTGGAGATATGTGCTGTGGATAGCCAGATCGTAGCCGCCGGAGGTCAAAACCGTCATTAGGCGTGCAGTGTCAACTCAAAGTCCGTGAATTGCCCAGTGGATGCCAAATCCGAGCTGCTGGAGGCAAAACACGTCATTATATTTCCGTAGAGATTTTTCATTATGGTAATGTAGATTGTGTTAAAAGAGAATTTATTTTAAAGGTGGTAAAATTTGGCAAGAGCTAACGGGCATATTATAGGCAAAACACGTCATTATATTTTCGTAGAGATTTTTCATTATGGTAATGTAGATTTTGTTAAAAGAGAATTTATTTTCAAGGTGGTAAAATTTGGCAAGAGCTAACGGTCGGTCATATTATAGCGCATTAAATGGCCGGCTACATGCATCCCCGTTAGCTCTTTAACACGCCCGCTTACGCGGGCGTGTTAAAGAGCTAACGGGGGGCATGTAGCCGGCCATTTAATGCCCTGTAGTATGCCCCTTATGCCCCTTAGCTCTTGTCGTAAAATTTATCTTCACATGTGTGAATTGGTAGGGGTGGTTTTCTTAAGAGGAAGGTGATTTTTTTGGGGTGGTTTATAAGTTATGGATTTTTTTTGGTTCAACAGTGGTTTTAAAATGATTCTACGTATCATTGTAAAATTTATTATGAAAATTATATAATTTATGTTTTATTTAAATAATTTTATGGATACACCTTTTTTAACCATGATTGCATACCATTTTATGGATGAACCATTCTATAGATTGTAAAGTTAAAGGGCTTATAAAATATAAACCCCTACAAATATAAAAATCCTAGAGGTTCTAAAAAAACATAAGCTCTATAGATCAGTTAGATTACTTTATAATAACAAGAAGGGTTGCATCGCAAGTCCCTGCCTCGAAGGGGAGCTTCAAGAAAACGCATTTAGTATGTAGAAAACAATAACTACAGTTTAGCATGTACGCTAGCCATCCTATTGAATCCAGTGCAAACAGTAACTATAGTTTAGCATGTATGCTAGCCATCCTATTGAATCCCGTACAAGGTAGGAGTCCTCAGCGGTCATAACATCAAGAGGGCAGACTCCAATTTCTATCCCAGTGGGTTATATAAATGGTGGATTTAATGGAATTGCTCAGCAAACTATTACAGCCCTGAGGACCACCCAAGGATATAGACTAAAAGAGGTGCAGAAGGAGAATGAGAAATTCACGTAGGTATAAGAGGTTTACTCTATCACTAGTATGTAACTTAGAGTATTACTATTAGCTAGCTCTTTTATAATCAGCTTGCATATTCAACATATTACCAATTACAATGGGGCAAAGTGAAGCGTAGAGATGGTGATATCAGATGTTTAAAATAGGGATATGCTCTTCGGGAGATTCCCTTCAATATGTAGACAACTGGCTTTCACTCTAAGGCTTAAACCAACTCTATGGAACATAGTGCATGGACAAAGAAAGCTGATAGTATAAAGTGCTGACTTGGCTTGGCCACAGAAATGCATAATTATATATATAATGAGAATCATTCAATCTATGTGGTGCTTACATGGTTAGTTATAGATAAAATGATTAGATGGCCATTTTAGCGCATTGTAGTAACACTTGAACCCTTCGAAGGGGTCCCCACTAAAGGATGGCTCGAAGCCCTTTGTAGTTTGTAAATTGAATTATCATAAGAAAATATCTGAGCAAGCCAATTCTAGTTGGAGCTTTCCAAACACAGGGTTCTCTAGGGTCACTCTTTATGTACCAGTGTATGTGAGATTGTTATTTTGTTCAAGGATAGATGTAGAGCATCTACAGTTTTAGTGGATCTGGAAACAAGTTACAGATCGATATTTACTTGCATATCCTGGAGAAGATACTCAAGGGACTGTAGATTATGTTGATCGTTATCCAGATTATAATGTTACAAATCGAGACCTAGAAGCAGGAGTTGACTGTGCAGTTGGTTTTTATCGATGAAGCAGCGAATGGAGCATATCCATATTCTACAGAGCAAGAACGGGCCTATTGAATCCCGTATAAGGCAGGAGTCCCAAAATATAATCTAAGACAACAGACAGTCAGGCTTTAAATCCAAAAACATATGAAAGAGAAAATTAAATATGTACAATCTAGTAACTACCCAAATATGAATATACACAAAAAAAATTGTAGAGTGGGGAACTTGATTTCAAGATCTTGTTGGACACAAATCCAACTTGTTTCCTGTACACAAATGTTAATTTCCTTTCCTGACACAAGATCTGCATGGCCAAGTTAAGATAGAATCGTGCAATGAGTGAAAGACATATGTAGGACAGATTAAAGAATCCAAACCTTGCTTTTTAAAGTTATACAAGCTACAACACCTTTTTTACAGTTATTATGCTGATTCAGGGAGCACTACAGTTATTATGTTGATCCAGCCAGCAGCCTTTGTAGCTTATGCGTGCACAGAGTTGAAGGCTACATAGCCATGGTGCATCAAGTACGTGCAAGAAAAATATTTACTCTTTTATAATAAAGCATTAATATGAAGATTACAAGTAAAAAATGTTGTTTTTAAGCATTTAGTTTGATTTATTGACAGATCCCACTGTGATGAACTTGTACTGTGGTTCATAGCTTTTGTTTTTGTATGAACTAGCTTAATATACAATTTTCTGCCAATAGTGTTCGAGTTTGGTCACACTCAAAGTTCAGATAATATTTGAACCATATTGCTTATTCAAAAAATATAAGCAGTCTAACTAAAAAGTTTCCAAACCTGCTCTGGAATGCTTGCCTACAGCCATAATAAAGAGACCATGTTTACCTACAGCGATAATAAAGGGACCAGTAGCCAGAGTTACAAGGGCAATTTGCTAACTTTTTATGAATCCCACACCATGGCCTCAAAAAAATGTTGCCATGTGTCACTTTGAAAAGCATTGATAGCAGTAGTCAGGGCATTAGCTTCTCCCGGCTTGTTCCCGCCTATGGGGCTTCAAATGATGTAAATTGATCCAATTTGGTTCTAGATGCTACTCATTGGTTTTCATTATTGGTTCTCATTATTGGTTCTCATTCCTGTGTAGGAATAGAAGAACTTGTTGAGCAGTTCTGACGCTACTTCCCTTGGACAAAGGAATGAAGTGGTTCTTGCTTGGATCAACATCAAGACAGAGAGGAGAGGGAGAAAGAACTGCTATTAATGATGGATATTTGGGGTCAATACCTGGTTCTGTGGAATAGCTGGGAGAGATGGAAAAGTATTGAATTAATTGTCTCACTACTCGCCTATCATCCGATTGTTTGGACGTCCCAAGCATTAGATAAAGGAGTTCTAGGCAGAAGAGGTTCATTAGAAATTTCATATTGGTGGTGGAAATGCAGCTTCTTAGCTCCCAATTGATAGGGAACAAGGACTTCAATGACATTGCTTTGGATCCACTAGTTGGGGTCAGATCCGCCTCTGGGGACTTCATTAAGAGGTTCAGCTATGTGGGTTATGCTTCCCCTGGGGCTCCTTGCTAGCCTTGTGAGAGTCACTGGCAATGGGAGAAAGAGAATAAGATGGATGGGATTCCTTCCATTTTGAGAAAGAGAAAGATAATTCAGATAGTTTGAGGCAGAGAAAGAGGGTTCAGATACCAAGGATTCATTTGATCGAATAGATAGGCTTATGGCTCCACTTAGGAGGTTGCTGGGGGGAATGGGTTGCCCAAGGGTTTATTTCCTGAATTTGGGAATTTCGTTCTGTCAGGGGCCATCCTTTCTTTGCCTTTGAAGCTTCCCGGTTAGCCAGTTGCAATGAGTCAACATTGGATTCCACTGGTTTATTCCCAGGCACTAGAGTGGAAATTGAAATCTAGAGATTGGATCAATATATCCTGGTTATGAAAATGGTGAATCAAAAGAGAGATATGGAGAGAAGCCCTTCCCTTCACTCGATGGAAATGCAGATGGATCGGATTCCCTTTAACAACTCGCCCAAAACATCCATGAATTGGTTGTTGGGAGCCTTTCTCCTACTGGAAAGGATGGGAGATCATTAGATGTTGGTACCACTCAATTGGATGCTGATGAGCTTCCATTTGAGAGATATGGAGATTGAAATTCCTTTGTAGCTTCCATCGGAAGGAAAATAATTGGATGAGTTTTCCCTACTAAGCTTTCCAGGAGAGGCATCAGATGCCACCTACCTCCCAAACTAGCTTCATGAGCTGGTGGTTCCATTTGTTGTTTTGGGAGTGAAAGAGATGGGTGTTAATTTGTTGGAGTTAGCTGGCAAGTAGATGCATAATGAGTAGTTGGGCCTATTGCCTTGAGTGAGGTAACTAATATATACAGAAAATTTCCCTCACCAAATAATGGTCACTTATAGCCCTAAAGTCAGTAAGTGAAAGAAACCATAGTTGAGAGAAACAAGCTTGCTTGCCTATCGCCTCCCCAAGGCATAATGAATTGAAAGCCAAGGAGGATTGAGGGGAATGAATATGGGGCGTAACTAACATGAAATCTTAGTTAGGACTTTCCAGATCTAATAGCGCACAAGAAAGAAACTTCCTATATACAACTTAAGGCCGAGCCAAGCCCCTCCCTACAAAAAAGAGAAAAGTAAGGTAGAGTAGCGGATTGAAACCCAATTCCAAGTAAGGAAAAGCTATTTGAAAACCCCACTTAATAGACAGAATTTCATTTGAAAACCATATTTTCCCATTTTTCCGCTGCGATTATTGTGCCCTTTACCCCAAATGCACTCTCCAATGATGGCTCATCAGAGTTCATCTTAGACTCTATTACACAAAGTTGAGGAGAAAAGAATAGTATCTGAATTATTGGCATAGGTAATCTTTCTACAAACAATTCCTCATTTTCCTCATCCTCTTTTTCCTCTGTACTCATGTTTCCACTTCTATCCTACTTCTAGCGACCTTATGGGTTGGGGGTGAAAAGGAGGTACTTCAACTTGGTATTGATCTCAAATTTGGGGGAAAAGTTGTGGCATACTAGAGCTATCATCACAAGCAGAGCCCCAATATGGCATTACGAGTTGTCCTTTATCTTCCTAATGTCATCACAATTTTCAAGTACGAGAGGCTGCATATTGCCTATCTTTCAAGTTTGACAGGTGGGAAAAATAGAATCTGTTGCACCTACAGCTCCCAGAAAGCAAGCAATTATTGACAAAAAAAAGTAAGCAATTATTGAGAAAAACACAGAAAAACACACTTTCTATTATTATAAATTCAATAGGCCTTCAACTAGAAAATCAATTTCTATGACAATAGATGCTTTAGACCTTGCAAGCTAAGAGTTCAGTGCAGAACTATGTTTTAATTACAAATCAAGTGGCACCTACAAAAGACTTTTTTGCAATATGAAAGGCATAAAAGGCAAATATGAAACCATAGAAAGTATTGCAACCTTGTTGATAACCTATCACACGTTAATGATGATTGGGAGAATAACATTGTTCAAGAGAAATCCACTTCTGAAATTAGTGACCAAATAAGATAGTGCTTACGAGGACAGCAAGGGAAAAATGTTCTACTGAACTCCACTTTCCATTCAAGAACTGTATTGAAATCCTCTGTAATCATAGGCGTGTTCTCTTTGGACTTCATGATTCACAAGGTTATTTTGTTCATTCCTGACCGGATCTCTTTCTTTCCTCAAAGAGCGTAGTTCTTCTGTGGTAAAAGAGAAAATATCTTTCCTTATCTCACTTAGATATCAATTCACATAATAACATAGCTCATCGTAAGTCGAGCAAGGACTCCATGAAAAAAAAACCCACCTACACTTTGCAGAAGAGAAAGTTGAACTTGCAATGCAAGGGGTAACATTAGAACCCTCAAACAATCAGAATATATGAAAAAGAGGAAAACAAAATTTTATAAACCCTTAACAGAGAAGAATGCATCGATAGTGTTTTCTTGCTCTCTCGCAAGCCGCGCTATGGGCCTGCTCACCTTCGAAAAATCTTTGAGCGATGCCAAAAGAACTGGTACCTACCATATGTATGGCAATAAACAATACTTGTGCCACTTGAAATACCCTTTGTCCAGTCTATGCACTTCAAAGAAAAGAAACTATGAAATTTGATGAGCCCAAAAAGATAAAGAGTGTTGAGCATCGCTAAGGTAAAAACGTTTTCAAGAGCATAACAGAGAAATTAAAGTTGCAGAGCTCAATTTGAAAGAGAGAAAGAATAAATAAATATGGTGTGATGAAGAGGTAAAAACCGCTTAATTCTTACTACACCTCACATATAGGTTCCAAATAAATGGTTTCTGCAGATGTTATGAATATGGCAAACATTTGATTCCCTACTTCCTTCAGATTTCGTATTGAGGGTTTATAAGCCTAAGTTACATACCACACAAACATCACAATTCAATTTACTTAAATATGAAAACTGCTACAAATACATGAAAACTACTAGAAATACATGGAAACAAAAGTTTGAATCATTAAAAGAAAAGGTTGAACGTAACAAAATTTTGAATCGTTAAAAGCAAAGGTTGAACATAACATTGAACGTAACAAGATATGTGGCTAAATATAACGCATCATAATGCATAATCGAAACGTAGCTGAAGATCAAGACAATGGTGACAAGTACCGGTGGTTTCAGGATTTGGTGAGCTTGTATCATACACCTTTGCCGATCGAGCCCATTGTAGGAGCTATCCGTATCATCGGAGGAGCTTGTGTCGTGTTAGATATGTTATAAACATTTCTTTAGCGACGCATTTATGGGCGCTCAATCATATTGAGGGAGCAAAACTCCATGGGCCTCATGCAAGCGATTGAATCCGAGTTTTCCCTAAGCAAGTTGCAGTGCCACTCCATTGCTACCACAAGAGAATAACTTGTTGGTAGAACAACACCATAATGATAGGAGATAGATTGTGTAGATTGGGGTTCCATGAGCCCTTAATTGCCTATGTAGAGGGAGATAGAAATTGGTAAGCATCTATTATGTTATTGTAGATGGAGTAAGGATTTGTGGCGGAAGACACTATACCCAATTCAGATGGTCAAGGACAATGAAAAGGAAGTGTCAAGCGGCCCGACGCATCAAAATGAATTAGAAGAATCATCTGGAAACAACACAATAGGAAAATTTGACTTAATTAATAAGGAAGTCCCACCAGATCTTAGCAAGGCATGGGGCTAAATAAGAACAATGATTAGAGAATCCTTGATAAGCATTCTGGGCATATTATCAGCGCTGAATAGGATGGGGGACAGACTTTGATCAGGAACTGGACACATAAGCTGATGATCAGATTGGTTCATTGCGACCCACAACAGATTCAAGTTTAATTCAATTGAGTGGAGTCTTTCTCGACTAGGTTGTTGCCTAATGACCATTATTATGGGACCATAGAGACTGATATTCTTACCACAGAATACTATAGATGCAGGTTGGCCATAAAGCGTTTGACTGTCGGGGCTGACTGCTCGAATTGGATGGGTTGAGGGAGCTAATAAAAAATATAGCATAGCAATGTAAGGGCAAAGTGAATAACGCAGGAGGCTTGCCAATCTGATCCCTGCCCAGTTGCAAGAAACAAATGATTGGCATGCCCATTGGGCTCTGTAGGATTATTGCAATCACACTTCCGCTCTAGGTGACTTCTACAGATATGGATGAATCTTGCCCGCCACTGATTCAAAGAATTGCAGGGCCTGTCTGAGCAGATTCAAGAACTGGCAAAGGCCAAGCTGAGCGCAAGAGAGGCAGTATGGTGCATGAATTGTAAGACAGAAAGCCACTTATAGAATGATTTCCCCCTAACCAAGAGAAACATAAAATCATAGTTGAACTGGAAATTCGATGAGAAGGTATGTATCGATCTTACCAATGTTCCTTAGCTTGTTCTGGTTTTGTTCTGGTTTTGGTTCTGTATTAAGCTGGATGTTTTTGTCCGGCTTGAAACACAACTCGAATGACCAGGCAGACTTGTGCCAGAGCAACATGAAAAGTAGGCAATATGCAGAGTACACATTACAACAGACACAGTAGACACATTGCAACAGACACTGTAGACACATTGCAACAGGAGGTAACTTCAAAGACTAATAAATGCCCAGGGAAAGCCATAGACAATATCCGGGAGCGGGAGCTAGCATTTCTTCATACGGCTAGATTAATGTTAACATTAATCAACAACTCCGGAAAGAATGAACTAGAATGAATAGACAAAGGCAAGATAGCATATGCTTTGAGCCTCTCTACCCTGGGAAGAGGCCAAATAAGACCGTAAATCAATATTGACTTAAAAACTTTGATTATAATCGATGAACAAACGCTAGCAAACAACTCAACTAATACTAACTACATCAATTTCGATTACTATAATCCCATACCATTGCTAAATGGCAGGGACTAATAAGATATTTTGTTAGAACAAAAGTTCAAATTTTCACTTCCTTCCCTTACTCTTAGAAAAGTCATATTTAAATATCTAAATGTTATAATAATTGTAAATTAATTTAAACAAATACTAAAAATAATTTGTTTAACCAAATTTATATATATATATATATATAATTTTTTAAATTCAAAACTTTCAATAAATAAATATAACAAAATTAATTAGACGTGACATCATTAAGTAATATAATATATAATGCGATAAAATCGAATAAACATTAAAAATTAAACCTTTTCAAATATTTTAGAATATTCTAAAACTAAATATGTAAAGATTGTAACATCACTATATTTCTCTTTAACATTAACATGGTGAATATCTAACAGCTTTAAGGTTACACACACTTCAATATAATTTTCTTGATAACTTTTTTAAATTATGTATCTAAAAAAACTTAATAAACGTTTGTAAATTATGTATCTAAAAAAACTTAATAAACATACACTCCACATTAATAGTAAAACTTGTCCCAAAATATAAAGCATGAATACATGACCTATTGATTTCCTGTCCAGTTCAAACGCTTTTGCCTCAATTACAAGCCTTTAGCTCCACTCCGTGAAGTAAATTTAATTCATATCAAAATAAATACATTAAATATATTTAACTTATATCATACATTTTGTGTATAAGGAAGATAATAAATATATATATCTCCATCACATGTAATTCTAATGTTTTTTTTTTTAAATTTTATTGTTCTGTTTTATATTTACATGGATAAGTGTGCTTATTTCAAGATGGTTTTTTTAGAATTTTAATTTAATTATATGTAAATATTTGATGGAGGGTAGAAATTTAATCTCTATAAAATATTTCTAAATATTCAGAGTGGTATTCACAAAACAAGGATAAAATTATTTACGAGTTAGTTATTCTTTTTTAATTAATTGATCTCAAATCAATTAATTAAAGAAAGTAACATATCAATATGGTAAAGTGGAGGTAAATCTTCATATTTAAGAATATTGTTATATGTTTAAAAATATTCTTAACCATAAAGATTCACTTATAGTTTACCATGGAATTTTCAATTTGTAAATAACTTTTGTTACAATACTATAAGTGAATATCATGGCTTATCACTACCCCACGACCAATATAACATTTGTTGGTATGACATTTTTTTTAATTAATTAGTTTGAAATAAATTAATCAAAAGAATATAAATAACTTAGAAATAAATCTTAACTTTGATTTGTGAATACTACTATGAACATTCCCCATATTTTAGGGTAGTTAATTCTCTACCATCTAGTTAATAATTACTAATAATTAAATTAAAAATGTGAAAAAACTATTTTGAAATAAAAACCAATGTAGTTCATTCTTTTTATAGTTAACAATAATAATAAGTTAAAATAAAATTATAATTTATTTAAAAAAAATAAAGTAATGTGAAATGTATTTTGGAGTAACTGATTTGATGTTTATTTATCATGAATCCATATCCATCCACATTTACAAATCTTTTAATTTATATGATTATATTAGTATAAATTTATATATTCAATTATACGATAATATAAATTACCATTTAATATTATGATATTATAAAATAAATTAATATAAAAAAAATATCTTTACTTTTAACATTTTTAATTTTCATTTTAGTTATTAGATAATTTATTTTAGACTTAAATTATGAAATACAGTGTTTTCTTATTATAATAAGATCGTAAAAACAATAGGTAAGTATAAATGATCAGAAAATGATTCTAGATGACTTTTCACTCAAAAATGAAAGTCAAAGGATGCTTCTAAAAATAGTCCCATTGCATAGATCTTGTCAATCTGAATCTAATGCAATTTGAATGGGCTAAAATGGAATTCTGATGAAGAAGTTATCGCAGAAAGAATATTGCCATTGTCCTTTGAAAAGGAAGCAAATTCTTATAAAAATGGTCTAAAAGACTCATTGAAGAAATCACATCGCAAATGTGCCAAAGGAAAAGACTTAAGGTAAAGGTGGAAGGAACCCCGATTGCGACCTTTGACTTATCGCATCAGAGGTAGGCCTTCGCTCGATATGGGGACCCCAGGCAGAGCGATATGCCAATGCGATATGCGACGTGCAATATCGACGATCAGCGGATCAACGAATTGGCGGTCGACATAACCAAAGGGAAGACCCCCGGGGTTGTTGCGACAACAATATTGCGATATGCGATAAATCGATGGGCCGATGTGCGATCACACGCCAACCATCGGATTGATGAGCAAGATCAATGGTTAGGATCTGATCGGGCGATTGGAAAATCCCCGATACAAAGGGTCGTTACATGTGATTGCAACATGCGATTGTGATATGTCAATAAGGGGCGGCCCCGATGGAATTATAGACCTGATTTCATAAGTTTTGAAATCCGGGAATTCAGGATTTTCAATGTATTCTCGTGTATTTGGGTTTTGGCCATGTGATTGCAATTTGCGATGGAATGGCGGACCCGATAAGTTTATAGATGTTGTTGCATTCTATTTGAAGTCTGGGTTTTTGTGCTGGATAGTGTATTTCCGTGTATTATCTCTGTGTATTAGAAATGTGATTATTTTCGGAATTAAAGCAGAGAAAGGTCACCGATTCCTTTGTAACTTCCCCTGATCATTGTGTCATGCTGCAAGCGGGTGTTTTGTAACAATGATGCATTTGTAACGCGCAGAGCCACAAAGCCAGAAGCCAGAGGGCCAGCCAAAGAGACAGAGGAATGATCATGCACAGAGAAACGGACAAGAAGCTGCAGAGCCAGAAGGAGGCCTCACAAAAGCCAAAGAGCATGATTGAGAGGCAGCGTAGAGAGTTTTGGAGTCACTTGGAGGTCGAGCGAAAACCAAAGAGCTCAGAGAAACCAGAGCCAGAGCCAGAGCCGAGAGTAGAAGCATAGGCCGACAAAGGTTGGAGGCAGTTGCAGAGAATAGAGCCAGCGTTCATTCTCAAGGTTCCAATAGTCGAGGTGGTTGTACGAGACCGTTGAATCCATTGAGATGGAGTTTAGAAAATCCTGAAGACTTCTAAAATCCATGGATCAGTAATGAAGCTTTAGAATAGGAAAGAGATCAAATGATCCAGCTGTTGTTGGTGTTCAGAGTGTACTCAAGATAGAAGAAGGCATTCTAGAGACAGTAAGAGAATTCTGAGGGACTTGGTGCAAGCTAGAGCAAGATAGCTCAGAGCGTTGATTGAAGGAGTCTAGTCCAGAGAAGCCTAGATTTGTCTGCAGAGAATAGACAGCTAGCGGGATAAGATGGTATTCTAAACCCATAGGTTCAGTGGTAAACAAATGGAGTTGAGCGTGGAGCTTGTAAAATAATTTATGCCATAATAACAGAGATCCTAGTTGAGTTGAGTAGAGTTCATGGAGACGTAGCCCAAGAGGTTTGGGTGAACTCCATATTATATTGTTGTCTTATGTGTTTACTAGTTTGCTGCTTTATTTACTGTTATATGTGTTTAAATATCAACATAAACAAATGTACATAAGCACTTGAACAATCTAAAAACAAACACAAGCATACACCTATTTCAAGCACTTTTTAATTCCGCAATTGGTTAATCATAAGCTAGATCTTGGAAATATTTAAGCTTTGGAAATGGGAGAGGTTCTTGTAAGCTGACAAGAAGCCTTTTAACCCCATTTTCAGATCAGGTGGTATCAGAGCTTAAGTTTTATTAACCCCACCTTCAAAGAAGGTGATATCAAAGCTGGTTATACGAGAGCAAGTGGTATCAGATCAGAATTCTTAATTGACAGAGCAAATATTGCTTGACTTGAAAGGTGTTCAAACAATAACAAGGATTTTGTTGTTTGATTGTTTGTAAATTGACTGTTGTGTGAGTTTGCAAAGGTGAAGGGAAAGTTACTGATAGCTAAGTCCAGGAGAGGGCAAGAAGGAAGAAGGGTTGAAGGCATTCTTCTTATCCCAAAGGACCTCAAAGCAATCCTTGAAGCATAAGAGGTTTGTTGCAAAAGGTCGCTGAATAAGCTCTTTATTAATCTTGTTTGAAGCTTTTGTTCGTTGGCATAATGACAAATTCTACAAGTGAGTCCTCAAAATCTTCTTTCTTCACAAGATTATTTGATGAAAACATGAAGCAATACTTGTTCATCATGATGGACAAGGTGAGAGAAATGTATGAGGATGGAAGGAAGAGCAGCATGCTTAGAGAGAAATTGAATTTTGTGGAGGAAGAGAAGCAGTTACTTTCTGACAAATTGCAGGAAATGGAGAGGCAACTTCATATTGAATATATGAACCTGAAAAGAATGCATGAGTTGGAGACACAAATCTTTGTTGCCAAAGAAGCCTTAGTCAAGTATCAGCTCAAAGAAGAGGTAAACAATTCCTGTTTGTCTTCAAATTCTTTTAAGAATGCTTATATTGGTTCTTTGGAAAACATACCAGAGGCATAGGTTCCAAGTTCATGTCCAAGATGAGCTATGAAGGAAAAGGCTTGGGCAAACATGCATAGGGTATTTTTGAGCCAATAATGGTTGACGAAAGGCCTAAGTATTTGGGTCTTGGCTGTGGACAATCTTATGGAGAAAGTTCCAAAGCTTCCATGAAGACAATTGAAACAGTTCCGAAAAGGAGTTTCATTTCAGGTCTTCTACCTCAAGAGTGTGAAGATTGTATTCATGGAGAATGCAATAGCTTGAAACATCATTTGTAAGATGCAGGTGTTCATAAGCATGCACTTGAACCAGAGAGTTGTGGAAACTTTGAAACCATTGAAGAGGTTGATGGTGTTCCAAAGGGAGCTACTTCTTCATTCAATTCACCTCCTCATGAAGGTAATAAAGGTGAAAGAAAAAGGTATAACACTGGTTCTAATCATATTCATTTTGATTATGTTCAGCATGATAAATTTCCATATAAGTATGGGAAAAAAATTGCATGTTCCTTTTGTGGTTTGGTTAATCATAATGTTTTTAGATGTTGGAAGAGAACCGCCACATACAGGAAACTTTTGAAGGAAAGGAAGCAAGAAGTCAAAGGTCCATTGGACAAGGCAAATCATGCTGTCAAGAGGATGCACATGTGCTGCACTTACTGCCATAAGCAAGGACACATTGCTGAAAATTGTTGGACTCTGAATCCAACAATGCTTCCACAAAACTTGAAGAAGGTGGAAAGAAAGAATGGTAGGTATGGGAAGAAAGATACCATGAATGATGTGTTTCAAGATGATTCACATGTTGATGCTGATGTGCAGAAAAAGGTAGCACCTTTGAAATGGGTTGGTAATAAATGGTTAGAGTTCTTATCCAATTAAAGATTGCATGTCTTTTTATTTGATGCATCTATTTGCATTTCTTTGTCAATGGTATGCAAGTTGCGGGATTTTACTAAGAAGGTGAATGGAAAAGTTGAGTAGGAGACTCACTTTATCGCTGCAACATTATATTTCATTTCAGCTTTGAAAGTATATTGTACTTAAGTGAAAGTTAAAAGATGAAATGCATGCATAAGCTTGATATGCATGAACACAGGGATGTGGATGACTTCCTTGTATTTGAACATGTATGTGTAATTAACTTGAAGGGTTGATTGCTTTGTTTTAAACATGCATGTAATATTGACTTGAGAAAATTTGATTTGATCTCCAAGATGGAGATAATGATGAAGTGTTTCATCTTTTGAAAAGAATCCTTGGGAGCTTTTCTACATGCTTGACTTGAAGGGTCAATTGTTTTAAAGGCATGTTTTATTGGATTGTTATCTAGTCCATCATTTGTATGCATATGTAAAGACATGGAGGTGTTCACAAGATGTGAAATCTGTTTCTTTTGTTGAAGCAGGAGTTTAGGCCATCTAGTTGTTGTTAACAATTGTTGTTGATAGTATGTCAAACAGGTACAAATGAAAATTTTGTGAAGCAAATGTAACTTCACATTTGTTTGAGCCACCTTGGATCAATGATCAAGGAAGAGAAGTTCAAACTACCTTCTGTAACCTTCTCAACAGGAGTTTTGCATGAAGCCAAGGAGGAAAACAGTTCTTCCCAAGAGGACCAGCACATCCAGGAATGAGAGTGGTCAAAGGCTTTGGTTCAGAGGCACTATGCAAGGCAAGTGTATGGAGGCTAAAAGAAGAAGGTATTGTTACTCTCATTTACTATTCAGATCGGTATATCAGTCTTTTGGAGACCAAAAGATTTTTAGTGGGAAGATGTGATCAGAAGATGATCCTAGATGACTTTTCACTCAAAAATGAAAGCCAAAGGATTCTTCTGAAAGTAGTCCCATTGCATATATCTTGTCAATCTGAATCTAATACAATTTGAATGGGCTAAAATGGACTTTGGATGAAGAAGTTATCGCGGAAAGAAGATTGCCATTGTCCTTTGAAAATGAGGCAAATCCTTATAAAAATGGCCTAAAAGGCTCATTGAAGAAATCGCATCTCAAATGTGCCAAAGGGAAAGACTTAAAGCAAAGGTGGAAGGAACCCCAATTGCGACCTTCGACTTATCGCATTGAAGGTAGGCCTTCGCCCGATATCGAGACCCCAGGCAGAGCGATATGTCGATGCGATATGCGACGTGCGATATCGGTGATCGACAGATCGGTGGTCAGCATAACTAAAGGGAAGACCCCTGGGGCCGTTGCGATATCGATATTGCGATATGCAATAAAGTGATGGGTTGATGTGCAATCGCACGCCAACCGTTGGATCGATGAGTAGGATCAATAGTCAGGATCTGATCGGGGTGATTGACGATCAGGCGATCGGCAGATCCCCGATACAAAGGGCCATTACATGCGATTGTGACTTGCGATTGCAATATACCGATAAGGGGCGGACCCGATGGAATTATGGACCTAATTTCATAAGTTTTGAAATATGGAAATTCGGGATTTTCAATGTGTTCCCATGTATTTGGGTTTTGGCCACGTGATTGTGATTTGCGATGGAATGGCAAACCCGATAGGTTTATAGATGTGGTTGCATTCTATTTGAAGTCCGGATTTTTGCGCCCGATAGTGTATTTACATGTATTATCTCTGTGCATTGGAAATGTGATTATTTTCATAATTAAGGCAGAGAAAGGTCGTCGATTCCTTTTTAACTGCCCCTGATCATTGTGCCATGTTGCAAGTGGGTGTTTTGTAACAATGATGCATTTTTAACACGCAGAGCCACAGAGCCAGAAGCCAGAGGTCCAACTAAAGAGACAGAGGAATGATCACGCACAGAGAAATGGACAAGAAGCCACAGAGATGGAAGGAGGCCTCCCAAAAGCCAGAGAGCATGATTAAGATGCAGCGCAGAGAGTTTTCGAGTTTCTTGGAGGTCAAGCGAAAACCAGAGAGCTCAGAGAAGCCAGAGCCAGAGCTAGAGCCAGAGTCGAGAGCAGAAGCAGCGGCTGACAGAGGTTGGAGGCAACTGCAGATAATAGAGCCAGCGTTCATTCTCAAGGTTCCAATAGTCGAGGTGACTGTAGGGGACCGTTGAATCCATTGAGATGGAGTTCATAAAATCCTGAAGACTTCTAAGAGCCATGGAGCAGTAATGAAGCTTCAGAACATCAAAGAGATCAAATAATCCAGCTATTGTTGGTGTTCAGAGTGTACTGAAGATAGAAGAAGGCGTTCTAGAGATGGTGAAAGAATTTTGAGGGAGTTGGTGCAATCTAGAGCAAGATAGCTCAGAGTCCTAATTGAAGAAGTCTAGTCCAGAGAAGCCTAGATCTGTTTGTAGAGTATGAACAGCCAGCAGGATAAAATGGTATTCTAAACCCATAGGTTCAGTTGTAAACCAATGGAGTTGAGCGTGGAGCTTGTAAAAGAATTTATGCCATAATCCCAAAGACCCTAGTTGAGTTGACTAGAGCTCACGAAGACGTAGCCCAAGAGGTTTGGGTGAACTCCATATTATATTGTTGTCTTATGTGTTTGCTGGTTTGCTACTTTATTTACTGTTATGTGTGTTTAAATATCAGCATAAGCAAATGTACATAAGCACTTGAACAGTCTAAAAACAAACACAAGCATACACCTATTTCAAACACTTTTTAATTCTGCAATTGGTTAATCATAAGGCCTTGAGAATATATAAGCTTTGGAGTGGGAGAGGTTTTTGTAAGCTTGACAAGAAGCCTTTAGTGCTCCATTTTCAGATCAATAAATCATTATTTTTTTAATTTCAATTTCTTCAACAATCCCAAAAACAATTTAAAAAAAAAATCAAAATTAAATAAAATATTAATAAAAAACATTACTAAATTTTTATATTAAATTAAAACAAACCTTCCTACATTCTTATATTAAATTAATTTTTTTTTGCTATAAATGGGTCATATAATAATAATAATAATAGGAAGTAAAGTAATGAAATTTCATTTTTAGTCCTTCTAACTTTATTATTAGATTTTTTTTATTTCTCCACAATATATTAGGTATTTGGAATTTGTTTATTTTTAAAAAATATTTTTACAATTTTATAATTTCACAAATAAAATATATATTATTTAAAGGAAATCAAATATTTTATTTCTTTTTCCATCACTCTAATTTAACAATCTTATATATAATAATTTTTCAAAATTATAAAAATTCATTCTCATGTTTGACTTTTAAAACAACTTCCATATACTTTTACCATCTCACAAAATTAGTGGTCTAACTCCACCCTCCATGATCCAACTCCAATCACAAATTTACGTTCAATGCAAATTTGCGTATATATATCAATACTATAAGCCATAAAACTAGTACTCATATATAGGGCATGGTTTCTACTCCACCATCCATGGTCCCACTCTAATAAGAAAGGTAAGTTTATTATAATTTAATGGATATATATTAATGTTATAAGATATAAATATCTATATAATGATTTGTTTAATAGGGAAATTTTCAATTTAAGGTGGATAAGTATTTTTTTAATTTTCTTAATTGCATACTTAGATTGATTCTTAATGGAATATTTTTAACATATACTTAGTCATAATGTTTATCAATGATTGTAGTATGTTACTGAATTTGTTAGGTTGCATTGACTTTTAATAAATTTAAAAAATAATATTCGTTCACGTGGCTCCCACCAATTTCATAGCATTTGAGATTATTCCAATTCCAATAAATTCATATTCTAATTAGATGGGGAAATTAATATATAAGCAAATTTTACTTAGAATAATAGTCCATTTTACAATAAGATTTGTAATTCCTTTTTTTCTCAAATTAAATTAAATTCGTGCCACATGATTCCCTGCCCACGAATTTCCTAGGGATTTGAGATTATTCCAATTCTAATAAGCTCATATTCTAATTAGATGTGGAAATTAATATATAAGCAAATTTTATTTAGAAAAATGGTGCATTTTACAACAAGATGTGTAATTCTTTTTTTCCTCAAGTTAAAGTTAATCCATAACCTTTTTATACATGGTTAGGTAATCATGTAAATGTGTACATTGATAAGACATTCATGTTGCAATAGTTTTTTTTGTTATATTTATAAAGCCTTTGGCTCTATCAACCACATTGATATAATTATCAAGTTGATGGTATGGATTTAACCTCCAGCTATTATTTTAGAATATTTTTAAGTAGTATTAAGATATCAAAGCTTGAAATTTATTTTAAAGATTGTTATGCCCTTTCTACCATTTTAATAAAATTAATTAATGAAACGAAATGTCATGTGAACATATATCATATAAACACGAGTTATAATTTTTTGGGCATGATGTATTATTAAGCTATGATATTGTAGGTCTATTTATAAATTAATTAGAATCTCATTAGTAAGATGAATTTCTATGATCAAGAATCTTGTTACATGTTTGTTCAAATGTATATATATTTAAATCATATATTAATTATGTCTATAACTACCACAACCATATAAATTAAATGGGTGGCATCGATTCATAATAAGCATACACACCTATACATCTCAAATTTCCAAAGATTTAAAAAAATCATAAAAATTAATTAAATTATTATTTTATTTAAAATAATTGTTGTTATTATTACATTACAGTGACATATAGGATCGTCTCTTACCTATTAGTCTAAACCATACTGAGAATTTTTGCAAATTTGCAAAGTTAATCTTTTGTTTTGATATTTTTATAACCAGTGACATCAGCGGCATCCCTCGCTATTGTTTTCGAGGATGAATGTCATCCCCATGCAATAGTGGGTTCTTTTTATATTCATTGTGTACTATTGTTATTTATGCGTGTATTGTGTTTGGTAAATGTTCTCGATGGTTTCCGTACTTAGAAAGCGTTAGCGGTATCAGGGTCATATTCTACATCCTGACAAATATAATGAATGGATCTCAATTTGGTTGATTTCTATCCATCCACATGTAACACTCAATTTGATATAGGTGGCTTTAGAAATGCTCAGAAGTAAAAAATGGCTTAGTAAATGATCAAAAATAAAATTTATTAGATTCTCATGAAAATAGGGCTAGATAAAATAGCTCATCGCAACATTTTTAATGACACAAACGACACCGCAATCCGAGTTCGTATGCAAAGGTTATGGGTAATCAAAGTTTTGATCAACTACACCGACTAGCTAAATTTAGCAGAATGCCAACTAAATTTAGAATACCACTAAATTGGGGAGCCATTAACGAGGCAGAAAATTGACACTTAATGTTGAAGGTTCCCGATGGTCAGAAAGGGAAAATTTGTCGCCTACTTAAAATTTCTTATGACCCTGAAAAAATGGTAGACGATTTTTAACTCACTTGTTTTTAAAACTATATATATATATAGATTGGTGGTAGGCCACCAGACCGACAGACTTGCCAACCCATCCACCCATATTTATAACACACTGTTGAAAATGCAACAAGATGATGGAGCTTAGTGAAAAGAATTCGCCTTCACTAAGTGGGCTCGGAAGCTATTTTTGGCGCTAAGTCTATTTTTAGACATATGGATCATGGTCTATGAGTTGCAGGATGCTATTTGTGGATGATTGGACATGTTGGTAAAAATAGATGGACTTCTATTTTTAGACATATGGGCGGAGTCTATTTTTAGACTGCCAGGCTAAAAATAGAACAGTCGAATATTACTAGCTCTTAATAATATTTGGACTATAAACATTATCTTATCCTCTTGGAGCACTTCAGTTCGAGCTACGGATGTGGCACATGCAACTGCCAGAAGGAAATACGCTTTTCTTATGGGTCAGTTGAGCTATTGCATGATGGACTTCAGTTAGAACTCAAGTGACTGAGTTTGGTGGAGTTGATTGAGGAGTTGATGGAGTTGTGTTCAATTTGACTTGGTTGAACTAGTTGTATTTAGTCTAACTGCAGAATACACTACTGATGAGTAATGTGAATTAATTATTAATTAATTCACTAATTATTAACTCATAAAGCAACTAAAGAATACATCAGTTAACTCAGTGCATGAAAAATTCAGTGGAGAAAAGTGTTAGAGGTGAGTGAAAGAGTGAGACTGCTATCAGTTGTGACTATAGCTATGCATGAGATATGCACAATCATTGATTGAGATTGCCAATGAGGATTGCGTAGTACAACAAAAGGGAATTCAGACTTAGATCATTCCTATTTCTCACATTGGATTGCGCAGTAGAGGCAGGCAGATAGCGGAGGAGATTTGAACCTGTGACTTGATTCAGATCTGAGCTAGTTTGCGTGTAGCAGGTGGAGATAGTACTGAGTACTTGTGAGGAGTATTGTACTATGAATTGTTACATGTTCTCTATCATTATAATATACAGACAGTTTGGGGTTTTCAGCTGTATTCTTTCCCCATTACATACTGTGTTAATGTGTGCATGTGATTGATGTTTCATTGTTTTTAGTTCCGCAAAATTGATGATCAACGTAGAGGAGGTTATGTATTATGCATGCATTCCGCAAATAGTGTATAATCAGGATAATCTCTGTGAATAAGTGTTATATTATTCAAAATTTCTACACACACACATATATATGCAATCCATTGTAAAAAAAACAATGTGGGAGTCGGCGAGGATCGAATTTGCACCCACTGGGTGGCCGGCCTGCTCGATGCGGAGACCCCATATCATACAACACCCCACAATTAACAGCACCGACTAAAACACCAACCACCCACATGCATTTAGAAATCAAAAAATAAACAAATGAATAGGAGCCACAGGGTTTGACCCTAGGAGGACCTCAAAATAATCGCAAAAACTTACGAACAACTCACGAGGCTATACACTATAAATTTTTCCCACTATGGTCTATAAAAACTAGTTCTATAATTTAACCCACACTAGAATCAACATAGAGAACGAAGGTGGAGGAGCATGTGCGGAGCCCAGAGTCGAGAAAGATTGTGCTCAGGTCGGGCACGCTTTCGAGAAAAAATATTTCAAGGGAATATTCCCTCAAATATTCTACAAAATATTCTCATGTATAATTAGCAAGGAATCTTGGAGATTCTCTAGAGGCCAAATTTTGACAATGTTAGAAATATGTCAACTTTATACTCAAATTACTCAGAATTTCGCTAGGAGTTTGATGGTGCATATGGTTTTTTGATCTGAGTAGAGGATTTTCCAGAAATAGAAGTTGAACAGTGGTACCATGAAGGTGGAACCATGATGCAGGAATCTACATGGAATCCGAAAGATTCCCTGAAGGCCCTAAAATGACAGTTTTAGATCTAGGCCAACTTTTACTCATTTTTCTTAGTTTTTCGCAAGGAACGTGATGGTGTAGTCAGTTTCTTCATCTGAGCAGGAGAATTTTTGTCAACCCACATAAGAGAATCTATGAAGAGTCTTTGAGATTCTTGGGGAGCCTAGATTTAACCGAGTTAGAAAGGGGTCAAGTTTCACGATTTTTTGCCAGGAATTCAACTGTGTAGTTTGTTTCTTCAGTAGAGTTGTGCATTTTCAAGCCATCCCCGAAAGTGGAGGTATAATATGCATTGATGCCATGTATTCTTATGATTTTGCTAAGATGATGATTTGATGTTGAGATCCTTGTTTGTCATTTTATTGGGGGATCCATGTATGCCACTTCATGTGAGAGTTCAATATTTTTTCATGTTGAAGGAGGGATTATATGAGTGAGAGTTCTTATTGGAGAAAATCTCATGGAGAGACATGTCACCCTAATTAAGGGAGTTCTTCCTTGTATTGACAAAGAATACATCATATACTCATCATCATCTTGAAAAATTTAATGAAGTGACCTCCCCACTCTTGACATCGGGCCCGGAGATGTAGCCCACAGTAAGTGAACTTTGTTATCAAGTTGTGTGTGTTCTGTGATTTGATGGTTGCCCTCTCTTCTTTGAAGTATGCACATATTGTTTTTCATAATATTTCACATGCAATTACGCTAACATCACAAAAGTAAAATATCTTGGTTAATTCTAGTAGTTGAGAGGGTTTGAATCAAGTTTGGTATCAGAGTGGTCTTCTCACTGATGTGAATCACGAGTGTGAATGATAACCAAAAATTGAATGTGAAACAAGAAGGAAAATGGAGGATCACAAAGATCTCTAGGAGGACCTCCTCGGGATGACACTTATGGTAAATATAATTTATGCAGATTATGAGGAGAAAATGGAAAAAAAGGAATAGGAGAAAGAGAGAGAAGTGTATAATGATCCATCTCCATATTCGAGTGAATATTCTTCTTCTTCTTCTTCTTCTTCTTCTTCTCATCATTCAAATGAAGAGATCAGTGAAAGCCTTCAAACAAAGAATGGTGAATTTAGGTGACTTCGACATGAAGTGGAAGAAGAGAAGCAAAGATTGCAACTTGATTTACGAGCCACGGAAGAGGCCCGGGAAAATATGAAGCACAACAAAAGTTTAGCGAAGCAATCATCACCTGCTTCAGAGTCAACATCTAAGCTAAACAATGTTGGTAGTTCCTCAGTTTCATTTTCACATGATGTTATTTCTGTTGAAAGAATTGAGGTACCCATTTCAGGAACCGACATTATACTCCTTACCAAAATGGGGTGTAAAGGAGGAGGACTTGGTGTTAATGGCCAAGGAATGAATCAATCATTGGAGGTTGTATAAAGGCCTCAATTTGCAGGATTGGGGTACATTGAAGGAGAGTGCTCAAAGGCAGCAGAAGCATCCAAGACATTACTGAAACCATCAAGGAAAGAGGATGTTGTAAGAACATCACAATCTTCTCGTGACTGTGAGAATTGCAGAGGAAGAACTACAAAAATATCTTCTCACCTGAATCGCACGAGAGACAACCAAGAAAGGTATAAAAGGTCTCGATATTCTAATGTTCCTTTTGATTAGAATAAGATTAATGGTGAGCAGAACTTTTGGCATAGAAAACCATGTAGTTTTTGTGGCTTGTATAACCATGTGGTTGTTGAGTGCTAGAAGAGAATGGTATCAAGGAGAATAATAAGACATGTGGAACCTTCTCCACATCAAGGTAGAAAGAAGGTCAGAAAAGTCTGGAGGAAAAATAATTTTTGCAGATATTGTAACAATCATGGACATCAGAGAGCTACATTTTGGGAGCTCCATCCATAGCAATGGCCAAAGGACCAAAAAGAACCTAAAAAGGAACCTATCAATGAAGTCAATCAATGAGAAAGCTAGCTACAAGAAGAGAGCCCATCAACCTGGTTGGGTAAGAGATGGGTAACATTTTTTAGTAGTTAAACATGGCCAAATTTTGTAAATCACATGTTGTGAAATGATTTTAAAAGTGATAGTGTTTTCCATCACTTGTGAAAGAAGCATGGCGATATTTTTGGCCCTTTTTGTTGATAGCTAGGGTATTGATTTCTATTATGATTTTGACGTAAACTTGACCAAAGAGTGTGTTACAAACTTTTGGCAAGTATGGATTTTCTTTGGTCATGTTTGGTTTTGTAAAGGAACATGTATTTTGCAAAAATGTAATGTAGCTTTGCAGAGGACACAAATGTCGATCCATCACCTATGGATCCAAAGAACATAGGTGAAGGAGAAGGAAGTGTGGCTTGTTAGGGAACCTGTTGTGCAGCCGAGGAAGTATAATAAATTGCAGATTGTGTTCATGCATTCGGAGGACCAAAATCTCCTCAATGGGGAGGAAATGATCCAGGTGGCTCTAAAAATGCTCAGAAGTCAAAAAGGGCTTGGGAAATGCTCAAAAATAAAATCTTTTGGATTTCCATGGAATTAGAACCATATCGAAGAGTTTCTCACAAGTTTTCAAATGGAGAAAACATCATCTCATTCTAAGTTCGTACGCAAACGTTATGGCCAATCAAAATTTTGGTCAACTAAGCCCACTAGCGAAATTTGGCATAGCACCAACTAAATTTAGAAGACAACTAAATCTAGCAAAGCCACTAAATTTGGCAGCTACTTACAAGGCGAAAAATTCACATTGTCACCTACTTAAAATTTCTGGTGACCCTGAAAAAATGGTTGACAGTTTTTTACCTACTTGTTATATATATATATATATATATATATATATATGGGTGGCAGGGCACTACACCAACGAAACCACCACCCCATCCACCCATATATATATATATATATATATATATATATATATATATATATATATATATATATAGATATATATATAATCTGTTTCCAAACAAAACAATGTGGGAGTTGGTGGGGATCGAACACGTGTCGGTCGTGTCGCCGACCCGCCCGATGCGGTGGCCTCAGATGATACAACACACCACAATTAACAACACCGACTAAAACATCAACCACCCATGCCGATTTTGAAATTGAAACAGAAACAAACAAATGGGGGCCACAGGGTTTGACCCTAGGCGGACCCCGAAATAATCGGAACAACTTGCCAACAACGCATGAGGCTATACATTGCAAACTCTACTCACGCAGGGCTATAAAATCTAGTTCTACCATTCGACCCACAGTGGAATCAAAACGAAGAATGGAGGTGGAGGAGCGTGTGCGGACCCTGGAGCCAAGGAAGAACAACTCCCATGCTCGACACAATTTTCGAGACAAAAAAGTCGAGGATAATATTTCAGAAAAATATTCTCATGTAGAATCAATGAAAGGCCAAATTTTGATAGTGTCAGAAATATGCCAAATTTATACTCAAATTACTCATAATTTTGCCAAGAGTCTGATGGTGTAGATGGTTTTCTGATCTGACATACATTGAATAGTGGAACCATGAAGGTGGAACTATGACACGAGAATCTGCATGAAATCTGAAAGATTCTTTGGAGGCTCGAAAATGACAGTTTCATAAACAGACCAATTTTATACTCATTTTTCTCAGTTTTTCACAAGGGACGTGATGGTGTCACCAGTGTCTTCATCTGAGTAGCCAAATTTCTATTAGCCCATAGAAGAGAATCTTTGAGATTCTCGGGGAGCCCAGATTTGACCGAGTCAGAAGGGGGTCTAGTTTATAGTCAGTTTTCACAGTTTTTTATCTCGAATTCAATTGTGCAATATGTTTCTTTAGAAGAATTATGCATTTTGAGGCTGACCCCGGAAGTGGAGGTATAAGATGCATTGTTGCCATGTCTTTTTTTGTTTTTTTTGCTGAGTTGATGATTTGATGTTGATATCCTTGTTTTCCATTTTGTTGGATGATCCTTGTATACCATTTCATGTGAGAGTTTGATATTTTGTCATGTTGAAGGAGAGATTATATGAGTGAGAGTTCTTATAGGAGAACACTTCGTGGAAAGACATGCCACTCTAGTTAAGGGAGTTCTTCGTTGTATTAACAAAAAATACATCATGTACTCATCATCTTGCAACATTTAATGAAGCGGCCTTCCCACCCTTGACATCGGGTCCGTAGACATAGCCCACACTGGGTGAACTCCTTTATCAAGTTACATGTGTTATTTAATTTGATGGTTTCCTTTATGTTTCCTCTTCTTTAAAGTATGCACATGTTATTTTTCATACTCTTTCACATGCAATTCTGCTAATATCAGAGAAGTAAAAGATATTAGTTAATTTTGATAGTTGAACACTGATCTAGATCATAATTCATGACTTACTTTCACCATAAAAATGTGAAAATCTACGAAGTGCAAACTATATATATTCTCATGTCTCCACACAAAATAGGAATAAAATAATATGTTTCTAAATCTCATTAGAATTTTGTCAGAAAACAAACCTTGACAAACGAAAGCTCAAAGATTTTATAGCTCCAAACACAAACAATGTTAAAAGTTAAACTGAGTGGGAGACCATTAAAAAATATGTCGAGTTTTTTTTTTTTTTTTTTTTTTTTTTTTTTTTTTTTTTTTTTTTTTTTCAGTACGAAAAAAGCTTGATTGTATTATGCTAGATAATCATATAAAGTCCAAATACATCTAATATAGTCTGATATGAGAGATATCCCCAACCTCTACAAAACTGAAGATGAAACAAAAGTGATGTTGATATGTTTGATAGCCAATATTCCACCATAACTAGTGAAGAAGAAGTATATGTGCTTCCAACAAACTATCAACCAGAAGGGAAGACTATGGTTGAAACAGATAGATAGTTCTAGATGAATCATAACGCGAAGGGGCATCTTCAACCAGCTGAGAGAGGATATACAAAATATGCAAAAAAGTGCAAGATAAACAGTGTCTTGGAAACATACCTGGAAATTTTGAGATGAAAGATGTTAGATTTATGAGCCGGGAAGAGAAAATTCCTGAATCAAAAAAGTTTCAACTTCTATTTTAATATCCATATTCCATTTGCCCATTTGTGAAAGGAGTCCTCTCTTTGATAAGACATCAGCTTAGGTATTTTGTACTCTGTTGACATGCTGAATAGAATAATCATTCCTCCTCCCCCAGAGTATATCAATTCTGTTCATCCAACCAGATAGATGATGTTTTTTAATATGATTCTTTCCTATGACATGATTTATTATTATTTTGGAATCACCGAAGATCTATACGAACTGAATATTTAGGAATATGTTGAAATTAAGAAGTCATGTTAACGCCATTGCCTCTGCTTTGTTATTAGTTCCTTTTCCCCCATTCCAGTAGATTTCAAACTATTGATCATCATCAATGACAATAAGGACCCCACATCCACATATGCCATTTTGTGACGCCCCATCAAATAAGCTCTTGGGAAAACCATGTGATCTGTCAATTGCTCTTTTGATTTTTCCTTGTTGTTCCAAGAAAGCTTATCAGGAATAGAGTTATAAAGAGAGATAATGTTCTAAAAAACTACACCAAAACCTTCCTTTCTATTTTAAAACAAAATATTACTCCTCCATTTTCATATAAACCACAAAACTAGTAGAGAAATTGGTCTCCAGGATTCTTTTTGGCTACACCACCAATCAAGTGCTTCTTTTAATGAAGGATGTAAAAAAAAATTAAAACCAAAATAAGAAGCAAGGTTTCTCCAAAGCTGTTGGGAAATAGAACATTGAAGAAACATATGGTAGTTATTTTATTCTGTTGTTTTGCAAATTAAACATATTCTAGGTTTTGACCAATTCCTCTTCTGCAAGTTTTCCCACGTCAGATTTTTGTTATGAAAAACCAACCATGAAAATATAATGATTTTATGAGGACATCCAGTTTTCCATAATGACAAAGGAAAGATGTTAAGAGGATGAGAAATGTTCATACTAATAAGATTTGAGTATATATCTTTAACACAAACAGTGTCCAATCCACTGGACCCCTTCCAGATAAGGACATTATCGTCCTTGGTGCGACAAAAGCCTCTGTTCTTAAACACCACTGAATCTGAGTCCGCTATTGTGCTAATGATCCTATAAGACCCATAGACGAAGCATTTTTCCAGATGGGGAAAGGGCCCTGCCAGTCAGCAATGACCTGATTCTAGGTAAAATACCCTTTTCTATGAAAGAACTCCATAAGTTGATGAGATATATTAATGTCGTCCCCCCACCCATAAAAGGATCAAGACCATTAAAAATATTTTTTCCTGTTTGTAGACTCCAGACCATATTTTTAAGGAAGATAGGTTCGATTTTACAGAAGCTCATCCATATGGCTGAGCCCAGATAAGACCCTATCTTCCCCTTCCTGTACCAATATGAGATATCTCTGCTAGCCATATATTTCTTCTTGATAGTTTTGCTCCATGAGCTATCCCCAAAAACTCCCCTCCATAGAGACTTACATAGTAAGGCCTTTCCAAAAGTCCGGAGGTCCAATATTCCCCATCCGCCTTGCTTCTTTGGGAGGGTGAGGTGAGATAATTTTGACAGATGATATTTTCTTTTCTCCTTATTACCTCCCTAAATAAAATTTGCAGACATTATATTCAACAGATGAATGATGCTGGAATATAGTAAAGATGAGCCCAATACATTGCTAATTGAGCCAGAACTGATTGAGTTAGAACCGCTCTACCTGCCATTGAGAGACACTTATATTCCCATCCAGATATCCTTTTGAAATATCGATCCGAAATCCATAGTCAATCAGATTTAATATAACCCTTTGATTTTAAATGAAACCCCAGGTATTTCATACCATCCTTTATGGACCTCGCTTCAATCCCAAATAGTTGAATCAGATGCTCTATAAATTCCATATTAACTTCCCCATGATAAAAGGAGGATTTTGAATCATTTATAAGAAGACCTGTAGCCTTTTTGGAACTTATCCAAAATATCATGTAAACATTTCCAAGTAAGTCGACAGAGCATTCCAAAGATCAAGATATCATCCAAAAGTAAGTTGTGAGAGATGAAATTACCCTTGCTGATCTTCAAAGACTGACATCTTTTTTCCATGACCGCCCTATTGATATGAAGGCTTAAGGAGTCCATAGCTAAAATAAACAAGAGAGGGGATAGTGAACACCCCTGTCTCAAACCTCTAGCAGCCGAGAAAAAGGTGGAAGGCATACCATTTATGATGATTGCATAATTTATTTTTTCAACGTGGGCCATAATCCAATTTACAGACTGAGAATTTAAGCCAATTTTTACAAGAAGACATCTTATAAATCCCCAGTCAAGGCAGTCATAAGCCTTCTTAAGATCAATCTTCAGTATGGCCACTTCACTTTTTTTTGTATGCATAGAGAATAGGCTTTCCTGAGTGTTTTCTACTGCGTCCAGAATATTCCTTCCCTGAAGAAACCCATGTTGATCCTGAGTCAAGAATCTAGATAAAGTACTCTGAATTCTACCCGCTATAATTTTTTATATAATTTTATAAGAGATGTTATAGAGGGAAATAGATCTAAAATCCAGGTAAAAGATGCTTCCGATTTTTTCGGAATGAGAGCTATGTAAGTAGATGAAATGTGCTGATGAATTTTTCCTGAAATTCTTGATTTCTCTACCATCCCTAATAATTCATTCTTTATCAGGTCAAAAAAATGAATGAAAAACTCAATCGTCCATCCATCTAGGCCCGGACTCCTGTCTTTTTTCAAAGGACTTCATTATCATCAAGATTTCCTCTTCAGAGACAGGTTTGAAGAAGCAATCATTTTGTTCTTCATCAAACATTTGTGGGTATAAATCAATTCCCCAAAGAATATCCTCAATTCCACAATCCCCAGATCTTTTGTATTGTTTTTCAAAATATTTAGCTGCCTCTTTTGTGATGTCTTCCTGTGAATGAAGATAATTACCCTCCTCATCATTTATCCCCCAAATAGTATTTCTTTCTTGCCTAGTGTTTGCAAATCTATGAAAAAATTTGGTGTTTCTATCACCCTCTTTCAACCAAATTGCATGACTTTTCAGGCTCCAGGAAGCTTCTTCAATGTCCAGAAGATTCTGTTTTTTCTTTTCTAGCTCCTTTATACGATAGCGCAATTCTAAATAAATGGAATTTTCTGACAAAACAACGGCTGTTCTATCCAACTCCTTTTGAATTTCGTGTAGAGCCTTCCTATTCGAGAGTCTTTTCCTGTATTGCCAATCTTTTACACTCTTCTTGAGAGATGTAAGCTTACCTATGAAGGACATAGAGTGAGAAGTTTGGTCCTGTGAAGGGAAATTAATCCAGGATTTTTGAATAAGATCATTAAATTCAGAATCCTCCAGCCAAATTCTGTTAAATTTAAAAGGATAACCTTTCCTGAAACCTTGATTCCTCCATTGAAGAGAGATTGGTCTGTGATCTGAGATGAAACATTTTTCAATGTTTGATACTGGTAAGCCTAGTCTATCTAATATACTGTCATGGATAATAAATCGATCTAACCTTTTTGCAATATATGCAGCTTCAATTCTACCGTTGTCCCAAGTTGGTCCCATCTAGGAGGGACAAATATCAACAAAATTGTGATGAAGCATCGCATCTTTTATGGGGCCTGCCAAAGGATCATTTTTCCTACCTCTGCCCCAAACTTCGTCTGAATTCAAAGTGCAATTCAGATCACCAACAATCATCAAGGATTCAATATCCAATAACTCTGATGCCAAGAGTCTGTTCCAGAAAGTGAACCGATCCTTGTAAGGGGCATAAATATTCAAAATATGAAAAGAACCAACATACCCCCGAAAGTTTGCAAGGAGTAGGATGCCAACAAAACATCTGAAAGCCCTAGCCCTAATCCAGCCAGGATCCCATAGAACTACCAAACCCCCGATTGACCATTTTCCTCTGTAGCCACAATGTGCCAAAAAGGAAACATCCATCTAAAGTAGATTATGGATTCAGGAACACCATGCATAGTCTCCTGAATGAGGATAATTTTGGACTGCACTGAATAAAACAGATCCTTTAGGGCCAAGTATTTTTGGTCTCCCCTAGACCTCTTATGTTCATAGAGAGGATGTGAGTCATGATGGTCTATTCTTGGGTTGATTTGCTCTAAGAGGTCCATTTACAAACAGATCAATAATAGGGATATCAATGAGAGAGAGGTCTCGGATCTCAATGCCAGACATTTCCTTCCTGCCCCTGAAATGCCTACTGCCTCTGTTTTGCTTTCTCCTAACAGTAATGTTCTTTGCCGAATTAGGACTAATATACAGAGAAGATGGCGTATCAGGTTTGTGGATTGTGAGTGGATGTAATTCAAGTGATTTTTTCCTCAAAAAAAAATCAAGGTCACTTCCCACAGAGTTTATGGGAGATGAGACAGGCAAATTTTGGGGAGTGACAGTTGTGCAAGGTTCTTTTCCTTTAGCTGAAGGTAAAAATTTTATGGGAGATGGTGAAGATGATGGGATGTAGGTGATGTGAGAAGTAGATGGTATATCATAATAGGGAGGAGGAATAGGAACATGGAAATGGATTTCTATATGAACAGGAGGCTCCAGGGGATATTGGTTAATGAGATTATGATCCACCCTCCCAGATGGAGTGACCGACCTTCAGGACTTTTCAAATAAGAAATCATTCTTCAAAGATTGATTCCTAGGAGAGATATGATTCCCTACACAATTCTCAAGAGGAGATATAGATTTTCGAGGCAAATGATCATATGAACCAGTCTTCATAGATAGGCTTCTAGACAAAATGGGAGATGAACTGAGAGGAGTAGATAACATAGACATACCTGCAGGTGAAGACCTATGCTGCTCTTTTGTCGAGGATTTAGTAGGGAATTTCTCCTAAAACTTTCTCCCATATGATTTATAACTAGGACGACGAGGACAATTTTTTTTTAAGTGTCATGTTCTGTGGCAAGCCGAGCATCTAAAAGGGACCCCCTAGAAATCAAGTCTCTGTTTAATATTTAAATATCCCTAGAATAGTTCTATATGATCAGGAAATCCTCCTCTATATACTTTTTCAATTAAAATCCATGCTACTCTTTTGTCCTTTGCCCTGAGACACTTCGGGTCCACATAAACAAATTTTCCTATAGCATTACCTATGTCAGACAACGTTTCCTTTGTCCATAATTCAATGGGAAGTCTAAGCAACTTCACCCAAATTAGATTGTTTGATGGAGTATTTTTCAGGGGGTTATATCCTATATACCATTTATGAAGAGCAAGAAAACTTTTTCCGTGAACCCATGGAAGAGTCCAAATAATTTCCAGGTCTTCAACACTTATGAAATGAAAACTATACCAATCCTTCATTAGTTTGACAATCGTTGGAATATATCCCAGTAAAGAGTTCCACTTAGTACCAAGCCACTTTCTCATCTGATCCTCATCCATTTCTGGAAAAAACCAATGACCAACAAGCACTCGATTTTGTAAATTGGCTATGCGGTCGGAGAGAAAAACGTTGTCCAAGTTAATAGCAGAGGGTGGCGGGATAGTTTTTATGGGTCGATGGATATGTTTACGTCTCATGAGCTCATGTTCCCCACCTTTTAACTCACGTCGAGGGAAATCCTGGCTACCACCTTTCCGCACACGTCGCGCAAAATCCTGGCTACCACCTTCCCCCTCATGTGCCGACAGAGTAGGAGGGATTAATAACTCCGCCAGCGAGGATTGCCAGTCACTTGGGGGAATGGATCTACCGTGGATCGCTTCCGCTTGGATGGTGGCCCGCACCATGGCGGACGAGGCAAACACGTCCAAGAAAATTTCCATAAAACTAGAAAGGACAAAGATAACGACGTCAGCCATGCTGAACTGTGATGAGAGCAATATCCAGGTGCTGATTACCAAGGCAACAACTTTAAATGGAAACTGACATATCTATGTACATTCAGATAAGGGATGATTTGGCCAAGTAATGCAAGAAAATTCCCATGACATGAGGACTGACAAATCTAGCATCGAAGAATTAAATACACACCTTTCCAGAAAAATCTAGACTAAAAGTGGACTATGACTGAGAGAAAATTGATGAACAATATGATGAAGCATCAGGAAAGAATGCAATGCAGACTAGAATGTTAAAAATGACGGCAACTTTTTGACATAACCTTGACAATCCTTCCACTGTCAACGTCACAAGTTTGCGCCGGTACTAGAGAGAAAGAGATTTGAATTTTCCGATCCCGGAAAAACCAGATATCAAAGAAAACAGAATGTCAACCCTCATAAACTAAAATTCTAAAGATAATGAAACATGCCTGATGATCTAAGGCTCCCTAGAGATATCAGGAAAAGCTTGGTAAACTTATGCAGCAACAGTAACAAATCTAAAACTGAAATCAACACATGGTCTAGATATTACATAGATTTTTGATATTTTGAAGGGAAAATTACAGAAAAAATTCAAAAACGATGCTTGCTTGACAAGTATAGCTTTTATATCCTCCAAGGAACTATAAAAACATATCAGAGACATCTACAAAGCCCTTTGCTTCCCCTCAAATACGAAAATTAAAGACAAGATATAAACAAGTAGAAACAGGGCTTCTTTCTTCTTGACAAAGATATTGTTTAAAACAAACTAGTGACATATACTGATCTCTAAAACCTCATCTCAGATAGGAAAAGGTGAAACATTCCAAGTAGGATCCATGACAGATTATTCCAACATATACTATGCTTTCTGGACTTTCGCAAGATTTTACTGTAAAGATATGACTGTAAAACAGCTTACCTCTTTACGAGGAAGACGCCGCAGCCGAGCCTCCCCAAGAACCCACGACTCCTTTCAATCAGACACGACCTTCCTCTAAAGAACCAGAATGCATATCCTTTATGCAAACCAACCAGGATGAGAATCAATCGTAATAGGCTTTAAGAACCCCACGCTGAGAATAGAATATGTGGAGACATGAATGAAAAACGAAAGGTCTCGGCAGGTAAAATCAACCGCTGGTTCAAAAGACCTAAGACGGACCCAAAAGCAAAAGCCCAGATGCTCTGGGGTCTTCCGGGAAAAAGATCATAAAAATTAAAACTAAGGCGAAAAGAACTGTTCGAAGAGAAAATACCGCTATATACGTTCAGGGCCGAAGGGGAGATAGGTGTAGTCTTTTGAAAATCGACACGTTTCATACAAAGGACTCAGGCAATTGCATGAAAGGACCAGGTGTAACCTCCCCGAAATAGTAGTTACGTGTTCGAAATTTACTATTCCCGCCTGGTCCCTAGTGGAAGAAACCCAGCTATCGCATTCAATGATCCTCCAGGCTCAGCGCTGATCTCATTTGCGATAACTCAGGTTCTCGGCTCAGCTCAAAAGTGGTTTAAAGCCGTTTGATACCATCATAACAGTTATAAATTTTGATGCAATGATTGCGTTGGTTTACAAATTTACAAAATCACTTAGATGGTGAATATATACATTGTTGTATTTAAATTTAATAGGTTAACAACATTTAATATTAAATGATAAAGTAAATAAATATGACTAAACTCAAACATATTCAAATACAGAGTAATAGTGATTAACTGTGTCAAAGGCAATGGAGGCTTTCCCGTTTTCTTGCCGCATAAGTGATGTGCCGAAAGGGAAGGTGGACGTTTTCATTTAACCGTTTTTTAAATGAAAATTAGATATTAGAATTTTTAATTTTAAAATAATAAACACATTTTTGTTAATTAATTTAGATTATAATGTAAAATTAAAATGATATTTTCAATGAAAATATATATTATATTAATTATCTTAAACTTACTATATTATATTAATTTTTTTCAACTTACCATATTTTAGGGAAGATTAATAAGAAAAAATATTGATATGAAGGTAAGTTATGGAAGGTTGTCTTAGGTAAGAAGATGTGATTAAACCAATAAGTATATAATTTATGGTATTACCGTATTTACAATGAATTTATGATATTATTGTAATTTTTTCCTTAATAAAGAACTGATATTTTTTAATTTAAATAATTTAAGTAGAGAGATATTATTTTAGGTAAAAGTAAAATTACTCTCATATTAATGTATTTATAATTTATAATATTATTATATTTTTTAATTAAGAAATGAGATTTTTTTAATCTAAATAATTTAAGTAGAGAGATATGCTTTAGATAAAAGTAAAATTACTCTTATATTAATTGGATTTATTTCTAGTAAATATTTAATTATAAATATTGAATTATTAATGAAAAATGAATAATTATAATAATATATTTTAAATAAATTTAATAATATTATTGATAAAAAATTAAAATAAATAATAACAGTAATATTTTTTATGTGTATTCAAAATAAATTTAACTCTCTCTTAGTATTAAAGTAAATTTAATTAACCTGTAATAAAATAATTTAAAATATTATATAAGTAATTATGGATGAGATATTATTATATTAATATTAAGGTAATTTAATTTACAAATTAAATATTATTTTATTAATACAAAATTTTGTATTTAAATTAAAAAAAATATGGTTCAATCTTATTGTTTTACTTTTTTGTCCATAAAGCCTAATATTTAAAAATTGGTTCACTCTTGTATTAATTGAATTTATTTCTAGTAAATATTTAATTATTAATGAAAAATGAATAATTATAATAATATATTTTAAATAAATTTAATAATATTATTGATAAAAAATAAAAATCAGTAAAAAAATAATAATAATATTTTTTCTGTGTATTTAAAATAAATTTAATTATCTCTTAGTATTACAAGTAAATTTAATTAACATGTAATAAAATAATTTAAAATACTATATAAGTAATTATGGATGAGATATTATTATATTAATATTAAGGTAATTTAATTTACAAATTAAATATTATATTATTAATACAAAATTTTGTATTTAAATTAAAAAAATTGGTTCAATCTTATTGTTTTACTTTTTTGTCCATAAAACCTAATATGTGGTGTGCAACAACGCTAAGTGTTAACAACTATATGGAGGACATTTAAATGTCCATCAAGAGTGTCTATCAATTGATTTATTTCACCTTGGTGGTAAGGTTTAGTTTTGTGGGATCTATATCTAAAATTTCTTAAAAATTTATTGACACCAAAGTATCAACTTTCGACATTTAACATGACATGCTATCAACAATTTTATTACAATATTTTGAAATCTATAAAAACATTGTTAATTAACGTTCAAATTGGCATTATTGTGGTTAAATCACCATGAATTTTTCTAACACCCAGTGATGTGAATATTTGTTTATTGATTAATCACTTTTTACTTTACATGACTCAATAACTTATGACCTTGGTAGAAAACTTTGAATAAGGAATGATGATATGACTTGGAAGGTCCCTGTTGTGGACCAAAAATAAAATAAAAAGAAAATTAAAATGAATTTGTAATCTTCCATAAAGTTAGAGACAATTATGAGTGTCTCTCTTACTAGAGATGGAAAAATACCCCATCTTAGTGGAACAAGACCGAAGGATGGCATGTGAAGGATGGAGGATTGAGATAGAAGTGAGGACTGGAACTAATACCTTGCATAGGATGTTGTGAAGGTGGCAGGACGCTGTCAGGATGAGTTGTTCTTGAGTTGGACTTAGAGCTAATCGAACCCTTGGACATATACTTACGGTAGAGCATTGGACTGGACTGGTGTAGTCTTGAGGTTTAGGAAGAGGCTACCTCAAATATTGGATTATCAAATTTTCTAGAAAGGAGGAAGCTCAGGGGGAGATTAAACGTCATTGCTGTGAAAATTCATCTACCCTCGAATCCTGTTGTAGTAACTGATGTTAATTCTTCTAATTGTTAATTCAGTTAAACAATTTACTTATTATGTGTTATGGAGAATATCGAATTAAATACACTGCAACCTTCACAAATAAAATGTTGTGGAAGAAATAAAAACGCTGGAAGAAATAGATGCACGCCCACGATATGAAATCGTTATTTTTGGACTAAGTCCCTAGAAAAAACCAACTCAGGAAATTCAGTGCAGCAGTTGAGGATTTTGATATTATGCAGCAGTGAAAACTGAGTATAATCTATCAATGCCCAAACTGGGTATCCAAATAGAGGAAAACTGAAAAAAATAACTAGTGAGGAAAATTTCTCTTCCACAAGGGATCTGACACTAACCACAGCTCGAAACTGAGTCGTTCGTTGCTACCTATGCGCGGTCTCTATGTCAACCTACGCAGTCACTGCATCCCTCTAGCCGAGAACTACGCCACCTCTCATTGTCATGTTAGCTGTTGTTTGGGAAATTGATTCTCCCGGCCTTTGGAACCTCTATCTAGCTTCTAGCACTAAGTATCAACTTCTCCCCAGACATAAATCTCCTCTAAAGGGATCTCCGCTATGTATATGCAATGTACTTGCCGGAACTCGAAAAGCTTCCTCTGGCCTCACTAACTTTTCCCCTCACTACTTCGACCTCACTAAATCACCTCTTGCAACACACAACTGATACTCTGAAAATTGATTTCTCAACAAAATCGAACTCTACAAGTGTATTATCCAATTACCATCGACTTTATTCTTATAACCCTCCGTTGAGACTTCAATAACCACAATTAAATCTTAATCGATGGTTAGGATTAACTAGAAATTGATCCATATACTTTTTTAGAACATTCGCACCATGACTTAATTAATTCTGATTAATTAGCAATATTCCCTAAGTTTAGACTTAGAAAATATTTAAAAATGACTAATAATCTAATTAAGTTGTCTCTATGTGGAATTTCTATAAACAATTTCTGGGTTTTGAAGATCTCATGTATTCTAGCCTCTCCCCAAAATTTCGTGGCTTTAACACATCCTATTCTACGAAAATGACACTCCCTCTTAGGGAGGAACGTGTTCTAATGTTGTTGCCCCTTGTAGCACAACCCTGTCTCTACATCATCTCCTGTGATGCTACTAATGTATGGATGTTGCTACCCACCAACTACTGCACAACTCTTATATGTGATGCATTTGCGCTGTTGTTGACTTAACTACTACATCTACACTACAACTATCTCCCCATATACTGCTGTTGCAACTGCAATATTTGCAACTGAAAAGCATCCAAAATACTTAATCAACTATGATCAGTATGATACATATCTCACCCGAGTCTCTGACTACTTCTAGTATATGAGTTGTCACTGAGGCATTTGCGCTACTACTGACTCTGCACTGTACCAACCACACTGCTTCCAACTCTTCACTCTGCTCCCCAACATGTGACATGCAACTAGACTCTGCATATGTCACTCTAGCATCTGACTGCATCTAGTGCAACTAATACATCTTGCTACTGAAATATTATGGGCTCCCATAGCAAGGTTATGATTCAAGAGGTGGACCACCTCAAGGGTCCTGCCAATCTGTAGCACTCTAAGGTGACAAAACCAAGTCACCCCAATTGACTACTCGGGGTATATCAAAAAACATGGCGAAGTATTCCTCTAGCCTGGAGGACAACCTATCGATCTCTCCTGATGCTGCTTGTTGGTCTTACTACTTCTACTTTTCCTTCTTTTTGAGAGGACACTCAATTTTGCAGTGGCCAAAATCACCACATCTGAAGAACTTGACCTTCAACATGTCCTCCTTCTTTCTCCTCTTCTCCCCTTGTCCCTCACTGGTACCCTTCGATGGAAGGGCCATATTGTCCTCCTCCTTTACCTGCTTCGACCCATTACCATTGCCACTAATGGAGCTTTTCACTAAGTCTCGCCTCAACTACTCCTACTGTAAATTGGCTCACATCCTGTCCCACCTTGGCAATGTTTCTCTACACAAAATGATTTGGACGAATACTTTCCACTCCTCAGAGACATTGTTGAGTGTCAATTGTACTAGCTTTGTGGCTTGAGGTGCTGCTCCAACAACTGACAGATGATCCTGGATCTCCTAAATCCTGGTGAGGTATGGGTCTATGCATTCCCCTTTTTGTACCATGGTGCATCTTAGCTTTTCCTCCAAGTACATCTTCCATTACTCGGAATTTCCTTGGTATAGCGTGGAAAGTGTATCCCACATATCCTTGTTCGTTCCCTGGCTCGGTATGTGTGATACAATGTGATCTCGAACACAGTAAAAAATCAACCTATTTTCCCTCACCATGTCCTTTCGGTATTCCTTCAGTTGATATACGTTCGTGGGGATAGATACCACCCCATCTATGAATCGCTTCAAGCCATATTCATCTAGAAGGAAGTACATCCTTACCTTCTAGATGACATAGTTGGAAGCACCATCCAACCTGTCCTAATCTTGTAGTTCAGTAGTGACCACCTCAGCGAAATAAGTAGAAATCCTCCTCTTTTCCTCTGCTTAGCTGCTACTAGACTCTATGCATTCGCCACTGGAGTGAGTAAATATGCTCACAACGACTACTGATTTGTAAGAAAAAATCGAACTTCTGAAGCTAGAAGTCCCCTGATGAAAATTCCCCTCAGTGTGTGCTCTTTATTCCTCCTAACACTATTTTGGTCTAGAAACCGCTGCAAAACACTGTGTCTAGATAGAGATCTTTTCTACAAGGAGAATATTGGAGCTCCCTCCACCTCTAGTAATCCTTGAATTGGATAAATCTGATTTCTTTGTCGCTCTCTCAGAGAAATCAATTTTTCCTCAAGAAATTGACCCTCTTGGCCAATAAATTGCACTTCCTCCGAGCGTTTCGCACCACTGCTTACGTAGAGCTACATAATTCCTCTTCCCTTCTGCCACTAAGCTCTTCAACTTGCAATCTGCGCTCTGATACCATGTGAAAACTTAGCCACCCCCAAATCCTATTGCAACAACTGATGTTAATTCTTCTAATTATTGATTCAATTAAAAAATTTACTTCTTGTGTTCTATGGAAAATATCGAATTAAATACACTGCAGCCTTCACAAATAAAATACTATGGAAGAAAACAAAACACTAGAAGAAATAGGTGCACAAACAAAATCTAACACTATTATTTTTGGACTAAGTCCCTAGAAAACCCAACTCAGGAAAATTGGTGCAACAACTAAGGGTTTTGATATTATGCAGTAGTGAAAACTAAGTACAATCTATGGATGCCCCAAATGGCTATCCAAACAGAGAAAAACTGGCAAAAATAACGAGAGGAAAATTCCTCTCCCAGAGGCAATCCGAGACTGACCTTAGCTCGAAACCAAGTCACTGCTTGCTACCTATGCACAGTGTTTGTGTCGGCCTACACAGTCACTACTTCCCTCTAGCTCAGAACTGCATCACCTCTCACTATTTCATCAGCTGTTGTTTGGGAAACCGATTCTTCTAACCTCTAGAACTTCTATCCAACATCTGACACTCAATCTTGACTTCTCCCTAACAAAACATAAATCTCCTCTTATTAGGGGAATTTTGAGTCCTAAAATGGGCCTCATAAGAAAAATGTACAACCAAAATAAACTTTATAAAAACCAATAGGATTCGAAATGATGATAACAACCATGGGGGATCATTCACCATTTTCGTAGTAAAAAAGAAAAAAGGTTAAAAAATAATAAAATAATACCTCTATTTTTTCAACTCGTATTTTCAACTTATCTCCCTAAGGTTTTACTCAAATATCGAGCAGGAGTACTGGTTAAATGCAACATTTAATTCCTCATCCAAGGAGTATCCATGTTACATATTTTTGCTTGACCCTACTACATGAAAAAATGTGATTACAATCAGATTTTTTTTATGTATTTCTCATTTTTTGTGTAGTAAGGTCCATTGAAAGTATGAAACATGGATGTTCGTTGGATGAGGAATAAAATTTTGCATCCAATGAATGTTACCACTCAAAATTTGAATAAACCCATGTGGAGATAAGTTGAAAATACGAGTTAAAAAAAAAATAGTTTTTCTCTTTTCCCTCTAAACTTTGATGATGTAATCTAATATTATTTTATTATTTCAACTATTATCTTATAATTTCCTTAGGAGACCCATTTTAGACCTCAAAATTGCCCTAATGAGAGGGATCTGCACTACCTCTGTGTTGCCTCTCTATTGTAATCATTGCCTCTCTGCAATGTACACGCCAGAATTAGAAAAAAATTCCTCTAACCTCACTATCTCTACCCCTCTCACTACTTCAACCTCATGGAATCACCTCCAGAAACACACCACTGCTACATTTGAAATTGATTTCTTAGAAAAATCGAACTCCGCAAGTGTTTTCTCCAAGCCGCATTGACTTTTTTCTTACAACCCTCCATTGAGACTTCAATGAGCATGATCAAATATTAATCAATGGCTAGGACTAAATGGAAATCGATCCGTACTTTTGTAGAACATTCTCACCATGACTTAATTAATTATGATTAATTAGTCATATTCCCTAAGTTTAGACTTAGGAAGTATATAAAACATGACTAATAATCTAATTAAGTTGTCTCCAAGTGGAATTTCCAGAAATGTTTTTTGGGGTTTGGAGATCTCATGCATTCTAGTCTCTCCACAAAATTTTGTGGCTAGAACACATACGATGCTTCAATCTCATTTTTATGCAGAGAGATCTTTCTGGCAGAATTTTTATAGTAAAGTCAGAGAACAGATAAGTATCTCTGCAAGATTTCTTACTTTTTTTGTGAATATAATAAAATCATGTGTTACATGTGTTAATAAAATAATAAAACTGTAAAGGAAAATATTAACAAAGAAATATATGATGGGCATTTGTTTTTAAATTACTTTGCATTTATGGGGAAAGACCTTAAATTTAATGGTATCTAGGACTGTAATATTGCTAGGAAAGAACGTATGCGTATATGTGCAACAAAAGTTGTATATGTGTGAGTACCGATTCCATGTCATTTTGGGCATGATATTAGTGGTATTTAAACATAATCCAAAGGAGTTATATAGTTTATACCTGGGATTCTGGTTAAGCCTCAAGGGTAGCAAGCACAAGCCTTTCTAGGGGTAGTCTAAAACCATATTAAAACTTTAGATATCAACTTAAGGGCAGTGCATGGGTCCCGGATAACCTAGGTCCCATTCACGACCAGGTTTGTACAAGAAAGTTATAGGGTAACCTAGTAACCTAAGAGTCATCAGTGTTAGAAATGCAACAGAGTTCATGTTAAAATCACTTGAAAAAATAATGAAAATTTACATAAAATTACCATGCAATTAACTGAGACTCGACTTAGGCATTGTCTAGGTGAAAGTAGTTTAACTTGAAGAAAAATCTGGGTAGTGTCGCACATCGCCCACGGTGGTTATAAGGCACCATAGCGTGGGGGCATGACATTCCTGGTCCAAAGTCTCATATTGCAAAATGAGCACTGGAATTGACACCCTCTATTTTTGGGGAGATGAAGCAATCTACCCCAAAGTTTTACAAAGAAGCTATGGAAATTAGAGTAGCTCATGCAAAATCATGATAGTAGACAATGCTGAAAATATTTCTCCTCGAATGCAACAGAATCACCTCTCACAAGAGGCAAGAAATATAATAAAGAAAAGAAAGAGCATGAAAGATATTCTCACTTGCCTTCAAGACCCCAACTTTTAGTGGATTCTCTGTGTGAGAAGCCTCCAAAATAACTCAATGTAATTTTTTTGTATTCTCTCATGCTCACAATATGTAAGAATTTGCTCTTGTAAACATGTAGGACTCAATTGTAATATCTGCAGAAAATATTGGGATCTATATCCTAGGAATTTATTCATTATCCCAATGGAAGATCTCATAGGAAACTGACAATGTATTTAATTCCCCATATATTCAATGTGACAAGGCGTAGATTCAGTAAAATTCACTACCCATTTGTGTTGAAGAGAAAAAAGTATTACTTTCTTTTGGCCCAAATCATATTACAAATAAATAGTAGAGAAAGTTCTATAACAAAAAGTAACAACTCTTTTTATGAATATAGATGAATAAGATGAAATGAAATGAATTAATTAACCCAAAAACTAAAACTAAACAAAAATTGATTAAACACAAATATATAAAATATCCTAATTTTGATTAAAAAATAATATATATATTTATGTGAATTGAAACCAATTTTCACAAATATATAAACTTTTTCATTTAAATAATAAATAAAAATATGTATATAATTAAAATAATACTAATTGTAATCTATAATCTATAAAGTGACTCTAATAACTTTTAAAGTCCAAAGATTAAGCACATCACTAATTAATAAATACAATTATATGAAATAAACATTTTAAGTCTCATAATTTACATCTCAATATATAACTAAAGAAAATGATATTTTAATTTGAATTCCTTATTATTTAAATTAGCAAATCTAATAACAACTTTGAAATCCTTTGACTATGGAATTTGGCTTAAAAAGTATGCATGTTTCATGCTACCATTTAGTAATGCATTCTTACTCAATTTCATTTTCCCTATTGTAGTAATGCATTTTTATGCAATTTCATTTTACCTCTTCTCGCATTTCGGATAGATGGTGAAGTAACAATTAGTAGTAGCATCAAGAACAATTCAATCCTATTAAGCCCCTTCAAATGAGACAGGGTAGCAAGAAATTATTCACTAGGTTAGTTTTATCTCACAGTTATATAAGTAATAAGATAATAAGATACTTGAAAACTTGAAATTTGACAAGTGCTTTCGTGAATTGAGCGCAAATTTTTCCCAATTTCTTATTAAATATTTTGGATAGTAAGAAATTATTCTTTAGGTTGGTTTTACTTCAATGTCACGCCTCTACTCATTAACTTTAAGCACATAAAAAAAAATTTGATTGCGGTAATAATAATTCTAACCATGCACATGGAACTTATATGCATTATTATCATTAACCGTGAATATACAACTTAACTGCACAGTGCATAAGATCTTATCGTGATATCTTACCATATATATGTCGAAGGGTTGTTTTGTTAACATAGTTCATATAACCTGATTATGAAATATCTGCACATGATTCTATGCGGTGAGTTCTTTAATATCTTGTATCTACACGTACTGGCTTCCGTGCTGGAGGTGAGAGTTGGCAAGGCCATCTCATGACACCTGGACTTACCTTTAAGGCTGACTGACTTCTTCACGTGAACGGGGATGGCTCCCGTTAGGAACTTTCCCGCCCGGTTCTTTGGTAATCCCGCAATGATCAACGGAGGTTATTCGATGGCAGAGATCAACGGAGGCAGACGCTCCACGTCTCAAAAGGACTCTTTGTGTTTATAAAAGCAGACCTCCGCATACCTCGCGATTTCCTTGATTTTACTCGGCGTTCATTCGTCTCCGCGCCATTCTGTCTCGTCTGTGTATCAAACCCTTGGTTCCGATACAGTTTATCCTCCAGCTTGCGGTGTCTGTCATGGCGCCACCATTCCAGGGCTACCAGCTACCGAATTGGCTCGGTGAGTTTTATTGGTTAAATGTTTCAAGGTTATTCTGTGTTAAATTTCAAGTAATGTCAATTACTAGTCTTCCTTGTTTACAGGTTATGGATGGCGGTTTTGGGAGCTGCTCGGCGGTCGGCACACTCTGTCATCTGCTACCGACCGGGTTCTCCACAGGTGCATACAAGATTTCTTCTTAACCCCGATGTATTTGATCATTCGGTATTTGTCCTCGGTCAGTGTATAACTCCGAGCGATTCTGAGCTCCCAATCTTCTTCTTGGGCGCAGATGACGGAGAACCTCTTGATTTCTGGGTTAATCCCATTGTTTAGTTACTGCGGCCAGAGGAGGGTCAGTCTCTGGTTCATGAGGCTGACCGCTCGACCGTTCTGAAAGTAGCTACATTTATGTTATTTGTCTTTGCTTAGGCTACTAGGCTCTATACTTTTGCTGTGTGTGTAAATGGTTCTGGACCCAATATGGGATGGCGGTTCTTGATTAACGCGACCATGGTTATAATCCAGATAAAGGTTTCCTTCTTTGTACAGTGCTTGAAAAGCAACTTATATACATTTCATGTTTAAGCAAACACGATTTCCTTGTCTATATAATGATATTTTACTTGCACATATGATACTCGGTTCAGTTCCTCTGTTATGTATCTGCTTGTACATATTCCATTCGGTTCGATTCCTCTGTTGTGCATTTACTTGTTTTCTATGTTTATATACATATAATAGGAACGCCGTAAGGGTTGCACCTGCATCCGAACTCGATGGGTGCATGGTCGACCCCGGCTTGAGTTCTCTGTGAATAGACCACTGTTCGAACCAGCAAGTTACCAATATTTAATAAGGTTATTCTTTTTCTAGCAGTTCTGAAGTCCTCAACAGAAATGCATGTGTAGCTGGCTTTATGGACCATATACGAATGGCATGTTTTCATTTATATACATATGTCAATGGATGTTATAATACAGCTATCTTACGCCTTTCCTATGCTTATAGCAGGCTCTCATTTTATCAATGTATATTTACCACTCGATACCTCGAGGGTTTGTCATTTCTGTCAGCTTTTAAATCCTTTCATTGCTTTTATTTGAGATTCATATGTGGTTTCACACTCTGTTCCCGGTTTACATATACAAGCTCTTATTCAATGCTTTCATGTGAAATTCATACATGTTTATAAGCTCGATTCTGAGCCTTCATTTGAGATTTATACAATTTCATAAGCTTTGTTCTGTTTGGCCTTAACTGTTTTATTTAAGAGGAAACAGAGCGGAAAGCTCTTACATGCATACTTGGCATTCTTGGCTCAGATTATGATGCGAGGAAGTTAATACTACGCATCGATAGATCCTCATGCTTCTGTCTGAGGTTTATTGGATAAAATGCAGGCCTTGGTGTTTATGCCGATTACGGCACTATCGAAAATGTTTTCTTGTTTTACTAGTTTACATTTTTCTCTTCTTCATCTGAGCACTAACCCGCTCAACTCTAACTCCGTCGCCCATTCAAGCCTCTGCTGTTCTTATTAAATAAATCCCGTTTACCTGGCCTATCTACTACAGGGACAGGGTATGTGTCTCGGGAATTCCTACAGAGAGTATTACAGCTCTGTCGTCTTACGAATAATGTACATTTAAATGCTAGGCAGCAATCTCATCACTATTGCCTTAAATCCCCAAGAATTGGGTTTTATAACCAGGATACAATTTCTGTTTCACATTCAATCTTTACATACTAAGATTAGCAGAGACTTACAAGTATTCTGGTCTAAAAACCTGTAAACCGTAACAGCAGTTACTTAATAGGTTTCCGATACTTACCTGTTTTCCGTGCGTGTTGTATTTCTGGTAGCAAGCCTCCTGCAATTTCCTGTTTAATCTCTTTAACCACCCAACCTTGAGACTTCGTCCTTCGGGACCTGAGTCTCCCCCGAGCTCACTCTTACCGGATCCCAATCCTCAGTAAGACTGCACCAGTGTCTTGACTATCTGGTCTCTACCAGACTTAGTTCAAAACCAGGCATGTTCTTCTTCTGTTCTTCTATTCCCTTCTGTCTGTCACTACAGCACAGAAGCCAGAACTTTCATGTTATTTTTCAGTTCCATCAACTGTTTTCCCTTTTTAGGAAACTCAATCCTCCCTGTTAGGGTGCTCGCTGATTCATTTAACCAATGCCAAGAATTAGTTGTAACTGAAATGTAATTTAAAATTACTTTTACGCAGGTTTGAATAACTGATTGGTAATTTAAAATTACTTTACGTGGGGTAAATCACAATAGGTATATTACATACTCCCCCCCTTAACAGGAACACCGTCCTCGGTGTTCATCTTTCGTCGGAACTTTGATATTTACTCGTGGTATTACCATCTAATCCACAAAAAATGTGATCCTTTCTCTTTGAAATCAACGATTTCATTCCGACAAACAACATAGTAATGATATAGTCATAAGAAATATCATTAGTTATAACCATCAATAATCATAATCATTCGTAATTGCAAAAATATGCAACTTCTAATCGCCACCACCTAGCCCTTATTCATTCATAATAAACAATTCTCTGTGTCAACTTACCATAACTTACCATCTTATGCTTGAAAATCATGAATACTTCCATGTAAGCCTGTTAATAAAGGTTGGACAATTCTTCACCCTTCCATGGTAAGTAGTTCCAAAAACATCCGCAAAGTACTTCGAGAAGTACCAAAAGAGCACATAATTCTCTAATCATCAAAACAGTCAATCACTGCATCAAGCAAAAACTGTCTTAGCTCCCACTAAGATGTTCACATCATTAATAATACAATAAAGGAGTTAAGTTTTTCCAATTACTCCTTATAGAGCACTAAGCTCATTTCTTGTTAAATGTGCATAACATATTTCACACAACTATACATAGAATTTATTTTCAACATATCATATAGCTGAGTCATTCATTTCTTTAGCTATGAGCACCATAATAGGCTAAAGAATTCCCAACCCATGGGAACTGGTTTCCACAACCAAATCGAGTCATTTTCACATCCAGATAGTTTCTTTGATAGAGACCTTACCAGGTCTAACATGGAATTCCACTGGCCAACCAGCTCAAGAATTCCAGGGAGAGGAAATCTGGGCAGACAAGTACCATCAACCCCTCCGGGCAGGTAACTGCCATCAACCCAACTCCGGGCAGACAAGTACCATCAACCTCTCCGGGCAGGTCACTGTCATCAACCCAAGGCATTCCAGCCTTTCACAATCCGGGCAGACAAGTACCATCAACCCTTCCGGGCAGGTAACTGTCATCAACCCAAGTATCCACAACTGTCTGTCATGTTAAATTTCTCTTTTATTACTCTTTCTCAAAGTAAGTTACACAATGAACCATATGAACATTATCATTAGCACAACAAACATGCATGTATACCATGCATTTACACTTAACCCCCAACATGGGTCCACAACATCAAGATTGATGGGAAACATATCCATCATACATGTTGTATGCATGCAAATTTTCCAAATAACATAATTCATGCATATCATATAACATCATTCTTTCTCATGTATACTTGCATTTCACATTGCTGCAATTTATGTGATGAGTTTTCTTGTTGCCATTAAGCTACCACTACTTAATCCCATCAGCAACGTTAGTTATAAATATGCATCAGTTAACACGTATTTCATTTCCAAGAGTGTTCATGCATACAATCTTGTCATGTATAAAAGTATATGCAAATACTCATTAATGTATAAATGTCAGCAACAGTTGAGTTAATACTCTCAGCATTCCCAATTTTGCCATAGTCTGTTGTTCCAATTCAAATCATCATTAATGGAGTATTATCTTACGTTTACTATGGCTAGCTTGGGTCATGCATTGTTAGTGTAATTAAACATAATTTCTCTAACATACAAGAACACAACTCTTATGTCACAATGACTAATCTTTGTGCATACTATTGCTTATCGTATAAGCCCTTCTTTAATGTATGCAACACTTATTCCCTTCACTAGAAGACCACCATCATTTCATACGACAAACCACATACCTCTTTCTTAAAGGAAGTCATTTTAATCCTCATTTCTCTATCTTCAGATGTGAGGGTTTCTCAAGATTCCCTTTCCAGAAATTATGAAAGGTATCTATCTTTAGGCATAAAAATCGGGATACAAAAACAAGGATTAATTATCCTTTATGTATCAAAATCAAGCAATCAACACAGCTCATCCAACAAGACAATCTCTCCAAGAGATTTATCATTTTCAAGGAAGCTAGCATGACCACTTTCTCTAAGTACACACAGACTCATAATTCCAAGGTCAAAACAGCTACCAATATGCAACATGTGTGCTCCTAACACAATTACTTTACTTTAATGCACATAGTTCTTTTCATGCAACAAGTAAGGATTTTGGTTCTTGTATGAACACTATTCTAATGTGTCTTTAAAGGAAGGAACCTCTATTTCCATTTTCAAGAATTCTCATAAAATCCTTTATCTTCATACATGAAGTATGCATACTCTTAGGATGAGACTATATTTATGTATATATGTAATATACTCTTTCCTCAAGAAATTAGGGATAAATATCTATGTGCCTAGAAGCACATCCTTAGTTATCTTTTATCATGCATGTAATGCATAATCATTTTTCTAGAACTTAGAGACTAACTAGAATCATAATGCAATTAGCATATATATATATTTTCCAAGAAGCTTTTATCAAATAAAGATACATACTTTAATTCAAGAAAACTTGGCCACCTTCCATGCTATGTCCTCAGGACATTTATATGCTTCATCCTCTTTCTCAAGAAGATTCTTTGGCTATATTTAGCAAGGATTTTATTCCAAGAAAAACAACAAGAGACAAACATTTCTCTCACAAGACTCACATGTAGTCCTACTAGGAGGAACTACCTATTCTCTTACTAAGAAGCATATAAAATAACCAATTCTTTTACTGCAAGTATTATCATATTTTCTCTACCAAGAAAACATATGAATCATCAATCTTTAACTGCATGCCTTAACCCATTTTCTTTACCAAGAAAAATCTATAAAAGAACCATTCTTTTATTGCATGCATTCAAATACTTTCTCTACTAAGAAATCATATAAAACATTCATACATGTTCTTCAAGTAAGTGAACAAGACACTTATCTTATCCTTGGACCAACATGCATAACTAACAAGTTAAACCACCCTTACTGGAAGCAATGGCTCTACTTATGCAATTAGAAGCATCATCTCCTAAGTGTCACACACGCACCAGAGTTACCACTTGATGCTAGATGCAACAACTATCATAACAGTACTATGTGTCCCTTTCAAAATAATGACTTCAAGGAGACATTATGAAAATCATTAACATCAACACACTATGGTTATCATTTTCCAACTCCTTAAGCATGGTCAAGGAAATACTCACATGCTCATCGAGCACTATCTAGTCATCCCAAGACTTAGAGTCTTCTGCAAGATTCTAACACTCAAAGCTTGCTTTATCTGGTCATCACCAGACTTAGCGATTTTCTTTTTCCCATCTCCGTCTGTCCCTACAGCACGGTCTTCTTCCTTCTCCTTGCTTCCTTTTCCTTTGGAAGCATCTAAGGTTGGGGAAGGCAATTAGAGTTTACTGACAGCTGTATTAACACAGGTAGTCTATTTATGTATAATTATCACATGTAATTATACCATGAATAGGTCCTAGAAATGTTACCCACTGCACATGCCTCTACAATTTACTTCACACTGGAATGCAACATGCATAAGAAATCCATCATTCCCATAGTAGAGATAAATTCAACCATCCTTACATCGAGGTTCCAATGGTTTTTATCTCTCAACAAGTAATGATAAACACATATCATGCTAATGGATTTCAGTTGATTAGAGGGTAATCATCATTAAATCTATTAAGACATAAGCATATACTCTTCATCATGCATTCTCATGGTGAATAAAATTAAGAACTCTTCTCATGAACAACTGGACTATAGCACAGAGAGAGTAAAGAATCTTCATACACACATTCCATGCATGTGACACCATTCAACCTTCACTTGTTTACGAAATGTAACAATCTTAGTCCAATTGAATTAATGCACATAAGTTCTATGGGTTAGTCATACAACACTAACCAATCTCAACTACCAATCGTCTTCATGCATCCATGACAAGACTGAATCAAAAGTTAGTTATGAAAATCAAGTCTCGCTGCTTGACTCATTGCATGTTTTCAATATCTAAAGGGGTTCTTCTAATGTTCTTTTTAAAACAATTTTTCATCCTATTCAAGGATGTTCCCCCTAATTTTATATTCATGCATTGGCTCATTAAGTTTCGTTCATTGTAATTTCAATCTAGTTCAATATATGCATTGTTGTTATTGCCATATGTGCAAATCAAAAGTTGGTAGTTGGTTGTCACTTCCTCAATGAGTGTTCAATATAGTTCTTAAGTGTAATGAGTGTTCAAATCTTTGTTTGTAAGTGCGACAAAAGTTTTCATTGTCTTTTCCTCATCAGGAATCCAATGTTATGAATGTAGTTATGCAACAACTTATTACCTACTTCTCAAAGAAGTTATAAACATGAATCACACCCGTCATGCCAAAAGTAGTGTACGTCATAAATGAATATGCGAATGATTAAACTCATACCTGAGTTAATGCCTACTGATGGCGTACCTCAATATCCTTTCCGCTTACCAATTCCCAAAGGCGCCAGTGCTGCAACTTGGCTCTGATACCACTTGTCACGCCTCTACTCATTAACTTTAAGCACATAAAAAAAAATTTGATTGCGGTAATAATAATTCTAACCATGCACATGGAACTTATATGCATTATTATCATTAACCGTGAATATACAACTTAACTGCACAGTGCATAAGATCTTATCGTGATATCTTACCATATATATGTCGAAGGGTTGTTTTGTTAACATAGTTCATATAACCTGATTATGAAATATTTGCACATGATTCTATGCGGTGAGTTCTTTAATATCTTATATCTACACGTACTGGCTTCCGTGCTGGAGGTGAGAGTTGGCAAGGCCATCTCATGACACCTGGACTTACCTTTAAGGCTGACTGACTTCTTCACGTGAACGGGGATGGCTCCCGTTAGGAACTTTCCCGCCCGGTTCTTTGGTAATCCCGCAATGATCAACGGAGGTTATTCGATGGCAGAGATCAACGGAGGCAGACGCTCCACGTCTCAAAAGGACTCTTTGTGTTTATAAAAGCAGACCTCCACATACCTCGCGATTTCCTTGATTTTACTCGGCGTTCATTCGTCTCCGCGCCATTCTGTCTCGTCTGTGTATTAACCCTTGGTTCCGATACAGTTTATCCTCCAGCTTGCGGTGTCTGTCATGGCGCCACCATTCTAGGGCTACCAACTACCGAATTGGCTCGGTGAGTTTTATTGGTTAAATGTTTCAAGGTTATTCTGTGTTAAATTTCAAGTAATGTCAATTACTAGTCTTCCTTGTTTACAGGTTATGGATGGCGGTTTTGGGAGCTGCTCGGCGGTCGGCACACTCTGTCATCTGCTACCGACCGGGTTCTCCACAGGTGCATACAAGATTTCTTCTTAACCCCGATGTATTTGATCATTCGGTATTTGTCCTCGGTCAGTGTATAATTCCGAGCGATTCTGAGCTCCCAATCTTCTTCTTAGGCGCAGATGATGGAGAACCTCTTGATTTCTGGGTTAATCCCATTGTTTAGTTACTGCGGCCAGAGGAGGGTCAGTCTTTGGTTCATGAGGTTGACCGCTCGACCGTTCTGAAAGTAGCTACATTTATGTTATTTGTCTTTGCTTAGGCTACTAGGCTCTATACTTTTGCTGTGTGTGTAAATGGTTCTGGACCCAATATGGGATGGCGGTTCTTGATTAACGCGACCATGGTTATAATCCAGATAAAGGTTTCCTTCTTTGTACAGTGCTTGAAAAGCAACTTATATACATTTCATGTTTAAGCAAACACGATTTCCTTGTCTATATAATGATATTTTACTTGCACATATGATACTCGGTTCAGTTCCTCTGTTATGTAACTGCTTGTACATATTCCATTCGGTTCGATTCCTCTGTTGTGCATTTACTTTTTTTCTATGTTTATATACATATAATAGGAACGTCGTAAGGGTTGCACCTGCATCCGAACTCGAAGGGTGCATGGTCGACCCCGGCTTGAGTTCTCTGTGAATAGACCACTGTTCGAACCAGCAAGTTACCAATATTTAATAAGGTTATTCTTTTTCTAGCAGTTCTGAAGTCCTCAACAGAAATGCATGTGTAGCTGGCTTTATGGACCATATACGAATGGCATGTTTTCATTTATATACATATGTCAATGGATGTTATAATACAGCTATCTTACGCCTTTCCTATGCTTATAGCAGGCTCTCATTTTATCAATGTATATTTATCACTCGATACCTCGAGGGTTTGTCATTTCTGTCAGCTTTTAAATCCTTTCATTGCTTTTATTTGAGATTCATATGTGGTTTCACACTCTGTTCCCAGTTTACATATACAAGCTCTTATTCAATGCTTTCATGTGAAATTCATACATGTTTATAAGCTCGATTCTGAGCCTTCATTTGATATTTATACAATTTCATAAGCTTTGTTCTGTTTGGCCTTAACTGTTTTATTTAAGAGGAAACAGAGCGGAAAGCTCTTACATGCATACTTGGCATTCTTGGCTCAGATTATGATGCGAGGAAGTTAATACTACGCATCGATAGATCCTCATGCTTCTATCTGAGGTTTATTGGATAAAATGCAGGCCTTGGTGTTTATGCCGATTACGACACTATCGAAAATGTTTTCTTGTTTTACTAGTTTACATTTTTCTCTTCTTCATCTGAGCACTAACCCGCTCAACTCTAACTCCGTCGCCCATTCAAGCCTCTGCTGTTCTTATTAAATAAATCTCGTTTACCTGGCCTATCTACTACAGGGACAGGGTATGTGTCTCGGGAATTCCTACAGAGAGTATTACAGCTCTGTCGTCTTACGAATAATGTACATTTAAATGCTAGGCAGCAATCTCATCACTATTGCCTTAAATCCCCAAGAATTGGGTTTTATAACCAGGATACAATTTCTGTTTCGCATTCAATCTTTACATACTAAGATTAGCAGAGACTTACAAGTATTCTGGTCTAAAAACCTGTAAACCGTAACAGCAGTTACTTAATAGGTTTCCGATACTTACCTGTTTTCCGTGCGTGTTGTATTTCTGGTAGCAAGCCTCCTGCAATTTCCTGTTTAAGCTCTTTAACCACCCAACCTTGAGACTTCGTCCTTCGGGACCTGAGTCTCCCCCCGAGCTCACTCTTACCGGATCCCAATCCTCAGTAAGACTGCACCAGTGTCTTGACTATCTGGTCTCTACCAGACTTAGTTCAAAACCAGGCATGTTCTTCTTCTGTTCTTCTATTCCCTTCTGTCTGTCACTACAGCACAGAAGCCAGAACTTTCATGTTATTTTTCAGTTCCATCAACTGTTTTCCCTTTTTAGGAAACTCAATCCTCCCTGTTAGGGTGCTCGCTGATCCATTTAACCAATGCCAAGAATTAGTTGTAACTGAAATGTAATTTAAAATTACTTTTACGCAGGTTTGAATAACTGATTGGTAATTTAAAATTACTTTACATGGGGTAAATCACAATAGGTATATTACATTCAAGGTTGTAGAAGGAGCAAGATCATTAAAATTCTTCCAAACTTTAAATCTGACAAGTGTTTTGATTAGTGGAGCCTAATTTTTTCCATTTTTATTAAATATTTTTAAACTTGATCTTATTTATTTGGTAGGATTCAAGATGTGTGTGTCAACTTTTAGATAATTAAAAAAATTTAAGTAGATTTCTACATTGTCTCTTACATGTGCTTAAATCTAGTTTCAACGTATGGATACATCCATCCCCAACTTCCTTTGAGAATAATTGGGTGCCATATCCCTCTCAATTCACTGGAAATTATCTCATGTACTTTTTTTTAGGAGTTGCTGATGAAAACTCTACCCTAAAAATAAAGGCCTAAAATTTCTTTTTTTGGGAAAAAAAATAATAATATTAGAAATATTACTAATTAAATTTTAAAAATTAAAATACGTTTCTTTCCAAATTAAGAGAAAAAGATCAGTTTCAATGGTCTAAAACAACTACAAAACATCTCCTCACAATGTAAAAAATAACTCTATAATAATCTAATAAAATATGAAAAACAACCCTTCAATTAACTCAAACAAGTGTAAAAAGTATAGAAAATAAACTCTTCAATAAAATCAAACTCATCTCAAAGAAACTTATAGCTGGAAATATCTCGAAGTCAACATTAGCTCTTTGCATGAACTCAACAAATTCTTTAGATGAGCTCTTTACTTGTGCTTAAAATAGATTAAATTCAGAAACTTCAATTTGTTCAAATAAATAATGTGAGATGCATAAAAGATGTAAATTTCTTTAAATGTAAAAGGAGAAGGAAAAGGAAAAAGGGTTAAGATTATTTTTTTTAATTTTATTGATTAAAAAAACCAAATGATCATACTTTTGTTTTATATGAATTTTTTTTAGATGAGATCTTCAATCCACCCAAAAAAAGACTAAGCTCGAAGATTTCAGTTTGTTTAAATTAATATTGTGAGATGCATAAAGATGTAAAGTTCTTTAAATAGTAAAAGAAGGAAAGGAAAAGGGAAAAAGACTACTATTATTTTTTGAATTGTATTGACTAAAGAAAATAAATCATACTTTTGTTTTATACAAAAGTAGCCAATTTTGAAATTTATAACAAAATTCAAAAAAAAAAAAAAAACAAATAATTGTTTCCTTAAAACTTTCAATCAAATAAATATTACCAAAAAATCGATAGTACCAACAAGTTTCTACCACATAGATCCAATTTTAATAACGTTACTTACATCATAACTATTCATTATTACACATTTACAAAATAACAAATTATTTTTAACTTTTCACCTATTATCTTTAATTTCAAAATACTTCTTTTATTTACACTATAAAAAAAAATCTATATATCACTCAATCTCCTTTTTCAATTACTAAACTTACTAAACAGTGATCGACCTGAAGTTTAACCACAAAAATGAGAAGAAAATAATTTTTATTAGTTTCAAGTTTCAACCACATAGATTCAATTTTAATAACATTACTTACATCATAACTCTTCATTATTACACATTTAGAAAATAACAAATTATTTTTACTTTTCACATATTATATCTAATTTCAAAATACTTCTTTTATTTACTCTGTAACAAGATTTATATATCAAGCAATTTCTCTTTTCAATTACTAAATACTAATCAACCTTGAATTTTTTTCAAACAGAAAAAAAACGTTTATATTACTTGCTGTAAAGGAAATACATTGATAATTTAGATCTCGTAGATCCAAAATAAACCTTCAAGTCATATAATAGGTGAAATTAATAGCCCTGTACACGGATCTCCTTGTAGGAAACACAAAACAGAATGTAGAGAACGTTAGTATCAGTCGAGCAATTGTTCACCCTTATGATGAAATTGACGAGCAAAACCTGCGAAATCTAACCAGCCTTTTGAGATCAACCCTGAGTTTAACCAGCTTTTTAACATTGAATATCTTTCCAACAGTCTAACTTCTCATATTTTTTTCAAAATGTTAAAACAACACGAGGAAAATTAATATAAAATGATCAGCCTCTAGTTTAACCAGCTTTTTGAAATTGAAAATCTTTCAAACACTCTAACTTCTCATATTTTTTTTCAAAATATTAAAAACAATACACGAAAATTAATATAAAAATCAACATCATTAAATTAATATAAAATTTAATAAAACTAACCCTGATAATGAATTAATATATAACTTAATAAAATCTAACTATAAAAATATATATAATGATTATTATCCATAGATATCTTCAACATCCAACTTTACAATTATAAACATCCAACTTTACAATTATAAATATATTTTGATATAATTTTTATTTTATTTTATATATATTAGAAATCAAAGTGTATTTTACATTAATTTTGAAACTAGTATTATAATATAAATGTATTTTAGTGGTTATCTAATATATAAATGTATTTAAATGGTTATCTAATATATAATTTTTATGATCATTTAATAATTAAGTTTATTTTTCCAGATTGAATGGTTGTTATTTTTCACAACTAGGTTTAATTTATTTTGTAAAATGATTAGTCATAATGTTTTAATTAATATTATTATAATGATTTTTTACTCATGAATATTGTTATATTAATTTTTAATCTTATAATCTTTAAAATAAATATTTTAGTTATAATTTTCAACCCACCACACAAAAAACACTGATTTATTTTCTAGAAAATAAATATAAAAAAAAAACACTGATTTCTTTCTTCTAAAATAAATTAAAAAAAAAAATACATTTAATAATATAGATAAAAATGCTATAAAATACAATTATCTTATCTACCTCCATCAAACTATTCTACACAATTAATACACTAATCACATAATATAAATGTATTTAGTGTTTATCTGATATATTTTTTTATAGTTTTTATAATTATTTAATAATTAGATTTATTTTTCCATGGTTAGATTGAATAGTTGTTATTTTTCAAAACCAGGTTTAAATTCTTTTTAGTAAAATGATAAGTTATAATGTTTTGATCAATATTATCATAATAATTTTTTACTTGTGAATATTGTTATTTTAACTTTAAATCTTCTGGATTTTTAAATAAATATTTTAACTATAATCTTCAACGAGCCAAAAAAACACTAATTTCTTTACTAGAAAATAAATTTAAAAAAAAAAACACTAATTTCTTCCCTCGGAAAAAATATATATGCATTTGATAATATATAGAGATGCTATGAAATACAATTATCTTATCTGCGTCCATTATACTATTCTACACAATTAATAAACTAATCACATAATCGATCTTATATTATCCAAACATACGAGGGATGTTTTAGAAACTGAGCTCCCTAACAGGATATGTACTAGTAATTAAACACGGAGCTCTACCAACTGAGCGGGCTCTGTGATCCAAACTGATTATTTAAAAAACTACATTCAACGCATAAAAAATGGTTCAAAATTCAAAACACGTAAAAAATGGTTCAAAATTCAAAGTTCTAACGAACTTGACATACCAGTGAGAGACCGATTATAACGCATCCTTCAACTCTCAGGCATTTTCCAATATAATATTCATGTACTGTAATCTTTTCCACCCTTTGCAGTGAGTTAGATTTCTGAACTCATTTCTTCACTAATTTTGGCGGCTTCCTTGACAAGGGAATGCACATCAGTCTTCAAAATTGAATCAATGCTCGCGTCACCTGTTATTCCATCGTTCCACTTGAACCATCTACTGCTCAACCCGCATTCCCATCGTTTGTTCCTCATCATGTTACTTCTTCTCTGCCCTTCTCCCACATATGAAATTCGAAATTTCCAATCCTCCGTCACATACGTCTCAGTGTCCTTGTACCGGACATTCATAACCAGAAACCTGCCCGGCAGGGGAAAAACGAGGAACTGGTCAACGGTTCTATCCCTCCATGCTTGCTCTACCCATGCAACCATTTCGGGGCTAATATTATCCGGGTCTGTTTCGTGACTCGTGACTCCCAGCCTGAAATCTGTTCTTGCCTGGCCTTCTCTACAAAATGTCACGAACCCATGTCGTTTTCGCAGCTTTCTAACTCTCTTAATCACTGCTTTTTCTTCTAACCTAGATGGTAATTCATTACATGGCAAAGAAGGTCCCCCTACAGGGGTTTTCTTAAGGTATCGATCTCTTCTCGAGGGATCTAGTAGAAAAACGAACGCTTCCTCTGCAATTTTAATGGCCTCATCACAAGATGCCCCATTAATTCCGTGAAACTGAATTCGTAGCAAACACCTCCGATACGCCATCTCAAGTTCATATTCCGACGCTCCCCTGTCTACATCCAGAACCTAAAAAATTGTATTTTTATTACCTATAATATCCTCAAAACAAATGAATTGCTTAACATTCACTAAATAAATTTAAAACTCTCTAGTTAAAATTGTACCTGAAAATAATCTTTTGCATTCAAAATGCGTCTAACTTCACTGCTCTGCAACAGACTGTCGTTGCTGTCATACCGAACAGAGATATTATATTGAGAGAGTTGGTTGTCTTCGAGATCTGCCACGTGAATGCTAATTTTCTTTCGACTGGAGACCTTCACGTATCCTAGCACTTCTAACTTCAGCCGGAGATCTTTTACAGCCGTCTCTAAACATGCAGTAGAGAAGAAGGATTTCACCTCCTTTGGCCGACACAGGTCTTGCAGGTCTCCCAGGGGAAGAAAATCATTATCTTGTAAGTTGTCTAAACAAGGCCCATGGAAAAGTTGCTTTCCAAATCGAATTGTCAACTTTACATCTCTTGTCGCTTCGACCTCGTCTCAGCGCAGGATTTTAAGACATGCAAGCAACATAGTCTTATAAGAGGAGAAGTCCCAGTTCGGAGAGAATACAGTTTCTGAAAGAGCGATGGTATGCGAAAATTGAGTGCACAGGCTATTTACCTTACATTTCAGTTGCATTTCATGACTAAAAGATATCGAATACTCCAGGCATTTGTTGAAAATATAATTTCAACTATGCAACAGTTGAGCCATGCAGCAGCATGAAGACTATAGCCGCGCACTTCACCAAGGATCGGGAGGCAGAAACACTCAAAATTTAAAATTACAGAATAGAGGATCCACTTTAAATCTCAACCGTTAAATCTGGCCGATCAGCGGTCCAGATCGTGTCGGCATATCGGCAAGTCGGCATATCGGCGGGTTGGAGCATCGGAGGCAGTCAGTGGCAGCAATATGAAACATCGCCGATGAGCGATCGCCGATGAGCGATCAGCACATCGCTATCGGCAATGTCATAGGGTCGGGGTCTTTAACATGAGTAAAGTTGCGATGCGATGAAGCGCGGACCCGATGGCTTCCCAAAACCAAATTGTATAATGTTTGTCTTTTCGTTGACCGCCGTGGAGGAAACGCTGAGGCCTTTAATGCATTTATGAAGGTTGGTGGAGGCCCGTCTTAAATGATTATGGGCACATACGTAATTTTTGGTGGAGTCCCATTAATATGAGCATGGGCGCAGAGTTTTAATTTTTTTTATATGTTTTATATTTCTTATATACGGCATGTGTTAAATATATAATGCATGGCACACGGGAAGTTTTTTTTGGTGTGTGTGCTCACAAAAATACGAGGGTGCAGTAAAAGGAAAAACACACAGCAGTGTGTAAACTGTGAAGAACCAGAGGGTGTATGCATAGCAGTGCACAAATATGTTGTAATGTTTTTGTGTGGAGCATTGTAAAACGAAGATGCAGTAAAAACCGAAAAACCATGTGTGGTTTTGGACAAGTAGTGGATAAAGGAAAGGGTGGAGCGTGAATTTTTGTAAGCCTGTGTAATTTTGTTTTTCACAGCAGTAAACTTATGTAAATCCTTTTATTACAGCAGTGAGTTTTTTTTTCACACCAGTGAATGTAAAAAGGATTTTACATTGGTAAATCTTTGGATCAGGTTTTAATGAATAGAATGTTCTTATGGTGGTGAAATACTTTGTCTCTCTGTGAATTTTTTTTTGTTGTCTCTGCACAAAAGATCCCGTGAAGGAAAAACAGAGCATTGCCTCTGTGTGTGTTTATTTGAACATTTGGTTTTTGGTATTTTCCCCATTTAAAAATACCCAACAGTGGTATGAGAGCCGGCTTAGGCTCTTGAACGTGTTCAAGAAGCTGAAGGGAGAAGGTTGTTGCTGCAGCAAAACTTCTCAGGCAGACAGAAGACTCAGACATCAAAGGATTCAGGTATTTCACAAAGTTTTTTTTGTGTTGCTGAAGAAACAGTCAGCTGTTTAAACACACAGTCAAGGATTTAGTGGCATAGATCAGAATACAAGGAATGGCCAGCACAAGCACTGGTATGGGTTTGTTTAACACCCAGCTCCCACAGTTTAATGGGAAGAACTATGATTATTGGTCAATAACTATGACAGCCCTGCTTGCCTCCCAAGACTTATGGGAAATAGTTGAAGATGGCTTTGAAGAACCAGCAGATGAAACTGAGTTCAATGCATTAACTCAGGGAGAGAAGGATCTGCTTAAGAACAATAGGAAGAAAGATTCAAAAGCCCGTGTGTTGTTGTATCTAGCAATAGACCAGAGTATGTTTCCAAGGTTAGCAGCAGCTAAGACAGCCAATGAAGCATGGCAAACCCTCAAGACAGCCTATCAAGGCATGGAGAGAGTGAAGACAGCAAAACTACAATTGCTGAGAAAGGATTTTGAGAACTTGAACATGAAGGAGTCAGATAACATTGACTCATTCTTCACTCATGTGATTGGTGTAATCACACAAATGAGAACTCATGGAGAAACCATTGAAGATAGAAGAATAGTGGAGAAAATATTGAGGGTCTTACCCTCAAGGTTTGATGCCATAGTCACCACCATTGAAGAGACAAAGGATCTCTCAAAGTATTTAGTTGATGAGCTACATGCATCACTGATAACACATGAGCAGAGGTTGAGTAGGAATGAAAACTCATCTCTTGAGCAAGCCTTCAAGACCCAGATGTCCTTTGGAAGAGGAAGAGGTCAAGGAAGAGGAAACCGAAGAGGAAGAGGCAGAAGCCAGAACAGAGGTGGAAGGAACAGCCCATCAAATGCACAAGGAAGAGGCAGCAATCCAAATCAGAACCAAGGCCAAGGCAGGAGCCAACAAGGAGGACAACATCATGCTCAAGGACAAAGGTATGAAAAATCCAATGTCCAATGTTATTACTGTAAAAAGTATGGGCATTATGCCAGTGAATGTAGGAAGAAGCAGCACGATATGAGTAGTAGACAAAATGCAAATGTTACTAGGGAAAACAACAGCCAAAATAATGTGTTGTTAGCATGTAACATGGCTGAAACACATAGTGAAGACATATGGTTCTTAGACTCAGGTTGCAGCAACCATATGACAGGAAACATTGCCCTCTTCTCAGCCTTAAATCAAAACTTGAAATCAGAGGTCACATTAGGCACTGATAGTAAAGTGTCTGTTATGGGAAAAGGGGAGATAAAAATATTTACAAAACAAGGAGAAAGGAAAACCATAGCAGATGTCTACTATGTCCCCGGAATGAGATGTAACCTATTGAGTGTTGGACAGCTTATCCAAAAGGGTTACAATGTTTATTTTGTAAATGATGTGTGCACCATCATGGACATACCACCTAGCAAAAGATGCATTGCTGAAGTGAAGATGACAAGGAACAGGATGTTCCCTCTCAGGATCCGGGCAGATTTGAAAAACAAAGGAGAAATTGCAGCAGTTACCCAAGAGGCTTTCCAAAGCGTGCCAAATGATGAGAATTGGTTGTGGCACTTGAGATTTGGACATCTCAATTTTGGAGGTCTGAATTTGTTGAGTAGGAAAGGAATGGTAAGAGGATTACCATTGATAGAGAAGCCGGACAACCTATGTGAAGGCTGCATATTGGGAAAACAACACAGAGAAAGTTTTCCATCAGGGAAAAGCATAAGGGCAAAGGCACCCTTAGAGATTATCCACTCAGATTTGTGTGGACCAATGCAAGCTCCATCATTAGCTGGCAGCCTATATTTCTTAACATTCATTGATGATTTTACAAGAAAGACTTGGATATATTTCCTCAAGAACAAAAGTGAAGTCTTTGAGAAATTCCAAAATTTCAAAGCACTTGTGGAGAACCAAAGCGGGCTGCATATAAAAGTTTTGAGAACTGATAGAGGAGGTGAATATATCTCCAAGGAATTCCTAAGATTCTGTAGAGAAAATGGAATTCATAAACAGTTTACAACTCGGTACACCCCACAGCAAAATGGAGTTGCTGAAAGGAAGAACAGGACCATCATGGATATGGCGAGGAGCATGCTGAAGGCAAAGCATTTGCCAAATGAGTATTGGGCTGAAGTTGTACATTGTGCAGTTTATATACTGAACAGGTGTCCTACAAAAGCAGTCATGAACAAGGTGCCAGAAGAGGCATGGAGTGGGAGAAAGCAAGGAGTCACCCACATGAGAGTTTTTGGATGTGTGGCCTATGCACACATTCCAGATCAGCTAAGGAGGAAGTTGGACAGCAAAGGGGAGAAATGTCTATTCATTGGATACAGTGAGGAATCCAAAGCCTACAGGCTGTATATCCCATCTACCAAGATGTTTTTTGTCAGCAGAGATGTTCAATTCATTGAAGAGGAAGCTTGGGATGGAAGCATAGAGAAGACAGTTAATGTCAAGAACTGTTTGTCTCATGATGAAGATGAAGAGGAAGTGGCTGAAATGCATCCCCAAACAGCAGCGCCAACACAAGGACAGCAAGGGACACCATTGAGGATCAATGAGAGTGCTTCTCCAAGCACACCACAAGGAGAAAATTCAAGTGCATCTTCAAGCACTTGCACACCAAGTGAAAGAGGTAAGAAATTTAGAAATCTAAGTGATATTTATGATGAAGGAATGAATTCCTTATTTGCCTTGTATTGTCATGTTGATGATCCTATTCATTTCGAGGATGCAATTAAAGATAAGAAATGGATAGAAGCTATGGATGAGGAGATGAATGCCATAAAGAGAAACAAAACATGGGATTTGTTTGAGTTACCAAAAGGCAAAGAAGTCATTGGTGTGAAATGGGTCTACAAGACCAAGAGCAATGCTGAAGGCAAGATAGAAAGGCACAAGGCAAGGCTGGTTGTCAAAGGGTACAAGCAGCAGTATGGGAGAGATTATGAGGAGACTTTCGCCCCGGTTGCAAGAATGGAAACCGTGAGAGCAGTGTTGTCCATAGCAGCACAAAACAAATGGAAAGTCTACCAAATGGACGTGAAGTCAGCATTCCTAAATGGAGTGTTAATGGAAGAGGTTTATGTGGAACAGCCTCTCGGATATGAGAAGAAAGGTGAAGAGCACAAAGTGGGCAAGTTGAAGAAAGCTCTTTATGGGCTGAAGCAAGCGCCAAGAGCATGGTACAGCAGGATAGATTCTTATCTAATGGATAATGAATTTGACAAGTGTGAAGGAGAACCCACAGTCTACATCAAGGAAAAGGATGGTAAAATTTTAATTGTTGTCTTGTATGTAGATGATGTTATTTTCACTGGAAATGACAGTTATCTTATTGAGAATTTTAAATCAGTCATGAAGGATGAATTTGAAATGACTGACATGGGTTTGTTGAGATACTTCTTAGGCATAGAAGTAGATCAAAATGAAAAAGGAATTTTTATATCTCAAGCAAGATATGTAAATCAAGTTTTGGGCAGATTTAAGATGGAAGAATGCAAGGCAGCAATCACTCCCACAGTGATGGGATTAAAGCTCAGCAGAGAGGACAACAGCAAGGATTTTGATCCTAGCCTCTACAAAAGCATTGTGGGTCGCCTTATGTATTTAACAGCAACTAGGCCTGATTTAATGTATGCTGTTAGTTTGATTTCCAGATTTATGGAGAGGCCAAAGGAGGCACATTTGCAGGAAGCAAAGAGAATTTTGAGGTATGTCAAAGGCACTAAAATGTTTGGAATTCTATATCATGCCTCAGAACATTCAGATTTGGCTGGATACACTGACAGTGATTGGGCTGGAAGTGTAGATGATCGGAAGAGCACTTCCGGTTATGTTTTTAACATGGGTTCAGGAGCCATCTCATGGGCTTCTAAGAAGCAGTCCATTGTAGCATTGTCTACAGCAGAGGCTGAATATGTGGCAGCTACAGCAGCAGCATGTCAAGCAGTGTGGATGAGAAGGATGTTGAGAAGTCTAGGCCAAGAGCAGGCAAAAGCAACAGTAATTTATTGTGACAATAGCTCTGCTATTGCATTGTCAAAGAATTCAGTGTTTCACAAACGAACGAAACACATTGATACAAGGTTTCACTATATCAGAGAATTGGTAAGCAATGGAGAAATCAGTTTGCAACATTGCAGCACTCAGGAATAGGTTGCAGACATCTTGACAAAGCCATTGGATCAGAAAATCTTTGAATTTTTGAGGAAGTGTTTGGGTATGATTGAATGCCCGACAGTTGAAATTAAAGGGGAGTGTTGAAAATATAATTTCAACTATGCAACAATTGAGCCATGCAGCAGCATGAAGACTATAGCCGCGCACTTCACCAAGGATCGGGAGGCAGAAACACTCAAAATTTAAAATTACAGAATAGAGGATCCACTTTAAATCTCAACCGTTAAATCTGGCCGATCAGCGGTCCAGATCGTGTCGGCATATCGGCAAGTCGGCATATCGGCGGGTTGGAGCATCGGAGGCAGTCAGTGGCAGCAATATGAAACATCGCCGATGAGCGATCGCCGATGAGCGATCAGCACATCGCTATCGGCAATGTCATAGGGTCGGGGTCTTTAACATGAGTAAAGTTGCGATGCGATGAAGCGCGGACCCGATGGCTTCCCAAAACCAAATTGTATAATGTTTGTCTTTTCGTTGACCACCGTGGAGGAAACGCTGAGGCCTTTAATGCATTTATGAAGGTTGGTGGAGGCCCGTCTTAAATGATTATGGGCACATACGTAATTTTTGGTGGAGTCCCATTAATATGAGCATGGGCGCACAGTTTTAATTTTTTTTATATGTTTTATATTTCTTATATACGGCATGTGTTAAATATATAATGCATGGCACACGGGAAGTTTTTTTTGGTGTGTGTGCTCACAAAAATACGAGGGTGCAGTAAAAGGAAAAACACACAGCAGTGTGTAAAATGTGAAGAACCAGAGGGTGTATGCACAACAGTGCACAAATATGTTGTAATGTTTTTGTGTGGAACATTGTAAAACGAAGATGCAGTAAAAACCGAAAAACCATGTGTGGTTTTGGACAAGTAGTGGATAAAGGAAAGGGTGGAGCGTGAATTTTTGTAAGCCTGTGTAATTTTGTTTTTCACAGCAGTAAACTTATGTAAATCCTTTTATTACAGCAGTAAGTTTTTTTTTCACACCAGTGAATGTAAAAAGGATTTTACATTGGTAAATCTTTGGATCAGGTTTTAATGAATAGAATGTTCTTATGGTGGTGAAATACTTTGTCTCTCTGTGAATTTTTTTTGTTGTCTGTGCACAAAAGATCCTGTGAAGGAAAAACATAGCATTGCCTCTGTGTGTGTTTATTTGAAAATTTGGTTTTTGGTATTTTCCCCATTTAAAAATACCCAACAGCATTGCACTTCGGATTTGAAACAGAAAAATGAATTTTGGCCTTTTTTATCCCCAGAGGTTTCTCCTGAGAAATTTTCGAAGCAAATTTTCTTCATAGAAAATAGGGGTTCTGCAACATACTTACAAAAACAGTAAATGTAAAAGTCTGGAAAGAAACCTTCGGATTTATCAATAACAGAGATTATGAGAGCTTCAATAGACAAGGCAATGGCATGTACAACTTCCTCTGATTTTCCGCATATTTCGACTCTTCCAGAAGACAATCTGACGAAAGAGATCCCCGGGGATTTTCGGAATTTCTGAATAGTTTTTCCATTCCTCCCTATAACGGCCGATGTCGCTGAACCTGGGGGGACACGTATCTCCCTGTAAAATTTTGATGGAGTCTTGCGGATCGATTGCCGGTGTTCCATTGCTTTTCCCATCCACCCAACCACGTTTGCATTGTGTTTCACATTGCATGTTCCGCAAAACAAAAAGCCATTCCGACATTAAACTGGAAAACCATGTGAAGAGAGTGTACAACACAACACTTGTGTTTAAGTGTGTGTTAAATCACAGTAATCAATTCTCCGGTTTGGCACGCGCATTGTTGGAGATATGTGCTGTGGATAGCCAGATCTTAGCTGCCGGAGGTCAAAACGTCATTAGGCGTGCAGCGTCAACTCAAAGTCCGTGAATTGCCCAGTGGATGCCAAATATGAGCTGCTGGAGGCAAAACACGTCATTATATTTCCGTAGAGATTTTTCATTATGGTAATGTAGATTTTGTTAAAAGACAATTTATTTTAAAGGTGGTAAGATTTATCTTCACATGTGTGAATTGGTACGGGTGGTTTTCTTAAGAGGAAGGTGATTTTTCTGGGGTGGTTTATAAGCTGTGGATTTTTTTGGTTCAACGGTAGTTTTAAAATGATTCTAGGTCTCATTGTGAAATTTATCATGAAAATTATATAATTTAAGTTTTATTTAAATAATTTTATGGATACACCTTTTTTATTAACCATGATTGCATACCATTTTATGGATGAACCATTTCTATAGATTGTAAAGTTAAAGGGCTTACAAAACATAAACCCCTACAAATATAAAAATCCTAGAGGTTCTAAAAAAACATAAGCTCTCTAGATCAGTGAGCTTACTTTATAATAACAAGAAGGGTTGCATCGCAAGTCCTTGCCTTGAAGGGGAGTTTCAAGAAAACACATTTAGTATGTAGAAAATAGTAACTACACTTTAGCATGTACATCAGCCATCTTATTGAATCCACTCCAAACAGTGACTATAGTTTAGCATGTATGCTAGCCATCCTATTGAATCTCGTACAAGGTAGGAGTCCTCAAGGTCATAACATCAAGAGGGCAGACTCCAATTTCGACTGCATCAAGAGGGCATGCTCCAATTTCTATCCTAGTGGGTTATATAAATGGTGGATTTCCTCGAATTGCTCAACAAACTATTACAACCCTGAGGACTACCCAAGGATATAGACTGAAAGAGGTGCAGAAGGAGAATGAGAAATTCACGTAGGTATAAGAGGTTTACTCTATCACTAGTATGTAACTTAGAGTATTACTATTAGCTAGCTCTTTTATAATCATATTGCATATTCAACATATTACCAATTACAATGGGGCAAAGTGAAGCGTAGAGATGGGGATATCAGATGTTTAAAACAGGGATATGCTCTTCGGGAGATTCCCTTCAGTATGTAGACAACTGGCTTTCACTCTAAGGCTTGAACCAACTCTATGGAACTTAGTGCATGGATAGAGAAAGCTAATAGTATAAAGTGCTAACTTGGCTTGGCCACAAAAATGCATAATTACATATATAGTGAGCATCATTCAATCTATGTGGTGCTTACATGGTTAGTTATAGATAAAATGATTAGATGGCCATTTTAGCACATTGTAGTAACACTTGAACCCTTAGAAGGGGTCCCCACTAAAGGATGGCTCGAAGCCCTTTGTAGTCTGTAAATTGAAATATCATAAGAAAATATCTAAGCAAGCCAATTCTAGTTGGAGCTTTCCAAAGACAAGGTTCTCCAGGGTCACTCTTTATGTATCGGTGTATGTGAGATTGTTATTTTGTTCAAGGATAGATGTAGAGCACCTACAATTTTAGTGGGTCTGGAAATAAGTTACAGATCGATATCTACTTGCATATCATGGAGAAGATACTCAAGGGACTGTAAATTATGTTGATCCTAATCCATATTATGATGTTACAAATCAAGGCCTAAAAGCAGGAGTTGATTGTGCAGTTGGTTTTTATCGATGAAGCAACGAATGGAGCATATTCATATTCTACAGAGTGAGAACCGGCCTATTGAATCCCGTATACTATTGAATCCCATATAAGGCAAGAGTCCCCAAATATAATCTAAGAAAACAGACAGTCAGGCTTTAAATCCAAAACATATGAAAGAGAAAATTAAATATGTACAATCTAGTAACTACCCAAATATGAATATACACAACAAAAATTGTAGAGCAGGGAACTTGATTTCAAGATCTTGTTGGACACGGATCCAACTTGTCTCCTATACACAAATGTTAATTTCCTTTCCTGACACAAGATCTGCATGGCCAAGTTAAGATAGAATCGTGCAGTGAGTGAAAGACATATGTAGGACAGATTAAAGAATCCAAACCTTGGTTTTCAAAGTTGTACAAGCTGCAACACCTTTTTTACATTTATTATGTTGATTCAGGGAGCACTACAGTTATTATGTTAATCCAGCTAGCAGCCTTTGCAGCTTATGCTTGCACAGAGTTGAAGGCTACATAGCCATGGTGCATCAAGTACGTGCAGGAACAATATTTACTCTTTTATAATAAAGCATTAATATGAAGATTAAAAGTAAAAAATGTTGTTTTTAAGCATTTAGTTTGATTTATTGACAGATCCTAGTGTGTTGAACTTGTACTGTGGTTCATAGCTTCTGTTTTTGCATGAACTAGCTTAATATACAATTTTCTGGCGATATTGCTCGAGTTTGGTCACACTCAAAGTTCAGATAATATTTGAACCATAATACTTATTCAAAAAATATATGACGTCTAACTAAAAAGGTTCTAAACCTGCTCTGGAATGCTTGCCTACAACGATAATAAAGGGACCAGTAGCCAGAGTTATAAGGGAAATTTGCTAACTTTTTATGAATCCCACACCAAGGCCTCAAAAAAATGTTGCCATGTGTCACTTTGAAAAGCATGGATAGTTGTAGTTGGGGCATTAGCTTCTCCCGGCTTGTTCCTGCCTATGGGGCTTCAAATGTAGTAAATTGATCCAATTTGGTTCCAGATGCTACTCATTGGTTTTCATTATTGGTTCCCATTCCTGTGTAGGAATAGAAGAACTTGTTGAGCAGTTTTGACGATGCTTCCCTTGGAGAAAGGAATGAAGTGGTTCTTGCTTGGATCACCATCAAGACAGAGAGGAGAGGGAGAAATCACTGCTATTAATGATGGATATTTGGGGTCAGTACCTGGTTCAATGGAATAGCTGGGAGAGATGGAAAAGTATTGACTTAATTGGCTCACTACTCGCCTCTCATCCCATTGTTTGGACCTCCCAAGCATTAGATAGAGGAGTTCTAGGCAGAATAGGTTCATTAGCAATTTCATATTGGTGGTGGAAATGCAGCTTCTTAGTTCCCAATTGATAGGGAACAAGGACTTGAATGAGATTACTTTGGATCCACTAGTTGGGGTCAGATCCACCTCTGGGGACGTCATTAAGAGGTTCGGTTATGTGGGTTATGATTCCCCTGGTGCTCCTTGCCAGATTTGTGAGAGTCCTTGGCAATGGGAGAAAGAGAATAAGATGGACGGGATTCCTTCCATTTTGAGAAATAGAAAGATAATTCAGATAGTTTGAGGTAGAGAAAGAGAGTTTAGATACCAAGGATTCATTTGATCGAATAGATAGGTTGATGGCTCCACTTCGGAGGTTGCTCGGGGGAATGGGTTGCCCGAGGGGTTATTTCCTGAATTTGGGAATTTCATTCTGTCGGGGGCCATCCTTTCTTTGCCTTTGAAGTTTCCTAGTTAGCCGGTTGCAATGAGTCAACATTGGATTCCACTGGATTTTTCCCAGACACTGGAGTGGGAATTGAAAGCTAGAGATTGGATCAATAGATCCTGGTTATGAAAATGATGAATCAAAAGAGAGATATGGAGAGAAGCCCTTCCCTTCACTCGATGGAAATGCAAATGGATAGGATTCCCTTTAACAGCTCGCCCAAAACATCCATGAATTGGTTGCTGGGAGCCTTTCTCCTACTGGAAAGGATGAGATATCATTAGATGTTGGTATCGATCAATCAGATGCTGATAAGCTTCCATTTGAGCAATATGGAGATTGAAATTCCTTTGTAGCTTCCATCAGAAGGAAAATAATTGGATTAGTTTTCCCTACTGAGCTTTCCAGCAGAGGCATCAGATGCCACCTCCCGAACTTGCTTCATGAGCTGGTGGTTCCATTCGTTGTTGTGGGAGTGAAAGAGATGGGTGTTAATTTGCTAGAGTTAGTTGGTAAGTAGATGCATAATGAGTAGTTGGGCCTATTGCCTTGAGTGAGGTAACTAATATATGTAGAAAATTTCCCTCACCAAATAATGGTCACTTACAGCCCTAAAGTGAGTAAGTGAAAGAAACCATAGTTGAGAGAAACATGCTTGCTTGCCTATCACCTTCCCTCAATATTTCCTTGGGGGGCCAAGTGTAACGAATTGAAAGCCAGGGAGGATTGAGGGGAACGAATATGGGGCGTAACTAACATGAAATCTTGGTCAGGACTTTCCAAATCTAATAGCGCACAAGAAAGAAACTTCCTATATACAACTTAAGGCCTAACCAAGCCCCCCCTACAAAAAAAGGAAAGTAAGGTAGAGTAGAGGATTGAAACCCAATTCCAAGTAAGGAAAAGCTATTTGAAAACCCCACTTAATAGATAGAATTTCATTTGAAAACCATATTTTCCCATTTTCCACTGAGATTATTGTGCCCTTTACGCCAAATTCACTCTCCAATGATGGCTCATTAGAGTTCATCTCAGACTCTATTAGACAAAGTTGAGGAGAAAAGAATAGTATCTGAATTATTGGCATAGGTAATCCTTCTAGAAACAGTTCCTCACTGTCCTCATCCTCTTTTTCCTCTGTACTCATGTTTCCACTTCTATCCTACTCGTAGCGATCCTTATGGGATGGGGGTGAAAAGGAGGTACTTCAGCTTGGTATTGATCTCAAATTCGGGGGGAAAGTTGTGGCATACCAAAGCTATCATCACAAGAAGGGCACCAATATGGCATTACGTGTTGTCCTTTATCTTCCCAATTTCATCACAATTTTCAAGTACAAGAGGCTGCATATTGCCTATCTTTCAAGTTTGAAAAGTGGGAAACATAGAATCTGTTGCACCTATAGCTCCCAGAAAGCAAGCAATTATTGACAAAAAAAAGTAAGAAATTATTGAAAAAAACACGAAAAAGGAAATTTTCTATTATTAGAAATTCAATAGGCCTTCAACTAGAAAATCATTTTCTATGACAATAGATGGTTTAGACCTGGCACGCTAAGAGTTCAGTGCAGAACTATGTTTTAATTACAAATCAAGTGGCACCTACAGAAGACTTTTTTGCAATATGAAAGGCATAAAAGGCAAATACGAAACCATAGAAAGTATTGAAACCTTGTTGATAACCTATCACACGTTAATGATCATTGGGAGATAACATTGTTCAAGAGAAATCCACTTCTGAAATTAGTGACCAAATAAGATAGTGCTTACGAGGACAACAAGGGAAAAATGTTCTACTGAACTCCACTTTCCATTCAAGAACTGTATTGAAATCCTCTGCAATCATAGGCTTGTTCTCTTTGGACTTCATGATTCACAAGGCTATTTTGTTCATTCCTGTCCGGATCTCTTTCTTTCCTCAAAGAGCGTAGTTTTTCTGCGGTAAAAGAGCAAATATCTTTCCTTATCTCGCTCAGATATCAATTCACATAATAACCTATCTCATCGTAAGCCGAGCAAGGACTCCACGAAAAAAAAAACCCACCTACAGTTTGCAGAAGAGAAAGTTGAACATGCAATGCAAGGGGTAACATTAGAACCCTCAAACCATCAGAATATATGAAAAAGGGGAAAACAAAACTTTATAAACCCGTAACAGAGAAGAATGCATCGACAGTGTTTTCTTGCTCTCCTGCAAGTCATGCTATGGGCCTGCTGACCTTGCAAAATCTTTGAGCGATGCCAAAAGAACTGCTACCTGCCATACGTACAGCGATAAATAATACTTGTGCCACTTGAAATACCCTTTGTCTAGTCTATGCACTTCAAAGAAAAGAAACTATGAAATTTGATGAGCCCAAAAAGATAAAGAGAGTTGAGCATTGCTAAGGTAAAAAAGTGTTCAAGAGCATAACAGAGAAATTAAAGTTGCAGAGCTCAGTTTGAAAGAGAAAAAGAGCAAATAAATATGGTGTGATGAAGAGGTAAAAACCACTTAATTCTTACTACACCTCACATATAGGTTCCAGATAAATGGTTTATGCAGATGTTATGAATATGGCAAACATTTGATTCCCTACTTCCCTCAAATTTCCTATTGAGGGTTTATAAGCCTAAGTTACATACCACAAAAACATCACAATTCAATTTACTTAAATATGAAAACTGCTAGAAATACATGAAAACTACTAGAAATACATGGCAACAAAAGTTTGAATCATTAAAAGAAAAGGTTAAACGTAACAAAATTTTGAATCGTTAAAAGCAAAGGTTGAAGATAACGTTGAACGTAACAAGAAACATGGCTAAACATAATGCATCATAATGCATAATCGAAACGTGGCTGAAGATCAGGACAACGATGATAGGTACCAGTGGTTTCAGGATTTCGTGAGCTTGTATCATACACCTCCGTCGATCGATCCCATTGTAGGAGTTGTCCGTCTCATCGGAGGAGCTTGTGTCATGTCAGATAGGTTATAAACATTTCTTTAGCGACGCATTTATGGGCGCTCAACCATATTGAGGGAGGAAAACTCCATGGGCCTCATGCAAGCGATTCAATCTGAGTTTTCCCTAAGCGAGTTGCAGTGCCACTCCATTGCTACCGCAAGAGAAAGACTTGTTGGTAGAACAACACCATAATGACAGGAGATAGATTGTGTAGATTGGGGTTCCATGAGCCCTTTATTGCCTATGTAGAGGGAGATAGAAACTGGCAAGCATCTGTTCTGTTAAAGTAGATGGAGTAAGGATTTGTGGCGGAAGACTCTGTACCCAATTCGGATGGTCAAGGACAATGAAAAGGAAGTGTCTAGCAACCCAACGCATCAAAATGAATCAGAAGAATCATCTGGAAACAACGCAATAGGAAATTTGACTTAATTAATAAGGAAGTCCCACCAGATCTTAGCAAGGCATGGGGCCAGATAAGAACAATGATCAGAGAATCCTCGATAAGCATTCTGGGCATATTATCAGCGCTGAATAGGAGGGGGGACAGACTTTGATCAGAGACTGGACGCAGAGGCTGACGATCAAATTGGTTCATTGCGACCCACAATAGATTCAAGTTTAATTCAATTCAGTGGAGTCTTTCTCAACTAGGGTGTTGCGTGCTGACCATTATTATGGGACCATAGACACTGATATGCTTACCACGAAGTATGTATAGATGTAGGTTGGCCATAAAGCGCTTGAATGTCGGGGCTGACTACTCAAATTCGATGGGTTGAGGGAGCTAATAAAAAATATAGCATAGCATAGTAAGGGCAGTGCGAATAGCGCATGAGGCTTGCCAATCTGATCCCCACCTGGTTGCAAGAAACAAATGATTGGCATGCCCATTGGGCTCTGCAGGATTATTGCAATCATGCTTCCACTCTAGGTGACTTCTACAGATATGGATGAATCTCGCTCGCCACCGATTCAGAGAATTGCGGGGCCTGTCTGAGCAGATTCGAGAACTGGCAAAGGCCAGGTTGAGCGCAAGAGAGGGAGTATGGTGCATGATTTGTAAGACAGAAATCCACTTACAGAATGATTTCCCCCTAACCAAGAGAAACATAAAATCATAGTTGAACCAGAAATTCGATGAGAAGATATGTATCGATCTTACCAATGTTCCGTAGCTTGTTCTGGTTTTGTTCTGGTTTTGGTTCTGTATTAAGTTGGATGTTTTTTTCCGGCTTGAAACACAACTTGAATGACTAGGTGGACTTGTGCCAGAGCAACATGAAGAGTAGGCAATATACAGAGTACACATTGCAACAGACACAGTAGACACATTGCATCAGACACCGTAGACACATTGCAACAAGAGGCAACTTCAAAGACTAATAAGTGCCTAGGGAAAGCCATAGACAATATCCGGGAGCGGGAGCTAGCATCTCTTCATACGGCTAGATTAATGTTAGCATTAATCAAAAACTCTGAAAAGAATGAACCAGAATGAACAGACAAAGGCAAGATAGCATATTCTTTGAGCCTCTCTACCTTGGGAAGAGGCCAAATAAGACCATAAATCAATATTGACTTAAAAACTTTGATTATACTCGATGAACAAGCGCTAGCAAACAGCTCAACTAATACTAACTACATCGATTTCGATTACTATAATCTCATACCATTGCTAAATGGCAAAGACTAATAAACTATTTTGTTAGAACAAAAGTTCAAATTTTCACTTACCTTACTCTTAGAAGAGTCATATGTAAATATCTAAATGTTATAAAAATTGTAAATTAATTTTAAAAATATTTTTTTTAATCAAATTTATATATATATATATATATATAAATTTTGAAATTCAAAACTTTCAATAAATAAATATAACAAAATTAATTAGACGTGACATCATTAAGTAATATAATGTGATAAAATCGAATAAACATTAAAAATTAAACCTATTTTAGAATATTCTAAAACTAAATATGTAAAGATTGTAACATCACTATATTTCTCTTTAACATTAACATGGTGAATGTCTAACAGCTTTAAAGTTACACACATACTTCAATATAATTTTCTTGATAACGTTTTTAAATTACGTATCTAAAAAACCTTAATAAACGTTTGTAAATTATGTATCTAAAAAACCTTAATAAACATACACTCCACATTAATAGTAAAACTTGTCCCAAAATATAAACCATGAATACATGACCTGTTGATTTCCTGTCCAGTTCAAACGCTTTTGCCTCAATTACAAGCCTTTAGCTCCACTCCTCCGTGAAGTAAATTTAATTCATATCATAATTATATTTAACTTATATCATACATTTGGTATATAAGGAAGATTATTTATATATATATATGTTTATCACATGTAATTTTAATGGTTTTTTTTAATTTTATTGTTGTGTTTTATATTTATATGATAAGTGTGCTTATTTCAAGATGGTTTTTGTCACGTTCCCACAACTTTACATATACACATAATTTTTATTTTTTTATTTAGTATATTACTATTACGCATACAATAATGGTTAACTGCTGTTTATAATAATATATGTTCAACCTATGGCCTCCACCAATATATACATGCCTAACCAAGGCAACGTATATATGTGGCAGGCGCTAAAGTTAAGACCAGCTATGCTTGATGTTACCTTACCTACTCAGCAGTTAATGCATAAGCATGTTAATTTATCAGTCTCATGGTTTGAGGCCCTTATGTTAAATGTCCGAGTTGAGCATAGTTGTACTCTGCCCAACTGTTGGTGCCTCCTACGCGGGACATCTGGCAAGGGTATTGAAATGTGTCGGACGTTTCACGTGAACACGGCTTGGAATACTGTGCTTGGACTCTTCCTGCGCCTGGCTTTTGGGTATGGGTGCCATCATCGACGGTGCTCGTTTGATTGAAGAAATCTACGGCTGGAAGGGTTCCACGTTTCTTTACCGGCAGCATAGTTTATATTTGGTGCCTCCCGGGTTAATCGAGGTTTTCCTTGCCATTCTTTCGTTCCTTGTTTCCTGCTGTATGGATTGGTCTTCTGCTCCGCGCCATGACCTCCGCGATTACAGGTTCTGGCGCCATCTGAAAGAGCTCCAGCTCCAAAGACACCATGGCCGACGCTGTGAGGTATACTACTCTTTCTCAAAGGCTCTACAAGTTTATTTACTTTAACATTACTTCATAAATGTTTAATTTCTCGTCATGGCTATGACAGGTTGTAGGTTTCAACAACGTGGAGAGGTGACAACCCAGTTGAAGCCCGCCGAGCTCAACCACAGGTATTTATCCGGCTGCGAAGTTTGTTATGGTGGTTTCCCTTCTGTCATAGCTTTCAGATTTTACCAGGGTTTTGCCCTTGGTACTGGCGAAGAGACCCCAACCCCATTGTCTTGGTTGGTCGCAGGTCTTGATGAACCTACACTGTTAACTCTTCCGAGATTTGGAACTTGTTTCTTTTTGTTTATAGACGTATGGTTACTATCGAGGCGGGGATTTACTATACCGCTCTCCATATTTGTATTTGCTGTATAAGACTTGACTATGGACTCATCTCCTTTAAATTATCTACAACCCTGGCTCGAACCAGCGGCTGGCTTATTTGTATATTCCTATGGTTCAGTTTTTGATTTAATGCATATATGTATTTTCTCAATTAATGGCTTGATTCTCTGTCACGGATGTCTGTGCCGTTTCGCCGTGTTCTATATGCATAAAGTTTTCCTTTTTAATATCTCACTGGTTAAATCTCATAGCCGAGAAAATATATATATACAGACACGTTTACAACTATCTCTGTTTGCCGATATTTTGTTTTGTTTATGTGTGAAATACCCCACCGGGCTAGCATCTGGATCCTATAGATGTTTGGCCGGCCGAGGTAAAGGGTTTCAATGAATAGAATGGGGTTTCCTCGTTGAGCATTCTCTGTCTCCATAGAGAATCGGTCGACGGTTCAAGATTCACCCATTCGAACCCTGAGCTCTGCAATGTATAATCTAGGTAGCTATTTAATTTAGACATCAGATGTTTTGATATTCTAGCTTGTTCTGAGCAGCCGTCACTCTTGTGGCCTTGCGGGATACATATTTCCCTAATCTCATAATGCATGCGAGTGGTTACTGTTCTTAAAGCATTTTTATGTAATTTTAATGCATGGGTTATGCCGTCTCGGCATGGTTTACACAGTGGTCTCATATCTTTGTTTTCCTCACATCGTGGTTAAAATTTCTTGAATACCACACACAGTGATATAATACTTCTTGAATACCCGCGGCAGGGGTTCTTAATCTATTGCTAACTTCTTTCCTTTCATTACTTGGACTTGAATGAGTCCTGCATGCCACGGCTATACCGGTTAGCTCTATGCTCTACCATAACTCTATTTTCTTGTTTGCCTTACTCTAGCATAGCATCTACAGATATTATAATCTTTGTATTACTGTTAGCGACCGTGATGGTCTTGCTTGTCAACGCAACTCAGTTTTTACTAATGATACGAGGGTTTCAATTCTTTCTGTGATCAGTCTCTCTCTCAACGTGTAATCATTCAATGGGTTAACAGACTTATTTAATAATAGTCCGCCTGTCACCTTAAAGGATTTAGCCATTCTCAACTCTGGAAATTTAGGCTACCCTGATTACATTTCTTTCCTGCACAGAATATTATGGTCTAACTGCCTTGGCCATATACTGGTACAGTTGCATTCTGTCTTCTGGTTTACTTAGGTAGACCACTTTCTAATCTGATACCTCTGAGCTACACAGTCTCAGTATCTTTAATACTGACAGTTTAACCTCAGGTAGTGATTCTCAGACATACTAGCTCTTACTTCTACAGCTAGGTTATTTACTATGTAAGTCACTTCTTAATCTTTATAATCAATTGCTCAGATAATCACATCTAACTATAAATATCCAGGCATATGAAGGTTCTGGCACTTACCTGATTCCCTCTGGTAAGCTGAGTCTGGAACACTTCTTCCGCCAGAATAGCTGTGTACCGCTTGTTTTCCACCCAACCGTGAGCTCAGTCTCTCAAGACCTGAGTCTCCCCCCAAGCTTCTGCTTACCGGATCACTATCCTCAGTAAGCCAGCACTGTGTGCTGGACTATCTAGTCCTTACCAGACTTAGTCCTCAAAACAATTACCCTTTTCTTTTTTTTTCTCTTTTGTCTGTCTCTACAGCACAAAAAGAAACTATCCACCCCCTTTCCTTTTTCCTGGAGACCTTTCCAGTTAAGGAAGGTGGTTATTTTCAGTTTCAGTAACTGTTTCCCCTTTTGGGAAATTCAATGCTCTTGAGTAATTCTTTAAACATTACTTTAATGCATAATTCAAATCAACAGATTATTCTTCAAAAGAAAATAGTTCTCAATATCATTCAGTTTTTACTGCAGTAAACTTTTTAGATAATTACATTTACGGGGTCATCACATCTCCCCCTCCTAAGATTGGACATCGTCCCGATGTCTAGTGTCTCCAAACAGTTCTGGATAGGCTTTCCGAAACAGCTCTTCGTCCTCCCAAGTGGCCTCTTCTGGCCCATAGTGCTGCCATTGCACTTTAATTTGGGTAATAACCCGCTTCCGCAACTGCACTTCTCTCCGGTCGAGAATGCTCAGTGGCTCGACCCGAACTTCTCCTTCTGGTTCGACCTGCAATCAATAACAATGTCAGTGTTTTGTTACAGATACATTTTCAATTAGCTATAGAGAAAAACAGTGCTTACCCTTATATCTTGCCACTTGATCACATGCTTAGGATCATAGACATATTTCTTAAGCATGGATACATGAAAGACATTATGTATTCTAATGTGGCTTGGTAGGGCTAGCTGATAAGCTACTGGCCCAACCCTTGCTAAGACCTGAAAAGGTCCGAAGTATCGGGGTGCAAGTTTAGCGCAGCTGCTCCACTGCAAGGTACTTTTCCTTGCCTGAATTCTGATATAAACATGATCGCCCACCTGATACTCTTTAAACCTTCTTTTTCGATCTGCAAAGTTTTTCTGCCTATCTTAAGCGGCCTTCACGTTGGCTCGCACCTTTTTGACCATATCCTCCATCTCCCTGAGCATTTCTGGTCCCAACCTTAACTTGTCCTCCGGGCCACTCCAATTTGAAGGTGTCCGACATTTCCGTCCATACAAGACTTCAAATGGAGACATCTGAATGGATGTATGATATCCATTGTTGTAAGCAAATTCCACTAGGTGTATATAGTCTTCCCATTGCGTCGGTTTTTGCATAACACATGCTCTCAACATGTCTTCCACCATCTGATTTACTCTCTCCGTCTGCCCATCAGTCTGGGGATGGTAAGCAGTGCTAAAAATTAGCTGTGTACCTAATTATGCAAATAATGCTCTCCAGAATGCGGATGTAAACTTCACATCCCGGTCTGATATTATGGTCTTTGGTAGTCCATGAAGTCGGAATATATTTTGCATAAAGACGTGTGCAATTTGCACTCCTCGGTAGGTAGATTGCACCGGAATGAAGCGTGCTGCCTTACTGAGCTTGTCCACTACTACCATGATAGAATCATTGTTCCTCTTTGTTTTGGTCAGCCCAGTTATAAAATCCATTGATATAATTTCCCATTTCCATTCAGGGATGGGCAGGGGTTGCAACAATCCTGCCGAGTGCTGGTGTTCTGTCTTGATTTGCTGACATTCCAAACATCTTGCTAAATATTCAGCCACATGCTTTTTCATACCTGGCCAGTAATACTCCTTCCGAAGTGCCGTCAACATTTTCTGGTATCCCGGATGACCAGCGTAGTGGCTGGTATGAAACTCATTCAATATTAAATTTTTGAGGTTGTTGTCATCTGGTACAAACAATCTCTTCTTGTACAACAGCATTCCGTCCTTGTTAACCTCATAGTCTTGTGGACTTCCCTCACTGGAGAGTGACATATTCTGCTTCGTCTGTTGGTATTCAGTATCTTGGCTTGCTGTAGTTTTTATCCTTTCCAGCAAGGAATTTTCCCATCCACTGAATGTAACTTCATACAAGCATTGCACTTTTCGGCTCAAGGCATCAGCTACCCGATTTTCCTTACCCTTCAGATGTCGAATGTCAAAGTCAAACCCACTCAAGAAATCTGCCCAACGAGCTTGCCTTGCGTTTAGTGTGGGCTGGCTAAAATAATTTGTTAAGCTGTGATGATCTGTGAGCAGCAAAAATTTCCTTCCGAGAAGGTAGTGTCGCCACATCTTAAGCGCATGTATAACAGCTGCTAATTCTAGATCATAGGCAGAATACTTCTGCTCATGTTCCTTCAATTTTCTTGACTCATAGGCGATCACTTTTCCTTCTTGCATTAGCACACCTCCAACGCCTTCTCCACTAGCATCGGTACATACCACATAGTCCTTGTTTGGATCAGCTATACTTAAAACAGGAGCAGATGTGAGTAATTGCTTAAGCTTCTCGAAACTTTGTTGACATTCAGAACTCCATCTGAATGTCCTCCCTTTCTTTTGCAAAGATGTGATAGGGTATGCCACCCTTGAAAAACCTTCCACGAACCTTCTGTAATATCCCGCCAATCCCATGAAGGATCTGATATCTGCTACGTCTTTTGGCACTGGCCAATCCAGTATAGTTTTGATTTTCTCAGGATCAACAGCAATTCCTTCCTTTGAAATTACATGCCCCAAGTACTGGATTTCTTCTTTATAAAAATCACACTTACTGAGTTTGGCATACAACTGATGTTCTCGCAAAGTCTGTAGTACCATCCGAAGATGTTCCTCGTGCTCCTCCTTAGAACGAGAATAAATCAAAATATCATCAATAAATATTAACACAAATTTGTCTAGGAATTGATGGAACACACTATTCATCAAACACATGAATGTGGCAGGTGCATTAGTCAATCCAAAAGGCAGCACTACAAACTCGTAATGCCCATACCGAGTTCGGAAGGCTGTCTTAGCGATATCCTCTTCTTTAATTCGGATCTGATGGTATCCTGATCGCAGATCGATTTTGGAAAATACTGTCGCTCCCTTGACTTGATCAAATAATTCATCGATCCGCGGTAATGGGTATTTATTTTTAATAGTAAGCTTGTTTAATTGCCGGTAATCAATGCACATTCTAAGAGTTCCATCCTTCTTCCTGACGAATAGCACCGGAGCTCCCCATGGAGACACACTGGGGCGGATATAATTTTTATCCAGCAATTCTTGTAGTTGCATCTTCAATTCGGTCAATTCTGGCACACTCATTCTATAGGGTGTCCGTGAAACTGGAGCAGCTCCTGGTATTAACTCAATGGTGAAATCTATGTCCCTCTTTGGAGGTAATCCAGGAATTTCTTCTGGAAATACGTCTGCAAACTCTTTTATAACTGGAAGGTGTTCTAGTGGATTCTCCTTATTCTTGGTTTCTGCATAACCCACTTGAATTGCATACACTTGGCATCTATTTCGAATGCATTTTGCCAGCTGAGATGCAGTGATTGGTCGGACTTGAACTGGTCGTTTAATTCCCTGCATTTCTTGTTCTATTCCAGCATCATCCTTGTATCGTATAGCTTTTGTTTTGCAGTTTACTAAAGCCCAATGCTTTTCCAGCCAGTCCATTCCAATTAGAACATCATAGGACCCGAGGGGAAGTATATTCAGGTCTGCCACTACTGGCTGTCCTGCTACCACTATAGGGCAGCTTTTTACCTTTGCCATTACTCGTCTTTTGGTTCCTGTAGCTAGCTGTACCAGCCAAGGATTCCTGAATTTTTCAGGCTGCAATTTACATTGTTCAACTATCTTTGGACTAATGTAACTTAAAGTAGCTCCAGGATCTATTAGAACAGAAATGGAAAGGTTTAAAATTTTACCTTCAAACTCTATCATGGTGGGCTGGTATTCTGCCTGGCGATCATCCAAGGCTGCGTTAATTCTTGGCATACTTCGTCCCACGTCACCCACGGTGGATGCCTCGTGAATCTGGGATATCTGGTCAGTTCCTTTCCTTTGCGGACAATTCTTGACATAGTGCGGTCCACCACAACCCCAGCACTGCACTGGAGGTCTGGTTACTCCCTCAGTGTCCATCTTAGCGGGTTGTTCACTCATTCTGGTTTCACCGATGGACCTGGATTTGAATGCACTTCTTGGCGCTGCTCTACTATTCTGATTTTTGTTGTTTCCTTTGATTCCGCTGCTTCGATTCCCTTTATGAATTCCAACAGTTTTATTATTCTTCTTGTCATTCCATTTTCTGTTGGAATTGTCTCCTTTCTGTTTGCTCTGCTGATAGCAGATTCTGGCCTTACGAATTGCCTCATCCATGGTTCTAGGATTGTCAAATTCAATCCTTTCCCTCATATACACAGGTAGACTACTGACAAATCGTTGTACCTTGGCTTTTTCTTCTTTAAGATAGGGTACATAGCGAAGCAAGGATGTGAAACGATTGATGAACTCATCCATAGTCTGCTGCCCCAACCGCAGATCATGGAATTCCTTCGCCTTTTCATCATAAAACCGTTCCGTCAAGTATCTCTCTTTAAAATATCTCTGGAACTTTTCCCATGTTATGGTTCGTTCAGTTACACCTTTAACGATTTTTACTTCCTCCCACCACAATGTTGCCTTCCCTTGTAACTGGAAGATGGCCAACCGTGCCTTCAAATTATGGTCATATTCATATAACTGAAAATATTTATTCATGTTGATTAGCCAAGCCTCTGCTGCTTCTTCTTGTTCCCCATCATAATGCGGGGGTTTAATCTTTCGGAATTCGCCTTGTAGTTCCACCTTTTGACGCTTTGAGGTCTGCTGTTCTGATGCATTATCAGATTGGTCCTCTCCTTCCTCAGGAATTTCAGATTCTGCATGATATTGTTCCTCCTCCGTCATTTTCTGCTGTTCTGCGCTGGGATGAGCTAATGGCGGGTTTTGTCTATCAGACAAACTTTTCAAAATTCTTTCCTGTTCCATTGTCAGTCGTGTGTTATCCTCTCGGAGCCGGGCCATTTCCCTTTTCAGTTCTTGGACAGTTTCTAGTATGGCTAGATTTGTGCTGCGGGTCTCCTCACCCAGCTGTACCCACAATCCTGCATTATCTCCAAAATTTGTTGCAGGTCCCCGGTTAGCTGCAGGCCTATGCGGTGCGCTACCCGAACCTTGCATATTACTTGCCATTGTCTGATCATGCAACATATAACTTGTGAGCTAACTGGACAATTCTGTCATTTCAACAAGATTATTATTGTCTTAATGACCTTCTCATTTTAACACTTATCCATTTCCCAGAGGCCACAGTATGGTAACCTCTGCTCTGATACCAATTTGTCACGTTCCCACAACTTTACATATACACATAATTTTTTTATTTTTTTTATTTAGTATATTTCTATTACGCATACAATAATGGTTAACTGTTGTTTATAATAATATATGTTCAACCTATGGCCTCCACCAATATATACATGCCTAACCAAGGCAACGTATATATGTGGCAGGCGCTAAAGTTAAGACCAGCTATGCTTGATGTTACCTTACCTACTCGGCAGTTAATGCATAAGCATGTTAATTTATCAGTCTCATGGTTTGAGGCCCTTATGTTAAATGTCCGAGCTGAGCATAGCTGTACTCTGCCCAACTGTTGGCGCCTCCTGCGCGGGACATCTGGCAAGGGTATTGAAATGTGCCGGACGTTTCACGTGAACACGGCTTGGAATACTGTGCTTGGACTCTTCCCGCGCCTGGCTTTTGGGTATGGGTGCCATCATCGACGGTGCTCGTTTGATTGAAGAAATCTACGGCTGGAAGGGTTCCACGTTTCTTTACCGGCAGCATAGTTTATATTTGGTGCCTCCCGGGTTAATCGAGGTTTTCCTTGCCATTCTTTCGTTCCTTGTTTCCTGCTGTATGGATTGGTCTTCTGCTCCGCGCCATGACCTCCGCGATTACAGGTTCTGGCGCCATCCGAAAGAGCTCCAGCTCCAAAGACACCATGGCCGACGCTGTGAGGTATACTACTCTTTCTCAAAGGCTCTACAAGTTTATTTACTTTAACATTACTTCATAAATGTTTAATTTCTCGTCATGGCTATGACAGGTTGTAGGTTTCAACAACGTGGAGAGGTGACAACCCAGTTGAAGCCCGCCGAGCTCAACCACAGGTATTTATCCGGCTGCGAAGTTTGTTATGGTGGTTTCCCTTCTGTCATAGCTTTCAGATTTTACCAGGGTTTTGCCCTTGGTACTGGCGAAGAGACCCCAACCCCATTTTCTTGGTTGGTCGCAGGTCTTGATGAACCTACGCTGTTAACTCTTCCGAGATTTGGAACTTGTTTCTTTTTGTTTATAGACGTATGGTTACTATCGAGGCGGGGATTTACTATACCGCTCTCCATATTTGTATTTGCTGTATAAGACTTGACTATGGACTCATCTCCTTTAAATTATCTACAACCCTGGCTCGAACCAGCGGCTGGCTTATTTGTATATTCCTATGGTTCAGTTTTTGATTTAATGCATATACGTATTTTCTCAATTAATGGCTTGATTCTCTGTCATGGATGTCTGTGCTGTTTCACCGTGTTCTATATGCATAAAGTTTTCCTTTTTAATATCTCACTGGTTAAATCTCATAGCCGAGAAAATATATATATACAGACACGTTTACAGCTATCTCTGTTTGCCGATATTTTGTTTTGTTTATGTGTGAAATACCCCACCGGGCTAGCATCTGGATCCTGTAGATGTTTGGCCGGCCGAGGTAAAGGGTTTGAATGAATAGAATGGGGTTTCCTCGTTGAGCATTCTCTGTCTCCATAGAGAATCGGTCGACGGTTCAAGATTCACCCATTCGAACCCTGAGCTCTGCAATGTATAATCTAGGTAGCTATTTAATTTAGACATCAGATGTTTTGATATTCTAGCTTGTTTTGAGCAGCCGTCACTCTTGTGGCCTTGCGGGATACATATTTCCCTAATCTCATAATGCATGCGAGTGGTTACTGTTCTTAAAGCATTTTAATGTAATTTTAATGCATGGGTTATGCCGTCTCGGCATGGTTTACACAGTGGTCCCATATCTTTGTTTTCCTCACATCGTGGTTAAAATTTCTTGAATACCACACACAGTGATATAATACTTCTTGAATACCCGCGGCAGGGGTTCTTAATCTATTGCTAACTTCTTTCCTTTCATTACTTGGACTTGAATGAGTCCTGCATGCCACGGCTATACCGGTTAGCTCTATGCTCTACCATAACTCTATTTTCTTGTTTGCCTTACTCTAGCGTAGCATCTACAGATATTATAATCTTTGTATTACTGTTAGCAACCGTGATGGTCTTGCTTGTCAACGCAACTCAATTTTTACTAATGATACGAGGGTTTCAATTCTTTCTGTGATCAGTCTCTCTCTCAACGTGTAATCATTCAATGGGTTAACAGACTTATTTAATAATATTTCGCCTGTCACCTTAAAGGATTTAGCCATTCTCAACTCTCGAAATTTAGGCTACCCTGATTACATTTCTTTCCTGCACAGAATATTATGGTCTAACTGCCTTGGCCATATACTGGTACAGTTGCATTCTGTCTTCTGGTTTACTTAGGTAGACCACTTTCTAATCTGATACCTCTGAGCTACACAGTCTCAGTATATTTAATACTGACAGTTTAACCTCAGGTAGTGATTCTCAGACATACTAGCTCTTACTTCTACAGCTAGGTTATTTACTATGTAAGTCACTTCTTAATCTTTATAATCAATTGCTCAGATAATCACATCTAACTATAAATATCCAGGCATATGAAGGTTCTGGCACTTACCTGATTCCCTCTGGTAAGCTGAGTCTGGAACACTTCTTCCGCCAGAATAGCTGTGTACCGCTTGTTTTCCACCCAACCGTGAGCTCAGTCTCTCAAGACCTGAGTCTCCCCCCAAGCTTCTGCATACCGGATCACTATCCTCAGTAAGCCAGCACTGTGTGCTGGACTATCTGGTCCTTACCAGACTTAGTCCTCCAAACAATTACCCTTTTCTTTTTTTTTCTCTTTTGTCTGTCTCTACAGCACAAAAAGAAACTATCCACCCCCTTTCCTTTTTCCTGGAGACCTTTCCAGTTAAGGAAGGTGGTTATTTTCAGTTTCAGTAACCGTTTCCCCTTTTGGGAAATTCAATGCTCTTGAGTAATTCTTTAAACATTACTTTAATGCATAATTCAAATCAACAGATTATTCTTCAAAAGAAAATAGTTCTCAATATCATTCAGTTTTTACTGCAGTAAACTTTTTAGATAATTACATTTACGGGGTCATCACAGTTTTTTTTAGAATTTTAATTTAATTATTTGTAAATATTTGATTGAGGGTAGAAATTTAATCTCTATAAAATATTTTTAAATATTCACAGTGGTATTCACAAATTGAGGATAAAATCATCTATGAGTTAGTTATTCTCTTTTAATTAATTTATCTCAAATCAATTAATTAACGAAAATAACATATCAATATGGTAAAGTGGAGGTAAATCTTCATAGTTAAGAATATTGTTATATGTTTAAAAATATTCTAAACCATAAAAATTCACTCATAGTTTACCATGGGAATTTTCAATTTGTAAATAACTTTTGTTACAATACTATAAGTGAATATCATGGCTTATCACTACCCCAAGACCAATATGACATTTATTGGTATGACATTTTTTTTTAATTAATTAGTTTGAAATAAATTAATCAAAAGAGTATAAGTAACTTGGAAATAAATCTTAACCTTGATTTGTGAATACTATTATGAACATTCCCCATATTTCACAATAGTTAATTCTCTACCATCTAGTTAATAATTACTAATAATTAAATTAAAAATTGAAAAACTATTTTGAAATAAAAATCAATGTAGTTCATTCTTTTTATAGTTAATAATAATAATAATTTAAAATAAAATTATAATTTATTTAATTTATATTTAAAAAGAAAATAACGTGAAATGTATTTTGGAAATGTATTTTGGAGTAACTGATTTGATGTTTATTTATCATGAATCCATATCCATCCACATTTACAAATCTTTTAATTTATATGATTATATTAGTATAAATTTATATATTCAATTATAAGATAATATAAATTATCATTTAATATTATGATATTACAAAATCAATTAATATAAAAAATCTCTTTATTTTTAATATTTTTAATTTTCATTTTAGTTATTAGATAATTTATTTTAGACTTAAATTATGAAATACAGTTTTTTCTTATTATAATAAGATCGTAAAAACAATAAGTATAAATGATCAGAAAATGATTCTAGACGACTTTTCACTCAAAAATGAAAGTCAAAGGATGCTTCTGAAAATAGTCCCATTCCATAGATCTTGTCAATATGAATCTAATGCAATTTGAATGGGCTAAAATGGACTTTGGATGAAGAAGTTATCGCAGAAAGAAGATTGCCATTGTCCTTTGAAAAGGAGGCAAATTCTTATAAAAATGGCCTAAAAGGCTCATTGAAGAAATCACATCGCAAATGTGCCAAAGGGAAGGACTTAAGGCAAAGGTGGAAGGAACCCCGATTGCGACCTCCGACTTATCGCATCGGAGGTAGGCCTTCGCCCGATATCGGGACCCCAGGCAGAGCGATATGTCGATGCGATATGCGACGTGCGATATCGACGATCGGTGGATCGGCAAATCGGCGGTCGGCATAACCAAAGGGAAGACCCCCGGGACCGTTGCAACAACAATATTCCGATATGCGATAAATCGATGGGTCGATGTTCGATCGCACGCCAACTGTCGGATCGATGAGCAAGATCAATGGTCAGGATCTGATCGGGGTGATTGGCGATTGGGCAATCGGCAGATCCCCGATATAAAGGGCCATTACATGTGATTGCGACTTGCGATTGCGATATATCGATAAGGGGCGAGCCCGATGGAATTATAGACCCGATTCCATAAGTTTTGAAATCCAGGAATTCAGGATTTTCAATGTATTCCTGTGTATTTGGGTTTTGGGCATGTGATTGCAATTTGCAATGGAATCGCGGACCCAATAGGTTTATACATGCGGTTTCATTCTATTTGAAGTCTGGGTTTTTGTGCCCGATAGTGTATTTCCGTGTATTATCTCTGTGTATTGGAAATGTGATTATTTTCGGAATTAATGTAGAGAAAGGTCACTAATTCCTTTGTAACTTCCCCTGATCATTGTGCCACGCTGCAAGCGGGTGTTTTGTAACAATGATGTGTTTGTGGCGCGCAGAGCCACAAAGCCAGAAGCCAAAGGGCTAGCCAAAGAGATTGAGGAATGATCATGCACAAAGAAACAAACAAGAAGCCGCAGAGTTGGAAGGAGGCCTCACAAAAGCCAAAGAGTACGATTGAGAGGCAGCGCAGAGAGCTTTGGTGTCACTTGGAGGTCGAGCGAAAACCAAAGAGCTCAGAGAAGCCAGAGCCAGAGAGCTAGAGCCAGAGCCGAGAGAAGAAGCATAGGTCGTTAGAGGTTGGAGGCAGTTGCAAAGAATAGAGCCAGCGTTCATTCTCAAGGTTCCAATAGTCGAGGTGGCTGTAGGAGATCGCTGAATCCATTGAGATGGAGTTTAGAAAATCCTGAAGACTTCTAAGAGCCATGGATCAGTAATGAAGCTTTAGAACAGCAAAGAGATCAAATGATCCAGCTGTTGCTGGTGTTCAGAGTGTATTGAAGATAGAAGAAGGTGTTTTAGAGACAGTGAGAGAATTCTGAGGGAGTTGGTGCAAGCTAGAGCAAGATAGCTCAGAGCACTGATTGAAGGAGTCTAGTCCAGAGAAGCCTACATCTATCTGCAGAGTATGGAAAACTAGCGGGATAAGATGGTATTCTAAACCCATAGGTTCAGTTGTAAACAAATGGAGTTGAGCGTGGAGCTTGTAAAAGAATTTATGGCATAATCCCAGAGAGCCTAGTTGAGTTGAGTAGAGCTCACGGAGACGTAACCTAAGATGTTTGGGTGAACTCCATATTATATTGTTGTCTTATGTGTTTGTTGGTTTGCTGCTTTATTTACTATTATGTGTGTTTAAATATCAACATAAACAAATGTACATAAGCACTTGAACAGTCTAAAAACAAACACATGTATACACCTATTTCAAGCACTTTTTAATTCCGCAATTGGTTAATCATAAGCTAGATCTTGGAAATATTTAAGCTTTGGAAATGAGATAGGTTCTTGTAAGCTGATAAGAACCCTTTAAACCCCATTTTTAGATCAGGTGGTACCAAAGCTTAAGTTTGATTAACCCCACCTTCAAAGAAGGTGATATCAAAGCTGGTTATACCAGAGCAAGTGGTATCAGATCAGATTACTTGATTGACAGAGCACAGATTGCTTGACTTGAAAGGTGTTCAAATAGTAGCAAGGATTTTGCTATTTGATTGTTTGTAAATTGACTGTTGTGTGAGTTTGCAGAGGTGAAGGGAAAGCTACTGATAGCTAAGTCCAGGAGAGGACAAGAAGGAAGAAGGGATGAAGGCATTCTTCTTATCCCAAAGGACCTCAAGGCAATCCTTGAAGCACAAGAGGTTTGTTGCAAAAGGTTGCTGAATAAGCTCTTTATTAATCTTGTTTGAAGTTCTTTTGTTCATTGGCATAATGACAACTTCTACAAGTGAGTCCTCAAAATCTTCTTTCTTCACAAGATTCTTTGATGAAGACATGAAGCAAGACTTGTTCATCATGATGGACAAGGTGAGAGAAATGTATGAGGATGTGTTACACTAAAATTTGTCACCATGACTATTTGCAGTCAGTATGGCTCCATCAATAGTCATACTGTCCTCCTTGGCAAGTCTTATACCTCTGCTCCTCATGTCAAACTCCAAAAAAGAGAGAAAGTCTTTAAAAAGTCAATATAACTTTGGTTACGCAGTTTCTCTTACCCTTACCTGCGTGTACGCACCTCAAGTTCATAATACCTGCGTACTTGTACGCTCTGTCTATAAAGGGGTGGGTGCGTACTCCTGTAAATGTCAAAAGGCACAATTTTTACTTCAAAAAAATTACTTGTGGTCGATTCTAGAGCATTCTAGAAGATGGTTTGACGTGTATTGAGCGCCTCCAAATGGTTCATGCATCCCAATGAAAGAGGAACTTATCCCATGAAGAGGGGAGCTACCCCTTTGAAAGAGGAGCTTATCCCATTGATGGTGGACCTGATTAACTTCCTGCAAAGCATTATAAATATAGGCATTGGGCCAGAGGGAGGGGAGGTTGAAAGCTGAACATTCCTAAGGGTAGATGCTGCTGAAATTAGGACTTCCTTTTAGAGCTTGAGAGGAGAGATTCCAATCCTTTCTTAGCTTCATTTGGAAGTGGGTGAGCTGATCAAAGTAAAGGAGAACTCTTGCTGGACCCTGGGAGGGACATGCACAACACCAAGGCACTGGTTGTAATGGTTTCTTTTGTTTCCAATTAATACAATTAAGTTCATTTTTCTCAACAAGTTGTTATATATAATTTGTTTCATATACTCCTTGGTCTTTATGATGAATATGTTTTATTATATGAGTTATTAAGGTGCTATGTAATTGTTTGTTTGTTAGTGAATGCAGGCTTCAAGGAGAAGGAGCTCATCTAGATCGAAGAGGCTGGACTGCTACAAACAAGCGTTGGACTAGAGGTAAGCCTTAAACACCTGGTTGCTTTTATTTTAAATGCATATTTAGGGAAAGATAGTGCTTGATTGTTTTGTTTGTCACTAGAAAGCCATAGCTTCTAGGGAGGTTAGTTTTGTCCGCAAAATTGACTCTTTCCGCATGATAAAATGGCGACTCCACTAGGGAATCCATGGATTTGATTGATTTCTCTTTTGATTGATACTTTGATTTGAGAAACTATAATTTCTTTCTAGTTTTTGACTGATTGACTGTGAATTTGGGTGGAATAGCTTAGGGTTGAGTTAGTTTTTCTTTTTCTTGATTTTGAGAGTAGTACGCACCCTCTGCGTTAAGCACAGTGCGTACCTGTACGCACTTCGGCTTTGTACACAGAGCGTGGCCGCACCTATGCAAACAGGCTGCCTGCGTACCCTGTCAAAAGTTTAGAAAATTCCATTTTTTCCTTTTTTACCTATTAGATTTTGTTTATAGCTTGTTTTTTGCTGCCCAGATCCACTGGTTACCTGTCAAAAGTTTTCATCTAAGCTTGTTTCATTAGCATCAAGGGTTTTAGTGAAGTTCATAGAAATTCTAGCCCTAGGTTTGATTTTTGCATTGGTCCTGTAGTGACTTTGGCTTTAGAGGTTGTAAAAACCTTGGATCTCCCTGGTCTTTTCAGTCTTCTTAGGAGTCAGACCTTTCGTAAAATCCACCTTTGTGAGAAACCTACCGTTGTGTTGTCTCTTTGTGGAATTTCGAGAAGGCTTGTTTGTTAAGCTGTGAATTTCATTCTTAAGAAAAAGAACAAGAACTTTTTGTTTTTGTTTTTGACTAGTTTATGATTCTGCATGAATTAGTCCTTGGTTGAATTTTAACTGAGTAAAACAACCTGGAATTATATTTTGTAGGCTTTTACTTCATTAGATTCCCTTTTAGGTAAATTTTTCATTAGATTTGCTTTTAGGTAAGTTTCTCTTAGATTTTCGTAGATCTTACAATTGATTTTTGTTTAAGTAGTTTTACATGATTTGTTAAAATAGGAAAAATACAAAATCTCTTTTGAGGAAAGTTTGTTTTAGTTGCGTTTGAAGTCTTTGAAAAGAGAAAGGAAGTTTTCGTGAAATAATTAGTGGCCATGTGTTGTGTGCTTTGGAAAAGATAAAGAGATTGTTTCTTTGATTTTCATTGCCAAGAAAATTGTCTTTATAAATGTTGCATTCTCCAACTCTCTTAGCTAGGGAATTCATTGAAAAGGAAAGATTGTTTTGTTTCATCCTAGGTGCATCTTTTTAGTGGATTTCAGTCGAGTCTACACACCATCAGTTTCATCTCCACTACCTTTTGTCCTAAAGAAAAGCCATAAAAATTAACGCTTAAAGTAAAATCAACGTAGTAACTTTTTATTTACTAGGGCTCTAATACACCAATATAGATCAGGCTAGTGTCTTGGAGTAGGAGAGTAATTAACTCTCCAAGACAGTAAAACCAAACAAGTAGCTTATCTTGTGGTAGGATAAATCCAACTGTTACATTTATGCTCTGGGAAAGCTCCTCTTAAAGGAGAAGCACGAGATCATGTCCGAACCAGTGAGGGAATCAATCCTCCTTCATTGGGAACGATGCCAAATATGCACGTACTACAAACGGTAAACCTCGGATTAACCATTGTCGAGGAGCCTGGGGTCACTTGTCGGTAAACCTTGGATTATTGTCAAGGAGCCGACAAGGGAATTGAGCTTGTTAATCTGCCCTTGCATGTGTATCGGATCGTAGACTATTCCCCCAGGTATATTTGTTGATGTTGGTGACCTTAGTGACTATTATCTTTAGGATTCTTCCTAAGGTGACGGTGGAGGGAAGATCCCACTGTACCTGGAGCAGACGTCAGCTAGACTCACTTGGATTTTCTGGGGGGTTCACTTCACTCGAGACGGTTAAAGTGGAGGAACTTGGTCTAGTCTATTCATTAAGCAGGTTGCCGGGGTAACTGTTCCCCCCGCCACTTCTTTACTGAATTCTGCAATGTTGGATTTCATCACCAACTCGTGTTTTCGGTCCGGAAGGTTACTGTTTGTGTGTGGTTTGACGCCCTAGATTCTTTAGGCGTGTGATTCGAATTTGTTTGGTTCTTTAGAGACTTTAGGCAGTTTGCTTTGAGATTTTACTTTGTTTGCGTGTGCAGTAGTTTAAATTTTTAACTGTGGCTGAATTACCGAGACAGTCCCGTAGACTTCGGGGCTAGTCTCCTGAGGTTGTAACCGTGGCTGATTTGTTGAGGAAGTCCCGTAGACTTTGGGGCCAACCTCCTGAAGACGTCCCGGGCCATTACGAAGGTTTAAAAGTCCTTGTGACTCCTAGTGGCAGTAAAGTAGGATCACTTGAAGAAGGAGAGTCGTCATTGGTTGTTCATCCTGATTACCGAACTCTAGAGACAGGTTATAATCCTGAAGCTATTTTGGTTTCCGAACTTGCTGGTAGTTTTTCATCTACTAGTGATATAGGCGAAGAACTTGAGATATCTGAACCTGTTACTCCAACATCGGGGTTAGTCTCTCCAACTTCTAGTGCTCCTGATTCACCTAGGGTAGAAAGAGTCATCATCGAAAATCTTCCTTCTGGTTTGATAGCTATTGAAGAACTTGCTCCAGAAGAAGAAATAGGCATCCCTATCCCTGAAAATCAACCTACTATTAATCTAAGGGAGCGTGAATCCATTTTTTATAGTCCACCTAGAAGTACTACTTGGTATCTTTCTTTAACTAATTATTTGGACAACTCAGGGTTAAGTTTCTCACCACCTCGTGCTCCTTATCCACCTAGAGGTATTTATACTCCTGTAAATATGTCAGGTCAGTCATCCATGTTTACTCAATCGCCTGAATCTTTTTTGTACGGCGGTCCTTCTGTTCCCTCTGGGTATCAGTCACTTGCTGGTACTTTTTCGGGAGCATCTCCTCAACCCATTGAACAAAGGGTATTCGCTGGAAGAAATGGTGCAAAGCCATTGAGCGTAGAGGACATTCTTATGATGTCAGGTTCTATTCTCACTTCTCTACCTCAAAGTGGCCAGTTACCACCTGGGGGGCAACCTCAAGGTACACAATTTTCATCTAGGGGGCAACCTCAAGGACAATACGTGCGTACGATACAATACATTCCTCAAGGTCAACCCCAGACTCAATATGTACCCCAAGGTCAACCCCAGTATCAATTTATACCTCAAGGTCAACCCCAGTATCAGTACATGCCTCAAGGGTATCTACCCCAAGGTTAGTACTCGAGTCAAGGTTTCCAACCACCCCAAGGTCAATCTTATGTTCAAGGTACAGGAAATGTACCTTTCACTTATCAATCCTACCCTCAACCCGGTTATGGATCTCAATATCCTCAAGCTGTTATGGGTCAATACCCCAGAATAAACATAGTGTGGGATCCATCGCAAGTTCAACAGGTGTTGTAGCCAAGTGTACAGTTGTCATCTCAAACTGGACAACCCTTAGTTTCTGGTTCACCCCAGCAACCGGTCCAGTCTAATATTCAAACTTCTGTGTCTTTGGTAGTTTCTCAGTCTGGGCCTATTTCGCCTCGTACTCCATCTCAAACGACTGCTGCAACTGCCGCAACATCTGTTCAATCTACCCCACTTACTTCTGGAGTATCGACAGCTCCGGTTTCTACTATCCCTGTATCTACTCCTCAGACATCTTTACCATCGTCTGGATCCACGATTCAAACTACGGTTCAGATGCCTGTAGGACAACCTGGTTTAAGTACAGTTGTCACAAGTCAACCACAATTCACTTATCAACCGTACAAGGGACAGTACCAATTCGGTCCTGCTGTCCAGCAGCCAGTTTACCAGTATCAACCATATCTTGGGTACACTTATCAACAACCACAACAACCCCAGTACGGTCCGGTTAATCCTGGTTTTCAAGGAGTATACAATATCCCGAATGTGATTCCCATTCCTAGTTATTCTGGATATCCTTCTCCTGGGGCTGGTATAATGACTCAGAGTTTTAGGGATCCTAATCGGCAGCTACTGTTTATCGCAACTTTGGACTTACCAGATTTGTCGCGCCTAACGAATGATCCAATAAATTATCTTCCGTTTTGGCTGCCAATTCCGAATAAGTTGCCCAGTGACATTCCCAAGTTCGAAGGTTAGTCTGGAGAGGACCCGTCGAATCATGTGATGACTTACCACCTCTAGTGTGCCTCCAATTCCATCTCAGATGATTCGATCTGCTTACGTCTTTTCCAGCACACTCTCATTGGTCTTGCGGCCAAGTGGTACATTGAGTTACCACGGGCCTCTTTTTATAATTTTAGTCAGTTAGCTACCTCGTTTTTAACTCATTTTCAGTTGCCGGTCAGATATGATAATGGCACGGAGTTACTAACTTCATTAAAACAATCGACATCCACTTATATTTCCGATCATATCCATGAATGGAGACGTCGAAGGCGGTTAGTGAAAGTTTTTATCTCGGACCAGATCTTAGCTGAATGGTTTGTTAAATCATTGTTACCGAAGATTACTGAAGACGTAGCTAAGGCCGGAGTAGTTACTAAGAAGCAAGTGATTGCTCAAGCGCAGTACCTTGACTTAGTTTATACTCAGTCAGGTACGTTACACGAAAAGATCCCAGATCTTCCTAAGTCAAATCAAATCGCTGCTGCTCCTTCGGGATCTCATGCTGCTGATGGCATGATTGGTACGGTGAACACTAAAAGTAAGAAGAAGTCTTCCAAGAATTCTTCTCCTATTATAACCTTACCAGACTCCCCAACAGGAGATTCTTCTGCTGAAGTTTCCACCGATATTCACGTTGTAGAGTCATCTACGGCTAAATCAAAATCCGGTGGAAAAAAGAAAGGGAAGAAGAAGAATAAAGCAGAGAAAACTCCAAAGGAGAAAACTGAAAAGGCGGAATCCAATGATCAAAAGCGCAAACCTTGTTATCCATGTCTCATTTGTGAAGAGGAACACTTTACAAGAGACTGCCCTCATCGAGCAGAGGTTGCGAAGATTGTCAAGGGTTCCCAAATTCCTGCTGTCTTGAAGGATCCATTTCCAAAAGATAGCAAAATGATAGGTTGTTCCTCGAGTGCCATTGAAGAACCCATTTTGATGATGTCCCATGTAAGGATTGTGACTCGATCGCAAGATTATGGTAGTAAAAGTCCTGTTGATGGCAAAGAAGCAGAATCTTCTCATTCTAATCCATCAACCTCAGCTCCCGGCTCTGATCCGCTACAGATCGAGAAGCCTAACCTAGACTTAGTAATCAAACCGCCCGCCAAGGGTGTACTTCGAAGGTCTGCTTTCAATCCACATTCGAGAGCGGCCCATAATTACAACATTGTTGAGGACTTAGCTGTTTCACCCTCAGCAATGTCGGCTTTGGAAGTGCTGCAATCATGCCCAACACAACGCAAATTACTTTTGTCGGCTATAGGAGCTGTTGATGTTCAGGACCCGAACCTAATAATCTTTGATCTAGAAAATAGTACACCGCGTTTGCCTCATCAAATGGCTTTCTAGATCCCAGTGATAGTAAAAAACAGGCCTATTCATCGGACTGTAATTGATGAGGGAGCTTCAACGTGTATTATGTCGATACAGTGTTGGAGATCACTTGGTTCTCCTTCACTAAATCAATCCCCGACAATTCTTAAGGCCTTTGATGGCCGTGGGTTTCATCCTTTTGGCATTCTATAGGTTTTGCCTATAGGGGTTGAAGGAAAAACCGTTAGTCTAGATGTGGAGGTGGTTGATGCCCCTCTAGACTACAACCTTCTCTTCGGTCGAAGTTGGTCTTACGCTATGACAGCGGTCGTTTCATCGATCTTCCGAGTAATAAAGTTCCCACATAATGGAAAGATCGTAAAAATAGACCAGCTGGCTTACTTTTCATCTGACCCATCCTCTTCAGAGAGTATTCAGCATGTCGGTAAAACGACTATCCCGTATAAGGATGTTGGAGTAGGATTAGTTAAATTCCGGTTTACTGGGAACTTTTCCTTTTCCTCCACTCAATGCATCATCTTCATTTGCAACCATTCATATGATTACATCAGACACTATTTATTATGATGATCCTTGGATCGTTCCTTCTGAGTCTGAAATAGACTCATTTGGTAATTTTATGCCTTTGAGTCCATATGAAATTACTTATGAAGCCGTGCAATCTTTTACCGACCCGCGTTCAACCAAAGTCGACCAAATGAATGTGGTCCGTGAGGAATCACTTTTTACATCAACCTCGGAGTTAATAGCGTTTCCCGAAGTTGTGTCATCTGACGAGCAACTTCGTGAAGTCCTGTGTATAGATGATTTACCATGGGACGATCTCCATCATAGATCTTCGTTTTTACCTGAGGATGATCGTTTTGAAAATGATTTCTCATCAATTTTTACAGCTGAATATGTCAAAGAAGCTCAAAATCCCATGAAGCATCCTGATTCAGAGCTGAATTTGGGAAACATCTCTCGAACTATTCCCATTGACATTTCGGTTAAGCCTGGAATTATTGAAAACATTCATATAGGTGCCTCGTGTACAGATGACAAAATTCAGACATACAAGGCCCTATTTCAAGAATTCCGCGACGTGTTTGCCTGGTCCTATGAGGAAATGTCAGGAATTGATCCCGCGATTGTTGTTCATGAGATCAAGACTTACCCGGACGCTAAACCCGTCCGGCAACGTTTGCGTCAGATTCACCCACGAAAAGCTGCTGCAATTAAAGAAGAAGTTGAGAAACTGTTGAAAGCAGGTTTCATTTATCCAATCCCGTTAATGGATTGGGTATCGAATATTGTTCCTGTTAACAAAAAACAGGGAACAATAAGAATATGCATCGACTATAGGGACATTAATCGAGCTTGTCCAAAGGACAACTACCCAACACCCTATATCGATCAAATCATTGATGATTGTGCCGGCAGCGAAATATTTTCCTTTATGGACGGTTTTTCCAGTTACAATCAAATCAATATTCTACCTGCCGATCAACCAAAAGCGGCTTTCATTTGTCCATGGGGGACATTTGCTTATTGCAAATTACCTTTTGGGCTCAAGAATGCCGGAGCAACTTTTCAAAGGGCAATGTCTTATGCGTTTCATGACATCAAACACATTGTGCAACCGTATCTCGATGATTTTCCTGCTCATTCGTTACATCGAGCTGATCACCTTGTCCATTTACGTGTAATCTTCATGAGGTGTAGGCATTATCGTATTCAGTTGAACCCACACAAATATGTCTTCTGTATAGAAGCGGGTCGATTACTGGGATTTGTAGTTTCGAAAGCCAGCATTCACGTCGATCCCTCGAAGGTAGAAGCTATCATCAAATTGCCTCCTCCTTCGAGTCTTCGCCAACTCCAAAGTTTGCAGGGGAAAGAAAAAATTTTACGACGCTTCATTCCTAACTACGCCGAGGTTACAAAGGGTTTTACACGGTTGTTGAAACAGAATGCTCAATTCTTTTGGGATGAGATAGCTCAGAAGTCTTTTGATGCACTCAAACACACGTTGACCCATGCACCGTTGTTGCATCCTCCCAACTACAACCAGGATTACTTTTTGTACCTCGCCGCCGCTCATTCCACCATTGGAATGGTCTTAGTTCAGGAAGATGAATTCGGAACGGAACATGTGATATATTACCTTAGTCGGACGTTAAATCCAACTGAGCTAAAATACTCACATGTGGAGAAATTGGCATTGGCAGCCGTTCAAGCTGTCCAACGTTTTCGTCACTACATTTTACTCCGTAAAACTACAGTCATTTCGGATTGCAACCCTATGATCTACATTTTGACCAAACAATTGCTAGGGGGCAAGTACTCCAAATGGATTGTTATCCTGCAAGAGTTTGACTTGGAGTTTGAGAAATCTATGTCTAAGAAATCTTTAGTTTTTGCAGAGTTAATGTGTGACTTCCCGCGTGCTAACACGGAAACTGTGGCAGAGGAGCCCATTGCGGACGAATCTTTGTTTCTAATCAACACTTTAGATCCGTGGTATGGGGATATCATTGTCTATCTCCAGACCCAATCCTTTCGGCCTGAAGTTTCAAAGTCGGAACGTCGAAAAATTCGATTTCAGTCCCAACAATACAAAATTATTGGAGATACTCTTTATCGACGAGGGGCAGACTCTATTTTTCGACGTTGCTTAACTCACGAAGAGGCTGAAAGGGTTCTAAATGACTGTCACTCTGGAGCGTGTGGCAGTCATATTTCTGGGTATGCCACAGCCCAAAAGATATTGCGCGCTGGCTACTTCTGGCCGTCCTTGTTTAAAGATTGTATTATTGCGGTCTGAAAATGCCACAACTGTCAAGTGTTTGATCGAAAGATGCATGATCCACCTGCTCCTCTCCACCCTATAATTGTCGTTGGTTCTTTTTCCAAATGGGGTATCGATTTTATTACATGTAACCCTCACTCGGCCGGGGGGCATGCGTATATCATCCTTGCGGTAGATTATTTTACTAAGTGGGCCGAGGCAATGCCTAAATTCGAGGCAGACGGCAAGACAGCTGCAATTTTCGTATTCAATCATATAATTGCTAGGTTTGGTGTCCCACAAGCGATAATCACTGACCATGGACGCCATTTTTGAAACGTTATGATGACAGAACTTACAGGCCAGCTTGGTTTGCGTCACGATAGTTCAACTCCTTATTATCCACAAGCAAATGGTCTGGTTGAGTCCATCAACAAAGTTTTAGTTATCATGATCCGACGAATCATTGGTATTCATCGGTCGAATTGGCACAACATGTTATTTTCTGCGCTTTGGGTGTACCGAACCTCAGTGAAAACATCAACATGGTTCACTCCTTTCCAACTAGTTTATGGTTTGGAAGCTATGCTACCCATTGAATGCGAAATCCCGTCACTGCAAATTGCCATTGAGTTACTTCCAGCTACTTCCGAAGAGGAGAAGCGTTTATTATACTTAGCTCAATTAGATGAGAATCGACGTGATGTTGCATTGGCGATCGAGACTCACGAAAAACGTATGAAAGCTCAGTATGATCGAAATATGACCCCTCGAAATTTTTCGGAAGGAGACCTAGTGTTATTATATGATCAAGCTAATGATAAATTAGGTGCTGGGAAATTCGTTCCTATGTGGCATGGGCCCTATATTGTCAAGCGAAAGCTAGCAAAAGGGGCCTATGAGCTGGTAGACTTTGACAGGGACTCTTTGGGTAAACCCGGAAATGGACTTTACCTAAAGAGGTATTATGCTTAAAAGATGGGTATGGAGATTTTTAGTTAGGTTAGTTTTTCTTTCTAGGTTAGTTTTTCTTTCTAGCTAGTGTGTTTGTTAGTTTAGACAGTGTGCTTAGCTTAGAGAGTGTGTTTTTTCGTCATTATTCTGGCTTATCTTGGTTTTACTCTTGATGATGCAGATGTCGATGCCTCTCCAAACATACATTGGTTTCGTTGATGGTTCTTGTCGTAGTACACGGAATATCTCTTCCGCAGCTTGGGTTATCCATTTTCCCTCTGACGAGTTAGTTTCTATGCATGGGGTAAGCCTCGGTCAAACAACAAACAACATTGCTGAATACAGTGCAGTGATTGAGTTATTGTCTGAATCTATTTCATTTGGGATTCGGAGTTTGATAGTGAGGTTAGATTCTGAACTCGTTGTATTACAACTTAATAGAGTGTATGCCATTAGAAATCCAGTGTTATTAAGGTTATTTTTGAGAGTGCGTCTCTTGGAATGTGAGTTTGATTACATTGAATATCAACATATTCCAAGGTCTTTAAATACATTAGCAGATGCAATTGCTTCTCGAATGTTAAATAGACATTTGCAATAATCATACATGTAAATTTAAAACCATTTCATAACATGATTTACAAGATGAGCCGGTAATAATGATATATATAGATAGGAGTGTGTCAAAAAATACATCGTCTTCGATCATAGGTTGAAAAACACCTTATGATCGGTAAAAATGATAAGTACAAAAAACCAAAATGTCACATGTGTCTACAAAAAACGACCATGCAATCACTGGTGATGATCTCTATATGACACCACTGCACGGGCTACCCTACACAAGAACCTCCTAAAAGGTCCTGGGACCCCGACTACATAGCGCTGAAGCCTGATAGGAATATCATCTATGGTAGTCTTTGGTATGTCTGTTGTAAGACGCTCTAGATCATGTTCCAACTCAGCTAAAGTCTCTGTGGCCTCGTCCTGTGGGGCCGGTGCCGCTGCAACTGGTAGTCTCCTCTCGAAAGGCCGGAGATTGGCTGGATGACGTGGGCCTACATCTGCATTTTGAAAATTATTACTATCAGTTTTGAGACGATATAAAAAAAAAATAGATAAGTTGAAAACTTGTGGAAAATGAAGTTACCCGTATCATCCCATTGTTCTCCCGGTGGAAGAACCATGTTCGGATCTCCACGAAAATCAACTCCGGCATAAGGAAAATCCTGTATAGAAAAGACCTGGTCTTCTAACCAGTGAAAGTACTCCGGAGTAAATCGAACAACCTCCGTTCCCTCATCAGGATGACGGGCCATAACCGCAACCCATTGCATCAATTTGGGCTCTCGAGGTAGCCCAACACCAACAGTGAGCTGCTGTGGGATCAGCATCGGAACCCTCTCTAAGCCAAAACTCACAACTAAAGGCCCATAACCAAAAGTCTTTAGCTGTCCGTTTTTGGCTCTAGTCTGTTGGCCTTTTATATTGGCCAGCACAGCATCACACCAGTTGAAAATGATACCTCGATAGCAATCAATCGCCATCCGCATCTGGAATCCAGTGGCAATGTGTAAAGCAGCAGCCCCGCAAAGTCTGGTAACTGTAAAAGCAATCACCTTAAGTTCAAGTCGGGATATAGTTTTGATCTCTATCCCCTTCTCCTGAGTCTGAGTGTTACACCACTCTAGTCGGAGACTAGCGATGGACTGGCCACCCGGCCTAGTCCCAAATAGAGTCAAGTGTTCGCCTCTCTTGGGCAAACCAGTGAGAAAGTAAATATCTGTGGGCTCTATCTCGAGCTAGTGCCCTCCAATATCAAAACAGTGGTCCTGAACATTCCACCTTTCTACCAGCCACTCTAGAAATCTCACTTGGGCCCTCATGCCAGGTATGGCCCAGTGTTTATAAAGGCCGCATGCCTTCAAAGCATCAATTGACGGTTGATGATTAATGGCGGCCAAATCAACATCTTCGTACTCTCTCTCGCGCCAATCAAGCATGGTGAACAATCTACACACCAGAAAACATCCATTAGAGTCCATAAAATCAAAAAAAAATTGGTCCAATTTGGAGATTTTGGGGTTTGAAAACTCTTTGCGCGGAGTACGCACCCCGCCTTTAGGAATAGAGCGTGGGTACGCGGGTTCCCTTAAGGCAAGGTGCGTACGCCCGACATTTTCCCAACTGAGAAAATGTCGGGGTACGCGGGTGCCTAGTGTGGCACCTGCGTACCCCGAGAGGTGGTTCTTGAAACCCCAAAACCTCCAAAAAATGAAATTTTGGGTCTAAAAACGAATTCTAAATGGATGAAAATGAAGAGAAGGATGTTGTAGAATACCTGAAAGAGACGGCGTTCGATTTCGACGGTTGGATTCTTCGCAATGTCCACGAGAAGTTTCTTGCCAAAAGCCCTTTTTCTCTCCTCAACAGTAAAATGGTAAAAATGAATTGGTAAAAGCCCTTTTTATAGGTTTTTTGGGTAAATAAATGGTAAATTTGTTTATTTTTCACCATGAAAAGGTATTTTTCAAAGTATTTTTATCTATCTTCAACATGTATGAGTAATGTGTTGGTTTTTGTGCCGGATAAAGGATTTTCAGGGAAAATTGTCATTTTTTACAAACAGAAACATCAGAGTCATCTTTAAGCCCTTTTCTGACTCCTAAAACATGAAAAGATTGTCGAGCGTTTCTTTTACACTTGTTAAAGCGGAATTAAAAGACGGTCCTCTTACATCACTTTTCTGACCGTAAAGACATGAAAAGATTGCTGGATTTTTGTCGTTTCAAATTCGATATTGGAAATAAAACGATGTGTCCTTGATCGCTTTTTACTTTTTATATCAGAGACACTAATCATGAAAGTACTCCTTGGTCGTAAAGATCAAGCGGTTCTCTCAAGTATTATTTTATACTTTTTTGGGCTTGGGAGACACAAATTTACGAAAAAGGTCAACCCTTGAGTCTTCTTAAGTTTTTTCAGACTCTCTAAAATTGAAAAACGCTGAGTTTCTCCTATACTGGACTCATTAAAATTTCACAGTAAAGGATCTTTTCGATTACAAACAGGAACAGACCACTCCTTCTTAGGGTTCGAATCTAAACTAAGTTAGAATCATCCGAAGGATGAGCTTATAATCAAGCAAATGTTATCCTCCTCAAGCTTGTAAAAAATAAAGAGGTACTTGCCAGAAATGGTGGGGGAAAAGAGAGAAAAATGAGCCTATTTGTTATCCTTTGTCTCAAAGAAACCTTATCACCACTCTTGAACACGACACTTTTCATTCACCTGGGTTGGGAAATCCTTTGCCTAACAATTGATCAAACTACATTGAAAGACTTCAACCGGTTTCCGGGTATTAACTTTGGGTCAATTGTCACCAAGCCATATGTTGTGTCGTTATGTGTTCAAGAGGTCACTGCAAATAAACCATTCATCTGCAAAATACCTGTCATCCATCTCGACCATCCCTGAGTCAGTCCTTACAGTTACATTTCTTCAACTTGATTTATGATTTAGTGTTGTGGGCTTGCCTACGACGGATCGCTTTCTATCGACATCACCACATTATCTAGAAAGATGATCTAGAAATCGTCAGTACCTTGAAATCTGCATGCATCAATGGCAGGTTTCTCGCCTTTGATGACAGTTTACATCATTGACTTTCGACCGAAGGATTCCGTGACATGTTCGACATTAACACATTCATTCACATCTCATGGATTGTATTGGGTACTTTGAGAACCATTGACATCATTGGTGGTCTCTCTCACACTTGTTAACAGTTTACATCATCGACTGGTAATCAAGTGGTTTCTACCATGTTCGACATCAACTCATTTATTCGCATGGATAGAATCGTACTTTTTCAGGAAGTAGAAATGAAGACCTTGGATCTAGTTTCCGCCATCCAGGCTGCGAGGAGTTTTGTATTCATTATATAGTAGACTAATTATAAACATATGGTTGCGTCCATACTGTGTCTACATGAGTCTATGATTATGATGTACTATGAAATCATTCCTGTATCAGAGCAGTAGTTAGTCTGTTAGTTAAAGTTTTTGATCTGAGTATGGGAATGCCTACCTCAGCGATGATATGATCTCAAATATGTATTTTGTGTTGAATATTTGTAGGTTCCAACTGGGCTCTCCACAAGATAATCCTTGAAATGATAAAGCGCTTCACCCTTCCTAGATGATATGAAACCCTAATCTACTTCAGGCTTCACACTTTAGGGGGAAATCTGTTACACTAAAATTTGTCACCTTGACTATTTGCAGTCAGTATGGCTCCATAAATAGTCATACTGTCCTCCTTGGCAAGTATTATACCTCTTCTCCTCATGTAAAACTCCAAAAAAGAGAGAAAGTCTTTAAAAAGTCAATATAACTCTGGTTACGTAGTTTCTCTTACCCTTACCTACGTGGACGCACCTCAAGTTCATAAAACCTGTGTACTTGTACGCTCTGTCTGTAAAAGGGTGGATGTGTACTCCTGTAAAGGTCAAAAGGCGCAAGTTATACTTCAAAAAATTTACTTGTGGTCTATTCTAGAGCATTCTAGAAGATGGTTTGACGTGTATTGAGCGCCTCCAGATGGTTCATGCATCCCAATGAAAGAGGAACTTATCCCATGAAGAGGGGAGCTACCCCTTTGAAAGAGGAGCTTATCCCATTGATTGTGGACCTGATTAACTTCCTCCAAAGCATTATAAATACAGGCATTGGGCCAGAGGGAGGGGAGGTTGAAAGCTAAACATTCCTAAGGGTAGATGCTGCTGAAATTAGGACTTCTTTTTAGAGCTTGAGAGGAGAGATTCCAATCCTTTCTTAGCTTCATTTGGAAGTGGGTGAGCTGATCAAAGTAAAGGAGAACTCTTGCTGGACCCTGGGAGGGACCTGCACAACACCAAGGCACTAGTTGTAATGGTTTCTTTTGTTTCCAATTAATACAATTAAGTTCATTTTTCTCAACAAGTTGTTATATATAATTTGTTTCATATACTCCTTGGTCTTTATGATGAATATGTTTTATTATATGAGTTATTCAGGTGTTATGTAATTGTTTGCTTGTTAGTGAATGCAGGCTTCAAGTAGAAGGAGCTCATCTGGATCGAAGAGGCTGGACTACTACAAACAAGCGTTGGACTAGAGGTAAGCCTTAAACACCTGGTTGCTTTTATTTTAAATGCATATTTAGGGAAATATAGTGCTTGATTGTTTTGTTTGTCATTAGAAAGTCTTAGCTTCTAGGGAGGTCGTTTTTGTCCGCAAAATTGACTCTTTCCGCATGACAGGATGGAAGGAAAAGCAGCATGCTTAGAGAGCAGTTGAATTTTGTGGAGGAAGAAAAACAATTACTTTCTGACAAATTGCAGGAAATGGAGAGGCAACTTCATATTGAAAATATGAACCTGAAAGTGATGCATGAGTTGGAGACACAACTCTTTGTTGCCAAAGAAGCCTTAGTCAAGTATCAGCTTGAAGAAGAGGTAAACAATTCCTGTTTGTCTTCAAATTCTTCTAAGAATGCTTATATTAGTTCTTTTGAAAAACATACCAGAGGCATAGGTTCCAAGTTCATGTCCAAGATGGGCTATGAAGGAAAAGGATTGGACAAACATGCACATGGTATTGTTGAGCCAATAATGGTTGAGGAAAGGCCCAATTATTTGGGTCTTAGCTATGGACAATCTTATGGAGAAAGTTCCAAAGCTTTCCATGAAGACAATTGAAATAGTTCCAAAAAGGAGTTTCATTTTAGGTCTTCTACCTCAAGAGTGTGAAGATTGTATTCGTGGAGAATGCAATAGATTGAAATATCATTTGCAAGATGCAAGTGTTCATAAGCATGCACTTGAACCAAAGAGTTATGGAAACTCTGAAACCATTGAAGAGGTTGATGGTGTTCCAAAGGGAGCTACTTCTTCATTCAATTCACCTCCTCATGAAGGTAATAAAGGTGAAAGAAAAAGGTATAAATCTGGTTCTAATCATATTCCTTTTGATTATGTTCAGCATGATAAATTTCCATATAAGTATGGGAAAAGAATTGCATGTTCCTTTTGTGGTTTGGTTAACCATAATGTTTTTAGATGTTGGAAGAGAATGGCCACATACAGGAAACTTTTGAAGGAAAGGAAGCAAGAAGCCAAAGGTCCATTGGAAAAGGCAAATCATGCTTTCAAGAGGATGCACATGTGCTACATTTATTGCCATAAGCAAGGACACATTGCTGAAAAGTGTTGGACTCTGAATCCAACAATTCTTCCATGAAACTTGAAGAAGGTGGAAAGAAAGAATGGCGGGGATGGGAAGAAAGGTCCCATGAATGACGTGTTTCAAGATGATTCACATGTTGATGCTGATGTGCAGACAAAGGTAGCACCTTTGAAATGGATTGGTAATAAATGGTTAGAGTTCTTATCCAATTAAAGAGTGCATGTCTTTTTATTTGATGTATCTATTTGCATTTCTTTGTCAATGGTATGCAAGTTGCGGGATTTTACCAAGAAGGTGAATGGAAAAGTTGAGTAGGAGACTCACTTTATCGCTGCAACATTATATTACATTTTAGCTTCCAAAGTATAGTGTACTTAAGTGACAGTTAAAGGATGAAATGCATGCATAAGCTTGATATGCATGAACACATGGATGTTGATGACTTCCTTGTATTTGAACATGTATTTGTAATTAACTTGAAGGGTTGATTGCTTTGTTTTAAACATGCATGTAATATTGACTTGAGAAAAGTTGATTTGGTCTCCGCGATGGAGATAATGATGAAGTGTTTCATTTTTTGAAAAGAATTCTTGCGAGCTTTTCTACGTGCTTGAATTGAAGGGTAAATTGTTTTAAAGGCATGTTTTATTGGCTTGTTATCTAGCCCATCATTTGTATGCAGATGTAAAGACATGGAGGTGTTCACAAGATATGAAATATGTTCCTTTTGTTGAAGCAGGAGTTTAGGCCATCTAGTTGTTGTCTGTAATCCTGTTGTTATTAATAGTTGTTGTTGACAATATTTCAAATAGGTACAAATGAAAATTTTGTGAAGCAAATGTAACTTCACATTTGTTTGAGCCACCTTGGATCAATGATCAAGGAAGATAAGTTCAAACTACCTTCTGTAACCTTCTCAACGGGAGTTTTGCATGAAGTCAAGGAGGAAAACAGTTCTTCCCAAGAGGACCAGCACATCCAGGAAGGAGAGTGGTCAAAGGCTTTGGTTCAGAGGAACTATGCAAGGCAAGTGTATGGAGGCTGAAAGAAGAGGGTGTTGTTACTCTCATTTACTATTCAGATCAGCATATCAGTCTTTTGGAGACCAAAAGCTTTTTAGTGGGAATATGTGATCAGAAAATGATCCTAGATGACTTCTCACTCAAAAATGAAAGCCAAAAGATGCTTCTGAAAGTAGTCCCATTGCATAGATATTGTCAATCTGAATCTAATACAATTTGAATGGGCTAAAATGGACTTCAGATGAAGAAGTTATTGCAAAAAGAAGATTGTCATTGTCCTTTGAAAATGAGGCAAATTCTTATAAAAATGGCCTAAAGGGCTCATTGAAGAAATCGCATTGCAAATGTTCCAAAGGGAAAGACTTAAAGCAAAGGCGGAAGGAACCCCGATTGCGACCTTCGACTTATCGCATCGAAGGTAGGCCTTTGCCTGATATTGGGACCCCAAACAGAGCGATATGTCGATGCGATATGTGACGTGCGATATCGGTGATCGACAGATCGATGAATCGGCGGTCAGCGTAACCAAAGGGAAGACCCCCGGGGCCGTTGCGATAACGATATTGCGATAAAGCGATGGGCCGATGTGCGATCGCACACCAACCGTCGGATCGATGAGCAGGATCAACAGTTAGGATCTGATCGGGGTGATCGACGATCAGGCGATCGACGGATCCCCGATACAAAGGGTCGTTACATGCGATTGCGACTTGCGATTGCGATATGCCGATAAGGGGTGGACCCGATGGAATTATAGACCTGATTTCATAAGTTTTGAAATCTAGGAATTCAGGATTTTCAATGTATTCCCGTGTATTTGGGTTTTGGCCACGCGATTGTGATTTGCGATGGAATGGCGGACCCGATAGGTTTATAGATGTGGTTGCATTCTATTTGAAGTCTTGGTTTTTGCGCCCGATAGTGTATTTCCGTGTATTATCTCTGTGTATTGGAAATGTGATTATTTTCGGAATTAAGGCAGAGAAAGGCCGCCGATTCCTTTGTAACTGCCCTTGATCATTGTGCCACGCTGCAAGTGGGCGTTTTGTAACAATGATGCATTTGTAACACGCAGAGCCACAGAGCCAGAAGCCAGAGGGCCAGCCGAAGAGACAGAGGAATGATCACGCACAGAGAAATGGACAGGAAGCCGCAGAGCTGGAAGGAGGCCTCACAAAAGCCAGAGAGCACGATTGAGAGGCAGCGCAGAGAGTTTTGGAGTCGCTTGGAGGTCGAGCAAAAACCAGAGAGCTTAGAGAAGTTAGAGCCAAAGCCAGAGCCAGAGTCGAGAGCAGAAGCAACGGCCGACAGATGTTGGAGGCAGTTGCAGAGAATAGAGCCAGCATTCATTCTCAAGGTTCCAATAGTCGAGGTGACTGTAGGGGATCGTTGAATCCATTGAGATGGAGTTCAGAAAATCCTGAAGACTTATAAGAGCCATGGAGCAGTAATGAAGCTTCATAACATCAAAGAGATAAAATGATCCAGATGATGTTGGTGTTCAGAGTGTACTGAAGATAGAAGAAGGCGTTTCAGAGATAGTGAAAGAATTTTGAGGGAGTTGGTGCAAGCTAGAGCAAGATAGCTCAGAGCGCTGATTGAAGGAGTCTAGTCCAGAGAATCCTAGATCTGTTTGGAGAATATGAATAGCCAGCGGGATAAAATGGTATTCTAAACCCATAAGTTCAGTTGTAAACCAATGGAGTTGAGCGTGGAGCTTGTAAAATAATTTATGCCATAATCCCAAAGACCCTAGTTGAGTTGACTAGAGCTCACGAAGACGTAGCCCAAGATGTTTGGGTGAACTCCATATTATATTGTTGTCTTATGTGTTTGCTGGTTTGCTACTTTATTTACTGTTATGTGTGTTTAAATATCAGCATAAGCAAATGTACATAAACACTTGAACAGTCTAAAAACAAACACAAGCATACACCTATTTCAAACACTTTTTAATTCCGCAATTGGTTAATCATAAAGTCTTAAGAATATATAAGCTTTGGAGTGGGAGAAATTCTTGTAAGCTTGACAAAAAGCCCTAGTGCCCCATTTTCAAATCAATAAATATATATTTTTTTTAATTTCAATTTTTTAACAATCACACAAACAATTAAAAAAAATCAAAATTAAATAAAATACTGATAAAAGAACATTACTAATTTTTTTTATTAAATTAAAACAAACCTTCCTACATTCTTATATTAAGTTAAAATTATTTATTATAAATGGGTCATAATAATAATAGGAAGTAAAATAATGAAATTTCATTTTTAGTCTTTATAACTTTATTACATTTTTTTTTTTTTAATTTTTCTAAAACATAATAGGTATTTGGAATTTGTTTGTTTTTAAAAAATATTTTTACAATTTTATAATTTCACAAATAAAATATATATTATTTAAAAGAAATCAAATATTTTATTTCTTTTTCCATCACTCTAATTTAACAATCTTATATATAATAATTTTTCAAAATTATAAAAATCCATTCTCATGTTTGACTTTTAAAACAACTTCCATATACTTTTACCATCTCACAAAATTAGTGGTCTAACTCCACCCTCCATGATCCAACTCCAATCACAAATTTACGTTCAATGCAAATTTGCGTATATATATCAATATTATAAGCCATAAAACTAGTACTCATATATAGGGCATGGTTTCTACTCCACCATCCATGGTCCCACTCTAATAAGAAAGGTAAGTTTATTATAATTTAATGCATATATATTAATGTTATAAGATATAAATATCTATATAATGATTTGTTTAATATAGGAAATTTTCAACTTAAGGTGGATAAGTATTTTTTGAATTTTTTTAAGTTTCTTAATTGCATACTTAGATTGATTCTCAATGGAATATTTTTAACATATACTTAGTCATAATGCTTATCAATGATTGTAGTATGTTACTGAATTTGTTAGGTTGCATTGACTTTTAATAAATTTAAAAAATAATATTCGTTCACGTGGCTCCCACAAATTTCATAGCATTTGAGATTATTCCAATTCCAATAAATTCATATTCTAATTAGATGGGGAAATTAATAATTTTACTTAGAATAATAGTCCATTTTACAATAAGATTTGTAATTCCTTTTTTTCTCAGATTAAATTAAATTCGTGCCACATGATTCCCTGCCCACGAATTTCCTAGGGATTTGAGATTATTCCAATTCTAATAAGCTCATATTCTAATTAGATGTGGAAATTAATATATAAGAAAATTTTATTTAGAAAAATGGTGCATTTTACAATAAGATGTGTAATTCTTTTTTTCCTCAAGTTAAAGTTAATCCATAACCTTTTTATACATGGTTAGGTAATCATGTAAATGTGTACAATGGTAAGACATTCATGTTGCAATATTTTATTTTGTTATATTTATAAAGCCTTCGGCTCTATCAACCACATTGATATTATTATCAAGTTGATGGTATGGATTTAACCTCCAGCTAATATTTTAGAATATTTTTAAGTAGTATTAAGATATCAAAGCTTGAAATTTATTTTAAAGATTGTTATGCCCTTTCTACCATTTTAATAAAATTAATTAATGAAATGAAATGTCATGTGAACATATATCCTATAAACATGAGTTATAATTTTTTGGGCATGATGTATTATTAAGCCATGATATTGTAGGTCTATTTATAAATTAATTAGAATCTCATTAGTAAGATGACGTTCTATGATCAAGAATCTTGTTACATGTTTGTTCAAATGTATATATATTTAAATCATATATTAATTATGTCTATAACTACCGCAACCATATAAATTAAATGGGTGGCATTGATTCATAATAAGCATAAACACCTATACATCTCAAATTTCCAAAAATTTAAAAAAATCATAAAAATTAATTAAATTATTATTTTATTTAAAATAATTGTTGTTATTATTATATTACAGTGACATATAGGATCGTCTCTTACCTATTAGTCTAGACCATACTGAGAATTTTTGCAAATTTGCAAAGTTAATCTTTTGTTTTGATATTTTTATAACCAGTGACATCAGCCGCATCCCTCGCTATTGTTTTTGAGGATGAATATCATCCCCATGCAGTAGTGGGTTATTTTTATATTCATTGTGTACTATTCTTATTTATGCGTGTATTGTGTTTGGTAAATTTTCTCGATGGTTTGCATACTTAGAAAGCGTTAGCGGTATCAGGGTCATATTTTACATCCTGACAAATATAATGAATGGATCTCAATTTGGTTGATTTCTATCCATCCACATGTAACACTCAATTTGATCTAGGTGGCTTTAGAAATGCTCAGAAGTAAAAAATGGCTTAGTAAATGATCAAAAATAAAATTTATTAGATTCTCATGAAAATAGGGCTAGATAAAATAGCTCATCGCAACATTTTTAATGACACAAACGACACCGCAATCTGAGTTCGTATGCAAAGGTTATGGGCAATCAAAGTTTTGATCAACTACACCGACTAGCTAAATTTAGCAGAACGCCAACTAAATTTAGAATACCACTAAATTGGGTAGCCATTAACGAGGCAGAAAATTGACACTTAATGTTGACGGTTCCCGATGGCCAAAAAGGGAAATTTGTCGCCTACTTAAAATTTCTTATGACCCTGAAAAAATGGTAGACGATTTTTAACTCACTTGTTTTTAAAACTATATATATATATATATATATATATATATATATATATATATATATATATATATATATATATATATATATCGGTGGTAGGCCACCAGACCGATAGACTTGCCAACCCATCCACCCATATTTATAACACACTGTTGAAAATGCAATAAGATGATGGAGCTTAGTGAAAAGAATTCGCCTTCACTAAGTGGGCTCGCAAGCTATTTTTGGCGCTAAGTCTATTTTTAGACATATGGATCATGGTCTATGAGTTGCAGGATGCTATTTGTGGATGATTGGTCATGTTGGTAAAAATAGATGGACTTCTATTTTTAGACATATGGGCGGAGTCTATTTTTAGACTGTCAGGCTAAAAATAGAACAGTCGAATATTATTAGCTCTTAATAATATTTGGACTATAAACATTATCTTATCCTCTTGGAGCACTTCAGTTCAAGCTACGGATGTGGCACATGCAACTGCCAGAAGGAAATACACTTTTCTTATGGGTCAGTTGAGCTATTGCATGATGGACTTCAGTTAGAACTCAAGTGATTGAGTTTGGTGGAGTTGATTGAGGAGTTGATGGAGTTGTGCTCAATTTGACTTGGTTGAACTAGTTGTATTTAGTCTAACTGCAGAATACACTACTGATGAGTAATGTGAATTAATTATTAATTAATTCACTAATTATTAACTCATAAAGCAACTAAAGAATACATCAGTTAACTCAGTGCATGGACAGTTCAGTGGAGACAAGTGTTAGAGGTGGGCGAAAGAGTGAGACTGCTATCAGTTGTGACTATAACTATGCATGAGATTTGCATAATCATTGATTGAGATTGCCAATGAGGATTGCGTAGTACAACAAAAGGGAATTCGGACTTGGATCATTCCTATTTCTCACATTGGATTGCGCAATAGAGGCAGGCAGATAGCGGAGGAGATTTGAACTTGTGACTTGATTCAGATCTGAGCTAGTTTGCGTGTAGCAGGTGGAGATAGTACTGAGTACTTGTGAGGAGTATTGTACTATAAATTGTTACATGTTCTCTATCATTATAATATACAGATAGTGTGGGGTTTTCAGCTATATTCTTTCCCCATTACATACTATGTTAATGTGTGCATGCGATTGATGTTTCATTGTTTTAGTTCCGCAAAATTGATGATCAACGTAGAGGAGGTTATGTATTATGCATGCATTCCGCAAATAGTGTATAATCAGGATAATCTCTGTGAATAAGTGTTATATTATTCAAAATTTCTACACACACACATATATATGCAATCCATTGTCAAACAAAACAATGTGGGAGTCGGCGAGGATCGAACTTGCACCCATTGGGTGGCCGACCTGCTCGATGCGGCGACCCCATATCATACAACCAGGGAAAATTTTAAGAACCCCCCCTAAATTTATAAATATAATAAATGGGCGAATCTCCATGGTATATAGGAAAAATGGAAGGCGATTTTATCAATAATATAATATGTATATATAATTTTTTGGCAAATCTCTCACCAGGCATGGCGAATATTTTACTCAATTATAAAATCTTGTAAGATCTTGGCGAGTCTTTCACTAAATAATAAAACTTTGTAAAGTCCTAGTGAATCTTAGCATAGGCTACATGCTAGTTTAATTCCCCCATTTAAATAGGCTACATTCCAGGTGAATACCATGGGTCAATACCATGTGCTATTTTGGTGAATACCATGGGTCAATACCATGTGTCATTTTTATTTTTATTAATTCTAATATTAGGGTTAATAATGGTTTTTTGCATGGTATTAATAACAATCTAGTCCATGGTATTTGTCCCATAGTATTTTGGCCATAGGTTTCACCTAAATATAACCCATTTTTTGAGTGTTCGTAAATATAAGGTGACTTATGGAGTAAATATAAAAAAATGTTTTATTTGTTTACCATACCTCTCGTTTATTTATATTTTTATTAATTTACCATACCTCTTTTACAAATATGGTATTTGGCCCATAGGATTCACTTAAATAAAACCTCTTTCTTGAGCCTTCATAAATAGAACGAGGGTTATGGACTAAATATAAAAAGAGGTTTTATTTATTTACGATACGTCTAGTTTATTTATAGTTTTATTTATTTACCATACCTTTTGAGTAAGTATAAAAAGACGTTTTATTTATTTACCATACCTCCACTTTACTTATATTTTTATTTGTTTACACCCTTACATGTATATAAGGTGACCTATGGAGTAAATATAAAAAATGTTTTATTTATTTACCATACCTCTCATTTATTTATATTTTTATTAATTTACCATACCTTTTTTATAAATATGGTATTTGGCCCATAGGATTCACTTAAATAAAACCTATTCTTGAAAATGGGCGAATGGATTCACTTAAATAAAACCTATTCTTGAAAATGGGCGAATGGAAGGTTGTAAGTCCTAATTTCAAGGGCTAAATTTACCTTTTTTACCCTCTCCCTTAAAATAAGGTGGGCTATTTGAGGTGATTTGTAAAAATGTACTATGATACAAAATATTCGTCCACTAAAAATTTAACACCCCTTAATTTCGCCAAAGGGCGAACATTCGTCCCTAAAATTATCCTTGCATACAACACCCCACAATTAACAGCGCCGACTAAAACACCAACCACCCACACGCATTTAGAAATCAAAAAACAAACAAATGAATAGGAGCCACAGGGTTTGACCCCAGAAGGACCTCAAAATAATCGCAAAAACTTACGAACAACTCATGAGGCTATACACTATAAATTTTTCCCACTATGGTCTATAAAAACTAGTTCTATAATTTAACCCACACTAGAATCGACATAGAGAACGAAGGTGGAGGAGCATGTGCGGAGCCCAGAGTCGAGAAAGATTGTGCTCAGGTCGGGCACGCTTTCGAGACAAAATATTTCAAGGGAATATTCCCTCAAATATTCTACAAAATATTCTCATGTAGAATTAACAAGGAATCTTGGAGATTCTCTAGAGGCCAAATTTTGACAATTTTAGAAATATGTGAACTTTATACTCAAATTACTCAGAATTTCACTTGGAGTTTGATGGTGCATATGGTTTTTTGATCTGAGTAGAGGAGTTTCCAGAAATAGAAGCTGAACAGTGGTACCATGAAGGTGGAACCATGATGCAGGAATCTACATGGAATCCGAAAGATTCCCTGAAGGCCCTAAAATGACAGTTTTAGATGTAGGCCAACTTTTACTCATTTTTCTTAGTTTTTCGCAAGGAATGTGATGGTTTAGTCAGTTTCTTCATCTGAGCAGGAGAATTTTTTTCAACCCACATAAGAGAATCTGTGAAGAGTCTTTGAGATTCTTGGGGAGCCTAGATTTAACCGAGTTAGAAAGGGGTCAAGTTTCACGATTTTTCGCCAGGAATTCAACTGTGTAGTTTATTTCTTCAGTAGAGTTGTGCATTTTCAAGCCATCCCCGAAAGTGGAGGTATAATATGCATTGATGCCATGTCTTCTTATGATTTTTGCTAAGATGATGATTTGATGTTGAGATCCTTGTTTGTCATTTTATTGGGGGATCCATGTATGCCACTTCATGTGAGAGTTCAATATTTTGTCATGTTGAAGGAGGGATTATATGAGTGAGAGTTCTTATTGGAGAAAATCTCATGGAGAGACATGTCACCCTAATTAAGGGAGTTCTTCCTTGTATTGACAAAGAATACATCATATACTCATCATCATCTTGAAAAATTTAATGAAGTGACCTCCCCACTCTTGACATCGGGCCTGGAGACATAGCCCACACTAAGTGAACTTTGTTATCAAGTTGTGTGTGTTCTGTGATTTGATGGTTGCCCTCTCTTCTTTGAAGTATGCACATATTGTTTTTCATAATATTTCGCATGCAATTACGCTAACATCACAAACGTAAAACATATTGGTTAATTCTAGTAGTTGAGAGGGTTTGAATCAAGTTTGGTATCAGAGTGGTCTTCTCATTGATGTGAATCACGAGTGTGAATGATAACCAAAAATTGAATGTGAAACAAGAAGGAAAATGGAGGATCACAAAGATCTCTACGAGGACCTCCTCGGGATGACACTTATGGTAAATATAATTTATGCAGATTATGAGGAGAAAATGGAAAAAAAGGAATAGGAGAAAGAGAGAGAAGTGTATAATGATCCATCTCCATATTCAAGTGAATATTCCTATTCTTCTTCTTCTTCTTCTCATCATTCAAATGAAGAGATCAGTGAAAGCCTTCAAACAGAGGATGGTGAATTTAGGTGACTTCGACATGAAGTGGAAGAGGAGAAGCAAAGATTGCAACTTGAGTTACGAGCCACGGAAGAGGCCCGGGAAAATATGAAGCGCAACAAAAGTTTAGCGAAGCAATCATCACCTGCTTCGTTAGATGCAAAATTTAATTCCTCATCCATGGAGTATCCATGTTACATATTTTTGATTGACCCTACTACACGAAAAAGGAGAAATACATGAAAAAATGTGATTACTATCACATTTTTTCATGTATTTCCCATTTTTTGTGTAGTAGGGTCCATTGAAAGTATGCAACATGGGCGTTCCTTGGATGAGGAATAAAATTCTGCATCCAATGAGTGTTACCGTTCAAAATTTGAGTAAACCCATGCGGAGATAAGTTGAAAATACGAGTTAGAAAAATAGTTTTTCTCTTTTCCCTCTAAACTTTGATGATGTAATCTGATCTTATCTTATTATTTCCACTATTATTTTATAACTTCCTTAGGAGACCCATTTTAGACCTCAAAATTGCCCTAATGAGAGGGATCTACGCTACTTCTGTGTTGCCTCTCTATTGTAATCATTGCCTCTCTGCAATTTACACAACGAAACAGGAAAAACTTCCTCTGACCTCACTATCTCTACCCCTCTCACTACTTCGACCTCACGGAATCACCTCCAAAAACACACAACCACTACTTTTGAAATTGATTTCTCAGACAAATCGAACTCTGCAAGTGTATTCTCCAGGCCCCATTGACTTTCTTCTTACAACCCTCCGTTGAGACTTCAACGAGCATGATCAAATATTAATCAATGGCTAGGATTAAATAGAAATCGATCCATGTACTTTTGTAGAACATTCTCACCATGACCTAATTAATTGTGATTAATTAGTCATATTCCCTAAGTTTAGAATTAGGAAGTATATAAAAAACAACTAATAATCTAATTAAGTTTCTCCAAGTGGAATTTCCAGAAACGTTTTTTGGGGTTTGGAGATCTCATGCATTCTGGTCTCTCCACAAAATTTTGTGGCTAGAACACATCCGATGCTTCAGTCTCATTTTTATGGAGAGATATCTTTCTGGTGGAATTTTTATAGTAAAGTCAGAGAACAGATAAGTATCTCTTCAAGATTTCTTACTTTTCTTTTGAATAGAATAAAATCATGTGTTATATGTGTTAATAAAATTATAAAACTATAAAGGAAAAGATTAGCAAAGAAATAGATGATGGGCATTTGTTTTTAAATTACTTTTCATATATGGCGAAAGACTCTTAAATTTAATGGTATGTAGGACTGTAATATTGCTAGGAAAGAATGTATGCGTATACGTGCAACAGAAGTTGTATATGTGTGAGTACCGATTCCATGTCATTTTAGGCATGATATTCGTGGTATTTAAACATAATCCAAAGAAGGAGTTATATAGTTGATAACTGGGATTCTGGTTAAGCCTCAGGAGTAGTAAGCACAAGCCTTTCTAGGGGTAGTTTAAAACCATATTAAAACTTTAGATATCAACTTAAGGGCAGTGAGCGGTTCTCGGATAACTTAGGTCCCATTCACGACCAGGTTTGTACAAGACAGTTATAGGGTAACCTAGTAACCTAAGAGTTATCAGTATTAGAAATGCAACAAAGTTCATGTTAAAATAACTTGGAAAAATAATGAAAATTTACATAAAATTACCGTGCAATTAACTGAGACTCGACTTAGGCATTGTCTGGGTCAAAGTAGTTTAACTTGAAGAAAAATCTGGCTGGTGTCACACATCGCCCACGGTGGTCATAAGGCACCATAGCGTGGGGTTGTGACACTCCTAGTCCAAAGTCTCATATTGCAAAAAGGGCATTGGAATTGACACCCTCTGTTTTTGGGGAGATGAAGCAATCTACCCCAAAGTTTTACAAACAAGCTATGGAAATTAGAGTAGCTCATGCAAGATCATGATAGTAGACAATTCTGAAAATATTTCTCCTCGAATGCAATGGAATCACCTCTCACAAGAGGCAAGAAATCTAATAAAGAAAAGAAAGAGCATGAAAGAGATTCTAACTTGCCTTCAAGACCCAACTTTTAGTAGATTCTCTGTGTGAGAAGCCTCCAAAATAACTCAAATGTAATTTTTTTGTATTCTCTCATGCTCGCAATATGTAAGAATTTACTCTTGTAAACATGTGGGACTCAATTGTAGTATCTGCAAAAAATATTGGGATCTATATCCTATGAATCTATTCATTACCCCAATGGAAGATCTCATAGGAAACTGACAATGTATTTAATTCCCCATATATTCAATGTGACAAGGCATAGATTCAATAACATTCACTACCGATTTGTGTTGAAGAGAAAAAAGTATTACTTTCCCTTGGCCCAAATCAAATTAAAAATATATAATAGAGAAAGTTATATAACAAAAAGTAACAACTCTTTTTATGAATATAGATGAATAAGATGAAATGAAATGAATTAATTAACCCAAAAACTAAAACTAAATAAAAATTGATTAAACAAAAATATATAAAATATCCTAATTTTAATTAAAAAATAATATATATATTTATTTATGTGAATTTAGACCATTTTTCACAAATATATAAACTTTTTCATTTAAATAATAAATAAAAATATGTATATAACTAAAATAATACTAATTGTAATCTATTATCTATAAAGTGACTCTAATGACTTTTAAAGTCGAAAGATTAAGCACATCACTAATTAATAAATACAATTATATGAGATAAACATTTTAAGTATCATAATTTACATCCCCAATATAACTAAAGAAAATGCTATTTTAATTTGAATTCCTTATTGTTTAAAATAGCAATCTAATAATAAGGTAGTAATCTAATAACAACTTTCAACTTTCAAATCCTTTGACTATGGAATTTGGCTTAAAACATATACATGTTTCATACTACCATTTAGTAATGCATTCTTATGCCATTTCATTTTCCCTCTTCTTACCATAGTAATGCATTCTTATGCCATTTCATTTTCCCTCTTCTTACATTTCGGATAGATGGTGAAGTAACAATTAATAGTAGCATCAAGAGCAATCCAATCCTATTAAGCCCCTTCAAATGAGACAGGGTAGCAAGAAATTATTCACTAAGTTAGTTTTATCTCACAGTGATATAAGTAATAAGATAATAAGATACTTCAAAACTTGAGATTTGACAAGTGCCTTTATGAATTGAGCTTAAATTTTTCCCAATTTCTTATTAAATATTTTGGATAGTAAGAAATTATTCTTTAAGTTGGTTTTACTTCAAGGTTGTAGAAGGAACAAGATCATTAAAATTCTTCCAAACTTGAGATTTGACAAGTGTTTTGATCGGTGGAGCCAATTTTTTTCCAATCTTTTATTAAATATTTTTAAACTTGATCTTATTTGTTTGGTAGGATTCAAGATATCTCTGTGTCAACTTTTAAATAATTAAAAAAATTTAAGTAGATTTCTACATTGCCTCTTACATGTGCTTAAATCTAGTTTCAACGTATGGATACATCAATCCCCAACTTCCTTTGAGAATAATTAGGTGCCATATCCCTCTCAATTCATTGAAAATTATAACAATACTAAAAATATTACTAATTAAATTTTAAAAATTAAAATACATTTCTTTCCGAATTAAGAGAATAAGATCAGTTTCAATGAGCTAAAACAACTACAAAACATCTCCTCACACTGTAAAAAATAACTCTATAATAATGTAATAAAATATGAAAAACAACCCTTCAATTCACTCAAACAAGTGTAAAAAGTATTGAAAAAAAACTCTTCAATAAAATCAAACTCATCTCAAAGAAAATTATAGCTCGAAATATCTCGAAGTCAACATGAGCTCTTTGCAATTCACTCAAACAAGTGTAAAAAGTATTGAAAAAAAACTCTTCAATAAAATCAAACTCATCTCAAAGAAAATTATAGCTCGAAATATCTCGAAGTCAACATGAGCTCTTTGCGTGAACTCAACAACTTCTTTAGATGAGCTCTTTACTTGTGCTTAAAAAAGATTCAATTCAAAAACTTCAATTGGTTCAAATAAATAATGTGAGATGCATAAAAGATGTAAATTTCTTTAAATGTTAAAGGAGAAGGAAAAGGAAAAAGGGCCAACATTATTTTTTTCAAAGTTTATTGATTAAAAAAAACCAAATGATCATACTTTTGTTTTATATGAAATTGTTTAGATGAGATCTTCAATCCGCCCAAAAAAGACTAACCTCGAAGATTTCAATTTGTTTAAATGAACATAGTGAGATGCATAAAGGATTTAAAGTTCTTTAAATGGTAAAAGAAGGAAAGGGAAAGGGAAAAATACTACTATTATTTTTGAGTTGTATTGACTAAAGAAAATAAATGATCATACTTTTGTTTTATAAAAAAGTAGCCAATTTTGAAATTTATAACAAAATTCAAAAAGAAGTGAAAACTGTTTTTTTTTTCCCTTCACACTTTCAATCAAATAAATATTACCAAAAATCGATAATACCAATAACTTTCAACCACATAGATCCAATTTTAATAGCCTTACTTACATCATAGCTATTCATTATTACACATTTACAAAATAACAAATTATTTTTAACTTTTCACCTATTATCTTTGATTTCAAAATACTTATTTTATTTACACTATAAAAAATTCTATATATCACTCAATCTCCTTTTTTGAATTACTAAACACTGATCGACCTGAAGTTTAACCACAAAAATCAGAAGAAAATAATTTTGATTAATTTCAAGTTTCAACCACATAGATTCAATTTTAATAACATTACTTACATCATAACTATTAATTATTACACATTTAGAAAATAACAAATTATTTTTATCTTTTTACATATTATATCTAATTTCAAAATACTTCTTTTATTTACTCTATAACAAAATTTATATATCAGGCAATTTCTTTTTTCAATTACTAAATACTAATCAGCCTTGAATTTTTTTCAAACATAAAAAAAGGTTTATATTACTTGCTGTAAAGGAAATACATTGATCATTCAGATCTCGTGGATCCAAAATAAACCTTTAAGTCATATAATAGGTGAAATTAATAGCCCTCTACACGGATCTCCTTGTAGGAAACACAAAACAGAATGTAGAGAACGTTACTATCAGTCGAGCAATTGTTCACCCTTATGATGAAATTGACGAGCAAAGGCTGCGAAATCTAACCAGCCTTTTGAAATCAACCCTGAGTTTAACCAGCTTTTTAAAATTGAATATCTATCTTTCCAACCGTCTAACTTCTCATATTTTTTTCAAAATGTTAAAACAACATGAAGAAAATTAATATATAATGATCAGCCTCTAGTTTAACCAGCTTTTTGAAATTGAAAATCTTTTAAACACTCTAACTTCTCATATTTTTTTCAAAATATTAAAAGAATACACGAAAATTAATATAAAAATCAACATCATTAAATTAATATAAAATTTAATAAAATTAACCTTGATAATGAATTAATATATAACTTAATAAAATCTAACAATAAAAATATATATATAATGATTATTACCAGCGGATATCTTCAACATCCAACTTTACAATTATAAATATATTTTGATATAATTTATTTTGTAATTTTTTTATTATATATATAAAATAGAAATCAAAGTGTATTTTACATTAATTTTGAAATTAGTATTATAATATAAATGTATTTTAGTGGTTATCTAATATATATTTTTTTATGACCCTTTAATAATTAAGTTTATTTTTCCATAGTTAGATTGAATGGTTGTTATTTTTCACAACTAGGTTTAATTTATTTTGTAAAATGATTAGTCATAATGTTTTGATTAATATTATTATAATGATTTTTTACTTATCAATATTGTTATATTAATTTTAAAATTTAAATTTTTTTAGATAAATATTTTTATTATAATTTTCAACCCACCACAAAAAAACACTGATTTTTTTAAAAAGTACATTTAATAATATAGATAAAAATACTATAAAATACAATTATCTTATCTACCTCCATTAAACTATTCTACAAAATTAATACACTAATCACATAATATAAATGTATTTAGTGTTTATCTGATATAATATTTTTTATAGTTTTTATGATAATTTGTTAATTAGGTTTATTTTTCCATGGTTAGATTGAATAGTTGTTATTTTTCAAAACCAGGTTTAAATTCTTTTTAGTAAAATGATAAGTTATAATGTTTTGATGAGTATTATCACAATATCTTTTACTTGCGAATATTGTTTTATTAAATTTAAATCTTCTAAATTTTTAAATAAATATTTTAACTATAATCTTCAACATGCCAAAAAAACACTAATTTCTTTACTAGAAAATAAATTAAAAAAAAACACTAATTTCTTTCCTCGAAAAAATATATATACATTTAATAATATATAGAGAGATGGCTATGGAATACAATTATCTTATCTACGTCCATTATACTATTCTACACAACTAATAAACTAATCACATAATCGATCTTATATTATCCAAACATACGAGGGATGTTTTAGAAACTGAGCTCCCTAACAAGATATGTACTAAACACGGAGCTCTACCAACTGAGCGGGTTCTGTGATCGAAACTGATTATTTAAAAAACTACATTCAACGCATAAAAAATGGTTCAAAATTCAAAGTACTTGTATAACCTAATAGAACGCGTCGAAAATGGTTAAAAATTCAAAGTTTTATACGAATTTCACATACCAATGAGAGACCGATTATAACGCATCCTTCAACTCTCAGGCATTTTCCAATATAATATTCATGTACTGTAATCTTTTCCGCCCTTTGCCGTGAGTTAGATTTCTGAACTCATTTCTTCACTAATTTTGGCGACTTCCTTGACAAGGGAATGCACATCAGTCTTCAGAATTGAATCAATGCTCGCATCACCTGTTATTCCATCGTTCCACTTGAACCATCTACTTCTCAACCCGCATTCCCATCGTTTGTTCCTCATCATGTTACTTCTTCTCTGCCCTTCTCACACATATGAAATTCGAAATTTCCAATCCTCCGTCACATATGTCTCAGTGTCCTTGTAGCGAATATTCATAACCAGAAACCTGCCCGGCAGTGGAAAAACGAGGAACTGGTCAGCAGTTCTATCCCTCCATGCTTGCTCTACCCATGCAACCATTTCGGGGCTAATATTATCCGGGTCGGCTTCGTGACTCGTAACTCCCAGCCTAAAATCTGTTCTTGCCTGGCCTTCTCTACAAAATGTCACAAACCCATGTCACTTTCGCAGCTTTCTAACTCTCTTAATCACTGCCTTTTCTTCTAACCTAGATGGGAATTCGTTACATGGCAAAGAAGGTTCCCCTACAGGGGTTTTCTTAAGGTATCGATCTCTTCTCGAGGGATCTAGTAGAAAAACAAATGCTTCCTCTGCAATTTTAATGGCCTCATCAGAAGATACCCCATTAATTCTCCGGACCTGAATTCGTAGCAAACACCTCCGATAGACCATCTCAAGTTCATATTCCGACGCTCCCCTGTCCACATCCAGAACCTAAAAATTGTATTTTTATTACCTATAATATCCTCAAAACAAATAAATTGCGTAACATTCACTAAATAAATTTAGAACTCTTTAGTTAAAATTGTACCTGAAAATAATCTTTTGCATTCAAAATGCGTCTAACTTCAAATGCGTCTAACTTCACTGCTATGCAACAGACCGTCGTTTCTGTCATACTGAACAGAGATATTATATTGAGAGGGTTGTGTTAGCTAGTTAATAGTGATTCTATATGTGGAATAAAAACTTAAAGAATCGTAAAATTGGAATGAAGGTTTATTGGCCAGTAAAAATAAATTACCTCCCGCCATTGATAACGCTCTTGCTGCAGTCAAAACCTTTCTATTACACTTCCATAGTCCACTTGCGCTCCAGCTTCAATCCAAGCAAAAAGAAAAGAATACAGAAAGTCTGAAGGCACTTCCAAGCTCTGTTCTCTCAGATGGTGTAAAAACTGAAGGGAATTGAGAGACAAGGTTGGGGACCAAACAGATAAATTTATAGCCAAGATTCCATTAAGCTTCTGATAGCTATGTGTCAGGTGTTCCATAGATCAAGTTAGAGAACTTCAGATGGAGTAATGGACCATTTCAATAGCTCCCAACAATAAATTTATTAACTGCAGTTGATTTCTTTAATTTAAGGAAATTACTGCAGTTGGTTTCCAAAAATTAAGGAAAGACTGCAGTTGGTTTCCAGAAATTAAGGAAAGACTGCAGTTTACTTCCATAATTATAGGCAGCAGTTGTTAAAAAAATTAATGGAGCTTAACATTCTCCCACTTGGTCCATACTTCCAAACTTAATGTCTCAACTTAAAACCCATTGATAATCTGTATTAAGTAATAGATACATGAATCATGGCGATAAGTCCTCTAATGACGACTATTGTCTTCCATGTATTACTATGTATTTATTCTTATTATAATTTATGTGGCAACAATTTCTTAATGAATAAACCTTATGTTTATTCTTGGTCATTCTTAAATGAATTTTCTCAAATCAACTTAAAGTGCACATAAATATGAGAAAAAACATCACAATAATTAAGAATTTCATTAAAATAACATTGTCCATACAATGAGAAACTACATAATGGAACCAAGTCCCATATTCATTACATGATCCTTGAATTTAATGGTGGCATGCCCTTAGTCAAAAGATCAGCTATCATCAACTCAGTGCTGACGTGCTCAATGACCACTTTCTTTTCTTTAACACCTTCCCTTATAGCTAAATACTTAATGTCGATGTGTTTATTTCGATTCCCATTTTTGTTGTTTTTAGCCATAAAAACAGCAGCTGAATTATCACAATATATTCTCAATGGCTTAGAGATAGAATCCATAATTCTAAGCCCAGAAATGAAACTCTTAAGCCATACACCATGTGAAGTAGCCTCAAAACAGGAGACAAACTCGACTTCCATAGTGGAAGTGGCAATCAAAGTCTGTTTGGCACTCCTCCATGATAAAGCTCCACCGGCCATCATAAAAATGTAACCTGATGTTGATTTGCGTGAATCAACACATCCAACAAAGTCAGAATCTGAGTAGCCAATTACTTCCAAGTTATCCATCCATCTATACATAAGCATGTAGTCTTTGGTTCCTTGAAGGTACCTCACTACTTTCTTTGCAGCTCTCCAGTGGTCTAAACCTGGATCACTCTCATATCGTCCCAACATTCCCACAAAAAATGCAATTTCAGGTCTTGTGCAGACTTGAGCATACATTAGGCTTCCGACAGCAGAAGCATATGGAATGTTCTTCATTTGTTCCCTTTCAAGGTCGTTATTCGAGCATTGGTTCAAATTGAACCTATCACCCTTCACAATGGGAGCTACACTTGGTGAACAATCCTTCATCCAAAATCTCTCTAAAATTTTATTAATATAGGTTCCCTGTGACAGACCCAAGATGCCTCAAAATCTGTCTCTATGGATCTTAATGCCAGTGACATAAGATGCCTCACCCATATCCTTCATATCAAAATTTTTAGAGAGGAATTGTTTCACCTCATGTAGAAAACCCTTATCATTGGTTGCTAACTAAATGTCATCCACATATAAAACAAGAAAACAAATTTTACTCCCACTAAATTTCAGGTATATACATTGATCCATAATGTTTTCTACAAAACCAAAAGAAGAAATTACATTATGGAATTTCAAATACCATTGGCGGGATGCTTGTTTTAAACCATATAATGACTTCATGAGCTTGCAAACCAATTGCTCACCATCACTAGAGGGGAATCCATCAGGTTGTTTCACATAAACCTCCTCCTCTAGATCTCCAGTAAGAAAATCCGTTTTCACATCCATTTGTTGCAATTCCAAGTCAAAATGGGCTACTAATCCCATAATAACGCGCAAGGAATTTTTCTTAGATACAGGAGAAAAAGTCTCCATGTAGTCGATTCCTTCTTTCTGAGTGAATCCCTTAGCAACAAGTCTTGTCTTGTATCTCTCAATGTTTCCCAATGAGTCTTTCTTTGTCTTAAAGACCCATTTACATCCAATGGCTTTTGCACCATTAGGAAACTCAACAAGATCCCAGACTTCGTTACTCTTTATGGAATTCATCTCTTCCTTCATGGCATTGTACCATAGTTCTGATTTTTTGCAACTCATGGCTTGTGAAAATGACTCGAGATCATTTTCGACTCTAATGTTGTAGTCAGATTCTTGTAGATACACAACATAATCATTAGGAATTGCTGATCTCTTTGGTCTAGTAGATCTTCTTAATGTTGTACCATCATCTTCCTGAGAAGTATGTGGTTCAACTTGTTGTTCAAAAATTCTTGGCAACTCTTGAACTCTTTGATCTACTGGAATATCGTCAGCAGCTTGTGAAACTTCAACAATTGGTTGTTCAACACCAGTTTGTACTTGAGGGGTGCTATGAACAATAACCAATCTAACACTTGAAATGGCAGGTTGAGATTCTGAATGATCCTTCTCAGAAACTATGTTTGTGGTTTGATCGATCCCACTGATCAAGTCATTTTCAAGAAACTTTGCATTTTTTGATTCCACAATCCTAGTGTTGTAAGATGGACAATAAAATCTGTAACCTTTAGACATTTCAGCATATCCAATGAAATACCCACTAATGGTCCTTGGGTCCAGCTTCTTCTCTTGTGGATTATAAATTCTCACTTCAGACGGGCATCCCCAAACGCGCATATGTCGCAAATTTGGTTTCCAACTTTTCCATAATTCAAATGGCGTTTTAGGAACCGCCTTGGTTGGAACTCGGTTTAATATATACAATGTCGTCTTAAGTGCTTTAGTCCACAAGGATTTAGGAAGATTGGAGCTGCTAAGCATACTCCGCACCATGTCCAATAATGTTCGATTTCTTCTTTCTGCTACACCATTCTGGTCGGGTGAACCAGACATGGTGTATTGGGCAACATTCCCTTGCTCTTGAAGAAATTTAGCAAATGGTTCAAGTGCTTATCCATCTTCTGTGTATCTACCATAATATTCTCCACCTCTATCTGATCTCACGATCTTAATTTGCTTGCCGCATTGTTTCTCTACTTCAGCCTTAAAGATCTTAAAGGCATCTAATGCTTCGCTCTTTTTATGAAGCATGTAGAGATACATATATCGTGAGTAATCATCTATAAAGGAGATGAAGTATCTCTGACCACGTGAGTCCATGTCCAGACTACATATATCAGTGTGTATGATCTCTAATATGTCTAAACTTCTATTGGCACATTTCTTTGACTTGTTGGTCTGCTTTCCCTTTATGCAGTCCACACAAGTATCAAAATTAGTAAAATCCAGAGTGTTAAGTACCCCTTCATTTACCAATCTTTTAATTCTTTTTATAGAGATATGACCTAGTCTCCGGTGCCATAATTTAGAGGAATCTTCATTAATAACACATCTTTTAGTGCCAGTGTGAACATGCATTGAATCATCGTGACATTGTTTTGTAAATTGATGCAGTAAAGACCATTAGACAAAATACCATTCCCAACATAATCAGATTTATAGAATAGACTGAAAGATTTTTCTGAAAAGTTCAAGGAATATCCAAAAGGTACGAGCCTTGAAACTGAAATCAAGTTTCTAGAAAAACTTGGAACATAAAAGGTCTTTTCTAATTCTAAAACAAAGCCACTACTTCAAGTTAAATAACATGTTCCTATAGCTTCCACATGCGAGCCCATATTGTTTCCTGATAAGATGTTTTTCTCACTTCCCACTTGCTTCCTTAGGTTTTGCAAACTCTGCAAAGAATTTGAAATGTGAATTGTTGATCCAGAATCAATCCACCATGTGTTAATATTAACGTTAACCATATTAGATTCATAACAAACAAATGAGATTAAATTACCTTTGTCGGCAAGCCATTTCTGAAATTTGGTGCATTTCTTCTTCATGTGTCCCTTCTTTTTACAGAAGAAACATTTGGAATCCTTCTTGATATGGGCTTGGGAAGGTACTTTACCTTTCCCTTTCCAATTGGCTTGAGATTTGCCCTTTCCACACGTTGCCAGCATTGCACTCTCTCCCAGTTGCATCACTAGTCTCTCTTCCTCTTGAACACACATAGTCATGAGTTCATTAATTGACCATTTATCTTTATGTGTGTTGTATGAGATTTAGAAAGGTCCATATTGGTGTGGAAGGGTGTTCAGGATGTAGTGCACTAGGAAGGACTCCGATATATCAACCTCGAGTTTCTTCAATTGAGCCACAATGTCTCTCATCTGCATGATGTGCTCGCGCACACCTTTCACACTGGTGAGCCTTAGGGATGAGAACTTCATGATTAGAGTGCTTGCTAGTGCCTTATCTGAAGTGACGAATTGATCATCAATGGCCTTCAACAAGTCTCGTACCTTTTCATGCTGATCAACAGAACCACGAATACCAGCTGAAATTTTAGTCTTAATAAACATCATGCTTAGACGATTGGATTGCTCCCATCGTTCATAAAGCGTGATGTCTGCTGCAGTGCTGGTATTAGTGAGTGCCGGTGGTTCATCTTTCGTAATAGTACAGTCTATGTCCATCCACCCCAAATGAAGGAGAACCCTCTCCTTCCAAACCTTATAGTTATCTCCCTTAAGTTCAGGAATGTCACAACGAATTTCAGAGAAATTTGCAGGTTGTACTACTACATCAAAATTAAAAATCACATGCTTATGTTAAAATTGAGGTTTAATAAAATTTAATATTTTACCAATGTAAATTATGCTCAAAATTGAATTTAATGACATAAAAATTGCCTGTGGGTTAAATTTTTAATTTAAGCAGATTCAATTATTCATTGTTTTGAACTTTATGATAAAACTATTAATTCATAACTTCTGTGGGTAGGTTATGAAATTTTATCCTAATTAATTACATAAATATAATAAAAATTCCTGTGGGATAAAATTTATTATATTTAGTTTAATTAATTACAATTTAATGTCTAAATAATCTTTATGTGATCTAACCAATCAAAATATATAATTTTATTTAATTAAAGATGTTGTGGCTATTCTCTAATTAATTAAAATTATATGGATCATTAGACATTATTTTTTACATAAATTGCATAAACAAAACTTAACGAGAGTAAAAATAATGTTTACTGAAAGGAGTAAGTCAAAATGACATTTTAAATAAACTCTATATAGTTGTTTCTTTAAAAAAAAAACTGCCATAAATGTCGGCATTACGATAAACAACAGTAATAATTCTTCACAAAATCAAAATTAAAGTTAAAACAGTGAGCATTACCGTAAATCACTGCAAATCGATTGTTCAATTTATAAACAAAACCCGGAGATTGACTGAAGCAACATTGATCTACTTTGCACTTGCATAGCAAATGCAGTTCGAAAGCTAGCTGGCTTGACTTCAGGCTCCGTTCTTAAGTTTATAAAACAAACAAAAAAATAGACCATCAAACAAGCTATTTTGCTCACAAGATAAATAAAATTTAAATTAAATTTAAATTAAATTTAAATTAAATTTCAACAATGCTAAATCTGAACTTCATGCGGAATAAACATAGAATCAAAAAATTGAATGCCCGAATAAGAAATAAACCATTTCTGTGTGCCAAGAATATCTTCTTTAAACAGTGCTGGTGCAATGACTCGGTATGGCATACAAGCAGAATTTCAATATCTCAGAATCCCGCATACATAGAATAGCAAAAAAAAAAAACCAGAATACCAATATCGCAAGTCTTACCAGTGACCAGCAAATTCTCATTTAGAAACTAAAAGCATTTTGGTTTCCAGAGTTAACTTATGCTCCCGGTAGACATAAATCCCCGTGCAATTGATTAAACCTGTAATTGCTTTGATCAATTGTGAACCGTCATTACTTCTTATTTCTATCCATCTTATTTCTTCTTTAATTACAAATGTTCATTATTATAAGTGTAAGTTCAGCATAAATTTTACAATAAATATGTAATCAATTATAAAATTTACTTGGCATTGTTGATCAAATTCCTAGCTATTTCTAAAATCTACAATCATGGACTTAACGGGTCTCCATCACATTCCCAAATATCTTCGGAATTCTACAATGTAATTAAATATGGGCCCCCAAATAACCTAGACCGTGTTGCTTGTGAGGTTTAACTAAATTCCTTATAATTGACTCAATACATCAACCAATCCGAACTGTACTTGCCGTCAGTTTTGACTAATTTCCATATAATCATTAACGCGCACAAAAAATTACAAATACAAAGCACTTCAAAGTATTCGAATCGTACATCAAGGCAGAGGCAAATGTTACAATTGTTAGCTTTTAACAACGATTCTATATGCGGAATAAAAACTTAAAGAATCGTAAAACTGGAATGAAGGTTTAATGCCTAGTAAAAATAAATTACCTCCAGCCATTGATAACGCTATTGCTGTAGTCAAAACCTTTCTATTATGCTTCCACAGTCCACTTGCGCTTCAGCTTCAATCCAAGCAAAAAGAAAAGAATACAGAAAGTCTTAAGGCACTTCCAAGCTCTGTTCTCTCAGTTAGATGGTGTAAAAACTAAAGGGAATTGAGATACAAGCTTGGTGACCAAACAAATAAATTTATAGCCAAGCTTCCATGGCTATGTGTCAGGTGTTCCATAGATAAGGTAGAGAACTCGAGATGGAGTAATGGACCACTTCAGTTAGTTTAGTTCGTTTCATGAAATTAAAAAAAGACTACAGTTTACTTCCAACATAATTGTAGACAACAGTTGTTAAAAAAATTAATGGAGCTTAAAGATCTGCCACATGAATGCTGATTTTCTTTCTAGTGGATACCTTAAAGTTCTAACTTCAGCCGAAGATCTTTTACAGTCCTCTCTAAACATGCAGTAGAGAAGAAGGATTTCACATCCTTTCGCCGACATAGGTCTTGCAGGTCTCCGAGGGGAAGAAAATCATTATCTTGTAAGTTGCCTAAAGAAGGTCCATGGAAAAGTTGCTTTCCAAGTCGAATCGTCAACTTTACATCTCTGGTCGCTTCGACCTCATCTGAGCGCAGGATTTTAAGGCATGCAAGCAACTTAGTTTTATAAGCGGAGAAGTCCCAGTTCGGAGAGAATACAATTTCTGAAAGAGCGACGGTATGCGAAAATTGAGTGCACAGGCTATTCACCTTAAATTTCAGTTGCATTTCATGGCTAAAAGATGTCGAATCCTCCAGGCATTGCACTCCGGATTTGAAACAGAAAAATGAATTTTGGCCTTTTTTATCTCAAGAGGTTTCTCCTGAGAAATTTTCGAAGCAAATTTTCTTCACAGAAAATAGGGGTTCTGCAACAGACTTACAAAAACAGTAAATGTAAAAGTCTGGAAAGAAACCTTCGGATTTATCAATAACAGAGATTATGAGAGCCTCGATAGACAAAGCAATGCCATCTACAACTTCCTCTCATTTTCCACATATTTCAAGTTTTCCAGAAGACAATCTGACGAAGGAGATCCCCTGGGATTTTCGGAATTTCTGAATAGTTTTTCCATTCCTCCCTATAACGGCCGATGTTGCTGAACCTGGGGGGACACGTATCTCCCTGTAAAATTTTGATGGAGCCTTGCGGATCGATTGCCGTTGTTCCATTGCTTTTCTCATCCACCCAACCACGTTTGCATTGTGTTTAAACTTGCATGTTCCGCAAAACAAAACGTCATTCCGACATTACGCTGGAAATTCACGTGAAGAGAGTGTACAACACTTGTGCGTAAGTGTCAGTTAAATCACAATAATCAATTCTCTGGTTTGGCACGCGCAGTGTTGGTGTTATGTGCTGTGGATAGCCAAATCCTAGCCGCCGGAGGTCGAAAACGTCATTAGGCGTGCAGTGTCAACTCAAAGTCCGTGAATTGCCCAGTGGATACCAAATCCGAGCCGCTGGAGGCAAAACACGTCATTATATGTCATTATATTTCCGTAGAGATTTTTCATTAGGGTAATGTAGATTTTGTTAAAATACAATTTATTTTAAAGGTGGTAAAAATTATCTTTACATGTGTGAATTTGAAATGGTAGTTTTCTTAAGAGTAGGGTGATTTTTCTGGGGTGGTTTATAAGGTGTGGATTTTTATTTTGGTTCAATGGTAGTTTTAAAATGATTCTAACTATGATGGTGAACTTTATTATGAAAATTATATAATTTAAATTTTATTTAAATACTTTCATAGATACATCCTTTTTGACGATGATTACACACCATTTTAGGGATAAACCATTTTAAACTACTGGGCTCAATATATAAGCCCCTGCTATTAAAGGATTTATAAAATATAAGCCTTTACAAATACGACTAGCAAAATATAAAAATTCTAAAGGTTCTAAAGAGATTACTATTAAAACTTATATAATATAAGCTCTTAAAATTCTAAAGAGATTATATATATATATATATATAAACTCTATAGATCTGTTAATAAAGTTTAAAACACGTCTTTTATAAAAATTATACGTTCAAATTTTCATTTACTTTATTCTTAACAGAGTTATATAGAAACACCTAAATATTATAATAATTTTAAACCAATTTTAAAAATATTAAAAATAAACTATTCAATTCAAAGAAAAATATATATATAATTTTCTAATTTCAAAATTTTCAATAAATAAATATCATAGAAGGTATCATAAAATTAGTTGAATATAACATAATTAAAGTCTAATGTGGGGATTTTCTAATCTGCTGTCTAATAGTCCAATATGGGGATTTTCTATGGTTTTGACTCTTCTGGAATTGTCATTGTTCAAATTTGGTCTGACCTATTTTACAAGCTATACATGATGTAATATTTTTGTCCATTATATATTTTATATAATATAATTAATCTTTTTTGGCTAAAAAATACAATTAAAATAATATAATATGATAAAATCTATAAACATTAAAAGTCAAACCTTTTGAAATATTTTCTATTCTCAAATTAAATATATAATGATTATAAGCACTATATTTATCTTTAACATGCTGATTGTCTAAAAGCAATAAAATTACACACATACCTCAATATAATTGTCTTGAGAACGTTTATAAATTATGTATGTAAAAAAACCTTAATAAATATACACTCCATATTAATAGTAAAACTTGTACACAAATATAAAATATGAATACATGACCTATTGATTTCATGCCCCGTTCAAACGATTATGCCTCAATTACAAGCCTTTAGCTCCACTCCTCCGTCAAGTAAATTTAATTCAAATAAAAAAAAATACATTAAATTTATTTAACTTATATCATATGTTTTTTTATATAAGGAAGATAATAAATGTATATATAATTTTTATGTCAATTAGATGTAATTTTAATGCTGCATCTAATTTTAATGCTGTTTTTTATATCTATAGTGATAAGTATGTTTATTTTAAGATTTTTTTATTTTTTTATTTTAATTTAATTATGTGTAAATATGTAGAAATTTAATTTTCATAAAATATGTTTAAATATTCACAATAATAATCACAAATCAAAAATTAAATTATTTACGAATTAGTTATATTTTTTTAATTAATTTATTTCAAAAAAATTAATTAAATAAAATAACATATCAATATGATAAAGTGGAGGTGAATATGGTTAGGCATATTGTTATATGTTTAAAGATATTCTTAATCATGAAGATTCACCCATAGTTTACCACTAGAATTTTCAATTTGTAATAACTTTTATTACAATACCATAAATGAATATCATGGCTTATCACTACCTCATGACCAATATGATATTTGTTGGTATGGCATTTTCTTTAATTAATTATTTTGAGATAAATTAATCAAGAGAGTAAAAATAACTTGGAAATAAATCTTAATTTTGATTTGTGAATACTACTATGAAAATTCTCCATATTTCATGCCGATTAATTCTCTACCATCTAGTTAATAATTACTAATGATTAAATTAAAATTGTCAAAGACTTATTTTGAAATAAAAACTCTTTTTTATAGTTAATAAAAATTATAATTTGAAATAAAATTATAATTTAATTAATTTTTATTTTAAAAAAATATAAACAATATAAAATGTATTTTGAAATAATTAATTTGATGTTTATTTATCATAATTCGATATCCATTAACATTTACACACTATTTAATTTATATAATTATATTAATATAAATTTATATATTTAATTATATATATTATGATACTATAAGATAAATTAATATGGAATAATCTCATTAGGTTTAATATTTTTAATTTCATTTTAGTTATTACATAATTTCTTTTAAACTTAATTTATGAAATACAGTTTTTCCATGTAATAAAATCGGAGTAACAATGGGTAAGTATAATTTGTATTTTTATTTTTTAATTTGAATTTCTTTAATCATGACAAAAAAAAATTAAAAAAAATTAAAATCAAATAAAAAATATTCCTAAATTCTTATATTAAATTAAAAATAAACTTTCTTTTTTTTCCCGTAGAAAAAGTCGTAATTTATATTCATGTTGAAATAAATTACATTTTGTAGATGCTTAGAGCATATGCAGATAGCTGTCCATGGTTAGGACTAAACTGAAAACTGAAAAAAATAAAAAAATTTGCAAATACATCAAGCCTATATTTTCCTGCCCTTCTTCTTTTCCACCCTACGCCAACCCTGTGAGTCAGGAGGGGGAACAATGATGGCCTGCGGGTGCTCTTGTATGTTCACTGGAGATTCTTTGTCGGATTCTGATCCTTCAGATCCATGTGTTCTTTTATTGCCACTAAAATCCAGCTGTGGAATTATCTGCTGCTGAAAATGGTCCTCCATTTGAGGGTCTGGTGCTTTTTCTTCCTGTGTGCCGTTCTGTTCCATATTTGTATCAGGTTCCTCTTGGTTCACTGTTAGATCCTGGATTAATGTTGTAGTGGCCTATTGTCCAGTGATCTTGTATCGATCTGCCTTCTGAGAGCAGATGTTGGTATCCTTCCGGAAGGCCAATGTGATTGGCAATGATTTTCTTCAGTTTTGAGACTTTGTCTGAAGCTTGAATCCAGATTGGGGTTGATTTCCCAGAGGGGGGCTTTATAAAGATTTGGAACCATAGATCTGTGGAGGATGCTTTCAGATCCACTGAGTCTGCCTTATCCAGGTCTGATTTTATGGGTTTGGTTTTTAGATCTGGCGGGCTCCCATCTATCTTCCGCCTGGATCTGGACAGATCAGATAGATCCTCTCCAGATCTGCCATATTTGGCCCGATCTATTATGGGAGAGGATAGAACTGCTGCATGCAGGTTCCTTTCTTTGTTTGCCGCTTCCGGGTCGATGTAATCCCTACCGGATTTTGCCTGATCTGTTGTGTATGAGGGCAGATCTGCTGCTCTCGGGCTCTTTTCCTGTGAACTGAATTCCTGGGGAGGACCGAAACCCTTGATGGACTTCTTGTCGGTGGGATTGACCATGTCGGAGACGTTGCTGACTACGTCTGAGTTGTCCTCGTATCTGAGTACCTGTCCAGGGTACTCCTTCTCTTTGCTGGGGTTCCATTTTGACGGGATTTGTAGGGTGAAACCCTCGCTTCTGTAGGTGAGAGCGAGCTGCCTGCTCGTTGCGAGAGTCCTTGTGATTTCTGCGTCGGCCCGCTTGAGAGCACAGCAGGAGACTGTATTCTTGGATGGAATGAAGGACGAAGACTTGAAAGGACTCCCGCGGGAGGAGAATGAGGGAGTTCGGAGCACGATCGCTGGTGTAGCAGAAGCCATTTTTTTCCCTCCGGAAGCTATATGCTCTCAATGTTACTACCAAATAAACTTTCTTTTATATATATATATATATATATATATAGTGAGATTTTTTTCTTTTTCTTTTTTCTATAAAAAAAAGTTGGCATACTCTAATTAAACAATCTTGTATATAATATTTTTTTTTAATTATAAAAATACATTTCCATATATAATTTTAAAACAACTTCCATATACTCTTACCTCTCACAACATTAGTGGTCTAACTCCACCATCCATGATCCAACTCCAATCACAAATTTAAATTCAATGCAAATTTACCTCTATATATCAATATTATAAGCCATAGTGCCTACTCCACCATCCATGGTCCCACTCCAATAAGAAATGTAAGTTTACTACCATTTAATACATATATATTGATATTATAACAAATAAATAAGGGCATAATGCTTTTTTTAATTTGGAAAATTATTTGTTAAGAATATACATAAGATTTCACACAAATTTATGTTATTATATTATTTTTGTGGTAAAATTTGAAAAATAAAAAATATATGTATAAATAGGGAAAATTGAAAAAAATTATATATCTAACATTAATTTTATTTGGAATAGAATTTTTGGAAATTATTTTAACTAGCAAGTGCACCAAATGTTGCAAAAGAAACGTCATAAGGCAGTAGCTAGGAAAGAGCATTAAATTGTTACTCTTCCATGATCTCTTTCATGATTAGAGTGAAAGTGTCATTAGATGTTGTCCAAGGGCCGTAATATAGTAGCTAGGAAAGAGTAGCATTAAATTGTTACTCTTCCACGATGACAGTGAAAGTGTCATGAGATGTTACCAAAGTGTGTAAGTAGAATTTTGGATCTTAGTTAACGAGGGGGCCCTCATGAATTGCATAGTTGAAATGACAAGAGTATTCACAATATAAGGTTCTTTCTTTTTGGTTATTCAGTGTAGTTGCCAAAGAATGCATTCTAGAGATAGCTAATATCTCTATCCTTAGCAATTATTGACCAGAAGACCCTGGTTTGGTCTTTTGGTTAAACATCCATATGTATTTGCACTTGAAACTCTTGCGTTTGAAGTATTTTCCTACTTGAATGGTTGGAATCTATCCACACCCTATTTGTATATTCCAACTTTATTTGGATTCAATATTTCTTGCAATTGGGTTTCATTCGGATCGATTAACATTGTTCCCCCAATTCAAACTGTAGCAAACATTTGTATCATTATGTTTTTGATCAGTATGTTGTGGATCAAATCATAGTGACCTGCCTCAAATGATTTTAGATAAATTATAAGAAGATCAAGTTGAAGCCAAAATATGAATCTTTTGAACTCAAGGATGTTGAAAATCTCAAATTGCCATAATCTACCATAAGTATAGTAAATTTGAATAATGAATATGGAACCATTTAGTTATTGAATCTTAGAAAGGTCTATGAGCCTAGACTACGATACCAAATTATTTCCAATTGATGATATCAACAACCCACAAACAAGTGACTAAAGTTTCTTTGGAAATTCAAATGCATTTCCAAATAAAAATCTTCATGAGTTCACTTTTAACTAATAATGTTTTAACGTAGAACATCCTTCAAAAAAGATACTAATTAGTTTGTTTGTTTGTTTTTTTTTTTTTTGCTGCATAAGACTAATTCTATTAACAAGGTAAAGGTACAATTACAGCGTGACCGGAGTCAAGAACTCTGCACTGACAAGAGGCAAAACTATCAAAAAAGCAGATGAAAAAACTATCTGTTTTTAGGACCCACGTAGAGGACTGAACTGAGATTCACATGACAATACAAAATTAACCAAAAAAACAAGAAACACCAGAGAACCCCTACGCAGTTTGCCTTACAATCATGCCCAATGGTGAAGGGCGCACTGCAAGAAGAAGAGGCTTGGGTGAACAAGGTAGTCATCAGGAGGCTATTCTATGATACGTCACCATCCAAAATCTGGCAAATCCCCTGCTTGAGCCGCATTCTGAACAGAGGGACCAGGGTCAGCGATCATCACATCCTGAGCTCTGCAAATCTGATCATTCGCTTCTTGTCGAGGAGCATTTCTGACATTCAGCTGGAGGGAAGAAGAAGGAGCCGAGATTGCCCCCGATTCCCCAGGATGGGTACCAGTATCTTCTACTTGGTTGTCTTCATGGAAAACCACCATAAAATGAGCAGTTATCCTGGGTCTATTTAGAGTGCTGTTAAAGGTAAAGATGGCAGAACCAGAAGTGGATGCAGGCTCGTGGCAGGAACTGGTGGCGCGGAACCACCCTCTCCCACTTCGGGTAAAGGGGCGACCTCCTACTGATAGTTCACTAGAAAGGGAGGGCGAGTCAAAGGACGAACTGGTGGGAGCTCGCCTCCGCTGGCCTCTACGACAGCGCATTCTTTGTCATAAATGAGGCATCTGGGGTATAGCAACCGCAAAGGTCCAGGAATGCGGCACAACAGCACGAACCGGGGGGGTGGCAGTAGCTTTGCCTGCTAAGCGAACAGCCTTTGCGAAGCTGAAACCTTTTCTCCAGGAGAGCCAAGCTTAGCTCAGATAAATCCCTTCCTATCCCAGAAACCAGCGACCAAAAAAGGAGATGAATCACTAAGATAAGGACATGAAATCAACAGCACAAAATACCGGAAAGAAACGTGAAGAGGAACAGAGTTCGCTCCACCAAGAGGGCTGAGCCAAGTGACAGAGGAACCCAAATCCCCTCAGGCGACCAGAAGTCCGAAGTGAGACCAGAGGCAAGAGAGAAAAGCAAATAAAACAACAATGTCGCGTTCACCGCCTCCCCAGGACCTCCCCTGGCCTTATCCTCCTTTGGCATGCCTCGGGAGGCTCCTTCCATTACTTTTGCATTGATGGACCTCGCCTTCTGATGCAGGCTGGAGCGTGCGGAGGGAGAAACCATAACGTTGAACCTGATGTGAGAGTCGAAACCTCTGGATTGAAAGCCGATAGTTCGAACTCTGTGCTCATGCCATGCGCCAAATGCCAATCCACTCTTTAACACCTTGTATTGAGCAGGAAAGTGGTGATCTGCCTCGCTCCAACCCTGTCCTGTCGAATTAATTTCCATCTCAAGCACCCGCATCCGGGAAAGATACTAATTAGTTAGCTTATGCTCATTGGTTCTAATTTTCCTTTCAAAGTACTCAATGTAAAAATAATTTTTCCTTCAAAATTGTTGAATAAATTTAAAGAGAAACACTTCTTTGAAAATTTTCATGAGATTTGTAAAGATGGATCTTAATACTTTCTAAACCTCTACCTTTCTTCAAAATTGTAACAACCCTCTTGTGAAAATTCCGTGTAAAAATATATAAATACCATGGATGATGGGACATGTATTCCACGCTGAATGGTAGGTAGGACATCCTAGTGGGTGTTCATTTGGTTGTTTATGGTTAAGGAAATCGCTAAGACATTAAAGAGGCAAAAATGTATTTTGACACATTTATTTAAAGCGCAAGAAGGCATCAACATTAGCAGCTACATCAGATTTGCTTGCATATATGATATCTTCACTATTTTGGCATGCATGGCACATGTATGCGGTTTCTTGGTTGTGACCTGTCATTGGCACAGAGGATTGCATGGATCGATAGTGGATTGCCAAGCCTTGCCATGGTGATTTTGGAATTAATTTCATTGTTTTGTTTTGGTTGGTTCTCATGTTTCCTTAGATTGGGTTGAGTTATTAGTCCCAGAAGCCGTGGTTGAAAAAATGCTCTGGAAGAACTGTAATGGCTTGGGTTGAGTTACTAGTTGGGTGATTAAAATCAACTGCAAGAATTTGCAGCAACAACAAAAGAAATTAGAACATGCAACATCACGCTGGTAAAGTATTCAAGAGCAGGGCCATTGTGGAACACTAGTACCCAATAGTGTCCATTGATTGCCATGAGCATGATATGACCGGTATGATGTGTTGAGATAGGGATATGCCTTGATTTTTGTATATTCTGATGCGAGCTTGCTAAGGGATGTCATTGGGATGGAGGTGCCAACAGAACTTGTATGGTGAGTGATTGCATGTAAGGGATTAACCAGATTTTTCGAGGGACTGTGTAGTAGAGAAAGGAAGGTTGGGGATGGATCTACTTTGGTCATTAGCATTGCTAGATGGAATCAGATGCACATTGGGAGTGTGTCCTGGAACAATGAACTGGTAACCATTTGTTGAGAGGACAAGTGGCGCAGAATTATAGCACTAGACATTAGATGGATATTTGACTTTGCAGTGTATTTTGGACTTCCTAAGAAGGACGTGCATCTTGGTATTACTTTGAGGTTGGAGATGTGAAACTCTAGATTCCCTTATTGAATGATACGAGCATTGTATCCTTTATTTGTTGGTTAAGCAAATGTGCATAGGTGTATATGTGTATATCATTGTAAATACCTTAATGAGTTGTGTTATAAAGCTCCAATATGTGGTATGGTTTTTATTTGGTTATGTTGTAATGATGTTTTTCTTTTCAGTAGGTCATTCATTGTAAATACTGCAACAAGTTGTGTTATAAAGCTCCATGGAAAGTATGTTTTATTTTCAGAAGTCATGTTGATTATAGATGTCATTAAACACCGAGGATTGTGTTCCCCCAAAGGGGAGGGTTCTGTAACAGCCATGGTGAAAATTTCATGTAAAAATATATAAATACCACAGATGATGAGACATGTATTCCAAGCTGAATGGTGGGCAAGACATCCTAATGGGTGTTCATTTGGTTGTTTATGGTTAAGGAAAATGACAAAGGCAATGGCTAAGACATTAAAGAGGAAAAAAGGTATTTTGGCACATTTATTTATGAAAATAATGAAAATTAAAATAAAAAGGAGGTGAAAAGTTACCACAAGGGCTTCATTAGAGGAGCAATATCATACCATGTGGGTTCATATTTGGGGATATGTATTGAGGGAAAAACGACATAATATATTGAGGGATATATAAGGGGTAAACAATTTTTATATTGGAAAATACAAAAAATAAAGCTCAAAGTTAATGAAAAAATATAAAGGGGTATAAAAAATGTTAATGAAAAAATAAATACTTACAATATCTAGTGAAAGTAGAGGTTTTTTAAATTGGCAAGTTGTATTGAATTCATATTGGTGGGGCGTTAAATAATGTGCTTTTTAGAGGGATTTTCGAATATGTAGTAAAGAAAGGGTATTTTAAAATATACCACGAATACATGTGATATGACAGATGTTCACTGAGTGAATCCTTCGCGAAGGTCATAGGTCGTATATGAGAAGGAAAACGAAAGAAAATAATGGAAATCGGGAGGAAAAAGGTATTTTGGCACATTTCTTTATGAAAAATAACGGAAAATAGGATAAAAAGAGGTGAAAAGTCACAGGTTGCATGTGAAGAGGAAAGCAAAGGAAAATAATGGAAATTAGGAGAAAAATGAGGTGAAAGGTCACAGGTTTCATGTGGGGAGGAAAATGAAGGAAAATAATGAAAATTAGGAGGAAAATGAGGTGAAAAGTCACAAGTTGCATGTAAAGAGGAAAACGAAGGAAAATAATGAAAATTAGGAGAAAAAATATATTTTGGCACACTTATTTATGAAAATAATGGAAATTAGGAGAAAAAAGAGGTGAAAGGTCACACATTTCATGTAAGGAAGAAAAATAAATAAAATAATGGAAATTAGGAGAAAAAAGAGGTAAAAGGTCACAAGTTGCCTGTGAGAAAAAAAAAATAATGGAAAATGAAGATAATAGAGGTCTCATTAATAAAAAGGCTTCTAAAGATTAGTCATGAAACTTCTTACTTTCAATGTGAACCTTTTGGCAATTGAGTTTTGGAGATCTCTCATTATTCTCTCTCTCATACTCTTGGAGAGTTTTCTTCAAACACTCTTGGTAAGCATGACATACTTGGATTCTTGGAGCAAAAAGGCAAAGAAAGAGTAGAAAAGCGCAAAAAGGCACCGACATCAACAACTACATCAAATTTTCTTACAAGTACGGAGTTGCATGTATGATTTATTCACTATTTTGGCATGCATGGCACATGCATGTGGTTTCTTGGTTGTGATCTATAATTGGCATGAAGGATTCCCTAGATCGATAATTGATTGCCTAGCATTGCCATTTCCTGGATAGCCATGGCGATTGTGGATTTACTTTCATTTTTTTGTTTCGTTTTTATTGGCTCTCATGTTTACTTAGATTGGGTTGAGTTATTAGTTATGGAAGCCCTAGTTGAACAAACGCTCTGGAAGCCCTACAATGGCTTGGGTTGAGTTACTAGTCCTGGAAGCCTTGGTTGGACAAACCCTCTAGAAGCCCTTGGTGCATTGAGTTACTAGTCCTAAAAGTTTGGTTGGACAAACACTTTGGAAGCCTTGTATAAAATGGGGGTTGAGTTACTAGTTCTGGAAGCCTTGGCTGAAAAAACACTCTGAAAGCTCTGGAAGGCTTGGAAAGAGACCAATCTGATGATGGTTTTTTTTTTGTGATGTCCAACCATGAGGTGTATGGCTTCTGGAAGCCCTGGATGAGTTTTGATTGAATTTTTTTATGAGATCTCACATTCATGCTTGGAATATGGTACGAAGGTGAATGGCTAAACAAAAATTTGGCTCGGCCATTCTACAGTCGAGTGGAACATGGTAGTTCCATCTCGAGTTGGTTCATTTCATTTATTAATGAGAAATTCATTCCCTTAATTTACATGTGTAAAGATACTGATGTATTTATAGATTTGATAGCTGACATGTTTATTGTATTTTTGTTCCTATTATGTTGGTTATATGCACATTTTATGACAACAACTATGTATGCCTCTCAACATGTGTTTACTTGTATGTGAATGGATAATGTGTTTATGACATAATGGAAGATAATCCAACAAATGGCACAAGGGAACAATGGTACATAGTGATTCTCAAATAAGTATGAAATCCCTACACTTAATTCTATTATTTACACCTGTAGATTACAGATCAATGATATGTATGACGAAACACCCGTCATGACTAATGGGATTCTGGTTATAATCTTGTTTAGTTTATTGATTTTTCGATTCCATTTCCTTAAAGTCACCAAGGAGGTTGAATCTTATCCATAGTGGCCTTTGGTCGCATGTTTACCTTGCTTGGGTAGATATGGGAGGAGGGCGTTACAAAAAATATTTATATTACTTTAAAATTTTCAAAATTTGATGAAATTAAATTTAAATTTTATAATAAAAGTAAAATTATAATTAAATTTGGAATTCAAAATTAAAATAAACATAACTCAATCATATATATTGTATTTAGGAGGAGGGCGTTACAAAAAATATTTATAGTACTTTAAAATTTTCAAAATTTGATGAAATTAAATTTAAATTTTATAATAAAACTAAAATTATAATTAAATTTGGAATTCAAAATTAAAATAAACATAAATCAATCATATATATTGTATTTACCTAAAACTTTATTTCAAAAATAATTGTAGTTCCAAATTGAACCAACCAACTTTGAAATGATAAAATTGAAAGTATTCAAATTTAAATTGCTCTTAATAAATATAGATGACACTTAAAACATAAATTCTAAGAGAAAAACAAAGAAATATTCATATAAAATTTACAAAAACTCGTGTGGTGTGAATTCATGTCTTTTATTGTTCTTTGCATTTACTATTCTATCTACAATTGCTATTTATCATTGGAAGATTAAATTGTTTTAAAATATTGCTAATGAAAAATAAGAATTGGGGTAAAAGTGATTGTAACAACATATAATAGTGGTAAATTAAAAACATCAATGTACCATTCAATTTATTACCACAACCATAATCAATTACATAACAAATCAAACACAATACTTATAATGAAAAGAAAGTAGAATATTAGGAGGGAAACCAACTATTAAAAAGACACAATACTCATCTTTAAATCAAGCTAGAAGATCTAGATGTATAATTTTGACTATTCAGCTCCAAGTGCTTAGATCATAAATCAATGTGAAATTCCAACCTCATATGAGTGTATATTTATAGTCCAAAGTCAATATCAAACCCCCCTTATATCAATTTGTTTAATAAAATTAAATTTGATTATACAAAATATGTATCATTACTTTACATAATAGATCAAAATATTTTTTGAAAAATCTAATTACTTTACATAATAGATGAACATTTTTATCTATTAAAATGAATAAAAGAAATTCACATATTAAACTCACATTAAAGTAATGAAAACACATTATGATCTATTTAAAAAAAAAAATACATATAAATAATTTTATAAAATTAACAATATTCTATTATATATACATTAATGTTTCTAATAAAATGTACACCATTGTCACAATAATAATAAGCACATTTATCATCATAATCACTCTACAACATTTCATCTATTCTATTTATTTTTTATTTTTTATTTGTAACTAGGCTAAGCTTAGACCTAGGCCAACCCATCTATTGGATGTAAGAACATATTGTCCACTAGTGGGATGTTATCACTAGGATTGTGGGAGACTTGTCAAGTCCACTAATGGGATGTTATCATTAGGATTTTGGGAGACTTGTCAAGCTTGGATTCTCCTCGGGATAGTGTAATTCCTCCAAAAGTGACTTCCATATTTAACTCCTCCCTATCAGATTTGAACATAAAACCTCGTGGAATTCACCTATTATAACATCCATATAAATATTTAATTCTCTTTTATTTTTTAAACTTTAATACATAATTATATTGTCTAACTAATTGGTAGATGTTGAAATTATTTGCATTATCATATTATGTACGTGGTTTGTAAATGTTGAAATTATTTGAGAGAATGATTGTCATCAATAAGACTTGTTCTTACCATAGCATGAAATGTATCAAAAGAGCTCTATTATTCGAATTGCTTTAAACTTTATTGTATAGTCAAATTGTCTACTTGTCAAATTTAGATATCAAAATATCCTTAATTCAAATATACATTTAAATAATGTAGTTATAATTTTATTTATTTATTTCAATTATCAGATTGATATAATTTTTGAAATAAATATCGAATTACTCTAATTTATTTCAAAATTTATTTTAATTTAATTTTCCATATGTCAAATTTAAATATGCCTTAATTTAATTGGGCTTAAATAATATAGTTATATTTTTTTATTTGTTTTCAATTTGATATAATCATTATAATAAAATAGTTATTAATTTTTAAATCTTCCTTAATTTATGGTGTAGCACCACAAAATGATATTCGAATTACCGACATTTACATTTACATATGGAAGTTAGATTTGAATTACTGACATTTACATTTACATATGGAAGTTAGAGGAACTTTTGTTAATGTTCACAAACAAGTAATGTTAATTTTTATTAGTATGATGAAATCTCAGAAGAGAGGGTAGATCGGTAAACAAATTCTAACCTCTAGATAATAAGAAATACACTCCTCTACCCTGCAGATAAAAGAAGTTCTCAGTGGAGAGGAGCGGGTTCTGTTTTTGTTGTTCCAAATGGAAGGAAAAACTGGCGTGACACTACCAAAGAGATATGTCTTGAGCTGGACTAGAGGATAACTCTGGACTAGAGGATAACTCTGTTACAGATTAAGATGTTAGACTAGACGAGGGTCTTGAGGTCTACTGAAATCTAATTGTTTTCTATTGTCTGGAGCGGCATCTTGGGGGAGAAGTAGACATAATTTCCTTCTCAAGGTTGGGAGGAACAGTCTCAACCCTGTTGAATTGATGAGATTGTGAATTTACAGATAAATATTTGTACTTGCACATCTATGCAACTATGCATTGGATTTTTTATTATGTAAAAGGGAGAGAAAAGGTTGTATAAAGGTTGTAGTAATTGTTTTGTGGAATAATAGTAAAGGTTGTAGTAATTGTTTTGTGGGCAAATGCACGTGAGAAATCTGTGTATTGCAATATTAAACAGAAAGGACGAAGGTCGCGGGGTCAGAGCATTGAGACAAGCTTTGAAAATTATACTAGTTCAAGTTATCGAACTAAGCACCAAGCTAAGTTGTGCGTTACATGGGAAAGTTAACTTTGAAGATTAAGTCGTATTGACAAGAAACTTGCAATGAAACCCTTGACGTTGTATTTATCCTGTTAGAACAGACTTAGGAGTTCTATTCAGTTAAACATTGGTCATGGGGTTCCTCTCCTAAAAGCTGAGAAGAGAAACCAGAGCTATTATCTAGTGTAACTGGTGGTTAAGGAATAAACTAAGTTAACCTGGTGGGTGCGAGGATTCTGATTGCACAACGAGAACATGCTATATAATGATTATAAATTTGAGCAGAAATGCTCCAGTATTCCCCAAGGGATTCTTCCCAAGGGAATTGTTATAGGAGTCCCGGTGAAAACAAATTAATAGACAGACCTCAAGGTTTTTGTACCAACTGAGAAAATTTATGCGTAAATATAACATATGTAAATGTAAATGAACTATAGCAGAGAGCCAGTTAAGGAAAACAAACAAACAAAAAAGACAAGTGTGGTCAATTTAAATTGTAAATGCAAAACCCAGGCCCGGTTCCCGCCATTAAGATGAACACAAATTTTTGACGAATTTTGTTGTATGAGTCCTATCTAGGTAAGAGGAGTGTCGAGACCAGAGAAGACTGTTGAGAGAGTTGAGACCAGGGCTGCCCACTGCATCGGCTTCCGACCCGGTCTCCCTCATACCCCCCTTCCATTAAACTTAAACAGAAGTACCAAAAATTAACTTATACAGTCTTCACGAACAAGGTCGTGCCTATTACAAGCAAAAGAATTATAACGAGGGAGAAATACTCAAAAACTGTAAGAAAAGATTCATACATATGTATATATATCTTGTACGTGCCTAAGCATAGGAGTATGAGCCAAATAACTTGATACATTGGTAGCAAAACTGCATACATTACTTTGAGAAAACCATTCCTGGTTGATAGCGCTGTGAGGCACCATATTTAATAGGAAGAAAATAAATCAAGTACCCTTTATTCCTCCAAGCAAGGAATTAACAGAACCTCTCAGCAATTACAACGGTGTTAAACAGTTACCCAGAAAAACGCCATGAGGTAACAATAACACACCTTGGGAACACTGTAGGATATGTTTAACCATTTAATATTTGCCATACAACGAAGCTGGAAATCGTCCAAACGCTGTCTCAACGCATTGTTGGAGTGTCCCACAACAAACCTTAAGGGGATTACTGCTATAACCAGGAAATTGCCAAATCAAGAATTGGAATCAACAATACAGTATGTTAGCTTACTGTATGCTCAGACACCTAGGAACCGACTGCTGCTACCTGTAGAATGGGTGGAAATTGGGTCGTAGCCTTAGTTCGAACCCTGCAAAACGAAGGCAACCGAACTTAAATGTGAATTATATAAATTTAATAGCGGTTCCAGAAAAGAAACCCTGATGAAAATGAAGTTATCTGGAGAAATGGAGTTACCGGGAGGCCCTTCTTGATGAGGGGAAGTGTGGGATCAATCCCTCACCGTAGCCATCGAATCTGGAGTAACCTGATAATGAATAAGGGCGAAGTAAACCCTGCAAAACATGGCAACTGGAAGTGTTAACAGAGGGCATGACAAACCCTGTTCCAATTAATCAGAATTGGGAAAAAGGTTCACCTGTAATGTAGCTCACCTGCATAGATTGACGGTTCCAGAATGTCAAAAGGGAGCCACCGTGGAAGTTCGTATGGAAGTTGTAGAGCGCAGCAGGGAGAAAGTATTGTGCAAATGAGAGATCTGGGCAGCGGAGGCAGGGGTTAAATTTGACGGGTAACCCTACCCATCAGAGAAATTTTTTACGACGGTTTTATTTTTATATAGCCCTTCACATGACTTTTAATATTTATTTTTACCCTTCATAATATTTTTCCTATATTTTTAATCAGCTGTTTCCCACGGAAAATGTGGATGTCGGTCCTATATTTTTACTCAGCTGTTTCCCTCGGAAAATGTGGATGACGGCAGATTGCTCGAGGGGCTGAAACCTATGCAAATCGAAATCGATTCTGATTATTCAAGAGACGGCGCTGCCTCTCCATCTTCTGATGGCGGGGACCCTCGTTATGAAATCCTGGTTTAACCACTCAACTCTCTTTTTTGTATTTTCTGGTTAATCTTATGATTGGCCTGCAGCAATGTATAGAGAGCTCTTATGGCTTGGGATGGGATTTTGATGATCTCGTAATTTTTCTGTGGAATCGACTATACATTAGTCATTACTATTCCTACAAAGAAGGTATTTAATGTGTGGCAATTTTGGATTAAGTTATTCTAGGTTTTCCATCGAAATTTTGTCCCATTAATGTACAGAATAACACAAAAAAAAAAAATGAACCATTAAAGTACTATGCAACTTTACATTAGCTAAATTTCCATATTTTTATTAACATTGTTTAGAGCTTCCTTTTAGGAATGCTAACACTTTTCGATTATTTCTGATGGTTATCGACCATGGTTTCTTTTTCTTAAAACTTAATTTTCGGGTTTTCTTGCCAATAATCAAGCTTAATATAGTTCTTGGGAATAATCAGCGTTACTAGTTCGTTGTATAGGTTAAATATAACTATTTTACATTTCGGGCTTTTGCATCTGGTGATATAATTTTTGCTTAAATTATAACTTCATAATTTTTAATTATTTAAATTACGCTTTTCATATAAAATATATTCAATACTTACATATATAAATTTTGTTGCTAAAATGATCAAAATAGAATTCAAGAAAAAACATGTGTCCGTTGTAGTTGCGGATCATGCAGAGCATCGCGTTAAGTGCATGAGAGTGAGGAAATAACTACAAATCGGTGGACAAGACATGATGAAAACTGTAATCTTGGCGGGACTAAAGCAATCAATGCACCAACCTAGGTCAACTACCCTCCCATAACATGTGTCATCCTGGAGTATATATATATAAATTGAAACTTTTAAATTTTTTATATGTCCGTCAAAATGACGGTTTTATAAAAAATCAGCAAGTTAAGGATTACGGGTTTATTTTGCAATAAACTGTATTTTACGGCTAAAAAGGCGAAAAATGGATAAATAGGCGTCAATTTTAAAGGTTGAGCGGAGGGAACAAGGGTCAGTTAAACTAACCACTTGTGGTGCATCCAGGACCGTTGTATGAGAAACCCTGTGATCAACGCCCCAGATTGTTCCAACTCCTTGTCGCCTCAACCAGAAAATGTCAGTAGCAACCTGTCTCGAGAACATTCCGACTGGTTCTGTAAGGTCCCCGGGTACGCGCGCGTTCGGGTGTCGGGGGAAGTCACCGTGCATGGGCGCACAGGCGGGCGCGGGCGCACGCGCGGACGCGGGCGACCGGCGGGTGGGTCTGCACGACAGGCGGGCGAGGCTGCACGGCGGACGGGCGAGGCTGCACGGCGTGTGGGCGAGGCTGCACGGCGGGCGGGCGATGCTGCACGACGGGCGGGTCTACACGACAGGCGGGCGGGTCTGCACGACGGGCGGGTGAGCGCACACGGGCGGGTGAGCGCACACGGGAAAGCGACGTTTCAGCAAACATAAATGTGACGAAAGTTAAAAATGGTGAAATGAAGTGCCAGGTTTATACCTATGCGTGGAGGTTGGCTTATGGTGGTAAGGCCGACTTGAATAAAGATTAAAAAGGGTGTGTGAATGCCAATTTAGGGGTCGGCCAAAGGGTTACCACCCACATATGGATCCACACATAAACTATGTAGTATGCATATATATATGGCATACGTTGGAGCTCATTTCATCCAAGAATCATTCGCTCATCTCTCATATACAAGGGGTAAAACAACACAGAAATAGAGGTAGACTACGCATACCTCATGCGTAGTGCTACCAAAGGTGCAGTTTTGACTTAAGTGCGTTTTGAATGAGGTAACCGTGTTCGGGGTGAGTTCTAAGGTGCAGTTCTTGGTGTAAGGCTTGGCAAGGATTCTTGGTGGCTCGGGTGAGCACCGTCCTTTGTGCAAGAAAGGCACAAGATGTTGTAAAGGCAGGATTGCCCCTCGGTTGTATTATTTGGCTAAGTGTTGGCTTGAAGTTTGTCAACCACACTTGTATTGTAACATTGAAGAAGTTGTTATAATATATTGTTGGGCAGACTTTACCGGGAGTTGCCCCTCCCTTTATACTTGTGTATTGTTCTCGGTTTATTGTACATGGTTAATGATTGAGAATGTTCTTTGTTAAAGTATAAAGGATAACACTTTATTCGGTTATAAGAACACAAGTTAAGTATGTTCATGTTGGAATAGGCGTAGCCCATAAACGTTAGTATTGTTAAAAAGAAAGCGTTCGGTGGTGCCGCACCTTGCTACAAGCGGTTGGAAGATCACCGCAGGTGTAGGGGCGTGACAGTTGGTATCAGAGCTCGGTCGGAGCTGGTGACAGGTGAAGCAGGTGCAGATAAGGTTATGGAGAACAGTCTGGGTTACGTAGACTTGATGGTTTATGGCAAGACCATTCAAGCTCTGGTAGACACGGGTGCTACACATAACTTTATGACAACACGGTTAGCAAAAGAGGCTGGGCTGGAGGTCAAGACAGTGAACTCTAGAGCTAAGGTGGCAGGTTTGGTACACGATGTACCTGTGCAGATAGAAGAATGGGAAGGTCAGTTAGACTTCATAGTGATAGAGATGAATGACTTCGATATGATACTTGGACGGGATTTCTTCAGTGAAGAAGAGCTTCTTCAACTCGGTTGGACAACGGAGCAAGGTGAAGTTGCGGATTGTGCCATCAAGGAAGAGGAAGCCGTGATGATCAAAGATGTTGAAGACATGTCTACGATAGAGGATGAAGATGAACGAGGATCGTGCAGTTTGTCAACATGTATGTATGAGGTCACTCACATGGAGGAACCTCATGATGATGAAGTAAGTGATGATACTTGTGTTTCATTTGGGCATTTGGGAGATGGACCGTGTGCAGGAAAGGGCAAAGTCAGTTTGCCAAGACAAGGGGACATCTTACCATGGATGACTATGATGGAACCTTGTATGGAGAAGTAGGGATTGTCAACTATTGCAGGGCTTGTTGGGGTTACTTGTGACCTTGTGATGGAAGGTGCAAGAACCCGGGACAAGTGTGGAACTTGATGATCGTTATGGAGGATTGGGTCATGCTTTAGCCACTTTGGCTAAGTGCCCGGCATGACTCATGGATAGAATGAGGAGGGCACACACTTGTGATGTTTTGGGTGGGCTTCTCATGGTCGAGACCAAGAGATAGTCTTGATGGACACTTTGGTGGAGGAGCTATGATGAAGAGACTCTTGACATGATGACATAATGATGAGATGGTTGGGTGACCGAGTTCACTAAACCGAAAGTTGAAGACTTGGATGGGATGGCCAGATGTTGTGATGTGTCTACTTGGTTGACTACATGGGAAACTTAGTCATGGACATCAGGTTGGAGACATGAAGACATGGAGCATGGCAGAGACCTATGCAAGGACATTGTGTGGAAGCACTTGTAGAGATGTCAAGGGACATCCTAACAAGGTGCTAGGGCAGGAATGTTATGCAAAAGGACTTGCTAGTGTAACATGGGGAATTGAGGATGGCACATTGCAGATGATGAAGGGGACTTCATCGACCTGAATGGGGCACATCAAGAGTTGATCAGATTGGAGACTTGAGGATGGCACATTGCAGATGATGAAGAGGGCTTCATGGACCTGAATGGGGCACATCAAGATTTGATAAGAGTGGAGACTCGAGGATGGCACATTGCAGATGATGAAGAGGACTTCATGGACCTGAATGGGGCACATCGAGAGTTGATTACTTGGATGTAGTTGTGAGCAGCTATGGAGCATTCCTACTACATGGGGAGTTGAGGCATATTGTATGCTTGCTGAGGTGTTGGTTGGGGGATGGCTTATGGAGCTCATGATGACATGAGATTGTTGTGATTTTTAGGGACTTCATGTACGGTGGACTTAGAAGATCTGATGCATTGAGGAGCTGAGGTCAGGTGACTTTGATGCAGTATGGGATGCATACTTTCAAAGTACATGTATGGGCATGGCTTGGAAGAGTGACTTGATGTGGAGGATCGATGAGTCACTTTGGAGTGATGAAGTTACAATGATGATGATGCTTTGGTGATACACTTGAGCATGGGTTGAGCCGAGACTCAACGAATGTCTATACATGGGATCTGACTTGATCAAGGATCATGGGCAGCACATGGATAGGTGAGACAAGTGCATACTTGTTTCGATGGCAGACTTGAGGGATGGCACATTGTAGATGTGATGGAGGGTTGCTTCATGGACCTAGATGTGGCACATCGAGAGTCGGTTTGATGAGATGATCTCTTCACTTTGGAGGAGACACACACCTGGACAACATATTGCAGATGACAGTGGTTCTACATATGTTGTGGTGATGTTTGCCTTATGTGGAGGAGACGACATCGTGGATGATGATGATCTTGGTGGAGAGCTACCAAGATGGTATGTTGTCGAGGACGACAACGATTTCAGGTGGACGAGGATGTAAGGTCCCCGGGTACGGGCGCGTTCGGGCGCCGGGCGAAGTCACCATGCACGGGCGCACTAGCGGGCGTGGGCGCACGGGCGGGCGCGGGCGACCGGCGGGCGGGTCTGCACGACAAGCAGGCGAGGCTGCATGGCGGGCGGGCGAGGCTGCACGGCGGGCGGGCGAGGCTGCACGGCGGGCGGGTCTGCACGACAGGCGGGCGGGTCTGCACGACGGGCGGGTGAGCGCACACGGGCGGGTGAGCGCACACGAGAAAGCGACGTTTCAGCAAACAGAAATGCGACGAAAGTTAAAAATGGTGAAATGAAGTGCCAGGTTTATACCTATGCGTGGAGGTTGGCTTACGGTGGTAAGGCCGACTTGAATAAAGATTAAAAAGGGTGTGTGAATGCCAATTTGGGGGTCGACCAAAGGGCTACCACCCACATATGGGTCCACACATAAACTATGTAGTATGCATATATATATGGCATACGTTGGAGCTCATTTCATCCAAGAATCATTCGCTCATCTCTCATATACAAGGGGTAAAACAACGCAGAAATAGAGGTAGACTACGCATACCTCATGCGTAGTGCTACCAAAGGTGCAGTTTTGACTTAAGCGCGTTTTGAGTGAGGTAACCGTGTTCGGGGTGAGTTCTAAGATGCAGTTCTTGGTGTAAGGCTTGGCAAGGATTCTTGGTGGCTCGGGTGAGCACCGTCCTTTATGCAAGAAAGGCACAAGATGTTGTAAAGGCAAGATTGCCCCTCGGTTGTATTATTTGGCTAAGTGTTGGCTTAAAGTTTGTCAAGCACACTTGTATTGTAAAACTGAAGAAGCTGTTATAATATATTGTTGGGCAAACTTTACCGGGAGTTGCCCCTCCCTTTATACTTGTGTATTGTTCTCGGTTTATTGTACATGGTTAATGATTGAGAATGTTCTTTGTTAAAGTATAAAGGATAACACTTTATTCGGTTATAAGAACACAAGTTAAGTATGTTCATGTTGGACTAGGCATAGCCCATAAACGTTAGTATTGTTAAAAAGAAAGTGTTCGGTGGTGCCGCACCTCGCTACAAGCGGTTGGAAGATCACCGCAGGTGTAGGGGCGTGACAGGTTCTCTGGCATACTTTGATTAAAGCGAATACAAAATTAATTGTGATATAAATTTAATACATGTACAATGAATCAGTTCCAAGTAATACAAACTTTATGTATTATTTGATGAGACATTCAACTATTTGCGTTCATATCGTTGGAAAAATTGTAATGGTAGTAATTTTTTTTTATGTATAATATATTATGGTTTAACATATTACATTTGGCACCTGCACTGTGCTTGAATCGATATATGTGCTGTGGATAGCCAAATCCTAGCCACCGGAGCCTGGAGGTCAAATCGTCATTAGACGTGCAGTGTCACCTCAGAGTTCATGAATTGTCCGGTAGATACGAAATGCGAGCTGCTCCAGGCAAAACACATCATTATATTTCCGTAGATATTTTTCATTAGGGTACTGTAGATTTTGTTAAAAGAGAGTTTATTTTAAAGGTGGAAAAATTTATCTTCACATGTGTGAATTGGTTGCCGTGGTTTTCTTAAGGGTAGGGTGATTTTTATCAGGTGGTTTATAAGGCGTATATTTTTATTTTGGTTAAATATATTTTTTTTAATGATTCTAATCATGATTATGAAATTTATATAATTTAGTTTTTATTTAAATAATTTGGAGTAGTCTAATGAGGCGGAAGAATTGTTTGGATGGTTAAAAGTGGCGGGAATCCAGGGGAAAAAAAAATTAAAATTTTGTAGAGGCAGTTTTTGAATCGTGTTTTTGATGGTGGAAATGGATTCAGCACCATCAAAAACGTTGAGGATACCTAAAATTTTGAAGTTTAACAGCTATAACTTGGATTTACAAAAATCTTTGCAAGATTTTCTCTAAATATGACGAGAATTTCCATAAATTTCCGGACAACTCCTCCACCTCGTTAGACTAGGCCAAATAATTTTATGAATACATTTAGTTTTGAAAATAATAGTATGGATAAAATATAATCCTAAGGAAATATACTCCCCTAGAGATTACTATTAAAGGGCTTATAGGGAAATATAAAAATTCTAAATGTTCTAAAAAAAACATAAGCTCTATAAACTAGTTAATCATAATACGGTGTTGTTTTAAAACATTTTTTAAAATATAATCCCCTAGATATTAATATTAAAGGGCTTATAAAATACAATCCCCTAGGGAAATATAAAAATTCTAAAGGTTCTAAAATAACATAATCTCTATAAACTAGTTAATAATAACAAGGCTGTATTTTTAAAACATTTTTTATTATAAAAATTACAATTTCAAATCTTCACTTACCTTATTCTTAAAAAGAGCCATTAGTCATATATAAATATGTAAATGTTATAACAATGGCAAACTGATAGGTTCCGAGCGGAGGTGCGAGCCGAAAGCAACCAATCAGGTCGCAACATGCCTGCGTTTCTGCAGGTACTCAGCCTATGACTGCTAAGCAGGTAAGTGCGGGAGCCATTGCATACCTTGCTTATTCCGTTTTATCGCCACGTTTACCCAGGAGAAAGTTGTGTCTTTTTGTCTGAACGATCCTGCATGTCCGACTATTCGACGTGCTTCCTCCCTACGCCACCTGCCGACAGCCGAGCCTATAGCCATTCATGCAAAACCATATGCTGACACGCTCATTCCGCATCTCGCTAGCCTTTCATTATTGAAGCTATTATAAAACTAGTCTTTGGCGGGGGGGGGGAAAGGTTTGGCTCGCCTCTCTCTCTCCCATGCGTGCTCAGGCGCAGGGCTGTGTTACACTCACAAGCTGGCAGTTTCTCAGCTACCTACATTCGCATTCATATCGGTGTTTTTTTGCTCTGGCTCAAAATTTGCTGGTTTCGGTTTGCTGGAGGATTAAAGACGCTCTCCCCTCGGCATGCGCCTGGTAAAAGGTCAGGCTTCCTGTCTTACAAGTTTGTACCTACTCTATTTTAGTTTATGGGATGCAGTATTTATTTCTGAATTATAGAGTTTCTCAGTTACAGTGAATTTTTATGGTCTAGACTAGTTTTGCTCTGATGCTTTAAAAAAAAAAGGAAGGTGAGTGTGAGTTATGAATCGGCCATTCTTGGGCTGAAGTTCTTTTTAAGCTCTTATGTCAAGGTATTTTTTATTCAGTATGTTTTGGGTAATCATACATAAATTGAAGAAATATGTAGTGATTTATAAACCCTGCTCAGACTTTCGATTTAAAATAGGAGCCTAGTGGTGTATTTTCGAAATATATTGTTGTTGCATAGCTTGCCAGGATTCATCATCCAGTTAACAATATACAGGGAGCTGTTTTTTCCTCAGTAAGCCTAGGAAGATTACTTGATAGGGACTGTTTTTCGCCTAAGTTCACTAGCCTACTACTGATGCTGACACTCTCACACTCTGAAGGAACTGGGGCTCCCATGGACCGTAGTCTGTAGGTTTTTTCTTCCCTCCAAAACAAAATCCCTTGTTTTCCTGGGCCGGAAAATCCAATTCACGGGACGGGAAACTTAAATCTCCAAAGCCGGCGTCTGAAAGATTGCAGAGCATTGTGATTCAAATCTCATAGGTTTTTGGGATGACAGGTCCATAGATGACGTGTCCTGTACCTGTGGGAATAAAGAATTTAGGTCAGTCTTTCATCTGTCATTCGCCTTAATAGGTGTCGTCATCCAAAGTTATTATCTCTGGACAGCTGGCTATATCTGTTTCCGCGCCTCTCTCGAAATGTGGGATCATCCCTCTCGAGTCTTCCTTATGCCAGGTCTCACGTCAGAATAGTCTTAAATTCCCTCTTTTGGCCTTATCTCATCCGGGTTATATGTTCAGAGAACGGTCAGCTTTCTATTTATTTCTGGAGTAAAGTCCCGATCCGGAAATCTAGTCAGGACAAAAAGGTACTAAAGTTAAGCCAGGGGGAGGTTTTTGGCGTCGCATGGAGTGGGGGTCAGATGCATCGGCCACGGAGGCCATGATACAGGCTGCAATACAGGCCGAAGAGGGATGGGAGGGCGCCACGTTATCAGGAGGATGGCAATCTACTCTGGATGACGTGGTTGTCCAACCAACAATGCCAAATGCGGACAGGGATAGGGAAGGGATACAAAGGGAGGTCAACAAGAAAAGTGATTATCAACAGAAGGAAAAGGTTTTGTGTGAACACGCAAACCGCTACAACAAGACTCAGAATCCTGTTAAAACCACCCCCCCGCCTGCTGCAATAAAACTGGATAGCATCCACTTGACCGAGCGTATAGAAAGCCTACAGGAACTTGCTTTGGTGGGCAGATGGCACTTCCCAGAGATGGATGATGCCAGGATGAGAAAATGGCTCGAGGTTCAGTGGAAACCACTGATTGGATATATTCCCATTGTTTCAAATCTTATGAAAGAGTGGTACTGCTTTCATTTTTTAAGCGCCAGTGATCTAGTTACCATTCAGAAACGCCCTTGGGTCCATAGAAGGAGCTTCCTTGCTCTCTACAGATGGTACATTGGGTACAACCCACTGAAAAACACCCCTTCAAATAACTTGATTTGGGTCAAACTCCCTAGCCTTCCCCTAGAGTTGTGGTCTAAGGAGACTCTAACAAAGATAGGAAATGCCATAGGAAGATTTGTCTACGTTGACCCAAGATGTTTTGGGGAAAAAGACAAGCGAATAGCATGGATTCTTATAGAAAAGGCCTACAGGGGAGGGTTTCCTGACCACATAGAGATTGCCTGGAGAGACTTAAAAATAAAACAAAGACTGGATTTTTGGGGAATCCCCTTCAGATGCTCAGCATGTCACAGGACAGGACACCTAATTAAAAACTGCCCTCGACGCCCGGCTCTAAAAAGCAGATTGCTTCATGAAAAAATCCGAGCAGACCTTCCCCAGTTTTCTGAAAAGGAGAAACTATCTCCTACAGTTAGTTTGTCTCCGTCAAAATATGATGTTGTGCAAGTATTTAAAAATTTGGAAAACAAAATCAGCCAATCTCCTCAGTATTTCTCTCAGGACTTTTCTCAGAGCCATGGTACCATGCCTGAAAGCTCGTCTAGGATTGGATCCATTGCTGATAAAAAGACCCATGCTATCCTTTGTCTGCCTCCCCCAGAACCGAATGATGAAAAAGAAGTACCTCCTCCTCCACCGATCATCCAGCCTTTCAAGGACTTTACTGTGGGCTCCCAAACCATCTTTATTTCATCATCTTCGCCTTCGCCCAAAAAGAGAATTATCCCATCTGCGAAAGGCAAAGAGCCAATGGTATCAGCCACCCCTCTAAACTCCCCAGTCTCATCTCCAACAAATTTGTATGACAACGACTTAGACTATCTTCTAAGCAAGAAATCACTTGAGCTGGAACCCTTAACCATCCATAAACCAAGAAAACCTTCGCCTCCTCTTATTAGCCCGGACTCTGCAAGAAATATAACGGTGAGAAAAAAAACAAGGGAGGCAATAGACATTTTAGGGGGAGGACTGATGGTGCAGATAGAGGTGTAAGAAATCTGTCCCTTGTTGATGTACCCATCATTGATATGTCAGAGCTTCAGCCTCTTAGAGCAAGCGCGGCTGAAAAAACTCCTCAATGACTTTCATCATATCTATGAACATAAGAGGTCTGGGAGCAGACCATAAATTTTTGGCGCTAAAGAATATTTTCTACTCAGCTCAGCCAAAAATTATTTTAATCCAAGAAACAATGCATAGCAATCATGTGTCCATCTCCTATTTTAGGAAAATGTTTCCCTCCTGGCACCTGGTAGCTTCGAAAGCCAAGGGTCTTTCGGGGGGCTGGCGGTTTTATGGGATCCTGAATGGATTAGAGCTAAAGCTTATAAATGCTTTGCAGGCATTCTCATCTCAGCCTCTATCAGAGGAAAAGACTGTCCCATTAATATCTTGAATATCTACGCCCCCTATAAGAACAGGATCCCGTTCTGGGAAAAATTATTTGCATCAGAAATTTTTGATATTGAATCATTGATGATTGCAGGCGATCTAAACGTAACTCTAAGTTCGGAGGAACGATGGGGAATAGCAGGAAAAGGGACCCACTCGCAGATCGCATCAAATATGAACTTTTGCACAGGAATCTTGTAGACATAATTCCTTCCAAAATGATGCCTACATGGGACAATGGAAGAATAGAAGAGGTGTATATTGCAAAAAGGATTGATCGTTTCATTGTACATGTCAGCATTATTGATAGAATGGGCATGCCTTATTCGTCCATTGGGAATGTATTCATATCTGACCATAGGCCGATATATCTCAGCTGGAGGGAAAAGGGTTTTAGGAAAGGGTACCCTTTTAAATTCAACAGATCATGGTTAGAAGATCCAGACTTTAATGAAGTCATAACAAAAACATGGAAGGATTTAACTGCAAAAAACATGATACCCCCGTTTATGACCTTTAGAGACAAGCTGTCCTCTATGAGAAAGGTGGTCAAAGAATGGCAGTTTAAAAAAAGACATATGGACAGATTGGCCCTTCAAGAAATACAGAGGGAACTGGAAAGTATCTCCAAAGTTTTGGATGCTAATTCACTTCCATTTAATATGAGATGTCACATAAAAGAGCTTGAAAGGAAAAAACAAAAAATTCTGAAGCAGGAAGAAGCTTCATGGAGACTTAAGAGCAGGGCAATTTGGCTCAAGGAAGGTGACAGGAACACAAAATTTTTCCACAAATATGCAAATTCCAGGCGAGAGAGAAATTCCATATGGAAAATAAGTGATGGTCAGGGGGATTCCTATTCTCTCAACAAGACATCTCAAAGGAAGCTGTGAGACACTTTAAAAACCAATATAAAAGAAGGGATGTTTGCAGGTTTCAGGATATCTTATGGGGTATTGATCTGGTCCCACAAATGTTTGATGATGAAAAAAATGAATGCCTGTTCCAGCCCATAACAGAGGAAGAACTTCTAGGAGTTATGAAGGCTTTCAAGAAGGATAAATGTCCTGGCCCGGATGGCTGGACAATAGAATTCTTTATTCACTTCTTTGATATCATAAAACAAGATTTGCTGAGGATGGTTGAAGCAGCGAGAATCTCAGGCAGCATACATCAGATTACATCCTCCACTCAGATAGCACTTATCCCAAAAAAAATGGAGGCTGAATCCTTTCAAGATTTTAGGCCGATTTCCCTATGCAATATAACTTTCAAAATCATCACAAAAATTATTGCTGAAAGGATTAAAGCGACCTTAGCCAATTTTCTAACAAAGGATCAGCATGCTTTTTTAAAGGGAAGGAATATATTGGATGTCGTCGCTAATACTCAAGAAAGCTTGTTTACCATGCTCTCAAAAAAGATGAAGCCACCATTCTGAAAATTGATTTACAAAAAGCATATGATTGCTTAGATTGGGGGTTCATTAGATGTTTATTAGCTAAGATCGGCCTGAAATCTAATATTATAAGCTGGATCATGGCATGTGTTGAGAACGTAAACTATGTTGTCATCATAAATGGGATTCCTTCTCCTTTTTTTCCAGCAGAAAGGGGGCTGCGTCAAGGATGCCCCCTTTCTCCTCTTTTGTTTATCCTGGCAATGAACTCTCTAAGCCTTCATATTAATAGAGCAGTTACTGAAAACAGGTGCAGGCCTATGAAGATTTGCAGGAACAACTACATCTCGCACAACTTATTTGTCGACGATGTGCTCATATTTGCAATGCTATGCAGAGTCACGTGGATATGTCTCAACGACATTCTAAATAAATTCCAAAATGCTACTGGTCTACAAATAAACAAGTCTAAATCCATCCTCTTCCACAATGACGTCAACATGGAAACAGTGGAATGGATTTCTGTGTTGTTTGGGGTAGAGATGCGGTCAATCAAGGACGGATTAAAATATCTGGGTTTTCAGCTAAAAGCCAAGGGTTACTCTAAAGTGGACTGGCAATGGATAATTGACAGGTACTATAAAAAGATATCTGCTTGGGAATACAAGTGTCTATCATTGGCAGGAAGAATTGTTCTAACACAAGCAGTATTAACGCAACTTGCTGTATATTGGGCACACATATTTTTTATCCCTGCAAGTATCATCCAGAAAATGAACAAGATAACTGCAAACTTTATATGGGGCGGCAAATCAGAACAGAGAAAATATCATCTTACTAGAATGGAAAAGATCTCTATGCCGAAGAATTCAGGTGGATGGGGATTATTGGACTTGAGGACTTTTGGGAAAGCACTACTGTGCAAATCACTGTGGAGAGGAATATACGGAGAAGGCCCTTGGAGCATCACTATAAAAAAGAAATATATGGGAGGCAAAGACATGGAACACTGGTTCAGATTAGGAAGGATTGGAGCCACGTATGGGTCAGCTATATGGCTCAGCTTTCACAAAATTGAGCAATATTTTCTAAAGAATCTGATATGGAGCTTACAATCCGGTAGCAGGATCCTCATTGGAATAGACCCCCTCATGTGCGGGCGAGAGAGCATAACCATTCCCGAAAGGCTTCTAATCTTCTTCCATAGAAAAGGTTTTTTCACTTGGGATAAACTCATAGCAGTATGGCAAGGCCCACTTCCTCTTTGGAAAGAGGCTGATGATCTAGGGATGTCAGAGTCTTTGGCAAGGCAATGGAACATTATCAGGGATGGCTTGAGAAGCTGCGGATTTCATCGCTCCATGCCAGAAGATTTTCTAATCTGGAAGGTGCCAAAAGCAAATGCTCAGGTTTGTGTAAAGGATATTTACACAAATCTGATTGGATTAAAGGCCATGCACTCTAGTCCTAAGTTTCCATCAGCCTTTTGGAAAACAGGATGCCCTCCCAAATTAATATACTTCTCGTGGCTGGTGTTCTATAATAAAAACCTGTCCTGGGAAAATCTGAAGAAAAGGAACTGGCACGGGCCGAGCATGTGCTTAATGTGTGAATCAGCCGAGGAAACCAACTATCACATGTTCTTCCAATGCCAAGCTACTCTGCAATTATGGCATGACTTGGCATTTTTATATGGTTTCCCTCTTGTGTCTCATGCTTCAACGCATGCAGCCTTTGAATGGTGGAGTGGGCAGAGAGATTCATGGAGATCAATAATTATCATTGTCCTCTGGTGTGCATGGAGGTGGAGGAACAACATAATCTTCAAAGCAATGAAAGAGCCTTTTAAGGCTATTTTACAACATATTGTATCCATCTATGATTCAGTGCCGATAAAGCAACACAAAAGGAAAAATGCCAACAGAAATGAGCAAGAAGATTATCTCTCAAAGGCCCCAAGAGCGTTTTTTGATGGAGCTGCTCAGCAAAACTCTTGTGGCTGTGGGGTTCATATCATAATGGACGAGAATCTTCAATATCTCATTTCATGGAATGGAGGAAAGGGCTCAAACAACATGGCTGAGGCGAGGGCTCTAGCGGGTCTTCTTGCGTTCTGCATCTTTTTTGATATACAATCTATCTCAATCTTTGGGGACTCCAAAATCATGGTCGATCATGTCAAGGGTAAGTGCCATATCAGGAGCCCACACCTCGCAGGCTGGATGGACAGAATTATGTTTTTTTGGGGACTTATGAAAGGATGCTCCATTCAACACATTTATAGAGCTCAGAACCAGCAAGCGGACATTCTGTCAAAGGAAGGTCTTCTATTAGAAACAGGTACCTGGTCCATGAAGATAATATCTGACGAGAAATCCTTTATCATTCAGGATTTCTCAATCCCTGGCTCTTAACTCACCTTCTGATTATCTCCAGGTTTGCTCTTCTTTATTTTTGTGTTTTATCCTCGTATATGTATGGTATATGAATGATTGAACAATCTCTGAAATCAAGGTTACAATTCAGAATTTCTCATGTGCTGCATAAAAGACTTGTATCTGTTTAGATGTGGTTTACCTCAGATCGTTTTCCTTTCTGGATGGATATATCCTATAGTTTAGATTTGTTCAAGAGTTTCTCCAGCTTCTAAAAGCTTTATGATGTACTATCTGGTACTTTTATATTGTCTCAATATAATACAATTGTGCTTTTTTGTTCTGACAAAAAAAAATTGCAAACTAATTAAAAAAATATTAAAAATAAATTTTCTAATGAAATTTAATTTAAAAAAACAAATGTTATATAGTAGCTCTCTCTATTACTTAGTTTAAATATAGTTACATTAAAGTAAAAATATTGAATTCAAATTATTGTTAAGGTTTGTAATCTAGACTATTTAGATTTTATTGATTCGTAAATTGAGATATTTTGTTATTTTGGAATTTGGTCTATTTATATTTTACTGATTGGTAAATTAAGATATTTTGTTATTTGTAATTTCGCATTGTGTAGTGGAGAATCTAATCCTACCCAACAACCATAATAATGTTTTATTAGTCTTTATCATGAAGTGTAAAATTCTATTTCCATGAATATTTTCAATAACAATAGCTATTTTTTAAAAATATATTAAATATTTTATAGCTTATCATATTATTTTGCCAAATTAAATAATTATGAAAATATTTTAGTTAAAGAAAGATATTTTTTATTTTTTATTTTATTTTTTAAATTTAGAAAAGATTAAATTTTTTATTTTTAATTGGTTGAAACATATGGAAATATTAATTAATTGTAGTTGAATATTATATAATAAAAACGAAAAATTAAAAAAATGTATGTTTAATTTAAAAACAAAATTAAATAATTATGAAAATATTATAATTAAAGAAAACAATTTTTAATTTAAGAAAATATAATTAGTAAAAACATATAATTAATTGTAACAAGATAGAAACACTTAATATAGTGGTCAATAAGTCATAGTTCCATGCATGTATATGAATTTATGGGTTTACCACAAAAAAATATTTAAGAAACTAAGGTACTATATATATATATATATATTTATTTTTTTTTTCATTTTTTTAATATTTATTGTAAGATGTTATTAAGTTTTACTTGTATTTAATAATTAAATTTTATGTAAATTTAGATATTTTATAATTAAATTTTGACCTATGTAATTGGAATTTGTGTCAATAGATTTTTTAAATGGTTAATTATTCAAAAAGAAGTCAAATAAATTTAATGGACCATATTTTATGATGGGACATGTGTACTTTTGGCTCATTAATCCATCCATTGAGTAATAACATGTTATTTTTCATAGCCAATCAAATTAAATTAAAATAATATCAACAAATAATAAATTTCAACATTCAAAGATAAAGTGTGGAAACTTGATAAAAAAATTTAAGTCAACCAGAATAATATGAATTTGTCCATAAGCTTAATGAAATATCTTCAACAAAAATAATAAGAATATATATATATATATATATAATTTTTTAATTTCAAAACTTTCCATAAAGAAATATCATAAAATTAATTAAACATAACTGCATTAAAGTAATATATAATTTAATAAAATCAAATAAACACTAAAAATCAAACCTTTTGAAATATTTTATATTCTAAAACTAAATATGTAAAAATCGTAACATTACTATATTTATCTATAACATTAACATGTTGAATGTCTCTGTAACATCAAAACTTTACAAAAACCGAAATATACATAGTAAAAAAAAAATCTTTATGCTTCACATTATCCTTAATTTGTTCATTAATAATTCTGCGTACATAAAATATTTCATATGTTTAATGGCTTGTAATTATGACGAATATGCCATCTGCCTACTGTACTTATCATTGAATGTAATTAAAGGTTACCACCACGACAGTTCTACATGCACATGGCTTTACATGTGGTCATGTTGTGCTCGCCATGGTCTGTGCCTCCACGTGGTTCTTGTACATGTCGAGGGCAATCTCCACCCTCGATCTACGGTCCTCGATCCAACGGTCGGGATGGGTTTGCGAATTACCCTAACCACTTGCCCACACCGGCGTTGGCTCTCCTCATTGTTTCAGGCTTACTTCGGCTTCGCGCTGCTCTGCAAGGTTTTCGGTTGTGGCTTTTGGCGAAGCTCTACCAATGGCGCTCCACCAGGATTAAGGGCAAGAGGGTTTGTCCGTCATACCCAGCAAGGTAACTCTTTCTCTATTGTCTCGAAAGTCTTGTTTGCTCAAGGTTCACTACTTGGGAATAACTGATTATAAATAGGAAATAAATGAGGGTTTGGTTTTTGCCGCTGTACAGAGATGACTGGAACGATTCCAAGGATGGACAAAGTCGACAGACCCCCCATCTCATCTGCCTTTGGTAAGTTGTTAACATCCAGTGAATGTTTGATTGGTTGCCCTCGTTTCATGCCCATTCTAAGGTTTACGCTCCTCCTGGATTGGCCTTCTGGTTGCTAACACAGAGCTCTCATTTCCTTTGCAGGTGGGCGACTTTACCGAAAGCATGCTTCTATCTTAGGTAAACCTATTTCTATATCTTTTGTTATCTAGGTTATTAGAGATGATCCGTCGGTTTTAACCCTACAGGCCGGCCTAATCTTACCTTCTATTGGCTTGCAAGTATGCAATACTCCGGCGGTTATTGAATTCGATCCTTCGGCTTTTAAGTACCCAGACTCTTACATTGTGACCTCGGCGTTTCAGATTGGAGCTAGACTCTGTCATAAGATTTAAAAAGGTCAGTTTTCTTTTTATTTGTGACTTTATGCTTCGCACTATCCCTAATCTATTCATTAATAATTATGCGTACATACAATATTTCATATGTTTAATGGCTTGTAATCCTGAGGAATATGCCATCTGCCTGTTGTACTTATCATTGAATGTAATTAAAGGTTACCACCATGGCAGGTCTACGTGCACATGGCTTTACACGTGGTCATGTTGTGTTGGCCATGGTCTGTGCCTCCATGCGGTTCTTGTACATGCCAAGGGCCAGGACCGAGTTGTGTGCCCACCATCTATTGTGATCTCCACCCTCGATCTACGGTCCTCGACCCAATGACCGGGATGGGTTTGCGAATTAACCCAACCACTTTCCCGCACTGGCGTTGGCTCCCTTCATTGCTTCAGGCTTACTACGGCTTTGCACTGCTCTCCAAGGTTTTCAGTTGTGGCTTTTGGCGAAGCTCTGCTAATGGCGCTCCGCCAGGATTTAGGGCAGGAGGGTTTGTCCATCATACCAATCAAGGTAACTCTTTCTCTACTGTCTCGAAAGTCTTGTTTGCTCAAGGTTCACTGCTTGGGAATAACTGATTATAAATAGGAAAGAAATGAGGGTTTGGTTTTTGCCGCTGTACAGAGATGACTGGAACGATTCCAAGGATGGACGAAGTCGACAGACCCCCCATCTCATCTACCTTTGGTAAGTTGTTAACATCCGGTGAATGTTTGATTGGTTTCCCTCATTTCATGCCCATTCTAAGGTTTATGCTCCTCCTGGATTGGCCTTCCGGTTGCTAACACAGAGCTCTCATTTCCTTTGCAGGTGGGTGACTTTACCGAAAGCGTGCTTCTATCTCAGGTAAACCTATTTCTATATCTTTTGTTATCTAGGTTATTAGAGATGATCTGTCAGTTTTAACCCTACAGGCCGGCCTAATCTTACCTTCTGTTGGCTTGCAGGTATGCAATACTCTGACGGTTATTGAATTCGATCCTTCGGCTTTTAAGTACCCAGACTCTTACATTGTGACCTCGACATTTCAGGTTGGAGCTAGACTCTGTCATAAGATTTAAAAAGGTTGGTTTTCTTTTTATTCGTGAATGAAGGAGTTGCATGTCTAGTCACGGTCTCTCGTGACAGTCTGCGTTTTTGGTTGAATGTACTGGTCCGGTTCCGATGGACTGTAACTGTAAAGAACTTTTAACGGACTTTTGTGTGGTTAATCATGTTAGGGTTCTGTATGTAAAACTGAATTTTAAACCCTAAGGGTAGTACTATTGCTCGACGGTTTGAGGTTTATCTCAGTACTCGTTATTGTATTTCCATTCACCAAACCGAATTAATTATATTTATATGAAGTTTGTAAGCAGTTTGGTCGCCTGATCTTGCGCGTAATTTCTTCTAAATGTGAATAATTGGGTTATACTGTAGCAGTACTATAATGGGGTTTCGTATCTTACTGTTGGTTTTCGATCTTTTGATATACATATGTTTAGAACATTCTTGAGGCTATGAATTTCGATTGGCTTGCGATAGCTATGCTTCGGCTTTCTGTGGGTTTCAATGGCTAAAATAAAGAATATATATATATATATATATATATATATATATATATATATATATATATATATATATATATATATTGCATCACGATTTTACCTTCAGGATTCTTTCGAAATTACAGTTATGATTGTTTAGCATATTCAGAGATTTTGACAGAATCCGAACTTTTCCTAACTCTGTTCCAGATGATAGTTTATGTTCCATGTTAATTTAATCTTGTGACCGCTAACAGAGGGTCTGTATTCTGGGGACTTTCCCGAAACATGCAAACTGTTTAATAAGATAGTTTATGATTGTAATCACTTTCCTGTGCATTCCATGTTAATAGCTACAGTCTAGTATAAGTAATTGATTGCATATACATTAGTAGTTACTGTGAAAGTTATAATTACAGTTTGACAGTGATACTTTTGATAGCTTCTTGTTCTGTTTTCTAATTAACCTAGTAAACAGATATTAATGACTACTGCATATAATACTATTTATGATTCGACATTAAGTCTATTATGAAACTTGCTACCTCAGTTTGACCGTTAACCTATAAAAACAATGTTTTCCGAAAGGTCTCTCCTCCCAGCCGCGAGTCTGGCAATCACGTCCAGACTCTCCCCCGAGCACCTTCAATCTTTTCAATGCTGGATCTAGTCCAGTTACAGTCTGTACTCTGTACTAAGGCCTCAGGACTATGGTCTAGCCTCCAATTGTACTCTTTATTCCACCCAGCTCTAGGAGCCTTTTCTTCTCCTTTCCCCTCTCTATATTACCTCTCTCAGGCAGAGGGTAACTACTTCTTGGCAACTATTCTTTTAAATGAACAAATAGTTTTATTTAAAATATTACCACCTATAATTTAGGTAATTACCACATGTGTTTCTTAGCTTTTTCCAATAATAGTTCCTATTCTTTATCAAATTAAATAACATTTAAAATATCTTTTTAGTAAAAGGAGATATAATAATCTACATAAAACTTTAAGCAACTTAGGGATGTTACCTCTCAAAAGCTTTAAAATTACACACATACTTCAATAATTGTCTTGATAACTTTTGTAAATTATGTATCTAAAAAAAACTTAAAGAATATACAATCCACATTAATAGTAAAACATGAATACATGACCTATTGATTTCCTCAAACGCTTTTTCCACAATTACAAGCGTTTAGCTCCACTCCTCCTTCGTTAAGTAAATTTAATTCATATCAAAATTAATACATTAAATATGTTTAGTTGATATTATACATTTTGTATACAAGGAGATAATAAATGTACATATAACTTCTATGTCCATTAGATGTAATTTAAACTCTAACGTTGTTTTTTATATTTATATTATAAGCGTTTAGCTCCACTCCTCCTTCGTTAAGTAAATTTAATTCATATCAAAATTAATACATTAAATATATTTAGTTGATATTATACATTTTGTATACAAGGAGATAATAAATGTACATATAACTTCTATGTCCATTAGATGTAATTTAAACTCTAACGTTGTTTTTTATATTTATATTATAAGTATGTTTATTTTTTTTGTAAACTAAGGCAAGATTCTATTACTTCAAATAAGAGGAATATACAACTAGAGGCAGGTCACAACCCGCCCTTAAGGGAAACCGGGTGTCCACCGATAGTTTTTAACAGCCATCCACAAAAAATACATATCCAGTCTATCTAACCATAGAAAAATTCCAGCTATTGGTCCTACAAGCAAACTGTTTTGCCTTTGAGACATTACCATTCAAGATTACAAAAAAGTAAAAAAGAAAATGATAAAAACCTCGTTGCAGCAGTTTCCATATCCTACTTATTCAGGGTGTCTGGCTTGGGTCCGCTTTCTGTCTTGATCTCCATTCCGTTTGCTTTAAACAGCTGCAGAATTTTGTCCATCTTTCTATCGTGCATAATCAGAGTCATCTGGATGTTCTTTAGTTCCCTTTTGAAGGTGGGGAAACCTTGAGCGAATTCCACCATCTCTATGGCTACCTGTTCCATGGCTTTAGCCAATAGTCACTTCATACCCCAGTAAGCATGCAAAGACTGCTTGTACAACGACATTCTCCCTCTTGTGTGCCCTGGATCAGGGATAAACCTCTCCCAGTCCTCCATTTCAGGGTCTGAAGCTTCCTGCATAGCCTCCTCTTCTAAGTGATCTATAATTCTTCTAATGTGGGGGTTTGTCTCTTGAATATATGTGTCCTCTGCTTCATGCAATTTCTTCCTCATGTCTCGCTTCCCTCTTTTCCTGCCTCTGCTTTCACTAGCTAATCCTTCCTCAACGTCAGTTATGTGGGTCCTGCTCCCTCTACCACCTCCTCCACCATTCCTTCCTCTACCCCTCTGTTTCCCACGTCCTCTCGTTCGTCTGCTTCTTCCGCGCCTTCCACCCGCTTCCTCTTCATTACCCTCCTGGTCCTCAAGCTTCTCTTCCGAATCCTTCGTTTCATTGCTACTGCACCTCCACTTACCTACTTTCCCACCTGTTGCCCCACGCGGTTCCTCCTCTGCCAAGTAGTCTCTTATATCAAACTCCCGCTCTGATTCATCCGTGATATCCAGATAAATCCGCGGTAAGGATTCCTCTGCAATTTATTTTAAGAAAGTTTTTGTTTTTGTTTTTGTTTTTTTTTTCTTTTTAATTTAATTATTCGTAAATATTTGATGGAAAGTAGAGATTTTTTTCGTCGATCAAGAATTTTTTATTATATTATTAAAAAAGAGTTGAGTATAAAATTTATCTTTATAAGTTTTTTTTCTCATTCCGATGAGACTTTTTGAGATTGGGACTTGGAGGAAAATAGACAACCAAGTTCAGTCTTTATTTTTGATAGGCCTATTAGCCATGACATACATAAACAAAACATAAGAGAAACCAGAGCAGGAGGCAACATATTAAGGAGGTGGGTTGGGAGGAATAACAGGAGGAGAAACAAAGTAGCCTACGTGTTCATGCATGTGGAAGTCTATATGCTCCACCCTCGCTTCCAGACTGTGAAGGTGGTCATTGGTGCGTCGATGTTGTCATTGAAGGCTGTCGAGATGGTCCAGGATTTCATATTGAATGTGCTGGATTTTGTTGATGTAGGCTACCAATTTGTTTTGAGTGTCGTATCTCTGCTCTCGCAGGATTTCCATATAAACCTGAATGTTTCGCAAATGGGCTGCCAGAGAATTTATGGTAATTGGCATAATCACATGGCTCAAGGAGCGGGCAAGATAGATAACAATTGCCTCCTCTGTTTCCTTGCTAGCAGAGGTGTCTGAAGACGAATGATTTCCCAGATTTTTCCGCTCTTCTTAACGGTTAATTACTCTCCCCCCCCATGAGGATGGCCTCGTTGCCTCGCCATTGAGGCGAGCCAAGACTACCAGAAGGCAGGAGAGGCTGGGTAGCATAGATCCCAGGGGCTGAGGTGGAACCACAAAGAAGGCCTGCAGAAAGACCTTCTCCTCGAATTGAAACACTAGTTAAACCACACAAACACAAGTAAACTGGTAAAGGACACCAAATTACCGTCCTAGAGCACGCCAAAGCAGAAGGCACTCCACTGTATCCCCTTTCAGTTGCAAGAAGCACCCCCACCCGTGAACCCACATAATTATCCCCACTAGGCTCTTGCTGAGTTGGCTGACATACCACATAGAGTGTTGGAGAGCATTGTCTCAAAGAGGACCACCCCAGTGTTGTGAGAGCTGAAAGGAATGGCTCCCCACCTAGCCCAAAGCCCAGGACAAACCCAAGTGCAGAGTTGGGCACTCTAGGGGCTTTGATGAAAATTACATAAGGAAATAGACTGAATTTGCAAGTAAGACCCCTCCCTCGTCGACAACACAAACTGTTCAATACTCGAACCAAGGTTCTAGATGGATATGCAAAGAACCTCTACCACCTCACTTATGTCAGGATCCCAAGGGAAATCCCTAGCCAAGACTTCACATCTCCCCTGACTATCCCATTCCACAAATTCCCTGTGTGCCCACTGTCGTGACCTCAGCAGGGCATTCAAGAACTGCGATCCAATTCCCTCTACAACCTCACACTTCATTGCCTGGAGTAAACAATTGTTCGAATTTCTGTTCATCCTGGAGTAGTTATCACTGTCGTGTGTGAAATGGGTGTCTGCCTGTGGGAAATTAGGGCTCCTTGGCTCATCATTATTCGAATAAAAGAGAGCGTGGAGGCTGGACAAGCTCCTTACGCTGCCAAGTGTTGGGTTGATTGCACACCCTCATTGGGGAGATGGAGGGTAGAGATTTAACCTCCATAGAATATGTCTAAATATTCATACTAGTATTCGCAAATCAAGGGATAAAATTTATCTATGAGTTAGTTATGTTCTTTTAATTAATTTATCTCAAATCAATTAATTAAAGAAAATAACATATCAATATGGTAAAGTGGAGGTGAATCTTCATGGTTAAGAATATTTTTATATGTTTAAAACTAGTACAACCACATTAAAATTATTAATGTGGTTGATATAGCCGAAGAATTTATAAATATAACAAAAAAAATATTGTAGAATGAAGAATACCTTACCAATGTACACATTTATTTGATTAACCATGTATAAAAAAAGTTATGGGTCAATTTTAACTTGAGAAAATAAAGGAATTACACACCTTATTGTAAAATGGACCATTTTGCTAAATAAAATTTGTTTATATATTAATTTCCCCATCTCATTGGAATATGAACTTATTAGAATTGGAATACTCTCAAATCCCTAGAAAATTTGTGGGCGAACCATGTGGCACGAATCTAATTTAATTTGAGGAAAAAAAATAATTACACATCTTATCCTAAAATGGACCATTTTGCTAAATAAAATTTGCTTATATATTAATTTCCCCATCTAAACAGAATATGAACTCATTAGAATTAGAATAATCTAAAATCCCTAGGAAATTGGTGGGCAGGGAGCCACATGACACGAATCTATTTTTTTAAATTGACTAAAAGTCAGTGCAACATAACAAACTCTTTAACACACTACAATGGTTGATAAGCATCAAGACTAATCACATGTTGAGCATATAAATAAAAAGTCAACACATCCTCATCCACCTTAAGTTGAAATAAGAAGCCTTTGTCAAATTTTCTTAACCATGAAGATTCACCTATAGTTTACCATGAGAGTTTTCAATTTGTAAATAGTTTTTGTTACAGCATCATAAGCAATTAGCATGACTTATCACTACCCCATGACCAATATGACATTTTATTTAATTAATTATTTTGAGATAAATTAAATTTTGAAATAAATCTTAATCTTGATTTGTGAATACTACTATGAATATTCCCCCATATTTCATGGTGGTTAATTCTCTACCATCCTGTTAATAAATAAGAATCCATGTAATTTATTTTTTTATAGATATTAATAACAATAATTTAAATGCCATAGTCTAATGATTAAGTTTTTTTTCCTGGAAATTTATGAAAATTCAGGCCATATGTTGAAAAATTTGGGCAGGGATTTTTGTAAATACAAATAAAAGCTATTAAACTTCATAATTTTAGGTGCCCTAGAAGTTTTTGATGGTGTTGAATCCATTACCACCATCAAAAACATGATTCTAAGACTGCCTTTACATGTTTTTTTGAATTTTTTTTGCCCAGATTCAAGCCACTTTGGCCTTTCGTGCAATTCCTGCCACTTTGGCCTTTCTTGCAATTCCTCCCCCTCTCCGCTTCAGTAACGGACTCCAATTTGAATAAAATTATAAATTAGTTAATTTTTATTTTTTTTAAATGTAAACAATGTGAAATGTATCATGAAAGAATTGATTTGATGTTTATTTATATCCATCAACATTTACCAACCATTTAATTTATATGATAATATTAGTATAAATTTATATATTCATTATAAAATGATATAAATTATCATCCTTTAGTATCAATTTATATATTCATTATAATAATATAAATTATCATCATTTAGTATCATTTGGTATACTTTGAGTTGTGTTGGTTATACGACTCTTTTCGAATTTAGCTATTTACGACAGAAATGTCTTCCTTCTTACTTGTCGAGATCTACAATTCTAAAGTTTGTAATCTTCGGGTTATTTACATTTAGCACACATACCATACTTACTCGTCCTGTGTGGTATCCTTTCGATTGTTGCTTATGTATTCAGTTTCGTGAACTGTAATTGAGTACTCTTGGGATTATAGTTCGTTGTTTTATACAATTGATATATAACTTAATATATATTTATAAATTTATATATATATTTTCTGCTGTTTGTCTCCCACAGAGTTATGGTTCTTGAAATAATGTATTTCAGTTCTTCCATATTACTATTTCATTATTATTTCATCCGGGAAAGATGAGTATTTAGAACTATTCCTTGGTTTTTGGTGCTAACCGACTGGGCCAAGGGAACTATTTTGGTCTTTAGGTTCTTAGAAAGTATAAGACATTAGCAATATTCAGTCTATAATTAGAGCTGGTATAATAGTCTGAAGCATATTAAATATGTATTTATCTTGAACAATAGCCATATTTAGTCTATAATTGCAACTGGTATAATAGTTTGAAGCATATTAAATATGTATTTATCTTGAACAATAGCCATATTTAGTCTATAATTAGAGCTGGTATAATAGTTTGAAACATATTAAATATGTATGTATCTTTGAACCAGTACTGTTCCAGACAACATGCATTTGTTTACTAACTGGAACTAACCTTCGTTCACTAGAAATACTTTATTAATTAAATTATTCACAGTGTAGTGTTATGTATATTTAAGTGACATCTTCAATCGCTCTAACCAACTGTGGTTTTCCTTTCGCCTAAAATTATTCAACACATATCCGCCTTACTTTATTAATTAAATTATTCAGAGTGCAGTGTTATGCATATTTCAATGACATCCTCAATCGCTCTAACCAACTGTGGTTTTCCTTTCGCCTAAAATTATTCAACACATATCCGCCTTACTTTATTAATTAAATTATTCAGAGTGAAGTGTTATGTATATTTCAGTGACATTCTCAATCGCTCTAACCAATTGTGGTTTTCCTTTCACCTAAAATTATTCCACACATATCAGTCTTTACAGAAAGGAGTTATGCTTATATAGTTACAAGAAGAGTATTATCAGCCCATTCAATAACCATCTAGATAACTCACATCACATATTTACAGTATATTCATACAGCAGCAATAAGAGTTCAGAAGAAATAGAAATATCACTCTTCCCAACCAACTCACCATTTTTAGACTCCAAGTCTGATTAGGGCTTCGACTGGATAACTCACCTTCCTCAAAACAGGAAATATAATTATTCTTTTTATTCTCCCTTTTCAATGACTCAACTTTTTCTTCATATTCTCTTGGCTTCTTTTTCTCAAATAAGATGATCATACCTGTAAGTGAAACTTCCTCTCAGTAACTTTCTTTCCCTGGCTAACCATAACCAACTTTTAAATAAAACTTTAAACATTAATTTTTTTCACGACCCACAATTTACTGAATAATAAAAATAAATGAAATATTTACTTTTCGCTTTAAAAAAAAGTGTTACATAATATTTAATAGTTTAACAACATTTAATATTAAGTGATAAAGTAAATAGATATTACAAAACTTAAACATGTTCGAATAGAGAGTAATAGTTGTGTCAAATTCAATGGTGGCTTTCCATTTCCTTGTGTGTTTTCGAAGTGCATAAGTGAGGTGCCCAAAGGGAAGGTGGACGTTTTCATTTAACTGTTTTTAAAATGAAAATTAAATAATAAATACATTTTGTTAATTAATTTAAATTATAAAAAATTGTTATTTAAATAATAAAGTATTTTATATTAAATTATAATTTAAAATAAAAATTATAGCATTACAAACAAGTATATAATTTATAGCATTATCGTATTTATAATTTACAATATTATTGTATTTTCTTATTTGTAATAAAGTGAGATATTTTTTAATTTAAATAGTTTAAGCAGAGATATATTATTTTAGGTAAAAGTAAACTTCCTCTCTATTATTTAGGATGGTTTGTAATAAATATTTTATCATTAATGAAAAATAACAATTATAATAATATATTTGAAAAAAAAATAATAATATTATTGATAAAAAATAGTAATAATAATTTCCCTTAACTATTCAAAATAAATTAAATTATTTTTTATTATTACAAATAAATTCAATTAAAAATAAATTAAATTATTTCCTATTATTACAAATATTTATTTCCTATTATTACATATAAATTCAATTAGTATATGATAAGATAATTTAAAATATTATATAAATAATTATAAATGAGATTATTATATTAATATTAAAGTAATTTAATTTAAAAATTAATATTACTATATTATACAAAAATTTCTATTTAAATTAAAAAAAAAAAACTTTCAATTTGATTTAATATTTGGTGTGTAGCAATCTTAAATGTTTACAACTATGTGGAGGACGTTCAAATGTCCATCTCAAGAATGTGTATCCACTGATTTATTCCATCTTAGTGATAAAGATAAGATTAGTGTTTACAAGTATGTGGAGGACATTCAAATGTCCATCTCAAAAATGTGTATCCACTGATTTATTCTACCCTAGTGATAAGATAAGATTAGTGTCGTGGGATCAATTTCTAAAATCTCTAAAAAAAATATTGACAACGAACTATTAAATTTCGGCCTCCAACATGACATGCTATTAAAAATTTTATTTTAATATTTCGAAATCTATAAAAATTCATTATATTCCATTAATTAATTGTAACATACCCCGGTAACCTCACATGTAAGAGCAGAGAGTTAGAATTTTGTACACAAATTACCCACAAGTAAATATCCAAATTACAACTCCACATTCCTCATTAACCATTAGATATAATGTTCATTAGTACATAAAGTAAATTACATAACCATTGTCAACCACTGTTGTAGTATATTAACATAAATTGTCTAATGAACCTTGCATCCATTTCATGATTTCCTTAACAATATTAATTAATAACATACTTCACATTATGATTATCACATCAAATAAGGAATCAATATCATCAAACTAACACAATAAGCGATCACATCATTGAACACCGATATACCTTGGAAACCCCGTAGGGTGAAAACCAACAAACGTTTACTTTTATTATTAGACACTCGTGAGGGATTTCACCTCTCACTCAATGGCTTATAAGGGATTCCATCCCTCAACCATTGTTATAAAATATTACAATGAAATATCATTAAATTGTCACATAACTAGCTAAAAGCTATTACATTTTCAATGAAACCCTTTACCTACATATCACCACTCTCTACATCCTTGTGGCATGATTGTTCTATCGATGTACAAACCCGCAACTCGTACTCATGAGCGTGGAACGTTAGTTCTTTACCTACCACAATGTTAAACATCACTTTTCTTTGGCACAAACCGCCATCGTTTCCTGTCATTATTGTCGTCAACAAGATTTGGCAACAAGATTAGATACAATATTAATCAATCAATAATCAACCTCTAAAAGTGATTCTTTAGCATCTACTCATGTGCATGTGTTGTAAATATATATCACAACAAGCTTCTTCTAACAACATTGTGCACAAACAATTATCAAGCATGTCATAATAAATAACTAGTACATTTATTCAAGTAAATACTTGTTTTACTTTCCACAATTCTTATTCACACTAATGCATATTTCTCTTCAAATGATCTAACCCAATAGCTATACAAATCCATGTTCCTCTTTACAATATATAACACAATAGTTATATCCTCATACATGTAATAAACTATTATTTCTATGCTTTTGCATATGTGTTCTTTTCACATAGTTATTTTTCAAGAACCCATCATAGTTTCTCTATCATTTATGTACAAAGCTATTATGCATTTGTTTCCATGAAAGTATCATAACAAAGTCCTCATGCATTTGTTTCAACAAAGTGTCATAATCAACCTTTCTTTTGCGCATAAGAACTAAGATAATAATATCGGTAACCGTTTATGCATTAAACCATGCAAATAAATCAAACTACCCAATATGCAACAACCAAATCCTTTACCTCTTTACTCACCAAAACATGTAACTTTTGAAAACTCTTGCAAAGGGATTGACACCACTAACTTATCTTTTATGCATAAAAAGATATATTCTTTCAAAAGAAAGTTCCTATGACTTATCTCTGTGCATTTTATCTATGTATAGATTATTATATTTTCTCATAACTAAGTATTGTTTTTCAAGAGTACTCTCTACCCATGAAAATATTTCACAAATTACCCTCTTTAATCTATATTCACTTCTAGGAAAAAGACTACGAAATCCCTTTTTAAGAAAAGAGAATTCATCCTACCTTTTCTTACATAAACACATATGCATGTTATATAAAGACAATAAATGTTACTTATTTTTTAATGTTGCAAATATATGTAATAATCATGTTTTCATATATACAATAATAACAACCTTTAACTACATGTAGTAATATATTTCCTCTACCAAGAATATATATATATATAATAATCAATATTTATCTACATGCGGTAATATATTTTCTTTACAAGAGCAACATATAACCTTAATCTACATGTAGTAATATATTAAATTACCCATACTAAGGTTATTTAAGTAAAAACCCTCTTTATTTTTTTCAAGTAAAAACCCTATTTTCTTTACCAAGAGGAATTATATAATCTTTATTTACATGTACTAATATATTTTCATTGCCAAGAAAATATAAAACAACAATCTCCCCAAGAACTTTAGATGTCTCATACATCTCTTCTCAAGAGGATGTCTTGGGTACTTAGTAATAACCTTGTGTAATTTATTCCAAAGAAATAATAAAGCTACTTAGCTTTTAGCACTCTCAAGAAAATCACAAAACTACATAGCTTTTTTTGTGCATAAACTAAGCAACAAATATTTTCAAGAGGACTATATTTCTGCAATATTTTAATGCATAGAAACTTTGCAATACCTGGCAATCATAACCAAACTATACTTTGTGCACCAAAATAAAGAATTTACTTTAAAGAACATGGACATTATTAACCATATCTTTCTGTGCACATAAACAAATAATATTTCAAAAGATTAACTTATCTTTTCCAGCTGTACCACCACAAGCCGTCCAAAACAAAACTCTGTTCCGCAGGTTCTCCATTTTTCTTTTATTAAATGTCAAGATGCGATTCGATTCTTTATCATAATTGTGATACAGATGATGTTGTGGCCGTCTAAGATATTTTTCTTCTTCAAGACTGCACCTCCGGAGGGTGGGAAAATAGCCATAGTTCTTAGCCACAGTATTAAGTGGTGCATGGAAAAGAAGATGCCAGAATTTGTTAGCAGATTGAGGGACGTAGGGGTGGTGACTACAGTCACCACTCCCATTCAAAACAGAGTGTCTTCCTTATTAGCCAATACTAGTAGACTTGTCTTGAAACAGACGACCCCAACGAAGCAAAGAAGAGGTAAGTGCAACCCATACCTCCCGAGAGGTGCATAAGATGAAGAACTGAAAAACCACGAGCGCCCTCAGATTGCCTTTTCTTTCTTGTTTTCATCCCCATTCCATTTTTATGAATATCAAGAATTAGTTTTATAACTGATTCATAACTTTTTGATTTTACAATGAGTTATTTTAGGGATGTTACATACTCCCCCCTTTAATAAGAACACCGTCCTCGGTGTTCATCTCCCATTGGAACTTTAGATTTTACTCATGATATAACCATCTAAACCACACAAAAAGTGATCCTTCCTCTTTAAAATCAAAGATTTCATTCCAAGAAATGACAATAAACAAAAATTGTAATGTCATAACATAAGAAAAATCAATAGTCATAAGCATTTATAACTGCAAAAATATGCAAGTTCTAATTTCCATCACTTGGCCCTTATTCAAATTCATAGTATACAAAAAACAAATCTCTATATCAACTTACCATTACTTACCAATTACTCTTGAAAATCATGAGCACTTTCACGTAAGCATTTTAATAGTGTTTGGACAACCCATCGACACTTCATGGTAAGTAACCTGTAATGTATGACTAACAAATTAAATCACATTAGTCACCATATTTTGAGTCAAATGAAATACTTTTAACTATCAATCAATTGTGCAATGTTAGATGATATATAAATCACAGTACTTTTACAAGTACTTAAAGAGCACTAACACTAATCATCAACATGATAAATCACTGCACCACATGCACACTGTATTAACTCTCAGTAAAGACATCCACATAGTACATCTAAAAGTACCAAAAGAGCACCTAGATCTCTAATAATCAAAACAATCAATCACTGCATCAAGTGAAAATTGTCTTAGCCCCTACTAAGACATGTAGGTTTTAACCCTATACAGAAATTACCTGCATACGAATTCTTAAACAAAGAAAATAAACAATGCGAGAGCATAACCCATAAAATACATATGCACAGAGATTTTTCCCTGGATCCCAAAACCGGGACTACCAGCTTGATTTTTCATTATGTTCCTTTCAATGTTACAATACATATTTATACATGCCGAAGCATCCAATACCATGGACCGAAAAACCATCGCGTCCAATACCATGTGCGAAAATCATGCACAAAACCATAGGTAGGTTCGCCCAACCTAATATAGGGTCCAAAAACAAATTTTCCCGGGGCGCTGCCCCGGACCCCGTATAGGGGGACTACCCGCCCCCGTCAAACCCCCCAGACAGGGGGGGCTGCCGCCCCCCCTGTGACCCCCCCACTGCGAAATCGGCGCAACGAAGGGGGGCTTCCGCCCCCCTCTAACCCCCCGTTTAACTACGTCGGTTAGTCGTGGAAAGAATATAACACAACCCAATAATCTCCCACTTGTTGTTTCCTTTCCACAGGGGGCCACAGGAAAGATTAGTCATTTTTCCAGCCCTGAAACTCCCATTGTTTCTCTACACCAAGAGAACTTCTCAGAGCTCACAGATTTTGTCAATGCATCTGCAGTATTCTTCAAAGTGTCCACCGTTACCAGCAACACCTTTTTGTCTTCTATCATATCCCTCACAAAGTGATACTGAACATCAATGTGCTTTGTCTTTGAATGATAAGCAGGGTTCTTTGCCAAGAAAATTGCACTTTGGCTGTCACAGTCTATTCTTATAGCTCCCTGTACCAACCCCATACTTGAACACAATCTCTGCAACCAAACTGCTTCCTTGCTTGCATGAGTGGCTGCCATGTATTCTGCCTCTGTAGTTGATAGTGCCACTACATATTGTTTCTTACTCATCCAACTGACTGCACCTCCAAATAGGTTAAACACATACCCACTTGTAGATCTCCTCTGATCCAGATCTCCAGCCCAGTCTACATCAACAAAACCATGAATATCCAACACTCTGTCCAATCCTGGTCTTCCTTGGTAGCAGAAACCATAATCACTAGTGCCACGCAAATACCTGAAAACCCGCTTCACTGCTGTCCAGTGCTCCTTCCCAGGTTTTGACATAAACCTGCTCAATACTCCCATTGCATGTGCAATGTCTGGTCTAGTACAGACCATTGCATACATCATGCTACCGACTGCACTTGCATATGGAACACGGGACATGTCCTCTTCCTCTTCTTGTGTCTTGGGACACTGTTCAGCAGATAACCTCACACCTACAGGAATAGGAACCTTCACCGATTTACTATCCTGCATATTAAACCTCTGCAGTATTGTCTCGACATACTTCCTCTGGTTTAACCAGAGCTTCCTCTTTGCCCGATCTCTTTTAATTTCCATGCCCAAAATATAGTTTGCAGCACCAAGATCTTTCATGTCAAATTTGGAGGACAATTGGGTCTTCAAATCCTGGATAATTTCTTTGTCATTTCCAACCAGCAACATATCATCCACATACAAGACCAGATAAATAACACGGTCACCAATTAATTTAAAATACACACAATGATCTGCTTTGCTTCTGGTGAAGCCAAGTCCCCGTATAAATGTATCAAATTTCTGATACCACATCCTTGGTGACTGTTTTAACCCATACAGAGACTTCTTTAACTTGCATACCAGTTCTTTCTTACCCTTCACCGCAAAGCCTTCAGGTTGCCTCATGTAGATTTCCTCTTCCAAATCCCTGTGAAGAAATGCTGTCTTCACATCCATCTGTTCTACCTCAAAATCAAAAGCAGCAGCAACAGATAAAAGTAATCTAATAGAAGCTACCTTGGCAACAGGAGAAAAAATATCACCAAAATCAATTCCCGGCACCTGGGAATAACCTTTTGCTACCAACCGAGCTTTGTATTTCTCCACCTTTCCTTCTGCATTAGTCTTCTTCTTGAACACCCATTTGCTGCCAATGGGTTTCCTTCCAGCCGGAAACTCTACCAGATCCCAAGCCTCATTTTTGTGCAAAGATGCCATTTCATCAACCATGGCCTCTTTCCAGAGTTTTCCATCCTCTGAATCCACTGCTTCCTTCACAGTTCTGGGATAATCATCAGTAACAGACAAAGAAAAATTTGAACTGAAAGCAGATGGACTATACCTTTCTGGCTGCCTTCTTTCTCGACCTCATCTTCTCACAGCCGGAGTTTGTGTCTCTTCATCTTCTGATTCCTCCTCTGCTGCAGAGTCTGATTCTTCCTCCTTTGGCTCAAACTCTATCTTCTCAGGTTCCTTTGGTTGGACTTCAGATTGAATAACATATTTTACCTCTCTGAGCACCACATCTCGGCTGTACACAACCTTCCGCGTGACTGGGTTCCAAAGCTTATAACCCTTTAAACCATCTTTATACCCAACAAAGATGCACTTTTCAGATTTACTATCCAACTTGGTTCGTTTCTCCTTTGGAACATGTACATATGCATCACATCCAAATACCCTCAGATGTGAAGTTTCTTACCAGTCCATACTTCTTATGGAGTCTTATCCTCCAACACTGATGAGGGTGATCTGTTGATCAGGTAACGTGCAGTATCCACCGCCTCTGCCCAGAATTCCTGTCCTAACCCGGCACCACTGAGCATGCTTCTTGCCCTTTCCATCAACGTCTTGTTCATTCTTCCTGCGACTCCATTTTGCTGAGGTGTATATGGAGTAGTCTTCTGCCGTGCTATACCACACTTCTTACAAAATTCTTCAAATTCCTTGCTGCAAAATTCTCCACCATTATCTGTCCTTAGCACCTTTATCTTCTTCTCTGTCTGATTTTCCACCAGAGCCTTAAATTCTTTAAACCTGTCAAAGACTTCAGATTTCTTCTCAAGGAAATATATCCATGTATTCCTTGAGAAGTCATCTATGAATGATACATAGTACACAGACTTACCCAGTCATGGAACCTTCACAGGTCCAAACACATCATTGTGCACAAGCTCTAATATCTGTTTCGTCCTCTTACCACCAGAGGGGAAACTCACTCGATTCTGCTTCCCATACACACAATTTTCACAGAAATCAAAATCCAGAGAGCTATCATTCATACCTTCTACCATACCTTTACCATGAATTATTCGAAGGCCCTTCTCTCCAATATGTCCAAGCCTTTGATGCCACAACATGGTCTTCTCTCCAGAGACCACTAGATTTTCTACTCTATTTTCAGGAACCATAGAACTATTGCACCCATCAACAACAGTGCTACCTTGCAGCTTGTACAGAGTTCCAATCCGAACTCCCCGCATCAATATCAGTGCTCCTCGAACCATCTTGCAGGTATCTTTCTCGAACACTGTCTTTACACCTGCATCATCCAACTTGCTTACAGAAATCAGATTTCTGGCCAATGCAGGAATATGTAGAACACCCGGAAGTGTTCTAACCCTTCCACCTTGCAACTTCAACTTTACTTTTCCCCGACCAATGATTCTAGCTTTCCTATCATCTCCTAAGAATACATCACCACCATCGTATTTCTCATACTCGCAGAACCACTCTCTATGGGGAGTGAAGTGAAAGGATGCACCTGAGTCAATCAACCATGCCTCATGATCTACATGTGTACTTGAAGAAGCCAAGTACACATCCCCACCTTCATCTGAGGTGGTTTTCGCCTCTGCAGAAGGAGCATCATCAGATCCCTTTCCTTTATCAAGAGCTTTAGATTTACAATCCCTTCTGAAGTGCCCTTCCTTTCCGCATTTCCAGCACACCACCTTTGTAGGTTTTCCTGGAGATTTAGATCTCCCTCTAGATTTAGATCTCCCACTCGATGACTTATTTTTGTTTCTGTTCTGGGACCGTCCTCGTACAGACAAGGCATCACCATTCTGTTTGTCCATATTCTTCCGTCTCATCTCCTCCGTCAGCAAGCTTAAGACTATTTCATCAAACTGCAAAGCAGTTGCATTGCTACCTATTGCAATAACCAGACTATCCCACGAATCTGGTAGAGAACACAATAGACTGATGCACTTATCTTCATCTGAAATTTTAATATCAACAGATAATAATTGACTTACCACAATATTAAACGCTTTCAGATGCTCTATCACCGAGTCTCCATCTTTCATCCTCAGGTTATACAGCTTTTTTCGTAAGAATAGTTTATTCACCAGAGACTTAGATTGGTACAAAGTCCCTAACTTGACCCACAAAGCCTTTGCCGTAGCTTCCCCTGATACATTCAACAATACTGAATCTGAGACACACAATCGTATTGTGCTCTTTGCCTTCCGATCCAATTTCTTCCATTCTTCATCGGTCACTCCCGATGGTTTAGTACCCGGATCTACCACGATCCACTGATCTCTATTGACCAACAGATCCTCCATCTTGAGTTTCCACAACTCAAAACTCTGACCATTGAACTTCTTAATCTCGATCTTTCCACTGCTCGCCATCTTCTTTCACCACCAGAATCGATCTCGCAGATCTCCCACTGAACAGGGTCTACCACAGGCCCGAGCGAAACCCCTCAGCAACAAAGGCGTCCCCTTGAAGCTAAACCAGCTCTGATACCAAATGTAGGTTTTAACCCTGTACAGAAATTACCTGCATACGAATTCTTAAACAAAGAAAATAAACAATGCGAGAGCATAACCCATAAAACACATATGCACAGAGATTTTTCCTTGGATCCCAAAACCGGGACTACCAGCTTGATTTTTCATTATGTTCCTTTCAATGTTACAATACATATTTATACATGCCGAAGCATCCAATACCATGGACCGAAAAACCATCGCGTCCAATACCATGTGCGAAAATCATGCACAAAACCATAGGTAGGTTCGCCCAACCTAATATAGGGTCCAAAATTTTTTTTCCTGGGGTGCTGCCCTGGACCCTGTAGAGGGGGGCTACCCGCCCCCCTCAAACCCCCCGGATAGGGGGGGCTGCCGCCCCCCTGTGACCCCCCCGCTGCGCAATCGACGCAACGAAGGGGGGCTTCTGCCCCCCTCTAACCCCCCGTTTAACTACGCCGGTTAGTCGTGGAAAGAATATAACACAACCCAACAAGACATTCAAAAGATTGGTAATACAATAAACAGACTAAAATTCCAATAACTCCTTACTGAGAACTAAGCTCCTTTCGTGTTAAATGTGCATAACATATTTTACACAACTATATATATAATTCATTTTTAGCATAACATATAGATGATTGGTTAATTTCTTTAACTATGAGAACCACAACAGGCTAAAGAATTCTCCTCCCAACCCATGGGAACCGATATGCACAACTAGATGGAGTCATTTTCACATCTAGATAGTTTCTTTGATAGAGACCTTACTAGGTCTAACATGGAATTCCACTGGCCAACCAGCGCAAGAATTCCAATCACCACATAGCGTCCAATATAAGATTCCTCTTAGCAACATCTTGCCTATTCCTCTGACGGCATCCTGTCTATCAGCAATTTTGGGCCTCCTCCAACAGGCTCCAAATCAATAAAGTTGCCTCAGGATTTTTACCCTCTTCACCATCTTGGCAAACTCTTTTTCCTTACTGAGATCATTTATCTCTAAGGAGAGGAAATCCGGGGAGGAAAGTACCATCAACCCCTTCGGGCAGGCAACCGCCATCAACCCAAGGCCTTATAGCCTTTCACAACTATCTGCAACTGTCTGGCATGTCAAATTTCTCTTTTATAACTCTTCCTCAAAGAAATTTACATAATGATCCATATGAACATTATCATTAACAAAATAAACATGCATGTACACCATGCATTTACACTTAACCCTCAACATGGGTCCACAACATCTAGATTGATAGGAACATAACTAACATACATGTTGTATGCATTCTGATTTTCCAAATAACATAATCATGCATATCATATAACATTATAATTTCTCATTTATGATTGCAATTCACATTGCAACATTTTAAGTGACGAGTTTTCTTGTTGTCATTAAGCTACCACTACTTAATCCTATCAGCAACGCTAGTTATACATATGCATCATTTAACAAATATTCACTTTCCAAATCATTTTAGTTTTGAGGCCCAATACTATCATGCATAAAAGTATATGCAAGCAAAAGTTGGTAGCTGATTGTCACTTTCCTTAATGAGTGTTCAATATTTTTCATAAGTGTGTCAAGAGTTTTATTGTCTTTTACCCTCATCAAGAATCCAATGTCATGAACATAGTTATGCAGCAAACTTTATTACTTACTACTCAAAGCAGTTATAAACTTGAATCACACATATCATGTCGAATGTAGTGTACTACATAAATCAATATGTAGATTGTTAAACTCATACCTGAGTTAATGCCCACTGGTGGCGTACCTCAATTTCGTTTTCGCTTACCAATTCCCAAAGGCGCCAGTGCTGAAACCTTCATCTTTGATACCACTTGTAACGTACCCCAGTAACCTCACATGTAAGAGCAGGGAGTTAGAATTTTTTACACAAATTACCCACAAGTAATTATCCAAATCACAACTCCACATTCCTCATTAACCATTAGATATAATGTTCATTAGTACATAAAGTAAATTTCAATAGAGGACAATAAGTTACATAACCATTGTCAACCACTGTTGTGGTATATTAACATAAACTTTCTCATGAACCTTGCATCCATTTCATGACTTTCTTAACCATATTAATTAATCACATACTTGACATTATGATTATCACATCAAATAAGGAATCAACATCATCAAGGATTCAACATCATCAAACTGACACAATAAGCAATCACACCATTGAACACCGATATACCCTGGAAACCCCGTAGGGTGAAAAATAGAAAACATTTAATCTTATTATTAAATTCTCGTGAGGGTTTTCACCCCTCACTCAATGGCTTATAAGAGATTCCATCCCTTAACCATTGTTATAAAATATTACAATGAAATATCATTAAATTGTCACATAACTAGCTAAAAGCTATTACATTTTCCATGAAACCCTTTACCTACATATCACCACTCTCTACATCCTTGTGGCATGATTGTTTTATCGATTTACAAACCCGCACCTCGTACTCATGAGCATGGACTGTTAGTTATTCACCTACCACAATGTTAAACATCTCTTTTCTTTGGCACAAACCGCCATCGTTTCCTGTCATTGTTGTCGTCAACAAGCTTTGGCAACAAAATTAGATACAATATTAATATATCAATAATCAACCTCTAAAAGTGATCCTTTAGCATCTACTCATGTGCATGTGTTGTAAATATATATCACAACGAGCTTCTTCTAACAATGTTGTGCACAAACAATTATCAAGCATGTCATAATAAATGACTAGTACATTTATTCAAGTAAATACTTGTTTTACTTTCCACAATTCTTATTCACACTAATGCATATTTCTCTTCAAATGATCTAACCCAATAGCTATATAAATCCATGTTCCTCTTTACAATATATAACACAATAGTTATATCCTCATACATGTAATAAACTATCGTTTCTATGCTTTTGCATATGTGTTCTTTTCACACAGTTATTTTTCAAGAACCCATCATAGTATCTCTATCATTTATGTACAAAGCTATTGTGAATTTGTTTCCATAAAAGTATCATAACCAAGTCCTCATGCATTTGTTTCAACAAAGTATCATAATCAACCTTTCTTTTGTGCATAAGAACTAAGATAATAATATCGGTAACTGTTTATGCATTAAACCATGCAAATAAATCAAACTATCCAATATGCAACAAACAAATCCTTTACCTCTTTACTCACCAAAACATGTAACTTTTGCAAACTCTTGCAAATGGATTGACACCATTAACCTATCTTTTATGCATAAAAAGATATATTCTTTCCAAAGAAAGTTCCTATGACTTATCTTTGTGCATTTTATCTATGCATAGATTATTATATTTTCTCATAACTAAGTATTATTTTTTAACAGTACTTTGTACCCATGAGAGTATTTCACAAATTACCCTCTTTAATCTATATTCACTTCTAGGAAAAACACTACATGAGAGTATTTCACAAATTACCCTCTTTAATCTATATTCACTTCTAGGAAAAACACTACGAAATCCCTTTTTAAGAAAAGAGAATCCATCCTACCTTTTCTTACATAAACACATATGCATGTTATATAAAGACAATAAATGTTACTTATCTTTTAATGTTGCAAATATATGTAATATCCATATTTTCCTATATATAGTAATAACAACCTTTAACTACATGTAGTAATATATTTTCTCTACCAAGAAAATATATATATAATAATCAATATTTATCTACAAGAGCAACATATAACCTTAATATACATGTAGTAATATATTAAATTACCCATACTAAGGTTATTTAAGTAAAAACCCTCTTTAAGTTACTCAAGTAAAAACCCTATTTTCTTTACCAAGAGGAATTATATAATCTTTATTTACATGTACTAATATATTTTCTTTGCCAAGAAAATATAAAACAACAATCTCCTCAATAACTTTAGATGTCTCATACATCTCTTCTCAAGAGGACGTCTTGGATACTTAGCAAGAACCTTGTGTAATTTATTCCAAAGAAATAACAAAGCTACTTAACTTTTAACACTCTCAAGGAAATCACAAAACTACTTAGCTTTTTCTGTGCATAAACTAAGCAACAAATATTTTCAAAAGGACTATATCTCTGCAATATTTTAATGCATAGAAACTTTGCAATACCTGGCAATCATAACCAAACTATACTTTGTGCACCAAAATAAAGAATTTACTTTAAAGAAGATGGACATTATTAACCATATCTTTCTATGCATATAAAAAAAGAATATTTCAAAAGATTAACTTATCTTTTCCAGTTGTACCACCACAAGCCGTCCAAAACAAAACTCTGTTCCGCGGGTTCTCCATTCTTCTTTTATTAAATGTCAAGATGTGATTCGATTCTTTATCATAATTGTGATACTGATGAAGTCGTGGCCATCTAAGATCTTTTTCTTCTGCGAGACTGCACCTCTGGAGGGTGGGCAAACAACCATAGTTCTCAGCCACAGCATTAAGCGGCGCATGGAAAAGAAGATGCATTAAGCGGCTCATGGAAAAGAAGATGCCAGAATTTGTTAGCAGATTGTGGGATTTAGGGGTGGTGACTACAGTCACCACTCCCATTCAAGACAGAGTGTCTTCCTTATTAGCCAAAACTGGCAGACGTTTCTTGAAACAGATGACCCCAACGAAGCAAAGAAGAGGTAAGTGCAACTCATACCTCCAGAGAGGTGCATAAGATGAAGAACTGAAAAACCCCGAGCGCCCTTAGATTGCATTTTCTTTATTGTTTTCATCCCCAGTCCATTTTTACGAATATCAAGAATAAGTTTTATAACTGATTCATAACTTTTTGATTTTACAATGAGTTATTTTAGGGATGTTCCAATATAATTATTGATCATTATTATTATTATTTATAATAACAATAAATGAATAAAATTATATTTAATTTTTAATAAAATCTATGGTTATTATTATTATTTATAATTAAAATTATTTGTTTATTGTATAGTTGTATTTTAATAAATACTTTTAATTCTTATTATAATTATTGGTCATTATTATTATTTATAATAATGATAAATGAATAAGATTATATTAAATTTTTAAGAAAATATAATTATTGGTTGTTATTATTATATATAATAATTATATACATAAAAATTATATGTTTATTGAATATTCGTATTTTAATTTTTTAATTAAAAAATTGTAATATTTTTAAAGAGTATAAATTTAAATTCAAAGAAAAAAAAGAATATATACCTTTCAAATTTAATTTCATTATAAGGTTATTCTATCAAATAAATTGTAATTATTTATATTTATAATTATATTTGATATCAAAAATAGAAATGGGAATATAAAATATTTCTTACTTATCCTTATAATTATCTTAAATTATATTTATTAATTCGTAATTATTTTAAATTAAATTAAATAATTACATAAAATTTCAAAAAATAAAAAATTATCTAAATTTAAAATTTAAAAATAAAATTTTAATATATTAAAAATTAATTTAAATAAAAAAATTGAAAAAAATATATTAATAAAAAATAACTAGAAAAATTAAAATAATAATAAACAAATAATGCAATTTAGGCATGTGATTAATAGCACAAAATAGTGACTTTTGACAAAATTAAAAACTTTGTGGAACAAATTAAAAAGTAGTAATGTTCCACAAGTACTCTCTTTAGGCTTCGCCTTCAGTGGGATTTGTGAAAATTGTGGTAATGCAATTTAAGTTAAACATTTATATAACATTGGTAACAAGATTCTTAATCATGGACTTTCTCTTCCACTTTATTATGGAGATTTTTAATTTGCAAATAGACTTTGTTATAATACCATGAGCCAATACCATGACTTCTCAATACCACATGATCACAAAATTATATATAATTTCATATGATACTTGTCAACATGATACTTTTTTAATTAATGAAATTAATTAGATCGATCGGAAAAGGCATAACTACTTTAGAAACAAATTTTAGCCCTTAATGTGTGTATAATATTAAAAATATTCTATAGAAGTTAAATGCCACTTAATAATTATTGATAATTTTATTAAAAATATTAAAAAATATTTTATAAAAATTAAATCTCACTTAATAATTAGTAGTAATTAAATTAAAATTATAAAAACTCTATTCCAAATTAAACATATATATCAGAATAATTATTAATCATATCAATTATTTTAAACAAAATTATAATTTAATTAATTTTTATAATCGACAATATCGAGTTTTTTTGTTGTTTTTGTTTTTTTTTTTTTTGTTTTCTTTGTTTGTTTGTTTTTGTTTTTTTTTTGTTTTGTTTGGTTTGTATTTTTGTTTTGTTTTGTTTTGTTTTTGTTTTGTTTTGTCTTTTTTGTTTTGTATTTTTTTTTTGTTTTTTTTTTTTCGAGGAGAAAAATCCGTAATTTCCATTAATTTCAGAAAATTACATATTGTAGATGCTAAACGCATATGCAGAAGTATGGGCAAAGCCACTTACAATAACAATACTTCAAGAGAAGTATTCCAGAAAAACCCATAAGCTGGGCAGCAATTATGAGTATGAAAACCCCAAACCAGTCTGCAAAGTGCAGAACTGTAGAGGACACCCATACCCAACACAACAAAACAACAAAAAAAAGCAAAAAAGCACCTGAGGAGAGAATAAGATACAGAAAAATAGCCGCCCAAACCAAGAAGGAGAGGCACGAAATGAGGAAAGAGTAGCTAGGGTAGCCACTCCTCCCCCACCCCCTCAAGCTCTCCACCTAAACCAGAGACTATATATTGCCCCAAGATTCCTCAACCGCCTACAGCAACCCCTGAAAAATACAGCCATGTTGAAGCGGCCCGAAACCATGTAGAGAATAACACCTCCACACCCCAGTTCCCTCAACGCTTCAACAAACTGTAAAGTAAGGCGAGTGAGCCACCAAAAAAGGCACCATCTGCCACAGAAAAGGAAGCCATCTGGTCCCAACCCGAGCAGAGGTGAAACAGGGGGCAGAGGCTGCTAGGGCAGCCACCTCGCCCCCATGAAGAGTAAAATCTGAAGACCAAAAAAAACCCCACTCCACTACCGCAGCTCAGTGCAAAAAAAAACTAGAAGACCAACTCCTTTGATGACCGCCAAGTAGATTCTCATGGAATGAATGAGAAGAGGGCCGCCGAACCCCTCAAGGCACAGAAACTTGCCTCAGCCGCGCAACACTAAGCAAAAAGATGCCCCGGAACACTTCCGTTCAGAGCCCAAGACGAGCAGACAGAAACACAGAGCCGAAGTCGAGGACAAAGGATACAGGACAGCAGGGGGAAAAGGAGTCGAAGAAGCAGCGTCGCCTCAGGCTATGTAGGACTGATAAAACAAATGGGATCGATCAAAACCCCGATCAAACCTCCGGCAGCAAGGAAGGCGACAAAGCTCCAAACAATGTCGACTTAGAAGGGCTGCTAGATACAGGGGCGGCCCAACCTCCTCACCCCAACGGTGGCAGCAGGAGCAGAAACCCTATCTTCGCGCGTGCAGCTCCATCACCAACCTCAACAATATCGAGTTACTAATCATTTAATTTTTATTACAGTTATCTACAACCATTAAACCACCAATATACTAATCACATAATCGATCTTATATCATCAGAGCATACGACGAATGTTCTATAAGTTGAGCTCCTTCACAACCTTTTTACTAAACACCAAGTTCAACTACTGGAATTGTAATAATGTCTTATCTGCAACCACTAAAATATCAATATACTAATAAAATAATCATTCTTATATTATATGTACATGTGATAGATATTTTAGAAATTGAGCTCCTTCACAAGCTTTGCACTAAAAACCGAGTTCAACTACCGGAAAAACTACATACAACGCATAAAAATAGTTCAAAATTCAAAGTCCTAGAGCATTGTGCAACTGACAGGAAATTATATAGTTCAAAATTCACTTTTAAAGCATCTTTCAATTAATAGGTATTTTCTGAGATGATATTCATGTACTATAACTGTTTGCACCCTTTGGGGTGAGTTCGATTTCTGAACGCAATTCTTCTCTATTTTTGGTGACTTCCTTAAGAAGGGAATGCACATTGGTATTCAAAATGGAATCAATGCTTGCATTACCTGTTATTCCATCGTTCCTCCTGAACCATCTACTGCTCAACACGCATTCCCATCGTTGTTCCTCACCATGTTACTTCTTTTGTGCCCTTCTCCCACATATGAAATTTGAAATTTCCAATCCTTCATCACATACGTTTATGTCCTTGTAGCGGATATTCATAACCATAAACCTACCTGCAGCAGAAAAACGAGGAACTGGTCAGCGACTCTATCCCTTCACCCATGCAAACATTTCGAGGCTAATATTATTCAAGCCAGTTTCGTGACTCGTAACTCCTAGCCTGAAATAGATTTATAGGAAAGAATTATCAGATCTAATAGAAATAGATGATATGTAAAGGAAGAAATGAACACAAGCATATGTAATATCTTTTTTATTTTAATAGAAAGAAGTGTTTTTCTTTCTATGAAAAACAATCCCATACTGAAATACGTTCTTGCATGGCCTTCTCTACGAATTTCACGAACACATGTCGTTTTCACAGTTTTCTAACTCTCTTAATGACTGCCTTTTCCTCTAACCTATATGGTAATTCGTTACATGGCAAAGAATGTCTGTAACAACCCTAGTTAAAAACTCATGTAAAAATAAATAAGACCACCGTTTATGGGACACATATTCAAAGATAAATGGTGGGTAAGACATCTTAGTGGGTGTTCGTTTAGGTTATTATGGCTAAAGGAAATGGAAAAGACTTTGGAATGGAAAAATAGAATTTTTTCCACATTTATTTATGAAAATAATAGAAACTAGGAGAAAAAGAAGGTGAAAGATCACAGGTTGCATGTGAGGAGGAAAATGAAGGAAAATAATGGAAATTGAAAAAAATAGAGGTCTAAATGATAAAAAGGGTGTAGAGGATCAGTTAGCAAGTTTTTTCGTGGGTTTTGATTTGTAGAAAGAAAGGAAAAGAAGGCAAGAGGGAGGACGGAGCAAGCAAAGAAGAGCAGGATCAAGAAGCTACAACAAGATTCTTTGCAGGTATCGATTTGTGTGTGTGATTTCCTTGCTATATTTGGCATGTATTTTATTTCACGTAGTTCTTTGCTGTCATGGCATGGGATTTTCCATGTGTGACAGTGTTTTCAATCTAGCCTTACCATTTTTGGATGGCCATGGTGTGATGGGATTCTCATGTTTTGGTTGGGTTGGATTGCTGGATGGATTCAAAGTTGAGTGAGGTGGATCTTGGAATGATATAACACATGGCCTAGTAACCCCTCAACTGGATTGTGGGTTGCGGTAAAGCTAAATTTTGTGTTGCCTCAGTGAGCTTAGGAATCTTTTTTGATGAATGGCGGGATATACGGTAAAGCCTAGAGGTGGATTGCTCTTCATTGGGCCTAGTAATCCCGGGATGGGATATGGGGTAAAGCTTGGAGAGTGGGTCTTGGTTTAGGGCCTAGTGATCTAGTGTGGATTGTGGTAAAGCCTGGGAGACTAGGAGATAAGAAAATTCCTCACGATGTAGGTGGATAAATTCAGTGGCATCCATGCTTTTTTTGGACTAGTGATCTAGTGGAGATCATGGTAAAGTTTGTTATTACATGTTTATTGTGTTGGCCTAGTGATCCAGGATGGATTATGGTAAAGCCTCGTTTCTATTAATGAGGGTGAGGTGGTTTGACCTCGGGATGCCTTAGTTTGTTCTTTCGGTTTGAGTCCCACATTCATGCTTGGAATATGACACAGGGGTGAATTGCTGAAGAGAGATTTGGTTCAGCCATTCTATGGTCGGGTGGAACGTGGTGGTCCCATTCCGGGTTTGGATTTTGCATCATCAATATGAAGTTATTTCTCCTTGTATTTATATGAGTATTATATTTGTTGATATGTAGATCATATGGCTATGATTTCCTTGGTATTTTTGTTGATATTACGTTGGTTATGTATATGTTTTATGACAGTAGATATGTATGGATTACATAATTTTTTTAATTTGTAAATGAATGGACAATGTATCTATGACCTAATATATGATAATGCAGCTAATGATGTAAGAGAACAATGCTTCTTAGTGATTCTCAAATAAGTATGAGACCCATATTCTTAGATATGTTGTGTACTCTTGTAGATTGCATTGATGCCATGTGTTCGACAGAATGCCAGTCCCGGTTAGGGATGGATAGGCCTAGTCTTGGAGTTATTTTTTGGTTTATTAGTCTTTTCATCATGTGTTTAATGGATTCTGAAAGTTATAGCAAGTTCTGGGCAACGGTCAGAATTTTGGGCTTGAAACATACCTTAAATCCTGCGGCCTTTGGCACAGAACTGCTAGAAATAGTCCCTAGACGCAGGCATGCAGTCTTCTGGGAGCATCTAGATATCTATGGACGTTGGCATGCCCATAACATGGCAGCATCCAGAGGTTTAATAGCTTAAAAACTTAGTGGGACCTAGGGGAATGATACCTGTGTGGTTGGGATGGCTCTTGGGAGTGTTGTTGCTGATGTGGAAGGTATGTTTGATGGGTTTTCACATATTCCATTTCCTTAAGGTCACATAGGAGGTTTAATCTCATCATAGTAGCCACTCGTCACATGTTTACCCCGATTGGATGGTTACTTGGGTAGATGTGGGAGGAGGGTGTTATAGAGTGGTAACAGAGCATGGTTCACCCCTCAAACTGGATGGGCGGTGTGTTGGTCACACATTCATGTCGGTTGCATATGTGTTGCTTATGTTTGTACTTCATGTGCTTATTGCATTTGCATGGTGTTGATCATGGTTGTAGTGATGACACCATGAGAAAGTTAATGGTGTCTTTTTGGAGTGTGTCGTCATGAGTGTATGGTTGTATATGCATTTGTTATGTATGTTGATGTCTATATGTTTTTATTCATGAATTTTCATGGTTATGGTTATGCATGTATGATAGGTTATATATGCGTTGTGAGGTCATTGGATGTGGTTAGGTCATGATGATGCTATTGGTATTTTATGAGGCTAATGTGTTAGATGAGGTAGAGCAGGAGATGTGGATCATCATAATGAGGTTGTGACATTAGACCTTAGACAATATTTAATGGATTGTTATATACATTAGGGTGATATACATGTTTTTCATTTATTGTTATTATGGTTACAAGTATGATAAATGCTAGTAGATTAGTGTAGTCATATGCACATGTATCAGATAGTCATGAATGATAGTAACTTGTTGTTATATGCATTGTTGTTGTTATTTTATGTTACTTAACTTGATGATTATGTTATATGTCATTGATGAATATGTTATACGTTAACGTGTAATTAGCTCGATGATTATATTATATGTTTTTTATGAGCATGATATATAACGTGTTGTTGTTATATGCTAGTAACTTGATGATTATGGCTATTAAATTAAGATCTTGATGTTATATGTATCATACTAATTTGGATTCGTCTATGCAGATGGTTAGGGTTATGACATTTAGGTATGAGTTAATATGTTGTGATATTATGTCATACTAATCTAGACTAATGCTGCATATGTGATTTCTATGCGTGAATGAAAATTGTTTATGCGTTTATGATGTGAGCATGTTAGCTAGTTACTGTTATGGATATCATGAGCTTATTTATGGTTGAGTTGATATGTCATCTAGTTATACTATGCTAACGAGATTGATTATGAAGATAAGATAGACTCCCTTGGGATATATTAAGGTATGAGTTTGCTTATGTTGTATATTTGGTGCTTGACTATTTGATTATGTCGTCTAGATTTATTTAACATGGTACGTTTTCAAGTTGGTTGAATGTTTGATGAATTGCATAATACGAATATGTGTTCAAATGATCTTGTTTTAATATGGTTGTACTAACACGTGTTGAGACAGTTGATATGTAGTTGAATGTAAGTAGGTGATAGTTGTAGCCTTATGTATTATGATTAGTGAATGTGAGTTGATTATTGAGTATGACATGGTTGTTAGACTTGGTAAAGGTTGAATTAAAATTCATAGACACGATGCCTTGATTTATGGAACATGTGACTAACATGTGTGGACAATTATAGGAAACATTCTTGGTAATAGCATGATAAGGAAATAGTTGATTTGTTTATATAACTATCCATTGGGTGATGTGACAGTACATAGTAAGACTCAGTTGTTGGAAGGTAAAGGTAAAAGAAAGGAATTGGGTTAGAATTCCTTTGGCTATGTTTGGAAACCACAATTCCGAACGAATGGGTTCTTTGCATACAAGAAGTCTTCTTAACCCTAATTTGTCTAAAATTATGTGGATATGTGCTATATTCATGGACATGTATTTGACAAGTATAACAGCTAGTGTCTAGTTATAACTAGATATGTCAAGGGGATTGGAGTCCCTTAAGACATGGCACAAATGTGTTCAACTACAAGGCAACATTCTTGGCACAACAAGGTAAGGTAGCTGGTGTATTGTTATGTTTATTGATACATTGACAATTGTGTGTGTATGGTAGTGTGAGGCAGCGAGTTGCATGGCAAGAGAGGTTGCCATGAAATATTGAAGAAGGCTCGAGTTGAGATTTCCTTGGGAACCATGGGGATTGAGTCATGGTGTCTGTTGTTAGTCTTGTGTTTTTGGTTTTTTGTGATTTGTTGCATTTGGTTGTGACTTTTTTATGTCTGGTGGATAGCCATGCCTATTTGGTTGTGGTGTCATATCATTGTTGGTTCTTCGTGTTTTTTATTGTTTGTTTATTATTTTGCATTTTATGTTTTGGGTCTTGGGAATTGGTTTGGGAAAGAGGAAATTTAATGGGGCCCTGAATGAAGCTCAGTGCATTTATAAGGGAAACTGAAGGCAAGCGTATAAGAACTAATTAGATTGTTCAGTTCCTTTGGTGTAAATGGACGATGGCAGGACAATCATGAGAAAAGTAATCAGGAAAGGTAAAGTAAATAGATTTGAGGTGTCTGATGCCTTGGCTATGTTGGGAATTGTTGTTCTCGATGTTGTACATGCATTTCACGGATAAAGGAAGTTCTCTTAACCTTAACCTTATGATATCTGGTAATTATGTTGTGATCATGATTGTGTCAATGTATATATATGTATACATGTATGTATGTAGGTATGTCGTTTTCTGATGAGATGATGACTATTTTGTGCTAATGTTATATATATGTATGTATCTATGTCACTGCCTAACATGGTCATCAGGAATCATTCTTGTGGAGGAATGATTGCTTATGCAAGTGAAGGGCATGAAGTGATTCCTAGTTCATGAGGAATCAAGTGGGAAGAGTAGCCTAATAGATCTCTCAGGTAAAAATCATGTGATTATACTATGTCTATGTTTATGTTATGGACATGCTAATGCTGAGAGATACATCAGCCAAATGAAAACAAAATGACGCGTGACATGTTAGGATAAGCATGGGTGGTGGAGAGACACTCGAAGCAAGGTTGCTTGGTAGAGACAAAGTGGTTTTGGATGTGTGGTACTATTGTTGTGCATATGTTTCATACGTTGTACATATTGCATTTATGAGGTTGCACACAGATGGTGTTGTGTGCATACGGTGTTGTGCGCATTTTGGATATGCAGTGTTGTGCGCATTTTGGATATGCAGTGTTGTGCACATAGGGTGCTATGTACATATGGTGTTGTGTGCATGTTGTACATATGATGCTATGTACATATGGTGTTGCGTGCATGATTGTACAGGTTGTGTTGTGAGCATGTGGTGTCATGTACATGTTGTACATATGTTGTATATAGGTGGTGTTGTGTACATATCGTGCATATGGTGTTGTGTGCATGTAGTGTCGTGTACATGTCGTGCATGTGGTGCTGTGTACGTCTAGCGTTGTGTACACATTGTACAGGTGGTGTGATGTATATGTGGTGTTGTGTACACGTTGTGTACACATTGTACAGGTGGTATGATGTACATGTGGCGTTGTGTACACGTTGTGTAGATGGTGTCATGTACATGTGATGTTGTGTACACGTTGTACAGATGGTTTTATGTATAGGTGGTATTGTGTACATGTTTTACATGTGGTATTATGTGCATGTCATACATGTTGTGTTGCGTACATGTGGTACTACGTATGTGTATTATGTAGTCATGGCATCGTGACATGTGTATTCATTATGTTGTACGTTGTGTACGTATATGTATTGTGTTGTACATCAGGTGTAAGTGTATGTATTGTGTGGTGGTGTGCATTAGGTGTAGGCGTATGTATTTTGTTGCGTTTTGCACTAGGTGTAGGTGTATGTGTGGTATGTCAGGTGTAGGTGCATGTATTGTATGGTGTTGTATGTCGTGTGTGGTTGTATGTGTGTGACGCATATTATGTGTATGTGCACATGGTTGAGGAGAAGGAAATGGGTGTTTTTCAAGTGTGGGAACCGATCCGATGTGTGTATAGAAATAATAAAAGCAAAATTAAGGATCGATCAAACATAAGTATCGATATTTAGTTCAGTTTTATTATACATGTGATTTATGATTTTGGTTTATGGTGATTACATGTGATCTATGATTATGTTTTATGATGGTTACATGTGATTTATAATTTTGATATATGATGGTTGTGTTTTGAGCTAACCTGATGTACATGATGATTTGGTCAAAGATGTTAGTTTGACTTGTTGTGAGAGGAAGTAAAAAGGATTGCAAGTGTACCTTTTTGATGAGCTACCAATGAGGTATGATTTGAAGTTATTTCAAGATTATAAATCTAATGGTAGTTATGTGCTTGGTATAGGAAAGAATGAAATGTCGAGTTGGGTGGTTGAAACTGAATACAAGAATTAGTAGCAGTAGTGAAAGGAATTTGAACAAGAATCAATATGTCGATAAAGCACTTCAGGAGCAGGGCCATTGTGGGACACTGGTACCCAATATTTTCCATTGATTTAAATGAGCATGTTATGACCGATATGATGGTTTTAAGGTAGGTATATGCCTTGGTTTTTTACCTTCCGATGTGAGGAAGCCTTTCCAAGGGATGGATCTCCCAGGATAGGGGATGTCGGGGAACTTGGAAGGTGAGTGACTGCATTGAAGGGGGTGAACAGACTACCCGAGGGATTGTGTAGTAGAGAAGGGAAGGTCGAGGATGGATTTGTTTTGGTCATTAGAATTGCCAGATGGAATCAGATGCACATTGGGAGTGAACCCTGGAAGAAAGAGTAGGTAACTGTTCACTGAGAGGACAAGTGGTGCAGGATTGTAGTGTTGGACATTGGATGAAAATTTCACTTTGACAATGGATTCTGGAATTCCTCGGAAGGAGGTGAATCGTGGTATTACTTTGAGGGTGGAGATGTGAGCCTCTAGATTCCCTTATTGCAGATACAAACATCGTAACCTTTTATTTTTTGGTTGAGAAATTTTGAATATGTGTATATGATTGTAAATACTATATCGAGTTGGATTTTTAAAGACCCATATATAGTAAGATTATTTTTTGGGTGAAGAAAATTTGTATGTGTGTATATGTGGTTATTATTATAAATACTGTAATGAGTTGTGTTATAAAGCTCCAGTAAACGGTATGTTTATCATGTTTTAGGAAATATTCATTGTAAATACTTCAATGAGCTATATTATAAAGCTCCATGGGTAGTATGTTTTGTTGTCAACAGTCTTGCTGGTTATACGTGTCATTAAACACAGAGGACGGTGTCTCCCCAAGGGGGAGGGTTCTGTAACGACCTTGGTTAAAAACTCATGTAAAAATATATAAGACCATGGTTGATGGGACACATATTCCAAGCCGAATGGTGGGAAAGACATCCTAGTAGGTGTTCATTTCGGTTATTATGGCTAAAGGAAATTGGCAAAGGCAATGGAAAAGGCTTTGGAAAGGAAAAATGACATTTTTGGCACATTTATTTATGAAAATAATGGAGATTAGTAGAAAAAGAAGGTGAAAGGTTACAAGTTGCATGTGAGGAGGAAAATGAAGGAAAATAATGGAATTTGAAGAAAATAGAGGCCTCATTGATAAAAAGGCTTCTAAGGATCAACTAGAAAGCTTTTGCTTAGGTTTTTCCTTGGAGCAAGAAAGACAAAGAAGGCAAGAGGAAGGAAGGAGAAAGAAAGGAAGAGTAGGATAAAGGAGCTACATCAGGAGCTACATCAAGATTATTTGCAGGTATCGATTTGCATGTGTGATTTCCTTGCTATATTTGGCATGCATGGTATTGCATGTGGTTCTTTGTTGTCATGGCACAAGTTTTTCTAGGTGTGACAATGTTTTCAACCTAGCCTTTCCATTTCTGGATAGTCATGGTGTGATGGGGTCCTCATGTTTTCGTTGAGCTGGATTATCGGATGGATTCGAAGACGAGTGAGGTGGATCTCTGAATGATAGAACATATGGCCTAGTAACCCCTGAACCAAACTGTGGGTTGCGGTAAAGCTAGATTTTGTGTTGCCTCGGTGGGCCTAGGAATCCTTGCCAGTGAATGATGAGATATACGGTAAAGCCTAGAGGTGGATTGCTCTCTATTGGGCATAGTAATCCCGAGATTGGATATGTGGTAAATCTTGGAGAGTGGGTCTTAGCTTAGGGCCTAGTAATCTGGTGTGGATTGCGATAAATCCTGAGAGGCTAGGAGACAGGAAAATTCCTCACGATTTAGGTGGAGAAATATGGTGGCATCCATGCTTGTTTTTTCCTAGTGATTTGGTGGAGATCATGATAAAGCCTTTTATTACATGTTTATTGTGTTGGCCTAGTGATCTGGAATCGATTACAGTAAATATTGGTTTCTTTTGATGAGGGTGTGGTGGTTTAGCCTCAGCATGCCTTGGTTGGTTCTTTTGGTTTGAGTCCCACATTCATGCTTGGAATCTGGCACGAGAGTGAATGATAGAAGAGACATTTGACTGAGCCATTCTATAGTCGGGTAGAATGTGGTGGTCCCATCTCGGGTTTGGATTTTGCATCATCAATATGAGATAATTTCTCGTTGTATTTCTATGAGTATTATATTGGTTGATATGTGGATCATATGACTGTGATTTCCTTGGTATTTATGTTGCTATTATGTTGGTTATGTATATGTTTTATGACAGTGGCTATGTTTGACTCTCATCATGTTTTTATTTGTAAATGAATGGAAAGTGTATATGTGACCTAACAGATGATAATACACCCAATGTTGTAAGGGAAAAATTATTCTTAATGATTATTAGATAAGTATGAGACCCATACGCTCAGATATGTTATTACTCCTATAGATTGCATTGATGTCAAGTGTTTGACAGAATGTTAGTCCCAGTTGGCGATTCTTAGGCCTAGTCCTCGAGTTAGTTTTTAGTTTATTAGTATTGTCATCATGTGTTTAATGGATTCCAGAAGTTACAACAAGTTCTAGGAAGTGGCCAGAATTCTGGACTTGAAAAGTGCCTTAAATCCTACAGATTTTGGCACAAGTATGCTGGAAATAGTCCATGGAGTGAAATTAAGAATATCTCACTCCCACCCCAAACCATAAATAAAATAGTTCAATGTTCATGTGAGATAAAATAATTGATATCGACTTTAATATATATATATATATATATATATATATATATATATATACATATAATTGTGTGGAGAGAAACATTATACAACGCTCTATGAGAGAGATGAGTATCAAATTGACACTTATCCCTTTTAAAATAAAAATATTTTTTCCTAAAAATATGCAATGACGACCCTAATTAAAAACAAAAATGAAAATAACTATTTGGTTACTTTGATTAAAAGTATTATAAAATATCAATAATCTTACTCTCAGTGTGTTTGCCTGGCATGTTGTTAACATTAACTCTCATAAGATTCAAAAACATTTAGCTCTCACTCTCAACCATAAATAAAATATTTAAAAGTTGATGTAAAATAAGATAATTTTATATCAACTTTAAAAATTAAAGTAATTAAAAGTATTAAAAATAAATTATAATTTCAATTTTGAGTCCGCAAGATGTATAGTTCTTATACTTTTTAAAAATATTTCAATGCACAAAGAGAAAGAAAAAAATATTTCGTAATAAGAATAATAAAATATGATGTATAATTCATTCAATTCTTAATATAAAATTAATATGTGGGAGTTAAAAAATATTGATAATAAATAAAAAATTGAGTTATAAATAAAATATTAAATTAAAAACAAATTATGATTAAATTTTTTCAAGTAGTTTCACTATTCTACATTTTGGCTCCTTTTAGGTATATTTCTTGAATTGTGAGTTTAGGTAGCCTACACAATCCCAATGCTCAAGGAAACTTTCAAGGGGTTGAATCCATTAATACATTTAAAAATGCAATTTAAACATTGAAACTTTTTATATCGCACTATAAAGAAATTCATAAGAGATTTAATCCCCTAAGACACTTCATAGATCCATGGCTAAAATGAATATATACTAGTGAATATTGAAACTATTTTATCATGGAGAATACATCAATTATTTTCCATATTTCATAACAAATCCATGAAAAAGATTTATATTTAATTGTATACATATTAATCATTATTTTAAATATGTAAACAATGTAATTTAAAAATTGAAAATTTTGATATTGCAATCTAAAATAAATTTGCACCTCAAGAAATTTAATCCCTCTAGGCGTTCATAAACTTAAGCTTAACAATATAATTCTAACCAATTTTAAAATTTCATTTTTTTTTACATCTTTTATAACTTTTTTCTGATTAGAGAATTATTAAATGATAATAATAATCAAAAACTTTTTTGTGGGGAAACCCCTTTAGATTTGAATCTTTGACTTCTAAAGAAGAAATACATGTTCTTAACCATTAACAACCTTTTTATTAACTAAAAAAGTGTAATATTCTTAAGATATGTGATTAAGTTTATGGCCATAATCTAATAAATAATTATTATGTAACAATTTTCAAATGACAAATGTTATGTAAGTAATCATTAATATGCAAAAATTATTAATAATAAAACATGTTACAAGTTAATATGTAATTAATAATTAATTAAGTTACAAGTTCTAGACAAGTTGGTCATTCTCTATTGGGTTCTCATTCCTTTTGAGGATTTCTAGTGATTTGTTTTTTTTTTTTTTTGGAACATTTTAATGGTTGCCCTCTTTTCTAAGCTTACTACTCTTAGTGTTTGACACTATTAGATAGGGTCTTCTTAGTTTCATTATGTGATGCCTCTTCCATCTCATGTGTAATGTGCTTTCTCTAGCTTTCTTAGGGGACTAGTTTCCTTTACCCTATTCATTTTATAGTTCAATCATAAACTCCAACATATAATTTTTCTTATTATAATGGGGCAAAAACAAAGGAATGGGTCTCTTCATTAATACATTAATTATTTAACAATTATAGACGAGAACCACCTTTCAATAGTTATGCTGTAAGGCATTCCTCTTTGAGAGGGTTTTAGGGCGAAGAAGGCTGAGACCGTGCTGCCTCATATGAGAAGCCTTCTCAACTACTGAATGACTCATGAGTAATGTGTGATAATTGGGAATGAGGCCATTTGTCATGGTTTCTAACTCATTTCCACTCCTCAGACTCTATGTATATTGACGTTGGTCTTTATATTATCTTTAGTGCACAACCTTGTGTGAATGTCTTTACAATTTCTTCATAGTAGAGATATTGTGAGTCACTATATGTACAATTAGTTGTTCTGCTAATCTAGATAGCTATAATTTGAAACCAAATCATGAAATTTCAGATGAGCAGATGCTTCTTCGTGTTGATTTTCATCATTATTCTCCTTCAACACTAGCACTGGGCAAGGGCATGTGCCTTTTAACAGACGGAACAGTAAATTTCTCACCTCTATATATATGAAGAGATACACTCATTGTTTTTTAATTAAATCATAGGGTAATATGTTATTTGGTTTCAAAGTGATTCAGGGTTTATGGGCGAAGAAGGTTGAGACCATGCCGCCCTCTCATATGAGAAGAACAATCTCTATCAAGTTTATCAACGAGGAAGGGATCATTTTTTCTCCTCATACTCAACGTATATTGACGTTGGTCTTTATATTATATTTAGTGCACAACCTTGTGCGAATGTCTTTACAATTTCTTCATAGCAGAGATATTGTGAGTCACTGTACGTACAATTAGTTGTTCCACTAATCTAGATAGCTATAATTTGAAACCAAATCATGATATCTCGGATGAGTAGATACTTCTTCGGGGGCACGATATTCTTGTGAAAACCCTTTTTAACATTATTACATCACCACATTTTGCATATCTTTTTTTCCATTCCTATGGTTTGATGGTGTATTAGTGAACACTAAAACCCTTTTTAACGTTATTGGATCACCACATTTTGCATATCTTTGTTTCCATTTCAGCCTTGTCGTTGTTGATTGTTAATTTTTTAGTATGTTGGTTGATTGTTAATTTGTTAGGAAATTGTCGTTCATTGATTGTTAATTTGTTAGGAATGCCAAATTTGCAAGGTTGATTCCATTGATGGATGTATGTACAGGTGTCGGTATTTGGATGCCCTTTCCCAATCTCAAAGGCGAGTTTGCATGATTTACATGTATGCAATTCAAGTGATGTGTTTATGTGTATAAGTGTGCTTGATGAGTTTGTGTTTAACACAAAAATGTTGAATTTGGTAACATGGAATATGAAAAATTTGAATTTGATAAAAAGGGTTGAATTTGATCATTGTTTCATATCTTGAACACATTAAGAAATATGGAGTTGTATGAAAACACGTTTTTTTAACAGTGCAATCAAGATAGATGATGAATTTTTTCATAGTAAAAAAATAAAATTGCCTAAATTTTTTACTTCTTTCTTCTATGATATTCTTTCTTATGCTACTACATTATGGTGTTTCCATTGCAACACGTGGTCCAATTTCTAGTATACACCCTTATGGGAAATCCAAACCAACCAAAAATAACATACCTTTTATAGCCTAATACATACTTAGTGGTGTGGATTCCTCCCATTTCCTCCAAACCCAGCTTGAGCATGATTTAGTTCCATCAATCTTGAACAATGAGCTAGAATATAACTAAAACACATAAGCCGCAAGTATCTAGTGAAAATAGGTCTTTATAAGGGGAAGATCTAAAAAATAGCTCGAGCTGTAGCACGCACGACCAAGGGTTCCTGCTACACAGCCGTTTGGTTCTTCATTCATCGCTCATGGCCCCTCTGAAGGATCCACCGGAGGGGACCGACATTCAGCAGGCATTCTCAAACTTGGTAAAATCACTGCCTCCTCAGCACCCACGACCCGCTGTTTCAAAATTTGTCAAGAAGCTCAATCGCCTTCAAGAAGTTCACTTGCCTCCTGCCCTACCTCGCTTGGACCCTCTTTCGCTGGTAGAAAAAGGACTCATTGGACAGTTCATGGGCCTTTGGCCCTCTCCAAAAACCGTCCAGAGATGGGTCGAGAGAAACTGGTCAGATAAGATACAAGGGAAAATATCCATCAGATTCTACGGGAAAGGGTATTTTACATTTCACTTCGAATCCAAAGAAGACAAGGATTTAATTTTTAGAAATAGGCCCTATTTCATGGATTCCAGGGGTCTGTATCTCAACAAATGGACCCCTGATTTTGATCCCGAGCTCGATGTTCCCAGCGCTGTCCCAGTTTGGGTCTGGCTCCCTCATCTCCCCCTCCATTGCTGGGGGGACGATTCGGTTCGAGCCATAGGGAATGCAGTGGGAAAATATGTTGACCGAAGTGAGCCAAAGGACAACATGCAAGCTTGTGCTCGGATCTGTGTGGAAGTGGATCTCGGCAAAGGCCTCCCTGAAGCCATCAAGCTCAAAGTGGATGATTGGAGCCATATTCAGCAGCTGGACTACGAGCAGATCCCGTTCAAGTGCAAGGTATGTCACGAGTACGACCACTTTGCAAATCGATGTACTAAGCTTATTAATGTAGAAAATGGTCCTCAAGAGGAACAATGGGAAGTTGTTAAAAAAAAGAAATCGGCCTCCCTGGTTAAAGACACCCATGAAGCAGATCCATCGGCCTCAGCAGAAGGTCATCCTCCCCCCTCTCATCCTGCACCCTCCAAATCTCCCCCACGCTCCCCTCTTCCACTCCCTTCATCTAACCCATTTTCTATTCTTTCTCTCATAGAAGGCCATCCCCTTGAACCTCCCTCTCATGATAGCCACCCCCAAAGCTCTTCCAAATCCTCCCTGCCCCTGATCATCTCCTCACAGCCCCCTCTGGACCCTCCTATAAACAGAATCACCAGGAGCTCTTCTAAAGATCATGGAGGATCGAGTGATACTTATAAGAAGCCTGGTCCGGGCAGGAAATCCGCCAAGCAGCATCGGGACGAGAACGCGCAGAAAGACATCGCTATGGGAACCCAGACACCCATAGAATCTTTCATCCTGGGTCAACATGACAAAGACACAGACAACAAGGAACAAGGGGGGTGAGCACCACCCCGGATATCACACTTGCAATGATAAAAATCCTGTCTTGGAATAGTAGGGGATTTGGGCACCCCTCCAAGATAGTAGCCCTTAGAGATCTCATACATCACGAGAAGCCTGTAATTATTTTGCTGTAAGAAATAAAGCAAGGTCAGCGGGAAATGAATGGTATTATTGAAAAGTAGAAATAGTTTAAAGGAAGCTTCAGTGAAGCAAGAGGAGCTTCAGGAGGTATAGCCACTATGTAGAATCATAGCATATGGAACTCCAATTTGGAAACCATCAACCAACACTGGATCAAAACAGTCTTGGAAAATAAAGAAGATATGCAAATTGTAGTTATTTACAATATCTATGTGCCCAACCATTACAGAGACAAGGATTGCTGCTGGCGCGATGTAAAGTCCAATATTGACGAAGAAGGGTGCTCTAGAATTATTTTGGGAGAATCTAATCCTCCACGCTAATGAAAAGAGAGGCGGCAGTTACATTTGGAAAACATTATGCAAGAATATGAACTAATGGACATTGTTCCCAAAAATCGGAGATACACATGGAGCAATCGCAGGATTGGCGCAGGCAACATTATGGAACGATCAGACAGAATTTTAATTAATGTTTCAATGCTTTCCAGGTTTTCGGTTGGGTACGCCAGCGTTTTGACATGCCCTGTCTCAGACCATTTTCCTATCACGCTCACGCTGGAAAAACACAGCAATTTGGGGCCTATACCCTTCAGGTATAGCTCTCTTTGGAACGGCATACCAGCAGTAGCTGAAATTGTTCTCAGAACCTGGAGTCAGCATGTCGAAGGATCCCGTGGATTCATCTAGGAGTCCAAACTAAAAAGAACCAAACAGGAAATTAAAGAATGGGCCAAAACAAGCTATAAAGAACCTGAAGAGGAAAAAAAGGAGCTTAAAAATAATCTCAATAGCATGCAAAGAGCGATAGAAGAGTTTGGGCTCACCCAAGAAAGCAAACAACAAGAAAATGACCTCTATTCACAACTGTGCCGAGTTAAAAGAGCAGAGGAATTAAAATGGAGGCTAAAATCGAGGCAATTGTGGCTGCAGTGAGGAGACAGAAACACAGTGTTTTTTCATAAACAAACAACTGCTAGAAAGATAAGGAACAATGTAAGCTCCATTATAGATGTTGAAGGAAACAAGCAAGAAAACCAGGATGCCATTCGAAGGACAGCAACAGAGCATTTTCAAGACCTTCTAACAGAAACCAAAGATCAGGAGGATTATACCGAGCTATTACAACATCTGCCTATGGGGATAAGCAAACAAATAAATGACAGTTTAACCAAAGATATTAACAAGGAATAAGTTAGAAGATTGGTTTGGGCTCTTCAACTTGATAAAGCTCCAGGTCTTGATGGCTTCCCCATATGATTCTATCAAACATTATGGGGAATCATTAAAAAATATCTGATAAAAATGTTAAAGTGGACCCAACGAAAGTGCAAAGTAGGGGGATACACCAACGCCACTCATCTGGCCCTCATAACCAAAGAAAACCGGCCCTCTTCATTTGCCAGATTTCGTCCAATATCCCTTTGTAATTCTTCCTACAAAATTCTGTCCAAAGTCATCGCCTCCCGACTCAAACCCTTTCTCCCATCCCTCATCTCTGAAAACCAAGGGGGGTTTTTAGCAAACCGTCATATAACTGACTCCATTCTTCTAGTACAAGAAGCCATACATTCGAGCCAGTCCAGGAATGAGAAAGGATTTGTTCTCAAACTGGATTTGGCCAATGCTTTTGATAGAGTGAGGCACTCCTTTCTCTTTGTCGTCCTGAAGAAGATGGGATTTGACGCAGGCTTTCTGAACCTCATCAAAGCCTGTATTACCGAACCATGGATCACCCCTCTCGTTAATGGCAGACCAGGTGAAGCTTTCCAATCCACCCGAGGTCTAAGACAAGGTTGCCCCTCTCACCTTATCTTTTCATTCTGATGGCTGAATCATTTATCAAAACGCTGGACTTCCATCGGAGAGTTGGCCTCATAACAGGAATAAAATTTGGGAATGGAGTCAAGAATATAAATCATTCGCAATTTGCAGATGACACCCTGCATATTGGGGGGGCTTCCATCACAATAGTTAGGCGCTTTAAAGTCCTTCTGGACAAATTCATGGATTACTCTAGCATCCTGGTTAATCAGCAAAAAAGTTGTATTTACGGTTGGAACACATCAACGCAGGTCCTCCACAATATAGCAACAACATTTGGGGTCTCATGCAACTATGACTAGACTCATTTTTCATATCTGGGCATTCCTGTAAGCGCAGGGCCCTTGAGGGCAGAAATCTGGGACACTATAATCGATAAGATGAAAAGGAAAGTCTAGCGGTGGGGATCAATATGGCTGAATCCAGTTGGCCGCCTCATCCTTCTCAAATCTGGTATATCCTCTTTGCCTCTATACCATTTCACTCTTCTTCAAGCCCCTGCCTCCTTCCACCACAAAATGGAAGGCATCCTTCGACATTTCCTGTGGCAAGGAGGGAAACACGACAAAAATAAATTTAATTTGATTAGATGGACGCAAGTAATTCAGCCCCAGGATCGAGGTGGTCTGGGCATCATATCCCCTAGATTTCTCAACTTAGCTTTCAGAGGCAAAATTGTTTGGAGACTCATAACTGGTCTTCCTGCATGGTGGAAAAGGGTCCTGGAAATCAAATATTTAAATTTTCCAAGGCATCAGCTCCTTGATCAAGACATCCCCAACAGAGACTCCACCAAAATCTGGCGCTTATGCAAAAAATCAATTCCTATAATTGCCCAAAATACCTCCAAAATTCCTAAGGGAGGAGCCAGCATCAACATTGGAGCGGACAAAATCATGGGACAACAACCTATCAATACGCAAGTAGGAGTCAACCCCATCCTCTCATTTTTTGAAAGAGCTGGTATTCACCATTTGGATCAGATCTCTCAGTGGGATCCTTCAACCCTTCTTTGGGCTGGATGGTCCTTCCCTGTTATTCCCAACAATCTCAAAATCCGTTTGTTAGCCCTTCAATCCCACCTGCATAGCATATCCCCTGTTAAAAAAAAATGATTTAGATGGCTTCAGATGGGGCCCTTCCAGATCTCTATATACCATTAAGGCTGCTCACCAATCCCTCTGCAGAAGAAATTATTTGATGCCAATCTGGAATCATTGGGAGGTTGCTTGGAAGTCCGAGGCCCTTCCAAAAATAATTTTTTTTATATGGACTCTTCTGAAAGGCAAGACTCTCACCACTGAAAATCTGCAAAGGCGTGGTATCATCGGCCCTTCTCGCTGTCCCAATTGCCTGGCTGCTGAGGAAACCATCCCCCACCTTTTTATTGGCTGCCCCTTTGCTACTGAATGTTGGGGAAACTTGTACTAGAACAACCAGACTCCGTGGACCAGCCAAATAACCATAGGAGAAATTTTGCACAAATGGAAAAAGAGTTTCACATGGAAGAGAAGGAAGAACAGCATAACGAAGAGGGTATGGGACCTTCTCCCTTATACCATGTTATGGAATATTTGGTTGGATCGCAATCGAAAAGTTTTTAAGGACAAGGGATCGAATACTAGAAGTCTCTGCAGCAAAGCAAGGGGTCTCGCCCTTGAAACCATATCAGCCAAAAATTAGAGGGGAATAGACATCACCGAGCTCAGTGTGGAAGAACGAAGTTTCATTGGTCACTTGTTGGACAAAAACAACAGCAGGCACATAGGTAGCATAGCTAGCAACAAGAAAAACACTGTCCCTCAGAACTGGAAAATAAGACTCAAAGAAAATGAGTTTTCTGCTTGGATCCAACATTCCAAAAGGTACAACCTTTTTTTTTACAGAGCTTCAAAGTCGAATCCAGGGGCTACAGGGGCTGGAGGAGTGATCCTTGATGAAAATGGAGAAATTGTTTTATCATATGAATGGGGTTTAGGACACATCTCCAACAACAGGGCAGAAGTCGTAGCCCTATATCAGGGACTCTTCAGCTTGGGAAGCTTGGCATCGATGCAGCCTCCATCTTTGGAGATTCAACAATGGTCATTAGTTCAATGGTCTAGAAGAGAGACCCCCTTAATGTGTGCCTCCAGCAGACTTTAAGCCGCTGTCAAAGCCTAGCTCACCATATGAAAGATCTGCACTTCCATCATGTTTTGCGCAGCTTAAACAAAGATGCAGATAAACAGGGCAATAAGGCGTGCGCCAGACGTTAGGGTTGTTTAATTTGCAACGGAGTGGAGACTTCCCAACATTTTCCATGAATGTTTACAACTTTTCTCTCAACCACCTTTGCAATAAACCTATAAGTACAGACATAGCGGAAGGATCGAGGAAATATAACTCTCTCATCGTGATTAAGATAGACAAAGGAGTCTGGCGCATTCATAAAATTCATGTGCACAAGACTTTAGCCAAGCGGTCGCTCCTCCTTCAGATCCCCTCGCTCCTGCATCCTTGTTTCAGTCCCATGTCTTCCATAAGCCCACCTCTTTGCCTTTCTACTCAATTGAACGCTTGGTCATGTGGACCTGTATATGTCCCCTGTCTCATATTCCCCTTCCCCTGGATGCTTTCGGGCACCCCTCCCTCATGTATCCTCTATCCGGGTAGCATTCCTCAATTACAGTGCTCCAAGAACAACTTTCCCATGGTAGCATACCAGGATCGAGCCTCAGACCCCTCAAGATTTGTCCTCGTCTCCCTCTTTGTTGCAGATCAACCAGACTCTACAAATAGACAATCAGGCTCCTCCTCTTTATTGGCGCGGATCAGTCAGGCGTTTCAATTTGGAAAATCAGGCTTCTCCTCAGCTATCATAGTCAGGCATAACAATCATCTTAATATTAAGTGAAAATGTTATGCAAATGTTTCCTTTTAGTTTTTCAATTTGTTTGGATATGCTTCAGTTTAGCTTTCATCTCAAAGCCTAAGTGGCGGGAACCAGGAGGATCCTGTTGTAAATTCTTCACTCCTAGCACCACTAGGCAAATAATCATGTACTACAGGAGCACAATCTCCATTTTCTCCTTTTTTTCGAAACGTAATATAGCAACCGATGATGTTAAAAAAAAAAGTATCTAGTGAAAATGAAATCAATGACAGGTTGATGCTTTATTACCTTGAATTAAACCATTCTTTACACTAAATAAATAGAGAATTTGGTGTAAATAAAATCATGGTTATGCAACACATATGATTGTTGAAATCTTAAAAAATTAAAAATTAAATGCACACAAAGGTCACACTAATAAGCGTCCAAATCCCAAGACTTTCCCTATAAGGAAATGCCATACATGAGATCTAGAAGGGCCCCATACTCAAATGACCTTTGAAGTCTACCCAGAGTAATAAGACTTCCTCCAAAACCAAATGTGATTATTTTGAAGAATTAGACTGATGAGAATACTTCAAAATATCCAAAGAAGAAGGGTATTTAGCAATTGATGACCCTCTAAAGTCTCCTCTTAAAGTTTCCAAAAGGATCTCTATCATTGAAGGCGCCCTAGGAACTATTGAATATTGAGTTAAGTTTCTTCTCTCTCGCGTTTCAAAAGGGAGTTACCTTTGACTAATTCTTTTCTTGACCTCATTTTCCTAAATATCATCCTCTTTGAACACTATATAGGTGACTCCTCAAATCAACCAATTCAATCTCTAGCCTTTTATCCTCATTAATGTTGCTGGTACCCTTATACCTCATAAGATTAATGCCTGCTCCCTATACTAGAGAGAAGCTCACCCAAAGTCCCTTTCCCTCTCTTTCCCCTATATTTATGGTAGGCCTTAACTTGCTTTCTCTTGTTCTTCTCTAGTCCATTGTTTATCATCTCACATTTATAGAATATCCTCTATAAATATTCTATGGGAATTCCCTTATGTCTCTTTTTATCTCTCATGTGTTCATTTCATAGAGGAGAAAAATACTAATATGGTCAACATGTTCTTCTTTGAGATATATGATAATCAATTCAATATCAAATCATTCATTTTTTATCCCTAATATTACTTTTTCTTTTGGTTAATTAAGAGTGGATCCTTCTATTAACCGCAAGAAATGTTACATATATTACATGTGTTTACAAGTGTAAAGACCAACAAGGGTAACCTGATGAAGATTGACTCGGAACAACCCGAAACAAACCCAAAACAAACCTTAAACCTTATACCTTAATCTTACATCTAAACCTCCGCCCATTATCCAACCCGATGGCCATTCGATAAGACCCCCAGTGATCCAACGCTCGTTAGAGAAATCGCCTCGGGGATATGCGCGACCTTTACCAGATTTACAAAGCTGACAGGGTAAATAAACTGTCAATGTATAAAATTGTGGGTCCGTTCTTCGACTTAACCTCCTCCCATGTTGAAACCCGATCTCCCTTCGATCCAGATCCCATAAGATTTGATGGTCACGAACAATATCGCCTCGGAAACATGCGCCCCTTTTACCCTATTCACAGATTCGATAAGGATTATGAGCCATTGGTTTATAAATGTTTGGGTCCAGTCTGAGAATTAATCTTCGATTACTTTTAGAACCCGATATCCATAGGATTAGGTCCCTTTTGATCTGATGGTCCTCTGAGATATCAGATCGGAAACTTGCATGGTCTTTACCCTGTTTACAGACTCGATGAATATTATGAACCGCTGATCTAAAAATCTTCGGGTCTGCTTGAATAGTTAACCTTCGGTCACTTTCCCACTCGATAGCCATTCGATGGTGAAGGCTATCAAGATCTGTGGTTAGCGACGTGCTAAGAAGCCTATTATTTACCAAGTGCCCCTCCCTTATAGAAAGCTATGTTTTACACATTTTTGAGGGATCAATGGTTAAGAAATACTTTTGATTTCGCTCCCTCCTGCTTCCACTAGTCTTCTTTCTTATTCATTCCTAATAGTCTGGAAGTTCTCCATGTCTTTGGCCACCCGTGTTTGACAATCCTCACACAATTTTCTGGAGGGTGTCGAATCCCAAGCATACCTGCTGTAACTTTATTTGCATAACACTCCTTCATTCGCCAGACGATCAACTAGCATATTGGCTATCCTTCGCACATGAACGAAGCTAACCATTCTCAGGGTTTGTATGTGGGTTTGAATGCGATGAAAGACATAAAAAATCCATCAATGTTTTGAAACTTTTATGGGTGCTTTTCCATTACATATCTTCTTGGATGCATTAATATTCAATTCAAAGTCTGCTTCAATGATGGCATTATGTAAATTTGACTCGATCAGTATTTCCAGGCATTTCTCTAAGGCCATGAGCTCTGCCATGTTATTAGCAGCAATCCCCAAATGCCTTTGAAAGATATCCTTAATGCATCCCTGCTCATCTCTGATGACCCCTCCAAAACCAACCATCCCTGGGTTACCTTTAGAGGCTCCATCTATATTGAATTTCAAGAAACCATGAGGAGGAGGTTGCCAAAATTCTTTACTAGCATTTATCTGGCTCACACCCTTGTTTATGCTCTAGGGAACTAGCGAATGGAGACCCAACTGCAGCAATATACGAGTGTCCTAGGGCAGAGTAGGGTCCTCAGGAGGTCTTCCTAAAAGGGAACCAATAGTGCCTTTGAGCTGTCTTAATATTTGTGCAATAATGTTTTGGGTTGAGCCAGTTTTATTCTTGAAAATCCTGCCATTGCGTTCTTTCCAGACATCCTAGATTAAGAAGCCTGGAACCAAAGTCCAAGCTTTGTTGATGATTTCATTGCCTGAGAAGTCTTTTCTCCAATTCTTCAAAGTGTTGGTAATACTAAGTCTATCCCTGTTAGTCTGCCTGAAGATTGAGGCCACCCAATCCCACAAGGTAGAGGTGAAAGGGCAGAGGTTGAGTAAGTGTTCCATCATCTCCTCTTGTGAACCACATAGATGGCATTTGGATGGGCCAACAAAACCCCTTTTCAGAATATTTTCCCAAGTTAGAATTTTCTTTTGTTGAACCAACCACATAAACAACTTTATTTTCATCCAATGCTGGTGCTACCAAAGGTCCTTCCATACCTTATCAGGGTTTTGATAATCAAACCCTAGGGCTATTCGTTTAGCTTCTTTGAGGCTAAAGTTACCAAAATCTTCCTCTGTTCTAAGTCCCGAGTAAGAGAGCCTTCCTCAGCTTTGAAAGGGATCTCTTCACTGTATCCCAGATCCTTCCATATTCTCCATTTACCATTGTTCCTTACCTGATCCCAGAAGTCACTTACCATGCATACACCTTTGTTGTCAATGTCATTCTTGAGAGCGGTTAGTTCTTCCCTAAAAAAGTTTGGTTCCTGCTGCCAGTTGTACTCTTAGAATCTTACCAGGTTCCCAGCTCGGATCTCCCAGAAGCTATGCTATTGGACAATGGAACTGTTTTCCCAAGCAATATTCCAAATGTGGGAGCCCTTGATAAGCCCAGACATTCGGATATGATCCCCCTCCTACCAATTATTTTCATATTTCTATTTCCAAAGCTTGGCCCAAGGGGTTGCCGATTCCTTAAGCCACCTCCACCAAAGTTTCGCACCTAAAACTCTGCTGAGGGTTTTAGGGTCATGAAGCCCTAAACCACCATGGGCCTTAGGTTTGCAGATCTTGTCCCAAGCTACCAAAGCCCATTTCTTTTTCTCTTCCCCTTTGCCCCAAAGAAAATCCCTTTGAATGATCTTGATCTATTGCATAACTCCTATAGGAGAAGGAAGAGCTGACATCATAAAAATGGGTATGGCATGTAGGACAGCCTTTGTAAGCACAAGGCACCTTACCAAATTCAAAGATCTGCATGTCCATTTCCTGATCCTATCCTGAAGTTTGTTAATTACCGGCTCCTACACTCCCCTACTTAGAGGTTTTTCCATAAGAGGGATTCCAAGGTACTTAGAAGGTAACTGATCCCTTTGAAACCCTAGAATTTTGGTGAGGTTTCTCTGTATAGCAATGTCAGTGTTAAAAAAGAAAACTTTTGATTTGTCAAGGCTTACCTCTGTACCAGCGGTCATAACAAGGCTGTTCAAGATTTTTTTAAAATATTTGGCTTCCTTGACCATGGGAATGCCTGGCAACATAGTATCATCCACAAATTGTTGGTGAGTTAAAGCAGCTCCATCTATGGTCAGTTGCGGTCCTTGGATTCTTCCTTCAACACTTGCACTTTTTATCGCTCTTCCTGGCCCTTCCATAATAAGCACAAAGAGGAAGAGGGAAAGTAGATCTTTTTGTCTGAGATCCCTAGAAGGCATAAAGGTTCTTGAGGGTGAGCCATTAGGCAGGACTGAAAAACTAGCCATGGATACCAGGAACATAACCCATCTAATCCATTTGTGGTCAAAACCATAAGCTCTCAGCACTGCCCTGATGTAAGACCATCTTAGCTTGTCATAAGCTTTCGCTAAGTCAAGCTGTATGATCATACCAGCTTGCTTATTGCTCTTAAGAGAGTGTACCACATCATGAGCTTGTATGATGTTATTGAGAATCTGTTTTCCTTCCACATAACCAGTTTGCTCCTCTTAGACAAGAGCTAGAAGAAGTGGCTTGATTCTGTTAGCGATCACTTTGGAAATAATCTTGTACACCACATTACATAAAGCTATGGGTTTGAATCTGTCTGATGTCATAGATTTTTCCTACTTTGGAATCAAAGCTATGAAAGAGGCATTGAGAGCCTTCAAAACCGTTTTGGATCTTCTAGAGTCTTCCACTACATCAAGGATGTCTTGTTTGACTGTTTTCTAGCATGCTTTGAAGAAGTCCACATTGAATCCATCTGGGCCAGGAGCTTTCGCATTTTACATCTGATTGATAACTTCACTGAACACATCTTTAAACATTGGCATTTTAAGATTGTGATTGTCTTCTCTTGTTACATGCTTGGGAATGTACTTTGTGGAATTGTTAATGAACCGTGACCCGTCTAAGAGAGGCTCCTTTGCAATGCTAAGGAAGTGTTGTGCTAATACAAATTCCATTTCTTTGTGGGAGACAAGCTCTTTCCCTTGAAAATCTCTAGGTTTTGAAATTCTATTATTTGACCTATGATCCAAAGTTGATTTATGAAAAAACTTTGTGTTTCTTTCCCCTTCTCTAATCCACTACACTCTTGATTTCTGCCTCCAGAATATATCCTCTTGGATGCACCTATCTTCCCATTCCTTCTGAAGAGAATCAGCTTGAGTTTTCCTTTCCTCAGTAAAACCATCTGTGATTATGATCTGATTAATCCCCTAGAGTTTTTGTTCAACTTCTCTTGTGGCTTTAAAAATACTACCAAACTCTTTTTTGCTCCAATATTTGAGTATGGATTTGATGTGTTTAAATCTTTGTTGCAGCATGAACATTTTAGTACCTTGAATGGGCAAATATTCCATCCACCATTTGTCAATATTGTTGGTGAAGTCAGGGTGAGAGAGCGAGACATTTTCAATCCTAAAAGGTCTATTCCTCGGTGTACCTATAAAAGTGGCTTCAAGCAGGACATGCCAATGGTCCGATCCTCCTAAGGGAAGGATTAGAGCTGACATGTCAAGGCCTATGAGAAGGAGGTCCTTCGAGATTAAGAATCTATCTAGTTTAGAGGCAACTTGAGAATCCCCTTCTCTCTTATTGTTCCAGGTGAAAGTGCCATTTATTGTTTCAACATCCACTAGTCTCATTTTATTTATGAAGTTCTGTAAGGAAATGGAGTCTCTGCATAGTGTTCTGGTGCCACCTTTTTTCACTGTAAGAGATTTGATCATATTGAAATCCCCTGTCAGAATCCAAGGCATAACAGGATATCTCTCTCTTAGCTCGTCAAGGGAACTGAGAAGCTTGAGTTTCTCTTCTAGTTTTTGAGGACCATAGAGATTTGTAATCATGTAAGTCTCCCTATCACCCAAAGGTTGAATCACCAACGATAGATAGTTCCTGGACACTTCCGCATCTAGGATTCCAAGTTTCTGGGGATCCCAAAGCGTAAGAATCCCTCCTGCCGAGTTATCTGCCTTAACCTCTAGATACTCATACTTGCTTAACCATTTTCTATGTATTTCTCTGATCTTGTCCATTAAGCACTTAGTTTCCTGAATAAAAACCATATCTGATTTTTCTTCTTTTATTCTACTGCTAATATTTCTTTGTTTCCTTTTACTTCCTAGGCCCCTAATGTTCCAGGTTGTAAGCTTCATTAAGAAAGGTTTGTAAAGGAGTAGCTGGTGAGATCTCTCATCTTACCTGAGTTAATCATGAGTTTTCCACATTTGGTCAGTAGCTCATTTTGTTTTTTTCTTCCTCTTTTCCTACTCGGATTCTTGGAAGAGTGCCCCGATGTTTCCTCCATTGTTTTCATCCCTCTATTCTCCTGGCTGTCATGGTTTCTCTTGACTCCAGAGACCTTTGATTGGAATCTCTAGAGGAAGAGCTGATGAACCCTATAAAACTCCTCCTTTGGCAATAAGTCAACACTTTTGGAAATACCCTGCTCCAAAAACTTTTCTAGATCTAAGTTCCCCCTCTCAAGGATTTCCTGCAGTTCATGGTCCTCCATTCCCGACTCACTTGGGGTCATCGCATGGTCCCTAATGAGCTCCACAATGCTCGGTATATCATCCTTTTTCTGGCTGTTCTCTGGTATATCCTACATGCTAGCATCCCTATCCTTCTCATTGGTATTAGTCTCCGCTTCCTGGTTTGCCCCGTTGTTTCCAACTTCTTCTTCTAAGATTTTGAAACTATTGTGGCTCAGTTGCCTGTCCTCGTTGATTTTCTTTTGGTATTGCTTTCCTCCTTTCCCTTTGCCCCCCACCTTAGTGAAACCCTCATGATCTTTGCTTGTGGTGGTTTTTGTGTTGCTCTCTAGTTTGCTTAATGGGCAGTCCCTGTATAGGTGCCCATGTTCATGTCACTTACGGCACCTGAATGGGACATGTTCATAGTCCAATGTCTGCACCCATTCTTCATTATACACTTCTGAAATGATCTCTTTCAAAGTTCCCTAGATAAGTCCATTTCCACATAGATCTAGGTGAAAGAAGTGTCTCTACCTCTTAGAGTTGCATCTCATATTTTTATAAAATTCCCTAGTTTATTGCCGATAGCCTTTAAAGACTCCGGAAACTAATAATCTAAAGGAAGGGAGTATAGTCTTATCCATACCGGTACTGAAGTGAACGTTTCTCATTCTAGGACAAAATTCATCACCCATGGTCGCATGTAAAGGCCTGTAGCAGCGTAAAAATAGGGTCCTCCCTCGAACACTCTGTCTTTATCTTCTAAGCTCGTGAACACCACCATAAAGAAGCCCTTGGATCCAAGGTGAAGGTTTATTTCCCCCTTTGGTTTCCAGTGGTTCCTTATCCATGCATGTAAGGCCTTTTCCGTCAGCCAAATCCCCATAAATTCGCATAGAACCGCGTGTTCTGCCATGTGTTATCTGTGCATCTGTAGTGTTGGATCACTTAAAATGATCTGAGGAATAATGGTCGACTTGGGTTTACAGACCCTTGTCGCACTCATAGGTGCAGTTTTTTGACTGCTACCTTCTTTCCTCTTCTCCTTACTATCTTCCTCGTGATTTTCTTTCTGTCCATGAGGTTTGATATTTCCTGTGTTAATATTCTCAGGTATTACCTCCAGTGGTTTCTTGAAGAGATGCAGACTAGTTCCCTTACTTCTATTTGCGACTATTTCAATGTAGGAGGGAGCAGAACTCCCTCCTCCACGACCGCCATAGTTACCAACAGCCAAACCCTAAGTCAAACCCTAGTTCAAATTTCAGAGCCACTAGTCTATTTTCAATCACGTTCCGAAAAAATATATCAATCTGATCACATTCAATATCCATAATATTACCTTAACATCATAGCCCCTCCTATATTTCATGCCCTCGAAGCTAATCACTTCTCCCTCCTCTTGGATCCTTTATGGTTTCATAAAATATAAGACCAAACCTCTCTAAGTTGTTGTGATCCCTCTATCTCTTAGGCCCAAGAAAATTAGAAATATAATTTTTGGTAATTTTCTTAGCCTGAGAATTCGACATCCTCAACTGAACCATAGCTCATGGATTCATCATTAAGGTTGAAGAATATCTATTGTCACATCCCCTGATGATGGACTCACTTGGCAGTCTAAAATGTTGGGTTCACAAAACTCTATAACAGGTCATTCTTCCTCTATCTAAAACCATCATCACCTGTATGGATTCATTATTTAACATCCTCAACTGAATTCAATGATGGTTGTCATGTTTAACATCAAAGGCGAGGTCTTGTTTTTCAATTAAATTAAGACCCTTTCCATCTAATGTGTTACCATTCATTTCTTTCACCTTTCAAGGTTTCAACAAGTGGAAAACTAGACCCCTTTCAACACTATTGTGTTCCTCTATCTATTGGCCCTAAGATAATAAAGACCCAATTTTTAGTACGTTAGGAAAGCATGAGTAAAAAATTCTTCCAATCTACCCATGGATGTGATGATGGTTGTCATGTGATCCTTAAGCCACCCCTAGGACTTGTCTCTTAATGTCTTCCAGAAGCCCTTGAGTTTCTTTGTTGCCTCCTTCCCTACTCAATTAGCCTCCAAATTTTACCTATGGAAAATTATTCCTTCACAGTAGCCCATCTTTTCTCCTTGGATATAGTAATCATGCTTCTATACTCTCTGATAAGGTCCTCGCCCTCTTGACCCCTTCTCTCTTTTCCTTACTTTCTTTGATTAGATAGAACTAGTCTCTCCTTTCTTCCATCTTAGATTTTGTGTCTTATCTTGTTTCATTCCTTTTGTATTTCTTCTCCTTCTTCATGTTTCTAATTGAATCCGTAAAATACATTGGGTTATGCTTTCCATATAATTTTATTTTGTGGATTTTAATCATTGCCGTTGTTGAGGGAAGCCAAATTTATTTAGCCAAATAGATATATAGACTTTAACTATATTCAATTGTGTAACATGGTATGTGCTCTTAAAAAAAAAAACAATATTTTATAACACATAATTTCTATTTATAATGTTGTTGCACTAAAATGGGCTTCCTATATCTTAATATAATAAAGATGTGTAATTTCATCCATGCTCAAAATGAAGTTAAAATGTGACATTTATAAAATATTAATAACAAAAAAAGAATTGCAATATTGACCGTAAAAAAATATTTCGTTATCGCCTCGAGTGAAATATTTGTATCATATATATATATTTGAAGGAGATCTATAATTCCTTCAATGTTAAATTTAGTATATCTATCTCAATGGTCTGAAGGATGTGGTCCAATGGCCAGGTGGGGAGGTTTAGAGATTTGGTCCCCATAGGTCTTGTGGTCCAATCTTGGGCAGAACTATCTATGATTGAGAGTTGTTCCAAGCATGATTTATTCAATCGAAAACAAAACAAAAAAAGGCTTCGTAAGATATAATATTCTCAATGGTTTTAAACAAAACCAAAATTAACCAAAATTAAAAAAAAGATTAAATAAATCCTTACACATATATGATGATGTTATTTTTACTAAATTATTTTATATCAAAAGTATATTGAAAATGTAAAAAGAATAAAAAATAAACATAACTTAAAAATTTTAAATAATTTTTCAATTTTTTTATTTATTAAAAATAATTAAAAAAAATTAATATAAATAAAAAATTATAATGTTATAAACAAAAATTTAAATATTTTATAACAAATTTTAATCAAATAATTTTTTAGAATAGATAATAAAATTAAAGAATTCAACCATTCTAAATAAATTTAGAATTATAAAAATAGATAAATAAATTAGAGATATTATGTTTCATTTCTTTATTAAATTATATTTATGTGGCAAGTTATCAGTAAATTTCTCTAAATCACAAATTTATTACATATTGAAAAAATAAAAATAAACATAAATTTATAAAAATTTTAAAATAATATATTTATAAAATATTTTACTTTTATTAAAATTAAACATTAAAAAAACAAATTTTAATATTATTTTATTAAATTACTTTAAAATATAAATTAACCAAAATTTTAATATTATTTTACTACATTACTTTAAAATATAAATTAACCAAGATTTTAATCAATATTATTGTATTACATTAGTTTAAAATATAAAACCAATATTATTGTATTACATTACTTTAAAATATAATTTTTTAATTAAAATATAAGGTCTTTAATTATCCATATTTATAACATTATCGTGAATAACTCTAGACCAAAACTTAAACCAATATTATTGTATTACATTACTTTAAAATATAATTTTTTAATTAAAATATAAGGTCTTTAATTATCCATATTTATAACATTATCGTGAATAACTCTAGACCAAAACTTATTCACATTTATTATGTTCAATATTTAACATATTTAAGTGCATTAAATAACTTGGACCAAAACTTATTCACATTTATTATGTTCAATATTTAACATATTTAAGTGCATTGAATAACTTGGACCAAAACTTATTGACATTTATTATGTTCAATATTTAACATTTTAAGTGCATAATGTTTCTCTTGATTAAAATTTTAAAAAATGCAATTAATATTTTTAAATAAATTTTAATTTATGAAAAGCGGAATATATTTCATTCTTAAAAAATAATTTTGATAACCAAATAAGTTTATATATATATATATATATATAATTATAATTATAATTATAATTTTAATAACTAACCAAATAAGTTTATATATATATATATATATATATATATATATATATATAATTATAATTATAATTTTAATAACCAAAATAAAATTTAATTAGAAAAAAATAAATATATTTTATTGTTATTTTCTTTTCTTTATAATTTTATTTAGAAAAGAATAATTTTGATAACAAAAATACATCCTAAATATTTAAATATTTTTAATAATTGAGAATTAAAAAAATGATTTTATTTAAATAGTTAATAAAAATATATATATTTTAAATGAAAATATGAAATATATTCATGAGGTACAACTTGCAATGATAAAATGTATTTATATTTTGCTCTCTATATCTCCTTTCTTAATGAATTTTTCTCTTTGATGATGTCGATGATGGTGGTTAATGTCTACTGAGACCAAACTTTGGTCTATCGGACCTAAAGAAACGAAATATTTAGTTTGATTTAAGATTTTATTCCTATGCTCAAAAAGCATGGAGAGAAGCTTCCCGACTGCACTATAATTTTGACATCATAAAAGGCTAGGAAGGTCAGTGTTGCAACAAAGATTATGAAACTGAGATCTAATGTGGTTGTATGTGGGGCGCTCTAAGAGGAAGTGATTTTCATCCTCGATGTTCATATTCTCACAGAGACGACAAATCCTTTCCATCCATGGTGCTTTAGGAACTGTCCAACGACTCGTTTCACTGTGGAGCTCAATCTAAGATAAATATTTCCCAATCTCAAAAGTATTGACAATCTGTCTCATGGTACACTAGAGATAATCACTTATATCATTTTAAATTTATGAGAGTTATGTCAACATGACTAAAATGAAAATGAAAATGACTTGAGAAATCTTGATAGTCATCATAGGGAGAAAGACAATTTTTGGATTCTTGATAATCATTATATGTAGGAAAAATGATTTCCCGTAAAGAAAAAATATTTTTTCCACAATAAATTTTGTTAATTATGTTTCATTGCGAGTGCACTCTTTCATAGTTCTTCCAACAACATTTCTGATTAATGAAAGGAAAAATATGGTCAAATTCAATCTAGTGAATATGAACATTTTACAAAATTCAAGTGGATATCAAAAGCCAAAATTATCGAGTAAGAAGAATAATCAAGAAAAAATGTCTTAAAAAGTAGTAAAAAGTTAGGGAAACTATATAAATTAAATAGTTGGTAAACACCAATAAACATCAATGTATGATAAGCTTCAAAACACTTATCCCATAATACATCTCATGCTCAATACAACTTGAGTGGGCCTAATGGTTGAGAGCATGTGTTTCCTCCAAAGAGGTCACAGGTTCAAAACTAGAGGGGGTAGAGTATGTATGCCTTGCTAGACTTAGTAGTCAAATCACTTGGGCGAAGGTGGGTCCCTTGTCCCGCAAACAAGGGGGTCTCATACACCAATTTGACTTGGGTAGAGGTGGGTCCCTTGTCGCACAAACAAGGGGGTCTCATACACCAATGTGGTGTCTGGCTTGGTCGTATCAAAATAGTCCTCATACATGACTAGAGGAGAGGTGGGTCCCTTGTCCAACAAACAAGGGGGTCTCATACACAAATGTGGTGTCTGGCTTGGTCGTATCAAAATACTACTCGTACATGACTAGAGGAATCGGTTGTATAAAGATACTACTCATACATGACTAGAGGAGAGATGGGTTCCTTGTCCCACAAACAAGGGAGTCTCATACACCAATGTGGTTTCTGGCTTGATCGTATCAAAATACTGCTCATACATAACTAGAGGAATTGTGGAAAATGTCTCTTGAATCTTGATCAAGACCTCTCAAAATGGCTCCAAACTAATTGAAAACAAAAGATCCCAATAACAAATTGTTTACTCTGTTATTATTTATGCACAATAAGACATATTTTCTTAAGTTTATTTTCAACTCAAAGCATTTCAAACTTTCAAACTGTCCTGTAATTTATTTTTCTCGTTAATATAAAATATTTGTTTTATTTGCCATAAATGTATTTTGGAATTATTATTATTTTATCCCAATTTTCTACATTTGCAAAACATAGCGTAGTAAATGGTCGCAAGCAATGAAAGTAATTGTATGGAATTTGGTTGAAACTTCGAAAAATATATACATTCCTATATACTTTTTTGAGGAAGAAAAAGCATGATATATTCATAAAAGAAGTTTACATATTGCAAATGCAAGAAGCATTATGCAGAAACGTGGACCGAGCCACATACAAAAATACTCCAAAAGGAGTATCCAGAAAAGCCCTCAGACAAGGTAGCAGATAAAGGAATAAACCCCAGAAAATCTTCTTTAATACATCCCAAATAAAGCCCCAAAAGGCCAATATTGCCCCCCAGAAACAAGGCATCTCATCGATAAGGTGCAGAGGTGGCACCATTGCACCAAGCAGACAAGCATTTGAAGATAGGAAAAGAGAGCAACCAATGTTAGATCTGTCCGCCCAATACGAAAGGAGAGGCACGAAATGGGGAAGAGAGCAGCAAAAGTAGCCACTCCTTCCCCGCCCCCTCAAACTCTCCACCCGAATCAAACGAGAAACAGAGGAAGAAACATTGCCTTAATCATCCACATCTGCCTGCAGAAGAGGACCATCGAAATCATCCATAGAAGCGGCACGAAACAGAGTAGAGCGTCGCTGTTCCCTCAACGCTCCAGAGGATATGCCGCGGCCAGAACAATCCAAACTACCGCTGAGAAGGAGAAGACCCACTGGAGCAGAGGCATCACCGGGGGCAGAGGTGGCAAGAGAAGCCACCTTGCCCCCGCTTAGAGAAAACTAAAAGACCAGAAGATGAAACGAGCCTGCAAGACGAAAACCTCTCTGCTTGCCTCTCGCCGCTCGACTCAAGAGAGCCCGCACCTCATGCCGATCGTTGCTCGCCTTTGGAGAAGCGCTCGCTGCCTGTGGAGAAAACCTCGCTGTTCGCCGCTCTGGAGAAGCCCTCACTGCCTGTTGTTAACCGATCCCTGCTTCGGGAACTCTATCTGTCGTTGCCTCCCTGCTATCCGCTGTCGCTGCCTGCCTGTTTTCCACTGCCTCTGTCTGCTATGCTATCCGCTGCCCCTTGTCTGCTACGTCTACTATGCTATCCGTTTCCCCTGTCTGCTATCTCACTGCTTTACCTGCAAAAGCAAGAAAGACCTAGGAGCATCCAGTCGACATTCTTCGTTGAACCTGCAGAAAACCCCAAACAATAAATCCGGCAACAGAAACCCAGCAAATTGCGCCAAGGAAGAACCCTCGTAGCTCGCTGCTCGCTCGATAAAAACACCTCGCCGTTGTCTGGATTCTTCACTCAGTGCTGTCGCTTGAGCGAAAATGGACGCCCTGGTTCGCTGCTCGCCGCTCACCCTCAAAAAAACTAAAACTAGCTGTGATCTTGCCGTAGCACTGCACCCAAAACGTGAACACCTCGCCGTTGACTGGATTCTTCACTCAGTGTTGTCACCTGTGCGAAAATGGATGCTCTGGTTCGTTGCTTGCCGCTCCAGCTACTTCCCTCAAGAATCTCGCCCTCGAAATAGTCGTGTTCTTGTTGAAGCGTTGCATCGAGACTGAAAAACACCTCGCCATTGTCTGGATTCTTCCCTTAGTGTTGTCACCTGTGCGAAAAAGGACGCCCTGGTTCGCCACTCGCCGCTCCCTCTAGCTCGCCGCTCGCCCTCTAATAAACAAAAGTTTATACATCCATATACATTCCTATATACTTACTACAATAGAAATGGATAAAATCCCAATTTCATACATTTGTAAAGCATAGCATAGTAAAATCAAAGTCGTTATACAAAATTCGTTTGAAAATAGGAAAAGTATATACATTCCTATATACTGACTCTAGTAGAAATGGATAAAATTCCAAGTTTCTACATTTGCCCAAACATAACGTATTAAAGTCAAAGTTGTTGTACAAAATTCGTTTGAAACTCAAAAATTATATACATTCCAATACACTGACTACAATACTAATGGATAAAATAAAACAATGGATTACACCATCTCTAAGAATTCATTCACTAAAATTAGAGATCACCGAGGGGAAACCAGCTTGAGTTGGCAATGCGGCTTTATCATTCACACTTGTCCAGCTGAAAATGGATCAAGGGATTTAGGAATCCAGGGAAAACATTAGATTTAAAGGATTGAGCGAAAACATAAAAGAAGGGAGATGTTTTATTTGATTCCCGAGTGGTATTCATTTTCATTTAATCACTCCCCGAATCTATATACAATATATTGGCCAAATGATAATGACTTATCATCCTAAGAATCACACTCTCCTCCTCTGCCATCAACGACTCCACTAAATCTGCGACTGGCTCCACCACTACAACTTCCACCCATTGCTGGCTCTAGCACGCTCCCACGCCTCAAATCCACGACCTTCCCTTGGTCCCACACCACTTGTAACTCTGCCTCCAAATGATCTGCCCCACCTGTACAATTGCCAAATTCTCCACCCGCTCCACCCCCTACAAATATTTCCTTCAATGACTAGATCAACACCTCCACCACCTCCAATGCCACCACCTATATTACCTCCACCTCCCACACCTCCTGCGGCTCCTCTAGCTAACCCTCTATCACAAGCAAATCGTCCTCCTCCTCACCCTCCACAATTTGGGTTATATGGACTATCCACAACAGGCGTGGAAGAATCTACCGGATATAATTGTATGATTGCCCACAAATCCTTCACTCCATTGGCTCATAGGGGAGGGACTTGAATTCGAGCTAGTCGTCTTATTTGTAGCATCAGAGACTATCTAAAGATTTTTCATACAGTGATGTGTGGTTTGATGGTAAGTCTATTTGGGCGAAGCTCAAGAGACCGTGGTTCAAATCTCGTTGAGTACACTGACCTCGTGTGGTGGCAGCTAAGGGAATAGGTTTGCTCTTGCTAAAATCATAAGATCTTAGTATATTCGACTTGCAAGTAGTTGGATGTACTCTTGTTGTTATAGAGGAAGCTAGGAATAGGTTTGCTCTTGCTAAAATCATAAGATCTTAGTATATTCGACTTGCAAGTAGTTGGATGTACTCTTGTTGTTATAGAGGAAGCTAGGAATAAGTTTGCTCTTGCTAAAATCATAAGATCTTAGTGTATTCGACTTGCAAGTAGTTGGATGTACTCTTGTTGTTATAGAGGAAGCTACGAGGATTGATCTGGGTCTCCCAAAAAAAAATAAAAAATCTCTATTTACTGTTTGGAATATCACCACAAAAACTGGTGGACACAAAGTCCTCTTATCATCACACTAACACACAGTGGTGACCTAGTTCAAATGTTTGTCTTCGCACACTAACACACAGTGGTGACCTAGTTCAAATGTTTGTCTTCACTCTAGTGCGCATGCCTAGAAAAAACATCGAGTCATTTTGTCACTGTTTAGTGCCTGTTTAAAATTCAAAGTTGAAATGGGAGGGACTGTGTATTTGTTTAAACTTCAAATTTGAAATTGAAATTGGAGGGACTGGCTGTTGAGAGGTGATCCACTGAGAAGATATTCTGAGTCTTTAACTGCGGCAACGAGATGCTCTATGTAGGTCTATGTGATGGTCATCTGCAGAAGCATGGCAGCCAGATGCTCCATGGATGTTTATATTAATGGTCATTTCGCAGAACGAATGCCTCATGGATATATACCATCATGTTTATGTGGCATAGGCATGGCAACATGACGTTCCATGGATGTTTATATTGACGCGCCAAATGACCGTGGTGGTTGAATGCCTGTTAAGTCTTAATGACTCTGCAACCAAGTGAATAACGTTCGTGGTTGCCAATTTCCCAGTTCCCACTGCATACGGGTACAACCTATGTGAAGTGAAAAGACCGACCAGAGGAGGTTCTTAATTGTGAGTTTCCTAGACTTGCGCAGGGACGGCTGTTTGTGCTTCTCTAAACGGACGCCAACGGAGATGGAGAGGGCCCGTTAGCCATGTTCACAACGCCAAAGAACCTACAATTGAGATAAGCTCGATGGTTAAATCACAATAATCAACTCTCTGGTTTGGCACATGCACCATGGGTGATATGTGATGTGGACAACCAAATCCTCACCGATGTACAATGACGTCATTCCACATGGATGGTCAATTCATAGTGCGTGAATTGTCCGGTGGATGCCAAATCCCAGCCGTTGGAGGAAAAACACATCATTATATTTCCATAGATATTTTTCGCGATTATGTTTTTCTGTCATGAAAGTTATTGAAATTCTGGCCATATTTTGTAAAAATCTAGCTGGATTTTGTAAATCTAATTAAAATTGATAATTTTAAGTGTTTTGAAAGTTTTTGATGGTGTTGAATCCATTTCCACCATAAAAAACATGATTCAAACACTGCATCTCAATATTTTTAAAATTTATTTGTCCGGATTCCAGTGACTTTTGACCATCGAGGCAATTCCTCCACCTAGCTAGACAACTGCTTTTTCGTTATGATAGTGTAAATTTAATTAAAAGAAAATTTATTTTAAAGATGGTAAAATTTATCTTCACGTGTGTGAATTGGTTGCGATGGTTTTGTGAAAGGTAATTTTAGAGAGATTTAATTTTTTATTTTGATTTAATGGTAATTTTAAAATAATTTTAGATATAATTATGAAAATTAAATAATTTAATTTCTATGTAAATATTTTTCCCCATTCAAATTCTTCTTGCGTCAACCTATGGATACAACCCTTTTGACAATGATTGCATGCTTTTTTCTTCTTAACCAAATGAAATGGTCCCATGGATCCTTTTTTCTTTAGAAGTCATGGAATTTTTTTAGTTACAAATATAATTATGGAATTTTTTAAGAGAATATAACTATAGAAATTTTTAATTTCTAGAAAATAAAAATTCCAAAGACATTACTTTTAAAGGTTTTAAAATATATGTTCTTGAGTATATGTTAGTTAATGATAATGTATTTTTTTTAAAACATATTTTTTTAAGAAATATTATAGGTTTAAATTTTCACTTACTTTATTTTTAAAAGGGATATATGTAAATACCTATATGTTATAGTAATCTAAGAAATTATGAGAAACAAATTTTGTAACTCTCACATGTCAAGTAGTTAGGATAGGTAGTTACCTATCTCTAACTATTTCCTTGAAGATGAAGAAAGGAGAAGAAAATGAGATGTTTTCCGTGCTGATATGTATGGCGGGTACAAGAGCTAAGTCTGGTTAAGACCAGATAGCTGTGAATGATAAGACTATTAGTCTTACATGAAAGCATATTTCATGTGAGCAACAGCTGGAGGTGAGACTTTGGCTTGAAAATGAGTCTCATGATTGGGAGGAAACTTGACAACTTATAGTTGAAACTTGGTCCAAGAGGACAACAATAAATGCTATAGGGAACATATAAGTATCTTTATCTTGAAATATGAACCATGTTGTTTAAAATAGGAAACTTTGATTTTTCTTTTTAAATAGTTTGATATATTTCAGCAAAAGGTTTAAATTGTCTGTAGCAGTATTTCGGGCAAATGACTAATTAGCAAGAAAGTGCAAAACTTTAAAGAAAAATCCACAGTGGAATAAATTGTATAGAGATCAGAATTATGATATACCAAATTTTATGAACAGAAGTTATAAACTCTAGAAAGAATCCTAGTAAATAAGGATTTTGCTAGAAAACTTTCACAGTGAGAGAAAACTCAGTTCTAACAAGAATATAGTACTATCTACAGACAAACCGGATAGGAATTTACTATCATAGGGTCATATACTTTCGAACCCCTAGCAAGTAAAGAGACAAGTGGAAATAGTAGAGAATATTTTACGGTTTATTAAGTTAAGTTTCATTCCAAAAAGGGAACCGAAATAAAATCACTTTAAGAAAATTGGGTAGATCAGATACTAAATATTATATATCAAAGAAGTTCTACTGCGCAAGAAATAATAAAGAATATTAGAAACATTAACCAGTTAAGAATGGAAATGCGGGAAAATAAAACTAAAAGGCTTTATTTAGGAGAAAATGCAAAGGAACAACATATAATCGAACGCTCGTCGAGACATGGGTAAAAACCAAACTATACAACAATGAATTGCATAATATACTGGTGCGAAATACCAAAAACCCAATTAAAGATTAATAGTTTAACACCCTCAATACACTAAAGAAGGACGAGACAATTCAAAATAAAAACCCTATGCAAACTGAATCAACTATTAACATGCGCTAAGTAAAGAATTCGACATGCATTCAGATACATATAATAGATGATAAACAAATGTGTAAGACAGAGAGTAATTCGGCACAGTAAAGTTCTGTCAGAAAAGTCGAAAAAAACAAATACCATCCTTCCATGTCTGCTGGAGTTCAATAACATTAAGATTTCAAGGGAAAACTAGCAACCCATCTCGAGAATGCTACCCAAAAACTTATAATTAAACAAAAAAAAGTTGGCTTCATGAACAGAGCCGCGTATTATAGTGCTCTAGCATCCATATAATATATTTAGGAAGCATATACACAATAGTTGAAAGATTCCATGCATAACTCAAAGATTTAAACAAAAAAATGGACAAAGTCGAGACATTGAAACCCTCAAGGTCCTGAACTCTTCATTCCAAGAAAATTTCCAGAAAAGTTTTCCATATTACTCAGAGCTTGCATAGAGCACTAATATTGCAAATCCGCGGAGTGGAACCAGGTGGTAGGATCTTAACCCAAAATTTCCATTTATCTGCTGCTAGAAATCCTCGGCGAATCCTAGCCAACAGAAAACACATATTGTTAAGGGTTTAACAAACTTGAAACAACAACAAACAAAAAGATGAAAATTTACAGAGAAAACTTATATCCCATACCTAGAATGATAAATTGTGGGCGAAGCACCGGGGCCGACTCAGAAAACTATCCTCCAAACAAACAGCCACAACAAAATTATAACATAGCAAAGGATGTAACATCACCAATGAGAATAAGCAGAGAATAACCTGTCTGAAGCCCTGAAGTTGTGACCCTGAGCGGGGCAACTTTGCCAAATGGAACGAGAAATGCCAAATTCGCCCAAGGACGCGCCTGACAAATGAGATGAGGTGATCACTCTCAATCGTTCGATGGAGTTGAGCCTGATCGGACCACCGATGGGGTGACCATACCAAGACTGTGTTCAACAACTATTGAACATCCGGAAGGGTCCAGTAGTCTGCTCCCGCCAACTCTTGGAGTGGGAATCCAAGGTTTATAAGTTAGTACTTGAAGTCATTAAACTTGATTCGAATGTAATATGTATACCATAATGGCAATCAAATCAAATGTGCTTTGTTATGTGTAATATGTACTAGGTAGATGTCAAACAATGAACCATACATATCCTTATAAGTAATATGTACATCAATGCTTTAAGGATGAGCAATTTTTTTTATTTTGACTGTAATATCATTGCACTATGGTAATTATGTTTTTATTTAGAGTTGTGACAAACATCATTGTAACACCTCTTAGTGAAAAGTAAATGTTTAATTTACTTTTAGTGCAAAGGTAGACTTTGGGCTACGTGCAAGCCCTAGTATTATATGGAACCTCTATATAAATTGTGTGATAATTTATGAGTAGTAATTGGTTAAATAGTGATGACATAATGAGACTGTAAAAGATACAAAATAAAAACTAAATGCTAAAAATTAATGGCATAATGAGACTATAAAATATTTGAATTTCGACATAATGAAAACTAAATGTTGGTGTGTACCGAAATGAAAGCATAATTAAACTATGATATAATATGATTAACCTTGAAAACAACTTAGCTCCAGAATTTAAGGGATAGAAGCCCATCCCTGGAACACTACTAGTTAACGACTGTAGATATCAATCTATGAAAGGGGGTAGTTCCAGGCTGAAGAAACTTGGGCCAGATAACCTAGAACAAGTCCCTGAAAAGATTTTATATTCAAAAAATGACTTAAAAACATATATATATATATATATATATATATATATATATATATATATATATGTATATATATGTATATATGTATATATATATATATATATATATGTATATATATGTATATATATATATATATGTATATATATATATATATATATATATATATATATATATATATATATATATATATATATATGTATATATATATATATATAAACTATGCATATGATATAAATGTGAATAGGGTGATTTTTTTAAGAATACGTTCCTACTGGGTATGGAGAAGTTACTAATTAATAAATTGTTAGGAATATTATAGAACAGTGTGTCGAGTGCTCTATTATTAAGTTGAAAAGGAAAATTGTTATCCGAAATTTTGTATTACTTAAAGAAGCAGACAAGTTGGGTTTTGCGCAGAGATAGGACTGTGGAGGAAGGATGCGACTGCACCCCAAAGAATGGTTTACTAGGCTCCCTGGAGTCTTAAAATGGATAGGTTTGACCTCTTTTTGCTCTAGAACCATTTGGAAATATCAGTATGGGATGTGTTATACGTTTTTCTTCCTGTTTTTATCTTTTCCTTGGCTCTCTGGCATAGCTTTCTAGGTATGAATTTTAGGTTATGTTACAATTTTATATGGTCGGAATTATTCCATATTGTGATATTAATTGTCATTGCCATCATCATCCTTATCATATTTATACTATACATTCATACTCTCCATCTAGACGCCCACATTCTCACTGACCATATGCCGCCTGGTATTGATCCTATCTGGGATTTTTATACTGCACTCTCTTTTGGTATGTTCACTTTCTTGCATTTAAACTCTTTCATCCCATTCTAGCACCAATGGACCAACTCCATCATTATTCCTAGACCTTGTAAGAATTTTGGTTTTCGCATTTGCAACCTTTGGTTGACTTGCGTAGGATGCTACTGTTGTTGTTGCTGTATGGGTATGTAGGTCCTTCCACAGACTTATTTTCATGCCATCTCTCTGGTTTTTGTCTCTGTTTCATCGGTCCATTGGTATATGGGTCCTTCCTGGTTATATTCTGATGGTGTTTGTTTCGACACTGGCTTGGTATCCAACATAATTCTTGGAGCTGTGGAGTATTGCGGTTTCTCTTTTACATAGTTGTTCTTTTTCTGAATTTGGTGGTTCATCGATGCGGGGCTCACTCTGGTTTCTTTTTCCGACTACCAGATCTCAGACCTTTCTAGCGGTTGATAAAATTATCGGTGGGTTGGTGGCTTATTTTCCATCTAACAGCACATCTCATTTAAGGCGACGCGTCATCCAGATGCTTTTTCATGTGATCATTTACCTGCTCATCATTCCAAATCTTGTTGATTATTCCATTTGTCAGTCTCCTTTACATTTTCCTATTTTGGATGTCCATCTAACGACATCCTCTTCCTTTGCGGGCGATTTGTAAAATTCCTTACACGCTCTCTCTCCCTCGTTTTTAATGCATACTGGATCCCAAGGTACAATGTGTTCATTTCAAGTCACGCTTTCCTATTTTTCCCCTCTACTTCCCTACACCTTTTATTTACACTATTAGAGGGGTCTGGGTACTATCACTGTCCTTTCCAACACTTCACGGATCATGGCAGATCTGGAATCTGATGTGTCTGCAATGAGGCTCTCATCTGAGCCACTTTGAATGCTGAGATTCAGCAAATTGGCAATACTGGCCACGTCCGTCGTAGTGGCCCACACTCCCTTGATGCATGGTACACTATCCTAGGGGATGACATGGTGCCAGATGTCTCTCATTCGCCTCCTATTCCATAGGGTGGCGCGCATGAATTTTGTGGGCGACGTTCCAAGCATTGTTCTATCAAAACTATCCCTCCCCCTCCGACTCTAGCCTTGGATAATGTTGTTTTGTTGGATAATATTACCAACATCCAGAAACGGGCGCTCATCGACAAATGGTATTTTTCAGAAATGGATGACACTGAGATGTGAAATTGGGTCAAAAGGAACTGGAAAATGATGCTTGGATACTTTCCAACCATTGTTCACTTGCTGAAAGGCTGGTACAACTTTCATTTTCTCAGTCAGGAGGACTTGGAAAAAATCGATGCTATCCCATGGATTAATGGTAAGAGCTTCCTGGCTCTCCATCAATGGCATATTGGGTATAATCCACTGCATAACACGTCGAGGAGCAAGCTATTTTGGGTTAAAATACCTCGTTTGTGAATTAAGTTATGGACTAATCAAGCTTTAATGGATATTGGCAATGCCATCGAAAAATTTGTATATGTTGACCTGCGCTGTCTGGGGGAACAAGAAAAAAGAGTCACCTAGATACTCATCGAGCAAGAATATCGTGGGGATTTTCCGGACCACATAAAACTACACTGGGGTGACACCAATCTTCATCAAAGGCTGGACTACTGGGGGGTTCCCTTCAGATACTCATTCTGTCATCGTACTGGTCATCTATGGGTTTAATGTCCTCTTCGACCGGGTGGTCATTTGCATGGTATGAGATGTTATGATGGATCCACGGTGTCACACTCTGGCAAGAACCATCCAGGTTACAATGGGAATCATGGTTCTCCTCATTCGCATTAGACAGGTATGCCTCGAGGCCCTATTTCTAACAGACCTCATGCTTTTGTCTCTTCTATATATGTTTCTTCTCTAATTTCTGTTCCGTCATCCCCGATAATCTCTGCCAAATCTTATTTTCCAGTTCCGGATATGCCTATCCCCTACATCTGTCAACCCCCTCTGGAACCTGCCCCCTGTCAGGAAATACCTGCCCCATTTTTGGCTCCACATCCTTTTCACGACATTCCATCCACCTCACATATTTCATATGTTCCCTCTCTGTTACCCCTCCACCATCAATTTAAAGATAAAGGACCTAGACTTAGCATCACACCTCCTAATTCGCCTATAGCCTCGCCCACGAACTTTTTCGGGAGTGACCTGGTCTTCCTTTTACAAAGGAAGACATTGGATTTATGCACACTCACCATCCACAACCCATTTCATTCCACCTCTCCTCACATTAGCCCTACCTAGGCGAGAAACATTACCATCCAATGGAAACAAAATCGTGGTAGCCATCATTTTCGGGGATGACCCAAGCCTAAACCTTTTTCCTCCTTGATAGATCGTTTCCTAGTTGATGTACCTATTGCTGACATCCCTCCCTCACGGGCCCTTAGAGCAGGGATGCCCAAAAATGATCTCTCATGACTTTTATCATCTCACTAAATATTTGGGGTCTGGGGGCTGCCCCGCTGTTCTTTATTTTTGGAAAATGTTTCTGAATTGGTATATTTCTGCTACTGTTGTTGCGTGTCTCTCTGGTGGTCTGGTGGCCTTATGGGACCCCAGATGGATCAAGATTAAGGCCTACAAGTTCTTTGCGGGATTTTTTCTCAAAGGTAACATCCGCGGCTTGGGTGGTCGTGTTCATATTATGAACATATATGCTCCATACAAAGACAGGTTTGACTTTTGGGACAGGTTGATTATTTTTGGTATGATGAAGCTAGACTCGCTCATCATCGTTGGGGACCTAAATTGTACTATTGGACTGGATGAAGTATGGGGTCGCAGCAGGAAGATCGATCCCCTAGCTGGGATGATTCAAGATGTCATTCTTGTGCACAACTTTGTGGATATCTGCCTTGCGAAAATGGCTCCCACTTGGGATAATGACCGTACTAGCGCGGCTTATGTTGCTAAGAGATTGGATCACTTTTTGGTCCATGAATAGTTGTTGGGCCGAGTTGGTGATGTCCATGCTAATACCATCAGAAATTTTATATCCGATCATAGACCCATCTCACTGTAATGGAGGAAAATGGATATTCACATGGGCATTCCCTTCAAATTCAACATAACCTGGCTGGAGGATCTTTATTTAAATAAGCTGGTGTTGGATACTTGGGGTCGTAATTGTGTTATCGGACCTTCCCCCATGATTAACATTATTGAAAAACTTGACATCCTCCGTGGGAATGTCAAATCCTAGCAAAACAGAAATTCAGGGACCTACGAAAGGATCTCATTGACATTCAACGAGAACTAGATTCGATACTACCTATGATGTCCTCCAATTGTCTTTGTGCTACTACTCGGTCCCGTATTCAAGCCCTTGAGCTTAAGAAGAAGAAACTCCTCTCTATTGAGGAATCAACATGGAGGCTGAAAATTCGGGCTTTATGGCTTAAGGAGTGTGATCGCAACACAAAATTCTTCCATCACTATGTTAACCACCGTCGCAACATCAAAACTATATGGTAGATAAAAGGAGCTGACAGAAAAATTTTCCAAACTCAGGAAGAGATTAGTAACGCTGTTGTTCAACATTTTCAAGATGCATATGGCCATAACGAAAATATTATTGTTGAGGACCTCATTTGGGGCATAGATCCATATCTGATTATGTTTGATGAGGAGTCAAATGATGAATTTTATAAGGAAGTCACTGAGGGTGAATTACTTGGCATTCTAAAATCATTTAAGGGTGATAAAAGTCTGGGTCCGTACGGATGGACAATAGAACTCTTCACCCACTTTTTTAATCATTTCAAAGAAGACTTACTGGGCATGGTGGAGGAGTTGAGGACCACGGGTAACATTCATCATCATATCACCTCCACATATATTACTCTCATCCCGAAGCGCAATCCTTCCAATTGCTTCTCAGACTTCAGGCCTATATCACTCTACAATCTCATATACAAAATCATATCAAAGACCATTGTTGGCCGCATGCATTGCACCCTGTCTCGCCATATTTCTCTTGAACATCATGGTTTTCTCCAGGACAGGCTTATTCATGACGTTGTTGCAAATGCACAAGAGGGCATGCATACGATCCATACCAAGCATTTAAATGCTGCAATTTTACAAGTTGACCTTCAAAAGGGTTATGACTATCTGGATTGGGGTTTTCTCAGACTTGTTCTCATCAAAATTGGATTACGGCCCGTATGTGTAGATTGGATCATGGCGTGTGTAGACAATGTCAACTATGTTGTTATCATAAATGGATATCCATCAAAGTTCTTCTGGGCTGGTCGGTGTCTTCGCCAGGGATGCTTCCTTTCTCCATTACTTTTCATCTTGGCGATGGATGGATTGAGCTTGCACATTAAAAAGGCAGTTCAACTGGATCAATTCCAGCCTCTGATGATGGGAAGCAACATCATCATTTCACATAATTTCTTCGTCGACGATGTTCTCATCATGGGTATGCTATGTCGACTTGCTTGGTTATGTCTTTTTCACATTTTTAGAAGATTCGCAAATGCTACTGGCTTGCATATGAATGTTAATAAATCCATTTTATATCATGGACAATGTGACATGGATTCTATTGCATATATCAAAGGACTATTTGGCATTGAGGCAATGCTGATACAAAACGGTATGAAATACCTTGGATATCATATCAAACCATGTAGCTACAGAATTGCTAATTGGAAATGGATTGTTGATCGTTTTTTCAAAAAGATATCTGGGTGGGAATTTAGGTGCCTGTCTCTAGGGGGTTGGGTCATTCTCACCCAAGCAATGCTTTCTCATTTGGGGGTTTAATGGGCACATATTTTTTATATCTCTGCCTCTATTATAAACCGTCTAAATCGCATAATGACTAATTTTATCTGGGGGAGAGCCATGGCAAAAAAAAATACCACTTAGTCAAATTATCCAACATCACATTGCCAAAGGGAATGGGAAGATGGGGTATCATGGACCTCTGTCGGTTTGGGGGGTCTCTTCTAATCAAATCCCTTTGGAGGGGTATATTTGGATCTGGCACTTGGAGTAAGATCATCCAACACAAATATCTTAAGGATAAAGATTTCTTGTTTTGGTACTGAAAAGGCACCATTGGCATCAAACATGGATCGACTATCTGGCTTAGTTTTCTTGAAATTGCAAAAAACAAATATTCATCATCTTGCATGGAAGTTACAATCTGGCAACATAATCCTTATTGGTATAGATCCAATTCTGGGTGCTGGAATAGAATGTAACTTTTTTGAGAGGCTTATTCATTTCCTTAATGGACGTGGCATATATTTCTGGTGCCAAGTCATTGAACGTTGGCAGGGACCATGCCCCATATGGAAAAATGCACAAGAGATAGGTCTGTTTGGACAAAAGGGAATGGAATGGAACCAAATTATTTCTGGCATGAAACAACTCGGCATTTTCCGTATGGGAACACAAGATAAAATCATATGGATCGGGAAGATGGCATCAGATAATATAATTTCGATTGACACATATTTATCTCTCTGCAACTTGGATGCTTGTCAGGGTGAGCATCAAGTCTTATATGCATTCTGGAAATCCAAAATTCCATATAAAATTATCATCTTCACATGGTTGGTCTACCACAACAGAAATCTTATTTGGGAGAATCTACAGAAAAGGCAATGGCATGGTCCTGGTATGTGCTCCATTTGCAAAAGTGATGCTGAAAATAATAATCATATTTTTCTCCATTGTGAGTATACTGTATAGGCATGGAAAAAACTTTCAACTCTCATTGGTTTTCCTTATATACATCATGATTGCATTATGGATTATCTAAAATGGTGGAGTACTCAAAAAACTACATGGAGAGTCATCCCACGTTTCCTTTTCTGGGTGATTTGGAATTGGAGAAATAGGTATATTTTCCAAAATTCCACTGAAGATTTCTGCATGGTTTTTGAAACAATCATCACAAATCTTTCCATTCACTCCACACAATCCACATGCTCTAATAACATACTTCACAAACTAAACAACATGCAGTTCATATATCCTATGGGTTTTTTTGATGGGGCAACACAAAGAAATACCTGTGGTTGTGGATTTTGGAATTTTGGATTGCAATTTCCATTGATTTGTCATACAGGGTTTATTGGAATGGAGGTTGCGGCATCAACACCAGGGCAGAAGCCATGGCACTATGGGGCCTCTTATGGTTCAATAATTTCCTTGATATTCCCCACATACATCTGTATGGAGATTCAAAGATCGTCATAGACTAGGTCATGGGAAAAGCATCCATAAACAACCCCATGTTGCAGGGTTGGTTGGGGAGAATTGATCTATTATGGCAACATCTCGGTGACTCCATAATACAACATATTGGCAGAGAACAGAACAAGGAAGCTAATAGACTATCCAAAAAAGGACTGCATGGTAAGATCGGCAAATGGTACATGGAGGTAACATGGGAACATAATATTTTTGATGTGGGGAATTTTCCATCACCAGGATAACTTTTTCTCTTCTCACACTTTTTTTTGTAAAATTTTGTAAAATGTTCTCTTTTTTTCTTTTCTTAAATTCAACAACTGCCCAGCCATTTGAAAGGTCGATACTCGCATGATATTGCCTGAAAAGATAGTATGGGTTACATTCGGGACCTTGTCCTGAATTTTACCATTGCATACTTATATTTCTGAGTACTTGGCCTGTGTATATTGTATAGTTTTTATGCCTTTTTTTGGGGATGGGAACGCATTATATTCTCTCATACATTCCACGGTCAATGTTCTGATGTGAATGAACATTTCATGTATATTCTATACCAGATAATATAATATTATGCTTTTTTTTTTCCTTAAAGAAAAAGCAGACACGTTGAAGACCGTTGCTCAAGAAAATATGCTAAACATTTGTTAACCCTGTTAAATAATCGTATAAGAGCGCAAATTAACGAAATGAAATTCAACGAGAAGAACACTTAATGTTAGTACACCCTGCCCATATTTAATATTAAACATAGGGAATTCTTGCAAATGAGAGAAGCCACAGACGGATTTTTACATAATGCCTTCACGTCTCTTAAATCTCTTTGTAAATGATAGTTGTTGGGTATTTTTAAATGGGGAAAAATACCAAAAACCATTCAAGCAAATACCACAGAGGCAATGCTCTGTTTCCACTGTTCCAGAATCATTTGCAGAGAACCTCTTTCAAAAAGAATAACTCAGAACAGAGTATTACACAGTCATAAAATCATTTCAATTCATTAAAACAAAACACTGATACACATTCATCCTCTTTCACTCAGAGGGATTTACCAAAAACTTGCATTCAGCAAAAACAAAAAAAACTCTGTCTTTTCTCTCCACCTGAGAGTTCACTGTGCTGGGTTTACTGCTGTAAAACCCATTTTACATTCACTGCTGTAAAACTATTTTTACACATACTGCTGTAAAAATATTTTACACATACATCTGAGTGAAAACCCTTTTTTTTCACATTCCTGGGTTTTCACATTACAAAAAAAACGTATGCATTCTTTTCTTTTTGCGTTTCAATGCAAATCCAATTCATTAATAAAATCTATGCACTACTGTGCACTGTCTTCACCTGCTTCATGCGTGCTCTCCTGTTTTCTTCATTCGCACTGCTGTGCATAAACTTTTATTTCATTTTTTTTGCTCCACACCGAGCTCTCACACTACATACATACCTTTTTTATTATAATGAGAAAACTGGATTATTTGTGCACTGCTGTGCAACACTTCAACTCACTCCAGCTTCCGCTGCACTCCCATTTCACAATGGCCAACTCTTAAAAAAACATTACCACTCACAGAGCCATCACATACCATTACAATACAATATGGGCGCAGCCACACTACATAAAACTGCTGCACGTTACCATTATACTACAATCTAAAACTGCTACACATAGATTTATTTACGACTTATATAAAACATATATATAAAAAATATATATAAACCTATGCGCCCATACCCATATTAATGGGTCTTCACCAAAACAATACGACCAACCATTAAGAGCATTAACGCTTCCATCCTCGGCGGTCAGCGGAAAAGTCAAACACTCCACGCAATGCATTGATTTGATGCGGGTCGTATGCAGCTTCGGAGATCGACGGTGGAGGATGAAGAAGCAAATCGGACGGTGGAGATTGATATCGGAAGGCAGCTTGTTGCTGAGCTTTACCTCCCGATGGGTCAGAGTTGCCTACGTCAGGCGAGAGCCACGTGCCTGCACCAAAACTGATCGGAGGTCGATATACGGAAACTGCTTTTCGTTTGATAGCGGTGCGATATGTTTCTGGGCAGTTTTGTGGTTTTGCAGGCGGTTTTGGTTGATAGCGTACGGCAGCGTTGAAATTAGATTTCAACACTCCCCTTTAATTTCAACTGCTGGGCTTTCAATCTTACCCAAGCACTTCCTCACATGGAGGGATTCACTAACTGCTGTTACAAGAATATCTTCCTCACATAGAGGGGTTCACCAATCTTCCTCGCATAGAGGGATTCACCAACTGCTTCTACTGCAGTTCATAATCAAACAAAGTTGTCTTCCTCTTAATAGAGGGATTCACCTGAAACTGTGCTTAAGAGCACCTTCCTCATGACAGAGGGATTCACCATGTGACTGTGCTTAAGAGCACCTTCCTCATGACAGAGGGATCTACCAAACTATGCTAGAGAGCATCTTCCTCTGAACAGAGGGATTCACCAATGACTATGCTGAAAAGCATCATCCTCTTGATAGAGGGATTCACTAATGACAATGTGCTGAAAAGCACCTTCCTCGTTAACAGAGGGATTCAAACAGACACTGCTTTGCATGCAGTTTCAAAAACAAACAATCATTGCACTGCTGTGTGTGCAAACTCATTACACTGTTCTTTTATGCTGCTGCATATTCTCTACTGCACTGTTGTGCCATCTTCTTTACTGTGTCTATCCCACACCGCTGTGTCTACACTTGCACTGCTTCTGCACTTTTCAAAGACAAAATACTCTGTCCTTCTTGGAACAATTACGCTTTACTGCTGTAAGGAAAATTTCTTTTGCATGTGCTGTTGTTCGAAACTTCTTGCTGCTGCATTTTTCACATTTGCATTTCTGTGTGCTTCTCCTTCTTCACGATGGGAAAACTTTTCCTCAAGCTGCTACTGTCCATACACTTGCTGTTGTGTTGCTGCTGCAATTTGCACTGTGGCTGCCTTTTGTTTCATCATACTGCTGTGCCCATACTCTTGGCACTTCATTCTCCACAAAAAAAATAACACAGGCTGCTGCCTTTTCTCATGCACCTTTGCTTCACACAATCTTAGTCTTCATTTTTTTTACACAATGCACTACTGTGCAATTCCTTTGGCTTTCTGCTGCCACACACATTCTTATACATCCAGTGTGCATTAAAAATATGCTGTCCTTGTTTTTCTTTATGCGTTTCTTTGCATGTTGCATTGCATATGAAGAAAAATATTACATTTTTCACCGCTGTGTGAAAAATTTCATTGCATTCTCAGCCACTGGGCATTTACGCTCTGCTGCGTTTTGCCTTCTTCTCATTTTCTTCTCACTGGTTTGCATTTTCATTCCCAATGCAAAACATTTCATCTGCTGTGTATTATACTCACTCTGCTGTGAGTATATTCTCTCACATTACATAGAAGGAAACTACCTTCCATTGCCATGCAAAACTTCAAAACTGCTGTTCATTCTAATCCATGTGCTCCAAATTTTTTTTTCCAAACTGTTGTTTTATGTTCTGTCTTCCCACTACTGTGAGGGTTTCCATGCTTTGCATTTTTCTCTTATCTCGCTGCTGCTCTTTACATTTCAGCGCTGCCATCTTTTCTTCTTTATGCATTTCTATGCATATTGCATAAATACAAAGAAAAAACATTGCTGATTTCATCACTGCTGCATATTACCTTTTAGAGGGATTAACAAAGATTTCATTTGCAACTGCTGCGCTGCAATACATCCTCCATCAACAAATGACTGTTAATACAGTTCAGCAAACAAAAAAAAATTCAAGCTCCCCTTTAGTGTATGCTTGTCTTCTTTTGGCAAGTTTTCTCAAAACAAACTTAGATCAGCTGCGTTGCTTAAGGGGCTTTCACACTGTATTTCTTTTCTTCTCCATACTTGTGTAACTTTCTTCTTTTGCATGGGTCTAGCTTGTGTAAGAGCCCATGTCAAGTTACAGTCACGTGCCATATGCCCAATGTTATGACACTTAAAACATTCTACATTTTTCATGAATGACATTTCATGATTTCTTCTAAAATTGTTTCTTGGAGGTTGTCGGGGACCACAACATCTATCTCCATGAAATGCTCTACAGTCTTTTGCCATATGACCAAAGTTTGAACAAGAGTAACAATAACCATAAAATGAACTTTGGTACCTGTGAGATGGAGGTTTCCTTGATGCACTTCTGAAGCCTTGCTGCCTTGAGATCCTTTGATGATCACCATTGCCTCTTGCCTTTTTTCCGTCAGCTACATTTCTTCTTGGAGCAGGATTTCTTCTATTGCAGCCTTCATTTTTCTCCTTGTCTTTGCTGGAACTAGGAGCATCACCATCTCTTTCTGGCTTCTTCACATCTCCTTTGTTTAAAGCATCCTCATCCTTGTTTGAGGATTCACCTACATACCCAAGTCCTGATTTATCAAATGGAGATCTATGATAACTGAGCATGTCATCCAAAGCTTGAGAGCTCTTCATGATCTTGTTCATCCCTTCAACCTTCTTCCTGAGGAGGACAATCTCTTCTTCCAACTTTTCACATTCATTATTTTTCTTTGCTAGTTGTCCCTCAGTTTCTTCTTTGCTACAAGTAGCTTCAACTGCTACTATTTTGAAGGAGATAATATCAGTCTTCATTTTGGAGATTTCTTCATCTTTTGCTTGACTGCTCTTCACTTTCTTTTCAGCTCCTTGTGCCTGCTTCTTGGCTTCTTGTAGTTCGGACTTAAGGGAGGAGACCTCTACCTTGTACTGTCCAATCTCTTCCACAAGCTTGTTCACCCTCATTTGCCTTTGTTCAAGTTGGTTTGTCAAAACATCTGCCTGCTTCTTTGCACTATTCAGCTGATTTGTCATGGATATGACTTCTTCATGATGTTTCTTCTTGCATTGGTCAAGTTCCTTCTTAAGCTTGGCAAGCTCTTCATCCCTTTCTTTTACTTGAAGCTTGATGAGGTCAAGATTCTCATTCTCAGCTTCTATGATGGGTTCAGAATTTTCTTCTTGACTCATTGTCATGGTCAGTGCTCCCTTTGCATGAAGGTCATGCAGTCTGTCCCATATATCCTTTGCTGATGAATATTTTCCTAGATTTTTCTTCACTGAATCAGGGAGACCATCCAAAATAGTCTTTGTTGCTTGTGCATCATACTCCATGGATTCTTTATCCATCTTGCTGTCATCAATCACTGACTCCCAGACTTCAATCCCCTCAGACATTAGGAAAGCCCTCATCATTATTTCCCATACAACAAAGTTTCCATCAAACTTTGGAACCTCAAATACAATGCTTTCAAACAGATTGCCTTCTAGTTTAGTAGAGAAGGGAGACACATTTTTAGCAGGCTTGGAGGCTTTCTTCTTTGACCTTGCCATTCTTAACTATACTCCAAATTACTTGACTGTGTTTTTTTTAAAACAACTGACTGTTCCTTCAACAATAACTCAAAAACTTGAGAAATACCTGAATCCCTTTGGCTGAAACTTCACACTGCTGGAGAGGTTTGACTGCTGCAACAACACCTTCCTTCAGCTTCTTTGAGTCTTCAAAGAGCCTGGACTAGCTCTGATACCACTGTTGGGTATTTTTAAATGGGGAAAAATACCAAAAACCATTCAAGCAAATACCACAGAGGCAATGCTCTGTTTCCACTGTTCCAGAATCATTTGCAGAGAACCTCTTTCAAAAAGAATAACTCAGAATAGAGTATTACACAGTCATAAAATCATTTCAATTCATTAAAACAAAACACTGATACACATTCATCCTCTTTCACTCAGAGGGATCTACCAAAAACTTGCATTCCGCAAAAACAAAAAAAACTCTGTCTTTTCTCTCCACCTGAGAGTTCACTGTGCTGGGTTTACTGCTGTAAAACCCATTTTACATTCACTGCTGTAAAACTATTTTTACACATACTGCTGTAAAAATATTTTACACATACATCTGAGTGAAATCCCTTTTTTTTCACATTCCTGGGTTTTCACATTACAAAAAAAACGTATCCATTCTTTTCTTTTTGCGTTTCAATGCAAATCCAATTCATTAATAAAATCTATGCACTACTGTGCACTGTCTTCACCTGCTTCATGCGTGCTCTCCTGTTTTCTTCACTCGCACTGCTGTGCATAAACTTCTATTTCATTTTTTTTGCTCCACACCGAGCTCTCACACTACATACATACCTTTTTTATTATAATGAGAAAACTGGATTATTTGTGCACTGCTGTGCAACACTTCAACTCACTCCAGCTTCCGCTGCACTCCCATTTCACAATGGCCAACTCTTAAAAAAACATTACCACTCACAGAGCCATCACATACCATTACAATACAATATGGGTGCAGCCACATTACATAAAACTGTTGCACGTTACCATTATACTACAATCTAAAACTGCTACACATAGATTTATTTACGACTTATATAAAACATATATATAAAAAATATATATAAACCTATGCGCCCATACCCATATTAATGGGTCTTCACCAAAACAATATGACCAACCATTAAGAGCATTAACGCTTCCATCCTCGGCGGTCAGCGGAAAAGTCAAACACTCCACGCAATGCATTGATTTGATGCGGGTCGTATGCAGCTTCGGAGATCGACGGTGGAGGATGAAGAAGCAAATCGGACGGTGGAGATTGATATCGGAAGGCAGCTTGTTGCTGAGCTTTACCTCCCGATGGGTCAGAGTTGCCTACGTCAGGCGAGAGCCACGTGCCTGCACCAAAACTCATCGGAGGTCGATATACGGAAACTGCTTTTCATTTGATAGCGGTGCGATATGTTTCTGGGCAGTTTTGTGGTTTTGCAGGCGGTTTTGGTTGATAGCGTACGGCAGCGTTGAAATTAGATTTCAACAATAGTGAACTAAAACTCTTAAAATTATAAACATAAGGGAATCTCTTAATAACTACAACAAAACTAGTGTAAATAATTAAAACAAAACCTGTGTAGATATTCAACGTGATTATAATTAAATGCATCTCAGGGCTTGGCCAAGGCAAAGTGACCATAGCTAAAATTAAACTGTAAAATTAACGACCCTATGAGTCCAGTCATATTTTTTTTTAACAACACAATGACAAAGACCTTAGTTAATGAGTTAATTTTCAGCTCCACGAATACCTCGAGTAGCACGGGAAATCCAGAATGTTTAAACCGAAAAATGGAAAACCTTTGAAGTTGGACCCCAAAATGCAGTAAATAGAAGTTCTGCCTGCAAAATTTGAGATTGAAGCCCGATTAGACCATTAGACCGTTGGAAATTGGAAATGGTAATTACTCTCGTATACATGAAAGGCAGGTGCATTGACTTCTGGTACAGGAGGGGTTCGGTTGGCATTAGAAAAGGTTCGTCGATCTGGCAGAGTTTAAGGAAAATTCAGCCTTTCTTCCTGCAGTTTTTAAGCTGGAACCTCTCCTCGGGTACCAGTATTCTCATTGGATTCGACACCATCTCGTGCGCGCGGGGTATATCCTTTCCTCATCAGCTGGTTCTTTCTTTCCACAGGCAGGGTTTGTTCACTTGGGACAAGTTAATTAAGCAATGGACGGGTTCTGTCCCGGTCTGGAAAGAAGCGGAGGATCTGTTCTTGCCGCCTCTATTGCGTCCGCTTTGGGATTCGACAAAAGCTTCTTTAGGCAGTTTAGGAGTACAGCGATCGGGCACTCATGATCACTTGGTGTGGTGCTTAAAAGGATCCAATCAATCTTCAAATGTGAAGCTCATTTATGCAGATCTTATTTCATCTTCAACAAGAAGCTCCTTTCCGCTCTTTCCCTCTTGTTTCTGGAAGGCCTCTTGCCCCCTTAAAATGATCGTTTTCTCCTGGCTGCTATATTGGAATAAGAACCTCACTTGGGAAGTTCTACAGAGGAAAAATTGGCAGGGACCGAGCAGATGTTCCATGTGCTTCAACGATGCGGAATCAAATTTGCACCTGTTCTTTCAATGCTCCTCGTCACTCCAAATCTGGTATGAATTGTCTTTACAGTTTGGTTTCCCTCACATGTCTTTCTCTTTTGTTCAGGAAGCTTTTCTTTGGTGGAGTAGACAGTGCTCTTCGGGGAGATCGCTGTTCATTATTTCCTACTGATTCTTGTGGTTATGGGGGAATGCTCTTATCTTTCAACATTCCAAAGAGCCCTTTCAGGTTATTATTCAGAAGATTCTGGCCTTCTATGATTCGTATGCTCGGAAGACTGACTCTTCAGCTCCATGACTCCATGATGGTGTTTTCTAGTATGATGGCATCAGTGTATGTGTTTATCCATTGCTTTTGGCTATTGGTGTATTGATCCCTTTGTTTCCTTCTCCCTTTAGAAAGCTGTTTCCTTTTTCCAAAGTTCTATAATCTGCTGCATTCTTCGTTATCTTGGATCATATGTTATTTAGCTGGATGAACCTTTCAGGAACAAATCTTTGGACATTTTAGCTTATGCCCAATGGTCATCCTCTGCAAAACTCTCGGGAGTTTTGTCATAGCTCTCCCTTTTTGCCTTATGTTCTGTTATATGTCCTTTTATATCTAAATAGAGTTTTGTCATAGCTCTCCCTTTTTGCCTTATGTTCTGTTATATGTCCTTTTATATCTAAATATAAAAATACGCTGGTCATACGGTGGTTTTTTTTCCTCTGAAAAAAAAAGGTTGGCTAAATTTGGGAGGCAGTTAGCTCAGTGAATTCGAATGAATGAGTTTGATGTAAGTCATATTTTGGGAAAAGTCGTATTTAGAGTGTATGCATGTGAAGTTAATGTTGAGCTAGTTAATAAACCAAAAAGTATAAATACCCCTCACCTAGTTAACTGTAATAATCAAGTTTGGTTGATCAATAAAAGAACCACAACTCGGAAAATTTTAAGGATGAAAAATTATATTGAAGATAAAAAATATTGGCAAATTTCACTAGTCCATTATATGAAAATTATAAAATGTTTATTGATGTATTTGTAGAATTATTCAATTTTATAATGATTTTATATATGAAAATTATAAAATGTTTATTGATGTATTTGTAGAATTATTCAATTTTATAATGATTTTATATATAGTCTCCATTAGTGATTTTCAAGATAAAATAATTTTATATTGTAAAATTTAAACGAATTATTTTATAAAAAATGGAAATTACAAATCTTTTAAGTGGGAGAGACTACTGCCGAAGCTTGCTGATCCACACCATGTGAGAATTAAGTCATAGCGAGCGAGAATAAGAAATGTTTTTTTCCACCACCTCCTAGCAATATGATGTAGCTTATGGATTAAGCATTAGTCACAGCGAGCGAGAATAAGAAATGTTTTTTTCCACTGCTTCCTAGCAATATGCTGTAACTTATCAATTTTTCTTCATAGACGAAGCCCTGATTGCGTAGGCCATTATCATTGCTTTCTAGGGGATCTGAGTGGCCAAAGTTTTCAAACAAATATAAGTTTTTTTAAAGTCAATTTTGGTTCCAGGGTAAATGTTATTCGCAAAGTTTTTCTTTTTTTAAAAGGGTCATAGCGAAGGTTTAGTTAAAAAGATTTTATCTTAAAAGAATCGTCAAAAATTTGAAAGTTTTATTAAAAAAAAGGTTCTGTTTAATTTAAGATATAAGGAAGGTTTATTTGGGTTGAAGTTTAAAAAGAAAGGTGTATTTAAGTAAGGCATTTAAAGTGTGAATGTTTTATGACCCTAAAAAAAATAACGGTCCATTTTTTATTTTTATTTTTAAAAGAGAATTAAATTTTTATTTTTTTATTAAAAAGTGTGTTTAAAGGTTTACAAAAATTTATTTATGTGTAAATATTTTGTTGTTTGGTCCGGCATGACAATTTTTTGTGTGAAGATTGTGCCTTAAGGGATAGCATATTAAAAATCATATTTTTTTCAAGGGCGATATGGAATATAGTCTCATGCAACTAGGAAGGCAACTATAAGACAGATGAAAGACAATAGTCAAGGGTCGCAAAGTGCGACTGAAGAAGATTAATAAAATGAATTGAAAAGAAGAGGCATATATCGTTATCATGTTTAGAGAGGTTCAAGCCGCAGTCGATGAACTAAAAGTCTAGCAGAAGACAAAGAAGAAGTCGAGGTTGATTGGTGTAGCTTTGATATGCTACCACCTCCTATGTTTACTAGTGATTATTTTGAATTTTGGGTTATCAAAATGCTAACTTTTCTTCGAGCTAAAGTGTTAACCGAGTACTAATGTAATAACCCATATGATGAAGTATGCGATGCTTTAGCATTTGATTTTATAAAATAGTGATTGAATGAGAGATTTTTGTGCAAGGTAGAAAAAGATACAACTTCCAAGGAGGCAAGGGATATCTTGGAAGGAGAATTTGGTGTAAAGGGGAGTGACATGCAACAACAAGATGTGTCACAATTTGCTGAGTCAGCCGTAGATATGAGAGTAGATGAGCAAGAATATCAGAATACAATAGAGCTTGGAGAATCCCACTCAAAAGTGGATGATGGTCGTGAAGACTATAAAAGTGAAACCCATGATGCAGACATGAATATGGATGAAGAAGATGCAACAAATATTGCAGAGAGAGAATTTTAAGCCTCTGTGTGTGGACTAGAGCAAGAGTGTATAAATTCTCAAGGACTCCACTGTAACATGGATGGTGCAAATGATGGTGAATCTCACTATGATGAAACACATGTGGATGATCATTGCAAAGTGAGATGTGCATTGGTGAATCCAACTGCAGATGATAGGTTTGGAATTGTTAATGAGCACATGCATTCTCGGATATCCCACCATAGAGTGGATGAAAATTATGATAATGAAATTTGTAAAAGAGGGATTGATCGTGGCAATAAGTTAAGCACATATTTGATGAAGAATTGAAGATTGAAGTTGCCACTGTAGCAACAAGTTATGAATCAGTTGGAACTATTTATGAATCAATGTGTGAACAAGTAGCATCTGGGTTTGGCATATATAAAGCTATCAATAGAGAAACAAGTGGTTTGGTGGATCCAACAAATGAAATTGTGGATGTTAAATTTGATGAAGAACCATTAACTGGTGATGAGTGGTTGCACATGATGCAATAGAAAGAACATATTATATGTTGTCTTTTGGCGAGAGAAACCCACTTGTGGTTAGAAGCCTAGTGGAAGAAAACTTGTTTGCAATAGTAGAGGTTTGTAAAAGAGTGGAAAAGAAGGAAAAAGAAGGAAGAAGTAGAGAAATAATCTCTCACTAAATAACATAACAAAGATGTTTTTCACATTTTTTTGAATATGCATGTGTTCAAAATAGCATGGGAGAAGAAGTTAAAAACAAAGTTTCTAATAAGTTTGATGCATATTTGAAGCTCATTGAAGAAGGGATTCAAAATCCAATTCAACAAATTGATGAGAGTCTTAAAACAAAACCTAAAATAAAATAATTAAATGATGGTAAACCAAAAAAAGGAGCATGATTATGATTTTACATGTAAGCCTAATGATGATCATGAGTATGCAAACTACAGACAAACAACAAAAATACTTGATGATGAAAGTGAAGAGAAGGATATGGAAGTTTATGAAAACAAGGAAGAATGCATTAAAATTGTTTTTTAGAAATGAAGTCAAGAAGACATAAGATTTTGCTATCAAGAAATATGGCAAAAAGAAAGACGGGAATATGAAGCAAAAACAACAAAGGGAAGAAGACAGATTGAAGATGAAGAGTTGTGGCAAGCAATCCATAGTTGAATGAATCCTTGAAGAGGAACTTGTAGAAGACCAACTCAAATCAAATTCAAGACAAGTCAAAGAAGCATTACAGTAGAAAAAAGTAAATAAATATGGAGCCTATGGCAAGAACATGCAACAGAGAATGAAGTAATTTCGAGGATATATAATTTGGAAGAAGAGAAAAAGAAAATGAAAATTTTTAAAAGTTTTGATTTGTTGCAAGCCTAGCAAACATAGTTGAGTCATGATGAGTCATGTTTGAGTTATGTTGAGTCATATGGTCATAATTAAGAGGGAGTGTTGGAAATTGGAAATTGTAATTACTCCAACATACAAGAGTTGGCTAAATTTGAAGAGTTAGTTAACTGAGTCAAGTCGAGTGGGTTTGAGTTAAGTCATATTTTGGGAAAATTCAAATTCAGAGTGTGTGTACATGTGAAGTTATTTTGGGAAATTTACCAGAGGAAAAAGTTTAAATGCCCGTCACCAAGTTCATTGTAATAATCAAGTTTGGTTTATCAATATGTTGTACCTTGGAAGACAACCTTTGGCTGAGGAGAGGTCAAGACATTTATTAAAAACAATGAGGAAATAATTTTGTTGTCCCATTGTTTAAAACCCTAGAAAATATAATTATATAGATAGTGTTTCTTAGTCTTATATTGGAAAAACAATCTTTCAAAGTGGCCTTCTGATGATGAATACAATTTTAATGGTAATATAGTGAGAAAAGATAATGGAAAACTTTTAACAACATGCTGCTTAATGAAGAATCTTTTGTCATTAACTTTAGAAGAAATATGTAGTTAATATGGATGAAATGTAGAAAAGAGGAGTGCATAATTAAGGTTCTTTTAAATTTAACTCACAAGAATCAAATTTTGAAGAAATGTAAAGTTAAAGGCCAGCAACTTCATTACTTTGTTCTATAGAAGAAAAACATAAGATGAAAGATAATAAGAAACACATATCACGCTCAAAAGGTTTCTGGAATCACTTTTAAATCTTTATTCAAATGCACATGAAGATTGAGAATACAAATAGTTTATGCTTCTGAGGTCCAAAACATGAAACCTTCATTTCTCCTTCTGAATTGATTTTTATAAAAAAATTCAAAAAGGGACAATTATGAAACCGTTAACTACCAAAAATGCTAACCTCCTAAAATACTTTGAAATTTCTTGTTCTTTTGAGCATTACATTCTTCAAAGAAGAAAACATAAATATCTCATTTCATAAATACTGAAAAAGGCTACTGCGCGACAGGTGGCATCGGTTCAATGAGTAAGCTGGGACTTTGGTGTAGTTGAAGGTCCAACTTCTGCACTTGCTACTGTTGGTGACATCCATTCTCTGCATTTTTTCCAAATAGTTGTGTCTGAACATGGACTCTTGACAAACCTAGTATGTTCCATTCTGAAATTTGTAATCCTGTTGTATGTTGGCTTATCAACAAAAAGGGTTATCATTAACCACAATAGATGGAAATATCTATGTAAATAGTTCACAATTATTGTTACCTTAAGCACTGTTGTTTTCTCATGAGTAGAACTAATTTTTCTCTTGGCCTCCACCAGTAAATTCTTATAAGTCTCTCGGGGTTATAAATTCCCCTGCTGGTCCCAACATGAAGGCAAAAATTCTCTAGTTATCTTATCAAAATTAGTATTGAATTTCGTCACAACTTCTTTAACTTATATCAATTTTGTCTCTGTTGTCTTCCTGTATAAGTTTTTCACAATCATTTTATCTATTTCCAAGACGTACCCAGTTTTGTCTTCAACTCCTAATTCCCTTAACTACTCTAAAGATCTTGAGTTAAGGAAATCAATCATTTTCTTAGCAAACTGATCTCTCTGCTGTAACTTTTTCTTGTTGGAAGTAATTAAATTTTCTAAGTCTTTGACAATAGTTTTCTCCTCTACAACTATAGATAAGAATTCCCAAAATATTCTTTACACTATGAATTATATCGTTCCATAGAATCTCCCTTTCTTGAATAAGGGACATATTTCCCTTCACTTTTTCCTTCAGTTAAGGAAATAAATCATTTTCTTAGCAAACTGATCTCTCTGCTGTAACGTTTGCTTGTTGGAAGTAATTAAATTTTCTAAGTCTCTGGCAATAGTCTTCTCCTCTACAACTATAGATAAGAAATCCCAAAATATTCTTTACACTATGAATTATATCGTTCCATAGAATCTCTCTTGCTTGAATAAGGGACATATTTCCCTTCACTTTTTCCATCAATTCTTTCATCTCTTATGAAGTAGTCTGAAAGTCATTTCTATACTTCAAATTGCTTTCTTGGGACATTGCCAACTCCCTTTCAGTGGCCTTTATAATTTTCAGAGCATTACCATAATCTCTCTGAAATTTATTTATTTCATTTTCGGATATTTGCAGTTCGGTCATTACTCTGGTTAATTTGTCAGTTGGGTCTTTAGAATTTGGCTGTAATAGAATAGTACAAACATGAGAGTCAATTTTATGTTGTAAAACATAATTCATCTCCTTCAGCTTGGAAATTTCATCATTTCTTTGTAAAAGCTCACTTGTCAAAGTTTCCTTTTCTTTTTCTATCTGTGCTACTTCTGAAGCCATATGATGTTCCATAGAAGGTAACTTCAATTTCTTTCTAAGCACCTGAATCTCTTTTTCATCTCCTTGCAAAAATTTCTTAACATCACTTCTATCTTTTGGATTCACACCAATTTTAACAATCAATTTCTTCAACTCCTCATTTTGAGTGGTCAAAGCTCTGGATTTTTTTTAATAGTTTTAATTGATTGACCACTTTCTCTAACAACGCTTTAGCTTTGCTAGCAACCAAGGAATTTTGTTCAAATCACTATATATCAATTCTCCAGTTTGCCTATGTAAATTTATTTTGTGAGGCAGTGAGATCTCTCTAGAATTTACTGTCAAGTTGATAGTCTTGAAACCTGATGAGGAAGATACAATCAAAGTAGAGGGGTGAGAGAAAAATAATTTTAGTTGATTTCTCTTAAATTCCATGGCAGAAAGAAATCTAGTTTGGTAATTTGAAATGGACCGATCTTCTAATTGAGACTTTGTGTTTTCTTTGAATTTTCTGTTCCTTTCTTCAATTTGAGAATATAATTGTTTTATAATTGGAACAAAGCTTTGAGCAGCCTCTTGTGGAACAAGAGAATAAGGTGTGAAAATAAATTCCCCCAATTGCAATTGGAAACCTACTACTGGTGAAGAACTGCCCCCTTAGACAACTTCTTCTAAATAAATAATATCTTCACTTCTTCTTTTCAAATTATTTTTCCTTGGATGGGGAGTTTCAACCTCTATCCCTCCTCGCAGACTGGTTTGTCCTCCATTTTCTAGCTTCTCAACATCTTCTCGAGGCTCATGTACATAGGGAGTATAGGAATTCTCAACATTTTTGTTTCAAATAATATGGTTTGGGTCATATGCCCATTTCTCACCCAGCTGAAAATTCATATCTTCAAGAATTTTCCATACTTCTCCTATGGTCTGCTTCTTATTTACAACAAAAAGGTCCAACTGCCGTTGACAATTTAAATAAATGCCCCTTATTTGCTGGAACAAAATGTACTTAATCAAGATTAAAACTTTTTCTCATAAATTATAATGAAAATAATCTTATAGGACCAAATGTGGGTAGTCTGTAGGGGGGGACTTCTACTCCATATAATCTGATTTCTACATAATCTTCAAATAAGAACCAATCACCTACTTTGACATCTTTATTGAGTTGAAGAAAAAACTAGGCCTGTGGTAGTATACAAGGTGAAGGAGAGTTGTTTATGATTGAATAGGAAACTGGTAAAAAAGATTTGGTGAAATACATCAACCCCTCATTATTTGCATTACTTCTTACAACATCTATATAAAACACCACTGACTTCTTATTCTTATGAGGATCCACGATATTTAATCCCAGGATCATAAATATTTCAACATTAGATATAAAAAGAGATAAGTAACCAAAGAGGGAAATTTGAAACATCCAATGAGGGAAAGATCTGTTAATTGAGAATTGACCATCTATACCCAAAAAGTAGGTACGTCAAAAACTATTTCATGATTCATCATCAAATTGAACATTCCCAGGAAGCTCTGTTAATAACAGTTGTGTCTTCTCATCTCAAATTATTGGCCATAATTTGAATAATAGGTTTGACCTCCTGAGCAAAAGTATCCAATGGAAAATGAGTGGGTTCCAAAGGCAAATGCTTCTTAGCGGGCATTAAAAATAAATTTAGTTAAGCATAATTTGATCTAGATAGATTTTGAAAGGAAGACAATAGGATTTTCTCTGATAAAGAAGTATAGGAATTTGAAGAAGGAAAACATGATGCTTGTTGAATCAAAAGGGAACACACTTGGAAGATATTTTCCCCCAATTTGTTCATGACAAAACATTTCTATGGATAGAAGACAGATTTTGGGTTGTGTTATATTCTTTCCACGACTAGCTAGCGTAGTTAACTGGGGGGTTAGAAGGGGGCAAAGCCCCCCCTTCATTGTGCCAATTGCGTAGCGGGGGGAGGGGTCACAGGGGGTTTCGGGGTGTAGGTAACCCCACTCTATGGGGTTCGGGGCAGCGCCCTGGAAAATTTGTTTTTGGACCTATATTAGGTTGGGCGGACCTACCCATGGTTTTGTGCATGATTTTTCGCACATGGTTTTGGATGCGATGATTTTCGGTCCATGGTTTTGGACGCAATGGTTTTCGGTCCATGGTATTGGATGCTTCGACATGTATAAATATGTATTGTAACATTGAAAGGAACATAATAAAAAATCAAGCTGGTAGTCCCAGTTTTGGGATCCAGGGGAAAATCTCTATGTTTATGTGTTTTATGTGTCATGCTCTGGCATTGTTTATTTCCTGTGTTTTAGAATTCAAATGCAGGTAATTTCTGTACGGGGTTAAAACCTACATTTGGTATCAGAGTTTTTTTTTGGCTTCAAGGGGATGCCTTTGTTTTTGAGGGGTTTCACTCAGGCATGTGGCAGACCCTGTTCAGTGGAAGATCTGCGAGATCAATTCTGGTGGTGAAAGAAGATGGCGAGCAGTGGAAAGATAGAGATCGAGAAATTTAATGGTTAGAGTTTTGAGTTGTGGAAACTCAAGATGGAGGATCTGTTGGTGGATAAAGATCAATGGATCGCGGTAGATCTTGGTACTAAACCAACGAGAGTGTCCAATGAAGAATGGAAGAAGTTGGATCAGAAGACAAAGAGCACAATACGATTGTGTGTCTCAGATTCAGTATCGCTGAATGTATCAGGGGAAGCTACAAAGAAGGCTTTGTGGGAAAAGTTAGGGACTTTGTACCAATCTAAGTCTCTGGTGAATAAACTGTTCCTACAGAAAGAGTTGTATAACCTGAGGATGAAAGATGGGACTCTGTGACAGAACACTGAACGCATTTAATACTGTGGTAAGTCAGTGATTATCTATTGATATTAAAATTTCAGATGAAGATAAGTGCATTAGTTTGTTGTGTTCTCTACCAGATTTGTGGGATAGTATGGTTATTGCAATAGGTAGCAATACAACTACCTTGCAGTTTGATGAAATAGTCTCATCCTTGCTGATGGAGGAGATGAGACAGAAAAATATGGAGATCCAGAATGGTGATGCCTTGTCTGTACGAGGACGGTCCCAGAACAAAAACAAAAATAAGTCATCGAGTGGGAGATCTAAATCTAGAGGGAGATCTATATCTCCAGGAAAACCTATAAAGGTGGTGTGCTCGAAATGCGGAAAGGAAGCGCACTACAAAAGGGATTGTAAATCTAAATCTCCTGATAAAGGAAAGGGATCTGATGATGCTCCTTCTGCAGAGGCAAAAACCACCTCAGATGAAGGTGGGGATTTGTACTTGGCTTCTTCATGTACACTTGTAGATCATGAGGCATGGTTGATTGACTCGGGTGCATCCTTTCACTTCACTCCCCATAGAGAGTGGTTTTGCGAGTATGAGAAATATGATGGTGGTGATGTCTTCTTGGGGGATGACAGGAAGGCTAGAATCGTTGGTCGCAGAAAATTAAAGTTGAAGTTGCAAGGTGGAAGGGTTAGAACACTTCTAGGTGTTCTGCATATTCCTGCATTGGCCAAAAATCTGATTTCTGTAAGCAAGCTGGATAATGCAGGTGTAAAAATAGTGTTCGAGAAGGATACCTACAAGATGGTTCGGGGAGCACTGGTATTGATGCGGGGAGTTTGGATTGGAACTCTGTATAAGCTGCAATGTAGAACTCTTGTTGATGGGTGCAACAGCTTTGTGGTTCCTGTAAGTGGAACAGAAAATCTAGTGGTCTCTGGAGAGAAGACCATGTTGTGGCATCAAAGGCTTGGACATGTTAGAGAGAAGGGCCTTCGAATACTTCAAGGTAAAGGTATGGTAGAAGGTATGAGTAATAGCTCTTTGGATTTTGATTTCTGTGAAAATTGTGTATATGGGAAGTAGAATCGGGTGAGTTTCCCCTCTGGTGGTAAGAGGGTGAAACATATATTAGAACTTGTGCATAGTGGTGTGTTTGGACCTGTGAAGGTTCCATCACTAGGTAAGTATGTGTACTATGTATCATTTATAGATGACTTCTCAAGGAATACATGGATATATTTCCTTAACAAGAAATTTGAAGTCTTTGATAGGTTTAAAGAATTTAAGGATTTGGTGGAAAACCAGACAGAGAAGAAGATAAAGGTGTTGAGGACAGATAACAGTGGAGAGTTTTGCAGCAAGGAATTTGAAGAATTCTATAAGAATTGTGGTATAGCACGACAGAAGACTACTCCATATACACCTCAAAAAAATGGAGTTGCAGAAAGAATAAACAAGACGTTGATGGAAAGGGAAAGAAGCATGCTCAATGGTGCTAGGTTACGACAAGAATTCTGGGCAGAGGCAGTGGAGACTGCATGTTACCTGGTCAACATATCACCTTCATCAGCATTGGAGGATAAGACTCCACAAGAGGTATGGACTGGTAAGAAACCCTCTTTTTCACATTTGAGGGTATTTGGATGTGATGCATATGTACATGTTCCAAAGGAGAAAAGAATAGAGTTGGATAGTGTTATAGACATTTTTGTGCCTTACAGCTATAAGCATGAAATGTCCATAATTCAAGGGATCCAAAGTCCCTAAAGATGTTGTTACAGCTCCTAAAGGAACAAGGTCAACCAATGACAGCTTCTCCCAGAAGTTCTCCACCAAAAACCACTCAGAAACAGTCAATTCAAGATCAATTCAGAGGCTCCACTAGCTGCATGCGTTCAAATGCAGAAGTGATACTAGCTAGGTGCACTGCAATGCAGGTGGAAGCACTACCAGGGTGCGCTGAGTGGGCAATGATAAATGGCAAGCTCATTCAACGAGGTGGAAAGACCCTGGAAGCTTCCAGAATCTTCTCCAATGACACTTGCCTCAATGAATTCGACTAGTGATGAGTAAGAGGTTCTCAACCTCCAAGTGGAAGCAAGAACTGACAGAGAGAAGCCACAAGTCAAAACATAAGCTGACTCAACCTCTCTGCTTACATCTATATATGGATCTCTCACCCAGAGGTTCAGAGGCTGGAATTTTGTACTTTGTAGAGAACTGCTCTTGGTTTGAGATTGAGATTAGTACATTGGGTGATTTATGCTTTGTTGGAGGAGAGGAAGGGATTCCTTTGCTGGGAGGTAGATGCTGGATCGGAACTCACTTGGTTGTATCTCCTCTTGGACTTTATTATCATATCAATAAACTATTTGAGTTTCTCCTACATGCTGTGTACCAATGATGTTTTGTTATGCTTACATGTTTAGCTTAATCTTATCTTGAGCTTTTTATGAATGTATATCTGTATCTTTGTGTAGTTTCTCTCTCTTGTTATCTTGCAGGAATTCGGTGAAGCTGGGCCGGTAAAGGAGCAGGAAGTTGGGAGCTACTGAAGAGAGGAGTGATTTGGATCGACAAACTAGCGAAAGACACAGGTTAGTTAGATCCTTCTTCCTCATTTACATTTCATAAAGAAGAATACTCAATTAGTTTACTTCGTTTGTTGCTAAGGCACTATCACACCTTAGAGTGGGATAGGGGCATTCCGAATTGGATACTTTTCCCAACAACAAATTGGTGACTCCGCTGGGGAGAGTATATTGTTAGTTTATTTGTGTTTCTATTGTTGTTCTTCTCATAAACGCAGGAGTGCCGAATCAAAATGCATTTGCCATTTTCGAATGCAAAGTAGAGATCTGCCACTCTAGCCCACTCACTGGGCCTGTTTTTATGATCTGAACATCTGATCCACAAGTGCTGTAACAGCCCTCTGTGATAGATCTTAGTCCTCCTTTAAATCATCCTCCTAATTGTACTTGATTGATAGCTTTGATCCGGCCAAAAACTGTAGATTTAGCTGCAAACCGTGACCCAGAACCCAGAAACAACTCTCGCTTCTGCTTCAGCGCAGACTCTGTGAAGAGGTTCTGCATTTCAACGCAGGTCCTGTGAAGGATACCTGCGCTGAAGTTCAGTTTCTCTGTGCTGATGGTGCACTGATCAGCCTTTGCCTTGTGCAGCTGTGGTTCCCTGCTTCCTTTTTCTCAGTTTTATCTCTGTTTTTTGCAGCCTGTTATTAGTCAGTGTACCTATCTGAAACCCCTTTTCTTTGCCTCAATTCCACCTCAGTTGTATAAAGAAACTGTATTTTTTCTTTGTGTATTTGTTGCATCATTTGCAGTTTCCCATTACAAAAGTAAACTAGTCATACTGTCACCCTTAGATCTAGACCTGTCGTAAGTGTCGTTTTGATCTTAGGAGTGACTTTGTTTGCTGTTCACAGTTGATTGAGCTTTTACTTTTGTCGTTTGGTTTGAATTTATGCATTTCTAGTGTCGAAACAAGTAAACCATAAGGTGTCGTAATCGTCTTTTTGATTTTGAAAAAGGAACTTGTTTATGTTTTCACTTGAAATCGAATTCAAATTTGTACAATAGCTTTCTTTTTAGGCATCAATATTAAGAAAGCGAAAACAAATACATGCATATGTGCATTTGCATTTTGATAGTTTGCATGCTTTGATTTAGGAAAAGTGCATTACAGTGTGCTCTATGCTCTTTGAGAAAAGTTTGTGTCTTCATTTTCCCCTTGTAGCTAGGATTTTCATTGTTGAAAAGATATAAAAGCTTGCTTATCATCTTTAGACTGCATTTAGGAATTGTATCATACATCTCGTGGTGATCCAAAAAGGCAAACTTCTAAGAAAGATCAACCTAAAATAAATTGAATGAACTTAACAACGCTTTGCAACTTAACGCGCAACATAGAGGTCTAGGCTAGAGACGTGTTCCGGCGTCGTAAAACCTTGTGACTGTTGATCTCGCTGATGGTTGGGTGATTCCTCCTGAGAGACGGTAGCGCCAGTACGGATTGTGCTCCCACGTACCGTCGAGTATATATTGGGAGACCCCTATAGGCATAAAACCTTTATCCTTAGGAAGCCGTGTCGACCGCCCTACTGATCGCAATGCACTGAACACAACATTCGGGAAGATTGACCGCCCGTACCTTAAAAAGTATTCTGTGGTTTTGCGAAAAGTTTAGCACACCCTCTACCTAGAACTCCAGAGCAGTTCCTTTTCTCCTTTTTCAGACTCTATAACGGAAAAAGTCCATCCGATCATTTGTCACTTCGGGCTCGTTAATACATCGAAGGAGACTAGAGTCATCTTTAGCTTTTTCTCGACTCTTTAAAACTGAAAAAGCAAGTTGTGTCTAAAGCGTCGTTAAAATTTATTTTAAACGGAACAATCACCCCTGTTTCCTGCGTTGATCTTTAGGTTGAGAAAATGGAACCCACCAACCAAGGAATTCCCCTTGGTGGAAATCCTAGTCCCTTCTCCTCTTGGGGAGATGTTGGTGCGCCCCATATGGCCACATTGTCGCTTCCAGGACTGACAATTGGCTGCCGGTCTGGGTCTTCTCAACCAATGTCGTTCAGAACACCACTATTCCCAAACAGTCGAATCAACAGTTAGACCAGTCCAGGGTTGCCCACCAGCCTTCTACTTCCTCTAATTCTTCCTCTCCTCCTTCCTCTTTGTTTGACGGAACTGGTAAAACAAAAAACCAAGTTCCTAAGGAGAAGAAGGAAAAGAAGAAGAAAGAGAAGAAGAAGAAGGAGCCAAAAGTGACTGGGGGCAAACAAGTGTCGTCTGACAAAAATCCACACATAGAACTGACTAGGCCTAAATCGCCATGTGTCACATGCAAGGGAGACCACTTCCATAGAGATTGTCCCTGCATCCCTCGAATACTAAGGGACTGGTCTCCCCGTTTGCACAATCTGGTGGCATCAACCTCTGATAGCCATGTTGAATGCATACCGTTAACTAGCGAAAGTGAAGTCCTTGGACAAAAGGGAGAGCTAGATCCCCCTGTAGACTGTGCGAAGGCAATCATGCCATCCACCGTTGTCCCTTCTTAGACGAAGCGAAAAGAGTTTTGGATGATCGTCCGGTTTCACCGTTACGACTTCCTCCTGGATATAAAAAACTCTTGCCGAGTCCTTCGTTAGTTGCAAATCCAGCTGGCCCGCTCAAGTGGTCAGCTGAAGCGCCGGTCATTGAATATGAACCAGCTGAATCCATACCCGACGAAAGTCAAAAGGTCGAAGCGGTAGTTGACCCGGTCTTGCCTTCAGAGGATTTATCTTCGAATGATACAGTCACTGAAGAGGATAAAGATGACACCATCCAAATCCTCTTCATCAACACAGACTCCGACGAGCACGGGGGCACTCCCCCCATTCCTTTATCGCAGGAAGGAAGTTCGTCAGAGCGATACCCGGCCATTTACTCGGTCCCACCACCAAGCAACCTAGTTGTCTCCTTCGACTGGAACCAACTAGGCAGACCCCGTTTTCCAGCAAGCATACCATTCAGAATTATCGTCCAAATATACAGAATGGTCATGGCTGGCACCATCATTGATGAAGGGGCATCTGTGAGTATCCTTTCCTCCACTGCTTGGAAAGCGCTTGGTTCGCCAACGCTTTTTCCTGAAATGAGAAATCTGACATGCTTTTGATAAAGGAACCAGTCGACCTTTAGGGATCCTCCCCAATGTGCCTATCACATTGAAAGGGAAGACCGTTCAAATGAACGTGATGGCCGTTCAAGGACCCTTGGATTATAACGTACTCCTTGGACAAGACTATATATATTGCATGCGAGCCATCGTCTCCTCACTCTTTAGACTAATGTGTTTTCCGCACGAAGGAAGAGTGGTCAAGCTCGTGGACCAGCTTTCATTTCCCGAATCACGCATCGCAAATAGTCATATACCTTCCCTAAATGGTCTCTTCACGCAAGAAATGTCTCAACCCACGGTCCGTCCTCCCGATGAGCGCGAGTAATTCGGAAGGATAGGACTGAAACCCAGGGGGCATGCGTCCTGGTCTGCTTCGGCAGGAAAACTTTGGGTATAGGGTAGGTTTCTGCGGGAGAATATGACTAGTCTGTACCCCGTCCGTCTTGGAAGAGGGGTTATTCTAGAATAAGATTCTTTTGTCAAAGTTATGTGCTTGGCACTCGTTGTCACTCACCTTTGTCTATCTCGGTAGACATCGCCGAAGAAGTGTTTTGTTCGCTGCATTGATGAAACAATCTTTGGGTAACCTGAAAGAGGTAGGCCTCTCCTGGTAAAACAAATGTTTTATTGGACTAAGAAGGGGTAACCTTGAAATCATACTTTATGCCTGGGGGCATGCAAACCTTTTTGAGTGCAAGCAAGGGGCGACTATTTATTTTTTAAATTTTTAGGTCCTCCCTTTAAACCCGTAGGTCTAACCCTTTAAACTCGTAGGATTAGTCGTTTCCGAACTTGCACAACGAAAGGATGCGGGGCATAGCTTTAGTAAGGCGCAAGTTCCATAAAAAATGGCATCTTACATGAGACATTCTTATCATATGACTGGATTATTGAGCAGTTTTAGCACATAGTTCATGCTCGTTAAAAAATAAACATAAGATCGAGCAGTTTTAGCACATAGTTCATGCTCGTTAAAAAATAAACATAAGATCAAGCAGTTTTAACACATAGTTCATGCTCGTTAAAAAATAAACATAAGATCGAGCAGTTTTAGCACATAGTTCATGCTCGTTAAAAAATAAACATAAGACCGAGCAGTGTTTTTCCGCGTTTAAGCTCGTTAAAAAATGAACCACCCTCTGGTAAATAACCACTGTGAATGTAACATTATCAGCCATTAAAGCCTTGGTCTTGTTTGCACTGCCACCTCCACTTTTCCATTGGCAAATCATTCACCTCCATTTGATTGTTTACCCATTTTGAGGAAAAGCTGCGAAGAGTGATTTCACTAGCCATCCTTGTGACACTGTCGTGACTGGAAAATTCCAACCCTTACCTGGAATCAGCTGCTAACCCGTTTTATCACTCGTTCCTCAAAATACGAGTTTTCTTTAAGCTCTTTTCATCTGACTCGTAAAATATGAAAAGATTGCCGAGTTTTGGCCTTCCAGCTCGTTAAAGCGACCAGAAGTGCTATCCCTCCTCTAGATTTTAATCTTTTCGGACCTGAGGGATTATTGCACAAAAAGATCGAGCGCTTGTTTTGTTCGGCTCGTAAAAACTATCGAAAATTCATCCCTTCTGTATTGTTTTATACTTTTTCGGACTTAAGGGATTAGATGATGAAAAAGGACTTTCAGAGTTGACTTTAGGTACCTTTTCAGACTCTCTAAAAATGAAAAGGACCGAGTTATCTTTGTCATTAGACTCGTTAAAAACATTGAATAGCGACAAACTTGTCTTTAGACGAGAACGAGTTTCACTATCGCTAGGCTCGTTAAAACATAGCGATGGGTTTGCCCGAAGGGCAAATTATAGAACAAGCATATGTTATCCTCCTCAAGCTTGACAAAAATAAAGAGGTACTGGTCAGCAATGACTGGGGAAAAATTGGGAAGAAACTCAAAGAACTTTATTGGTAGCAAGTCGCTCTTGAACATGACACTTCCACTCCGTGCCTGAGTCGGGTTGGGTTGTTTCATTCACCGGTCACATCGCCATGGTCTCGCCATACCATCTGTTAGTGTCGGTCATGATGCCCTCCATTAGTAATCAAAAAAATCTTTGCATAAGCATAAGTAGGTGTCTCATCGATGTCAGTTTTGCATTCCATTAGGCATGCCATAAAACTGATGGAGGAGCTGGTCCTTGTTCCCTTCTCGGCTTTGCTGGATCAGGTCATATCAGTTAATGAACTTGTGTCACGCTTGTTTTTTTTTGTCTTGAAGTCCAAAGTCTTAGGTCTAGGGTTTCAGTCAAATGTCATTGCAAGATCATGAGTCAGAGGTCCATGGGTCCCCAGCAAGCCGGAAGGAGGTATGTAAATATGTTTCATTGATATTTTCATCAGGTACAGCTCATTTATACCTTGGATTTAAAAACCATGATTTTAAAGCCAAGGTCATGTCAATTTTGTAAAAAATAAGAAAATTTCAAAAAATTCTTCACAATGCCGGCAATAACCCTGGTCTCCTCGCCAGAGTCCATCAGATGGTCTACCTGCAAAAAGAACGGAGTTAAAGCACTCAAAAATTCAAATTCAGGACAAAAGTAAACTCAAAACAGTGTTAAAAGAAAGTGCCAAAACAAAACATTAGAAAGTGGGTTTGGTAAGTAAATTTTTCAAATTGGGCTTATAAAGAGTCAAATTCCCTCTAAAACACCCTCATTGTGCATCTAAGAGCTCGCAAAGAAGAGTGAGAGGGCGAAGAAGGCGAAAGGAGGCAAAGGGCAGCAAATTTGAACCATTTTCAGGTGCGCGACCTGTCAGAGGGCGTGCGCGACCTGTCCAAGCCTGTGCACGACCAGTCAGCCTGTCACTCACAGAACCACTTCAAATTTTCTTAAATCGCCCTCTTGCTTGCTAAATTGGTCGAGGTAGGGTCTATTAACCTGCTGGATGCTTGAAATATGAATGATGGGCTTGTGTTCATATATATTTGCTACCAAGGATGCAAAGAGAAATGGATTTTAGTTATGGCTTGTCAATGTAGGCATAGTGCTAGGGTTGGTGTTTTTTTCAAGGTTTTAAACTCCCATTTATTCCCTCCATTGTTTCCCATTAAATTCACAATTGTTATGATATGTCTCTATCTTATCTCATTTGCAAAGAGTATTAAATTTCCTATCTCCCAATTTCTAACCCTATCCCCCTCTCAAATACATTCCCAAAACCCTAATGCCCTCCACACAGCAAGAACAAAAAATAAACACAGCAAGGATTAAAAAATGTTGTGTAAAAAGAAAAGAGCAATATAATGGTAAAATAATAAAAAAAAAAAAAAAACAGAGGCAATATGGCTGTGTATAGCTATTACAAAACAGAGAAAAGATGGCTGTGTATATTCAAAACAAAAACAAAGAAATGCAGCTGTATATATTTATAAAAAGACATACTGCTCTGAATATTGTTTACAAAGGAATGTTGCTGTGTCTCCCAAAAGACAAAGTCCTGTTTTCCCTTTTATCCGTAATATCCCTGTTTAAATAAAATTCCTTTTCCCTTATGACCAAATGTAAAAGAAGCCTTGTTCCTCTATGACTAAATGTACATGAATCCCTTTGAAAATAGAGTTTACCTTATGATGTACATTAGAAGATAAAAAATCAAATGAACAACGCTGTCCCATACCCCTGTTGAAATGCATGTCCTTTCCATTTTTTATTCTCATACATGTTTTCCCTAATAAAAATATTTCTTTGCAAATGATTTCCCGATGATGTAGATGAGATTATATGCTTAACATTTTGTGAATTGTCCCTTGAAACTTCCCTGTTTTTACATATTTTCCATTCCCTATTTAAAAAAAAAAAAAGTCCCTCCCCTAACATTTCCTTCATGATTTTTCCCCCTTGAAAACAACATACTTCTCAGCATTTTTGCAGACAGGGCAACAGTTAACTTTGTCTATTTTCTCCACTTTGCTCAAAAGCACCATGTCAACCACTGAAACCTATGAGCAAGGTGATGACCGGTCTTCTTCCACAGAGGTTGAGGTACAACAGAGGCCTCGTAGGGGTGGCAAAGGTGGTGATCATAAGGGAGAAGAGCCCACATCTTTAGCAGAATTAGAGGCCTGCCCTTTGGCAGTGAATTGTTTCCGATACATGTCATGTTTGCAGTTTTGTGAGAGGCTTGCTCAGATCCAGCATCACAGGGAGTTGGCCCGCTTATTTGTTTTGCACCTTCATGATGGGCAGGTCACTCTTGCAGGGGTGAATTTTGTGCTATCTCCGGAGGTGATTTCAGAGGCTACCGGGATACCAGATGTGGGTGAAGTGTGGCCCAAGCATAAAATGCTGGATTATGTTTATTTTGAGCCATATGTCAGGCCAGCATTCATGAGCCACTTGTCGGGGGTCTTTCCTTTCAGATTCCTCCGGGGGGAGTATGCTCCGATCATGCGGCTTATCATGCATTACTTCACATGTGAGGGGATATTTTCACAGGTCTTCTCTTATCACATTCGCCTGTTGATGCACTTTACCCGAGTGAGGATGATGAACATCCCGGTTTTCTTCTTCCAGGACATTCAGAGGATGGTGTCCGTGTTTCAGAGGCGGTCCCCAGCTCAGCAGTATAGGAGTTTGTGCCATCATGGCCTCATCCAGCTCATTGTTTCCCATCAGTTGAGTCAGCAGGGCATTCCATGGGCAGACTTCATTTCTCATGAGTTCTTTACAGTGCCATCACAGCCACACCCAGAGCCAGAGGTCATTTATGAGGAGGGAGGTCCATCTCACCAGCCCGAGATCATTGTTCCGAGAGAGGTTGCTTCCTCACCTCAGGTCACCTACTAGAGAGGTCACAGGACCTTGTTTGCAGCAGCTCGACGAGTACTTTCTCCACAACAGGTGGAAGGGGTCTCGCCATCATCATCTACAGGTCAGCGAGTGTTATCTCCACACTAGGTGGAAGGGGCCTCGCGTTCTCCATCAGCAGTACGGGAGGGAAAACAGCCCATGACAGAGGAGGAGAGAGCCGGTGACACACAGGTTGACATCATTAATCTTGATGCTCGCTCCCCCACTTTAGATTTGCATGAGATCATCCGACAAAGAGAGGCGGAAAACCGCTTGTTACAGCAGAAGCTCGACATGGCCCAATGTACAATAAACTATCTTGAGCAGCGCAACAAGAAACTTGAGGATGAGAAAGAGTTGGATGAGCTGTGGAGGATTCGAAATGACCGAGTCATCAACCGTAGGAGGCCCGGTGACTTGCTGCCCAAGGAGAGGGAATCCATGCTTATCCGTGTGAAAGCACACTTGGAGAGGATGTTGGAGAAGGCCAACCAGGACAAGAGACTGCTACAGAACATGAAGAATCATTACTGGGCGAGGATGCATGTTTGCAAAGCAAAGATGAAGATATTCCAGAGGAGGTTGTCCGAGGCCCGCAAGAGGAAGAAGAAGACCAACACGCTCCGTATCTTGGCTGAGGCCTCTCTCACTCACCATGATACTCATTAGCATCCTCCTAGCAAAAAAACCAAGAAATTTTGAGAGTTTTGAAGCATTTTTGGCATTTTTGGGAATTTTACAGGTTTTGGCCATTTGACTGGTCTCACCCTGCGCGCGACCATACATGGGGGCAACTCAGAACGGGGAAAACTTTGCATTTTTAGAATTTTCATGCAAAAATACACTTGCCTATGGATGGGTTTCATATTTTATGGAGATTTGGGCTTCCAAAAGCTCAAAATACATGCAAATTTTGACTTTTTGCCCCTATTTTGAGTTGTAGAAAGCTGTCTTGGGAGGAATGACTTTTGGGGGGTCAAATCAACTCCAAATTCAAAAATTCCGGTGGGGTTGGAAAGTAGACTCGCAGACCTTTCCAACGAGCTATCTTGTGCCTAATTTTGACACATGAAAGGCCCTCAAACATAGCTGTGAATGTGCGCGACCAGTCAGAGTGATGTGCGCGACCTGTCAGGGAAATTTGCCTGTTTTGACCAGTTCGGCCAGCAAAACACTGTTTTCATCTTGGTTGACTTTTGAGGCATGTAAATGATGGATTTTTGTGTAATTTTCATGGCACTTAGATACTTTTATTCTCCTTGAACACTTCTAGAAGACTCTTTGATGTAAATGGTAATTATTTAATGCATGGATAGGTTTCCTAAGTTTTAGAGGCAAGTTGTTTTGACTGCCTATTATCTAGTGCTCAGTTTAGAATTAGTTGAAACAGCTCCTAGGAAGCTGAGCTCGACCCCTAGAGGTGGGGAAAGGAGTTAGATCTTCTATATTATGCCTTCTCTTGCTCATTTTCAGGGTTGGACTTTTGAGGGAGAAGCTCGAATTGTATATTTTACTTGTATCTCTGCAATTTGAGGAAAAGGAAGACCAGGGTTTTGCAGACATCGTTGGGATTCTTGTGGACTCTTGTGTTGATGGTGTGTTCTCTTATTGTAATTGCAAGTGTGTTTATGTGTTACATCTCTTTCTTTACTGCATCTTATTAAACAAATGAAGTGATAAAGTTTGAATTCATGCTTGCCATGCTCACCTTTCAAATTTGTTTAATGTTTATGTTTTCCACTGTCTAGAGAGGATTCAAAGTCATTGTTTGCCCTCTTTAGCTTCTGTTTTTTCTTCCTTGATCATCCATCTCAGCTAAAGGCATCAGCACAAACTCCTACCTTGCCCCAAAGACCCACCTGCAGAAACTGTGTCAAATCCCCGCACCCTAAAATTGCAGATCCTCAATTTGCCACCAAAAAAACCCCAAAAACCCCCAAATCAACCTTTTAATCAGTTTACTAGCCTAATATCAGTGTCACTGTATTGGTCATCTCTGTCCATTGAATATTTTACTGAGATTGACCGGAGAGAGCCTTCTCATACCCCGTAGGGCTAGCTACGAGGTGAAATGGTTTGATGTTGCCTTGAAGGTTTACCTTCCTCAGCCTAGGGTGAAATCTCAAGCGCTAACATAGTGGTGACCATACTGGGGAGAACAAACTTGTTTGTGTGTTGATGTGTTTGTTTCATAAGTCTTAGACGGAGCCTGAAGATACGCCAGGTAGCCTTCGAAAACGCTCTTGTTTTACATCAGCGTTAGTAGATAAACGCTGCTTCAGTCAATCTCTGTGAGCTTGTGAATACGACCACTTCATTTGCATTCTACCCCAGTACATGTATCAAGTTCAGATCTGATTGTTGATGGTGAACAACGATCAGACACTTGAAAGGCTGAAATCATTCACTGGCGACTCCTTTCACTGAAGAATCCAGCGATCAGTGTTTCATGGTGACTTCACTGCAGAGAGATCAGTAGCTTTGAGCTTTTCAAGATGGATCGGATCGCAAGAAGATATGCTCCCTTGAGCCGAGATCACATCCCCGGTTTTCCAAATAAGATTCCCAAGGTATATTGGTCAAGGAATCTTCCTATATTTAAAGATGATGGTAAGAAGGATGCTGCTCTACATCTAGTTAGATTTCATATGCATATTCGCAAATTCAAGGTCGATTTTCCTGAAGATTGCTTGATGAAGATATTCTTGGCCACTCTGGAAGGTACAGCTCAATCATGGTATGAAAGTTTGCTGCCTGCTTGTATTTACTCTTTAAAGGATTTTCATGCTATGTTCATTGAACGATATAAGGACTCTTATCCATCATTGAATTTAGTTCAAGACTGTTGCAAGCATGCCTATAGTTTTATTGAAAGCCTTGAGAAGTTTTATGAAGATGATAATTTCATGGATGAAGAGATCATGGAAGCATTGTATGAACATCCAATTCAGCAACATGAAGAGAATCTAATGGATACCCATCAAGATGATCAGGAAATTTTGCAGCAGAATCAAGATCAACAAGCTGAAGATGGTCATATGGCTGTAATTGATGAAAGAGAAGAGCTTGTTTCAGATCTACCCACAGAAGAAAACCAGGTTGCAGAATGTGATAATGTTAGGACAGCTACTTCAGTTCTAGATTCAGATTGTGGTGACCAAGAATACCTTGTGCCGAATCCTGAAAAGGAGAGTTTTGTTGTTGAGATCATGGACAAAGTTCTTGATCCAAATGTCCTTATGCCATTAGAACAAAGCCTGCATGAGGAGGTAATTCAGCCAGCTCATGAACATCAAGATGAGATCTTTGTTCAAGTAAGTGAAAACTCTTCTTTCAATCATAATTTGGATAGTTTGATTGCCATGTCATATGAAGATGATCAACAATGTTTCCAAGTTTCAGAAGATCAGGACTGTCATTCAGATTTTTCATGTTTTGAAATGTTATTTCAAGAAGATAAGACTTGTTTGAGCAAAGGGAAACAAAAAGCCTTATCTCCTTTGTCTGAAGAGGAGATAGATCATCTTTTGAAAGGTCATGCTACAACCCAAGCTAAAGCAAATCGGCAGTGTGCACATGGTCACGAAAGTGTTGGTGAAACTTCTTCCTCTTTTGAAAATGATGACAGTCTTGTAATTAATTTTATAGATCAGCAAAGAGATAATATTTTCTTTCATGAAGATAATGAGGCTGTCATGCTTGATGATCTTGAGGATTGTTTTCTGTTTAAGAATGATTTAGACCATGAAATTGAGGAATATAAGCTTGAGAGAGACAATATGTCAAAATTTCTCACGGTCAAGGAATTTATAGCCAACACTCATATGGCAGAAGCTTATACTTCTCTGTGCCTTCCTATCAATCAGCAGCCCACTGTTCTTTCAGATCAGAATGAAGCAAGTACTTATATTTTTGCAGCTGGATCTCCAAACAAGGTAGTGCTTCAGGATTATCAAGATCCCTTTGGCATTCTTCTGCAAGCATTAGAAAAGATAAATGTTGCATGGTTCATTATCATAAGCTTTGGTTTCAGTGGTTATTTTGAGTTGCCTACAGGTTCATCGTTTCGCCGGCTCGAGATAAGCGAGAGCAGAAGTTTGGTATGTAGCCATCTGCTGGATTGGTTACATTGGAAAGCTCATTATACATGATTGTACATGTTTCATTAGTATGCAGGTGGTTGTCATCATGATTCCAAATCTTGATGGATTGCTGCCGTTTTTCCAAAAGCTTTGTAAAGTTTTGTTTTAAGTCGGTGAGGAGTCATTTGTGTTTGGTCTGCTGAGTGAGTTTTTCAAGTTATTTCAGTTTGCCATCGAGTCGGTTTGAGTCAAGTTCCAGTTAAGTTTCAGTCAGTTTTCAGTCAAGTTTTCATTCAATAAATGAGTCAAATTCTTGTGTTGTTTGCCGAAATAATGACCCCATTGCCCAATGGTTGCAAGCACTGGTCTGCTCTCCCAGAGGTCTAAGGTTCTTGGCACCTCCAAGGAGCTACCATCCCCATTGGAGCCAATGTTAGTGTCAGTCATGATGCCCTCCATCAGTGATCAAAAAACTCTTTGCATATGCATAAGTAGGTGTCTCATCGATGTCAGTTTTTCATTCCATTAGGCATGCCATAAAACTGATGGAGGAGCTGGTCCTTGTTTCCTTCTCGGCTTTGCTGGATCAGGTCATATCAGTTAATGAACTTGTGTCACACTTGTTTTTTTTTGTCTTGAAGTCCAAAGTCTTAGGTCTAGGGTTTCAGTCAAATGTCATTGCAAGATCATGAGTCAGAGGTCCATGGGTCCCCAGCAAGCCGGAAGGAGGTATGTAAATATGTTTCATTGATATTTTCATCAGGTACAGCTCATTTATACCTCAGATTTAAAAACCATGTTTTTAAAGCCAAGGTCATGTCAATTTTGTAAAAAATAAGGAAATTTCAAAAAATTCTTCACAATGCCGGCAATAACCCTGGTCTCCTCGCCAGAGTCCATCAGATGGTCTACCTGCAAAAAGAACGGAGTTAAAGCACGCACTCAAAAAGTCAAATTCAGGACAAAAGTAAACTCAAAACAGTGTTAAAAGAAAGTGCCAAAACAAAACATTAGAAAGTGGGTTTGGTAAGTAAATTTTTCAAATTGGGCTTATAAAGAGTCAAATTCCCTCTAAAACACCATCATTGTGCATCTAAGAGCTCGCAAAGAAGAGTGAGAGGGCGAAGAAGGCGAAAGGAGGCAAAGGGCAGCAAATTTGAACCATTTTCAGGTGCGCGACCTGTTGGGCAGTGCGCGACCTATCAGGCGCCCCTCCGCAGTGCAAAAACTCAACGGGAGCGACCAGTCAGGTTGTGCACGACCTGTCCAAGCCTGTGTGCGACCAGTCAGCCTGTCACTCACAGAACCACTCCAAAGTTTCTCAAATCGCCCTCTTGCTTGCTAAATTGATCGAGGTAGGGTCTATTAACCTGCTGGATGCTTGAAATATGAATGATGGGCTTGTGTTCATATATATTTGCTACCAAGGATGCAAAGAGAAATGGATTTTAGTTATGGCTTGTCAATGTAGGCATAGTGTTAGGGTTGGTGTTTTTTTCATGGTTTTAAACTCCCATTTATTCCCTCCATTGTTTCCCATTAAATTCACAATTGTTGTGATATGTCTCTATCTTATCTCATTTGCAAAGAGTATTAAATTTCCTATCTCCCAATTTCTAACCCTATCCCCCTCTCAAATACATTCCCAATACCCTAATGTCCTCCACACAGCAAGAACAAAAAATAAACACAGCAAGGATTAAAAAATGTCGTGTAAAAAGAAAAGAGCAATATAATGGTAAAATAATAAAACAAAAAAAAAACAGAGGCAATATGGCTGTGTATAGCTATTACAAAACAGAGAAAAGATGGTTGTGTATATTCAAAACAAAAACAAAGAAATGCAGCTGTATATATTTATAAAAAGACATACTACTCTGAATATTGTTTAGAAAGGAATGTTGTTGTGTCTCCCAAAAGACAAAGTCCTGTTTTCCCTTTTATCCCTAATATCCCTGTTTAAATAAAATTCCTTTTCCCTTATGACCAAATGTAAAAGAAGCCTTGTTCCTCTATGACTAAATGTACATGAATCCCTTTGAAAACAGAGTTTACCTTATGAAGTACATTAGAAGACAAAAAATCAAATGAACAATGCTGTCCCATACCCCTGTTGAAATGCATGTCCTTTCCCTTTGTTATTCTCATACATGTTTTCCCTAATAAAAATATTTCTTTGCAAATGATTTCCCGATGATGTAGATGAGATTATATGCTTAACATTTTGTGAATTGTCCCTCGAAACTTCCCTGTTTTTACATATTTTCCATTCCCTATTTAAAAAAAAAAAAGTCCCTCCCCTAACATTTCCTTCATGATTTTTCCCCCTTGAAAATAGCATACTTCTCAGCATTTTTGCAGACAGGGCAGCAGTTAACTTTGTCTATTTTCTCCACTTTGCTCAAAAGCACCATGTCAACCACTGAAACCTATGAGAAAGGTGATGACCGGTCTTCTTCCACAGAGGTTGAGGTACATCAGAGGCCTCGTAGGGGTGGCAAAGGTGGTCATCATAAGAGAGAAGAGCCCACATCTTTAGCAGAATTACAGGCCTGCCCTTTGGCAGTGAATTGTTTCCGATACATGTCATGTTTGCAGTTTTGTGAGAGGCTTGCTCAGATCCAGCATCACAGGGAGTTGGCCCGCTTATTTGTTTTGCACCTTCATGATGGGCAGGTCACTCTTGCAGGGGTGAATTTTGTGCTATCTCCGGAGGTGATTTCAGAGGCTACCGGGATACCAGATGTGGGTGAAGTGTGGCCCAAGCGCAAAATGCTGGATTATGTTTATTTTGAGCCATATGTCAGGCCAGCATTCATGAGCCACTTGTCAGGGGTCTTTCCTTTCAGATTCCTCCGGGGGGAGTATCCTCCGATCATGCGGCTTATCATGCATTACTTCACATGTGAGGGGAGATTTTCACAGGTCTTCTCTTATCACATTCGCCTGTTGATGCACTTTACCCGAGTGAGGATGATGAACATCCCGGTTTTCTTCTTCCAGGACATTCAGAGGATGGTGTCCGTGTTTCAGAGGCGGTCCCCAGCTCAACAGTATAGGAGTTTGTGCCATCATGGCCTCATCCAGCTCATTGTTTCCCATCAGTTGAGTCAGCAGGGCATTCCATGGGCAGACTTCATTTCTCATGAGTTCTTTACAGTGCCATCACAGCCACACCCAGAGCCAGAGGTCATTTATGAGGAGGGAGGTCCATCTCACCAGCCCGAGATCATTGTTCCGAGAGAGGTTGCTTCCTCACCTCAGGTCACCTACCAGAGAGGTCACAGGACCTTGTTTGCAGCAGCTCGATGAGTACTTTCTCCACAACAGGTGGAAGGGGTCTCGCCATCATCATCTACAGGTCAGCGAGTGTTATCTCCACACCAGGTGGAAGGGGCCTCGCATTCTCCATCAGCAGTACGGGAGGGAAAACAGCCCATGACAGAGGAGGAGAGAGCCGGTGACACACAGGTTGACATCATTAATCTTGATGCTCGCTCCCCCACTTCAGATTTGCATGAGATCATCCGACAAAGAGAGGCGGAAAACCGCTTGTTACAGCAGAAGCTCGACATGGCCCAATGGACAATAAACTATCTTGAGCAGCGCAACAAGCAACTTGAGGATGAGAAAGAGTTGGATGAGTTGTGGAGGATTCGAAGTGACCGAGTCATCAACCGTAGGAGGCCCGGTGACTTGCTGCCCAAGGAGAGGGAATCCATGCTTATCCGTGTGAAAGCACACTTGGAGAGGCTGTTGGAGAAGGCCAACCAGGACAAGAGACTGCTACGGAACATGAAGAATCATTACTGGGCGAGGATGCATGTTTGCAAAGCAAAGATGAAGATATTCCAGAGGAGGTTGTCCGAGGCCCGCAAGAGGAAGAAGAAGACCAACCCGCTCCGTATCTTGGCTGAGGCCTCTCTCACTCACCATGATACTCATTAGCATCCTCCTAACAAAAAACCCAAGAAATTTTGAGAGTTTTGAAGCATTTTTGGCATTTTTGGGAATTTTACAGGTTTTGGCCATTTGACTGGTCTCACCCCGCGCGCAACCATACATGGGGGCAACTCAGAACGGGGAAAACTTTGCATTTTTAGAATTTTCATGCAAAAATACACTTGCCTATGGATGGGTTTCAGATTTTATGGAGATTTGGGCTTCCAAAAGCTCAAAATACATGCAAATTTTGACTTTCTGGCCCTATTTTGAGTTACAGAAAGCTGTCTTGGGAGGAATGACTTTTGAGGGGTCAAATCAACTCCCAATTCAAAAATTCCGGTGGGGTTGGAAATTATACTCGCAGACCTTTCCAACGAGCTATCTTGCACCTGATTTGGACACCGGGAAGGCCCTCAAACAGAGCTGTGAATGTGCGCGACCTGTCAGGGAAATTTGCCTGTTTTGACCAGTTCGGCCAGCAAAACACTGTTTTCATCTTGGTTGACTTTTGAGGCATGTAAATGATGGATTTTTGTGTAATTTTCATGGCACTTAGATACTTTTACTCTCCTTGAACACTTCTAGAAGATTATTTGATGTAAATGGTAAATATTTAATGCATGGATAGGTTTCCTAAGTTTTAGAGGCAAGTTGTTTTGACTGCCTATTATCTAGTGCTCAGTTTAGAATTAGTTGAAACAGCTCCTAGGAAGCTGAGCTCGACCCCTAGAGGTGGGGAAAGGAGTTAGATAATCTATATTATGCCTTCTCTTGCTCATTTTTAGGGTTGGACTTTTGAGGGAGAAGCTCCTATTGTATATTTTACTTGTATCTCTGCAATTTGAGGTAAAGGAAGACCAGGGTTTTGCAGACATCATTGGGATTCTTGTGGACTCTTGTGTTGATGGTGTGTTCTCTTATTGTAATTGTAAGTGTGTTTATGTGTTCCATCTCTTTCTTTACTGCAGCTTATTAAACAAATGAAGTGATAAAGTTTGAATTCATGCTTGCCATGCTCAACTTTCAAATTTGTTTAATGTTTATGTTTTCCACTGTCTAGAGAGGATTCAAAGTCATTGTTTGCCCTCTTTAGCTTCTCTTTTTTCTTCCTTGATCATCCATCTCAGCTAAAGGCATCAGCACAAACTCCTACCTTGCCCCAAAGACCCACCTGCAGAAACTGTGTCAAATCCCCGCACCCTAAAATTGCAGATCCTCAATTTGCCACCAAAAAAACCCCAAAAACCCCCAAATCAACCTTTTAATCAGTTTACTAGCCTAATATCAGTGTCACTGTATTGGTCATCTCTGTCAATTGAATATTTTACTGAGATTGACCGGAGAGAGCCTTCTCATACCCCGTAGGGCTAGCTACGAGGTGAAATGGTTTGATGTTGCCTTGAAGGTTTACCTTCCTCAGCCTAGGGTGAAATCTCAAGCGCTAACACCATCCACCCTTGGGGTAAATGCTACCAATCCATCACATAAGTGTCGCCGATATGTTCAAGAGAAGTCATCCAGAGAAGTCAACCGTGTTCCATCCACTACCATACATTATCCTTCATTCTTTCATGATCGCCACCCTGAATCATATATCATCAGATCGTTTTCACCTCCATCAAAATCATTTGCTCCGTTCCGTGTCACTGATGTGGGATACATTAAGGCCCTCCTTTGACGGATCGCTTCTTGTCGACATCAGCTCATTATCCAAGAAGTTGATCTAGGAACAACCCTTTCAGTACTTTGAAGCTTGCATGCCTCAATGGCAAGTTTCTCACTTCCGGCGACAGGTATACATCAATGACCTTCGACCGAAAGATTTTGCGTGGTGTTCGACGCCAAGTCCTTTATTCACACCACGTGAATTATACTGCAGTACCTTGAGGGTCATTGTCATTATCGGTGATTCCTCTCGCGCTTTTTAACGGTTTACCTCATTGACTGGTAATCAAGCGATGTCTTTCCATGTTCGACTTCAGAACATTTCTCACATGGATCGACTTGTACTTAAAGTGAAGATCGAACGAGTTTGAAGACCCCGGATCTAGTTTCATCCATCTGGGCTGCGATATATATTCAGGAAAAATAAAGACATTGACATGTACAGCATTGCAGCAGAGACAATCATCCTACCAAAGGATGATGATTTCAGCAGGATCATCAGTCTATCATCAGACAATTGTCTGTCCTATGTACATAAAAATGAATTTATAAAGCTGAGCATGGGAATTCCCGCCTTAGCTAGATCATGAAAACAGTATGAAAAATAATGTATTGTATTGTATCTTATTACAGGTCTCCTCCCAGCATTGAATGAACTTCGGATCCTCCTAATAAAGCATTTCACCCGATAAACGACCTCATACTTTAGGGGGCAACTGTTATAGAAATTTTTGTGTCTTACAGCTATAAGCATGAAATGTCCATAATTCAAGGGATCCAATGTCCCTAAAGATGTTGTTACAGCTCCTAAAGGAACAAGGTCAACCAATGACAGCTTCTCCCAGAAGTTCTCCACCAAAAACCACTCAGAAACAGTCAATTCAGGATCAATTCAGAGGCTCCACTAGCTGCCTGCATTGAAATGAAGAAGTTATACTAGCTAGGTGCACTGCAACACGGGTGGAAGCACTACCAGGGTGTGCTGAGCGGGAAATGACAAATGGCAAGCTCATTCAACGAGGTGGAAAGACCCTAGAAGCTTCCAGAATCTTCTCCAATGACACTTGCCTCAATGAATTCGACTAGTGATGAGTAAGAGGTTCTCAACCTCCAAGTGGAAGCAAGAACTGACAGAGAGAAGCCACAAGTCAAAACATAAGCTGACTCATCCTCTCTGCTTACATCTATATATGGATCTCTCACCCAGAGGTTCAGAGGCTGGAATTTTGTACTTTGTAGAGAACTGTTGTTGGTTTGAGATTGAGATTAGTACATTGGGTGGTTTATGCTTTGTTGGAGGAGAGGAAGGGATTCCTTTGCTGGGAGGTAGATGCTAGATCAGAACTCGCTTGGTTGTATCTCCTCTTGGACTTTATTATCATATCAATAAACTATTTGAGTTTCTCCTACATGTTGTGTACCAATGATGTTTTGTTATGCTTACATGTTTAGCTTAATCTGATCTTGAGCTTTTTATGAATGTATATCTGTATCTTTGTGTAGTTTCTCTCTCTTGTGATCTTACAGGAATTCGGTGAAGCTGGGCTGGTAAAGGAGCAGGAAGTTGGGAGCTACTGAAGAGAGGAGTGATTTGGATCGACAAACTAGCGAAAGACACAGGTTAGTTAGATCCTTCTTCCTCATTTACATTTCATAAAGAAGAATACTCAATTAGTTTACTTCGTTTGTTGCTAAGGCACTATCACACCTTAGAGTGGAATAGGGGCATTCCGAATTGGACACTTTTCCCGACAACAGATAGTAAATCGGAAATGTGCATCTTTATTGAGTATAAGGATGGTTTAAAGGGTTATAAGCTTTGGAACCCAGTAACAAGGAAGGTTGTGTACAACCAAGATGTGGTGTTCAGAGAGGTGAAAGATGCTATTAAACATGAAGTCCAACCAAAGGAATCTGAGAAGATAGAGTTTGAGCTTAAGAAGGAAGATTAAAACTCTACAGCAGAGGAGGAATCAGAAGATGAAGATCCACAAACTCCCGGTGTGAGAAGATCAGTTCGAGAAAGAAGGCAGCCAGAAAGTTATAGTCCATATACTTTCTAGTCAAAGTTTTCTTTATCTATTACTGATGATGATCCTAGAACTGTGAAGGAAGCAGTAGTTTCAGAGGATGTCAAACTCTCAAAAGAGGCCATGGTTGATGAAATGGCATCTTTGCACAAAAATGAGGCATGGGATCTGGTGGAGTTGCTGGCTAGAAGGAAACCCATTGGCAGAAAATGGGTGTTCAAGAAGAAGACAAATGCATAAGGAAAGGTGGAGAAATACAAAGCTCGGTTGGTAGCAAAAGGTTATTCCCAGCTGTCGGGAATTGATTTTGGTGATGTTTTTTCTTCTGTTTCCAAGGTAGCTTCTATTAGATTACTTCTATCTGTTGCTGCTTCTTTTGATTTTGACGTAGAATAGATGGATGTGAAGACAACATTTCTTCAAGGGTATCTGGAAGAGGAGATCTACATGAAGCAACCTGAAGGTTTTGCGGTGAAGGGTAAGAAAGATCTGGTATGCAAGTTAAACAAGTCTCTGTATGGGATAAAACACTCACCAAGGACGTGGTATTAGAAATTTGATACATTTATACTGGGACTTGGCTTCACCAGAAGAAAATCAGATCACTGTGTGTATTTTAAATTAATTGGTGACTGTGTTATTTATCTTGTCTTGTATGTGGATGATATGTTGTTGGTTGGAAATGACAAAGAAATTATCCAAGATTTGAACACCCATTTGTCCTCCAAATTCGACATGAAATATTTTGGTGTTGCAAACTATATTTTGGGCATGGAAATTAAAAGAGATTAGAAAAAGAGGAAGCTCTGATTAAACCAGAGGAAGTATTTCGAGACAATATTGCAGAGGTTTAATATGCAGGATAGTAAACTGATGAAGGTTCCTATTCCTACAGGTGCAAAGTTATCTATTGAACAATGTCCCAAGACACAAGAAGAGGAAGAGGACATGTCCCGTGTTCCATATGCAAGTGTAGTCGGTAGCCTGATGTATGTGATGGTCATTACTAGACTAGACATTGCACATGCAGTGGGAGTATCGAGCAGGTTTATGTCAAAGCCAGGGAAGGAGCACTGGACAACAGTGAAGCGGGTTTTCAGGTATTTGCGTGGAACTAGTGATTATGGTTTGTGCTACCAAGGAATACCAGGATTGGATAGAGTGTTGGATATTTGTGGCTTTGTTGATGCATACTGGGCTGGAGATCTAGATGAGAGAAGGTCTACAAGTGGGTATGTGTTTAATCTATTTGGAGGTGCAGTCAGTTGGATGAGTAAGAAACAATCTGTAGTGGCACTATCAACTACAATGGCAGAATACATGGCAGCCACTCATGCAAGCAAGGAATCAGTTTGGTTGCAGAGATTTTGTTCAAGTATGGGGGTTAGTACAGGGAGCTATAAGGATAGGCTGTGACAGCTAAAGTGTAATTTCCTTGGCAAAGAACCCTGCATATCATTCAAAGAGAAAGCACATTGATGTTCAACATCACTTTGTGAGGGATATGATAGAAGACAAAAAAGTGTTGTTGGTAAAGGTGGACACTTTGAAGAATACTGCAGATGCATTAACAAAAGCTGTGAGCTCTGAGAAGTTCTCTTAGTGTAGAGAAACAATGGGCGTTACAGGGCTCGATAAATGACTAAGATCTTCTGTGGTCCCCTGTGGAAAGAAAACAACAAGTGGGAGAATGTTGGGTTGTGTTATATTCTTTCCACGACTAGCCGGAGGGTTAGAAGGCGGGCGAAGCCCCCCCCTTCGTTGTGTAGCGGGGGGAGAGGGGGGGGGGAGGGTCACAAGGGGTTTTAGGGGTGCATGTAACCCCACTCTATGGGGTCCGGGGCAGTGCCCCGGGAAATTTTGTTTTTGGACCCTATATTAGGTTGGGTGGACCTACCTATGGTTTTGTGCATGATTTTTCGCACATGGTTTTGGACACGAAGGTTTTCGGTCCATGGTTTTGGACACAATGATTTTCGGTCCATGGCATTGGATGCTTCGGCATGTATAAATATGTGTTGTAACATTGAAAGGAACATAATGAAAAATCAAGCTGGTAGTCTCAGGTTTGGCATCCAGGGGAAAATCTCTCTGTATATGTGTTTTATGTGCCATGATCTCGCATTTTTTATTTTCTGTGTTTTACAATTCATATGCAGGTAATTTCTGTACGGGGTTAAAACCTACAACATAGACTAGATATAGATGAATTCAGGAAAACATATGTTTGAGGAATCATTGCAGCTAAAACACAGACCTAATACTAGCAACATATATAGGAGACTCTACTTGGTTGAGTAGGACATGCTCGTGAAATTCTATGAAATCAATGGAGCAAATTGGTTCAAATACGTCCCTTTCGGTGTCCATTAATGGAATATGAGAAGAAGAACTTGCTAGAATGGATTTCTTGGACATTTTGATAGCTAGGATGCAAGAGATGTTGTGGAAATACCTGATTGACGATGATTGATGCTGACTAGAGGTATAATTTGTAAAATCTCAATCCATGTAAGAAGGAGAAATGAATAATGATAGATGGGATGGGTTGAGTAATAGGATTTATGGGGAAAACAAAAAAAGAGATGGAAAACAAAAATAAATGCATATGTGGGGTTTTTGAATTGATGACATGGTCACAAGATGAATGAGGTGACAGGTGACGTGGTTGATGAGGTGGTAGATGGGTAACGGTGACAAGATGGTGATGAAGCAATGACATAACAGCTAGTTAATAACCACACTCGCTTGTCGACGTATTACAGGGGCACACTCCTATATAGAGGAAATCCAATGGAGTCCCCCCGTAACATATATAAACCATTGATCTGTCCCCAATGGAGATCTTTGAAAATATTTACGAGGCACTCGGTGGGCTAATTGTTGGGCATGTAGTGCCGTCAGGTTTGCTCCATCTGAAGGGCCCCGCTTGTACTCTTTATTCCACCCAACAAATTAAATGACATCTAAGCTCTATCGACTTTGGTGAATGGGGACCCACTGTAATCTATTTAATTTTATGTTTGGATTAGAACTTGATCATCGCCACTTAATCCACCATTAAAAAATAATTAAAATTCAAAATCAAAACCTTTGCCTTTGATTTTTTTTATTTTTTTTTGAAGTATATATATATTTTGAATACATGGAGAAAAGTAAAACGAGCTACAACATTTGGCTCCACCCGGGGATAGTGTTTTGCAACAAAACACTAAGAACCACATATTAGTGCCTTCACTTCGAGCATGGAGTCAAAATTATAACTTTAAACATTACAATGAAGAGCTCACCGAATATTCATAGTGATCAAAACAATACATACAATGAAGAAATAAAATGAAGTCAGTGTTAAAATTAGTGTTTCAAACACTGCCCATTGACTGGCAGCTACAATATTTCATCATCCAAATTTCCCAGAATGAAAGTGTTATTGGCTCTGAATTATGCTATTTTAAAAGGACCAAACCATAAAGGATCAAACTTTCCATGTTTTCCTTTATCTTCTCTCCTTACATTCCACCGAAGAACCAAATCTCCAGGTTGAAAAAGAATATTTCTTCCCTTTCTGTCAAATATCATCTTCATCTTTTCTTGGTAATTGATTAGATTCTCCATTACCTTCTCTCTATTTTCTTTAAACTCCTTTAACTGATTCATCCTCCTTGTTAGTGCATTTGGATCTTGATGAGAATCTTGGATAAGTAACACAACAGGTTTTGCTAACTGGATGGGAAACAAAGTAGTTGCTCCATATAACAACTCAAAAGGTGATTTTCCAGTTGATCTCCTAGTAGTAACCCTGTTTACCTGTAAGGAAAATTTCACCTTTGAATGTCAGTTTTTCTTGTTTTCTGCAATAATTTTCTTAAGTATCTTCACCAAATCTTTATTTGAAGACTCTCCCAACCCATTCCCTTGGGGGTGGTAGGTGGTAGAATGAGAGAGTATCACATTATATTTTACATAAATCAATTAAATTTGTAGAACTGAAAACCTGAGCATTATTTGCTACTAATATTTTTGGATAGCCAAACCTGGTGAAAATATTTTCCTCCAGAAATTTAATTACCACTGAATCATTAGCCCTCCTAGTTGGAAAAACTTCCAGCCATTTAGTAAAATAAATTTTACCTGTCAAAATACATTTATGTTGTCCACTAGAAGGTAAATTTATCTCCCCTATAAAATCCAAACCCCATTGTCTAAATGGTTCTTCAACAAACATAGGAATAAATGGTAATGGTGCTAATCTCTTCTTTTCAGCAAACATTTGGCACTTTTCACAACTTCTCACAAGTCTATAAACATCAGAAAACAAAGAGGGCCAAAAGAAACCAACCTTCAAGATCTTATGTGTTGTGACCTTCCAACTGTAATGGCCACCACAGAGACATCCATGATATTCATCGACAACTTCTATAGTCTCTCCTTTCATCAAACAGAGTAGTGAAATACCAACTGGATCTCTCCAATACAACTTTCCATCTACTATTACATACTTCTAAGCTTTGAATCCGTGAGATTTATATTTTTTTCTATTTAAAGAAGGAGGGTAGCTAATGAAACACATATAATGGAAAATGGCCACTAAGAATAAAGATACTTGTATTGAATTTTGTTATCAGGTTCTTTATCATTACCTCATTATTCTTTAATTTTGGATTCAGAAACTTTGGTGAGAAAATTGATTCCCATAGCTTGATAATTATCTTCTGTTAAAATTTTTGCTAATCGTTGTCCCTTTACCAACTTAGTTGGTCCGATGTCCAAAACATACTCTTGGATATTTTCTATCCACTTTCCTCATTGTCCATCACTATCAATCCGAGTCAGCACACCTTTGACAAAAACATTAAGAACATAAGCAGTAGTTTGAGACCGAAGAACATAAAATCTAAAATCCTTTAGTCATTTTATTAAAGCATAGGTTTTTTGTTCGAGAATATTACACTTCAACTCTACATCCCTTAACACCCTGTTGAAGAATGCTATAGGCTTCTCCCTATTGTCTTTATTTGTTTGTAAAATTACTATTGCAAGAGTAAAATGAGAAGCAAATGAAAATATCTGAAAAGGTTTTTTGTCATAAGGACTCACCGATAAAGGGGATTATTGAAAATATTCCTTGATCCTCGTGAAATATTCCCCAGTAGTTGTGGTCCACCTGACTTCTACATCCTTTTTCAACATGTTAGTGATTTCTTTTAAAATATTTTTATAATTTGTGACGAACCATCTAAAAAAAACTATTTTTCCCAAAAAACTTTGGATCTCCTTTTTGCTCCTTGGCAGAGGTATGTTTTCAATTGCTTCTACTCTTTTTGGATCAATCCACACCTTCTGCATTTTTAAAAAGGCAACGCGAAATGTTTTAAATGCTCTTCATCTGACCTAGAAAAAATTGTAATGTCATCCAAATAGATTACCACAAAATTCTCCTTTTTACCTAGAAATTCTATATCCATAGCCCTACCGAATGTAGGACCAACTTTCATTAATCCAAAAGGCATCTTTGTATACATGAAGGTGCCCCATGGGGTTGTAAATGTTGTCTTTTTCCGATCTTCTCGATGCATTGAAATTTGTTTATAACTTGAAAAGCCATCAATCATCGATAATCTAGAAGATCCTGTTACTTTTTACAAAATGTGATCCATTTTAGGGAGAGGATAATTATCCTTTAACGATGTTTTGTTCAAATTTCGAAAGTCAATACATACTCGAATTTCCCAATTCTTCTTCCTCACAGGTACTAAATTAGCCATCCAATCAGAATATATAAGAGGAACAATTATTTTGTCTTGGCTTGTAATAATTTCTTAACTTCTTTCTCAATTGATGGCAACAAAAAAGGATTAATATACCTCAATTTTTGTTTATATGGTTGAATCCCTAGTTTTAACAGAATTTTATGTTGAATAATGCTGGTATCATAAGTCTTCAGGTCTTCATAAGACCATGAAAATACATCAACATATTTCTTGAAAATATCTACATAACTATGTTTAAATTCTTTCAGAATATCCTTTGCCAATTTCACCATCTTTGGTTGATACTCTGTTCCAATATTGCAGTCTTCAAGATGATCTTCCAAATTTGTTTTCTTTGTATTGATAGCAACATCATTAGAATTAAACAATCTCTCCAAGGGTACCAAACCTTTACATATCACATTGTTATTTAGTTGCATTATCTTCTGATCCCCTATAGAATCTTTTAAAGGCAATTTTCTACTTGGTTCTTCTTCTTGAACTTCTTCAGTTTCATCCTCTTGGTCAATCTCCAAATTCAAAATTTTACCTACCATTTCTAGAAATATTTTAATCTGTTCTTCAGCTTCGAACACCTGCCAATACTTTATTTTATCTAGAATAGAAGGTCTGTTCATGATTTCCACTTCATACCCGAGCCTACGATTCAATGGAGGCTTAAAATTACAAGCTACAACTGCCAACGAATCAACTAGTATGTTGCCTTCCCTAGGTAGGAACTGTATATTAAAAGTAGAAAATAAACTATCCACCAAATTCCATACTTCATTCCTATATGATTTAAGCCTTGTATGTTTGGCTTGGAGTCGATCCTTCATTTGTTTAACCACTAATTTAGAATCCCCAAATACAAAAATACATTGTATTCCTAGAATTTTTTAAACTTGTAAACCAAGAACCAAAGCCTCATATTCAGTAATATTATTAGTAGAGTCAAATTCTAATTTATAAGAGAAGGGAATAATATGACCTCTTGGAGAAAGCAAAAGAACTCCAACTCCATTCCCTTCTTTCGAATATGCACCATCGAAATACAACTTCCAGACTCCACTGGCTACTAGCTCCTTACTTTTAATTGCTGAAGAGAGTTGCACTGCTGTGTCTTCAGCAATTTCTTGATATTCTTGTAACATGAAACATGAAAATTCATCCTTTTCCTAACTGTAAACAAGAGAATTACTTGAACCCTCCTTTGTGATAGTCTTTAAAAACCTGGTCTCTTGATACAACCTCCTTTCTTCTCCACCAAAAACTGGAATAATAGCATATGTGAAATCCAATTTGAGCACTCCTCCCAGCTTGGCTCCCCAGGATCTAGAGAGCAACATTCCAAAACGGGTTGGAATATCTGCAACAACCACATCCATTACAATACTCCTGGCTGGAATTTGAGCCAATGAAACCACCAAATCCTTAATCAATCCCACACATTTGACCTTTTTTGAATCAAAAGAATAAAGGTATTTATAAGGTTTTGTAATTTGCAAATTTAGCTACTTCATAACTGAAAGTGGCATTAGATTATGAGAGGATCTTGAATCCAACATACAGTTATGAAGAATGAAAGTATGCATAAGAAGAGAAATATAAAAAGGAGGTGTAGAAGAATCTTGTTCTTCCACATGAGGGCCAAACATCACCACTAGCCTTTCCTCCTGCAAATTGACTTCATCTTCTGAGTGATTATCCTATGAGAGATTTATGAAATCAGAGACTTGCTTTTTATAAGTAGGAGTTTTCACTAACTCAACCAAAGGAATTGGAACTTTATTTTTTTCTAATTCTTTTAATAAATTAAAAGAATGTCCTTATTTCACTATTTTCAATTGTTCCTCTTCATTTAACTCCTTATTTGATACATTCTAAGAACTAACAATAGGTTGTTGAACATATTTGTGCAACACCCTTGAGTTCTACTTACTGTTATAACTTTCCCCTCGCTGAACTGTGATTGTTGGAATTGTATTCCTTTATCAACTTGTTTTGGATATTGTTGCTGAACTGTGTGATTGGTTTGCTACTTTACGCTGTCTTGAGCTCTTGATCTCTTTCTTGACCTAAGATCACATTTTTTATGGAATTATGCTTGCATAAAATCTGTAAACTTCTTATAGTATTATCCAATTTATTCATCATCGAGAGAGTCCTGAAATTCCAAATTTGAATCTTGATTTATGACTCCTTCTCCCTCCTCCTCATACAAAGTAGAAATCTAATTTTCCTGTTCTTTAAGGGTTTCCTCCACTTCTTCCTGTTCTTTAAGGGTTTCCTCCACTTCTTCCTCTGGTTCATCTTCGATATATAGAGGTGGTTTTATTTGATCTTGGTCCTTTTTATCTCTTTGAATAATTTTTAGTGATTGTCTATGAACCTGAGGATTAAAATTTATGTTTTCTCCTTGTTGAATTTTCCTAAGAGGGTTTTTAATTTCTAATTCTAGTTTCACAAGTTTATTGCACAGATTCTTAATTACTTTAGTCATTTCATCAAGATTTTGTTCATGAGAATCTTTAGGATGACTAGCAGCCTTCACTTCTTCTTTTCCTTTGTTCTTATCTTCAACTTGTTCCTTTGGTTTGATTTTATCTACAACAGATAAATATGCTTCAATTTCCAGTGCATCAGTCTAGATCTGGTCTAAAGTAGGAGATCTCCTCTCCCTCAAGGTAAAACCAAAGTCAGATTTAAATGCATCTACAAACACCACTTTTTCTCCTGCAGGTGGTGGATTTATTTCCGCTAGCAAACTATTATACAATTTATTAAATCTTTTAATGAATTTGTTTACATCTTCTTCTGGTTTTATTTTAATTGCATTGAATTTAGTCAGAAAATAATTGTGATCCTTCTTTTTGCCCCATCTTTGTGTGAAAACATTCTCTAATTCCTCCCAAGTATTTATAGAATTAGGAAGAAGTGTTTTGAGCCACTTTCTTGCTTCTCCATCCAGTGATTGCACAAATAATATCATCACTACATCCAGATATTCAACATTTAAATTCTTAGCAAAGGAACAAAAAGAAGCAACATGTTTATCTGTTGTTACTTCATCTTCCCCTGTAAACTTGGGTAACAATTTAAGATAATCTTGAGGCATAACATTCATTGGATGAGGAAGATTCAATAATGTATATATATTTAAAAGAAAAGTTGGAATAACCATGTTTGAATTTGGGAGGGGCACAAAAGAGCTTCCTGCCTAGAATATAAATGATTGAGGTAGGATAACAGAAATAGGAACTAGCTGACTAACAGTAGAAACAATTTGACGTGAAATTGAAAAACCAACTATTTTGATCTCTTCAATCTCTGGAAAAGAAAAAGACACTAAATCAAGCGATTCTCCTTCCAATGTGGGTTCTAGAAAAATGTTCTAATGAGAATATAAGCTTTCTTGAGAAAAGTAAAGTTATTTACGATTTCTTCTTAATGAAAAGTGTTTAGAAATTGAGTAACAAAACTGGCACTAGGAGCTCATAAAGTAGGGTTTGGAGTTATAGGGGAGTTTTCTTTCCAAACTCTTCAAGAAATTAATTTCTCTGGATGAAAAAAGATAGGAGGTTTTTGCTATGAGGTATCAGACCTCGTGTGAGGATTTTTCATAGCCATGAATATTTTATTGGTGAGAGATTCAACCTAAACAATTTATTTTCTCATCAGACAAATAAATGACTACAAAGAAAAACCAAGGGAAAAAAATAACTTCGTGTCTCCAATCCCTGGAAACAGCCAAAAAATGTTGTACCTTAAAAGACAACTTCTGGATGAGGAGAGATTAGTTCCCAAGACATTTATTAAGAACAATGAGGAAATAAGTCTTTTGTCCCATTGTTTAAAATCCCAGAAATTATAATTATATAGATAGTGTTTCTTAGTCTTCTATGGGAAAAACAATATTTCAAAGTGGCCTTCTGATGTTGAATACAATTTTAATGGTAATATAGTGAGAAAAGATAATGGAAATATTTTAACAATAGGTTGCTTAGTGCATAATATTTTCTCATTAACTTTAGAAGAAATATGTAGTTAATATGGAACGAAATATAGAAAATAGGAACGCATAATTAAGGTTCTTTTAACTTTAACTCACAGGAATCAAATTTTGAAGAATTGTAAAGTTAAAGGCCAACAACTTCATTACTCTCTTCTATAGAAGAAAAACATAAGATGAAAGATAATAGGAAACACATATCATACTCAACAGGTGTCTAGAATCACTTTGAAATCTTTATTCAAATCCACATGAAGATTGAGAATACAAATAGTTTCTACTTCTGAGGTCCAAAACTCAGAACCTTCATTTCTCCTTTTGAATTGATTTTTATACAAAATGTGAAAAAGGGACAGTTATGAAACTGTCAACTACCAAAACTGCTAACCTCCTAAACTAATTTTAAATTTCTTGTTCTTTCAAACATTAAATTCTTAAAAGAAGGAAACTTAAATACATCATTTCATAAATATTGAAAAACACCGTTGAATGACAGTTGGCATTGGCTCACTGAGTAATTTGGGACTCTGGTGCAGTTGAAGGTACAACATCTTCACTTGTTGTTGTTGGTGACATCCATTCTCTGCATTTTTTCCAAATAGTTGTGTATGAACTTGGACTCTTGACAAACTTAGTATGTGCCATCTAAAATTTGTAATCATGTTGTATGTTGGCTTGTCAACAAAAAGGGTTCTCATTAACCACAAGATCTGGAAATATCTATGTAAATAGTTCACAATTGTTGCTCCTTTAAGCATTGTTGTTCTCTCATGAGTAAAACTGATTTTGCTCTTGGCCTCCACCAGTAAACTCTCATAGGTCTCCTAGGGTAATAAATTTCACTGTTAATCCTAGCATGAAGGAAAACCCGCTCTAATTCTCATATCAAAATCAGTATTGAATTTCATCACAACTTCTTTAACCTATGTCAATTTTGTCTCTATTGTCTTCCTGTATAAGTTTTTCACAATCATTTTTTCTATTTCCAAAACATACTCAGTTCTGTCTTCAACTCCTAATTCCCTTAACTGCTCTGAAGATCTTGAGTTAAAGAAATCAATCATTTTCTTAACACACTCAGATCTCTGTTGTAACTTTTGTTTACGGGGAGTAACTACATTTTGAAGTCTCTGACAATAGTTTTCTCCTCTGCAGCTATAGATAAGAATTCCCAAATATCATTTACGGTATGAATTATATCATTCCACATAATCTCTCTTGCTTGAATAAGGGACATATTTCCCTTGAATTTTTCCTTTAGTTCTTTCATCTCTTGTGAATCAGTCTATACTTCAAATTGTTTTCTTGGGACATAGCTAACTCCCTTTCAGTGTCCTTTCTAATTTTCAGAGCATTATCGTAGTCTCTCTGAACTTTCTTCATTTCATTTTAAGATATTTGTAGCTTGGTCATTACTTTGGTTACTTTGTCATCTCAGTCTTCATAATATATTGGTTGTACTAGAATAGTACAAACATGAGGGTCAAATTTATGTTGTAAAACATAATTCATCTTCTTTAGCTTGGAAATTTCGTCATTTCTTTGTAAAAGTTCATTTGTCAAAGTTTCCTTTTCTTTTTCCACCTGTGCTACTTCTGAAGCCATAGGATGTTCCATAGAAGGTAACTTCAATTTCTTTCTAAGAACCTGAATCTTTGTTTCAGATCCTTGCAACAACTTCTGAACAACACTTCTATCTTCTGGATTCACACCAATTTTAACAATCAATTTCTTCAATTCCTCATTTTGAGTGGTCAAATCTATGGAATTTTCTTTTTCTAGTTTTAATTGATTGGCCACTTTCTCTAACAAAGCTTCAACCTTGCTAGTAGCCAAGGAAGTTTTGTTCAAATCACTATATATCAATTCTCCATTTTAACTATGTAAATTTATTTTATCAGGTAGTGGGATCTCTCCAGCATTTACTGTCAAGTTGACAATCTTGAAACCTGATGAGGACGATACAATCAAAGAAAAGTGGTGAGAGACAGATAGTTTTATCTGATTTCTCTCAAGGTACATGGCAACAAGCAATCTAGTCTAGTAGTTTGAAATGGATTGAGCTTCTAATTAGGACTCCATGTTTTCTTTGACTATTCTGTTCTTTTCTTAAATTTGAAAATATATTTATTTTATAATTGGAACAGAGTTCTGAGCAACCTCTTCTAGAATAGGGGAAGAAGGTGTGAAAATAACTTCCCCCCAATTGCAATTGGAAACCTACTGTTGGTGAAGAATTGCAGCCCTCAGACAACTTAATCCTCTTAGCACCTTTTTTTGTTTCTTCTTCTAAATCAATAACATCTTCACTACCTCTTTTCAAATTCTTTTCACTTGGATGGGGAATTTCAACCTCCATCCCTCTTGACAGATTGATTTGTCCTGCATTTGCTAGCTTCTCAACATCCAATCGAGGCTCATGTACATAGGGAACATAAACATTCTCCACTCTTTTGTTTCAAATATGGAGAGGGTCATATGCCCATTTCCCACCCAATTGCAAATTCATATCTTCAATAATTTTATATACTTTTCCTCTGCCCTGCCTATTATTTACAATAAAAGGTCCAACTATCCTTGGCAATTTAAATAAATGCCCCTTCTTTGTTAGAACAAAATGTACTTGATCAAAATTCAAACTCTGCCTGATAAATTCTAATGAAAATAATCTCATAAGAACAAATGTGGGGAGTTCGTAGGGGGCCACTTCCGCTCCATATAATCTGATTACTGCATAATCTACAAATAAAAACCTATCACCTACTTTGAAATATTTACTGAGTTGAAGAAAAGAATATGCCTTTGGTAGTATACAAGGTGAAGGATATTTGTTTATGATTGAATATGCATCTGATAAAAAAGAAGTGGTGAAGTACATAAATCCATCATTGTTTTCATTACTTCTTACAACATCTGTCCAAAACACCACTAGTTGCTTGTTCTTATGAGGATCCATGATATTCAATCCTAGGTGCATAAATATTTCAACATGAGTATATAAAAAGAGATAAGTAACCAAAGAGGGAAATATGAAACATCCAGTGAGGGAAAGATGTGTTAATTGAGAATTGACCATCTTTTCCCAAAAAAAAGGTATGTTAAAAATTGTTTCAGGATTCATCATCAAACTAAACATTCCTAGGATAACTTTGTCAATAACAGTTGTGTCTTCTCTTCCCAAATCTTGGCTATAATATGAAGAATAGGTCTGACCGCCTCAACAAAAGTATCCAAAAGGAAATGAGTGGGTTCCAAAGGAAAATTCTTCCCAATGTGCATTAAAAGGAAAGTTAATTGAGCATAATTTGACCCGAATAGATTTTGAAAGGCAGAAAACATGATTTCCTCTGAGAAGGAAGTATAGGAATTCAAAGAAGAAAAACAAAATGCTTGTTGAAACAAAAGGGAAGACACTTGGAAGATATTTTCCCCCAATTTGTTCATGACAAAAAATTTATGTGGATATAGGGCAGAGACTAGCCAATAGATGAATTTTGGAAAAACGTATGTTTGAGGAATCATTGCAACAAAAACCCCATACTTAACAATAGAAGCATTTACAAGAGACTCTACTTGGTTGAGAAGGACATGATGGTGAAATTCTATGAAATCAATGGAGCAAATTGGGACAAATACGTCCCTTTCTGTGTCCATTAATGTAATCTGAGAAGAAGAACTTGCTAGAATGACTTTCTTGGACATTTTAACAGCTAGGATGAAAGATATGTCGTGCAAATACCTGATTAATGATGATTGATGCTGGTTCGAGCTATAATTTATACAAAGTCAATCCACGGAAGCAAGAGCAAGTAACAATGATAAATGGAATGGGCTGGAGTAATGTGATTTATGGGAAAAATAGAAAAACGGTTGGGAAACCGGAAATAAATGCGTACATGGGGTGTTTGAATTGATGACACGATTATAAGATGGATGAGGTGACGAGTGACGTGGTTGATGAAGTGGCAGAGGGGTAACGGTGACAGGACGGTGACGAAGCAGTGAGAGAACAACTAGATAATAACCATGCTCGTTTGCCAATGTATTATGGGGGCACACTCATGTATGGATAAAATCCAATGGAGTCCCCTCGTAATGCATATAAACAGTTAATTTGTACCTATCGAATATCTCCAAAAATATTTACAGAGGCACTCAGTGGGCTAATCATATCTCATCATGTTTTGAATGCCAGAAAACACCAAGGACGGTGTTTTGCTCGAGGGGGGAAGATGTAACACCCCTCAGTGAAAAGTAAATATTTAATTTACTTTTTATGGTAACTTGGTAGACTGTGGGCTAATAGAAGACCTGATGTAGTGTTAGATGTAAATGTTTATTTTATTCTAATTAAATTAACAATATTAGTTATGGTCAACCAAGAAAATTACAGGAAGGTAGAAAATACTAAATGAGGATTTCACCTATCAGGCAGTTTAAGGGACAATTACCCCTCCTCCTAGAGATAAATACCTCAATTGGGGAAATAGAGAGAGGGGGGGGGGGGTGGGGGAGTGTAGAGAGGAAAATAGAGGTAATCAAGAAAGAAGGAGAAATTAATACCTCAGACAAGATTTTGTTGAGGTTAGGAAGGCTGTTGCCATAGAGAAATTCTTGAGTTGGATGTGGCCAGTGGAATTTATATTCAAACCTATGTGTCTATGGAAACAAAAATATTATGGGTGGGACACAGTGAGGTTAGATAAGCCCTGGTAGACCTAGGTGGTCACTATCCAGGAAAGATTGTCCTGGAGGGGAAATCAGCTTGGGGGGAGTTATGGTGGTGTTACTATGCTCATTAGCTAGGAGGAGCATCCTCCCTTCCCTGGTGACTTCATGTCGAAACATATATGATCTTGAACATATAAGTACTTCTATGTATTATGGTGAAAATATGCTATAGACTATGTCTTATGTGAAATTTTTTATCACTGGTTTTTGAAAAATAAGATTGTGAATTGTTTTATGTAGTTGACCATCGTAAAATTATTTATGCAATATTTGCTATATATACATGATTGTTTCTATGGAAAGCTAGAGGACTAGTTGAATAAACGTGCAAAGGAAAAAAATATAGGTTTACTTTATTTGGTTGAACAATATAGAAATTGTAGTCAATACATGGAACTGTGAATTGTCCCTAGAAACTGTGCAAGGAGTTAAAAGTTAATGCTTCACGTAGGAAACTTGTCGGACAAGTTAGGGAATGTATGGGCAAATGAAATCCTGTAGTGTTAAACTAAATATTTTACTGAACTCGAATGATGTTTTCCATCAAATAAAATAAAAAAAATCTTCTAACCAAAAGAAACAATGAAATTTACCATCATTGAAATCTTAATATAACCCTGTAAGATAATAGGGTTAGTTCTCGGGCCAAGTCAATGGATTTGAAAGCCCAAGAATAGTCCCTAGCTCATTAACATAATATCTAGGGGAACCCACTAATTCAAAGAGATTTTCACCACCATTCGAACCCCATGTATAAACAAGTTATGAAATTAGAATAGACTTCGAACTTGGCTTATTAATTACAATTACACTGCTGAAGAATAAAAAATTATGCAGAAAATCACACTAGAGTCATGTTATCATAACAAAGGGAAATAAAGCTTTCAGAATTACTCGCTATGTTATAAACTGAGGGTGAGTAATTCTGAACGAAGGGCGAGTAATTCTGAAAGTTGTGTTGATAATCATAATATAGGGAACAAAAGACCACTTCTTGTTCTTTATAGCACGGAGTCAAAACAAACATTTGGCAGAATCATATGCCATTTTATTATATAGTCACCTACTCAAAAAATAATACGGAAATTGAACAGCAAGTAGCACTTGGTTGAATACCTTAAAACAATAATGATCTCTCTACTACAGAAAAGACCAGAATAGAAGGAAAACAAAGTCTCTATACACAACCAGATCACAAATAATGTCCTTATATTAGGATTTAGTAGAAAATGAATACATAAGTTCATATCTACCAACCAAAGAAGTGGAAATAGGCCATATGGTTTAAAAAAACAAAAATAGTAGCTACATAAATTGTCTTATAATTGTTTGGATATGAGATAGTAAACTATACACAAACCCCAATCAAACATTTTCTAGCACCTAGATAAAGAGAGGAGAAATTTTCAGAAGGAGAACTTGGTTTGGGGCCATTGTAATTCAAATGGTTTCCAGAGGACGGTGGTTGAATACCTCACCTGCAGAAATAAGAACAATGTCAATGGGTAGGAATGAAATCGCCAAATTGTAATATAATAACCCCAAAACCGTGAGAATGGGTTACCTATATGGGTACACCCTCTTCCTCAAAGATGGATGGTAATTTTTCTAAAAGGAGGAGTAAACCCTGGTCTATTAGTATATCCTTATAGTTTGATGAAATCCCATCAGAAGCTCTGAAGAGGATCCAAAGGGATGAAAAAAATAATCTTCAACAAAGTAAGTTCTTTAACTAAAGTTTTTCCATCTTTGAGGTAGGTGGGCTAAAGGAAGGGACGAGGATGACTCCAATAAAATCTGATGAAAAACCCAAACACCTATAAAATGATAAAACCCCAGTTGAGGAAGAACGAGTAAGGGTGAATTCCAATCAGACAAGAATTTTTGTCGCTACTGAAAGACAAAGGAAAATAGGATGAAGTTCTCTAGTTGAAGAGGGAGGTAGAGCGAGGAGGGAATTGAATGTTCTTACCATCAGCGTGAGTAATGAGGAAACCCTCATCTGTGAGGTAAGGTCGACAGGTAGAACTAGTGAAAAACGTCTCGGCCATAGGATTGATCTGATTTAGAATATTAGATTGTTGTGCTAAGATCCTCCTCATATTAGAAAAAAAATTATTTCATTGTGCTTAAGGATTCATGAGTTTTGCAAGTGTAAAATGAGTTTTAATGTTAATTTTATGAGAAATTTTAACATAAATAAGAGACTGAACAACAGCATAAAAAAGAATAGAACATCACTAAAAACACATCACAACAGGTGCATGATGAAGGAGTTCACCCCTCCTAGGATATCTCTCCTTGGTCTAGCTTCCAATGGCTTGAGCCTCTCTATTATGCTCGAAAGTGTAAAAATATATGTCTACAATGCTCAAATGCTTCTAAAACAGGCTCCAATGAGTCCAGAACGTCCAAAAATGGCTACCTAGCCTCTTTTTTCATCCAATTTGGTTGAAAACTGGAAACGTTATGACCTCTCCTAGTTTCTCCATTATTCGCTCTACATTTTGCACAAAATTCGGCATCATCCTACAAATTCACCTCATTTTTGCTAACTAAGGGATAAATTCCTTGAATATCAGGCAAATTTGTAGGACTGTTAATTTTTTTGCAGGGGTCTAAAAACTAAAAGATTACTCATATCGTTGGCCCCTTACCTCTAGTGGTTGCATAAAATGTTTGCATGACATGTTCACATGTGGATTCTTGGCCTAGCAGTTAGGCGGTGGCAGTGATCATTGGCGGTAACATTAACCGTTTGATGTTGGTTGATGGTGTTCACATGGGGGGTGGTTAAGTCCACCCGACCCCCTAACCTTCGCGGCATTAAACGTTAACATTAACCCGAAAGCACAGTAGGTTAAGAAACATAGTGAGAGCTCAATGGTAAGTCATTGCGTTTGTGAGTGGGAGGTCACGGGGTCGAGCCTAGCCTCCGCCCTCTCCGCCATACCAAATTTTAAAATGCCATTGGGAGGACATGTGGTGGCTTCAGGCTTAGCCACATGTCACTTCCTCATTGGCCCATACAAAAACATGTGGACCAATAAGTAGAAGCCAACTAAAAATAATATTTTGAGAATATTCCAAGAATATTTCCCTTACCACCTAGGCGGTACAGCTGCCCAATCAGCATCCCTCTTAGCCACTTGCAAATTTTTTACTTGTTTGACAAAGTGAACAGATCGCGTTTCTGGGAGCATACAGTGTCCATTTCACACCAAACAAGTTGCGATGGATTCAAGATGACGAGCACTATGCATTTGTTCAGGTTCCACACCATTTTAACGACTTTGATTTTTGAGCATAATTTTGAGCACTTGATCATTGGACGAGGAGGCGTCTACAACCGAGCACACTAAAAGTAAGTGAACTTTGAGTTTTCCAAAGTTTTCAATCATTAGAGCCCTCCCATCGAGAAGTAGGGACAAGAATGAGGCTTTTCAGCTCGAGTGGGGGTGGGTGGTTCCCTTAACTGCCTTGCCAGTATCTTCACCATCGATCTATCAGGTAGCAAGCTCACAGTTAGATCTCTTCCCAACATGCATCCGTAGGACAATTGGTAGTAATTCAATTGCTTAGTCTAGGAATATTACAAATCAGAGAATTACATGTCCGAACTCTGATGTGTTAACTATGTGAAAATGTAAAAGGTTAGAAACATGTTTAAAGGAACGCTAAAATTTTAGATGTTATAAATGAACCCTTGTCCTTGTTCTTTGATAGGACTCAATTGGTTATATATATATATATATATATATATATATATATATATATATATGTATATATATATATATATATATATATATATATATATATATATATATATATATATATATATATATCAAGTAGTAACTATGATGCAGGAGCATCCTGCTCAGAAAAACCATTGCATTTTAGTAAGCATAGGGTCTTGTGTTTCAAGGGACCTAACTCCCTAAAGAGTGATTAATTATTTATTTTCCTATGTTTTTATGAGGGTTGTATAATCGTGAGGATATTGTAATGAAATATTCTCCTTAAGAGAGATTTCAAGAATAGTGTGTGAGTTAGAGGAACTAGGAGTTAGTTTGATGATTTTAGGGATTAGATTAGGATATTTAGGATTAAGGTGAAATTATTCAAGATCTGAACGAAAATTGGTTAATAGAATCCTTTTTTGTATAATTTGTAAGCCTTGAAGACTTAAAAAACAGGGTTAGTGAGAGAGTTAGCAGACAGGACGGTCGGATTGTGAACCTACAGGAAATGAAATGAGAAAGGCCAACTGAGCGTAAATCAGGCCATTGAGTTTATGTATATACATATTTTAATTAGAAAATAGAAGTTTCATTTCTTCTGAGTTAATATTGGTTGATGGTCTGTATATGATGTGTCTGTATGTATGGTTATCTGAATGATTTCTCTGTGTATTAGTGAATAAGGAGGAAATCCCATAATGACTGTGTGCATATATCACAACGCTTCTGACTATGCTTTAATATGGTTTTGCAACAGTGGATGTGAGAGTTTTGACATATAAATGAATGTGTATGCAACAGTGATAATGGTGGAGAATCGATTGAGAGTTTATTGGGTTTGGTTCAGGAAGTAATGTGAACTTGATTCTGTAAGAAGGGCTATTCGATATCGATGTGATTCTATTGGAAGGAGTTTGAAAACTAAAATTAGAGTGGATTCAACGATCCATATGCACTGTCAAATGTCGGATAATCAGGTATAGGTGCAAGGTAGAGTAAAGAAATCAGATAAGTCTCGACACATTGTTAATAAGTGGAGAAAGGAGTTGGCAGAGTTGAACTTGGTAACAAGTTGATCTGAAGGTGAGAAGGAAATTTAGTGGAAGTGCCAGGTTTGGTGGAAGAGTGGAACCACGACGAAGTGAAATCGGATTAAGTAGATTTCAGAGTGAGCGGAATCTTGAGCGAAGGAATAGATATGGATCGTCAGATCGACAGTTCTGTTAGATTGACAGTGATCAGAAACTACGGGGGATAGGAGTGTACATATGTCTTGATCGTGGTTGAAGCCTCACACTAAATCCTAGCCGTTGATCTCATTTTCAAATGCTTACGTTATAGTCAACTGCGGGGGTTAAGTTTTTTGGTAATCTGTGTGCTAGTTGAAGACCCACAGGTCGTAGATTTGATGACCTCGTATATCCAACGGATATTGGGTCATAAAGTAATCAAACATTAATCTTAGAACACACTCGAACATTTATATATTAAGGATTTATAATCCTTATCGGCTCCATAAGGGTGGGTAAATGTTGTGCAAGAATCCTGTGCGATATCACTACTGACTGTTAGATCAAGCATGCCTTGATCAAACGGTGGAGGATCGCTAATTAGTTTCGCATCACAATATTTCATGAGTGGATGAACCTTGGCCTTAAGAAAATGTGATTTGCGATGTGCGATGCTCGGGGGTATCATCAACCGTTGGATTGAAAGGTGTGAGCTACAACGGAGATTGAAGGTGATAAGGCTTGAGACTGAGAGGACTCGAGAAGTTTAGGGATGCAGGTTTATTTTATTTGGGGTCTAGTTGTGCTTATCGCATATCGCATGCAAGAAGAGGAGTCTTAGGAATGCGATGAAGAGTCACATGTTGGTGTGATCTGTGATATTGCGATGGACTTTTGTGAAGGAAACTTCGGCTAGAGGAACGAGATCATTGCACAATAGAAAAATTAACAAATTGTTGTGGGCTCATAACCCATAAGTTCGAGGATGTGAAAAGTTACAACTTTGTTGCATCAAAGTGGTATCAGTGCCGGAATAGGTAATTTTTTTGAAGAAAGTCAGGGCAAGAACAGAGCAGTGAAAGAAAACTTAGCGAAGGAGTAATTGTTGCTAACAGTTAGGGCTTCACTAAGATAAAGCTGGGAGATCAAAACAAAGAATCAGATTCTAAATCTGATTGACAGTAGCTTAATGTTGAAAATTTGCGCAGTGGGAGTATGAAGATTTGCTGAAATAGATTTGCAGGAGTGGTGAGATCCTGAAGACAAGTGATGCTATGCAAGTTTGTTTAATGATTAGCAGAAATTGAATGAGTGAAAATTTGGAGCAGGATTATAGTAGTTAAATTGTAAGAGGAACTTTTGCAAGTTCTTGAAGAGCGGCAGAGTTTGAAGATACAACTGAAGGTTGGATAAAAGAATAGTACATTCAAAATGTAGGTGTATAGGGGGACAAGTTCAGATGGAGATCTTGAAGGTGAGATGATATGTTTTTATTTTATTTTGAATTGAAGATTGGAGAGTTTGTGGTCTTTATATTGATGCACAGGTATCATCATAAGAAGGTGAGAAGATTGCAACAACTTAGAGGAAGGAGTGCTCAATTGGTTCTAGAGGAAAGAACCAGAGAAATGTTAACAGACTGAGCTCAGAGGAGAGAAGCTTAGTGAGGCATATGTAGCAAGAAGGAGACTTGTTACTGCAGAGGTATTGTTGCAACTCACAAGAAGATCATAAGGGAAATTCCACAGAGGATGTGGGTAAAATTGCTAGGGAATGAAGGAAGCTGGTAAGAGTTTCTAAGTGAAAGAAGAGGTGGTCAGAACCAAGTATTTCATTGTGAGAGGACAATTGTGTTCTTAGAAGTGCAGATGAGTTGAAGCCTAGAAGGAGCAGAGGAAAATGCTCAAGGAGGTTCTAGACAGAGGACCAGTACTTGCCAAAAGACCAAGTCCAGAGGAGAGCTTGGTGAGGTAAGTGGCAGTAGGGAAGACTTTTTGTTGCAGAGGCTTGCACAACTCATAGTGAAGTGAGTGAGGAACTCATAGAGATGGAAAGGATGATGACTAGTTACACTCATAGCAGAGGTTCTGAAAGATACCACAACAGAGGACAAAAGAAGAAATATGTCAAGGCAAATGGCATGAGAATGAGTGATGAAAAATATGATAAAGAAATGGCTGAGATGGTAGTTCAACTTGAAGTATTAATGGAAATGTTGCAAAGAAATGAGACGGACCAGAAATATGGTTATGTGATGAGAAAGAAAGTGAAGTGGCAAAGGCTACAAGAGAAGAGGAATCAACAAGAAAATATGCATTTAATAAAGGAGCTGAGGGAACTTGAACAGATTATAGATGTCAAATTGAAGAAAAAGAAGCTCAAAGGAGTTGAGATACACTAAAAGGAAAATGCTGGAGAAGGTGTTCAAGTTTTGGTATGTGAACCAGAACATGGACCATTACATTTTGAAAGTAATGAAGAGACAGAAGAAATGAATCATATGAATGATTTAGAGCGGCCAGAAGACTTCATGGTTGAAGCATCAAATGAGACCATAAGGTATTGTGCTTTTAAAACTGATAATTTGTGTATGGTTGCAGGTTTGGAAGAAGATAGGCAGTCTTTTAAAGCTGTCAAAAACATGGAAGAATACCTTCTAGAAGATGAAATTTTTGAAGCAGAGTATGAAAATGAGACTGGAGAAGAAACAATTCACTACATTGAACAAGTGCAGAGAGGCATCATTAAAACATATGGTGTGGAAAGGAGACTTGCTGACAGTCTCAAGAATTCTTTGAGTTTGAATCAACATACTAATGTGCTGACAAAGGATTTAAAGGAAATATCAGAGCAACATATTAAAAGGTTGCGAGAGGAAGAAGAGGCACAAAGGCCTTATATTTTTTATTTTGATAATTGTCTTATGATTGCAGATTTTGTTGTAGAAACTGGAACATATTTGGCACCGGTGGACAGCCAAATGAAAGAAGAAGAGAAAGAACATCTACTGAAAAATGTTAAGGAAGATTTAGCAAAGGAAGAAGGACCATCTGATGATTGGTCAATAGCAAATGAAGAAATGGGAGATTGTTTAAAATTTCCAAATCTTACTCCAAGTAAAATCATTGAGTTATATAGAGAGTTAGAACTTCAAAGGAGAAAGCTAGAACAAGAGAGGATAAATATCCAGAGTAAATTGCTGATGAAGGATGACAAAGAAATGGTCATTAATGATAGTAAAGAAGAAGTTGATAGGTACAGTAAATAGAAGCAGAAAATTGTCCTGGAGGACAATATGGGAGCAGCTGAAAAGGTGCAAGACAATAGTGAACAAGAGGGTAAGGCTGTAAGGGTGGAAGTAAAAATGAAAATTAAGAAATTACGAGTTGAAGGCAATCAGTAGACAAAGGATATATTGGAAAAATAAATGGGGTTGATAAGAAGGTTAATGATGAAAGTGTCTCAAAATAAGACAACAACAAGAAAGAAAAGAAGAAACAATAAGAGGAAGACATCAACAGACTATGAAAGCATGGCAAGTGGAGCATTGCAACATAAGGTATGGAGACCTGGAGAAAAAAAGCAGACAACAACAACAATAGAACAATTGACAAGCAAAGACAGATTACAAAATAAATTTTGGGATCCCGGAGGAATCAATTATCCAGACTTATGACCAGGAGGTCATAAATTTTCTTACCTGGGGAGTCTGATGCAGGAGCATGCTGCTTAGAAAAACCATTGCATTTTAGTAAGCATAGGGTCTTGTGTTTCAAGGGACCTGATTCCCTAAAGAGTGATTAATTATTTATTTTCCTATGTTTTTATGAGGGTTGTATAATAGTGAGGATGTTGGGTCCCTATAATACTAGTGATTAACCCATTAATATTGTAGTTATACCCCTTATTTATATTTTTGTGCCCCTATTACCCCCCATATTGTTATTTCTGTGCCCCATAGAAGCCCCCTATTGTTATTTGTGTGGATTTATATTATTATTGTTAGGTCGGCTGGATTATATTGTGACTCCTTAGACTCCTATATATAGAAAGGAGGTTTTGTCATTTGTATCATCCAAGAATTGTTCATTTATGTAATGTAAAGGAGGTTGCCCCCTCGAAGAGGCTGAATTCTAAGGTGTTGATCTATCTTTTCTATCTTTTCTTGAGCTGGTTTCATAACATTTGGTATCAGAGCTTTGGATTCTAGGGTTTCGCTGCTCCAAACAGGTCATCGTGGCATTTTCGCTATAACTTTTTTCTGTGACGTTTCAGAAGTCGCAAAAAAAAAACCCATTTGAGAAGAATGGGCGCTGAACCTTGGGTCTGAATTTCAGAGCTTGTCGCGCGATATGTTCGGAGATATGATCTGAGGAAGTTGGCCTTTCTGAAGACTCCTCAATTACATTCAAAACAAGTGACCTGGGGAAACTCGTCATAACTCTCTCTCTGAGGATCGGATTGAAATTTCGTAAAATGGTACAAAAAGAGAACGAACTGTAGTTTCTTGTATGTGTGTTTTAGATTCAAAGGTTGAAACAGTGACCCGTGGCCTGTCGTACAAGTTCGCTCTACTGAACCAGTCTAAAAGCAAGTTACCGTGGGAGATTTCACATAACTCTTACTTGGAGAATCCAATTTGGCTCAGACCTGTGGCATTGGAAAGAGGACGCAGAAGGCTACCACAAGTAGCAATTTCAGAACTGGATGATCCGAAATTACAGAGATACATCAGATTCAATATCAGGCTTCTATAAAGTGAAAAAAGGTGTGTAGTTTTTTTTTAAATTTTTATGTAAGCTTGGTTTAACGGAATTCAAAGGGCATAGTAAAGCATTATTATTGGTAACTAATGCCCCGAGGAAAGAAAATGCAAACACCTAGTAAGGAACCTGAAATCTCTAGCATGACTCATGAAGAAGAGGAAGAAATGCTACATGATATATCAAAATTACAAGAACAAGTGCAACAAATGTCACGCTCACAAAAGCTAACAGAAGCTAAGATAAGTGGCGTGGAATCTAAGATAAATGGCGTGGAATCTAAGGTAAATGGTGTGGAATCTAAGATAAAGGGCATGGAAACTAAGGTGGAGGATTCGATGGTAAATTTGAAGATAGGTTTGAAGACAGACATGGAAGAATTGAAGAACTTGCTACAAGAAAGGGTCACTAATGGTGAAAAGGTAGTAAAGGAAACTCATGATGAGAACAAAAGAAATGTTAATCATGATTCCATAGACTCTAATGTTGGATCGAAGACTCACCATGTTCCAAAAATCGATATGAGGAAGTTTGATGGCAAGGATCCCGCCACATGGATATTACAGATGGAGCAATTCTTCGATCTCAATAATGTGCAAAACACACAAAAGGTACGTATGGAAACTTTATATTTGGAACCAAATCAGTTTGTATGGTATCAATGGCTTTGTTCTCGTAAACAATTTATCACTTGGGCAATTTTTACGGAAGAATTGATAGCACATTATGAGGATACAAAAAGCAACACTTTTTTTAGCCAATTGATAAGTCTCAAACAAAAGGGTTCAATAATGGAGCACATTGAGGAGTTCCAAAAATTGAACATAAGGGTAAAAGATATTCCAGAGGAGCATAGGATTGATGTGTTCATAGGGTCTTTAAAGGATAATATCCAACATGATGTGCACCTTTGGGAACCTGATTCATTAGAGAAGGCATTCAGGTTAGCAAGAAAAATGGAAAGCAAAATTATGGCAACTAGGAAGCATACCATTCACAACTATAAAGATGGAAGTGTTGTTGCCCATAGTCTTCCACAACCTACAAGGTTGACACCACAACAATTGGAAGAAAAAAGAGCAAAAGGGCTTTGTTACAATTGTGATAGCAAATACACAAAAGGTCATAAGTGTGCTGAGAAGAAATTATTCTACATAGATTGTGAAGAGGAAGAAGAAAAGGAGCAAGAAAGGTCAAAAGAAGAGGATATATTCCAGGAACAAAGCCTAGATGAAGAACAAATAAATCCGACCATATCTTGTAATGCATTGGCGGGAATTACCACTCCTCAAACCATCAAGATAGAAGGACAAATCAAGAAGAAAAAGGTAATAGTGTTGATTGATTCAGGAAGCACCCACAATTTTATTCATTGTAGGGTAGCAAAAGAATTGAATTGCTTCCTATATCCAGCACCAGAGTGTCAAGTGATGATTGCAAATGGAGGAACAATAAATTGCTCTGGAAAGTGCCATAATATCAAGCTATCCATGGGAGAATATGTATTGACTAGCCCAATGCTTTCCATTCCAATGGGAGGTGCTGATGTTGTACTAGGAGTCCAATGGCTACAATCCTTGGGTACAATAGCTTTTAATTTTCAAGAACTTTTCATCAAATTTTCTTCGGAAGGAAAGGAAGTTGAATTAAGGGGTATTGCAGGGAAACCAGGAAAGATAATCAGCTCTCATGGTATGACAAAGCTTCTAAAAAAGGAGCAAAGAGGTGTAATTGCACAATTATGTTCGCTAGATGTTTCCACATTGGAATCATCTATTTCTCCAGATCTCCAAAAAGTCTTGGACAATCATTCCAAGGTATTTGAGACTCCCAAGGGTCTCCCACCTATGCGTGATCATGATCATGCTATTCATCTGATTCCAGGAAGTGTTCCTCCAAACATCAGGCCGTACAGATATCCCTATGTCCAAAAAAGTGAAATTGAACGTATGGTTGCAGAAATGCTAGAGGCTGGTATAATTCAACCGAGTCAAAGTTCTTTCTCAGCTCCAGTAGTATTGGTGCACAAGAAGGATGGATCATGGCGCATGTGTCCAGATTATAGGGAGCTCAACAAGCTCACTATTAAAGATAAGTTCCCCATTCCTGTTATTGATGAATTACTGGATGAATTGCATGGATCAATTTACTTCACCAAGTTGGATCTTCGTTCGGGATATCATCAAATCAGAATGAAGATTGAAGACATTCCAAAAACGGCATTTAGAACTCATGAGGGTCATTATGAATTTTTGGTCATGCCTTTTGGCCTTACCAATGCACCTTCAACATTTCAAGGTTTGATGAATTCAATTTTCAAACCATTCCTTAGAAAATTTGTGTTAGTATTTTTTGATGATATACTAATCTACAGCAAGTCTTGGAAGGATCATGTTGAACATGTTGACAGGGTGCTACAACTATTGGAGGAGAAACAATTATATGCAAAAAGATCCAAATGTTTCTTTGGAGTCCAGGAGGTGGAATATTTGGGTCATATTGTATCTCATGAAGGAGTTAAGGTAGACCCTAGCAAAATTAAAGCCATTAAGGAATGGAAAATCCCCACATCCATAAAGCATCTGCGAGGATTTCTTGGGTTGACAGGGTATTATCGCAAGTTTGTTAAGAATTATGGGAGAATAGCAGCACCTCTAACAACATTATTGAAGAAAGATTCATTTTCATGGACTTCGGAAGCAACAAAGGCCTTTGAACATCTTAAAGAGGCAATGTGCCAAGCACCGGTCTTAGCTACACCGGACTTCACAAAAACCTTTATTGTGGAATGTGATGCTTCAGGAAATGGAATTGGTGCTGTTCTAATGCAAGATGAAAGACCCATTGCTTTTGAAAGTCGTCCAATCAAGGGAAAGTTTTTAAGCAAAGCTATTTATGAGAAGGAAATGTTGGCAATACTCCATGCACTTAAGAAATGGCGACCCTACCTAATGGGAAGACACTTCAAGGTAAAAACAGATCATGATAGCCTTAAATACTTTTTAGAACAAAGATTATCCTCTGAAGAGCAACAAAAGTGGGTCACAAAGATGTTGGGTTATGACTTTGAAATCATCTACAAAAAAGGGAAGCAAAATGTGGTGGCAGATGCACTCTCAAGAAAGGATGAGGATGTGGAAGCATTGTTGTGTGCCATTTCTATTATCCAACCAGATTGGATAAACGAAGCAAGGGAGGAATGGAAGAATGACGAAGAAGTGTGGGCACTTATTCGAAAGCTACAACAAGATTCCAATACTTCTGATACATTTAGCTGGAAAAATGATTCGTTATGGTACAAAGATCGCTTATACCTCTGTAAGAATTCCCAGCTAAAACAAAAGATTCTTATGGAATTGCACACCTCTCCCTTAGGAGGGCACTCAGGATTTTTAAAAACTTACCACAGGGTTAAGAAGGAATTTTTTTGGGATGGCCTTAAATCAGATATTCAAAAGTTTGTGGCGGAATGTTTGGTTTGCCAGCAAAATAAAGTTGAAACAATTAAGACACCGGGTCTATTACAACCTTTATCCATTCCAAGCCAACGTTGGGAGGAGGTTTCAATGGATTTTATCACAGGTTTACCCAAGTCTGAGGGAAAGAGTGTCATCATGGTGGTAGTTGACAGACTTACCAAGTATGCACACTTTTGTGCATTATCACATCCATTTAAAGCCAGTACAGTTTCTACTGCATTTATGGAAACAGTTCAAAAGCTACATGGAAACCCAAAGATTATTGTAAGTGACAGAGATCCCATTTTCACTGGAAATTTTTGGACAGAATTATTTTCTTGTCTTGGTACTCAGTTAGCTCATAGCTCATCTTATCATCCTCAATCTGATGGGCAAACTGAGATAGTAAACAAATGTTTGGAAGGATATCTTCGTTGCTTTGTATCTGATAAACAGACACAATGGGTCAAATGGTTGCCTCTGGCTGAATGGTGGTATAACACTTCCTTCCATACAGCAACAAAAATGACCCCATTTATGGCACTTTATGGGTATCAACCACCATCCATCACATCATATTTAAGAGAAAATTCTAAGGTTCAGGCAGTGGAACATCACATCGAACATCAACAACAAGTCCTCCAACTCTTAAAGGATAACCTCGTGTTGGCACAAAATAGAATGAAACAACAGGAAGATCAACATCGCAGTGAAAGAAGTTTTGATGTAGGTGATTGGGTATTCCTACGGCTACAACCATATAAGCAAATGTCCCTAAAGCAAGCTAAGAAGGATAATAAATTATCACCAAAGTATTATGGTCTGTACAAGGTGTTGCAAAAGATTGGTACTATGGCATACAAATTGGAGCTTCCTGCAGCTTCTCGATTGCACCCAGTTTTCCATGTTTCATGTTTAAAGAAGGTTATAGGTGACAAGCTCCCAATTCAAACAATATTGCCAGAACTTGATGAGGAAGGAAAAATTATATTGGAACCGGAAGCAGTCATAGAAACAAGAACTCGACAGCTACGAAATCGATCAATTTCAGAGTATCTTATCAAGTGGAAGAACTTACCCGCTGAAGATTCCACATGGGAGGATGAGAATTTTATGCAGAAGTATCCAGAACTACTCAAGCGTTGAGGACAACACTTTTTTTGAAGGAGAGGGGCATGTTGGGTCCCTATAATACTAGTGATTACCCCATTAATATTGTAGTTATACCCCTTATTTATATTGTTGTGCCCCTATTACCCCCCATATTGTTATTTATGTGCCCCATAGAAGCCCCCTATTGTTATTTGTGTGGCTTTATATTATTATTGTTAGGTCGGCTGGATTATATTGTGACTCCTTAGACTCCTATATATAGAAAGGAGGTTTTGTCATTTGTATCATCCAAGAATTGTTCATTTATGTAATGTAAAGGAGGTTGCCCCCTCGAAGAGGCTGAATTCTAAGGCGTTGATCTATCTTTTCTTGAGCTGGTTTCATAACAGAGGATATTGTAATGAAATCTTCTCGTGAAGAGAGATTTCAAGAATAGTGTGTGAGTTAGAGGAACTAGGAGTTAGTTTCATGATTTTAGGGATTAGATTAGGATATTTAGGATTCAGGTGAAATTATTTAGGATCTGAATCAAAATTGGTTAACAAAATCCTTTATATATAATTTATAAGCCTTAAAGGCTTAAAAAAGAGGGTTAGTGAGAGAGTTAGCAGACAAGAGGGTTGGATTGTGAGCCTATGGACATTGAAACGAGAAAGGTCAACTGAGTGTAAATCAGGCCATTGAGTTTATGTATATACATATTTTAATTAGAAAATAGAAGTTTCATATCTTCTGAGTTAATATTGGTTGAGGGTCTGTATATGATCTGTCTGTATGTATGGTTATTTGAAGGATTTGTCCGTGTATTTGTGAATAAGGAGGAAATCCCATAATGACTGTGTGCATATATCACAACGCTTATGACTATGCTTGAAGATGTTTCTGTAAAAGTGGATATGATAGTTTTGACATATAAATGAATGCATATGCAACAATGATAATGGTGGAGAATCGATTGAGAGTTTATTGGGTTTGGTTTAGGAAATAATGTGAACTTGATTCTGTAAGAAGGGCTATTCAAGATTGGTGTGATTCCATTGGTAGGAGTTCAAAAACTAAAATTGGAGTGGATTCAAAGATCCGTATGCAATGTCAAATGTCGGATAATCAGGTATAGGCGCAAGGCAGGGTAAAGAAATCAGAGAAGTCTCGGCACACTGTTTCTAAGTGGAGAAAGGATTTGGCAGAGTTGAACTTGGTAACAAGTCGATTTTGAGGTGAGAAGGAAATTTAGTAGAAGCACTAAGTTTGGTGGAAGAGTGGAACCACGATGAAGTGAAATTGTGATTAAGCGGATTTCAGAGTGAGCGGAATCTTGAGCGGAGGAATAAATCTGGATTGTCAGATCGACAAATCTGTTATATTGATGGTGATCACCAACTATGCGGGATAGGAGTGTACGGATTTCTTGATTGTGGTTGAAGCCCCACACTAAATCCTAGCTGTCGATCTCATTTTCAAACTCTTACGTCACAGTCAACTCCGGGGGTTAAACTGTTTGGTAATCCGTGTGCTAGTTGAAGATCCGTAGGCCATAGATTTGATGACCTCGTATATCCAACGGATATTGGGTCATAAAGTGATTGGACATTAATCTCAGAACGAACCCGAACATTTATAGATTAAGGATTTATAATCCTTATCGGCTCCATAAGGGCGGGTAAACATCGTGCAAGATTCTTGTGCGATATCGCTACTGACCGTTAGATCAAGCGTGCCTTGATCAAATGGTGGAGGATCACCGATTAGTTTCGCATCACAATATTTCATGAGTGGATGAACCTTGGCCTTAAGAAAATGCGATTTGCGATGTGTGATTATCGGGGTATCATCAACCACAGATTGAAAGGTGCGATCAACAGCAGAGATTGAAGCCGATAAGGCTTGGGACTGAGCGGACCCGAGAAGTTTATGGATGCGGGTTTATTTTATTTGGGGTCCGGTTGTGCTTATCGCATATCGCATGCGAGAAGAGGAGTCTTAGGAATGCGATGAAGAGTCACATGTTGGTGTGATCTGCGATATTGCGATGGACTTCTGCGAAGGAAACTTCAGCGAGAGGAACGAGATCATTGCAAAATAGAAAAATTAACAAATTGTTGTGGGCTCATAACCCATAGGTTCGGGGATGTGAAAAGTTGTAGCTTTGCTGCATCAAACTATAGTTGCAAAGGAGGAAGTAAACAAAGACAAAAAAAATTACCCAATTTTCCCATTTTCACCTACGGAATGTGTTACACTATTTTGGAATGGGTTTCTAGAATTTTATTTTAATTATTCAATGATTATTAAGTAGATTGTATGGATTTAACCTCCACCAAATATTTTAGAATATTCTTAGTAGTATTCACATATCAAAGATTGAAATTTATTTTAAAGATAATATGTCCTTTCTACCCTTTTAATAAAAATGTTTAATTAAAAGAAATGTCATATGAACATGTATCATATAAACATGAGTTATGATTTTTGGGGCATGCTATATTAATAAGTTATGATATTGTAAATCTAATTACAAATTAAGAATCTCTATGATTAAGAATATTGTTACATGTTTTTTTAAATGTATATATATTTATCTAGTATATTAATTCTTTCTACAACTATCGCAACCATATAAATAAAAAAGTTAGTAAATGTGGATAGGAATTAATTCATAATAATCATAAAGATTTATTTCATCAAACATCTCAAATTGCCAAAATTTATAAAATCATAAGAATTAACCAAATTATAACTGTATTTAAAATAATAATAATTATTATTCGTGACAAAAATAATTAATATATAAGTTAAACATACTTATATATTTAAAAAACATGTAGCAAGATTTAATCATCCAGATTACTCTCCACTTTATGATGGAGATTCTTAATTTATAAACCAATCTAACAACTTATCCATACCACATGATAAAAAAAAACATTTTTTATTTCATATGTTACTGGTTCATGTGATTTTTTTTAATTAATGAATTTAATTAAAAAGATAAAAATGACATAATTACTTTGGAAATAAATCTTAATCTTTAATTTGTGTATAGAACTAAAAATATTCTAAATTATTTTACGGAGATCAAATCCCACTTAATAATAGTTGATAAATTTACTAAAAATATTCTATATTTTTTTATGAATAGTTGATAATTTTATTAAAAATATTTTAAAATATTTTATGAATATTAAATCCTACTTAATAATTATTAATTACTGATAATTAAATTAAAATTCTAAAAACTCTATTTCAAAATAAACAACTTATCAATATAATTATTACTACTGATATTAATTATTTTAAACCAAATTAAAAAATTTATAATTATTCTTGTGAAAATACCCATTATTAATTGGTATCATTGTAATAATATCTTATTTACAAGCATTAAACTATCCTTATGATCAATATACTAATCACATAATCGATCTTATATTAAAAATTGAGCTCCTTCACATGCCTTGCACTAAACATCGAGTTGAACTACTGGAAAAACTGCATTGAATGCATAAAAACAATTCAAAACTCAAAGTTTTGAATTGTCCTCCAACTGACTTGCATTTATATAATTCAAAATTCAGTTTTAAAGCATCGTGCAATTAACATGTATTTTCCAATATAATATTCATGTGTTGTAATCGTTTGCACCCTTTGGCCCGAGTTCGATTGATGAACACGTTTCTTCACTAATTTTGGCAACTTCCTTGACAAGGGAATCTACATCGGTCTTCAGAATGGAATCAATGGTGGCATTATATGTTATTCCATCGTTCCACTTGAACCACCTACTGCTCAACCCACATTCCCGTCGTTTGTTCCTCACCGTGTTACTTCTTCTATGATCTTCTCCCACATATGAAATTCGAAATTTCCAATCCTCTATCACGTACACCTTAATGTCCTTATAGCGGATATTCATAACCAGAAACCTATCCGGCAATAGAAAAATGAGGAACTGATCAGCGGTTTTATCCCTCTATGCTTTCTCTAGCCATGCAACCACTTTCGGGCTAATATTATCCGGGTTGGTTTCGTGAGTCGTAACTCCCAGCCTGAAATGTGTTCTTGCTTGGCCTTCTCTACAAAATGTCATGAACCCATGTCGTTTTCACGGCTTTCTAACTCTCTTAATCACTACCTTTTCTTCCAAACTATATGGGAATTCGATACAAGGCAAAGTGGGTTCGCCTACAAGGGTGTTCTTAAGATATCGATCGTATCTTGACGGATCTAGTAATTCTAATGGCCTCATCAGAAGATGCCCCATCAATTCAGTGAAATTGAATTTGTAGCAAAGACCTCTAGTACACAATCTCGAGTTCATATTCTGATGCTCCCCTATCCACATCCAAAACCTGAAAATTATATTTTTATTACCTATAATATCCTCTAAACAAAAAAGTTCTTAACATGCACTAAATTAATTTAGAACTATGTAGTTAAAATTATGTCTGAAAATAATCTTTTGCATGCAGAAGGCGTCTAATCTCGCTGCTATGAAACAACCCAACGTTGTTGTCGTACCAAATGAATATATTAAATTGGGAGAGTTCAGTGTCTTCAGTGTCTTCCACGGATCTGCCACATGAATTCTAATTTTCTTTCGACTAGAGACATTAGCGTATCCTAGCAGTTCTAATTGAAGCCGAAGGCCTTTTATAGCCCTCTCCATGAAGCCGAAGACATTTTATAGCCCTCTCTAAACATGCAGAAGAGATGAAATATTTCACCTCCTTTCACTGACACAGCTCTTGTAGGTCTCCCAGGGGAATAATCTTTATTCTGTAAGCTTCCTAAACAAGGCCCATGGAAAAGCTTCTTTCCAAATCAAATTGTCAACTTTACATTTCTTGTCGCTTCGACCTTGCTGAGCATAGGATTATAAGGCATGCAAGAAACTTAGTTTTAAAAGCCAATAAGTTCCAGTTCGAAGAGAATACAACTTCTGAAATAGCTATGGTATTCGAAAATTGAGTGCACAGGCTATTCACTTTACGTTTCAGTTGCATTTCATAGGTAACAAATGTCGAATCCTTCAAGCATTATGAAAAATTATTTTCGGATTTTTCAAGATGTTTCTCCTTAAAAAATTTCAAAGAAATTTTTCTTCACAGCAAATAGGGGTTTTGTAACATATTTTTCTTTTTCTTCATATTTTTTTTATTGAAGATAAAAAGAGAGTACACTATTCAGAGTTTTTCTGGGTAGTTATCTTCCCTCTGGATAGTACAAAATTGTTTTTTTTTTTTATATTATTTGGTGTATCGAGAAGTATATCCACGTGATTTCTTCTTCTTACAAGGTGTTGTGTTTCCAAAAAAATTCTTCACAATGATGATTCTAGAATTGTGTAATCTTTAGTATTTTCATATAAAACAAAATTTCATTTCACCATTTTGTAGGTACAAAGATCTCACATGATGCCTTCTAAGAAACAATTAAATAACCTCCATTAATGAGGACCTATTATTCATAGACTGCAAAATATAACTTGCCCAAAACCTTTGACATGCCGCTTTTAGGGAGGATATCAGTGGCCTGGTTTTGTTCCCTATATATGTGTTAAGAAGTAATGTCCTAAAGAGAGATTACAAACGTCCTGATGCTCCTTGTCTAGTTAGATAAAATAGGAGGGTTGAAACCAGAAAATTCTTTTACCTAGTCAATGATGCCCCTTGCATCTCCAAAAATATGAAGATGTCCAAATCCATCCAATTGGATAATAATATGACCCCAAAGGGAAATAATCTTAGCCCTACCATTAGTCCCATTTCCACCATCCCACCAGAAATGACAATAACATCCAGGTTCAAGAACAATGAAGTATATATTTTTTAAATATTTTGATTTCCCACGAGAAAGTGAACATATTCAACCTAGATGGAGAGGTTACACCCGATCTACATTCATTTTGCAACATGTTTACAAAAATAATAGATGTAAAAGTCAGGGAATAAACCTTCATATTTATCAATAACAGAGCTTATGAGACCTTCAATAGACAAAGAAATGACATGTACAACTTTCTCTCATTTACCACATATTTCGACTTTTCCATAAGGAAATCTGACGAAAGAGATCCCCAAGGATTTTTCAAATTTCTAAAGAGTTTTTCCATTCCTCTTTCCTCTCTGTAGAGGTCGATGTCGTTGGACCTAAAGAAATAAGTATCTCCCTATAAAATTTTGATGGAGTCTTGCGAATTGATTTCCGGTCTTCCATTGCTTTTCTTATCCACCAAAATTGGTTGGGATACAAAACCATGGTTGCATTGTGTTGAACAATGCATGTTCCTCGAAACAAATAAAAAATTCTGACATTACACTGGAAATTCACGTGAAGAGAGACTTTACAACACTTGTGTTTAACTTTTAGTTAAATCACAATATTCAAATCTCTGATTTGGCATGTGCGGTGTGGATGAATATATAGGCTATCAATATTTCTCAAGTGATAATGATTTCTCAAGTGATAGTTTCATTAATGCATTGGGTAAGTATATGCCAACCCTTGGATTCAGGCAAGTACAAAATATAAGGTTGGCATATAAGGTTGTGTTAACAAAACAATAAGTTCAGAAATATTGGTTGTCAAATATATATGTGTTGTGGATAGCCAAATCCCAATTGTCAAAGGTAAAAAATGCCATTACACATTCTGTGTCAACTTAGAGTTCGTGAATTGTCTAGTGGATGCCAAATCACGTCATTATATTTTCATAGAGATTTTCATTATGGTACTATAGATTTGATTAAAAGAGAATTTACTTTAAAGGTGGTAAATTTATCTTCACATGTGTGAATAGTTTTGTCAATGGTAATTTTCTGGGATTGTTTAGAAGGTGTAGATTTTTATTTTGGTTTAATGGTAGTTATACAATGATTTTGTAACATCCCCTCGTAACTTCACATGAAAATGTATGGAGTTACAAATTTTTTACACAATTTACTCACAGGTAACTATCCAAATTACTATTCGAGATCCCTCATTAACCATTAGATAGAATATTCATCATTACATAGAGTAATTTTAGTAAGGAAATAGTAAATTACATAACCATTAACACATATTAACATAAAATTTCTGATGTAACCTTACATCAATTCCATGATTATTTTAACTCAACTAGTTAATCATATTTTGAATAATATAAACATCACTTCATGCAAGGAATCAACATCATAAAATGGCACAGCAGGAAGCTACATCATTAGACACCAATATACCCTGGAAACCCCATAGGGTGAAAACCAACAAATGTTTAATTTTATTATTAAACGCTCGTGAGGGTGTTCACCCTTCACTCAATGGTTATAAGGGAGTCCATCCCTTGACCATTGTCATAAAATATTACAAATAATATCATCACAAAAAACCATAACTTGTTATAAGCTATTACAATCATCATGACATCATTTACCCACAAACCCTTGAGCATTGTGTCTTTAGGGCCTAGTTCTTGCCATTAGTGGATTATCCTACAACCAACATTCCTTCAATCTGCATAGACCACTAACTTATTTCCTTCCATAATAGTAACTTAATCCATCTTTATATGTCATAGCTTTTTCCTGCAACTTCTATTGTCAGCAACCTTTGATATCATGATTAAATCAAGTATTAATCAAACCAATTCATAAATCTATACTAGTGGTGCTTCACCATCTATTCATGTACATTCATGAAATGCAAACAAAATATCACGACATGCTTCCTTTAACAACACTGCATATGCATTAGTTATAAGTGTATAAGCATCAATGAATTTATATAAACAAAAATCACATTAACTAATATTCCCCTCGCATAACCACACATTCTTAAAAGAGAAATCACTACAATTGTCCAGACATTCCTTTATAGGAAATTAACACCTCACACATTCTTAAAAGAGAAATCACTACAATTGTCGAGACATTCCTTTATAGGAAATTAACACCTCAGTTATGATCTTCGTGCATGCGAATTACATATAAACATTGTCAAAATAACTAGTTCTCCAACTATTACTTTTGGTGCATACCAATACGCAACGAAAGGTAACACAACGAATGTTGTTCCTACGCATGCAAATGCATATATTTTCCAAAAAAAATTCTTAACACAATAGAGCTTGAAAACACATGATTCCTTTTCAAGGAAATCTAGCATAATAGGGCATGCAAAAACATGTTTTATTTTCCTTAAAACTAATGTAATAAAATACATGTGTTCTTTTCAAAATATTATACCAAAATTACCCATATATATATTCGAAAGAAACCAACACAGTACTATGGTTTTTGCGCATGTAATTCATCTTGTTCCCCAAATAATATTTTGCAATGTATGCTAACACAACATGCTATCATTTTCCACATACCAATGTATACTTTTTCCAATGAAAGCTAATACAGATCTTACATGCCTATACATGAGCTTATTCCAAAAGAAACTAACATAATAGTTATGATAGCATAAAAGTAATCACATAAATTTTTTCTAGAGAAATATAGTTGAATAGTTCTTCTAGCCATGTGAAGAACATATCTCTATAAGTCAATGACTATTCTTTGTGCATGCAAGAGCTTATCATAATATATGTTCTTTAATGTATGCACCACATATTACCTTCTCTATAATTCTACCATCATTAGCTATTATTTTCATGTAAACAAATACATACTTCTTTTTCAAAAGGAAGTTAATATAACCTCGTTTTTATATCTTTCTACATGCAAGTTTCTCATGCTTCCCTTTTCAAGAAATTACCATAGAGAACCATCTTTTATGCATAAAACCCAGACAACAATAACAAGGTTAGCTTAACCTTTTATGCACCTGAATCAATAAATTAACACAATTCCTATAGCGAGGCAATCTTTTCAAGAAAATTAACATGATAACTTTATTTATCTACACACAAAAACATATTTTCTATATCACAATGACTACCCTTTTGTGCATGCAACATGTGTTTTTATTCTAACACAATGACCCTTACTTCAATGCACATAATCTTTTTAAGAAACAAGCATGCATTCTTGTTCTTGTATGAACAAGATTCATATGCATCTTTTAAGAAAATAATCTTTATTTTTCATCAATTCATGTACAAAAATCCTATGCAATTCTTTCTCCACTCAAATCATTGCAGAACTTAAACAAACAACATGGGTGATATATGCATACAGATTCATGAAAACCCTTCCAAGAAAATTAATCTAATTAAAGTTTCTATTTTCCAAGAATCTGATAATGTATGCAAAGTCATCTCACTCCAAAATCTAATACAATGATGTATGCAATTAATATTTTATTTTCAAGAATTAACATAGAAATTTATTTCAATAATTCAAATGTAATGGATATTATTATTGTGCACATATTTCAATTAAGAGTATATAGGAATCATGCTAATATCTCCTAAGAAATTAATAATCTAATTTTCTCTCATAATTTGTTGGCAATAGTTTTTTTAATGATATAGTTTATTTTCTTTTTATTTTCATAAGAAAATTTATCATACATTCTTTTCATGAAAAATATCATGGTTTCTTTAATCTTTTGTGTGCAGGTTACACTAGTGTTTTCTATGCAAGGAAAAAAACATCCATAACTTATCTTTTACAATGCATTTTTTTTAACAAAATAATATGATTTGTTTATCTTTTACCACACAATTTTCTTTCAAGAAATTAATATGTGTTCTTTATCTTTTACCATGGAAAGTTCACATGAATTATTTATGAAAGGTAGTATGACTTCTTAAATATTTTTGTGTGTAGGATTCGAGTGCATTCTATTTTCAAGATCGACAACATCCCTCCAATATTTTTTTTTAATAAAACATTGTTTATTTATTTGTAATATGTAAAGTTATCATGCATGTTTTATAAAATTGTTGCATGGAAACCATGCATAACCTTCCAATGAAATAATTACCTTCTCTACACAAAAATCCCTGCAACTTTCAAAAGTTTAGAGCAATATTTCCAAGTAATGAAATAACCTATAATTCCTCACATAGAACACATGCAATTTCTTTCCAAATAAATTCATGGTTACTTATCTCTTATGCATAATAACCATGAAGTCCCATGTACAAACCTCATGTTTAGGAATACCTTTCGTTGGAGCCACAACATTCCTCACCAAATTTGTGATGATCAATGTCTTGAGACTTCTCATGATGAAAAATCTAGTGGATGAAGATGAAAGTTATTTTTCCAGTTTAAGAATGAATTTAAAGAACCTATAATACTTTCTTTATCTCAATGAGTTATAATTTTCTTTATTTTATTCAAATTATTTTCCAACTAAATCATAATGGTTCTTGTTTTAAAACATTTGGTTAAACATGGTAAAAATAGTCTTTTCCAATGTGAATGTCAACGAAAGTGTTGTTTATAGGGATAATACATACTCCCCCTTTGAAGTAAATCGTTCCTCGATGTTTATCATTAACTTTTACTCATGATATAATGATCTAAACAACCAAAAGAGAAGCATTTCTCTTTAGAATGAAGGATTTTATTTCTAGGCAATGTTAATAAGCCAAAAAATAATAATAATGTTTATCAATTGTCATAAGCATTTACAACTGTAAAAATATACAAGTTCTACTTTCCATCACATAACCATTATTCAAATTCATAAAATACCAAACAAAGTCTCTATATGAGCTTACCATTACTTACCAATTACTTTTGAAATTCATGGTCACCTTTATGCAAGTTTTCTAAGAATTTTTTGACAACCCATGCACACTCCATGGTAAGAACCCTGTAATATATGACTAACAAATCCAAAATAATCATATTAGTCACAACATTTTCAACCAAATAAAATACTTTTAACTATCGATCAATTATGTAATGTTAGGTGATATTTAAATCATATTATTTCTACAAGTACTTGGATAGCACAAACACTCTAATCATGAAAATGATAAATAACTGCACCACATGCACACTGTCTTAGATCCCACTAAAGGCATCCACACAGTACTTATAAAATTACTCAGAGAGAACCTAGCTCTATAATCATCGAAATGATCAATAAATGCACCAAGTGCATACTGTCCTAACCCCTGCTAAGACATTCAAAAGATTAGTCATACAATAAAAGAACTTATACTTCTAGTAATTCCTTTCTGGGCACTAGGCTCATTTCGTGTCAAGATGCACACAAAATATTTACGCAATTATATAGAAAATTCATTTTTGACATAACACATAACTAATTAGTTAATTTTTTCTTCTATGAGAACCATAACAGGTGAAATAATGTTCCTCCCAACCAATGGGAATTAGTTTCTAGAACTAGATTGAGTCATTTTCACATTAAGACAATTCTTTGATAGAGACCACACCAGGTCTAATATGGAATTCCATTATCCATATATCTCAAGAATTTTGATGACCAAAAAGGATCCAATACAAGATTCATCTTGCCAGCGTCCTACCTATTCCTCCGACAACGTCTTGTCTATGAGGAATTTTCGGGCCTCCTCCAACTGGCTCCAAAATCAATAGAGTTTCCTCAGTCTTTTTCCCCTCTTCATCATGTTGGCAAACTATTTTCCCTTACTGGGATCATCTATCTCTGAGGAGAGGAAATCCAGGTAGGAAAGTCACATCAACCCCTCCGGGTAGGAAATCGTCATCAACCCAAGGCCTCCTGGCCTTTCACAACTCTCCATAATTGTGTGATAATTGTCTAGCATGTGAAATTCTCTTTTAGCACTCTTTCCGACAATAATTTACATAATGAACCATATGCACATTATCATTAAAACAAAAGAAATATTTATGTACACCATGTATTTATACATGACCCTCATCATGGGTCTACAATTCTATATTGACAATAAATATAACTGACATACAGATGGTATACATTATGATTTTCCAAATAACACAATCATGCATATCATAACATTATACCTTCTCGTTTACGATTGCAATTCACATTGCAATGTTTTACCTTCACGTGTTTTCATGTTGCCATTAAGTTATTCTTGCTTAATCCCATCAACAAAGTTAGTCATAAATATGCATTATTTAAACAAGTATTCACTTTCACAGCCATTTTAGTTTCATGCATACAACATTGTCATGCATAACAATATATACAAATATTCATTAATGTGTAAATGTCAATGACAGTTGGGTAACAATCCAAAAATTTCCAATTCCCACAGTGTACTATTACCAACAGATCAACACATGAAGTAACTACCATAATCACTTGTTTACAACTTGCAATAAGCTTAAATCAATTCCAATTCATGCATATAAGTTTTAATAGTTAGTCCTGCAACACTAACTAATCAGCCATGACAAGACTCAATCAACAACTAGCTATTACAGTCAAGTCTCACTACTCGACTCATTGTTTATTTTTAACATCTAAATGGGTTCTTTCAATGTCCTTTTAAAACACTATATCGTCCTCTTCAAGGAAATTTCCCATATTTTACATTCATGCATTCACTCATTAAAATTAGTGCATTGTAACTTTAGTCATGTTCATTAAATGTATCGTCAATATTAAATTCATATTTGCAAAGGTTGGTAGTCAGTTTTCAGTGTCACTAGTCAGTGTTCAGGATTGTTCATAGGTGCAATAGAGGTTTTATTGTCTTTTATCCTCATTAAGATTCAAATTTCATGAGTATAGTTTTTCATCAGACTTTATTACTTACTACTCTTCAATGCAGTTATAAACATGGATCATGCATCTAAGGTCAAAGTAGTTTATTGCGTATACCGATATGTAATTTGTTTGAATCACACCTTAGTTGTTTCCCACTAGTATCATACCTCGAATTCTTTTCCGCTTACTAATTCCAAAAAGGCGCCATTGTTGCAAGCTTCAACTCTGATACCATTTGTAACATCCCCCGATAACCTCACATGAAAATGTATGGAGATATAATTTTTTTATACAATTTACGCACAGGTAAGTATACAAATTACTATTCCATATTCCTCATTAACCATTAGATGGAATCTTCATCATTACATAGAGTAACTTTAGTAAGTAATAGTAAATTACATAAAAATTAACAACCGTGGTTGTAGTATATTAACATAAACTTTCTGATGTAACCTTCCATCAATTCCATGATTATTTTAACTCAGTTAGTTAATTGTATTCTTAATAATATAAATGTCACATCATGCACGAAATCAAAATCGTAAAAATGGCACAATAGGCAATAACATCATTAGACAACAATATACCTTGGAAATGTCGTAGGGTGAAAACCAACAAACGTTTAATTTTATTATTAAACACTTGTGAGGGTGTTCAACCCTCACTCAATGGATATAAGGCAGTCCATCCGTTGACCATTGTCATAAAATATTACAAAGAATATCATCTGAAAAACAAAATAACTTGTTATAAGCTATTACAACCATCATGATATCATTTTCCCGCAAAACCTTGAGAATTGTGAATTTAGGGTTTGGTTCTTGCCATCGGTGGATTATCTTGCAACCGACATTCCTTCAATATGCATAGACCACTAAATTATTTTCTACCATAACAGTAACTTAATCCATCTTTATATGTCACATCATTTTCCTGCAGCTACTATTGTCAGCAACCTTTGATATCATGATTAAATCAAGTATTAATCAAACCAATTCATAAATCTATACTAGTGGTGCTTCACCATCTATTTATGTACATTCATGAAATGTAAACAAAATATCATGACATGCTTCCTTTAACAACATTGCATATGCATTAGTTATAAGTGTATAACTATCAATGCATTTCTATAAACAAATACCACATTAACTAATATTCCCCTTGCATAAGCACACATTCTTGCAAGACAAATCACTACAAATGTCTAGACATGCATTTAAAGGAAACTAACGCATTATCTACGATCTTCGTGCATGTGAATTACATAAAATTTATCAAAAGAACTAGTCCTTCAACTATCACTTTTGGTGCATGAAAATATGTAAAGAAATCTAGCACAACAAATGTTGTTCATATGCATGCAAATGAATATACTTTCCAAAATAATTCTTAACACAATAGCGCATGCAAACATATGTTTCCTTTTCGAAGAAATATAGCATAATAGGGCATTCAAAAACATGTTTTTCTTTTCCATAAAACTAACACAATAAAGCATACAAATATATGTCTTATTTTCCAAATATTACACCAACATTACCCATATATATATTCCAAGGAAACCAACACATTACTATAGTTTTTGGGCATGTAATTCATCTTTCCCAAATAATATTTTCCAATGTAGGCTAACACAACACACTATCATTTCCCACATACAAATGTATATTCTTTCCAAGGAAAGCTAATACAAATCTTGCATGCCTATTCATGATCTTATTCCCAAAAAAACTAAAATAATAGTTATGATAGCATAAAAATAAACACATATAATTTTTCCAAGGAAATATAGCTCAATTGTTCTTCTAGCCACGTGAAGAACATATCTCTGTACCTCAATGACTATTATTTGTGCATGCAAGATCTTATCATAATAACCCTTGTTTAATGTATGCAACACATATTCCCCTCTTCTCTATAGTTCTACCATCATTAGCCATTATTTTCATGTAAGAAAATACATACTTCCTTTTCGAAAGGAGGTTATTATTTTCATGTAAACAAATACATCTTTTTCAAAAGGAATTTAATATAGCCTCTCTTTTCTATCTTTCTACATGCAAGTTTCTCATGCTTCCCTTTTCAAGAAATTACCATAGATAACCATTTTTTATGCATAAAACCCAGACAACAATAACAAGGTTAACTTAACCTTTTATGCACATAAATCAAGAAATTAACACAATTCATCTAGCTAGGCAATATTTTCAAGAGATTATTCTTTTCAAGAAAATTAACATGATAACTTTCTTTATCTACACACAAAAACATATTTTCTATATCATAATGACTACCCTTTTGTGATGACCCTTACTTCAATGCACATAATATTTTTAAGAAACAAGCATGCATTATTGTTCAGGTTCATATGCATCTTTTAAGAAACAATCTTTATTTTTCATCAATTCATGCACAAAAATCCTATGCAAGTATTTATGCACTGAAACCCTTGCATTATTTAAATAAACAACATAGGTAATATATGCATACAGATTCATGAAAATCCTTCCAAGAAAATTAATCTAATTAACTTTTCTCTTTTCCAAGAATTTGATAATGTATGCAAAGACATTTCACTTCAAAATCTAATACAATGATGCATGCAATTAATATTTTCTTTTCAAGAATTAACATAGAAATTTATTTCAAGAATTCCAATATAATGGATATTATTATTGTGAACATATTTCTATTAAGAGTCTATAGGAATCATGCTAATATCTTGAAGGAGATTAATAATCTAATTTTCTCTCATAATTTGCTAACAATATTTTCTTTAATGGCATAACTTATTTTCTTTCTCTTTTCATAAAAAAAATTTACATACATTCTTTTCATGAAACATATCATGATTTTTTTAATTTTTTGTGTGCAAGTTTCACTTGTGATTTCTTTCCATGAAAACATCATCTCTATCCATGCAAATTTTCTTTTAAAGTAATATTATTTCTTTATCTTTTACCATGGAAAGTTCACATGCATTCTTTATGAAAAGTAGTATGACTTCTTAAATTGATTCCTACATTATCTTTTCAAGAAAAACAACGTCCCCTCAAAATATTCTTTTAATAAAACAACATGTTTCTTAATTTTTAATATGTAAAGTTCTCATGCATGTTTTTGAAAATAATTATATAAACCATGCAGAACCTTCCAATGAAATAACTATTTCCTCTAAACAAAAATCCTTGGAAATTATTAACTCATCTACACAAAAATCCCTGCAACTTTCAAAAGTCTAGAGCAATATTTCCAATTAATAAAATAACCTATAATTTTTTGCACAAAACACGTGCAATTTCTTTCCAAAGAAAAGTGTGATTACTTATCTTTTGTGCACAATAACCATGAAATACCATGTGCATACCTCATGTTTAGGAATACCTTTCGTTGGAGCCACAACGTTCCTCTCCAAAGTTGTGATGATCAATGCCTTGAGGCTTCACATGATGAAAACTCCATGGATAAATATGAAAGTCATTATTCCAGTTTAAGAATGAATTTAAAGAACCCGTAAAACTTTCTTTATTTCAAGGAGTTACCATTTTCTTTATTTGATTCAAATTAGTTGCCAACTAAATCATAATGGTTCTTGTTTTCAACCTTTTCGTTAAACATGGTAAAAATAATCTTTTCCATTGTAATTTTTCTGAGAGGGTTTATAAATTGAAGATTTTTATTTTGGTTTAATGGTAGCTTTAAAATGATTTTAAGTATCATTATAAAATTTATTATGAAAATTAAATAATTTAGTTTTCATTTAAATAATTTTATGTAATACCTATAGATACACCTCTTTTGACAATGATTGCATGCAATTTTCCTCTTAACCCATTGAAATGGTCCATGTGTCCATCATTTTTTTAAAAGCCATGGAAATTTTTATATCAGCTGAAAAAAATCGACATACCACTATGAAAATATACAAAATCGAAAGAGCTTACTATTAAATGTTTTAAAAATATAAGCACTAAAAATAAAAAATCGACATACCACTATGAAAATATACAAAATCGAAATAGCTTACTATTAAATGTTTTAAAAATATAAGCACTAAAAATTTAAAAAAATTTAGTCTAAAAAATTCACAAATTAGCCCGGAAAAGAATGGAAATTCTGGCAAGATTATGACAAAATCCACTAGAAAGTTATGAAGATATGGGTTAGAGCAGTCAAACTTCAGGATTTTCGGTGCCTCATGGTTCTTGACGGTGTTGAATCCATTTCCACTATCAAAAATCGATTCAAACACTCAAACATTATGATTAAAAAAAATAAAAAAATAAAAATTACATAATTCTAGCAAGAAAAACATAGTTTAGGCGAATTTATAGCATTAGTAGACAACACCTAAAAATATTACTATTAATATAACCCTTTAAGTATAAAGTAGTTAATGATCAAGTGTTTTGTTAAAACATTTTTTTTATAAAAGTTAGAAGTTCAAAATTTTACTCACTTTATTCTTAAAAAAGTCATATCTAAACATCTAAATGTGGAACCAATTCAAAAAATATTAAAAATAAACTCTTTAATCAAATCCAACTCAATCTTAAAAGAAAAAAGAAAAAAAATCATAAATTTAAAAAAATAGATATCATAAAATTAATTAGACTAACATTATCAAAATAATATATAATTTTAAAATATCCCATAAATATTAAAATTCAATTTTTTTTGAAATTCAAAATTCTTAGTTAAATAAATATTACAAAATCAATAAATTCAACATTATTAAATAAAATCCAAAAATAACAATGATATATAAAAAAAAATATTTTATATTATAAAAATAAATATGTAAAGATTTTAATCACTATATTTATCTTTAACGTTAACATGTTGAATGTCTAAAAACTTTAAAGTTACACACATACATCAATATAATTTTCTTGATAACATTTGTAAACTATGTATCTAATTTTTTAAAAATAAACAAACAATCCATATTAATATTAAAGCGTGTATCAAAACGAAGGCTTTCTATCATGACTAGGTGGAGTAATTTCCCTTGCTTGAGGGAAATCCAATCCATTTTTCAACCAATGGAGATTAGGAGTATCCTAACGAATAGGAATACAATGAGGCATGCTCGAAGGCAACATGATCCCACATTCCTTCACTTTCTCAGAGTCCTGTTCCAACAACACGTCATAATACACAACACTGATTATGGGAATGGAACTAGCTCGTAGGATCGAAGTACATCAATTGGAAGTTCGAGGCGACTCGAAGTTGGTAATTGAAAAAATGAGCGACATAAATTAAGTTAGAAAACTAGATCTCTTACCCTACCATACAGTGATGTACACTTTGATAGGCCAACTCTATCTCTCCCATCAATCCCATTTGTTTCCTTTGTTTCCCAAAACCCACCGCTATGAAAGGGTTTTTTGAAACAAATGAATGGGTTGGTCCTACATAAGCTCTACATTTCGAATAATGGATGTGGGGTATCCACTAGCACCTTATTGGTTATTGGCTTTAGACTATATTATTCCAATTGGATTCCCTTGCAAAAATGAGCAAGAGGGGGCTTCAACAGGAAGAAGTTGGTAACGAAAGAGGAGGTATTAAAATACCTAATCACCAAACTGGTAATGGTTCAACTAGGTATCTTCATATATTATGCAAACTTAATATAAAAGCTCATGTTTACACAATGTAGCTAGGAATAATCATGGTTGACTCATTACATTCATGTGTCTTTTGTACAAAGTTGTGATACCATTTTATGGACTTTGGTCTCCCAAGATAAACCGTAAGTTGATGTTATTCCAATCTTTATAGCAATCATAGGTGATGGCATTTGATATATGTTGAAACGTATGGACATTTATAATCACATGTTAAAAGTTGAAGTCCCATTATATATTATTCATCAACTCTTATCTCGCATATTAAAATTTTGATTTTCTAGGTCAATGATTATATCATTCATATTTATGTTCAAGGAGTTGCTAAGATCAATGTATGGATTGTTCCAAGTTTTTGAAACCATTCTTTATAGGTGTGCAGTGTAGGTGGAAATAATGTCGTTCTATGTAATAGAATGGCAAGGGTTACATTTATAACAATATATAAAGTAAAGAAATGTGTTAATATAAATCATTACTTAAAAAATAATATTTTCAAAAATTGATATTAAGTGTTAATGTAATATTTAAGACTTCTCTTAAATTTGGATAAAGAAGAGAATTATGATATATTTGTAGGCCCTTTTAGGCTACTTTAATTTTATTTAGAGATGAAGATGGCAATGGTGAGCTAGAGATCATGACAGGACCTCAAAGATGGTGTACTCAGTGAATTGATGACCATTACAATATCATATCATCTTAATGTCGTAATTATGATGGTGGGCATTTTTCTGCAGGGTTGGGGTGGGTAGGCATTGGTGACCCCAACCAATCACAAAGCCTCCTCTTCATTTGCCTCCCGTGAATTTACATATGATGCATGGAACAATTGAATCATGACACGTCATTGATCAATTCCAAATTCCACACAATATCCTCGCTATCTCTATCCTCATCTCCGTCCAAATCTTGCACACCACGCATTGTATTTCATTGTCCATATATTTTTCTTTACTATTGCCTTCAACATTCCTCACTCCTATGAGTATTATTTTGCACCTCTCAGTGCAATTGCTAGTTATATTTATATTGATAAGTATGTTTATTTCAATATAGTCCTTTTATAATTTTAATTTAATTATGGGCAATTATTATATGGAGGGTATAGATTTAATATCCATAAAATATCTCTAAATATTCAGAGTAGTATTCACATATCAAGGGATAATATTTATCTCCAAGTGAGTTATATTCTTTTAATTAATTTATCTCAAATCAACTAATTAAAGAAAATAACATATCAACATGGTAAAGTGGAGGTGACATGTTTAAGAATATTATTAACTATGAATATTCACCCTTACTTTACCATGAGAATTTTCAATTCGTAAATAGCTTTTGTTATAATACCATGGGAGAATATCATGGCTTATCACTACTCCATTCCCTATATGAAATTTGATGATATGACATTTTGTTTAATTAATTATTGAGATAAATTAGTCAAAAGAGCATAAGTAACTGCGAAATTAATCTTAAGCTTGATTTGTGAATACTTCTATAATATTCCACCATATTCTATGGAGGTTAATTCTCTACAATCTACATATTTATTACTAATAATTAAATTAAAATTGTGAAAAACCTATTTTGAATAGGCATACACCTAATTGATTTTCTTATAGTTAATAATAATAATAATAATAATAATAACAATAATAATTTAAAATAAAGTTATAATTTAGTTAATTTTTATTTTAAAAAAATTTAAACAATGTGAGATGTATCTTGATATAAGTGATTTGATATTTATTTATCATGAATTGATACTCATAAACATTTACCAACTAATTAATTTATATAATTTTGTTAGTATAAATTTATATATTCAATTATCACATAATGTAAATTATCTTTTAATATTATAATATTACAATATCAATTAATATCAAAAAAATCACTTTATTTTTAATATATTTAATTTTCACTTTATTATTATTATTTTTTTAATATATTTAATCAAATACTTTATTTTAAACTTAATTTATGAATTACAATTATTCCTTATTATAACAAGATCATAAAAATAATTCATAAATATAATTTATTTTTTCTAAATGGATAAAAAAATGAAAATCAAAAAAAAATTAATAAAAATTATTTCTAAATTTACATATTAAATTAAAAATATTTATACATAAATTATAAATTTATAAATTAATGATAAATAAATATATATATTTATATGGAGAGAATGTGTTCATGGAGCGAAGCAATGAAATTTCATTTTCAATTTAACGTTTGCAACTTTAGTTATGGTTTTTTAAGGGAATTTTTTATTTTCTACAGTATATTAGGTACTTGGAATTTGTTTACGTCTCAAAGATATTTTAATAATTTTGTAGTTTTACAAATAAGGTGTTAATAATATATTTTTGTACAGGTATATATAATATTTTTGTGAAAACAAATTTATTTAAAAAAATTAATATTAATGGGTGTGAAAATATTTTATTTGAAAAAGTTATCAAATTCTAATTATTGTAATTTTTTCTTTTTCATTAAGAAAATTCACATATTCTAATTGAACCATCTTATATACAATATTTTTTTAAAAATTATAAAAATACATTCCTACATATAATTTTCAAATTATATAACCCATATATATATATATACATATATATATATATACATATATATATATACATATATATATATATATATATATATATATATATATATTTATATTTATATTTATATTTATATTTATTGCCTACTCCATCGTCCATGGTTGGACTTCAATAAGAAAGGTATGTTTACTGCAATTTTATGTATATATATTGATAATATAAGACTATAAATATGAGCATAATGCTTTGTTTAGTTTGGGAAAATTTGTAATAACCCCTCCCACATTTACCCATTTTTACAAGCCTTTCGGGTAAATGTTGAATAGAGTGTCACTATGACATGACCCGACCTCCTAGCTAAAATTAAGGAAGTTGGGCCAACAACTGAGACATAGTGATCACAAACTAACATCCTACAGGGACTACAAATCACCCAAGAGCTGAAGAAACATCCCACATGGTCAATTCCTGAGCTAGAACTTTGTTTAAGTGACCTAGACTCCTAACCACATGCTTGACAATGCCTGCATGTGGTTGAAGGCCTCCAACGACACTCACAAGCCTTGCTCCACGAGGTTGTAACCTAAATTTCTTAGTTCAATGCTTGTGGTCCCGAGATATTAGCCACAATCCCAGGCTAACCTCCAAATCCCTGCCTAGAACTGTTTGAGGCTTCTCAGAAAGATAAATAACATAAGAACAATGTTAAACATACAAGACTTGAACAAGAACTTGACCTATCCAGGCCTAACCATGACAGTCATTTTGTCAAACATATGGTGAACATGTAAACTAACAATTGCACCACATGTTTCAAAGAAAATGTTGTAAGGTTGTAGCATAGGAAAGAGTAGTAGATCAAAATTAATAACATTTTTATTCTTTTAATTCAAATTTTTTTATTCATCACGCAAATCTCACCACTCAAATGTAACTCCATGCTTTACAAGATACCAGTATATTAGTTGTTTTTTCTCATCATTATCCCAAAGATACACAACAATTCCAAATCATCCCTACTTTAAACAATCCAACCTATGTGACCAGATCTGATTGAGACTTTTTCTTGATATATTCCCATTCCCTTTCCTTTGTTGACACTGCATTAGTCCATAAGTAATCAGTTTTATATGCATAATATATGGATATTGGGGGCTTCACACTTCTTATCTCTTGAATGCCTTTAACCCTCTTTCTAGTTTCTTTTCCATTTTTAGTTTCCTCTTATTTCCAATAGCATAGTATAGAACACAGTTATCTAAAAGAGCTATGTGTTGATCCATGGTATTAACATATATTATTGGTCCATGGTATTAATCTATGTTATTGATCCATGGTATTCATTTGGAATATAGTTTATTTAAAAGTGGAAAGACTCTTGAAAGCGGGGAAGACCAACTTAGATTAGATCTACTAATGGCATAAGGGATCAAATCTCTTTTTACTCTGAAAGAGATTTCCACCTCAAGAGATTTGATCCCTCTAGACACTTGGTAGATTCGGAGTTAAAATGGATCTAGGCTAATTATTGTTCATTCTCTCTAAATGATGTTACCTTTTCATCAACCTTCAAGTAAGGGATACCTATAACACAAGGTATGACTATGATGGGTGATTCAAAATAATGAATTAAAAAGGACAATTATTATACAAGTGTTAGTGTGTTAGAAAGGACAACAAAAGTGATAATTGACATAGAGGTTAAAAGGATTGATACTTTTTTTTTTTTTTTTCCAGCTGGTTCACGGACCCTGGTCAGTTGATCCGCTACTCCAGGTTCGATAAATCTGGGTGGACCCCACCCGAAGGGGTCCACCCCTCGGTCACCACAGACCTAACCCCAAGAGCTTTCGGGTTTCGACCCTGTGACCTCCCATTGGCGAGGCCACGACTTGACTGATTGAGCTAACCCTTGGGGCTAGTTAAAAGGATTAAAAGGATTGATACTCAGAGTCCCTTTTTTATATATTTCATTCTATACTCTTGTATAAAAAGAGAGAATCTAACTTGCATCTTTTGAAACTAAAGAAACTATTTTGTAATTCCTAATTTTTACAATTTTTAATAATTGAGTATTTTGAGAAAGGGAATAAATGTAGGAGAAAAATCTTAGGACTGTTATTCCTTAAAAATACATATGCGGTTTTGATCTTTTGAGAAATTTTTCGTTGTTTAGAAAAGGCCTCACAAAAATGACCTAGCATAAATTATATGTTTCTTCAAAATAACAAATATTTGTGAAAGTAATATTGTGTAATCTAATCTTCTTCTTTTTTTCCATTTTCTTTTATTTTGAGGGAACAAAATCCTATGGCAACTCAGTTATTAATGAATAGTCAGGAAAACTATCACTAGTTATTGTGTGTAAATGTAGGCTTACTTATCACTATTATTCATGGAAAATTACATCACTTGAAAATATCATGTTATGTAAAGAGGCATAATTTAACTCCTATTGAATGCCTCTCGGCCTTGTACCATCAATATGTTTCCTTATGTCCAACAAAATTAATTTTTTGACTTACTATAAGACTGAAAAGTGATTTAAACCTAGAAAATATTTTTTAAAAATCATATTCAAATCAATATCCTTATAATCATTATAAAACTACCTTCAATAAAGTTATATATCTTATTTTACATAATATGTTTATTTTTTTATTATTATTTTATATCATTTTGTTATAATTTTTTACATAATATGTTTATTTTTTTATATCATTTATGTAAATAACAAAAATATAGATCACTATACTTCCAATAAAATTATATTTAAAGATATATTATAAGATATTTTAAAGATACCTATACCAAAATGAAGGCTACATGTCTTCTATGAAAATGAATTGATTTGAAAGATTGGTATAACTACATTTCAATATAGACCAATATGGAGAACAATATGTGAACTTCATATGATGTCCAAACATCCAACATTGTAATTGTTGTGAGGGAAAAGACAACGCCTTTTTTCCAAAGTTGTAAAAAAATTCTATGAAGAACCATGACATTTCCAAGTCATGTTCACATTATTTTAATAAGAAAAAAACAGAAATATGAGAGATTTCAATCTGTGGACTCTATATTTTGTGAATAATTTTGTAAGTTAGATTATCACTACGTTGCAATATAGACCAATATGGAGAACAATATGTGAATTTAATATGATGTCCAACATCCAACATTGTAATTGTTATGAAAGAAAACACAACACCTTTTTTCCAGAGTAATAAAAAGAATTCTATGAAGAACCATCACATTGCTTTGAAGGGAGTGCATTCTGTAGATAACAAAGTTGAATTGTTTTGAAAACATGAAAAGTAAATTAGGAGACAAGATTTAGTTGTCAAATTAGAAAACATGAAAAGTGTCACAAAGAACCAAGATAGAGAAATTCCTTAGTCATCTCCAATACATAAATCACAAAACAAACCAAACCGAGAATCCTCGTATGCATGATCGAGATCACAAGCATTTAAACATAATGATAATGAAGGGAAAGTAAAAATGGTTAAAAAATTTAAGTCAAAGGATAGTTATAATGTAGGGTAAGAATGAGTCCTCTCAAGATTAAAATATCTTTAGTGTTAGAGAAATCTATGTGTTGTTTACCATCAAGAGATGGCTTCCTTTTATTCTTGATGGCTTATAAGGGTTAAACAAATTTTGTTGCACCATTTGATGGGCATTATTGGGAGGACCTCCTTTCATTTAAAGAAGTCAATTCAGTTATACTTGGAGAATAACACAAATCTCTAGAAGCAGCCATATAAAAATTGTATGTAAAATTTTAGTGCTTTTATTTCACCATGGTAGCCATGGTAAGAATTCGTTTATGTCATTTCTTTCACTATGGTGTCTTAAAAATTCTATCCGTGTAGTAGTGGTTTTGGTCTTCATTGATCTTCCATTTTTGTATCTCCTTGAAGAGTATATGGAACACATTATTTATTGAATACAAATTTGTGATGTTTAACATAGTATACTGCTATTAGTTTCATAAAGATGGAAGCATATTGACTCAAACATTGTTGTTGAAAAATTAGTTTGTGAGTACAAACATAGAGATCTCATGGGTGAATCACACTGCTATTGTTATTGATCTTCACAAGAGGACTCTAGTAACTCTATTGGTTTGAGCCATCCATTCCCAAAAGAGAAGACAAATAAGTATGTACAAACATGGGAATGAAAACCAAATTTGTACTTGATATTCCTTCTCAAGATTTTCCCATTCATAACTGAACCAACCAACAAAATTTCGACCCATTATAAAATTCATTTGGAGAAGTTTTCGTCTCCATTATCGTGTTTGATTTTTAAATCCATATCTTCACTGCTCAACATTTTAGATAAAATGGTGTATCAATATTGTATATTATTAATAAGTACTCCATCCATATTAACGACGAATTGATTACACTGTGCATTATTTGAGTTTATTCCTTTCAACCAGAATGCTAATATCAAATTTATTTTAATTATTATTAAATATTACAATCAAATTCTCTAATAGTAATTTCATACAAAAATGAAGGTTATCTTATTTTCATAACCGATGAACCTTAGAAGTCATCTTCACATTATTTCAATAAGAAACAGAATTAAGGTACAAAAATATGAGAAAGATTATTATCCCTTCTCAATATTTTCCCATTCAAAACTGAGCCAACAAACAAACTTTTGGCATGTTATAAAATGTATTTAGAGAAGCTTTGGTCTCCATCACAATGTTTTCTTTTGAAATACATAGCTTCACTTCGCAACATTTTAGATAAAATGGTGTATCAATATTGTATTATTTTAGTAAGTATTCTGTCCTTATGAAACTTAACAAATTGATTACACTGTGAATTATCTGAGTTTATTCGTTGCAACCAAAATCCTAATATCACCAATAACCACTATTAATCTCAAAAAGTTTACATAAAGAGTAAAGATAGGGTACGGTTGGAAAGCGTAAAAAAAATTAACTTGGGTGTAACTGTCGACCCATGGTTGTCCACAACAAGAAATAGCATGCATTAAGAATGTTTAAAAAAAAACAAAAACAAAGATCTTTCTAGGAATAACCTAAAGTCATTAGGGCTCACTAGAAATAACCCTAGGATAAAGTTTACTAAAAAATAACCCTTAGTAAATATGAAGCTCCCAGGCCAAATTGGAAAGATATTGAGCCAAGGGTTAATAGATGTACAATTTGGAGTTTCTTGCATATCTACGAAATCCTGAGAGGTAAAACCCAATTCATACATGTGAAGGAAAAAGGGAAAAGGATTAGCAGACTTTAATATTTAGAAAAAATAATAATTTATGAGATGGAAACCCTTACCTGTAAGGAAAAATAAATGGTTATTCCCTTAAATACATGAAAGATCAAAAAAATAACAAAATTGGAAAACCCATATGAATTACCATCAAATTGACAACGAGAAACCAAAATAAAGAAAGTTATTATTACTAGATTAATTGGGACGCTAAATAATTTACCTATTGATGGAAGATTTCTTGTTCTAAAAGGGTTTCTCTTGAATACGCAAATCCTATAATCATATAATTAATAGTATCTGTATTGTACCCACACCCTTGTCAACAGTCCAAACCCTTACTGGAAAATGAACCTGTATCGGCGAATGAAGAAATAATACTGTACCCACACCCTTTCCAGTCATCCACACCCTTACTAGAAAATGAAGACAACAAAAAAACCTTGTCGGCAAACCCAAATTCATCAAGATAAACATTACTTTGAAATATATATGAGATATAATAGAGGGTGAGTAGAAATTAACCTGAGAAATTGGAAAATAAGTCAAATGAGCAGCCCAAGCCAATGGTTGCATTGGAATTAAGTTAACTGTAAGTAACTACCTTGTGATAATCCAAAGGTGAAAAATGTTTTAATCATCTAACACACAAAATCAATGGTTCACAAATGCACACAGTGTCACCCAGGGGAGTTCTTCCTAGAGGGAATGCCTTACGACATAGCTATAGGTCATGAATGCATATATGATCACATGAGTCTGAAGCTTATCTGAGAATCACTAAGAAGGTTTAATGCCCTCTCATAATAGTTACAATAACACTTGTTAGCCCATGCATTCATTAACCATCAAATACTTATAAAATCCTAAACAAAGCCATAGTTAGAGCACATTAGAGATCCATGCTTATAACCATTATATAACCAAATTATTAACCATGACATAATAGCCATCAAATCAACATAATAGGAAGTACATGTTCTCATAGAATATAATAGGAGAATAACTATTATTAACTGATGCAAAAGAAAACCAAGTCACGGACTTCCACGTACTACTTGACCATATATTAGGCTAAACCAAATATTTCTTTCATCCAATCACCCCTGTGCCATATTCCAAGCATGAATGTGGGATTTGGAGACATAAACAACCCAGGCTTCCTGAATATCAAACCACTCCACCCTCAGGCTATCAAGATATCGCTAAAATCGATCAAGATATAATGAAACCAAAATAATATTGGATGCCTCAGAGATTCTTCACTATTACCTTAAGGAATTTGCTCATCTCCACCCACCTGTCAAGCACTTACCAGAGATTAAATCACCTCCACCCACAACCCTTTGGAAATTCCCTAAGACCACCTCACCTGGTTCCAAAACCTTTTAGTAATCCAAAGCTCAACTAGAAAATAATCTCATCACACTATGGTTATCCAGGAAATGGAAGGGAAAGGTTGAAAACACTATCAAAACCAAGAAAAACCCATGCCAATGACAATAAATGGAACAAATACACAAATTTATGTACCATGTATTCACACATCAACCAAGAAATCACACATGCAAAATGTTACCTGTAAAATCCTCTTGCTGAATTTTTTTGATCCAACCTTCCTTGCTTGTCCTCTTCCTTTGCTTTTCTTGTCCTCCCTTTGCCTTCCTTTCCCCAATGCAAAAGTGCTCCAAGAATTCTCTACGTGTATGAGAGAATGAAAGAGAACACCAAAATTGAATTGACAAAAGCTAAACTGAAATATTTTTGAATTGATCCTCATAAGCCTTTTTATTATTGAGGCCCCAATTTCTTCATTTTCTTATATTTTCCTTCAATTTTCCTCTCATACAAATTTGTGACCCTTCATCTCCCTTTTCCTCTATTTTCCTTTATTTTCATAAATAAAATTAAAAATAATGTATATTTTCCTTTGTCAATTCCTTTTCCAATTTCTGTAGCCACAAATAAACTGAAAATGACACCCACCAGGATGTTTTACCCAAATTAAACTTGGAATATGTGTCTCGTTACCTTGGTCTTATTTCATCTTTATTATCCTTTATTACATTAAATTTTAACTCAGGGATTTTATAAACCCCTCCCCCTTAAGGGAACATTGTCTCTATGTTATATGACATCTATTACCAGTAAAATCATTGAAAACCAGAACATACTCCCTATGGAGATTTATAACTTAGTTTGATGCAGTATTTATAATGAACAAAGTGCTAAAAATCAAAACCACCATGAAAAACATGACAACATGACAATCATACCACTTATTGGAGCTTTATAACACAACTCATTGTGATACTTACAATAACAACCATACATAAATATGTACATATACCAAAACTCCTTTTCTTTAGCTGAAAAATAGTGAAGAATACATAGCCCGCATCTAATTGGCCATCTCCCATGTAGCTTCATCGGGCCCAAAGTGCTTCCACTCCACTTTAACTTTCTTAATTGCTCTGTCCTAGAGCATGAGTTGTTTCCATTGCAACATGCACTGAGGTTTTTGCTGGAATTCTCCTTTTGGCTCCACGTGCAATACAGACGAGTCAATCACATGAAAAACATATTTCACATATATTTAAAGCAATGAAACATGTAAAACATCATGGACCTCCACTATGGTTGGAAGTGAAAATTTGTAAGCCATTGGCGTGATCCTCTTAAGGATCTTGAAAGGCCCACAATACCAAGATGCCAACTTGGCACATGATCCAATCTTTAAGCAGTTATTCTTGGGCTTTATGCGCAAGTACACATTCTCCCCAACCTGAAACTCCTTAAATACCCTGTGTTGATATGCATAACTCTTTTGTCTATCATGTGTTTCCTTTAGATTCTTCGTGATAACTTGCACTTCCTTTTCCATCTCTGCCAACATGTTCGGTCCAATCAATACCCTATTCACTGGATCACTCTAGATGATGGGAGTATTACAACTCCACCCATAAAGTGCCTCAAACAGACTCATCTTCAAGGACTCCTGATACTCATTATTGTACGCAAAATCTACCAGTGGTAGATACTCTTCCCACTTTCGTTGCTGATGCATAACATACATCCTCAAAATTTTCTTAAGAATCATGTTAACCCTTTTTGTATATCCATATGTCTATGAATGATAATTTATACTAAAAGCCAACTTTGTACCCAAACCTGCAAACAACTCCTTTCAATACCTAGAAGTGAACTTGGCATCTATGTTGGATACAATCTTCTTAGGAACACCATACAATCTCACTATGTCCTTGATGAAGACCTGAGCTACATCACTAGCTGAATTAGTAGACTTCATTGGAATGAATTGAGTTACCTTGGTTAACCTATCAACCACAACCATGATGGAATCAAGATGTCTAGATTTCCTTGACAAACCTATGATGAAATCCATAGAAATGACCACCTGGATGCCTGCACTCTGACTGTACCTGTTGAAAATATAAACATCTAGATACAAACTCAGATACCTCTTTCTTTAGATTAAGCTAGTATTAGAACTTCTTCACAACTGTTAAAGTCTTTTGATATCCTCGTGACCTGAATATGGCTTGACATGAAATTCCCTCAAAATAAGTTCCTTGATCTCATTGTTTTCCAGCACATAGATCTTGTCCCTAAGTATCAACAAGCCATCTTCCATGAGATGATAATCCACATCCCTATGACCTTCATCCTATTGTTGCAATCTATGCTTAAGTTGTTGGTACTTTTCATCCTGTTGTCCTACCTGCAAGATTTGCTCTTGCAAATTTGTCCCATATGAACTCATAACGACAATGTGATTCACCTATACTCTTCTACTAAGAGCATCTGCAACCATGTTCTCCTGTCCCTTAATGTACCTAATCTCAAAGTCAAACTCATTGAGAATGTCCAACCATCTAGCTTTCCTTGTGCCATTTATATTAGGTTGGTCAAACAAGTATCTCAGTCCACTATGATCACTCATCCAAACAAACCTCCTTCCAAGAAGATAGTGCCTCCACATACTTAATGCATGAATGATCGCTTCCAACTCAAGATCATGAGTCACATAACTATGCTCACACTCATTTAGTTTCCTTGACTCGTAGCATACCACATGTCCCTCCTACACCAAGACTCCACCAAGTCCTCTCTTGCAAGCATTTGTACACACCGTGAACTCTTTATCTAGATCCACAATCTTTAGAACTGGAGAATTTGTAAGCAACTGCTTCAACTACTTAAAACTAGCTACACATTCCTCTGTCCATTCAAATTTATTTCCTTTCCTCTTCAAGGATGTAATAGGATAGGAAATCAACAAGAATTTCATAATGATCCACCTATAATAACCCGTCAACCCCATGAATTATTTGACCTAATCTAGATTCCTAAGAGTTTCCCATTCAATAATAACTTTGATCTTTTTTTAGGTCCACTGCTATACATTCCTTTCAAACAACATGTCTAAAGTAATGAACATTTGTCTAGAAGAAACTGCACTTGCTAATCTTTCCATGCAATTGATGCTCTCTCAACAGTCTCAATTCTCATGCCAAGTGTTCTATATGCTCTTCGTCATTCTTAGAATATATCAATATGTCATCAATGAATATTATCACAAACTTTTCCAAACAAGGATGCAACAGATTATTCATCAAACACATGAAAGTAGTTGGAGCTTTAGTCAAACCAAAAGGAACCACAACAAATGCATAATTCCCATACCTTGTTTGGAATGTTTTTTTATAGAGGTCCTCTTCTTTGATCTATACTTGATGATATCCTGATCTCAAACCAACCTTTGAGAACATTATTTCTCTCTTCAACCGATTAAACAAATCATCAATCCTTGGCAATGGATAAACTTTCTTGATTTTCACCGTGTTCAAATATGTCTAATTAATACAAAACCTGAGAGTATCATTATTCTTCTTCACAAAAAACCCTGGTGCACCCTAAGTCAATACACTAGGCCTAGTGTATCCCTTGTCAAGCATTTCCTTTAGTTGCAACTTCAAGTCCACTAACTTTGGAGTGCTCATCATGTAAGGCACCTTTGATGATGGTGTTGCTCATGATACCAACTCAAAAGAAAAATACACTTCCCTATGAGGAGGAAACTCTGAAATATCTGCTGAAAATACATCCCGAAACTGATGAAAATATGGATTCCTCTATAAGACTTCAACATCCTCAACATCCTTACTTGTGTCACTAGAGACATGCACTACGAACAATATATACCCTTTCCTGCAAATGTTCATACCCTATATAGTTGTAACCATTCTTACTGATGCATGATTATTCTTACCCTATAATATTCTCTTCTCTCCATCATCATCCAAAATGTTGTTGATGGTGTTGGAAATCCGTTAACGAAGGGGTCTCCCTGATGAAAAGTATCAATTAGACTTCACACCATTTGGTGTAGGAGCCCTTTCAAAAATAAGGCACGAATGCCATATTTTCTTAGAGATTTTCCTTGGCTACAATGGTCAGCACAAGAGAATAATACGCAGGTACTTTTGGATAAATAAGTAAGTATGCCTTGTGGAGTGTTGAATTACAAAATGTATCAAGGTTCTTCTACTAAAAGGGAGAGAAATGTGAGCCTTTAAAAGAAGAGTAATAGTATTGATCTAGTAAAGACACACAAGCATATATATATGAATGAATTGTCAGAAAAATAGTGAAAGAGTTCAGATATAAGCAATGATTCTTAAAACACATACAACTTACCTTAAACAAGATAAGTACCGAAGCCACCGAAATAGTTCAATTTCCTTAGTATAGATGAAAACAACAGACATCACAAACATTGAAAGAGTAGTCTTACAATATTTCTGACATACATATGAAAGTGTGTTGGCTTAATGGGGTTTGAAATTATGAAAAAGTTCCAAGATACATCAATATAGTGAACACCACTACATCCATTAGAGGAGTGTTAGAGAAACCACTTGCTCCTCCAAAAGAACTATTTTCCTCTCTAATACCTGGTAGGAGGAGACAAGGTTAAAATTCCTTTGCATGGGCTATGAGGATGTATACATAACTAATGGGGTGACCTTTCACCTCCCTTGTGACTCTTGGACTACCCTCATGATTGGTTGACTTTTCTATGACCTTCTGACTCCTTCATGACTTTTCACATTCTACAGATGACTCTTGGACTTCCACTTTACATTACATTTATGAAATATTGATATTACATAATCCACAAATGATGTGGAAAATGATGACTCATGACAATACATGACATGACATTGATGACATGGACTGCATGACGATATGACAATGTCAAGCCACTCTTTGATGTTCTTATCTTTGTTTCCTCTTGAAATATGGAACATGTTCTTCTTCTTCCTCCTCCATAAGGCTTGAAGGTAGGGAGTCCTCAATGTGATCTTGATCTCTAGATGTCGTCGCAATTTGGATTCCCTTTGTCTTTTCTTGATTGATCAACTTGTCTTTGCAACAATAAAGGTATCATCTAATAGGGTGTGCTTCTTCATCTCCTCCATCATCATCCTATCATAACATTATACAATACTTGCAACTAAAATCTACTCATGGTAAGAGCACATCAGTCTGATAAACCCCTAGTCTAACATATTTCATGACAACCATTAACTGAGCTAGAACTAGGTGATAGGTTGAGAGACTGGCTCAAGGATTTCACAGTTGCATAGCTTAGGAGGTGTTGACGGTGCTGGACCCGCCAACATTCACGGGATCACCCCAGTATGAAGTCCCAACTAGACCTCACACCATTTCGTGTGGGATTCCCATCTGGTATGATGGCTTGGTTGCCATAATCTTAAGGATTTTCCTCAACTCTTACTTGTCAGCACAAGAGAGTGGTTCGTTGTCTTCGAGAAGTGAGGTTTGTGTGCCTAGTGAGTGTAAGTGTACTTGTGTCAGTGGTTCATTCACTGTGAGGGGAAGAGAGTGAAGGTGAGTTCTAGGTTTAAAGGGATGAGTCCCAACTCGATTAGGAACACACAACACAAAAGGACATGCACAGCTTCCGGCAGAACAATCCACTCGGATGCGGCAGTCATAACATACAATGTAAGATAACACGTACGACACTCACATATCAGTCCAAGATGAGTGCAATGGTTTTTACAGTAAGGTTCATATGAAAGGTTTGTCTGATGTTCGACAGAGCAGTCGACATGGGCAGGACAACATTAATAGCATATACAACACATTTCCATTAATAGATTATGCATTACAACAAATGAATCAGTTTAGGTATATAACACAGGTTAAAGAAACATGCATTACAAGTGTTAATGATCAATATTACAACAAATACAGTACATGTTTGAAAACGTGTTGACCTATAACAGGTTTCTAAATTAAGTGAAAGTTCCAAGACACATTATTACACCATACATCACTAACCCCATCAGCGGGTCATTGGAGCCACTACTTACTCCTCAAAGAAAACATTACATACTCTCTTGGATATGTGGGAGGAGCTGAGTGAAAAGTCCTTTCATGTACAGATGAGAGGGGTATTTATAGCAAAGGGTGAAACTGACCCTTATGGCTATTCGACTACCCTCATGACCGTTCGACTTCCATGAATTTTTGACTTACATGACGCTATATTCAATAAGTGGGTGTCTTGGATTTCCACATTACATCACATTGATTGACAACAAGCCCATAGTGGAGATGTGGGCAACATGAATCATAACTTGACTCGACATGACTTGACATGACAATGCTGGTACATTCGTGCTACTGGTGGAGTGCATGTCAATCCAGAGTGCCGCCGAGTCATGGATGTCTTCATGGTGTATCATAGATTCACCTACGCATCGCGAAGTGCACAGAGTCTTCGATGGTCCTTAGCTCACTTGATGAAGTTTTAACATCTTGTTCCTTTATTTCATGCTGGAAGGCTTGACAGGCTCACTTGTTCGCGAAGGTGCATGTTCGTCGCATTTGTCTGCTTCACATGCTTCATTCATTTGTCCATTAGTGAACATGTCCATCTACATATGCTCCATTCATTCATACCATTCATCATCTTGACATGTTTGTTGGTGTACTTGTACCTGCAGTCGGTCATGATGGGACAACATCAAATCCAAAACCTCCTAGTATACCATGACACATGATCATTCGAATGCAGGTGACCAGGAGAGGCAGCAGGGCTGTGATGCAGGATGATAGCTCCAGGAAACTACTGATGAAAATTGGGAAGAGTCACTGAGAGATGGAGACAGACAATCTGAGTTGACAGTGACTATTTGCAAGGTTTGGCTCAACTGGGAGCCAAAGTTGCGCAAGTTTCGGGAGGGACAGACTGGGCTGTAGGAGGGCACAACAAGCATGCTCTACACATTTTACGGAATGAAGAGTCAACATGGGTTGGACAACCAGATTTGCAAAATTTTCCAGAGAAACGGGCCGGGCTACATGAAGAGTCAGCAGGCAGGGATTGTGTAGTTTTTCTGGGGAACTCCGTGGGAGACTGACAACCAGAATTGCACAATTCCTAGAGGGAACTGCCAGTTGGCTGTTGGGGTCACTGGTTGCCAGAACTACACAATTCCCAAAGGTAACTACCATTTGGCTGTTAGGGTCACTGGAAACCACAACTGCGCAATTCCTAGAGGGAACTGCCAGTTGGTGGCTCAGTCACTGGTAGCAGAAACTACGCAAGTCCTAGAGGGAACATGTAGTTTGCTACTGAGAGATGATGGCTGAGAAAATTGCATTAAGGTGGGGAAGCCAACCTGTTGATCATATCTGCATAATTTCTCAGTTGAGCTGACTGATGGGCAGTGGAAGGCCTGCTCATGAGCACTGCGCAATTTCTGAGATGAACAACCGGTTGACTGTCTGGGTGGCCAGCATGAGTGTTGCTTGAGTTGCTTGTGGGCAGTGCTGCTTGAGAGAACTAGCTTGGTGCTTCTGCTTTGTTCTAGTTGAGAGTTGATCAAGTCGAAAGCAGGATGATGGTCCGCCTGTTAGTGAGGAGTCTGGTCATCAGAACTTCAACAAAGATGACTAAGTGTGTGAACAGTAGAAAGATGCATAGGTGATCATACGAACACACCCTTGTGTGACTTGATGATGAAACGATTGAACCATCAAGACACAAATGTTCAACATGATTGACCGATGGTGCAAGCGACAAGCTCAACACTCATGATTGATTGTTCATGATCGAGACGACGCTTGCGCGATAGTGAATGTGACTCCATGTGTGAGTGTGACAGATTATTTTATGGCGAACACAGCAAACACATACAAAGCAAAGACTTTGAGCATAACCAGAACATGGTCGCAAGCATGAATTAGACATTAACATGTAGAGACTTGAGTGTAATAAACAAGAAAGGTGAATGTAAAGACTAACAAAACCTCACAGAGTGAACCCTAGTGTGTGTAGTCATCAAGTGAAACTCTCCAAGGGAGGCTATGAAATTGGTGTAGGCCAAAATTTTGGAGGGTGGTTGTAGCTGCTGCAACACTTGGCGACACACTGGTAGAACTCCAGCTTCTCTGTTTTGGCTCGTTCTTAGCACAGGGCCTTGGTTTTCCATAGAGTATTGAATCATTGTGAAAGTTACTTCAGTTTCCCCACTTACTCCATGGACATACATAGTTCACCCTTTGCCAGCTCATTCAAACACAATCAAAATTTCAGCTTAGATCTCAGTGTTTCAAATCCAAGAAGTGTAGTTTAGTTCACGAGTTGAAGATTTTCAGAGTATAAGTTTTCATCTTTGGTGTTTCTCCACTGCTAGTAGGCCTGGACAGTACCCCGACAGAGTCATGCAGGAACACACACATTGATCCACTGCTATCTAGCCTGGTTAGTACCCTGGTGGAGTTGTATGCTTCACCTCTCTACGCATGAAGATTTTCTCTTCTTTCACCTTTTTATTTTTTAAGAGAACCATGCATAGACACTTATTTATTTTTGGGGTGGAAGAGGGATCCTGACCTATTGAGAGCAGAAGAGAGAAGCATGTAAGACCTCTAACATAGGTTTGATTTTTTCCCCTTCTCCGTTTCTACTAGTTGGATTAGCTTAAACACACAAAGCAGAAGGCTGAATACATGCATGGGGCTTCCTAGTGTGGACATAGGTTAACGGTTGGACCAAAATTTCCCTTATAGACGGTTCGTATTTTTTGTCAGGACTTCATCGGCTGAATTTTGTAACCAAGCACAGAGAAAATCGACACAAGATGGGCCAAGTGTTGCAGTGTCACAAGTCTCTTCAAATTTCAGCCACATACTCTATTCAAAAGCCAAAATGTAGTTGGTGGAAACATTTATTTCTAGAAACAAAAATAGTAATATATCAAACAAACAAAATGAACGTGAACAAAAAGAGTAAGCAGGATCAACCAAGGTGAAAGCAAAGATAATAAGCAAAAAACACCAAATGAAAACAAAAAGTAGAAAGCAGACTATGTACATGGCATGGGCGCGACCCGACCTACTGAAGCTAGTGTTGGAGGACTTGGCCTTTGATAGGAATATTATCAATCCTCCCATCAAGTGATTGAAAATGATAGGTGTGTAAGCCAAGTTTCTCGTGGACCAATGATGTTCCACCAGGCTCTGCTACCAGAACTTGGTGGCATTATAGAAGACCTTCAAGTGAATAAAAAACCATTTTTTTAGGTACTCTCTGCACCATGGGCTCGGATGATGGCACGGGGTAGTTATTTCGGGAAGGATTCAAGTTTCTGAAGTCAATGCATAAGCGAATCTTCCCATATTTATTACAAGTGGGATTTGAATTAGAAAGCCAAGTATGATGACGAACTTTGAAAGTAATCAAAACACTTAAAATTTTGGTTAATATTTTCGGCGAGAGGAGGATAAACAAAATGTATGTGTTACCTGTTCTTTGCTGCAATGGCTTGCTCCTCCTTTACCTGGAATCTCATGTTGGATTTCTCAAGTGCAATGGGTACTCAGGTCATCATCTACTCGTGCAGACCCATCTTGGTACTGTTCGATCAAGTGGTCAAGAGTTGGTTGCTGCTGCAGTGTGTAACATGTACCAAGATTGGCCATATTCAGATCATAGTGGGTTCCCAGGTTGCTTTGTTTGTTCATGGTGTTGGTCCTTCATGTGTTCAACACGAGTGCTTCAGCGTCATAGTTTGTGACTTTCATCTTCAAGATACTTGAAATCACACATGGTTCATTATTTTATATGGCTGGGTTACACTCGATCCTTGAGCCATTATGTGTTCCTGATTTGCCAAGACTCATGGCCCACAACGTGTCTGTATATGGATCATTCGACGTGTTGGTACTGCTGCTACTACTACTTTTTCTACTACTGCTACTATCAAAAAATCAAAATGTAAAAGTTTCATTATCATGTGGTGGGCGAGGACGGAGTCCCAACTACTTATCTGATGAGGTTGGAGTTGGCCGTGTAAGATAGCAGTCCAATGTCTTTTCCAGGAAGCAGTTGCCAAACATGAGTTCTGCAAAGGCCAATGGTTTGTTCTCTCCGTTAAGGGGAGTGAACTTATGTTTCATATACCTCTCCGATAACACTTGGATTTGGTTGCATATGCCCTTGTACAGAAGCCACATGTGATACCAGTCTGTGGAAAAGTATCCATCTAGCTTGCTAGACCAGTCTTTGCTGAGCAACAGACCATATGCTTCTGGTATGTCCATAACAACTATGTTGATGCACTGGTGGACTCGACTGTCATGGGATAGTCAGGTGATCAGATCTCATAGTTCACTGATGGTTGGTACTGAATTTTTATCAAGTTGGATGATTCTTGCAGATGTTTCGCTCCATTGTGCATTGATCTTCTTAGCAATGGAAAGCGGCATGACAGTGGCGGGCGTGCCAAAATCAACCAAGTAGTTGTGGACATTGTAGTTGAAAACTTTGAATGAAATTAGAAATGGGGGGAAACCTAAGTTTGCTTCTTCCATCCAGAGTGTATTGCGCATGGGGGATAGTGATCCGAGAGGTGTGCCTCCTCCCTGGCTGGCAGAGGCTACACTGTGTGCTGCTTTCTGTCCTAAAGCACACAACAGGATATCTTGCTAACTCTAGATCTTAGCCAACTCGAACAAATTGATGTTCGCTTAAGTTTTCTTCATGTCATATACAATGTTTTAGTCCAGAGGTGGTTGACTCACTGAGTTTTCTGGGGTGGAATGGATGTCTTGTTGTTCGGCGGAGTGTTTTGCAACTTACTACTCATGCATGTACTCTTATCCACCACTATCTTCCTGGACTTTCTTTGTGTTTTTTGCTTTGAGGGAGCTGGTGGGTCAGTCTTCCTTATCAGTAGTTTGATCTTTTCTTGCTTATCCCTAAGTGTGGGGGGAGCACCTTTACTTCTAAGACTGTAATGGTCAGTTTGCTTCCGCGGTTGCTTCTCAGTGTTCATCTCTGCCATTGTTTTTTATTACTGATACATGTTCACCACATGCTCAGAGCTTGATGGCTCATCAGGTGCAACCTCTTTGTCATTGTACATGTCTTCTGTTTGCTACTGTATATTGCTTCCCACCTCGAGTGTACGACTATAAAAAGTATTTGTGACTCGCTTCGAGCCTAAACAAGAGTTCTCAAGATGATGTTCTTAATGGAAATAACATAATTTTGGATCTACACAATGTTTGAGCTGGAACACAGGCTTCTGCACAGTTTTTGGAACGAACTAGCTGCCACTTCATGTGATGCTTGCTTGTCTCTGCCTAGGTGGGCGACTTCTTGAAAATGTGTCTTATATGTGTTGTTTGAGTTCAGACATTTCAGTGGACAAGCGCTTGACAAGATGAGTGAGGGTCTCATTGTCAGTTGCTTCCTTGTCTCTACCCTTGTTTGTCGTCGCTTGGGACTGCCTCCTCCCATCTTTGAAGTCCTTCGTTGATTGGTCATCCTTGGTGAATCCAACTACACGCAGGTCTCTCTCAACAATGATAGCCTCTTCACAGTTTTCCAATAATGTTGGTCTCAGAGCTCACTTGATGAACTGTGCAATGCTAGTTGGCAATGTAGAAATGTAGTAATCAGTGGTGATGGAGTCTTGAGGCTTAGTGTCTACTGGTAACCTGTTCAGTATACATGTAAGCCTCTAATTGAAATCTTTCACTTTTTCTTTTCCCTCCATCTTGAGGCTTCCAAACTCTTTGATTAGCATGGTTGGGGTCTTGTCATCATCGAACTTCTCAAGGAACAAACGTTTGAAAGAACCCACTTCTCTATGGAGTTAGGTGGAAGGTTGTGACACCAAGCAACTACTCGACCCTCTAAGGTACATGGAAAAAATATACATGCTACATCGTCATAACGTACCTTAAGGGTCTGCAACTATATGTATAAGTTTCCTAAGTGGTCTCCTGCCTTCTCTGCACTGTCAGTGTTAAACTTGATGTTCATTCTCTCCGCTCGCTTTGACATCTTGTGTAGAACAACCAGGAAAGCCAATGGTACCTGAATCATCCATTCAATATTTGGGTTAGCCATCTCTTTTTCTTCTTCATACTCTTCCTCTCCTTCAGAGTCTGATGTGTCTGACTCTGAGTCTGTTGGTCCATCTCCACCTCTGCCTCCTCCGTTGCCTTCCCCTCTGCCTCTTGCACCAAATCTGAACCTGAGATCACAAGAGTGCCTTGTTCAATTTTCGAGAAGATGGAAGATTTCTTTTCATCTTCGATAGCTTCTCCTAGACCTTCAAGTGTGGCAAGGGCTTCTTCTTCCACTGATGATACAACAAAATTCGTGGGAGTGGTCTTTGGCTTCCTCACTACGCGTGGAAGGTTTTGTCTATCTAGGATTAGTCTGACTACTTTCATGAATTGGTGAGTGATGGGATGAACAGAGTGAAGGTGTTGATCTAAAGTCTCATTCTCAACACTAGGAGGTGAGGAGTAACCAACCACTGAGTCGTGTGTAGGTGAGAGAGAGTGCGAGTTACTGCCTTGACCAAATTTTTGTTTTATGATTGTGAGGGGAATTTCAGCCATGTAAAACTGGCTGCCTTCCTTCTAGCACCAGAAATGTTGACAATGTTGGAGCTGCCAACATTCAGGGGATCACCCATGTATGAAGTCCCAACTATACCTCACACAGTTTGGTGTGGGAGTCCCATCCGGTATGATGGCTTAGTTTCCCTTATCTTAAGGATTTTCCTCAACTCTTGCTTGTTAGCACAGGAGAGTGGTTCGCTTCGTCTTCGATAAGTGAGGTTTGCATGCCTGGTGAGTGTAAATCTACTTATGTCAATGGTTCTTTCACTGTGAGGGGAATAGAGTGAAGGTGAGTTCCAAGTTGAAAGGGATGAGTCCCAACTCGGCTAGGAACACACAACACAAAAGGACATGCATAGCTTTCGGTGGAGTAGTCCACTCGGATGCGGCAGTCACAACATACAAGGTAAGATAACACGTACAACACTCACAGATCTATCCGAGATGAGTGGAACAATTGTTACAACAAGGTTCATATGAAAGGTCCATCTGATGTCTGGAAGAGCAGTCGACATGGACGGGACAACATTAACGTCATATACAACACATTTCCATTAATAGATTATGCATTACAACAAATGAATCAGTTCAGATGTAGAACATATGTTAAAGCAACATGCATTAAAATTGTTAAAGATCAATCTTACAACAAATACAATACATGTGTGAAAACGTGTTGGTATGTTAACAAGCTTCTGAATTAAGCAAAATTTCCAAGACACATAGTTACACCATACATCACTAACCCCGTTAGCGAGGCATTGGAGCCACTACTTACACCTCAAAGAAAATATTACAGACTCTCTTGTCTATGTGGGACGAGCTGAGGTGAAAAGTCCTTTCATGTACAAATGAAGGGGGTATTTATAGCGAATGGTGAAACTGACCCTTGCGACTGTTCGACTATCCTCATTAATGTTCGAATTCCATGACTTTCTGACTTACATGACCCTATGTTCAACAAGTGGGTCTCTCAGACTTCCACGTTCCATCACATTGATTCAAAACTAGCCCATAGTGGAGATGTGGGCAACATTACTCATGACTTGACTCGCCATGACTTGACATGACAATGCTGGTTCAATCATGCTACTGCTGGAGTACATGTCGAGCTAGAGTGTTGCTAAGTGATGGATATCTTTATGGTGTATCATAGCTTCACCTCCGCATGGCGAAGTCCGCAGAGTCTTCGATGGTCCTTGGTTCACTTGATGAAGCTTTAGCATGATGTTCCTTGCTTTCATGTTGGAAGTCTTGACAGGGTCACTTGTTCGCAAAGGTGCATGTTCGTTGTGTTTGTCTGCTTTGGATGTTTCATTCATTCGTCCATTGGTGAACCTACCCATCTGCGTATGCTCCCTCTATTCATCTCATTCGTTGTCTTGACATGTTTTTTGGTGTATCTGTACCTGCAGTCACTCATGAAAAGACGACATCAAATACAAAACCTCCTAATCTACCATGATACATGATCATTCAAATGCAAGTGACCAGGATAGGCACAAGGGTTGTGATGCAGGATGATGGCTCTGGGCAACTACTGATGAAAACTGCACAAGGGTTACTAAGAGATGGAGACGGACAATCTGAGTTGACAGTGACTATCTGCAAGTTCTGGCTCGGCTAGGAGGCAAATTTGCACAAATTTTGGGAGGGAAAGTCCGGGCTATAGGAGGGCAAGGCAGGCATGCTCTGTGAATTTTCTGGAATGAAGAGTCAGTAGGGGTTGGGCAGCTAGATTTGCGCAATTTTTGGGAGGAACTGGCCGGGCTGCATGAAGGGTCAATAGGCACAGATTGCGCAATTTTTCTGGGGAACTGCCCATGAGACTGCAGCCAGAACTGTGCAATTCCCAAAGGGAACTGCCAGTTGGCTGTTTGGGCCACTGGCATCCAGAACTACACAATTCCTAGAGGGAACTACTAGTTGGCTGCTGGGATCACTGGCAGCCACAACTGCACAATTACTAGAGGGCACTGCCAGTTGGTTGCTCAGTCACTGGCTGCATAAACTATGCAATTCCTGGAGGGAATAGGCAGTTTACTACTGAGAGATGATGGCTAGGAAAATTGCAGTAAGGCTGGGAGGCTGACCTACAGATCATCTCTGCACAATTTCTAAGATGAGCTGACTAATGGGCAGCGGGAGGCCTGCTCATGAGAACTGCGCAATTTATGAGATGAACAACAGGTCGACTGTTTGGGTGGCCAAAATGAGTGCTTCTTGAGTTGCTTGCGGGTAGTGTTGCTTGAGAGAACTAGCTTGGTGCTTCTACGTTGTTCTAGTTGAGAGTCGATCAACTTGAAAGTAGGGTGATGGTCTGCCTGTTAGTGAGGATTCTGGTCATCAAAACTTCAGCAAAAATGACTAAGTGTGTGAATAGTAGAAATATGCATAGGTGATCATACGAACACACACTGGCATGACTTGACAACGAAATGACAAAACCATCCAGACACACATGTTCAACATGACTGAACAACGGTGCAAGCGACAAGCTCGACACTAATGATTGATTGTTTGTGATCGAGATGACGGTTGCGTGACAGTGAATGTGACTCTGTGTGTGAGTGTGACAGATTCTTTTATGACGAACACAACAAACACATACAAAGCAAAGACGTTGAGCATAACCAGAACATGGTTGCAAGCATGAATTAGACATTAACATGCAGAGATTTGAGTGCAATAAACAAGGAAGGTGAATATAAAGACTCACACGACCTCACAGAGTGAACCCGAGTGTTTGTAATCATCAAGTGAAACTCTCCAAGGGAGGCTATGAAATTGGTGTAGGCCAAAATTTTGGAGGGTGGTTGTAGCCGCTACAACACTTGGTGAGACACTGGTAGAACTCCAACTTCTCTCTTTTGGTTCTTTGCTAGCACAGGGCCTTGGTCTTTCATGGAGTATTGAATCATTGTACAGGTTACTTTAGTTTCCCCACTTACCACATGGACATACATAGTTCACCATTTGCCAACTCACTCAAACACAATCAAAAGTTCAGCTTAGATCTCAGTGTTTTCCAATCCAGGAAGTGTAGTTTAATTCACGAGTTGAAGATTTTCAGAGTATAAATTTTCATCTCTGGTGTTTCTCCACTTCCAGTAGGCATAGACAGTACCCCGACAGAATCATGCAGGAAAATACACATTGCTCCATTGATAGCGAGCCTGGTCAGTACCCCGGTGGAGTTTTATGCTTCACCTCTCCACGCAGGAAGCCTTTCTCTTCTTCCGCCTTTGTATTTTTTAATAGAACCGTGCATAGGCACTTATTTATTTTTGGGGTGGAAGAGGGATCTTGACTTATTAAGAACAAAAGAGGTTGTTCCTTTTGAGAAGCATGTAAGACCTCTGACATAGGTTTGGTCGTTTAGATTTTTTCCCCTTCTTCGTTACTACTAGTTGGATTAGCTTAAACACACAGAGTAGAAGGATGAGTACATGCATGGGGCTTCCCAATGTGGACACAGGTTAACAGTTGGATCAAAACATCCCTTACAGATGATTCGTATTTTCCATCAGGACTTCATCGGCTAAATTTTGTAACCAAGAAGAGAGAAAATGGACATAATATGGGCCAAGTGTTTCAGCGTCACAAGTCTCTTCAAATTTCAGCCACATACTCTATTCAAAAGCCAAAACATAGTAGGTGGTAGCACTTATTTTCAGAACAAAAATAGTAATATATCAAACAAAAAAATTAACGTGAACAAAAAGAGTAAGTAGGATCAAACAAAGCGAAAGCAAAGATAATACACAAAACACACCAGATGAAAACAAAGTAGCAAGTAGACTATGTACATGGCACGGGTGCGACCCGACCTACTGAAACTAGTGTTTGAGTACTTGGCCTTTGATAGGAAGATTATCAATCCTCCCATCAAGTGATTGCAAATGATAGGTGTGTAAGCCAAGTTTCTCATGGATCAATGCTGGTCCACTGGGCTCTTCTACCGGAACGTGGTGGCATTCCAGAAGACATTCAAGTGAAGACAACACCATTGCTTCAGGTACTATGTGCAGCATGGGTTCGGATGATGGCATGGGGTAGTTGTTTTTATTCCGGGAAGGATTCAAGTTTCTGAATTCAATGCGTAAGCGAATGTTACCAGATTTATTACGTGCAAGATTTGAATTAGAAAGCCACGTATGATGACGAACTTTGAAATTAATCCAAACACCTAAAATGTTAGTCAATATTTTTGGCAAAAGAAGGACAAACAACATGTATGTGTTACCTATTATTTGTTACAATGGCTTTTCTCCTCCTTTACCTAGAATCTCATGTTGGATTTATTAAGTGTAATGGGTACTCAGGTCATCATCTACTCGTGCAGGCCCATCTCTGTATTGTTCGATCAAGTGGTCAAGATTTGGTTGTCGTTGCAATGTGTAACTTGTACCAAGATTAGCCATCTTTGGATCATAGTGGGTTCCCAGGTTTCTTGTTTGTTCATGGTGTTGGTCCTTTGTGTGTTCAGCACGAGTGCTTCAGCATCATAGTTTGTAACTTCGGTCTTCAAGATACTTGAAATCACACATGGTTCATTATTTTGGATGGCTTAGTTACACTCAATCCTTGAGCCATTATGTGTTCCTGATTTGCCAAGACTCATGGCCCACAACTTGTCTGTATATGGATCGTTCGACGTGTTGGTACTACTGCTACTACTGCTTTTGCTACTAATGCTACTATCAAAAAAACAATTTGTATAAGTTTCATTATCATCTGGTGGGTGAAGAAGGAGTCCCAATTGCTTATTTGATGAGGTTGGGGTTGGCCGTGTAAGATAGGACTCCAATTTCTTTTCCAGGAAGTAGTTGCCAAACATGAGTTCTGCGAAGGCCAGTGGTTCATTCTCTCCGTTAAGGGGAGTGACATTATGTTTCATATACCTCTCCAATAACACTCAGATTTGGTTGCATCTTCACTTGTACATCAGCCACATGTGATACAAATATTTGGAAAAGTATCCATCTAGCTTGATAGACCAGTCTCTGCTGAGCAGCAGACCATATGCTTCCGGTATGTCCACAACAACTATGTTGATGCATTGGTGGACTTGACTGTCATGGGATAGTCAGATGATCACATCTCATAGTTCACCGATGGCTGGTACTGACATTCTATCAAGTTGGATGATTCTTACAGATGTTTCGCTCCATCATGCATTGATATTCTTAGCAAAGGAGAGTGGCATGACATTGGCTGGCGTGCCAAAATCAACCAACCAGTTGTGGACATTGTAGTTGAAAACTTCGAATGAAATCAGAAATGGGGGGAAACCTAAGTATGCTTCTTCCATCCAAAGTGTATTGAGCATGGGGGATAGTGATCCAGGAGGCTTGCTTTCTCCCTGACTGGTAGAGGCTACATTGTGTGTTGCTTTCTATCCTAAAGCACACAACAGGATATCTACTTGACCCTAGATCTTAGCCAACTCGAACAAACTAATTTTCGCTCGAGTTTTCTTCATGTCATATACAATGTTGTAGTCTAGAGGTGGTTGACTCACAGAGGTGTCCGGGGTTGAATGGAGGTTCGTGTTGTTCAGTGGAGTGTTTCCCAACTTGTTGCTCATGGATGTACTCTTATCCACCACTCTCTTCTCAGACTTGCTTTTTGTTCGTTGCTTTGAGGGATCCGGTGGGTTAGTATTCCTTATAAGACTGTAATGGTTAGTTTGCTTCTGGGGCTACTTCTCAGTGTTCGTCTTTGCCATTTCTTGTGAGCACTGATATGTGTTCACCACATGCTCAGAGCTTGATGGCTCATCAGGTGCAACCTCTTTGTCATTGTAATGTCTTCCGATTGCTCCTACATATTACTTCCTGCCTCGAGTGTACGACTCTAAAAAGTATTTATGACTCGCTTCCAGCCCAAAGAAGAGTTCTCAAGATGATGTTCTTCATGGAAAGAACATAATTTCATATCTGCACAATGTTTGAGCTAGAACTGGCTACTGCTTGATGCGATGCTTGCTTGTCTCTACCTAGGCGGGTGACTTCTTGAAAATGTGTTTGATCTATGTTGTTTGAGTTCAGATATTTCAGTGGACAATATCTTGACAAGATGAGTGAGGGTCTCACTGTCGGTTGTTTCCTTGTCTCTACCCTTGCTCATCGTTGCTTGGGATTGCCTGCTCACATCTTTGGAGTCCTTCGTTGATTGATCATCCTTGATGACTCCAACTACACGTAGGTCTCTCTCAACAATGATATCCTCTTCATAGTTTTCCAATAATGTTGGTCTCGCAACTCACTTAAGGAACTATGCAATGCTGGATGGAAATTGGGACATGTAGTAACCAGTGGTGATGGAGTCATGAGGGTTAGTGTCTGTTGGGAACCTATTCAGTATATGCATAAAACTTTGATTGAAATCTTTCACTTTTTCTTTTCCCTCCATCTTGAGGGTTCCAACCTCTTTGAGTAGCATGGCTAGGGTCTTGTCATCATTGAACTTCTCAAGGAACAAATGTTTGAAAGAACCCAATTCTGTATGGAGTTAGGTCGAAGGCTGTTATACCAACCAACTGCCCAACCCTCTAAGGTACATGGAAATAATATACATGCTACATGTTCATAAAGTACCTCAAGGGTCTAAAACTATAGGTATAAGTTGTCTAAGTGGTCTTTTGCCTTCATTGCACTGTCAGGGTTAAACTTGATGTTCATTCTCCCTACTCGCTTCGACATCTTATGCAAAACAACCAAGAGAGCCAATGGTCCCTGAGTCATCCATTCAAGGTTCTGGTTAGCCATCACTTTTTCTTCTTCATACTCTTGCTCTCCTTCAGAGTTTGATGTTTCTGACTCTGAGTCTATTGGTCTGTCTCCGCCTTTGCCTCCTCCATTGCCTTCCCCTCCACTTACTGCACCAAAGTCTGATCCTGAGATCACAAGAGTGCCTTGTTCACTTTGCGGGAGGATGGGAGATTTCTTTTCATCTTCGATAGCTTCTCCTAGACCTTCAAGTGTGGCAAGGGTTTCTTCCTCCACTGATGATACAACAAAATTTGTGGGAGTGGCCTTTGGCTTCCTCGCTGCGCGTGGAAGATGCTATCTGTCTAGGGTCAGTCTGACTACTTTCGCGAATTGGTGACTGATGGGACGAACAAAGTGAAGGTGTTGATCTGAAGTCTTGTTCTCAACACTAGGAGGTGAGGAGTAACCAACCATTGAGTCACGTGTAGGTGAGAGAGAGTGTGAGTTACTGCCTTGACCAAATGTTTGTTGAATGACTGTGAGGGGAATTTCAGCCACGTACAACTGGCTGCCCTCCTTCTAGCGCCAGAAATGTTGATGGTGCTGGACCTGCCAACATTCAGGAGATCACCCAGGTATGAAGTCAAAGCTATACCTCACACCATTTGGTATGGGAGTCCCATCCGTTATGATAGCTTAGTTGCCATTATCTTAAGGATTTTCCTCAACTCTTGCTTGTCAGCACAAGAGAGTGGTTCTCTTTGTCTTTGAGAAGTGAGGTTCGCATGCTTGGTGAGTGTAAGTCTTCTTATGTCAATGGTTCTTTCACTATGATGGGAAGAGAGTGAAGGTGAGTTCCAGGTTGAAAGGGATGAGTCCCAACTCGGCTAGGAACACACAACATAAGAGGACATGCACATCTTCCAGTGGAGTAGTCCACTCGGATGTAGCAGTCACAACATACAAGGTAAGATAACATGTACAACACTCAGAGATCCATCCAAGATGAGTGGAATGGTTGTTACAAGAAGGTTTGTATGAAAGGTCTGTTTGATATTTGGCAGAGCAGTCGACACAGATAAGACAACATTAACATCATATACAACACATTTCCATTAATAGATTATGCATTACAACAAATGAATCAATTCAGATGTAGAACATATGTTAAAAAAACATGAATTAAAACTGTTAAAGATCAACCTTACAACAAATACAATACATGTGTGAAAACGTGTTGGTCTGTTAACAAGCTTCTGAATTAAGTGCAAGTTCCAAGACACATCATTACACCATACATCACTAACCCCGTCAGCGGGGCGTTGGAGCCACTCCTTGGAGAAAATATTACAGACTCTCTTGGCTATGTGGGAGGAGCTGAGGTGAAAAGTCCTTTCATGTACAAATGAGGGGGGTATTTATAGCGAATGGTGAAATTGACCCTTGCGACTATTCGACTACCCTCATTAATGTTCGACTTCCATGAATTTTTGACATACATGACCCTATATTCAACAAGTGTGTCTCTCGGAATTCCATGTAACATCACATTGATTGAAAACAAGCCCATAGTGGAGATGTGGGCAACATGACTCATGACTTGACTCGACATGACTTGACATGACAATGTTGGTACATTCACACTACTGCTGGAGTGCATGTCAATCTAGAGTGTTGTTGAGTGATGGATGTCTTTATGGTGTATCATAGCTTCACCTCCCCATGGCGAAGTGCATGGAGTCTTCGATGGTCCTTAGTTCGATTGATGAAGCTTTAGCACAATGTTCCTTTCTTTCATGCTGGAAGGCTTGACAAGATCACTTGTTTGCGAAGGTGCATGTTCGTCACGTTTGTCCACTTTGCATGCTTCGTTCGTTCATCCATTGGTGAACCTGCCCATCTGCATATGCTCCCTCTGTTCATCTCGTTTGTCATCTTGACATGTTTGTTGGTGTACCTGCACCAGCAGTCACTCATGACGAGATGACATCAAATCCAATACCTCCTAATCTACCATGGCACATGATCATTCGAATGCAAGTGACTGGGACAGGCAGCAGGGTTGTGATGCGGGATGATGGCTCTGGGCAACTGCTGATGAAAACTACGCAAGAGTTACTGAGAGATGGAGACAGACAATCTGAGTCGATAATGATTGTCTACAAGGTCTAGCTCGGCTGGAAGGCAAATCTGTGAAAATTTTGGGAGGGATAGTCCGGGCTGTAGGAGGGAAAGGCATACATGGTATGTGTATTTTTGAGAATGAAGAGTCAGAAGAGGCTGGAAAACCATATTTGTGCAATTTTCAAGAGGAACGGGCCAAGCTGCATGAAGGGTCAGCAGGCATGGATTGTGCAATTTTTCTGGGGAATTGTCCAGGAGACTAGCAGCCAGAACTGCGCAATTCCCAGAGGGAAATGATAGTTGGCTACTGGGGTCACTGGCAACCAGAACTACACAATTCCTAGAGGGAACTGCTAATTAGCTGCTGGGGTCACTAGTAGCCACAATTATGCAATTCCCAGAGGGAACTGCCAGTTGGCTACTCAGTCACTGGCAGCAGAAGCCGTGCAATTCCTAGAGGGAACAGGCAGTCTGCTATTGAGAGATGATGGCTGGGAAAATTGCAATAAGGTCGGGAGGCTGATCTGCAGATCATCTCTACACAATTTCTGAGCTGAGCTGACTGATGGGCAGTAGGAGGCCTGCTCATGAGCACTACACAATTTCTGAGATGAAAAACAGGTTGACTTTCCGGGTGGCTGGCATGAGTGCTACTTGAGTTGCTTGTGGGCAGCGCTGCTTGAGAGAACTAGCTTGGTTCTTCTTCATTGTTCTAGTTGAGAGTCGATCAAGTCGAAAGCAGGGTGATGGTCCACCTGTTAGTGAGGAGTCTGGTCGTCAGAACTTCAACAAAAATGACTAAGTTTGTGAATAGTATAAAGATGCATAGGTGATCATACAAACACACATTCGCGTGACTTGATGAGGAAATGACCAAACCATCTAGACAAACATGTTCAACATGACTGATCGACGGTGCAAGCGACAAGCTCGACACTCATGATTGATTGTTCATGATAGAGACGATGCTTGTGCGACAGTGAATGTGACTCCGTGTGTGAGTGCGATAGATGCTTTCATGGTGAACATAACAAACACATACTAAGAAAATACGTTGAGCATAACCAGAACACGATCGCAAGTGTGATTTAGACATCAATATGCAGAGACTTGAGTGCAATAAAGAAGAAAGGCAAATGTAGAGACTCACACGACCTTACAGAGTGAACCCGAGTGTGTGTAGTCATCAAGTGAAACTCTCCAAGGGAGGCTACGAAATTGGTGTAGGCCAAAATTTTGGAGGGTGGTTGTAGTTGCTACAACACTTGGCGACACACTGGTAGAACTCCAGCTTCTTTGTTTTTGTTCGTTGCTAGCACAGGGCCTTGGTCTTTCGTGGAGTATTGAATCGTTGTGTAGGTTACTTCAGTTTCCCCACTTACCCCATGGACATACATTGTTCACCCTTTGCCATCTCATTCAAACACAATCAAAATTTTAGCTTATATCTCAGTGTTTCGAATCTGGGAAGGGTAGTTTAGTTCGCGAGTTGAAGATTTTCAGAGTATAAGTTTTCATCTCTGGTGTTTCGTCACTGCTAGCAAGCGGAGTCACGCAAGAACACACACATTTCTCTAATGCTAGCAAGCCTGGTCAGTACCCTGATGGAGTTGTATATTTCACCTCTCCGTGCAGGAAGCCCTTCTCTTCTTTCACTTTTGTATTTTTTAAGAGAACCATGCATAAGAACTTATTTATTTTTTTGGTGGAGGAGGGATCCCGACTTATTGAGAGCAGAAGAGGTTGTTCCTTCATAGAAGCATGTAAGACCTATGACATAGGTTTGCTCGTTTAGATTTTTTCCCCTTCTTTGTTTCTACTAGTTGGATTAGCTTAAACACACAGAGTAGAAGGCTGAGTACAAGCATGGGGCTTCCTAGTGTGGACATGGGTTAATGGTTGGACCAGAACTTCCCTTACAATTGGTTTGTATTTTCTTTCAGGACTTCATCGGCTGAAGTTTGTAACCAAGCACAGAGAAAATGGGCACAAGATGGGCCAAGTGCTGCAGCGTCACAAGTCTCTTCAAATTTTAGCCACATACTCTATTCAAAAGCCAGAACGTAGTAGGTGGTAACACTTATTTCCGGAAGCAAAAATAGTAATATATCAAACAAACAAAATGAACGTGAAAAAAATAGTAAGTAGGATCAAACAAATCGAAACCAGAGATAATAAGCAAAACACACCAAATGAAAACAAAAAGTAGCAAGTAGACTATGTACATGGTATCGGTGTGACCCGACCTACTGAACGAGTGTTTGAGGAATTGGCCTTTGATAGGAAGATTATCAATCCTCCCATCAAGTGATTGCATAATGATAGGTGTGCAAGTGAAGTTTCGCGTGGACCAATGCCGGTCCACCGGCTCTGCTACCAGAACATGGTGGAATTCCAGAAGACCTTCAAGTGAAGACAACACCATTCTTTGAGGTACTCTATGCAACATGGGCTTGGATGATGGCACGGGGTAGTTGTTTTTGTTCTGGGAAGGATTTAAGTTTTTGAAATCAATGCGTAAGAGAATCTTCCCAGATTTATTATGTGCAGGATTTGAATTAGAAAGCCAAGTATGATGACGAACTTTGCAAGTAATCCAAACACTTAAAATGTTAGCCAATCTCTTCGGCAAAAGGAGGACAAACAACATGTATGTGTTACCTATTCTTTGATCCAATGGCTTGTCTCCTCCTTTACCTGGAATCTCATGTTGGATTGCTCGGGTGCAATGGGTACTCAGGTCATCATCTACCTGTGCAGACCCATCTCGGTACTGTTCAATCAAGTGGTCAAGAGTTGGTTGTTGTTTCAGTGTGTAACTTGTACCTTGATTGTCCATCTTCAGATCATAGTGGGTTCCCAGGTTGCTTTGTCTGTTCATGGTGTTGGTCCTTCGTGTGTTCAGTACGACTGATTCAGCATCATAGTTTGTGACTTTGGTCTTCAAGATACTTGAAATCATGCATGGTTCATTATTTTGGATGGTTGAGATACACTTGATCCTTGAGACATTATGTGTTCCTGATTTTCCAAGACTCGTGGCCCACAACTTGTTTGTATATGGATCATTTGACGTGTTGGTTCTGCTACTACTATCGCTTTTGATACCACTGCTACTATCAAAAAAAAAAAACTGTACAAGTTTCATTATCATGTGGTGGGCGAGGAAGGAGTCCCAACTTCTTATCTAATGAGGTTGGGGTTGGCCGTGTAAGATATCACTCCAATGTCTTTTCCATGAAGTAGTTGCCAAACATGAGTTCTGCGAAGGCCAATGGTTCATTCTCTCCGTTAAGGGGAGTGACATTATGTTTCATATACCTCTCCGATAATACTTGGATTTGGTTGCATCTGCCCTTGTACAAAAGCCACATGTGATACTAGTTTGTGGCAAAGTATCCATCTAGCTTGCTAGACCAGTCTCTGCTAAGCAGCAGACCATATGTTTTCGGTATGTCCAAAACAACTATGTTGATGCACTGGTGGACTCGAGTGTCATGGGATAGTCAGATGATCACATCTCGTAGTTTACCGATGGCTAGTAGTGACGTTCTATCAAGTTGGATGATTCTTGCGGATGTTTCACTCCATCGTGCATTGATATTCTTAGCAATGGAGAGCGGCATGACATTGGCTAGCGTGCCAAAATCAACCAAGTAGTTGTGGACATTGTATTTGAAAACTTCGAATGAAATCAGAAATGGGGGGCAACCTGAGTTTGATTCTTCCATCTAGATTGTATTGAGCATGGTGGATAGTGATCTGAGAGGTATGATTGCTCCCTAGCTGGTAGAGGTTTCACTGTGTGCTACTGTCTGTCCCAACGCATGCAACAGTATATAACGCTGACTCTAGATATTAGCCAACTCGAACAAACTTATGTTCACTTGAGTTTTCTTCATGTCATCTACAATGTTATAGTCTAGAGGTGTTGACTCATTGAGGTGTCTGGGGTGGAACGGATGTTCGTGTTGTTCGGCAGAGTGTTTCACAACTTGCTGCTCATGGATGTACTCTTATCCACCGCTATCTTCCTAGACTTCCTTTGTGTTTGTTGCTTTGAGGGAGCCAGTGGGTCAGTCTTACTTATCAGCAGTTTGACATTTTCTTGCATCTTGCTAAGTGTGAGCGGAGCCCCTTTACTTCTAAGATTGTAATGGTCAGTTTGCTTCCGGGGCTGCTTCTCGGTGTTCAACTTTTCCATTGTTGGTGAGCACTGATACGTGGTCACCACATGCTCAGAGCTTGATGGCTCATCAGGTGCAACCTCTTTATCATTGTACGTGTCTTATGGTTGCTCCTACATATTGCTTCCCGCCTCGAGTGTATGACTGTAAACATTATTTGTGGCTCACTTCCAGCATTAACAAAAGTTCTCAGGATGATGTTCTTTGTGGAAAGAACATAATTTCGGATTTGCACACTGTTTGAGTTGGAACACAGGCTTCTGCAAAGTTTTTATAATAAACTGGCTGCTACTTGATGTGATGCTTGCCTGTCTCTGCCTAGGCAGGTTACTACTTGCAAATGTGTCTACTCTATGTTGTTTGAGTTCAGACATTTCAGTGGACAAGCTCTTGACAAGATGAGTGAGAGTCTCACTGTCGGTTGCTTCCTTGTCTCTACCCTTGCTCGTCATCGCTTGGGACTGCCTACTCGCATCGTTGGAGTCGTTTGTCGATTGATCATCCTTGATGGTTCCAACTACATGCAGGTCGCTCTCAACAATGATAGCCTATTCATAGTTTTCCACTAATGTTGGTCTTGCAATTCACTTGAAAAATTGTGCAATGCTTGTTGGCAATGCAAACGTGTAGTAATCAGTGGTGATGGAGTCATGAGGCTTAGTGTCTGCTGGGAACCTGTTCAGTATATGCATAAACCTCTGATTGAAATCTTTCACATTTTATTTTCCCTCCATCTTGAGGCTTCCAAACTCTTTGAGTAGCATGGTTTGGGTCTTATCATCATCAAACTTCTCAAGGAACAAATGTTTGAAAGAACCCAATTCTGTATGGAGTTAGGTGGAAGGTTGTGATACCAAGTAGCTGCCCGGCCGTCCAAGGTACATGGAAACAATATACATGCTACATTGTCATAACGTACCTCAAGGATCTGCAATTATAGGTCTTTTGCCTTCACTGCACTATTAGGGTTAAACTTGATTTTCATTCTCTTCGCTCACTTCGACATCTTGTGCAGAACAACTAGGAGAACCAATGGTCCCTGAGTCATCCATTAAAGATTTGGGTCAACCATCTCTTTGTCTTCTTCGTATTCTTCCTCTCCTTCAGAGTCTGATGTGGCCGAATCTGAGTCTATTGATCTGTGTCCGCCTCTACCTCCTCCATTGCCTTCTCCTCCACCTCCTGCACCAAAGTCTAATCCTGAGATCACAAGAGTGCCTTGCTCACTTTGCGGGAGGATGGAGAATTTATTTTTGTCTTCAATAGCTTCTCCTAGACCTTCAAGTGTGGCAAGGGTTTCTTCTTCCACTAATGATACAACAACACTCGTGGGAGTGGCCTTTGGCTTCCTTGTTGTGCCTGGAAGATGTTATCTCTCTAGGATCAGTCCAACTGCTTTTGTGAATTGGCGAGTGATGGGACGAGTAGAGTGAAGGTGCTGATCTGAAGTCTCATTCTCAACACTAGCAGGTGAGGAGTAACCAACTGCTGAGTCACATGTAGGTGAGAGAGAGTGTGAGTTACTTCCTTGATGAGATGTTTGTTGAATGAGTGTGAGGGGAATTTCAGCCATGTACAACTGGTTGCCCTCCTTCTAGAGCCAAAAATGTTAACAGTGCTGGACCTGCCAACATTCAAGGGATCACCCCGGTATGAAGTTCCAACTAGACCTCACACCGTTTGGCGTGGGAGTCCCATCCGGTATGATGGCCCAGTTGCCATTATCTTAAGGATTTTCCTCAACTCTTGCTTGTTAGCATAGGAGAGTGGTTTGCATTGTTTTCGAGAAGTGAGGTTCACATGCCTGGTGAGCGTAAGTCTACTTATGTCAATGGTTCTTTCACTGTGAGGGGAAGAGGGTGAAGGTGAGTTTCAGGTTGAAAGGGATGAGTCCCAACTCGGCTAGGAACACTCAACAAAAAAGGACATGAACAACTTCCATTGAAGTAGTCCACTTAGATGCGGTAGTCACAACATACAAGGTATTATAACACGTACAATACTCATAGATCCATTAGCGACGAGTGCAATGATTGTTACAACAAGGTTCATATCAAAGGTCCTCCTAACATTTGGTAGAGCAGTCGACATGGACAGGGCAACATTAACATCATATATAACACATTTCCATTAATAGATTATGCATTGCAACAATTGAATCAGTTCAGATGTAGAACATAGCTTAAAGAAACATGCATTAAAACTGTTAAAGATCAGTCTTACAACAAATACAATACATGTGTGAAAACAGGCTCGTCTGTTAAAAATCTTATGAATTTAGTGAAAGTTCCAGGACATATTGTTACACCATACATCACTAACCCCATCTGCGGGGCCTTGGAGCCACTACTTACTCCTCAAATAAAATATTACAGACTCTCTTGGCTATGTGGGAGGAGCTGAGGTGAAAACTCCTTTCATGTACAAATGAGGGGGGTATTTATATCCAATGGTGAAACTAACCCTTGCAACTGTTTGACTACCCTCATGACTATTCGACTTCCATGACTTTCTAACTTACATGACCCTATGTTCAACAAGTGTGTCTCTTGGACTTCCACGTTACATCACATTGATTGAAAACAAGCCCATAGTGGAGATGTGGGCAACATGACTCATGACCTAACTCGACATGACTTGACATGACAATGCTGGTACATTCATGCTGCTGCTGGAGTGCATGTCGAGCTAGAGTGTTGTTGAGTGATGGATGTCTTCATGGTGTATCATAGCTTCACCTCCACATGGAGAAGTGCGTGGAGTCTTTGATGGACCTTGGTTCGCTTGATGAAGGTTTAGCATGTTGTTACCTACTTTCATGCTGGAAGGCATGACAAGCTCACTTGTTTGGAAAGGTGCATGTTAGTCATGTTCGTCCACTTATTATGCTTCATTCGTTTGTCCATTGGTGAGCCTGTCCATTTGCATATGCTCCCTCTGTTCATCCCATTCGTCCCCTTGACATGTTTGTTGGTGTACCTGTACTTGCAGTCACTCATGACGAGATGACATCAAATCCAAAACCTCCTAATCTGCCATGACACATGATCATTCGAATGCAGGTGACTCGGACAGGCAACAGGGCTGTGAAGTGGGATGATGGCTCTGGGAAACTACTGATGAAAACTAGACAAGAGTTACTGAGAGATGGAGACAAACAATCTGAGTCGATAGTGATTGTCTACAAGGTCTGGCTCGGCTTGGAGGCAAATTTGCGCAAATTTTGGGACGGATAGTCCAGGCTATAGGAGGGCAAGGTAGGCGTGCTTTGTGAATTTTCTGGAATGAAGAGTCAGCAGGGGTTGGATAGCCAGATTTGGGAAATTTTCTGGAGGAACAGGCCAGGTTGCATGAAGGGTGAGTCGGCAAGGATTGCACAATTTTTCTAGGGAACTGCCCACGAGACTAGCAGCCAGAACTATGCAATTCCTAGAGGGAACTACCAGTTGGCTACTAGGGTTACTGGCAGCTAGAACTGTGCAATTCCTAGATGGAACTTCCAATTGGCCACTTAATCATTGGCAGCAGAAATTGCATAATTCCTAGAGGGAAGAGGCAGTTTGTTGCTGGTAGCTGCTGTCTAGGAAAATTTCACTAAGGCCGTGAGGCCGGCTTGCTGATCATCTCTACGCAATTTCTAAGCTGAGCTAACAGATGGGTAGTGGGAGGCCTACTCATGAGCACTACATAATTTCTGAGATGAATAGTTGGTTGACTGTCCGAGTGGCCAGCATGAGTGCTGCTTGAGTTGCTTGCGTGTAGCGCTGCTTGAGAGAACTATCTTGGTGCTTCTGCACTATTCTCGTTGGTAGTCAATCAAGTCAGAAGCAGGGTGATGGTCCAGCTATCAGTGAGGAGTCTCGTCGTCAGATCTTCAGCAAAAATGACTAAGTGTGTGAATAATAGAAAGATTCATAGATGATCATATGAACACACACTTGCATGACTTGACGACAAAACGACCGAACCATCCAAACGCACATGTTCAAAATCACTGACCAATGGTGCAAGCAACAAACATGAAACTCATGATTGATCGTTCATGATCGATATGACGCTTGTGTGATAGTTAATGTGACTCCATGTGCGAGTGCGACAGATGCTTTCGTGATGAACACAACAAACACATATAAAGAAAAGACTTTGATCATAACCAGAACACGATCGCAAGCATGACTTAGACATCAACATGCATAGACTTGAATACACTAAACAAGCAAGGTGAATGTAAAGACTCACACGAGCTCACGGAGTGAACTCGAGTGTGTGTTGTTATCAAGTGAAACTCTCCAAGCGGGGCTCTAAAATTGGTGCAAAACAAAATTCTGGAGGGTGGTTGTAGCCGGTACAACAAGAGGTCAAGGTCCAGGACTGAGCCTTGATACTTCACAATGCATAGTTCAGGCAAGCTATAGCAAGACAACTACGAAGTTGAGGGGCTCAAGGGGTTAGACTAAAGGCTTGAAGCTTGGCATCTCCCACTAGGTAGTTTTGAATTGAAAGAGGCCAAGGGCTTGCATATTTGCACAGTTCCAGAGGTCAAGGGTGAGGCTTGTTGCTTGAGATTGTGCAGTGCACAGAATAGAGTGGTTGAAGGTAGGGGTTACACAGTTTTGTAGCTCAAGGGTCAAGGCGGACCACTTAGACTACACAATGCATATTTCTAGAAGGAAGATGCTATAGATTATGTAGTTACAAGAGTTAAGGTCTAAGCTTTAGGGTTGAGGCTATGCAATGCGCAATTCAAGAAGGTTGAATGAGGTCAAGTTGCTCAGAAAGGCAGTCTTCCAAATTTTTCTAAGTGTGGCATAAGTGAGGCCAAAGTGAACAAGGACAAAACTTGAGCATGATTACACACTTATAATAGTTGACAACACAACATTGACTAATCATAACACATGAACACTATACTTCCCTCAATTTGATGACATTGCGATAACTTTCTGCAAGTGCAACACTAAAGGTACACTTTGTGACGACGGTGACGACACTTGTGTGACAATGCTTGAAACTTTGGGAATGAGTGCAATACATGTATAGATGATGAGAATGACCCATTGGCACCAATATTACCCAGTGAAACAAACCAAAACCACATTTATATGATATGCGATGCTTACCATGCCAAAATATGACACTTACGACAATAAGAGGAAAGTGCAAATGACACTTGCGAAATGAAAACGACATTGAAAGTGACACATGTCAGAATGAAGATAACATGAAAATGACACTTATTATAGTGAAAACAATAAAAATCGATAGTCACAAACATGAAATCGAGGGTGCAATAAAACGACAGTTGGAAAAACTCAAAAATAGAAGAACAATTGTCACCAAAAGTGAGAGACTGTCTACATAAATTGAACAGTGCATAGGCACTGTCTTGATGGAATTGTGCCATGCCTCTTCAAGATTGCATAAAAGAGTGTTCTCATGAACATTTTGTGGACTGAGCATGTGTGAGTAGGTTCCTTTGACACTTACAATCTGAGAAGAAAGCTAGAATACTTAACAAAACACTGATCGGCCATAAAGTGACTATGGAACAAATGATCACAAGATTGACAGTAGGCTCCAAAATTCAAGTGTAGACAAAATTTTGGAGGGTGTTTGTTGTAGCGACAACACTTGGTGACTCACTAGTAGAACTCCAACTCTTCTTCCTTGGTCTAATCTTTTGTGTAGGGCCTAGTTTTTTGAGAAGTATTGATTCATTGTACATATTACTCTAGCTTCCCTACTTAACCTGTTTATAGATATATTCCACTTCATCTCTTTCTCAGTTGAACACAATAAAAATTCTAGTCATATCACAATGTTTCGATTTTAGGAGAAGGGTAATGTAATTCAGGAGGTTAACATATATAAAGTGTGAGTTTCATCTCTAGTGTTGCTCCATTCCTAGTGGGCTTAGACAGTACCCTAGTGGAGCCACTTTAGGAACACGAGAATTGATTCACTACAAGTGATCCTGGATGGTACCTTAATGAAGTTACTTACTTCACCTCCCTGCATAGGAATCCTTCTCTTCTTTCACCCTTTATTTATTTACTTTTAAAGGACTGTGCTTCGACACTTATTTATTTCATGGGGTGGAAGAGGAATCCTGACTTACTGGGAGAAAGAGAGGTTGTTCCTTAAGAGAAGCATATATAAAATCTCTGATATGAGTTTTCCCATTATTATTTTCCCCTTTTCCTTCTCTACTTGATTGGATCAGTGTGGAAAAGACTGAAAAATAATGAACCTAGTATAGAAACAAGGCTCTTAGAAAAGATATAGGTGTCATGGTTTCACACAAATCTCTCCTTACGGAAGGATCATATTTTCCATCAAAACATAATCGACCAAAAGGTATGAATCAAGATGAAGAAGAAGGACTATAGGTTAGCCAAATGTTGAAGTGTTAGAAGACCCTTTTCTATTTTTTGACATTGTCTTTTGAGCCGAAGCAAACATCCTTCATGCAAAGTTTTATTAAACAAAACATAAAATAAAGACAAGAAAAAATATAAGATACAAGGAAAATGGAGTAATATGAAAACATGATGGGAGACAAAAGTAAGAAAGCACAAGAAAAAAACTATAAAGAGTGAGTGGAGGATGGGTGTGCAAGGGAGACTGGTATGTAGTTAGATCTACTCCTAACCTAACCATTTAGAAGGTCAGGATCAAGTGTAACAAAATTTCCAATGTAGCCATCAATACTACTCCCAACCTTCATACACAAATATACAAGCAATTAAAACATATATAAATCAATGTGCAATAGAAAAGATAAGCACTTGAATAACTCGCAGAACAAATTGAAGGTATTTCTTTTAGCAGAAAGGTAAGTCACAGTGACTACTTCTAACTAGTTTGCACTATTATCTTTTTTATGAAAGCCATAATCAAACAAACCTTGGAAGCTCCTTGTGAATGTATCTTCATCTATATTTTCCTCCTTAGCAAGCACGAGAAAATATAAAAACTTATTATTTGCAACAGATATTGCCATGTAAGATTGCTCCAACCATTCAGTGATTGGATCATGAAATTGGAAACAATCCTCTTGAGAACCCTGAGATCCTTGAAAATATGAATTTTCAATTAAAATGATGGGATCAGGGTGACAATATTATAAGGGAAAATGAATCCGGTCATATTCAGAATGCTTGTCAAGATAGTGAGGGCTTGACATAACCTTCAACGAAGGTTGAAGTGCCTAAACTTCTTGACAAGTATATGAATAGTGAAATAAACCATAAATATTAATCAATATGAAACAACTGTCATCGGATATACTGGTGGAAAAATGATAAAAAATAATGACAGTTAATATTGTGCTCAGATTGTTGGAAAATCAGAAAGGCAAAAATATTTTCTTTATGTGGGTAATTACTTGTGATATTCTTATGTTATTATTAACTTTCGTGAGTTATTCTGTTATCTTAGTTCATCAATCAATTACCAATAACCATTACAAAAATATCAAAGGTACCAGATGTAGGTAGACAACCAGGGAAAAACCCATATCTAGGGGAAAACCTAGTCAACAACTCTTCCTTTAATAGTTTCACGAGATGATCCAAGACTCCTTGACCTAGACACAAACTTCCTCCAATCACTAAGTCAACCATTCCTTTCTTCTACAGATGATAACCTTCAAGTAAAAAAATTGACCTAGCACTTCGATCTAGTATAATTTCGACTTCCCCAGCAATAGAAATTCAACCTAGCAATAGAACTTCGACCCAACAACAAAACTTTGACTGTGATGTAGTACTTCGACCTTTCAACAATAGCCCAGTAAATTCACATGTGTGAGAGAGATGACCCAGAAAAATTTGATCTAACAATTCTTCTCCTTCTCATGCAATTTTTTACACTTCTACTTCTTCTGCTTGTATATCGAACTTATGAGTGATGCTCCAAATGAATCGAACTACACTGTATTAATAGCCTCTTCTCGAGTTCGAATTGCCCTGATGTATGCCAACCTGATCAAGTGTTCGGTCCCTATAAAACTATTTCTTTCCCTTATTATTATTTTCATTGTAGCCCCTTATTGTTATTGTTGTGCCCATTTTGTCCCCGTATTGTTATTATTGTGCCCTATACAAGCCCACTATTGTTATTGGTGTGACCTTACACTATTATTGTTATGTCAGCTTTGATTATATTGTGACCCCTTAGACTCCTATATATAGAAATGAGGTCTTGTCATTTGTATCATCCAATAATTGTTCATTTGTGTAATGTAAAGGAGGTTTCCCCCTTGAAGAGGCTGATTTTGAAGTCATTGATCTATATTTTATTCTATTTTGTGAGCTGGTTGCATAACAATTCGTATCAGAGCTTTGGATTCTAGGGTTTCACTACTTCAAATAGGTCATCGTGGATTTTTCACTATAACGTTTTGTCTATGATATTTAAGAATTTAAAATTAAAACCCATTTGAGCTAAAATCTAGATAAATCTAGGGTAAAAATTTTAGATCTTGTCTCACTATATTTTCGGAGATATGATCAAGGGAGTTAGGGTGTTTTCAGGCTCCTAAATTATATATCAAACAGGTGACTTGGGGAAAATCATCATAACTTTATCTCTGAGCATCAGATTGAAATTTCGCAAAAGGGTATAGAAATAGGAAGTCCTTTAGCTTTTGGTGTATCGTTTTCAGGTCCAAAGGTCAAACCTGTGACACGTGGAACTTCATACAAGTTTTCTCTATGGAACTAGTCTATAATCAGGTTGTCGTGGAAGATTTGGAATAACTATTTCTTGGAGAATACAATCTTGATCATACTTGTGGTGTTGAAACGAGGACTTAGAGGTATACCACAAGATGAAATTTCAGACCTTGGAGATCTGTAATCACAGATATATAACAGATTCAATATTGAGTTTCTACAAAGTGAAAAAACGTGTGTAGTTTTTTTTTAACTTTTTGCGTAAGTTTGGTTTGAAAAAATAGTTTGAAGGAATTCAAAGTACATAGTGAAGCATAATTATCATTAACTGATGCCCCGAAGAAGGAAAACGGAAACACCTATTAAGAAACCTAAAAACTCTTCCATGACTCATGAAGAAGAGGAAGAAATGCAACATGATATATCGAATTTATGAGACCAAGTGCAACAAATTTCACTCTCACAAAAAGTAACAAAAGCTAAGATGGATGGTTTAAAAATGGCATGGAAGCTAAGATGGATGGCATGGAAGCTAATATGAATGGTGTGGAAGCTAACATGGATGGCATGGAAGGTTAGATGGATGGTATAGAGGCAAAACTTAAAGGCAACATGGAAGATTTAAAGATAGATTTGACAAAGTTGCTACAAGAAATGCTTACTAATGGCAAAAGGGTAGTAAAGGAAACTCATGGTGAGAAAAAAAGAAATGTTAATCATGATTTCATAGACTCTAACGTTGGATTGAAGACCCACCATGTTCCAAAGATTGATATGAGGAAGTTTGATAGCAAGGATCCTGTAACATGGATACTACAGATGGAGCAATATTTTGATCTCCATAATTTGCAAAACACACAAAAGGTACGCATTGTAACTTTATATGTGGAACCCAATCAATTTGTATGGTATCGGTGGCTTTTCTCTCATAAACATTTTTTCACTTGGGAAATTTTTATGGAATAAATGGTATCACATTATGAGGATACAAAAAGCAACACTTTTTTTAGCCAATTGATAAATCTCAAACAAAAGGGTTCAATGGTGGAGCACATTGAGGACTTCCAAAAATTGAATATAAGGGTAAAGTATATTCCAGAGGAGCATATGATTGATGTGTTCATAGGGACATTAAAGGATAGCATCCAACATGAGGTTTTCCTTTAGGAACCTGATTCATTAGAGAAGGCATTCAGGTTGGAAAGAAAAATTGAAGGAACAATTATGGCAACAAGGAAGCCTACAACTCACAACTATAAAGATGGAAGTGTTCTTTCCCCTAGCCTTCCATAACATACAAGGTTGACACCACAAAAATTGGAAGAAAAAAAGAGCAAAAGGGATTTGTTACAGTTGTGATAAAAAATACACTAAAGGTCATAAGTGTGCTAAGAAGAAATTATTTTACATAGATTGTGAAGAGGAGGAAGAAAATGAACAATAAACGTCAAAAGGATAGGATATACACCAGGAATAAACCCTAGAGAAAGAATAAATGAATCTGACTATATCTTGTAACGTAATAGCTAGAATTACCACTCCTCAAAATCTCAAGATAGAAGGACATACCAAGAAGAAAAGGGTAATAGTGTTGATTTATTTGGGCCATACCCATAATTTTATTCATTGTAAGATAGCCAAGCCGGAATTGAATTTATTCTTATATCCAACACTAGAGTGTCAAGTGATGGTTTGAAAAGGAGGAACCATAAATTTCTCTCGAAAGTGCCATAATATCAAGATATCCATGGGGTAATATGTATTGAATAGTCCAATGCTTTCCATTCCAATGGGTGGTGTTGATGTTGTACTAGTAGTCCAATGGCTACAATCATTGGGTACGATAGCTTTTAATTTTCAAGAACTTTTCTTGAAATGTTTTCCAGAAGGAAAGGAAGTTGAAATAAGGGGTATCGCAGGGAAATAGGGAAAGATAAAAAACTCTAACGACATGAAAAATATTCTAAAGAAAGAACAACAAGGCGTAATTGCACAACTATGTTTGCTAGAGGTTCCCACATCGAAATCATCTATTTCTTAAGATCCCCAAAAAGCCTTAGACAATCATTCCAAGGTATTTGAGACTCCCAAAGGCCTCCCACCTATTCGTGAACATGATCATGCTATTCATTTGATTCCAGGAATGTTTCCTCCAAACATCAGGCCTTACAGATATCCTTATGCCCAAAAGAGTGAAATTGAATGTATGGTTGCAAAAATGCTAGAGGCTGGTATAATTCAACCTAGTCAAAGTTCTTTCTCTACTCTAGTAGTATTGGTGCACAAGAAGGATGGATCATGGCACGTGTCCAGATTATAGGGAGCTCAACATGCTCACTATTAAAGATAAATTTCCCATTCCTGTCATTGATGAATTATTGGATGAATTGCATGAATCAATTTACTTCACCAAGTTGGATCTTCGTTTAGGATATCATTAAATCAGAATGAAGACTGAAGACATTCTGAAAACAACATTTAGAACTCATGAGGATAGTTATGAATTTTTGGTCATGCCTTTTGGGCTTACTAATGCACCTTCTACCTTTCAAGGTTTGATGAATTCCATTTTCAAATGCTTCCTTAGAAAATTTTTGTTAGTATTTTTTGATGATATACTAATCTACAACAAGTCTTGGAAGGATCATGTCAACATGTTGACAGGGTGCTCAAACTATAGGAGGAGAAACAATTATTTACAAAAACCTCTAAATATATCTTTGGAGTACAAGAAGTGGAATATATGGGTCATATTATATCTCATGAAGGTGTTAAGGTAGACCCTAAAAAAATTAAATCCATTAAGGAATGGAAAATCCTTACATCCATAAAGAATTTGCGAGGATTTCTTGGGTTGATAGGGCATTACACATGTTTCTTAAGAATTATGGGAGAATAAAAACACCTCTAAAAAAATTATTGAATAAATATCCATTTTCTTGGACTCCAAAAGCAATGAAAGCCTTTGAACATCTTAAAGAGGCAATGTGCCAAGCATCGGTCTTAATTATGCCAGACTTCACAAAAACCTTTATTGTGGAATGTGATGCCTCATGAAATGGAATTGGTGTTGTTTTAATGCAAGAAGAAAGACCCAATGGTTTTGAAAGTCGTCCAATCAAAGGAAAGTATTTATACAAAGCTATTTATGAGAAGGAAATGTTGGCAATACTACATGCACTTAAGAAATGGTGACCTTACCTAATGGGAAGACACTTGAAGGTAAAAATGGATCATGATAGTCTTAAATACTTTGTATAAAAAATATTATCTTCAGAACAGTAGCAAAAATGGATCCCAAAGATGTTGGGTTATGACTTTGAAATCATCTACAAAGTGGAAGAAAAATCTTTTTGTAGATGCACTTTCAAGAAAGGATGAGGATGTGGAAGCATTCCTTTGCGCTATTTCTATTATCCAACTAGATTGGATAAACGAAGCAAGGTATGAGTGGAAGAATGATGAAGAAGTGTGGGCACTCATTCAAAAGTTACAACAAGATCCCAGTACATATTCTACATTTAGATGGAAAAATGATTCGTTATGGTACAAATATTGCTTATACCTTTGTAAAAATTCCCAACTCAAACAAAATATTCTTATGGAATTGCACACTTCTCCCTTAAGAGGGAACTCAATATTTTTAAGAAGGAATTTTTTTGGGATGGCCTTAAATCTGATATTCAAAAGTTTGTGGCAGAATGTTTGGTTTGCCAACAAAATAAAGTTGAATAATTAAGGCCCTGGTTCTATTGCAACATTTATCCATTCCAAGTCAACATTGGGAGGAGGTTTCAATGGATTTTATCACAGGATTACCGAAGTCCAAAGGAAAGAATTTCATCATGGTGGTAGTTGATATACTTACCAAGTATGCACACTTTTGTGCATTATCTCATCCCTTTAAAGCCAATACACTTGCTATTGCATTTATGGAAACAATTCAAAAGCTACATGGAAACCCAATGATTATTGTGAGCGACATAGATCCAATTTTCATTGGCAATTTTTGGACATATTTATTTTCTTATCTAGGTACTCAGTTAGCTCATAGCTCATCTTATCATCCTCAATCTGATGGCAAACTGAGATAGTGAACAAATGTTTGGAAGGATATCTTCGTTGCTTTATATCAGATAAATAGGCACAATGGGTCAAATGGTTGCCTCTGGATAAATGGTCGTATAACACTTCCTTCCATACTGCAGCAAAATTGACCCCATTTATGGCACTTTATGGATATCATCCACTTTCCATCACATCATATTTAAGTGAAAATACTAAGGTTCAAGCAATGGAAGATCACATCGAGCATCAATAACAAGTTAGCCAACTCTTAAAGGATAACCTCACTTTGGAATAGAATAGAATGAAACAACAGGCAGATCCACATCGCAGTGAAATAAGTTTTGATCATGGAAAATTTTAGGGGCTAATATTTGCAAGTGGGCTAATTTTCCATGGGTTTCCCAAAAAAAATATTCGCCAATTTGCTTTTTTTTCTTAAAATGATGCGCCCAAATTTTATAGTATAAAATTATTTTACCTTAAAAATAGTCAAAATTGTATAAATACTATAGATAAAACTATTAGAAAATTTCCTGTTTTTATAAATATATCAACAAATATTTTATACTTTGTAATTGGGGGAATAGTAAGATTCACCAAGTTTTCTAAACTTTAAGAAAAAATTTCATGCTTAAAATTTCCCCTGGTTTTGATGTAGGTGTCTGGGTATTTCTACAACTACAACCATACAAACAAATGTCCCTCAAGCAATCTAAGAAGGATAATAAGTTATTGCTAAAATATTATGGTTCATACATAGTGTGCAAAAGATTGTTACTATGACATACAAATTGGAGCTTCCTGCAGCTTCTCGAGTGCACCTAGTTTTCCATGTTTCATGCTTAAATAAGGCTATAGGTGATAAGTTCCCAGTTCAAATAATATTTCCAGAACTTGACAAGGAAGGAAAAATCATATTGGAACCTGAAGCAATCACAGAAACAAGAACTCAACAACTATGAAATCGATCAATTTTAGAGTATTTCACCAAGTGAAAAAACTTACTGATTATGAGCCTAACTAAGTTTAGGTATCACATCAAAAATTAGGTTAGCACGTATACATATCTAGGATTTCATAAACATGCACAAGCATATCAATATCCATTAGGTAAGTGTTGCAAGTGAGAACACCCTAGGGTCTTGGGTTTTGAACCCCAATAGAGTGGATGGCAAACCACAAAAAGAAATGCTCAGGCAATCAACCTAAATGCTTATTCTACTAAACTGTGTAAGAGTGTCCTTACTCGAAAGTGCTATGTTTGAGTAGATCCCGTAGGGTGCAAACCAGCAGCTTCTCTTGATTTCTTCAAAAACTGAAAATTATTCAAATGAAATATATACAGCTGTAGAAATATAAAGCATGTTCATGATATTAAATTAAAATAATAAAAATGAATGAACAATTACAAATCAATGTAATATTCATAAACGAATTACAATATAAATAGATGCATAAACACATTTAATATCAGAAACAGAACACCATTACTTTATTGAAGTTAGCTACAATTAAAATGGAGAAATATAACCCTAGTCCTTCTCGAGCTCCAAGTGGAACCGTCCTCCGGCTTTGTCCTCTCCCGGTCTCAGTAATCTTCCTCCATCACCAACACAAGGATATCTCAAGAAGGATGAAGGATATCTCCAACAACGAAACAAGGGTTTCCTAAAGCTTTGGGGAGTGCAGGAGGCACAGGGATTTCGTCAGACTCAATCAGGGATAATATCACTATAGTATCAATATCTCATATCTTCTCCCTTAATGTCTTCCCATGGAGGTTTATTTATACTTCTCCAAATTAGTTTTTTTCAGTTGGGAAATAGTTGGGCCATAGGCAATAGGAGGTGAGTAATAGATAAAACTCGTGAACTCCACCCGAAATTAAGGAAAAAAAAAATTTGATGTGTTTTAACAGTTGTACGTGGGTTGGGTATAATTTGACCTGCGTGTACATTCTTTTATCACACGGGAAAGTAGTGTATAGGGAATAAAAAACTGTTTTTAAAATTTTGGACCAAGTCTGGAAGAAAGGGTTGCCCTAGGCCATAATCAGAGCATTAGATCTACCAAGATTGGTAAATGGTGCTATAACAGTAAGACCAAGACAAAAATGTTTAAATTCCTACACATAAATTTTTTTATTAGGCTAGGGTTCTGATCATATGGACAAACATACACCTAGGGTTTCATTTCTAGGGGCTTACTCTCGATATATAAGGTTTTTGCTCATAAAACTTAATTTACCAAAACCTCAAGGTCTACGGAATCATTACCATAAAAACCTAATGTGCTAGGGTTTCCATAACTATACTGAAACTCCAAATATGACATTACCATCAAAACCCAAAACATCAAAAGAATAGAAATTTCTAGATTTTATTAGTAGCCCTAAGTAGACTAGGGTTTTCACATTAATATTGACATACCCTTAGGTTAGGGTTTTAGAGAGAACCTTTTATGGTTCCACATACATGATGATTTTAATAAGTTTAGATTCAATATAATGATTAATCACCCAAATAATAATATTTATGATTCAAAATTCCTAGACATAACACTTGTTAGTAATGTAAAGCAGATTTATTAGAATGAATGGATATACCTTTATCACAAAGAGAACAAATATTACGGTCTAAAACATACATTTGGGTTTTTTTCTAGATAACCCTTATAGTACATCAATTGTAATAGAACTTATATCATTCTTTTTCTTAGATCTTCTCCATAGCCCTTGAGAAAATCAGCAAGTTTTTCCTAAACAAGGAAACTATGAAAAGAAATGTTATTAGCATCTAGTACGACCTCATTTAGATAAGAGAAGAAAACCAAATATCAAAAGGATAATACAAAGAAAAATATACTTATCTTTGGAAAAATGGTGAGGGCTACCTCTTAATCCAATCTCGAGGGATACTTATCACTTTATCAAAACAATTCAAAAACATTTTTCCAAAGCATGTTAAACTTATAAATACTAGAAATCAAAGCATAAAGAAAAACAATTCAAAACTTAGAATAAAAGGATATGTAAGGGATAGAGTCCCTAGAAACTAATTCTTTGACTTCAAATTTTCCATCTTGTTTTTCTATGGTGGTCCTTCATCAACAACAATTGCATGTTCCCTTCTCTCTTCTTATTTATTGGATTCTCAAAGCAATCACTTCTATAGTGACTCATATTGCGCCAATTGTAACATTCAATATTGGAGAGGTATATCTTATTTCTTGGCCCTTTCAACTTCTTGAAGTTCCTTTAATATTATAATGTGCGGAATAGGAATTCGAACTTTTATCCTCTTCATTCTCTTTGTTGATTACTAATGAAATTCTGACTTCTTCTTCACTACATGCATTCCATAACTGTTTGAATGTAGTAGTTCCTTCCAACTATTGATACCTAATGAAAAGGCACTCCAAGATGTTGGTAATCCTAGAAATGTGGTGATTACAAGCTCTTTTTCAGGTACTATCTCATCTATTGCCTAGAGTTCATCTCTAATTCTCGCTATTCTTACAAAGAAGGATGCCACAGCGTCCCCCTTTGTCATCTTCATAGTTCTTACTTCATTCTTAAGACTCACAATTTGACCAATATTTTTGATTGTGAATAATTTGGATGAGGTCGCATACATCTCTTGAGTGGAATCTATGTTGGATGTATATGGGTTGAGGTTGTCCCTTATTCCATCCACCATTAGAGTCATGCCCAACATCTTTGTTTCTCTAAACATTTCCTTTTCTGCATCACTTAATTCATTTGCAGGCTTCTTTACTTCTCCTTTGACTAGATCCAACACTTTATTCTTCTTGAGGATGAGATCTATCATCTTTTTCCATGCCCTATAATTGGATGCTCCTTCTAATTTGTTTTCTCCCTTCATTGAGTTAGACATTGTGCTTGAAGATAGTAGGCTCGACTTATTATATGATCCTTTTCGTTGATGAATCTTATTCAAACTTATTAAAACTCCTCATTCTCCTTTCAATAGATCTTCAGGCTACCTTTTTCCTTCTTCTTCACCTTAACTCCGATACCATGTTGAAAATCAGAAAGGAAGAACTTTTTTCTTTATGTTGATAATTACTTGTGATATTCTTATGTTCTTATTATGTCTTGGTTCATCAATCAATTACCAATAAACATAACAAAAATATCAAAGACACCATACATAGGAAGATAGATAGGGAAAACCCCTATCTAGGGGAAAACCTAGTCAACAACTCTTCCTTTAATAGTTTCACGAGATGATCCAAGACTCCTTGACCTCGACACAAACTTCCTCCAATCACCAAGTCAATCCTTCCTTTCTTCTGTAAATGATAACCTTACAACAACATCTTTGAACTATCACTTAAATCTAGTAGAATTTTGACTTTCCCAGCAACAAAAATTTGACCCAGCAACAAAACTTCGACCCATCAAAAGAACTTCGACCCAATAGCAGAACTCTGACCTAGCAGCTGAAATTTTACCCTAATGTAGTAATTTGAGCTTCCATCAGTAGCCCACTAAATTCACGTGTGAGAGAGATGACCTAGAAAAAATCGATCTAGCAACCATTCTCCTTCTCCTACAATTTCATACACTTCTACCTCTTCTGCTTTTGTATTGAACTTATGAGTCATGCTCCAAATGAATCGAACTACATTGTATTAATAAAATCTTTTCGATTTTGAGTTACCCTGATGTAGGCTGACTTTATTAGGTAAGGGCTGACTTGCTGTGGATCTTACAAATGACTTATTTTACTCAACAATAATTGTTTTTAAATTATTCAAAATCCAAAGAAGGGTGTCATTAAACGGAAAATGACTCTAAACTCTTAATATAAAACCTGGAAGTCCTCAATGGGAACTTTGACCTAAAACAGTATGACTCAAACATGAAACCAATGCTTTGATAAGTCATAATAATAATATTAAATTTCTTTTTCTTTCTTTTGATAAATACATTTCATTATGACTCAAATACAATTATGAAGATCGAACCTAGGTAAATTCTTTGAACATAGATGGACCATTTTTGGAATGAGACTCTTGGTTAGAAGACAACAAAGATAGATCATTTTGAACAGATTTACAAATGCCTTGAATAAAATAATCATCTTCCTCGCATGACAAATATAACAAACCCTTTACTTGTAATTGGTTACACATTGCATTAGCATTGTAATCGTCGAAAGAAGTGAAAAGGAATGCTAGTGTAGAAAACACATGAAACCAATCAGAATGCAATGAGTGAAGAAGAATTTGATTCACCAAATAACTCATGAATTCATTAGTACTAAAGAGGATTTCAGGTGTAATGAAGGAAAATATTAGTGATATATCATTTACAAGGAAAACCAGGCACTGGGTATTCTGAAATGCATCTGGTAGACATAATACCTTCAGCCAAAGATAATATTTGAAATGATAAACTTCATAGCGCCATGTTTCTATGAGAGATATACATTCCAAACCTGATTTAAGTACAAGATCCTTGCATGGAATGAATCAACTGAAATAGAATCTTGAAAGTTCGAAAGACTATATCCGAAAAACCAAACATATTTCAAGAAGGAATTTACATTGATTGAAAGCATTCAAAGGAAGTAATTTTTTAAGGAAAACATGATCTAACTTATTTGGGGATCTTACTAGAGTGGCGAGATCCTGACATAACCATCAATGGAAGTTGAAATGCCTCGGCTACTTGACAAGTCTCAAAACTTTCAAGGATTGTAAAATCACATTTTGATGATTGACTCATATCATGCATGTTGTGAGGATAACTACTTCCACTAATTAATGAAACCACTACTAACAAGATGGTAGCCATCTTTGTCAATGATTTGATTGGATTTTACAACTTCAACAAACAGATTTTTCAAGTCTAATTATTCTTCTGATTGTAAATCTAGAGATGTATGAATCAAAGAAATTTCATGAGGAAATTTATTTGATGAGTTGTCCTGATGCAATTTAGGATATGATAAGGGATGGAAAGAACACTCACTGATTTGATTGTTTTCTTTTTCATCATGGATAACCTCACTACCTTATCTCAATTGATAAGTTAACTCATCAAATTAATAACTTGAAGAGCATGGAGTATGTTCATTGCATGTAGATGCATCACAAATGGTAGAACACAAGGGATAGTGAGATGGATAGGAGGTTTTCATAAGAACATATTCTTTGACTCAATCAAATTCTAGATCTAAATATTTCAAATCAAAATATTCTTGAGGAATGGAAAGATTAGCTGGTGCACTTGGGCATTCATCATTGTATACATCAACAGAGTCATCATCATCAAAATGATTGTTTCCCAAAAATATAGGTCGATTAATCAACTCAACTTCATTCAATTAACCATTGAGATTGGTAGATTGAGAATCACCCAAAAATGGAAGAGCGACAGCTTGACATGGGGGACTTTGAAAAAGGGAAGAGATATCAAATGTCTCTTCACTTTCCTACTCCTCTACCTGTGTAATGTGACTTCCTTGTACCTTATCACAATTTGAACTAACAACTCGAAAATCAAGAGAGTGCAAAGAACTAGTTGGTGGATCAGATCTATCAAGTGGACCATGATACAAAGATTCATGGCATGTAGATGATAGAGGATGACATATGTCCCTTAAAGATGTAATACTTTGAGTGGAGTAAGATTCAAGATTGAGGTTAAGAATGCTAGTATCATCTTGACGAGTCGAAGAGTTAGCCTTCATTGTGTTATAGAAATATGTGGGCACTGCAACCACAAACTCATATGTCCATAAACCAAGGGCTCTTTAGTCCCTAAAAGGGCTCTTTAGTCATGGTCAGCTGATTGCATCATTTCCCAGAAGTTCCACTTGAAAAACCACTCAGAACTGGACAAAACTGGACCATACTGACTGCTCCATGGTCAAGGTGCGATGCATACTAGCTGCCACACTAGCCAAGTTTGATGCATACTGAAATGGCCTTCTATAGGGTGTGATGAGCGAGAATAGACAAATGGCAGAGACAGTTTGCTAGGTGGAAGATCATGGAATCTTCCAGAAACTTCTCCCAGGACACTTGCCTCTCTGAATTTGCCCAGGGATGAGTAAGAGATCAATGAAATCTCCAAGTGGAACCAAGAACTATCAGTGGAATGACATTAATAAAAAACCTTGAGCTGACTCACACCCTTGTAAGACATCTATAAATGGATCCCTCATCTAAGAGATCTGGAGGCTGGAATTTTGTAATTTGTAAAGAAGTGTTGTTGGTTTCTATTTGAGAAGAAACATTGTATTATTGCGTGATCTTGCTTTTCATGAGGTGAAGAGGGATTTGATGCTGGGAGGATGATGATGGATCATAAAACTGGGTTGTAATCCTCTCTTCTACTATTAATAAATTTATTTGAGTTTTCATCCATTGATTAGGATTTGTAAATGTTTTTATGTGTTTGTTAATCATTTACAATCCTCCTTTGTCGAAAGTAGCTTAATCGAATTGTCGTTTTCGATGCAAAAAAGTGTCGTAACTGTCATTTTGAGTCAAAAAGAAGAGTTTCGTAAAGTATTCCTCCTATAGATAGTCGATTGTACTTTTGTCATTGTATTTGATTTTGATTGTTAATATTTGAAGTGTCGAAAGCAGTTTTCCATTCAAAATTGAAAAGTGTCATTTTAGTCTTCCTTTCGTTTTTTGAAAAGAAATTTTCGAAATGTCGCTTTGAAGAAAATAGTTCAAATCTGTACTTAGTTTTCCTTTTGAGCATTCTCACATTAAGGAAACGAAAAACAAATACATGCATTTTCATTTGCATTTAGACTGTGTGCGAAAGATGATTTAGGAAAAGTGCATTTAGTGTGTGCTCTTTGCTCTCTATTGAAAGAATCATAATCTTCTTTCCTTAGTAGCTAGTATTTTTCATTGCTAAAAGAAAATAAACAACGGTTTATCATTTTAGATTGCATATTTAGGAATTTTACATCTGCATCACGCGGTGAAACTTGAAAGACAAACTTCTAAGCAAGATCAACTCTAAAATAAATCTCAATGAACATAAAAATGCTTTGGAACCTAACGAAACACATCTAGAAGTTTAGGCTAAAGACGTGTTCCGACTTCGTAAAACCTGGTAACTGTCGTTTTCATCGAAGGTTGGGTGATTCCTCCTCTTTGATATGACAATTGCCAGTATGCACTTGTGCTCCCCGTACCGTCGAGTATATATTGGGATACCACAATAGGCTAATATCCTTTATCCTTAGGAAGCTATGTCTGTCGCCCTATCAATCGCAATGCACTAAACACATAATTCGGGAAGATTGACTGCCATACATAAAGTCCTTGGTAATTTCTCTGTAATTTACCACAAAGGTGTATATTTCAATTTTGCGATTGGTTTGGTAATCCCTCTATATAGATTTCCAGAGTAGTCACTTTCATTCCTTTTCGACTCCTTAAAAGAAAAGGTCCATCTGAGCACTTGTCACTTCAGGATTGTTAAAAATCGAAGGCAACTAGAGTCACCTTTAGCTTTTTCTCGACTCTTAAAAATTGAAAAAGCAAAGTTGTGTCAAAGCGTCATAAAATTTATTTAATTCAGAATAACTTTTTCCCTTTTAATTTTGAGTTGATCAAGTAATCTGTAATCATGGAAGAAAGTCAATCAAAACCCTGTCATTCGCGGAGACTAGCGATTCAACTGTCTTTTACTCTAGAGACGAAACCATTCCGGGAAAAATTGTCTCATTTAACTAAGTCCAATTCACTTCATTTATTTGAAACTTGTGTTTCAACATCGTTAGAGATTTCAGGTACTCCGATATTTTGTGGTATATCTGCCTTTACAAAAGAAGATCCATGGTTACAAGAGGACATTAGAACTGATCCTAGTGTAACGGTAGGCACTTTTATACCTGAGACAACTCCATCTAGAGTTGAACTAGAGACTGAAGTTCACTTACCTGAATATCTAGAAGTTGAATTCCAAAATTCAAAAGGTGCCACTCCTCCAGTAGCTATTACTACAGAAGCTATACCTTCTTCAGCTCTAGAAATATTTTACGGAATTGACAGTCTACCTCTTCCACCTGGACTGATTTCCATAGAAGAGATAGTAGAGGATCTTCCATCCAGTAATCCATTGCATTTTGGAACTGGGATCCACTCATATCCTTCTACTAGAGAAGTTAGTTCTTTTAATCATCCTTGATCGCAAGTTCATGTCGAATCGCTAGGAAATATTTTGGATAGACTAAATATGTCTGAGAAACCATCAACATCTAGGACTGTGTCAACTGACACGACTATGGCAGAGCTTCCTACTGCCATTCCTACAACGTTTGTTGGTATACCATTTGTCCCAGCTAGTTATCAACATCTAGCTAGAGTCCATTTAGGGACTGTTCCGACGACATGGTCCGTTCCTATTTCTTCATCTAGAGTTTCGTCTGGTATTTCTTATGTTGAAACTCAACAAATTGATCCTGTATGTCTTCAAAGGCCGATCTATCCTTTAAGCATTGGATTGCCACCATATGGGGGGAAGTATGCCTTTTCATTGTTCCCTCCTGGAGAATAACCATATGAGAGTTTACAACAAAATTCAGGTCAAACTGGAATTACATCCAGTGGTTGGGTACCAATACTGCCTCAACAACCAAGGGTTGTATATTCAATGCAACCAGTCCAACCTGTGTCGAATATTCCCACTACACCTGCTATTGTGACTATATCACAAGTACAAGCATTACCTATTGTGTGTCAACCTCAAGTCTCTCAGGTTGCAATACAACAACCTCTTGTCTCTGTGGCTCAATCACAACCTCAGGTTAGTGCCTCCTTACCTGGAATGACTCAAGCTCAAATAAGTACTATCACTCCACATCTTGGTCAATCATCCAGTATTGGGCAACAACGAATTGTCCAACAACTATGGCTGGTACAATATCAACAACCGCAATTCCAGCAAGCTTACCAAGGACCTGAGCAACAAGGCTTTGTAGGTAACGGGAAACCACATTTTCAAAATGGTTATCAACATCCATACTATAATAATTATGCCCATCAACCTTATCAAATTTATTAGCATCAGATACATTATGCTGGTATGCAAAGTGCTACTACTCAGGCGATTCCATCTTATCTTGGGTATGCTTCACCAAACCTGAATCAACAATTTCCTTTTGTAGCAACTCTAGAATTACCGAATCTGAACCAGATGAACAATGATCCAATTGCTTACACCCCTTGGTGGCCAGGGATTCCTCATAAACTTCCCTCTGATGTTCCTAAATTCAATGGAAATCCAGGAGAAGATCCATTGAATCATGTAATGACCTTCCATTTGTGGTGCTTATCTAACACCCTGAATGATGATTCGATTAGGCTTCACCATTTTCAACGAACGCTAACTGGTCCAACAACAAAATGGTATATTGAATTGCCTAGAGCTTCGTTCGATAACTTCAACACCCTTTCCACTAACCTTTTAACCCATTTTCAATTACCCATAAGGTACGAAATGGGGACAGAACTCCTTACCAACTTTAAACAGATGACAGCCACTCACATATTTGATCATATTCATGAGTGGTGGCATCGTCGTCGAATGGTAAAGACATATGTTCCTGATCAGCTTTTAGCTGAATGGTTTATAAAGTCATTATTCCCCTCTATTACAGAGGATGTGGCTAAAGGAGGAGTTGTCACTGAAGAGCAAGTCATTGCCCATGCAAAATATTTAGACTTGACCTATACTCAGTCTGGCACGCTCCATGACAAAATTCCTGATGCTCTTAGACCAGAATTTTCCATTACTCCCCCTCCTAAATCAAAAAAGGACTCTCATGTCGGCGATGGCGTGATCGGTACCACAAGCACCAAAACCGCAAGGGCTACATCTAAAAAAGCCCATGCAGTTTCTAGTCAAAAAGTAGATGAAGAACCTCTTGCCTTGGAAATTAATGCCATGTCAACTGACAAGGGAAAAAATCCAAAGCAACCAGGGGGCAAGAAGAAAGGGACAAACAAAAAGAAGAAACAAGAAGATTCGACTCCTGAGAAATCTTCTAGAAACCATACTGGAAGAAAGAAACCTAATCAACCATGTTTCATATGTGATGAGGACCATTACACGAAAGATTGTCGACATTGAGCTGAGGTCATGAAGTTTTTAAAGACTTCAAGTACCTCAGCGGTAGTGACTGATCAGGCAGAAACTAATCTGGTTGCCACTGGTCGTGCTTCCCCATCCTAAGTGCTTATGCTATCCATATCAAAAAAACAAAATGATGCGTTGGTATCAACAAGGAATAAAGATTATGGGAATTCACAATCGTTGAATATCAGGGCTATAGATCAACCCAGTAGTTCGACAACAACTTTGCCAGAAGTTGTTCCACCAATCATTCCTGAATTAACAATAAAACCACCTAAGGGAGTAGTACATAAATCGACATTTAATCCTCGTGCTCGAGCAGCACAAAACTATAATATAGTGGAAGACCTGGCGCAATCGCCATCCGCTATGTCGACACTTGAAGTACTACAGAATTTCCCCTCCCAAAAGTTGGCTTTGTTATTAGTGATAGGTGGGATTGATCCAACGGATTCCAATCTAGTGGCCTTTAATCATAAAGGATACGAACATCAGTTATCGGCACAACTCACTTTCCTTATAAAAGTAAAATCCCTCAACAAAACTGTTCATCGAACAATTATTGATGAGGGGGCATCTACCTGTACTATGTCAATGAGTTGATAGAAAACTTTAGGCTTTCCACCCTTGTCACGCTCATGAACAACATTAAAATCGTTCGATGGAAGAACATACACACCGTATGGGATATTAAGTAACTTGCAAGTTGAACTGGGGGGAAAGACAATATAAATTGAAGTCGTGGTCATTGATGGAAACCATGACTACAATATCCTACTAGTCCAGCCCTAGATTTATGCTATGGCTACTGTTGTGCAACATATTTTAGAAATATTGCATTCCCCTTTCAAGGTGGAATTACAATCATTGACCAACTAACCTTTCTCCCCAATAGTTTGCAAGTTACTGGAAGCATTCCATTGATCCATGGAAGTTCTCAATTGCTTTAAAATATTGAGTAGGTCTCCTAAAAGACCCTTCCTTAATGGGTAATTTTTCCCTGCCGCCTCCGAGTAATCTGGCAGAAGTGGCCATGGTGGAAACTTGTCACATGATATCTTGTACATCAACAAAGATTAAGAAGAACTCTGAACTTTTTGATAGTGTGGATCATCGCCAAGTGTCACCCCCAAGCCCTATAGAATTGTTGTAGCAATCAGTTTTTTGGGCATTGGCGGTGAACCTAAATCAACGCTTTGCAAGTGTTTGGATAGATAGGTCTCTAGAGTATGTCAACTCTTCCGATCCTTGGTCTCATGTAAATTCTACAGATGAAGGAATCATTCAGTCTAGGATGATAGGAGAGGCACCATGGAAAAATCACCACCATCGTTCCCAACTTCAAGATAACAACGAAGATTATTATAGCGACATTAATCATCCTTCAGTTTTTGATTCTCTATCAAATACTGTGAATACCGTGGATTCCGAGCAAAATCTGTACAATATTGAAGAAACTATTACCATTAATATCTCGACCAAACCTAATGTTGTAGAGAATATACATGTTGGCAAAGATTGTTCTCCTTCATAACTGGAAATCTATTACACTCTCTTTCGTTAATTCAGAGATGTATTTGCATGGTCATATGAAGAAATGCCAGGCATTGACACGAGTATCATTGAACATGAAATAAAGATGTATCCAGATGTCAAACCAGTAAGACAACAAATTTGACCGGCTCACCCGAAGAAAGCTGCCACCATTAAGGCAGAAGTTGAAAAACTTTTGCATGCTGGTTTCATTTACCCTATTCCTCTCACTGATTGGGTATCAAATAGTTTTCCTACGATGAAAAAGCAAGGAATGATTAGAGTGTGCATCGATTACAGGGATGTAAATCAAGCTTGTCCAAAGGACAACTAGCCTACACCATTCATCGACGAAATAATTGATGAATGTTCCAGATGCGAAATCTTTTCATTTATGGATGGATTTTCCAGATACAATCAAATCAATATCCACCCACAGGACCAATCAAAGACTGCATTTATATGTCCATGGGGCACATTCGTATACTGCAAACTACCTTTCGGTTTGAATAACACAGGGGCAACATTTCAGAGGGCAATGAACTACGCCTTCCACGACATCAAACACATTGTTCAATCATATCTCGACGATCTACCAACTCATTCGCGAAAGCGGACTGATCATCCACAACATTTGAGGGCTATATTTCTACGTTTCAGACACTACAAGATACGTCTCAATCCACACAAGTGTGTGTTTTGTGTTGGTTCTGGTCAGTTACTTAGTTTCATAGTTTCTAAGGACGAAATTCAACTCGACCCATGTAAGGTTCAATAAATCATCGACATGCGTCCACCTTCAAATTTGCTTCAGATTCAGAAACTCCAAGGGAAAGAAAACTTTCTAAGGAGGTTCATTCCAAATTACGCCAAACTTGCTAAAGGTTATACGCGTATTTTGAAAAAAGAAGTACCCTTCAACTAGGATTGGGTTGCGCAATCTTCCTTTGATGCTTTAAAAGATCCCTAGTAAAATCATCATTAATGTACGCTCCAGACTATCTAAAAGATTTTAACTTGTATCTCGCTGCTACAGATACAACCACCGCCATGGTTTTAGTCCAAGAAGACAACAAAATAGAACATCTTGTGCATTATTTAAGCCGCAACTTAAATGATATAGAAAGCAAGTACTCCTATGTTGAAAAGCTGGCTTTAGCAGCTGTTCAAGCAGTACAGAGATTTCGACACTATATACTCTTTCGCAAAACTACCATTTTGTCAGATTGCAACCCTATGACCTACATTCTGTTGCGTCAATTGCTAGGGGGAAAATATTCCAAATGGATAGCCATTTTGCAAGAGTTTTATATGGAATTTACCAAATCCAAATCTAAGAAATCTCTAGTCTTCGCGGAGTTACTTTGTGATCTCCCATCACCGTCCAACGATTTTACATCTAAAGCATCAATTGTGGATGAAACTTTGTTTCTGATATCATCAAGCGACCTGTGGTACGGAGATATACTAATCTATCTCCAAACCCAAACCTTTAGGCCTGGCACCTCTCGCTCGGACCAGCGACGTATTCGATACCAAGTAAAAGACTACATGATCGTCGATGATACACTTTACCGTCGTGGTGTCCATACGGTTCTTCGAAGGTGACTCATGCATGAGGAGGCCGAAAAAGTCCTAAATGACTGTCATTCAGGCGCATGTGGGGGGCATCTATCTGGTTACACTACTACACAAAAGATCTTACAAGCTGCTTACTTCTGGCCTACTATCTTTAAAGATTGCATAATTGCAGTCAGAAGTTGCCTTGCTTGTTAGATTTTTGATCACAAAACGAGATTACCACCTGCACCACTGCATCTAGTAGTTGTTGTTGGGCCATTCGCTAAATGGTGCATAGATTTCATGACATGTAACCCCACCTCGGCTAGGAGGCATTGGTATATCATAGTCGTTGTCGACTATTTTACAAAATGGGCCAAGGGGATGCCTACATTAAACAATAGCGGCGAAACGGCTGCTCTTTTCTTTTTCAATCATGTAGTCTCTAGGTTTGGTGTTCCACAGGCTATAGTCACAGATCATGGATTGCATTTTTGCAATCACATGATGGTTGAATTGACCACCAAATTAGGACTGTCCCACGATAGTTCTACTCCATATTATCCGCGGGCTAACAAACAGGTTGAAGCGATCAACGAAGTCCTTAAGTGCATGCAGCAGAGAATGATTGGAGTCCACAAATGGAATTGGAATTTGATCCTGTACTCAGCTTTGTGGGCATATAGGACATCGATGAGAAATGTGACTGGATTTATGCCTTTTTAGTTGGTGTATGGTCTAGATGTTGTCTTTCCAATTCAGTGTGAGATTTCATCTCTCAAGCTCGCAATCGATCTACTTCCCGAAACTTCAGAAGAAGAGGCTCGTTTCTTGGAACTAATACACTTGGATGAAACCCATCGTGACGCTGTGTTGGCTAACGAAGCACATAAGAAACATGTCAAAGTGCAATTTGACAAAAATTTCAAGCCTCTTATCTTCTTGGAAGGTGACCTGGTATTGCTCTACGATTAGGACTCTGATAAATTGAGAGCAAGTAAGTTCGAACCATTATGGATGGGCCCCTACGTTATTAAACGAGTATTAGTGAAATGAGCCTACGAGCTGGTAGGTTACGATGGGATTCCACTGTCGCAACCCTGAAATGGGTTGTATCTTAAGTGTTACTATGCTTGATCAAGTGTAGTAATCTCTTTATATATATGCTTTTGTTACGTTTTTGCTTTTGTCAAGAGTTGTCATTTTGGTTAGGTAATCCACTTTGCATTTGTTGCAGATGTCAGACCTTTTAGAATCATTTGTTGGGTACGCCGAAAGAGCTAGTCGTAGTACGTGAAACCTATCTTCTGCAGCCTGGGCCATTTTTGCTCCAAGTGGCGAGTTGGTGAGTTTTAGGGGGATATGTATTGGTCGATCAACGAACAACATCGTTGAGTATAGCGCGTTGATTGAGCTTCTCTCTGATGCCATTTCACATGGCATACACCAACTTGTTGTTAGGCTAGATTTACAGCTCATCATTCTATAGCTTACGAGCATCTATTCCATTCGAAACCCAGCTATCTATCGTATGTTCCTAAGGGTCAGAATTTTGGAAACGTAGTTTGATTCTATTCAGTATCAACATATTTCCAGAAACTTAAACACATTAACTAACTCATTAGCAAATTATGTGTTAGATAGACATTTGCAGCATTTGTAAAGAAAATCATTTCACATTAACATTTGCATCTTGATCACATGACTTAACCAAAATAAAACTTCGAAAAATAAAAAATATATAACTATTTATAGTTTTTCAAAATGCTTTGTGTACAAGGAAAAACAGTCACACGACCAAGAAGCTAAAAAATGAATGTAGAAAAGCATCCTATACTAATGATGCTAGTGATAACATGTTACCGCCTATGCGATCATACGCAAGAGCCTAGTCCATCAACTCGGCATGCCAATAGTATGGCGCTGTAACCTCAAAGGTAACTCGTCAGTCCTCACATCCTGAATACCAAGGGTAAGACCCTCGATCTGATCCTGCAATATTGCCAGGGTCTCTGTTATGTCTAGATCGCGAAGGACAACCCTCCTTATAGCCTCTCCTGTTGGAACGTCCATTGCTGCCCTTGGGCATGCCGCTGGTCGTGCTGGTCCAATATCTGCACACACATATGGGTTCAATTAGTCTTGATAACATTTGAAAGCATAGAAACATTATAAAACTGATAAACGAAGATATGGTCAAATCAATTTACCCATGACACTCCACTGCTCACCGGCTAGTAACGCCAAATCTGGGTCACCACGGAAATCCATCCCAACGTATGGATACTCTGTGAAGACCATCTCCTGACGGTCGAACCACTCAAATAAGGCGTCAGAGAAAGAAATCTGTGGTTGACCAACATGTCTGGCCATGAGATCAACCCATCTCTGCATCCTGGGTTCCCTCGGTGCTGGCAATCCTAGTGAAATGTACTAAGGTTGCATCAGTGGGATCCACTCCAAGGCAAAAGAAGTCAAAATGGAATTGTAGCCAAAGTTCTTGGATCTTCCATTCTTTACCTTAGATAGTTGTTCTTTTATCACCAGAAGTACTGCCTCGCACCAGTTGAATACCTTTGGTTCCAGGCATTCTAGGGCATACTGCACATAAGATCTGTTTGCCAAATGAAGAGCCGCGCTACCAGCCAATCTAGCAAAGGTGAATAAAATGGTCCTTAGGGACCGATCAGTGACATCCCAGATATTGATCTTGCTGTCTCTGCTAGGCTGAGATCCATCTTTGCAAAACTGAAAGATATAATCTCTCACAGATTCACCCCCACATGCAGATCCCGACAATGAAATAGAGGCACCACGCCTCGATAACCCCGTCAAAAAGTAGATATCCTCGACTGTTAGTGGAATAGCTTTGCCTCTAATCTAGAATACCTGGTTGGTTGGATCCCAAGCATCGAGAAAATACTGCAACAAACTGATTTTTTACCTCACGCTGGATATACGGAAGAATTTGAGCAAACCACAGTTTCGTAATGCAGTAACAGTACCCTGATCATGAAGGAAAATCATGTCTTCTTCTTCATGTTCGCGTTCATGCCATGCAATGAGCATATTTATCTAGTAAATATCTGAGTCATAAAAAAAATATGAATTAGGATCTTGATTTGAGCAAAAACAGGCAAAAATTTCATGAAAAATTACTATGTAAAGTTTCCCTTCTGCGCCCATCGCACCCTGACTTTGAACTAGGTGATATGCATATTGACTAGCTAGTGTAAAACTCAGTATGCATTGCACCTTTCAATATAGGGCAGGTGCGATGATGGGAGAACGAATTCTTCAAACCCCAGGGGCTCAGAAGGAAAGGAAAACTTACTCAAAATCAGAAAAATATGGAATGAAAATGAAGAGATCAGGTTTAGCTCCTACCTGGTCCTAACAGAGTGAAGAATAGTCCACCAGATCTCTCGAAATCAGCTGATGAAATTTAAGGGGGGAAACCACTCCAGAGCTCCAAAGTCCCAAATTTGAAATGAAATGGTAAAAATGGGAGGTAAAACTACTTTTTATGTTACTATTTACGTACTTCAAGTAAAATGTTAGTTTTTAATTCATTTTTTAGGCATATATATCTGTATTTATAATCAATTTGATGGAGCAATTTAGCAGGTTGAACGAACGATGAAAGAATATAACGTGTTAAATGGTGAATTGAATATCTTTGACCAAAATCAAGAGCAATGTTTCCGCAAGGTTCAAGCTCGTTAAAAAAATAAACCTGCCACTAAGCATAGTTTCTCTCGATTCAAGCTCATTAAAAAATGAATTTGCCTTTGGTAAATAACCTTTGTGATTGCCCTGTTATCAGCCTTTTTGAACCTTGGTTGTGTAATTTCCATCACCTCCATTCTTTTGGCTGATCATACGCTTCCACTTGATTGTTTACCCTTTTGAGGAACAACTGCGACAAGTGATTCTGTTAGCCACCCTCTTCACATTTCCATGTTTTGAGAAGTTCCAAACTTACCTGGAACTATTTGCTACCCAAGGACACCACTCGTTCCTAAAAAACGAGTCACTTTTAAACTCTTTTTAGACTCGTTAAATATAGAAAGATTGTCGAGCTATTGGCCTTCCCAGCTCGTTAAAGTAAGGGGAAGCACCATCCCTCCTATATATTTTAATCTTTTTGGACATGAGGGATTATCAAACAAAAAGATCAAGTGCTTTTCTTTTTCAGCTCACTAAAGTGATCGAAAGTCATCCCTTTCATATTATTTTATACTTTTTTGGACTTAAGGGATTATGCTACAAAAAAGGACTGTTGGAGTTTCCTTTTCATCCCTTTTCAAACTCTCTAAACAAGAAAAGGACTGAGTTATCTTTGTTGTTAAACTCGTTAAAATGATAGCGATAAACTTGTCCACCCAGACAAGAACGAGTCCCACTGATGCTAGGCGCGCTAAAACATAGCGACAGGTTTGCCCGAAGGGCAAATTATAGACCAAGCATATGTTATCCCTCTCAAGCTTGTCAAAAATAAAGAGGTGCTGGTCAGCAATGGCTGGGAAAAATGGAAGAAAACTTGAAGAATTTTATTGGTAGCATGTCTCTCTTGAACATGAAACTTTCACTCCATCACCATGATTGAGCTAGGTTGGGTTATTCCATTCATCGGTCATATCACCATTGGTCCTCCGTACCATCCATATTTTGGGGTTAACGCTACCAATCCATCTTAGTGTCACCGACATGTTCAAGAGAAGTCATTCAAAGAATTCACCATCTAGCAAATGCCTCATCCACTGCAATACCTTCACCCTTCATTTTTCATGACCTCCATTCCTGAACCTTATATCACCAAGTTGTTTTCACCTCCAGAAAATCATTTGCTTCGTTTCGTGTCGTAGATGTGGGATACATCAAGGCCCTCCTACGACAGGTCACTTCTTTTCAACATCAACTCATTATCCAAGAAGTTGACTTAGAAACAACCCTTTCAGTTCTTTGAAGCTTACATGCCTTAATGGCAAGTTTCTCACTTCCGGCGACAGGTTTACATCAATGACCTTCGACCGAAAGATTTTCCGTGTTGTTCGACATCAGCTCATACATTCACACCACGTGAATTGTACTGTAGTACCTTGAGGGTCATTATCATTATTAGTGATTCCTCTCGTGCCTGTTAACAACTTACATTATTGGCTGGTAATCAGGTGATGTCTTTCCATGTTCGACTTCAGAACATCTTTTCACGTGGATCGGCTTGTACATCGGGCGAAGATTCAATGAGTTTGAAGACCCCAGATCTAGTTTCATCCATCCGGGCTGTGATATATTCAGGAACATAAAGACATCAAATGTGCACAGAATCTACACTGATAGTCATCTAAGAAAAAGAAGATGACTCTTCATAAGAAGAATCACTTTGTCCTATGTACATGAAAATGAATTTATGAAGCTGTGCATGGGAATGCCCGCCTCATCTAGATCATGAAAATAATATGATGATGTATTTTTTTGTATCTTATACAGGTCACCTTCCAATTCAAATACCTAGGATCCTCATGATAAAGCATTTCACCTGACATCAAAAGATTTATGACCTCATGCTTTAGGGTGCAACTGTTATAGACATATTTGGGCACTGCAACCCCAAACTCATATGTCCATAAACCAAGGGCTCTTTAGTCCCTAAAAGTGTTGTTTCATACCCTAAAGGATCATGGTCAATTGATTACATCATTTCCCAGAAGTTCCACCTGAAAAACCACTCAGAACTGGCCAAAATTAGACCATACTAACTGCTCCATGGTCAAGGTACGATCCATACTGGCTGCCACACTAGCCAGGTGCAATGAATACTGAAATGGCCTTCTATAGAGTGAAATGAGTGAGAATAGAAAAATGGCAGAGACAGTTTGCAAGGTGGAACTCATGGAATCTTCCAGAAACTTCTCCCAGGACACTTGCCTCTCTGAATTTTCCCAGGGATGAGTAAGAGATCAATGAAATCTCCAAGTGGAACCAAGAACTATCACTGGAATGACACTAATAAAAAACCTAGAGCTGACTCACACCCTTGCAAGACATCTATAAACGGATCCCTCATTTGAGAGATCTGGAGGCTGGAATTTTGTAATCTGTAACGAAGTGCTGTTGGTTTCTCTTTGAGAAGAAACATTGTATTGTTGGGTGATCTTGATTTTCATGAGGTGAAGAGGGATTTGATGCTGGGAGGATGATGCTGGAATAGACAGCTGGGTTGTAATCCTCTATTCTACTATTAATAAAGTTATTTGAGTTTTCCTCCATATAATCGTGTATTTTTTAATGTTGTTATTTGTGAATACAATTGTATGGTCAATGTATTTCTGATTCTGCATTGTTTATGATATTATAGATCAAGATGCTTTGATGGAGTTTTGTTTCTTTTCCTCTACAGGTATTCTCTAAAGTGGGACAAGTAGGAAATGAGTGGAAAGCTCTATCAAGGGAGAGAGGAAACAAGCAAGGAGCCAAGTGGAAGATCAAGGTTGGTCCCCCTTTGCTTCTCTCTTATCTATCATACATAAAGGAAATTACAATTTTCTTTGATTGTTTGTTTCTTATATAGCTACCCGTGTTAGTGGGACTCGCAGATCGAAAAGACACTAGTTTTCCCGAAAACACACTGTAGGCTCCATGAACCATTCCAAGGTCTTCTCCATTAGATCTTGATCATGAGAAATGGATGAAGGTTGAAGAGATGGATCAACCATTTTATTTTCAAATTTCCCAACTTCGACATCATTTCAAGGAGGCAACGACATCAAAAATGATAAAGGAGGAGGATAAGGAACACGGGGAATAGTAGGTTCCTCCTCTAAAACTAGGGGTTTCTCATTATTTACAAGAGTTGGGAAATAAGAAACATCAGGGTGTTTAGATTCACCATGAAAGGAGATATGAACCAAATGATCAAACTTTTGTTTAAAGACATCCCAATATGTGTTTTCTTCAGGAAATTCATAACAAAGTTGGAGGAATTGATTAGCAAAATCCTCAACGGATTCATTAGTTTTCATTCTTAGTTGATTGATTCTTTTAAGGACATCTCGGTAATCATACCTATCAAATTCTAAATGAATCCCCTTCATGAGGTTTCAAAAGAATGAATGGAAGCAGGTGGTAGGGTGACATGATCAGTTAACTAGACCTTCAAGTGTGAGGCAGAAAATTATACAAGCCACATTTTCACAATCAATTTCATAGTATTCATAGAACTTAAGAAAAAGAGATGCATGCTCGGTAATGGATGTACCACCCTCGCTATCAAACTTAAATTGAGACAAGTCATCAATTTGTTCTGCGGAGATGAAAAGCTTACCAGGAGATAGGTTAGAGAAACATTGTGGGATTATGATTTGAGGATGAGCCATTTAAGATAAGAGATTCAAACCAAACTCAACAGGCACAGATTGTCATCCGTCCCTCCTTTTAGCTCCATTTGTTGATGGTGTTGGAAATCTGTCAACTAAGGGGTCTCCCCTATGAAAAATCCCAATTAGACTTCACACTGTTTCTTGTAGGATCCCTTACAGAAATAAGGTCTGACTTCCATATGTGCTTAGATATTTTCCTTGGCTACAATGGTCAGCACAAGAGAGTAATACAAACGTACTTTCATATGAACAAGTGAGTGTGCCTTGTGGAATGTTCAACTATGGAATGTATCAAGGTTCTTCTACCAAAAGGGAAAAAAAGTGAGGCTTTAAAAGAAGAATAATAGTATTGATATAGTAAAGACACACGAGCATATATATATGAATGAATCGTTGGAAAACTAGCGAAATAGTTCACATAGAAGCAACAATTTTTAAAAGACATACAACACACCTTCAACAAGATAAGTACCAAAGCCACTGAAATAGTTCAATTTCCTTAATATAGATGAAAGCAACATACATCACAAACATTCAAAGAGTGGTCTTAGAATATTTACGACATACCCATGAAAGTGTGTTGGGTCAAGAAGCTTCAAAATTAAGAAAAATATCCAAGATACATCACTACAGTGAACACGACTAGCTCCAATAGTTGAGCATTAGATCAACAACTTTCTCCTGCAAAAGAGTTATTTTCCTCTATAATTCCTGGTAGGAGGAGCTAAGGTGAAAAGTCCTTTCCATGAGCTATGAGGGTGTATATATAACTAATGGGGCGACCTTTCACCTCCCTTATGACTCTTTTACTACCCTCATGATTTTTTGACTTCTCTATGACCTTTTGACTCCTTCATGACTTTTCGCATTCTATATATGACTCTTATACTTCCACTTTAATTACATTTCTGAAATATTAAAATTAGATAATCCACAGATGATGTGGAAAATGATGACTCATGACAAAATGTGACATGACATTAATTACATGGACTGCATGATGCTATGGAAATTTTAAGTCACTCTTTGATGTCGTTATCTTTGTGTCCTCTTGAAAGATGGAATATGTTCTTCTTCTTCCTCCTCCATAATGCTTGAAGGTAGGGAGTCTTCAATGTGATATTGATCTCCAGCTACTTTCATAATCTGGTGTCCCTTTGTCTTTTCATGATTGATTAATTGTCTTTGTAGAAACAAAGGTTTTTTTATAGCAGGGTCTCCTTCTTCATCTCCTTCATCCTCATCCTTTAATAACATCATACATGATAAATACCTACAACTGAAATCCACTCATGATAAGACGACATCAATTCTATAAACCCCTAGTCTAGCATGCTTCATGACAACCATTAAGTGAGTTGCAATTGGGTGATAGGTTGGGAGATTGGCTCAAGGATTGTGCAATTGAACAACTCAGGAGGTCAGGGGCCAGGAATGAGCCTTGATACTATGCAGTGCCCAGTTCAGGCAAGCTAGGGTAAGAAAACTATGCATTTGAGGGGCTCAAGGGGTAAAGCTAAAGGATTGAGGCTTTAGGTTTCCCACTATGCGGTTTTGAAGGGACATGGTCCAAGGGATTGCGTAGTTACATATTTCAAGAAGTCAAGGCAAAGGATTATTGCTTAGGACTATGCATTGTACAAAAGAGAGTGGCTAAAGGTAGGTGTTGCACAATTCTAGAGCTAAAGGGTCAAGGCTAAGCACTAAGACTACACTGTGTGCAATTTCACAAGGCATAATCTAAGCATTATGTAGTTCCAAGATGCAAGGCTTGCACTTGAGGGTTGGCACTGCGTATTGCACAGTTTAGGAGGCTGTATGATGTCAAGTTGATGAGTAAGGCCAAAGTGAACAAGGAAAAAACTTGAACATGATCACACACTTAGAATAGTTGACAACACAACATTTACTACTCAGAACACTTGAACTTGACATACTTCCCTCAATGCAACGACATTGCAACAACTTTCCCCAAGTGTGAGACTAAAGGTACACTTTGTGATGATCGTGATGACACTTTTGTGAATGTGCTTGAAACTTTATAAATGAGTTTGATACATGTCTACATTATAATAATGACTCATTAGCACCAATATTACCCCTTGAAAAAAACCAAAATGAAATTTATGTGATATGAAACGTTTGCCATGCTAAAAGATGACACTTGTGACTGTAAGAGGAAAGTGCAAACAAAACTTGCAAAATGCGAACAACATTAAAAGTGACACATGCCAGAATTAATATAGCATGAGAATGACACTTATTATAGTGAAAAAAATAAAAATAAAGATTCACAAACATGAAAGAGATACTTATGAAAGAGAAGGTGCATGGAAGCCACAATTGGTAAAACTCACTGAAATAGAAAAATCGTCGCGACCAAAAGTGAGTGACTATTGATGACAGTGCATAGTAACTGTTAACATAAATTGAAAATTGCATGGGAACTATCTTGATGGAATTGTGTTATGCCTATTAAAGCTTTCATAAAAGAGTGTGCTCATGAACTCATTGTGGACTAATAATGTTTGAGCAGGTGCCTTTGACACTTACAAACTGAGAAGAAGGCTAGAATACTTAACAAAATGTTGATCGACCATAAAGTTAATATGGACTGAATGATCGCAAGATCCATAGTAGGCTACAAAATTCAAGTGTAGACCAAATTTTGGAGGATATTTGTCGCAGTGACAATAACACTCTATAGCCTTCTCGTAGCAATCTACCTTAGTCCTCTGAAGGTACAATCAATCCACACCCAGAAGCATATTGTATGATCCCAATGGAAGCACCATAAGATGTGATGATGTAGGCATACCATTAGGGTCAAATGAAAAAGCTCTTTCCGAATGGAAAACTCTTTTCTTAGTATCTGTAGCCAACTGTAGCAACTAAGACTTTGCATTCACTTCTTTACTCAAGCCACACTTATCCACTAGGTCAGGATTAACATAACTATAATTAGATCCAGGGTCAATCAAAATGGAAACATCTCGATTACAAATATTACCTTCCATATCAATAATGGATGCCTAGTGATCTGCCTGCCTTTTATCAAATGGTGCATAGATATGAGGAATGCGTTGACCAACATCCCCAACTGTTTGTGCCTCCTGAGAACTGTAGATATGATTTCTGCCACCCTGATACAACGGACAATCCTTCCTGTGATGATATTTTCCACATACCTGACAATGTAATGGTTCCTTGCCACTACCTTTATTTTTTTCTCTCTAGGCCGAGGTCCATGTCCTTTCCCTACCACATTAAACTTCTTGTAATGAGAAACATTTTCCTTCTCACCTGCATCGTGAGGTCTTGCTCTCTTAAGTGGCCACTTTCCTTTGGTCATGTAATCCATTCCAAATATTACTTAGGATTGGACTTATTCTTCTATTACTCATAAGATTGCTTCAAATTCGCAATAAATTCCTCCAACAACTGAGGCTCATCATACTCAATCCTTTCTTTGAATGCTAATGACAACCCACTTATAAATATTTGAACCTTCATCTTCTCATCCTTGAGGTAAGGAACATACCTCAACAACCCCAAAAAATTAGTCATGTATTTCTCATCTATCATAGATCCCATATTCAACTCATACAACTCCTTATCCTTATCATCATAGTATCTCTCTGACAAGTACTTCTTTATGAAAAGTCTCTTCAAGTCATGCCAACTAAACTCCTCTATCCTAATGCCTATGACACACATTACGTCTTACCACCAGATCTCCCCTTTCCCTTTGAGATTGAAAATAGCTATCATGTTTTTCATGTTCTTTGTATAGTCATACAACTCAAATAACTTCTTCATTCCAAGAAGCCATGCCTTTAAATCTTCTCATTTCTTCAACTATCCTTCGAATATAGGGGGTTGGTTTTCTTGAACTTGTTCGACAAGTATTCCATCTCACTCCTCCTATACGGATGATAACAATGATGACCATGATACTCGTTTGAAAAAAAAACTATAATAGAAACCATAGCCACTACCTCTCATGTCAGGTGTATCCATCCATCTACCACCTTTGACCATGTTTGAACTATGCCCTTTCCGATATGCCCCATTTGTCATTTCCTCCTATCCATAACTAATATGTGGTTGTCCCTGTCTCTACAAATGTGATAAATTATGAGAAATCACTACACATACCTCTACTTTTTTCTCCTATTCCTTGGAATGTCTTTCCAATGACTGATAGATCTCATCATTATCTGCCTTGCAACTTATGATATTTGCCTTTAAACTTCTCAAGGTATCTGCTATGTCTAGAGAGTACTCATCTCTTAGATGCTCATCTGATATATAAGGAGAGTCACGTAAACTGGAATCCACCATTCTGCTAGTCATCTCTGACCTTGTTCTTCCTACAATCATACCATTTTAGATAAACCAAATATAAACATGATCAACATACGAAAGTGACGTTTAGTGGTGGATATATCATATGAAAAATCAATCCAAATTAGAACAACACATGTATATGCTTATTCATATCAACATATTGACGTCAGACATGCTAACACTAACTGCATATAATGACCTCACGCACGAAAACCATAAACACGACAATGCATGCATAATGACATTCATCTAGCCCATCCAGTCCAGGTATTTAAACCATGATCTCATACAATATGTAACTCCCCCTCCCACATTTACCCGCTTTTACAAGACCTCTGAGTAAATTTGAAACGAAGGGCCACTATGACATGACATGACCTTGTAGTTGCACTTAAGGAAGTGGGGCCTAAAACTGAGACTTATTGACCACAAACTAACATCCTACAAGGGCTGTAGATCACCTAGGAGCTAAAGAAACACCCCAGGTGGTCAATCCATAAGTTGAAACTTTTTTTCAATGACCTAGAATCCCAAGTGCACCCTTGACACTACCTGCATGCAGTTGAAGGCCTCCAACTGCACTCAAAAGCCTTGCTCCATGCGGTTGTGACCTAAATTGCCTAGTTCAGTTCTTATTCGCTTGATATCTTAGCCACAATTCCAAGCTAGCCTCCAGACCCCTACCCAAGACTGCTAGAGACTTCTCATAATGATAAATATCATAAGGATGGTGCTAAACATACAAGACTTGAATAAGAACTTGACCTAACCAAACCTAACCATGACAGTCATTTTGTCAAACATATGGTGAACATGTAAACTATAGGCCATGAATACATCTATTATCATAGGTGTCTAACTTATATGAGAATCAACAAGAAGGTCTAATGCCCTCTCATAATAGTTTTAATAATACTTGTTATCCCATGCATTCATTAACCATTAAATACTTATCAAATTCTAGACAAAGCCATAACTAGAGAACATCACAAATCCATGCTTATAGCCAACATAAAACCAAATGCTTAACGATGACATAATAACCATAAAATCATCTTAATAACAAGTACACGTGCTCATAGAATATAATAGAAAAATAACTCTTATTAGCTGATGAAAAATTAGCCTTTGCCATGGTCTGCCTCTTCATCTGGTCCTGATGATGAACCACACTTGTTGGTTCGAAATGTGTCGGCCAAAAATTTCTTTTATGTGATTTGTATCGAAAGAATTTGCTTAACCTTTCATATTATTAGGGTCCATTGGTATTTTACATATCTTAGGGAGCTGTGAATGGTATTAAGAGGAATAAACGTTGATGGAATGTTATGCTTCCTTAGGATCCTCACAATCTTGTCAGTGGTCCCTTGGATAAATGGGAGATGCACCCCTAAAAATCGATCCTTGGGATCTTTTTTAATCTTAGGACCCTTGTGAGATTTAAGGAAATATTTAGTACATTGGTGCCTACTGTTAGACTCAGTCTTGTCAGTCCTCTGTCAGAATCAAATTCACCAAGGTTCATTTCTCGTCATTTGCAGTCATCAAATGCCATTTTGGTCAAAAAGAGTCATTTTAATTCTTGAGTCCAGGGTTTTGTCTCCAGAAGTGTGAAATAACGCTTGCAGGCCAGAGGGAGGTTCAATAAGTTTCTTATTTCAAGAGTTTCATCATCATTAATGCTCAAAGATATTTCTTCTTCAAAACTCTGTTTTGAAGAAGAAATTGTCAAATTTGTTTTATGATACGCTCCATTCACAAAATGAACTCTTGGAAAATCATCCTAATTGTCGAATATACAACATGCTCAACAGTTTGGTGGAGTTTGATGGTTATTATCTTGAAAGTGAACCCTGTGTGGCTTGTAGCTGTCTAGAAGTGCCTTATACAAGAATGAAGTTGGACAATCTGAAATCTGAGACCAAGTTCACTAACAACTAACACATTTTCAAATGCACAGCATGTATCGAATGAAGTAAGTGCAGAGATGAAAGGTCAACCTGATCTGATTATTGGAAATTACAGCGATGGGAATTTAGTCGCATGTTTGATGGCACATAAACAGGGAATTACTCAGTGCAACATTGCTCATGCTTTGGAGAGGATGAAATACCTGGATTCAGACATATATTGGAGGGATTTTGAGGAAAAATACTACTTCTCTTGCCAGTTCACTGCAGATCTAATTGTAATGAATCACGCAGATTTCATTATCACTAACATATCAAGAGATTGCAGGAAGTAAGGATACTGTTTGACAGTATTAAAGCCACATTGCCTTCACCTTTCCTGGTCTCTACCATGTGGTTAATGGAATTAATGTTTTTGATCCAAAATTAAACATTGTTTCTCCTGGAGCAGACATGCAGATTTATTTCCCTTACATAGAAAAGCAGTGTCGCCTTACTGCTTTACATGATTCAATTGAGGAACTCTTGTTTAATACTGAGCAGACAACTGAACATATGTGTGCCTTGAATGACCATAAAAAACCCATTATATTTTCTATGGCAAGACTCGACCGAGTGAAAAATATGACAGGATTGGTTGAATGGTTTGCAAAGAACAAACGCCTGAGGGAGCTGGTTAACCTTGTTGTGGTTGCTGGTGATATTGACCCATCAAAGTCCAAAGACAGAGAAGAAGTGGCCGAAATTGAAAAAATGCATAGACTTATCAAAGAGTATAACCTGAATGGTCAGTTCCGGTGGATATGTACACAAAAGAATAGAGTACGGAATGCAGAGTTGTACCGCTACATTTGTGACACAAGAGGTGCCTTCATACAGCCTGCACTTTATGAAGCTTTTGGGCTTACAGTTGTTGAGGCAATGACACGTGGTCTTCCCACATTTGCAACATGTAATGGAGGTCCTGCTGAAATCATTGTGGATGGGAATTCTACAAGTGAACAGATTGCTGACTTTTTTGAGAGGTGCCAGACAGATCCCACCTACTGGAACAAGATCTCTGATGCTGGTCTACAACGTATCTATGAAAAATATACATGGCAGATTTATGCTGACAGATTAATGACGCTATCTGGGGTTTATGGATTTTGGAAGTATGTATCAAAACTTGAAAGACGAGAGACACGCCGTTATCTGGAGATGTTTTATAGCCTAATGTATAGAAATCTGAGGGAAACATCTAATAATAATGGAGAGGATGTGGAATAACCAGCCCAAAATTTCTCAGCCTCTGACAACAATATACCCACAAAGGCTCACTAAATCTGAATCTCCTTCTCCTGCAAAGGGTGCGACCTTCCAAAATTGGTTCATTTCATGCTATTCACAAGGTGCCACTTGGTGACAGTCCATATGACAAAACTAGGCAGATGCAACTGATGAACAAGAATCCAGAAAGGGCAATAGCATTATTTTGGGCTACAATCATTGCCGGTGATAAAGTGGGCAGTGCCCTGAAAGACATGGCCATAGTCATGAAGCAGCAAAACAGGGTCGAAGAAGTCGTTGAAGCCATCATATCATTGAGGAATTGATGTTCCGTTCATGATCAGGAAAGTCTGGACAATATATTGCTAGATTTATACAAGAGGTGCGGTAGACTGGAGGACCAGATTAAACTACTGAAACACAAACTCAATCTGATTCATCAGGGCTTGGCATTCAATGGAAAGAAAACTAAAACAGCTAGGTCTTAGGGAAAGAAATTTCGAGTGACATTAGAACACGAGGTCACGAGATTGCTCGGAAACTTGGGTTGGGCTTATATGCAGCAATCTAACTATGTAGCTACGGAGGCAGTGTATAGGAAAGCATTATCAACTGAGCCAGACAACAACAAATCGTGCAATCGTGGTATATGTTTGATGCATCAAGGAAGGGTTGCCGAAGCAAAATTAATTCTAAGAACTGTAGCACCTGCATCTTTGATTGGTCCACGGGGAGCTGATTCTCACTTGAGGTCCTATGAAAGAGCCCATGAGATGCTAAGAGAAGCTGAAGCTAAAGAAATGAACTATGATTCCCTCAAGGAAAATTCTTTTACGGAGCAATCCTTGCAATGCTCGTGGAGGCATGCTGCACCTAACCAGAGTGAACATGAGATGCTTAATTCTGATTTAGGGGATTGGGAGATGACCACATTCCATGCAACATCTGGATTTGCACTCTCACAGCAGGAGTTCTTGTTGATCTCTGATAAAAGGTTCCAATCCTCATTATTTGACAATGCTTCGATAGAAGACAAAACAGAGGAAGATGGTTTTGGGGACGAAAATATAAATATAAATACTATCAGCAGTGTATCATGCATCCTCTCAGGGTATGGAATTTGGGGTTCCTCAAAATCCTCAGACTCAGCACGACAAAGTAGAAGCCTTGAGGCAGAGGCAGAGGCTCGAGAAAGTTTGCTTCAAGGAAAATGCTGGTGTGAAACATTCAGCATTTCTTCCTTTGAATTCTTCCTATAAAGAACAATCAGGTTTTGAAGAAATGCAGTCTACTCTTTCAAATGGTTTAGGATCAATGGCAGGTTTTGAAGAAAGCCAGTCTACTTTTTCAAATTTGCTTGAGTTTGCCTACGCGGCGCATAGGCTGAGTGGCACGACACACTGGTCGAGCGCGGCACATAGGAACCTTTTCCGCAGTGCAAAATTGCATGGGCGCGACGCACACAGCTCGCGCGGCGCATTGGGCCTGCCGGGCGGCGCACAAGCCCGAAACTCATCAACATTTTGTGATTTGTCAAATTCAAATAATCTTTCCCCTCCAAAGTCTCTGATTCTTGATGATGGCTGGAAATCTGTTGAAATTGACCCTAAGGCAAAGCCTCTTCCAGTTGGTAATTCAACAAATTTTACAAATCAGTTGACACATATGACAAAGAATTAACAAGGATCAATGGCGCTACTAAAGCACCAGTAATGGACAATGCTGCTGAAACAACATTGGGTGCAGTGACAATCAGAGCATTTAACATGGTAGAAAGATTCAAGGAAAAGAATTTGAATCTTATTGATACAGATGCAAGTCTTTTCTTTCACACCAATGCTGCTATGGAATGGTTGATCCTAAGGTTGGAATCACTGGGAAACATTATCCTTTTCACTTCAGCTCTTCTACTCGTTTCATTGCCTTCGAGTAGCATAACTCCTGGATTTGTGGGTCTTGCTCTCTCATATGCACTCTCACTTACATCTTGTCAAGTATTTATGGCACAATGGCCATACAATCTCTCCAACTTTATTGTTTCTGTGGAGCGTATAAAGCAGTACATGAACTTGCCATCTGAGCCACCAGCAATTATAGAAAGCAGCAGACCTCCTGTCTCATGGCCAAGTGAAGGTAGAATACAGTTAGAAACCTTGAAGATAAGGTACCGCCCTAATGCCCCTCTCATTCTAAAAGGTATTAACTGCACATTTATGGGTGGGAAAAGAGTGGGAGTGGTAGGACGAACAGGCAGTGGTAAAACGACTCTTATTTCAGCCTTATTTCGACTCATTGAACCAGCTGGAGGAAGAATTCTGATCGATGACCTGGACATTTGCTCTATAGGTCTTTGTGATCTGAGGTCAAAGCTTAGTATCATTCCTCACGAGCCAACCATAGAAAATTTTAGGGGTGAATGTTCGCCCTTTGGCGAAATTAAGGGGTTTTAAATTTTTAGTGGGTGAATATTTTGTATCACAGTACATTTTTACAAATCACCTCAAATAGCCCACCTTATTTTAAGGGAGAGGGTAAAAAAGGTAAATTTAGCCCTTGAAATTAGGAGTTAAAACCTTCCTGTAAAAAAGGTAAATTTAGCCCTTGAAATTAGGAGTTAAAACCTTCCATTTGCCCATTTTCAAGAATAGGTTTTATTTAAGTGAATCCATTCTCCCATTTTCAAGAATAGGTTTTATTTAAGTGAATCCTATGGGCCAAAGGCCCAAATACCATATTTATAAAAGAGGTATGGTAAATTAATAAAAATATAAATAAATGAGAGGTATGGTAAATAAATATAACATTTTTTATATTTACTCCATATGTCACCTTATATACATGCAAGGGTGTAAACAAATAAAAATATAAGTAAAGTGGAGGTATGGTAAATAAACAAAACGTCTTTTTATACTTTCTCAAAAGGTATGGTAAATAAATAAAAATATAAATAAACTAGACGCATGGTAAATAAATAAAACCTCTTTTTATATTTAGTCCATAACCCTCGTTCTATTTATGAAGGCTCAAGAGCCAGGTTTTATTTAAGTGAATCCTATGGGCCAAATACCATATTTGTAAAAGACGTATGGTAAATTAATAAAAATATATATAAATGAGAGGTATGGTAAACAAATAAAACATTTTTTGATATTTACTCCATAAGTCACCTTATATTTACAAACACTAAAAAAATGTGTTATATTTAGGTGAAACCTTTGGGCAAAATACTATGGGACAAATACCATGGATTAGATTGTTATTAATACCGTGCAAAAAAAATTATTAACCCTAATATTAGTATTAATAAAAATAAAAATGGCACATGGTATTGACCCATGGTATTCACCAAAATGGCACATGGTATTGACCCATGGTATTCACTTGGAATGTAGCCTATTTAAATGGGGGAATCAAACCAACATAGATCCATCTTTACTCTGGATCTACTAACCCCCGAGAGGTATCAAATATCGTGATATGAAAACTAGCATAGAGTGAAAAAATATTTGATCTGATCAAGAGTTAAAATGGATGTTGTAATTTAATGTATGTTAAACATTTTAGCTTGGTTAAAATAAAAAATAAAATAAAAATCAACTATTAATTTTTATAAATTACTAATAGCAATTTTTAAGCTCCAGGTTTATGATAACCCATGGTATTGGCCCATGGTAATACCATGGTATTCATGTGAGAATAGACTATTTAAAGGGGAAATTCTATCATCTTAGATCCATCTTAATTCTGGGTCTACCAAGTGCTCAAATGGATAAATAGATTTCATCCCCCTAAGAGTGGTAGATGTGGAGTTAAGATGGATATAGGTTGGTTTTTATGATAATGAAGATATTAAATAGACTTAGGAAATTATATTGTAAAAACATCTTAAGGTGAATGGTTAAAGCATAGACATTGGACAAGTATATTTGTATACTTCTGTTTTAAAATGAAACAAATCCAGTGCTTAAAGGAATGGATTGATTGCACTAGTCATCCTTCTATAACTTTCCAACATATGCTTGAGTAAACAGATTGTAATTTGGGTAATTTTCCTAATTCCAAACAGGAACATACTTGTGTATTGGCGAGGTGGTTACGAGGTCCCTAGAAGTGATGAATTTGAATTTTTCTTGATTTTGTATATAGTATTAGCTCTTTTCTCATGCTTTATGTGAATGGCATGAGTGAATTTTATCCTTCACCCACTAGGTTATCGATATGTAATTTCGGTAATTTTGATTTCAAAAGATATTTTAAAGAAATGCAAATATTTCATTTGTGTTTTCAGTAAACACAAGATTTTATAATTGAGTAAAATATTCGCCATGCCTGGTGAGAGATTCGCCAAAAAAGTTATATATACATATCATATTATTGATAAAATCGACTTCCATTTTTCCTATATACCATGGAGATTCGCCCATTTATTATACATGTAAATTTAGGGGGGTTCTTAAAATTTTCCCTAGAGCCAACCCTATTCAAGGGGACCATAAGAAGTAATTTGGATCCCCTAGGCTTGTACTCAGATCATGAAATTTGGGAGGCGTTACAAAAATGTCAAATGGGAAAGTCCTTTGAAGATTTACCGCACCGACTTGATTCCTCTGTGAGTGACGAAGGGGAGAATTGGAGTGCTGGTCAAAGGCAACTCTTGTGCTTAGGTCGCGTTCTCCTAAAGCGTAACCGAATTCTGGTTCTGGACGAAGCAACTGCCTCCATCGATTCTGCCACAGATGCACTTGTTCAGAAAGTCATCAGACACGAATTTTCCAACTGCACTGTCATAACAATTGCCCACAGGGTGCCCACAGTCATTGACGGTGACATGGTCTTGACCCTCTCTGATGGCAAACTTGCAAAATATGATGAACCTGCAAAACTTATGGAAAATAAATCATCATTATTCGCAAATCTTGTGGCGGAGTATTGGTCCAATTGTAGCTACAATTTCATGCAAAATTTGGCTGCTTACAAGTAATTTCTATATCCTTGAAACCAGGCCAATGCCAGAGTCATAGTACACCTAAATCCGTAGATTGCCAAATCCTGAGAGGATTGGGACGAGAATCTTAGGGTGCACCATATAGCTTCGAATGGAAATTCTTATGTACAAATCCAAGCATTCAAAAAACAGAACGACATTTCAAAAAATTGTTATCGAAACTACTGCTATTTTTGCAATTTTCAACAACACAAGGAGACATGCGAGGTTCTGGTGGCATTCATGGTGAAATCCTCAGAAATAAAACCGCCAATGAAGATTACATGCGATATACATGGCGTTTGAAACAAGTTTACGAGATTTATAAACTATTTTCACACCTGATCATACACAACAGCTATCCGATGTGCTCGATATGTTGATCGCCAGGTGGATAAATGGAGAGAAATATGAAAATAGGGATTCAAATCCCTCATCATGGTTTTTACTAAATCAGGTGTATTTTTGGCAAACAAAAAGTAAAGGGAGCCGAAACAGTCAAAGCACCGAACGCCTGAATGTAAACGTATATATCCACAGTGGCAAAGGAATATGGTTGGATGTTCTATTTCGACTTCAGTTACAACTCAGGATGGTCTATGCCACAAATGTCATTGGTTATCAACAAAAAGTGTAACGCTGCTCCGTCCCCAACACAGATGGACAAATCTTTTCCTATCTTCTTCGATTGGTTTTCTAGCTCCCTATTTTTCATCGATTCGTTTTCCCATAGATGAAATTTATTTATTGTATGACAAATCATTTGTGAGGGGTTCTGAGTTCTGAGAAAAAGTGTGGGAAGAAAAAACCCAGCACTATCACTGTACAGTTTTGACAGAGAAATAATTAAATGGTGCAGCTCTGATTTATAAGATTCTTGCGGTATGAGTTTTGGCATGTGTTTTTCTCTCTATTTCATATGTATCATGTGATGTTTTGCAGTTCATTCATGATCATTTCCAGCTGAATACTTTTAAGTGAGAAAGGTAGAATTCAGTCATTGCTCTGCCTTGAGGAAGTGTTCAGTCTTTATGTGTTTTCTTCTGCCTGGAAAGGATTCATACATTAATGCCCTTTTCAGCTTTCTTAAACAGTCTTTTCACCCCATTTAAATTCAATTCGATTGCTAAAACCTCATGCTTATCTCGCCTTATGAAATATCCTGTGCCTTTGGTTAAATCTCTGCTCATGTTGTCCTTGTCCCATATAGCCTAGCAACTTAGTCATTAAACCAAATATCCCTTCTTCAAATTCATTTACTAGCCTAAAATTAGTTACCATTTAAGTCATCTCGGACTTTATTGATCATCTTATCGAGATAGACCCGGAGAGAGCCCTCTCCTGTCCTCGTAGGGCTAGCTACGAGGCTGAGCTTGGTTTAATGTGGCCTCGAGTTTTTCCTTCTTCAGCCTGAGGCAGATTCGAGTGCTAACACCTACAATACCCATTCTTATTAAAAACATTAAGGAGTGGGTTTTCTCATCATTAAGGTGGTTTTCATCAGAAACTCTTAATGCCTGAATAGCTAAAGTGTAGAGAGCACCCAACTTTTGAGTAGGGAAATGATGAGATTTTAACATGAAGATATTGTTATGTGGAGTTTTCTTACAAAATACATGATGAGGTAAATCACCATCATCCTTATTCGAAAGTAGGACGTCGAGGAAAGGTAAAATTCCATTACTTTCACATTCCATGGTAAACTTTATGGAGTTATACTGATTGTTAAGTGTTGGAAAAAAAGTTCCAACTTTTCCCGACCATGGGACTAGATAAAATTGAGCAGAGGCAAAGGCCTTTGATTCCAATTCCTCCATGAATATATTAGCCACTACAGGGGAGAGAGGGGAACCCATGGAAACACCACAAGTTTTTTTAACAGAATTCCCCATAAAAGGTGAAGAAATTAGAGGTAAGACAAATTTCAACTAATTTACCCGTATCAGGATCCATAATACACTTGATGACTTCAATGGACTCATTGATAGGGATATTATTGTAGAGGGAGACCACATAGAAACTCACAAGCATGTCACCTAGATCAAGCTTAATACCCTTTAACTCATAGACAAACGATGAGGATTCCTTGACAAAGGATTTTGTAAGGCCAACAAGGGGTTTTAACTTCTGGGCTAAATACTTAGCAAGAAGATAGGTCGACCCTCCTATAGTGTTGACAATGGGTCTTAGGGGAGCCCCTTCCTTATGAATATTTGGAAGGCCATAGATCCTAGGGGTAAGAGGGTTACTTTCAATGAGCTTATGACTAAAGGAGCTAACAGTGCTACTAGATTTTATACCAAGAGCCATAGTTTTGGAGATCTTCTTCAAAGGATCCTTATTAAGTTTCTTGTAGCTACTGCTATTAAAAATGTGGTCCAATATTTTCCTCCGGTAATCCTCTCTATCAATAATAACCATAGAATGACCCTTGTTAACTTTGAGAATAAAAACATCCTTGTTATTTTTTAACCCTTGTTTCTATTAGATACTGTTTTCATAGGAAAAACCTACTGTTTGTTTCTATTAGATACTGTTTTCATAGGAAAAACCTACTGTTTGTTTAAACGATTGCTAACTGCGTAGGTGTCCAAAATTGAAATTCAAAACTAAAACCTGATTTAGGCTAAGAGACATAATGGAGCCATTGTAATTATATGAGGGGTGTGGGTTCTAGAATGGGAATATAAAATACTATACAATAATCCAGAGAAGTAATAATTAAAGTGAAAGATAAATGCTAGCAGTGAATGAGACTAGAATACCCATATTAGAGGAAGGTGGGTTAGTTCTTGGACCAAGCTAAGATGATATCAGGCTAGGAACAGTCCCTATTTCCTAAGGAAAAAAAAACTACCACAGTCTTATACAATAAAATTATAAATGACTAGTTAATAGATGCACAAACAACCCTTATTCCACGACAAGAGAAAGAAAGACATGTTACAAAAAATGCATGAAATTATGAACTAGCATTCAAACCATGGAACCATATATAAATAAAATGCTAAAAAAATAAATACATAAAAAACTATGCAAGGGTATACACACTATTTTCATTATGCATTCCTCATTCTGTCTAAAAAGAAAAACTAGAGGCTTAGTATAAGTTCTTTCAAATTCGTAATCGACCAATGCTGCTTACTGGTTGCATTTTCATAATATAAATAAAGATTTCAGAGAATATGATGTAATAACTGTTCAAAATGGTCTTTTATTTTAAAGAAAATAAACCTCATCATAAAGGCTGGCTTACCAACCCATGAGCATATAAAATAAATACAACCATAGAAATCATGGAAAAATTATCCCAGTTGGCAGGCAATTTCCGCCCTTAAAAACCTTAAGGATTACAGCTGGGAATAATTTACATAGGAACCTTTGAGAGTAAAATCATCACTAAATAAAAGTTAAGAGAGTTATTGTTCCGGAAAACTATGTTGGTTATCAATACAAAGTACTAGAAAGGAAGAAAGATATGCGAGGGAATTTAATATCTTGTGGAGACTCTATTTTATCTCTTTAGAAAAACAACTCACAAACAATATTACTCTAGCTCCAAGCGACAAATCACAAACTTAAAAAGTAAAACCTTGAAGATTCGAAGGCTCAAAGTCTTTGTAACCCAACTCCAACATGACAATTGGACCCTAGAAGTTGGTCATGGGAAACCTGGAAGGAATGGGGGGTATCAGAATAAAAACATGTAGAGTTGAGCAAACCCAAGAATCAAAGAGGAATAGTTCAAATGCACTAATGAGAGATGTTAATACCTTATTTTGCGCCAAAATGGAAAAGTTAAGTGATTAATTCAACAAGTAACCCCAACACAAACAAGAATGGATAATAGGAAAGTATTTACCTTAAGCCTTTCTAGAAACAAGCAAATGCTGAGATAGAAAGCACAAGGAAAAGAGGTGTCATTATATGTCATAGTTTAGACAAAGTTAGGTGCTCACAGTTAAACCAGAATAGTTTCTTTAAGTAAGGAGGGTAACTCTTTATGAAGACCTCGATTGTCGATGCATAAGAACCCCAAGTTTGTGACTCGCAACAGAGACATCGACCCCACTATAGTGCATCTAATCTGAGAAGTGAGGGTTGGAAAAGGGTTATACAAAAAATACTCATAGATAAATAAGACCAGAATATTTTAAGTTAATAAAAGAAAAAGGAGATTAAACTTAGAAGTTTTGAACTTACTCGGCATAGAAAAACTAGTGCCGACAATAGCTCAAGAGTTAATCCAAATTAGACCTGAGTTTCTAGGAACAAAGCTCAAACTAGACTGATTGTGGTTTTGAATGATCTACCAGTGCACTAGAGGGAGGGGGTAGTTACCCCTTAACTATCACATCTTAATCCAGATCGTTCAATCCAAACCCTCGGCATCAAATTGTGGCATTCAAAACACGTAGCATGCATCAAATAAACCCATAAACGTTAACCAAAACGCGATAGGTGGAACTTCGAGTAATTTACCATGAACCACATGTATAAGTTTCCAACAAGATAATTAAGACTCTAGGTATTTAATATGGTCAAGAGCATGACGCTTGTTATAATATCCACAAAGAAATTTGAAATATTTAATATGTAAGATTATATAGGTTTTGAATCATGTGGCCATTAAGAGACTTTAATGGGGAACCCAAGGTACTATAAATATCAAACAGCATGCGAGAACTAACATAAATCATAATTATATGGTGCTACATAATACGTTGACATTAGCACGTGTAGATACATGTAATATTTTAAACGTGAAAAATCTTAGTTGCTAATGCTACATATTATATTCTTATTTGCTTAGTAATTGGATTAAAGAAAAACTTTTGAGGGGGATGTTACAAGTGGTATCAAAGCTATATGTTCAACTCTGAGGCCTAAGGGCCAACCTAGAGTTGAAATTTTAATAAATGACTATTAATATTATATAAAGTCTAAAGGTAAAGACAATACTAAGGGAACAAGTACTTATTAGAACCCTGAGATAGGAAAATTAGATATGGGAGAATTTAAAGGATGAAGTATCATCTCCTATAACATAATTGCTGGAAGTAACCAGTAATATAGTAGCTTGTAAATGAAGTGTATAAATAATAAAAACCAAACAAAAGAAAAACTAATATGACTGACTACTATACTCACATCCAAGGAGGAAGGGTGAAGGAACAGGCTATGCCATCTTATAGATTTACATACAAATCAATATAAATCCCTTGTTGGGGGCCTAAAATGCATTAGTGATAGCAACATCAGTAACAAATCAAGATTATTTCCTATAAGTAAATGCGAATTCAAAAGAATTCAAGTTGGAAATCTATATAATTTAAGTGAAATACATAAGGTTTGTTGAGCTTATGAAGGAAGCAACACAATTATCGTCAGTTATATATATATATATATATATATATATATATATATATATATATATATATATATATATATATATAGATATATATATATACATATACATACATACATACATGTATATCTATCTTTGTGGAAGGAAAATAGTTGGTTATAGGGAGAGTTTATCTCATGAAATGAATGTGGACAATTGGTATTACCCCTATTGAAATACAAAGTTAAAAATTAACAATTGTTGAAGTGAGCTACATAAATGAATAACCCACAAATATAATAAATAACAAGTAGTGCATGTAAGAGAGTTTAATAGGTTGTGAAAAAATGGTAGGGTGAGGATAAGGCCATGAATAAGCATGAAGAAAAATTCCATCTGTGAATTAAATGATGAACTTATGTCAAAAAATATTTTTGGCAAAAAACTTAACACAAACAGGTTGAAGATTAAATTTATCCTATAAAAATTATATATACAATGGTTTCACTCTAAGGGTTCTGGAGGAAACAAAAAGATATTGAAATGTTGGTTATGAAAGCATTAAAAAAAGCTAAGATAAAAAAAATATAGATGCATGGTATGAATCATAAGAATCCCTATATGTAATGTCAAGATTCTAGGGAAAAATATTAGTTCATCAGGATGCAAATTAAGTAACCAAAAAAATAAAATAAGAGCCCATATAACCCTGAACACCTTAACCAATAATGTTACAAACAAAAGGGGATCTAAAACCGAAAAGTAGAGTTGAGAAAAGCTCATGTGTGAGATGTGTCGGGAAGTCCTATTGTAAAATTGGTAATATAAATATCATCTGATCTTTTGACGAATTTAAGTATGCTCATATTACATCAAATTATACCTTAATTAGTAATATGTTGTGAACTAATATAGAAGAAAAGAATTAGACCAGGGTAACATAATGAGTGTGACACAGTCAATACGCTTACGAACAGAAAATATATAAATTATTAATAATAATAATATGTGTTATGAATACTTTTATTTAGAGTATAAACACATGATAAAGTGGATGGAAAATTCTCCTAAAGGACGAGGGTGAAAAAATCTGTCACCCGGAATAGTGTGACATAATGCAGAAGGTGCCAAATGGAAACCTATGTTACAACTAAATGTAAAATATAGAATATCTGTATCAAATATATATATATATATATATATATATATATATATATATATATATATATATATATATATATATATATATATATATATATATATATATATATATATATATATATATATATATATATATATATATCATAGCAGTATAACGTGAGTATAAGCATGCTAAGTGTTGTAACACATGAATATGACTAAAATTCCACAGCTATCAAGAGCAAAATTGGCTCTCAGGATTGATAAAGGTGAAGAATTAATCATATATTTCCCTAGAAGAGAAACTGGACAAAAAAATTTGGAATTTTGAGCGAATCCTTTGTGATCTTCTGAATATGGATTTTCAGCAACTAACCTATTCATGGTTTAATACTTTAGTTCCACATATCGAAACAACTTAAAGAAGGATGACATAGACATAACCAGTGAGATTCTTAGAGAAATTAAGTGTGAGAAGGTAAGTAATTTCTCACTATAGAAGGAGTTCCAGTTTAAAAGTGACCTCTACCAAAAACCTATAGAGTATTGGAAGTCAAGATAGATATCGTAATAATTATTGAAAGTGTAAATGAATGAAACATTTTGAGACTATCAAATTAAAGTGATAAATATAATGACATTATGAGGCAAAAAAGCAGAAGATACACATAGATCATACTAAAGCTATTTGAAAAAGGATAGTTTGTGTGAACATAAGTAATTCGTTATTGATTAAGGCTAAGACTGAGAGGGGAAACAGTAATGGGACAACCAAGTAGACTATTCAAGTCCATGGGAAATGATGGAAAATAAATGGAATAAGGTTATAATTTTAATTTTGGTTTATAATTTTACATGTACTTGGATATTGTAGACATGAAAGGCTGAATACATATTAATATGTATGTATATTTGACCTGGTTGTCAAGTATCATTGGAGTATAAGGATGAATACTTACGGATAGTATGATAAGAAAAGCTATAAGTTGAACATGATTCTTATATGGTGATCATTAAGCAGAAAAAAGTATGACTCGGTTCACATAAATAGAGACAGTGTGATCTCTGGAACTATATGTGGTAAATTAAAAAAAAATGGGAAATGGCCATTGGAGATATATGAGGTACGAATTACTGTGACAACTAACTAAAGATTGACTGAGTTGATATTGCAAGAATAAATAGGTAAACAATGATTGGGTCCCCTAGAATAACTCAACAAGAATTGCAAGATATTATGAAATGGAAGAACGTAGTGGAAAAGTAAAGGATTATGGCAAGCTGGTGCATCTATAACCATCAAAGGCAACCTCCAAAACTAGTTTTCTTAGTTGTGTCAATGTGAAAATAAGTTCAAGGGGAAGAACCCCACAGTTGTACATAGAAACAATCATGTATAACCGTCCTCAACAACCTACAATGTAGGATGAAAAAGGGCCCAAACAGAAAGAAATGTTGCAACATGAACTCTTGATTTTATGAAAATAAAATAAGCTCAATATGGGAATCACTAAGTTTTCTTAAATAAAGTAGACATCCATGAAGCCACCTTGAATGGGGCAAGAAAAGGAAGATATCCTAAATCCTACTCCATGCATAACTAACGCATATGTAGCATTTGAAATTAAGATAAAAGAATAATGGTACTACCAAGTACGATAATACAGTAATTGAGATCTACCATGAAATAAAAGAGCAGTAAATGGTTTTGAAATATTACCACCACTAGGTACATAGTGCCAGCATAATTGGTACTTACATGATTTGGAATTTTAGTGGAAACACATGGTTGGGTTTTTAATGGTTGACTTCCCTATTGGATATGTAAGAAGGATTTATTGTTATTGTTGATGAGCTTATATTGATGTTGTTAACCCTTACTGCATTTATATTGTTAACCCTAGTTGGGTTGTGATGCATACTAATTACCTTAGAGAATACCTAAATAGCAACTAATGGTGTCTTTAATAAAATTGAAAAGATTATGTATATGATTTTTAAATAACTATAGACAGAAACTAATGACAATGATTGTGAATGTAGGATGAACCAAACAAAATATTCCTGGTTGAGTCTCTACATACTCATAATCAAAGAGATAATATGCTATGGAAGAAAGCTGTGGCCCAGAGTGTCGTGAAAACACTTCAATCAGGAGAGGCTACCTAAGAAGATGAAGATGAAGATTTCATACATGAGGTTTATCCTAATCTATTGTGATGAGATGGAAGAAAACACTAAGGATGGTGTTTCACTTGACGGGGGAAATATATTATACCCCTCAGTGAAAAGTAAATATTTAATCTACTTTCACTGCACAAGAGTTCGTGAATTTTGGACTGGGTGAAAAGTCTAGTGAGGAATTTTAAATAATTAAAGGTCTTATTTTAATTTATGTTAAAACTAAAAGTTATGCCAAGTCTTGGAATTCCCGGGAAAAGACCCTAGATGAAAATTTTCATTTACCAAATAGTTAGAGACTGTTATTTCCTCTTTCCCTAGAGATAAAATATCTCAAAGTGAAAAGAATTCAAGGAAGGAAGGCTAACAAATCTAGAGGCATCTTGGAGGAAAAAAGACGAATTGTAAAAACCTTGAATAATGCATTGTTAAGGTGACACGGGATGCTTCCAGAAGGGTTTTTATTGAGCTGGACTAAGAGTCAGTGGAAGCCCTAAGACAAAATTGAGAGTCTGTAAGTTCTTGGCTAAACTAGGTGGTCTTAATGCTAAAGAACATACCTTATTATGTCATTGTCCATCTATTATTCTAGAAATTGAAAACGCTTATGGGGAGATGTGGTTGAGGGGACCAATCTCATTGGTTGGTAGGAGTGGTCTTCTGTTAGGATATTTCGACACATAGGATATAGTTAAGTTCAACTTGGTCTAGTATAGAGTTAGGTTAGAGTTAGGTAAAGTGTGTTTCTTTACCGTTGTACATTTTGTAACTTACAATCCGACGGTCACGATATGTAGTGATCCGACGGTTCACTCTCACCTCGGTATTACCGACACTTGATCCGTGGCTTGACACCCGATTGGTCCATGAGTTCTATTTAAAGCGCATGGAGGGTCATTGTTCGGGTAATCCGTGCATGAGAGAAGCTTATGTAAATTTTCATTCTTTGATTAATAAATTTCCTGTAGTACCCACGTATCCAACAAATCCATGCGCTTTAAATAGGACTCATGGACCAATCGGGTGTCAAGCCACGGATCAAGTGTCAGTAATACCGAGGTGAGAGTGAACTGTCGGATCACTACATATCGTGACCGTCGGATTGTAAGTTACAAAATGTACAACGGTAAAGAAACACACTTTACCTAACTCTAACCTAACTCTATACTAGACCAAGTTGAACTTAACTATATCCTATGTGTCGGAATATCCTAACATCCCCCCTTAAGAACAACTTGGGATAGGATTGAAGGATTTACAAATATGACACAATAGGAGAAGGAAGGAGGCACTAGAGCCTATATCTTCCTCCTAGTTTGATTCCCTAAAAGTATAATTTTAATAGATAAGTACTCTATAATGTTTATGTTTTTCTTTTTAAAACAGAGTTGTAATTGTGGATGATAATACTTTATGGAATCTTTGACTGTAAATAGTCACACTAGATACAAATGGTTTCTGAAGTATCTATAAAATAATGGGATATGAACATATGAGTGTTGGTGACATCTATTGTTTCTGTTAGATGTTGTTTTTAGAGGAAAAAACTATTATTTGTTTAAAGGATTGATAACTTTGTATGTGTCCAAAATTGAAATTCAAAACTAAAACTTGCTTTAGGCTAATCATCATAATCGAGCCATTATAATTATATGATGAGTGTGGGTTCTGGAATGGGACTCTAATATACTATGCAATAATCCATAGAAATAATAATAAAAGTGAAAGGTTGATGCTAACAGTGAATGAGACTAGAATAAACTTCTTAGAGGAAGGTGGGTTAGTTCCTGCACCAAGCTAAGATCATAGCAGCCTAGGAATAATTCCTAGTTCCTAAGGAAAACAAACTACCACAGTACTTATACAATAAAGTTATAAAAGACTAGCTAATAACCGCATAGACAACCCTTATTCCCAAGACGAGAGAAAGAAAGCCATGTTACAAAAACTGCAGAAAATTATGAACTGTTATTTAAGCCATGAAACCATATATCAGTAAAATTCTTAAAAAAAAAATGCATGTGAAACTATTCAAGGGTATACGCACTATTTTCATAATACAATCCTTGTTTTGTCTAAAACAAAATTGAGACCTGGTATAAGTTCTCTCAAATTACTAATTCACCAATGTTGTTAGCAGGTTGCATTTTCAAAATATAAATAAAGATTGTAGAGAATATGATGTATAGAAAAAGAAACAAGAATAATATAGAAAGAGGGAAGAAAAAGAATAAATGTAATAATAAGATATGCAGAAGAAATATCTTGAAGAAGAAGAAGAGAGATAGAAGAAAAAAGAAGAGGCATTGAACAAGCATTTAGAATAAGAATTGATGGTGAAGGAATTGGCTGAAAAGCAACAGAAGAAGCCAGGTTGAAGGATTCAACAACTGAGACAATATTTTTTGCCTTAAATATTTGACATCCCACACCCATTACTAAAGGGCACTAGCTGACCAATGAAATGTGTGTCACATTTCAAGAAGAAGAAATGATATTGGATATATCAAACTTTACATTTGATCAGTTCAAGTTCAAGATTAGTGGGGAAAGGAGAAATGTTTTTACCCATGAACTAGAGAAGTCGATATCAGTCACCCTAGAAAGGAAAATCGTCATAGACACCAGGGTAAACCCTTCAGCGATAGCTTTTTTTGGCACTTCATTTGTTCCTACAACAAAAAATAATGTAGAGCATCTATCAAAAGGGGTTAAGAGATTAAAGGAAGAATTAGCCATTGCACAACAACAAAATGAGCAACTTCGTGTGGAAAATCAGAATCTTTCCACTACAAACTTCAGCGAAGAAAGTCTAGAAGTGCCAATTATTGAGGAGGTTAAAGCGTTTGAGGAGGTCATAAATAAAGCATATGATGAAATTATAATCTTACATAAACTAGTAGACCTGATAGTGAAAATGCAAGGATAATTACATGGATGAGGGAAGTTGATCATATTAGCACTCTCAGTTGTAGATTACATTCAAGAGTGGATCACGATGTATTCTAATGCACTAACACAACTTCCCAAGAAAGATAGGTTGGATGTCAAATTAGATAGGGTGGAGGTAAGGATGTTTGTGAAATCACATGAGAGTCTAAGTAAAATCATGTCTATTATAATATCCACTTATCAGAAACTTCATAATGGATTGGAATCCCTAATCAAAGTACATAAAATACCTTCTATTGGTGCACTAGGGGAAGTGAGTTCGATAGAAGAGATTAGGCGAGAAAACGAGGAAGCATTGGATCCCATGAAGCAAGCTATTGTGAAAAACTATTTGGAGGTTAAAAAATATGTTATCACGTAATATATCATGGAACTTGCAAAGCTACATACTAAGTTTTCAATGTTTTCAAGTTGATTTCAAACAGAGTCGAAGACATTGCTTCCTGGTGCCTTATAATGTAGAGTGAGATATGATCGAAAATTATCATAGAAAGTGAAAGAAGTGGCTATTGAATACAAGGTGTAGAACACATATGTGACTCAAGAACTCCACATTGAAGCATCAAAAGAGGCTATCATTCATCTTATCCTATGAATGCACTTTGTTTTCTTGATTTGAATTGTAGTTTTGTAAATTAAATATTTTGAAATTAGAAATATGAAAAATGAAAATAAAAAGTCAAATGGAAGTTGAAAGGTCACAAGTGTAGTCAAAGAGTCATAGGTAAAGGTGAAGAGTCACTTTACTTTTGTATAATTATACCCTCATAGTTATTGCAATGGACTTTTAGTTTTCGACTTCATTGTGAGCAACTTTTTTAGAGAGCTTGTAATTCCTTTGAGAAAGAAAGTGGTAGATTTGCATATCCACTATTTGATTTCGTGAATACTCCTTGTAATGATGCACTAAACATTTTTATATATATTGTGAAGTTCATTTAGCTAAGGCAACAATTTCATGCACATATTTTTTTAGCATTATGAGACTTATTGCTTGGTGCTTTGATGGTATGTGTTTTCTTTTACACGTGTTAAAGATAATGAATTATTTCATTGCTTATAACACACATCTTATTATAAGTTGTAAAGTCTTAAGGGTTATCTCAATTGATCGAGCTCCCATTGCTAAAGCACCTTGGTAATGGGAGGTCATGAGGTCAATTATCCTCGATAACCTTGGCGTTAGGATCTGCTAATAAGCTAATAGGATGTGATCCCTTTATGTTGGGACCTACGAATAAGATGGTAGGAGGTAATGGGAGTTCAGGGGGTCAATTCTCCTCGACACCCTTGGGGTTAGGATCTGCTAATAAACTGGTAGGATGTGATCCCTTTAGGTGGATCCACCTGGATATTTCCTCGGGAAAAAATAAATCTTATTTGAAGTTGTATGCTACTTATCTTTTAATCATTGTTGTTGGTTGCAAATTAATTTTCAACCAATAAATAAATCATTCTTTACCCATGTGTCTTTATTGAAGTATGTTACCATCATTTTTTGAATATTCATTTTATTTACCTTGATTTTGGAAGTGTTTTGTGCATATTACTTGTAAAGCATTTCACAAAGCTATTTAACTTGTGTTTATCAAAATTTGTATTATTTTTCACACATGTTGTTCATTTTGTCCAAATAAAATCTAAAAAAAACATGATGGAAGTCATGCAAACATACTGGATGGTACTCATATTCCAAATGGTATAGGGTCTAATTGGGACTTTTCATCGGGGAGATCCCCTTATCATTGGAATTTTTTTGGCTCGTCAACAGAGCTGAATAAATAGAATTATTAATGAAAACATTTAAAAATAAAATTATATCATTTTTAAACAAATCACTATTTAATATATCTATATATATATATATATATATATATATATATATATATATATATATATATATATATAGATAGATATAGATATAGATATATATATGTAAAACATAATTTTTCCATGTTATCAATGTGAATTTTTGTATAAATATGGATGCACAAACAGAGTAGCTTCACAAAGTGTTTTATTATATGTTGTTAGTTTCCACAACTTTGCTAAAGCTTATCGTTGTTGAAATTACGTTGTGACAACAACCATGTTCTAATGGAAGCAAATCCATGTTATAGTGGTGGAAATTCCCTTGTTTCCTTGTTACAATATCCATAATGTCCATGTAGTGGTGGCAACTCACATGTATCTTGTTACTGAAACACAATATTGTATTTTTATTGAAATCTATGTTATTACATGCTAAAAAATTTATTGCCACTCTATTTAGCTTTTGATATTTATTTCTAAGGTTAGCATCCATAGTTGCGTATTCCGTTATTCCCTATTTCTTTCATAACTAATACGAGGCCATTAATGACCACAACCATCACCCTTTTGTTAAATTATACATCCATAGTTATCTCATTGTTTGATATTTTAATCATTTTCTATTATATTTATTATTATTGTATGACTATAGTGTATGATTTTAACTTGATACTACACAAGAAGAAGATAACTAAAGCAGGAAAAATTATGTATACAATAAGAATAACTACAAGGGAATGCTGAAACTCCATACACATCTCCCTACAAGTCATGTGCCAATAAGTAGTAACAAAAAATTCCTAAAGAATACACAAGTCAAGCACCCACAAAATATAGGAAAAAAACTATAGTGGATATCAATCATATGAAAATGGCACTAAGGAAAAAAAGAGAGAAATTTTAAGATAACTATGTATCTAGGCTATAAAGTCCCCATTTTAAATAGATCACCATTTTAGAGCTAATATTAGGAAAAACATCAGAACATAATGCAATTATGTATTATCACCATACAACAATGTGCGAGCTCGCTAAGTTTAGGGACAAAATGAGTTTGATAAAATATATAGTAACATGTTTTAAAACTTAGATTCAAGCTAGGAATGGTTGAATTCCATTAAAACAATTGAGTTTAACAAATATTAAACTTAGTTTTACATTTAAAACTAAATTTATGTGGTGGTGTTCAATTGGTGGCATATAGATATACTTGATTTCCAAGCGATAATTGAATGGAAATTACCCTTCTTCCGAAACTTTGATACGTGGGAAAATGTTCCTTGCTCAATGAAGCACTCAATAGTAGTCACTCCCTTCCACATCTCATTTCATTTAAAGAATATTGTGTGCCACTACCAAGTTTGAAATCTTGGGCATGGAGGTGATATTAATTGCTTGAGCTAAAGCTGGAGGGTGGTAGTATGTTACATAGGAGATGAGATCAAAATAGAGCAGGGAGTAATGGATATGCAACTTAGGGAGTAATGGAGATGGAGTGAGCCCATTAGAGTAGTCGAGATAAAAAGGGTACCAAAGGGGAATCACCAATGAGGAAGGGATTGAAAAAATAAATTGAAATCATCGACTCATTAGACTACACTGAATTTTTTTTCTCATAATTGTGACAAAGCTATCTAACTATTCATTTCAAGATGCACATTTTCTAAAACCAAGTGAAATGAGCTCTTTATTTATTACTCTAAGAATATCATTTTCGCATGATACATAGGATTTGTACTACCTCTGTTATCATTCCATGAAAATCATTGTCCTACAATACAATGAAAATGTATTCTCTTCTTCATCACTCCAATATGATCATTTTCCTACAATACATGAAATCATATTCTTGCTTTTCTTTCTACAGGAGTTTCTTAAGTGGCCTTTGGGCCTATGATCATTCTAAATCTCACATCTCTTCTCCACTAAAATCATCAGGTGAAGAAGTAAAAATCTCGATCCTTCCATATAGTTGAATAATTAACATCTTTTTGAAATAAGACTTGATGCATATTGTTGGATACTCTACTTTTACTAGTTATGCATTGTTGGAAAACAATATTTTGTAGCAATTAAGGGGACTACTTCATTGTATCGCAAGAAAAAAATATTCCTAGAGAAAGTCAACATAATATGATTTCATAGTATGACAGGAAAATGATCATCTTAGAGAGATAACAAAGAGAGAAAAATTTCATTGTATCGTGGGAAAATGATACTCTTGGAATGCTAATAGAGGGAATACAAAGCACCTGTATCATAGGAAAATGATATTCGTAGTCTGATAAAGCAAGGGATCATTTCACTTGTTGCATAATGCGAATTTTGGAGCGATTAGCTGGATAGCCTTGTCACTTGGGGGTGGGAGAAACTTATGAGCAGAAAAATCATTCCATGTCCATGATAGGGAAAATATTAAATCACCCAACGAATAACCCTCTCATCTATACAAGTGGAAGCTTAGTGTAATCCTTATGCCAACAATGTTATGCAAAACTCGATTTAATATCATAGGCGAGTAAAGTAAGTTCTCTATCAAGATATAGGTTTATTAATTTATTCCAATCAAAGGCTAAAGGTGTTTAGAAATTATGCTAGTGAGTATGCACACTGAAATTACAAAAGTCCTACACATTAGAGTATGTATTGAAGTTTTGGTAGTCAAATATATAGAGGAGACAAGAATGTAGCTTGACAATCCACACCTTGATAACATATATTATTCAAAGGCATGTGAGGTATATTATGAGTTAAAAAAAATACCCTGTATATGAGTAGTAAAAATCAGGACAGAGGAAAGTGACCTTGAGTAGTGTATCACAAACTAGTGTCCACTACTCCACTAGTAATTGAAACTTAAAATATCTTAAGTGTGTCCTATATAGTTGATTTTATTTTGAAGGATGAATACAAGAACAAACTACCTCTGCAATAAAAAAGGTTATCACATATGAGGAAAGCTAGATCCATATGAACTAGTGTCCACAAGTCCCATGTTGAGCTTGAAAAGGGTGAAGATAGGAATATAGTGCCAAATTAGTGGATAGAATTTTTGAAAACCTTAAGAAAGAAATGATGAATAGGTCAACCTAAAAGAAATCATGATCCATAATTAAATGTGGGAAATGCGACCAGGTTGGCTAAAAGGGTTATCGAAGATAATTTTACTGAAACAGTGATGGGAAGTTTTTATTTATTTGGTTAGTTTTATTTATGTTTTTAGTTCGTTAGGAAGAGAGGATGTTTTCATCAACACAACGCATATACCAACATTTAAGTGGAAGAGAAGGATAGAGAAGTTTCAATTTTAGCAAAACACCACAATGAGTAGAGGAATTAAATCTTGTTGCCAATTGTATAATGCAAGAGGATTATAATTGATTATAAATTTACTTTGGTGAAAAAATTCCCTTTCTTAATATATTCCTATAATGTGCAAGATTATTGAAATTCTCTATAAATCAACTTTGATACTTTGAGGTAATATTTCCTTTAATAATATATTCCAATAGAGTATGTATTAATTAGTATTATTTGTAAATTGTAACCTTCTTTTCATGAATACAAACTAAATTTTTTAACACAACAAAGGGATTTTCTCTACTTATCAATCTGTTTTGTATAAATGTTGACATGGAATATTTTATTTTTCCATGCAAAATATTACCCAACAAGGGGATTTTCTATAGTTATCAATTTGTTGGGTATAAATGGTGACATGGAATATTGTTTCTTTCCATTACAAATTATCTCCATTTTTGTAGTAGAAAGATTTATATCACATTTAGTCTAGTTTGGTAAACCATTCCCACCCTTAGTGTCCAATATCTTCTACATATATTTATTTTTGTAGAAATGATTTAGGGAACAACATGCAATTTTTAGCAACATCTTAATATTTGAGAACCTGTTAGAAGCAATACATAATTTGATTTATAATATGCTTAATTTACAAGACGTGAATGCATATGTTGATGGTTCTTCCATATTCTGGGCATTCAATGAATGTTGGTTTAGTCACCTAGTTTCTTGATACAACCATTGTGTTGATAAGATATGAGTGTGTTGTCACTATGCCCCATTCTCAATGTATTCACAATTTTGATTAGAGTTTTGTCTTTCTAGTTGCATTGAAACAATATAGGAAACTTTTACAAGAATAATGGAACCTATATTGAATATCCTAGCTAGTGAGCCTCCCCTATTAGTGAGCTAAAATGTAAAAATAGAATAATAATAGTAGAACCTATTTAGAATATCCTACCTATTAAGCTCCTCCATTGGTGTGATAAAAGCGTAGTATCGATTTAGTCTACAATCTTTAAACATCCAATCTTAATAAAGAATAAAATTCATTGGATAGACATTTCTTCCTGTTGGACTCAAAGATATTACCTGAATAATGATTATTTTATTGACAACAGGTGTGGAAATTATGTCTTCAACTTGGAAACATCCAATATATTATTATTTCGAGGAGAAACTATGACTTTTACGTGTTCTTCAAGGGTAAATTTCATCAACTCTAAAGTGGGATTGATATCTTCTCCATATTTCTGCAAGATCTTATTATGGATCACAATACCAAGGTTTATAACATTTTGTATGCCAATGAAATTATTTTTCATTTCAATCGATGTGAAAAAAACTCTACAGGATCTTCCATGTTGTTTGGTACATTTACCACCATCATATTGAGCAATATTTGTGATGAAATTGTGGAGGTTACTCAAGTTTAAGGAGATATAAATTCAAACTTTAAGAGTAGAAACATTTTCGTAATTTGTATGATCTCTTCAACTTGAATTCAAGAACAATGGTCTCATGAGCTATGTGGTATATCTCTAATTGATCTTAACTTAAAACTCAATTGTGAACTCATGAACAAAGTAACAAAATTGACCCAATTCTATCCAATGTGGGCATATGAACAATACAAAGTAGAGAAACCCATGATATTACCATGAGAAATACTATAGATCGCACAATCATACCTAAAAGTAATGCAATAAACACGGAATAGGGCTCAAAAAATTACTGAATAAATGCAATGAAACTAGATCTTAACCCGAAAATAATTTTTGTTTCGAACTTAGCTATACTAGTGGGGAGGTGAATCAGTATAGTGCATTCATGGTCATCAATTTTATGTTTTTACTTTTATTTCTAATAGTTATTAGAACTATTAAATGAGTAGTAACACATCACCTAGAAAGCATATTTAACATTTAAAAATGATTCAACTTCAAAATAATAATCATGACACAAAAGAAACACGTGGACATCGGATGTAAGTGGAAACCCATAAAGGGAAAAACCATGAGTTTTTTTGTTCTAATGTAAATAAAGAACCCCCTCCCATTTTTCATCATCTTTTGTAGGAACCCACCTACAGGAGGCTACAAGATATCTTCTATTTTGCAAGCTACAACTTGCTATAAGCACCCATTCCCACTTACATAAATTTTTTGCAGGGTTCTACCTACAGGAGGCTTCTACCTCGATTTTTTTATGCAAGCCAAAACTTGTTGGGAAGTTCCTACTCCCTCTTCTACAGGATCCAACTTTTTCTTTTTCAACCTCCTACCTAAAAGGAGATAGCAATCCCTTAATACATAAATTTTTTAACATGTTGGCTTACTTGGTCTTTCATTGAGCAAATGTCCATCTCTTTGTCTTTGCCTTCTCTTCCTCAATTATGATTCATATCAGATCCTCTTCTTATTTCTCTCTTTCCCAGGTAATGCACGAACTTGCTCTCACAACAAATCAATCTTCAAAATACTATTCTACCATCTAAAAGAACATATTTTTATATACATGACTTGCTGATTGTTTGTATTCTAACACAACCTCTTTGTATTCCAAAGCTATCTCTTTGTATTCAACCTATTTGTTTCACCTTATTCCAAAATTTGAATTTCAAAACAAAATTAATGGTCGACCAAATATTATTAAAGGAGTAACATCAGAGTGCATAAGCCAAAATAATGATTGTATAAGTCAACTCCAATGTAGATTTATTTTTGCACATTACAGGATGCATACGCGCTTTTCTCAAGGACAATATATGTATATGCACGGTCTTGTCATTAATGAAATACATATATTTTGTTTCATTTTATTTTTTCTTGGTATTGCACTTAGGCACATCATCCACTCTTTCAGCTCATCAAGCATCTTTAATTGCCTTTGCAACACAACCATATAACTCACTACTTCAATAATACACTCTGTCAACCTCATCATACTCATAGTACAAGTACCATCAGCTCATGTTTAACAACAATAATTTAAGCTGCTCTATCCATTTCTGACATTGGAAATACATCAACATATGCAAACATTTACATTAAAACAATACAACATTTTCACTTGTGGCAAGGTCATACATTTGACAAGCATGCTACTCTTTCAACATAGGAGCACCAATACAAACCTCCACATCCAATACATAGGAGCACTAGTACAAATACAAACTCAACCATATCTCATACTCAATAACATACGATATTCAAATGTGGCTTAGATCAACATAGGAAACCTTCAACACTCTTTTCCATCAATGAAAACTTTGCCAACAATTTTCATGTAAATAAAGTAATTAGAGAAAACGAAACCCTTTTTAAAATATGTAGGAAAGTCTTGGAACCCAACACTTTTCCACATCTAGTATAAATATTGCGATGGATTTGGTCTTCAAATAGAAGGATCCAATGACGTTGTTTTTGTATTCCTCATTAAATAAATTTTCACTGCATTCAAGATGAACATCGTCATATTGAAAAATACAACCAACCACAAATTCAAGAGGAAAAGACCATGATCCTTGCAAACATTAGAAAAATTCAAATTTTAATTCTACATTGGTTTTTATAGTATTCAACATGTGATGAACACCAATCCAAGTAAGGTGTACATATCACCACCTATACCATTAAAACCATGACTAGCCTCAATGTTATGTATTTTTAGATTAAATTTTGATATTGGTTGTCCAATCTTCCATTTCCATATTCATATGGTATGCCTTGCCTCCAATATATTTTCCCACATAGCTCTCTAATCTAGCCATTTCACCCATACATCAAGAACTTCAAGGAAAGTTCTTAAATAAAGCCTTTGGAGGGTTGTAGTATGTAATTCCTTTGGATGAAATTTGTCAAGGATATGCCATGTTGACCAGATCATGGCCCTTCTTTACTCCTCTCAACTCCAACCATTGTGGGCATCCTTGGATGAGGCAATAAGTCCCTAGACACATCACCCCACCAAGTAGGGTGTCTAATGTACCAATATATTATTTTATTCTATATATATATCCCATTTAGCCCTATTAAGCCACCCAAATCCATGACCTTTTTAGCATCCAAGTAATATCTCTAGTAATTAAGAAGGATATTATCTACAAATGTTATAAACTTCTCTTGATCTAATGAAAAGAGTGTGCATATATCCTTAGCCACATCAATGACCCTTCCCTTCTTATTTGTACCAATGTTATATAGATGACAAATTTCACCTTTATGAAGAACAAGTTCAAAATCCTCAGCCACATCCTTAGAATACAAATAACTCATAACATTGGATCTATCACCAAGAATTGGGATCGACTTACCTTGCATTTAAAGAGGAATGAAGTTGGCTATGAGTTTTTCAAGAAACTATTTAAACAAATATAATTTGTTACTTCTTGTGGTGAACATAAGAAAGTCATAGAATCTTCCATAGGTTGTGACCAACATCTATGCTCCTGCCTTGATTACAGAGTAAGTATTGGCATGTAGAATTTGACATGATTCATTATTCCCCTTGATTGCACTCGTCTTTGTGTCACCATAAACTTAGATACTGCTCACATGAATTAATCTCTTGATCAAAGTAATAACCTTGCATGCTTCAATGAGGGCATGGGTGTTGTTATCCCATGATTTAATAATTTCAAGGATAGGAAATATGGCTCTGTGAATCAAATTCAAAATCAAAACCACGGTCAAGGAAGGAGTTATGGAATCAGACACACAAAGAAAAATAATTTATAGTGAAGCATGTTTCGCGCCAGGGTCGAGACCTAACTGGATTTAAAGCGAGCAAGTGACCTAACACTGGTTCAAGAGTGGGGTTAAAAATCATTCTCCTCCTAGAACAATCATCATTCATCACAGATCAATGGTGCTCTAGAACCAGTTCAGTGTGTGGGACTTGCATGGAAGTTAACTCACTATAAATTAATGGAGTTGACAAGTCAAGCTCCGATCTGATGGCCCAGATTAATTCTAGGGTTGAGAGAAGGACTCATCCTCTCGCAGGCCGACCTCTGAAAGTATAATGGGGGCCACCCACCAAGTGGGCTACCCCCATTGACTCGTTATGTCAAGCAAGCGGGGTGTAAGAAGGTAAAGGTAAATTTTTGATCCCCCACTCCTACTCTTTGGTACTCCTTTCCTAACCAATCCTAATACGCCACATATCTCCTTCACTCCTAACGCCATCAAAATGCCATGTGTTCCTCCTTACTATAAAAGTAGATTGCTCCTAACTCCCTTTTCTGAAAGCTACTCTACAGTTCTGGGTGCGAATATCCCAGTCAGTTGCCTACACAAGACCTCCCGGTCAAAGTCCCCGGACCACCCAAGGACTTCTTCCCAATTTTGTTTTCAACTGCTCATGTAGGCTCCAGGTAACCCATTACCCACAACCACTTGTGATTTGTGTTTTTTTTTCTCGTTGAAATGAAACAAATGATGCCTGAAACTCCCAAAACCCGTGAGGTCAAGTCCCCTTCCAACGTTGAACCCCTAATGGACATCGAGGGCCAAATTGCAGACCCAACATGTGCTTACCACCTCGTCGACCTTTGCTTCCAAGTATTCACTAACCATATAAGGGGGGAAGACACATTTCAAGTTGTCGATTCTGTCTTTTATTTCCAAATCACACCCTCAATCCATCACTTCCCTAGGTTTATTTCATGGATGACTATGACATACCTTGAAGAAAATATTTATTTCGTCTCCACCTCAAGAGCTAAAATATTAGAAGTGACCCCTGAATTGATTCAGAAAGCCCTAATTTTCCCTATCTCTCCTATGATGTAGTCATTTACTGATGTTACCCTAACCCATCACTTTGTTACTCTTCCTCTCGATGAACAACAATCCTTCTTGGGCCAAATCTTAGCACATGAGTGCCATCCCTACCATATGATGAGTCTTTCCTAGTTACCCTCTTCAGTGAGCCTGTTCAGCCAATTATGTCTGTAATTGCATGTTTATTAGGGCAAGACAACACCCATATTACCCACAAGGTCATCCTAGTATTCGTACACAGAATGATGCAACCTAGTTGTTTTCTTGATATCCCGTTTTACTTTTCTATGACCATATGCTTCCAACTTCATTATTTTCCTACCACCTCTTACTTCCACTATTATTCACTTTTTTTCTACCTGTTTATGTACACCCATGTCGAAGAGTTTGAGTGTTTGGGTCTTAGCATGATTTCTTGCAACAAACAAAAAAATTATGTCTTCGATTGGAATATTTCTGTTAGAAGAAGACCCGACATTGGCAGGTACCCTCAATTCATCTCAACCTTCATGATCATTTCATACAAGATTATCCATGGGTTGTCACCACCCAGAATCCTCCCTCATATAAACGAACTCCTCCAACTTAGCAAGTATGCTATGATAGGAGACTGGTACCTTTATGAAAATTACATGGAGCTTAGGTTTTATGGGTGCGAGATTCATCACTATCGCCTGATAGTATTCATGCCCATGAGATTCTTTTCTCTAGAATTTATTCGAAAAGTACTTAGTGTAGACCTGCTCCATTTTGTTCTTTCAAAGAAAGTGTTGGGTGTTGGAAATGCAATTCAATTCCTCAACACTTAATTGTCAAACAAGGGCTACGTAAGATTTGAGGTGTAGCACAGGAAATGCCAAAGATTCTAGATTTACTCTACAAACCATATTTCTTTTCCTGCAACTAAATCATGTAGAATATGAAAGAATAAATTACAAGAAAACCATTCAATCCTTGTGCTTGCAAAAAAATAACACCACTCCACTCTGAAAACTAGATTCACTCATAAATAAAAATCAAAGGCTTTTTTAGAAGAAATGAAGCATTCCACTCAAATTAAACTTGAAATAATTCTGAAAGCAAATATGTTCATGTATCTAAGTTCTAGTACTCAGAAGGTAGAGTAAGTATGTGTTTTGTTTTTTATTAATTCTTCTTCCTATACCAAAGAGACCCTATTCCTATACTAGAATGATCATATTCTCGTACTTATAACAAGATTGTTCCTATGCTGGAATGATCCTATTCTCGTACTCAAAACAAGTATGTTCCTCTACTAGTATGACTCTTATCTTTTAGTGGAATAGATATACACTTCATAACCTTGCATCACTTAACATATAAATCAAAATGTTGTGTTATCAAACACAAAATCGACAAGTGCAGAAAGTAAAACTTCAAATCAGGGGATAACAAAATAAATCCCAAATCAAATGCAAATCACAATTCAAGAGTATTAATTGCGAAATTAAAAGGGAAAATTCATTAATCCTAGTGAAAATAGTAAACTCTTGTGTTTAAATAAAATATCACCACTAAAAATATTCTTTACTCATATCGTCTCATAATATTTATCACTATGTTGAATATGTCCCATGTATAAACGAATTCAAACCTTAAATAAAATATCTATCTTACAGTCCCGAATCCAAAAATGATAGCCAACAAGTCTTGTACTTAAACTTTAGTTTACAAATATTTATTGAAGCAAGGAATACAATTTAAACTTAATGATTTACACAGGAGGATTAATATCGCTACACAGTTATAGTATATATGCTTTGATTAGAGCATGCTTGTTGTAAAGGAATAAATCCTTAAATAAAACTTAAATAATCAAATCCTCCAACCCTAACCATTAATCCAAAAACGATTCAAGAGGATTTTTCTCAGATAAAATATAGATTTTTGTGTTGTGAATGTATAAAAAAATTCTTTGACAGAAATAAAAACACTTGACACACACACAAGCCCTCAGATATGAGATCACTCAGCAAAAAGGAAAGGAACACAAGAACATTACTACTTTGTTGATGGTGCTAGACCCGCCAACATGTCAAGGGGATATCCCCGATAAGAAGTCCCAATTAGACCTCAAACCATTTCGTGTAGGAGTCCCAGCAGTGGGTCATAAGGTAATCCCTTGAATGTGATGTCGCATAGAGGAAACTAAGATAACTCTGTTAGTAGTAAGGGTGTGACCGCTGCAATGAGTCAGGGAAGATGCATGAAAGGTTCTAACACAAAGGGGGTGAGATGAGGGAACCCCTTGACAACCTCTATCAGTACCTAGCTGGGAAGGGAACACACCAGCGAAGATACATCACAAGCTGGAAAGCAAAGCAGTGGCAATCCAAAGTGACGGTTAAACTAACAAAAAATTTGTAACAAGATTCTTATAATTGCATATGAATCAGTTCATACAGAAATATATAAATTAAACAAAATATATCATTAAGGCAACTGGAACAGTCCAACTACAATAACAACATATGCATGAAAATTTGCAAGCCAAAAACCTAGATAGAAGAGTGTCTCAAAAGTGTAAGTTCCAATCATACAATACATCCATGTAAACCTACTAGACCCATCAGTGAAACGTTACAGCCACATCCACCTGCTCCTCCAAAGAGATGAACTAGCTCCATGCAGTGGAGAAGCCAAGGAGCGTTACAATACTGTCCAAACTTTCTTCAAGATAGTCTTTATAGAAGCTTGGCTAACTAAAGGCTTATACAATGAGTTATGAGGGAATATTTATAGCAAAGGGTGGGGCGACTCTTGACATTCCCCTTTGTGACCATTCAACTAGCCTCATGACTCTTCACTTACTCTATGAATGTTACATCCACTATTGAGACTTGACTTACACTTGACATGACTCAACATTACATTGCACATGTACCCATGTGAACAATGGCTTGAACAAGCCAATCTAGACATCATTCTCACTTAGAAAACTATAGAATCCCAACTGGTCAACATCCTCATGCTGATCAATAGTAAAATATTGATGCGAAGATTGGTAGTCCTTGATAGTGTTTGTGTGTTCTACTGTGACATCCATCTGAAACCTGACCGTTGCCTCCATCGAATCTGGTTACACTTCTTGGGCTCCTCTGTCCAACTCATCTAAAAGCATGCGCATCATTGTCTTCAATATGGCCAGACCAACAACATACTTGTGCGTGATGTCTGCACTGATAGGCAAGTCTAGGCTGGTGGTGGTGCACATCAACTCATCGAAGTATGAGTCAAGCTCCTGTCGAACCTGCTTCTTTGTCTTTGCTTGGATGAGAGTCCCAAATGATGGGATCACATTAGTGTGCACTATAACATCCGTGCTCTTGAATACTCATGCATGGGAAGCTTGTATGCTAGTGATAAGCTGCGATAGGTCTTCATAGTTCTGAATTTGACTATGGATACGTGCTTGCAGCTCAACCGCATTGGCCCTCATCATATTTGGCAAGTGAAGTGGGTCTCCCTTGTACTTCATCATACATGCTTGGATGTTATCAATAGCAACATCTATGTTCTTCAAAATGTGTTCTCTTCTCATACATTGTTGCTTCCATCTATGGAGATAAACAAATGGTTGGTGCACGGTACCAAACATGGAGCACAATGCTCGCATAACTGTGTCAAGGGACAATACTTCATCTAGTGTTGCCTTCTTCTGTTCATCTCGGGCGGACATTGTCACCAAGTCTCCTACTTTATTGGCCATGTGTAGTTCTTTCACTATTCACTCATTCTCATCTATGAGGAAACGAACACTTGAGCTATTGGCTTCGACATACACTCTAGTTGCATCGGCCAAAGTAGTTGGATGCTTGTGCACATCACTCATGGTTACTTGTTATTCAAATTGCGCAGGAGATGTTTGGTCCTCTGGAGTCAGTACTCTATGAGACTACACAACTCTATGATGAAATTCATTAAAGGAGATGTTGTGCACCTCTACTTCTAGCCAACCACCAAGGATCTTAGTGCCTCCTTGGTCATTCGATACTTGCTCATCATCTAGATGCATTGAAGTGGGTGAGTTGAACTCTTTGTGGTGAGGCATGAGGTTGGTGTTCTATTCCAACTCCTGTTGCTCCATGTCTGCATCTAGTTGTCCAAGCACCTATTCTATCTCATGAGCAAATACTTTCCCCTGCGATTGTTCACCCTCTTCACGTGATGCTAGTTGTTCAGATCAATCAACTACTTGTACGGGTGGTGCTTCATTTGTCTGCGCATGATGCACCCCCTGCTATATCTATTTCTGCTACACTTCCTTCTCCTGTTGGCGCAACTCTTGTTCTTTCTGGAGTTTCTCCCTCACATCATGCAACTCCTTCTTTGCTTCTTACATTCTATTCTTATCGCTCTACCTTCAAGCGATGCACTTGTCGCCCTGCTGCCTCTTTGCCTGAATAGTCATAGCTGATTTCTCTACAAGTGGATCTACTCGAAACTTGTAGCTTTTCTCCTCCTCCATGAGGTCAAAAATCTTCATCTTCCCTTTTTTTTCATATGTATGTTTGGCTCTGCTACCTCTGCTGTTGTTGCTAATATTGCTATTGCTGGTGCTCTCTGTAATTCTGCTTCATGCCACTTTCCTAACCACTCTACAACGAAGCCGACCTGTTCATTAGATCCGGAGGAATTGTGGCAATACCTCCATGAGTATTCCTCGACCCAATGACATGCCCCATCGATCCAGTTGAATTGAACTCTCATGCAGTGATCCTTCACAATGCAATGTGGGTCATACGGGTTGAAGCTTCAGAGGTCGAACAGGTACTTCTTCATCTGTTCTGCTTTGATACCCACTTGCTTGATACTCTGGATCTCATATAACCCAATCCGAAATGAAAGAGTGGGCCAAGGTGCCTTCTTCTTCCGCTCTAGTCTAGCTATCAGTCCTGCTGAGATGTGATATGCTACTTCATGCATGACAGGTACGTCCAAGGAAAACTTTGGCAGAACATGCGAAGGCTTCTCGGGACTGAATATTTAGATGAAAGTGTCATGCAGTGAGGCATACCAATCTGCAATGCCTAAAAATGCCTCGATTTCTTCCTTTAACATGCAGGGTGGATCTTGTTCGAATATCATCCTGTATAATGGGGTGACAAAATGGTCGGAAAACCATATGATTACTCCTCTGAAGTTGCATTCAGAAAATAACTTGAAATACGTGTTCACAACAGTCTCCGTGTTATAGGAAAAAATGACCTCCTCATCAACTCAGAGGTGAAAGATAGCATGATTGAAGCAAAGACCATAATTGCAGGCCTTGAATCCACACTAACACTAGCTTTACAATGCTAACCTTCTTTATAAAGCTTGTTACCAAGCATAGAGGAGCGTTAGTCACCTTGCTAACTCAAGTTTTTAGACCAAGGAGAGCGTTAGTGAACCTAAGAGAAGTGCAATGAGTCAAGCCAACGAATATACTCACAAATATCTAGATATTTATCCCTACATTTGCTCAAGAAAAGCAAGGAAACTCCAAAAATAAAGATATTTGGAGAAATTCCAATCTGAGAATGAAGGAAAATGGGAAAAATATTGTAAATAGGGTAGGTTCATGGCTTTTGCCCTAATGAAATCTAGGAGGAGCTTGGCAGCCCTAATTTGATTGCTACATAGGCAATGAGAGGGCCATTGTGAAAGGGGTCAGAGCATTTACAAGGATAGCCCATTAAGCTGTTGTGAACTGTCATATGCTTGAAGAAGTGAGCTGAAAGAGGGAGAGAGAGAGAGGAAGAAGGGGCAAAGGAAGGCTGATATAATGGATGGTTGTAATCACTCTTCCACTATAAATACATAACTGTAATTGTGTTCCCTACTCCATAGTGTTACTAATGTTGTTCATTGATTTGTTCATTCTAATTGTTGTCGAGATGAGTAGTTAAGTTATACACTAATACATGTTTATTGTGCATTCTTACATAAGTTTTCAAGAGGGAAATGCTGTGATTTGTTTTCTTTGTCCTTTGTGCAGGAATTGTCTTGGAGTCAGCCTTGAAGGATTTCTTCTTGCCGCATAGAGATCTCCAAACAAATCTAGAAGGAACTAAAGGTGATCCTCTTTCCATACCTTGTCAATTTATGTTTGATAGATGAACATGTGCATAGCTTGGTAGCTTCTGCAGATAATCTTACAGTCTGTCAAAACTCTTGGGAAGGACTTTGAGGGTAGTTTTCATCTATAGCAGAATTGATGACTCCGCTGGGGACTATACATCTAGTTCCCAGTTTACCCGGACTCCTCTCAGTTCTTCTCTTTCTTCTAAGAGCTTCCTACTTCTTCAAATCCTTTTCTGATCCACCAACTATCTTGTTACATCCTACTAGTTTGCATTCTCCTCAGAAACTGATCCTAAAGGCCCTTTGTTTGAGCTATTTCCCTCACTAACATAGGTTGCCAGGCTAAACAGAGCTTTATAAAGCACTATGCCTGTGTACAGGGAGCGTTAGTGGCCCAACTAACTCTCTATTTACACTGAAATAGAGCGTTAGTCTCCCATTTCCATGATTTCCAGAAGATTCTATGGACCAAAAGGGGGGGGAACTTGTCTCAGGGGCTAAAGTAAGATCTGCAACTATATTATGTTAACAAATTTGGTGTCCTGAAAATTCATTTTTAGGAAAATGTTTTAGTTTTTCTCTCTTAAAATACATTTTTTTGAAAGAAAGACTGATAAATTGTATTCATCCTTCTGTCAAAATAGTTGTAAGCTGCTTCATTTTGGTTTTCAGTAGTTGTTAGGAAATATTTGGAAAAGAATCTTTTGGTTATGCAAGTGTTGAATGGCTTTAGATGCACAGACAAATCCATGAATATGAGAAAAGATGAATATGTAGAATAAGACTTATTTGAATAAGAAATTGAATTTTTTTTTTCAGAGCATTGTTCTGGATGGTTTATTGAGTCGAGAGTCTCACCATATTCATACATCAACTCCCCTACCGAAGAAAAATAATCAAGTACACTAAAATTTACATTAAAATCAATCAGTTACTCTTTTGAGCAAACCAACATTAGCTAGATTAGGACCTTGAGATAAGCATGTGAGTGAACTTCCAAAGGTTGAAAACCAAAACTAGTGTCTTTAACGAGTGAAAAATCCTTCTGCACTCATATTACCAGGACCACTCCACTAACAAAAGAGTGAAATACGAGACAACATCGGACTGTAATTGAAGGTACCTGCCTTCTCTTACAAATCCTTTGGGAATTCTGTATATTGGGTGTCCCTTCGGGATTTCGAAATTGAGTTGGGGACTCGTGTATCCTGCCCACACAGCATGCTATCTATGACTATGTCCCCCCTCATAATGTCTGTGATTTGAGGTAACTCTAGTGGCCAAAACTTCTAGGTACTTACACAAGGTGACTGGGACGGGCTGTCCTGGTACCTAACATGTATGGATCTACTTTGTCTTCAGTTATTGAGAGGGTGCTCGTCTTCATGAGAGTACTTGGCCCCTCAATTTGAGGTTCGGGCGAAGCTCTAAAGTAAACGTAACTGTACATTTGGCCATCCTTCTCTGTTATTCATTGAGATACTAGGTTTCATCTCCAGTGATCAATGCTTATCAGACGAGGTACTTTCCCTCTATTTGCTGATTGATATATTTAGTGTATTTTTTATTTTTAGGTACGTGAGTGTTATCATTTTTGAGACTTTAAAGAATATCACATTAAAATTTATTTGATAAAACTTAATGGTCATCGTGGCTACATCTGGCCCTCGTCGTCACTCCAGATGGTTGTTAGGACTTCCTCCACTCATTATGGAAGATTCATCAAGTTCCACTGACTCATATTCCTCATCTTCGAGGAATCAGTCTCCTAAATCTCACACGAGATCCATGTGGATGACTGACGATTCCAGTTTTTGGAGGATTTCTTCACGGAAGGATTTCTTCCTCACTTTAACACTCCGCCCACAAATCCTTCAGACCCTATCATGGTTCTCGTGGTACCTATACTTCCTTCTTCAGTAGGTGAAACTTTCCCACCTATCTAGTCGACGACTCACGGGTTGTGGAATTTTAGAGACACTGTTGGTCCTCTACGACTTCCCGAGTCGATGGTCATTACAACACCGTTAATGTGGAATACCGCTATCCTGTTTGTCCCAGGTATGACAACTCACACGACACCCTCCATAAGTGGAACCCAGCAGATGTCAGGTTCCACTCCTATGGTGCCACAATGCATACCTTCGACAAGTGCCACATACAGTGCTCCATATAACACTCAATGCGGCACTATGGGCACGGTTCTCGTTTACCAAAAACAACGTCGGCCGCCAATGTACAGTTCCAACCCCCAGATTCAGATATCTGGGGGGGTTCCCAATATGCACATGCCGGTAGGGAATGTCACAGTTCCCCCTCCATTCTCAGGCATGCATGGATAGTCACTTATTGACATGAGTGTTCCCTTTGTTAATCAAAGCCAAATGGTTAGTTCTGTGTCGGTTGGGATCCACAAGGGGTTCCCAACCAATCCATGGGGGCACCCTACTCATAGACTCAAATGAGTCAAGGGGGCACCACTTATACTGGGGGAAATTTCATACCCCAGTATCAAAATCCTCATGGAAATCCACTCTACAACACCATACCGCAAAGCAACTACTGCACCACACAACCCATGTACACTATGGGGAACCAAATGATGGGAGGAGCACAGAGCTCCTCAAGTCATCCATCATCACCATGGTCCGAGTCAGGGGCACCTAACTCTCTGCGTTTTTTGGCAATGTTGGATATTCCCAACTTGTACAAGCTGACAAACGACCCCATCTACCACAACTTACAATGGCCACCGATCCTGCATAAGATACCAACGGACATCCCAAAGTTCGATGGAAAACAAGGGGAGGATCCAGGCACCCATATCACCACCTACCATCTCTAGTGTGTTTCAAACTCTATGGTGGATGATAGTGTCTGATTACGTCTTTTTCCCCACACCCTCACTGGCAACGTAGCGAAATGGTATATTGAGTTACCACGCACGTCAGTAAACAACTTTGACACTTTAGAGATGGAATTCCTAAAGCACTTCCAGTTACCAATCCGCTATGAGATTGGGACAGAGCTCCTCACTTCATTTCGTCAGGATACCACCACCCACATCTTCGATCACATTCATGAATGGAGATGTAGGCGAAGGTTAGTCAAAGCTCCCATCCTAGATTTTCTCTTAACAGACTGGTTCTGTAGGTCCTTACTTCCGCAAATCGCTAGAGATGTCGCTATAGGTGGTGCGGTCACAGAAGACCAATCCATACACCGTGCCCAACACTTAGATTTGATATATTCATAGTCCGACACTCTTTACGACATAATCCCCAATGCTCCTGGTAACCCCAATGCTTCCTCCACTCAGCACCCCGGAGTGCACACTGACGGGATTGTCAGTGCAACCTCTGGGGCCGTTGTAAAACAACTCAGTGGTTCTGTTGCCAAGATGGTAATGGACCCCTCTGCCAATACGACTACTCTTCCTGCCACTGCGATAAACTCTGTGCAGTCTACACAAAATCCTAGTGGTAAGAAAAACAAGAATAAGAAAAAGACCGCTCCTTTTGAAGAGCAGTCACCCAAGCAACCCAACCCAAAACAGAAGGTCGTTGCACCTACTGATGATGAAAAGGATACACCTGCCAGATTTCCTTGCAAAATTTGTGCTGAAGACCACGTAACCTGGCGTTGTCCGCGTCTTCAAGAATGCACAGAGTACCTTTCCAAAATGGATAATGGTAAGACCCTTTTTGTCCTTAGAAATCATTTTCCCACTCAGCAACAACAAAATCTTATTGTAAACCAACAAAAACCCACGCCAGGGGGCAACGATGGTTTGCAACATCCTTCAGCTAGTGAAGGATCTTCTACCATTTTCACATTTGAAATGGTAGAACTTGCCACAAGAGCCAAATCTTATGGAGCTGCTGTCGCTCCTGCAGCAGAAACATCCTCTGGTCAAAACCCATCGCCGCCCACTGATTTGCATATCGCAAGGCTAGTTGAGGACTTTGTAATTTGACCCCCAAAAGGGGCACTTCGACGGACAATGCACAATACATCTACACGTGCTGCCCAACACTAAAACATTGTAGAGGATCTGGCACAAGCGCCGTCGGCTATGTCAGCGCTTGAAGTATTACAAACATGCCCCACCCAGCGGAAAGCTTTGCTTTCGGCTATCGGAGGTATTGACCTTACGGATTCCATGCCTGCTATTTTCGACATGGACAAGTGTAAACCTCCCCATTCCCACCAGCTTGCATTTTAGGTGCATATCACTTCGAAAGGTAAAGGTATACACAAAACTGTCATCGACGAAGGTGCTTCAAACTACATCATGTCGGCTTCATGTTGGCTCGCCCAGGGTTCCTAAACCCCATCCTCGTCGTCGAACTCCCTTAAAGCTCTTGATGACCACAACTTTATCCCAAAAGGATACCTAGCCATTTTTTCCATCACTTTGGCTGGGAAAAGAGTAATAGTGAACGTAGAAGTTGTGGACAAGAAACTCGACTATAATCTGTTGCTAGGTTGCAGTTGGACATATGCCATGATGGTCGTCATATCTACTATTTTTCGCATCATCCAATTTCCATTGGATGGAAAGATTATTACAGTAAATCAATTGTCTTTTTGCACCCCTGATTATTCATCATTACCAAGTGGCTCCGTACCCCTAGTAGGAGGTGGAACTGACAGTTACATCAGTTTAGGTACCGGTCTACTGAAGGCTTCTTCCCTCATGGGTTGTTTCCCTCTTCAGCCATCAAAGGTTTCACAGATGGTAAATATGATTTCATCTATTCCTCATGAACAGACTGATCCATGGATCCTACCGGCTCCTTCAGACATTGACACATACAGAGAACAAATGCCGTTGTCACCAGCTGAATTGGCCTGCGAAGCCATTCAAATTGCATCCAAATCTCTGGTCACTTTGGTTTTGGCCAATGGTACCACTGCCCCTCCCATAACCGCTCCTTCTTTCGATCCACTCAATCAAGTCCTACCTAAGGACGAAGCTATTAGAGAGATCACGAGTTTAGAAGAGCGACCTTGGGAGGACTCACACCATCATGTTTCGATATCTGATTTGGACATGATGCCTCTTCAAATCCTGTCACCTAATGCACATGAAATCGTTTCCTCACCATATACAACTATCCAACCTTTGGAATCGGAAGGAAACAGGGGCAATATTTCACAACAATTGCTCCCCGATATTTCTGTCATGACAGGCATCGTGGAAAACATACATAGTGGAGCCAATCACAATCCTAAGGAAATTGTGAGCTTCACCTACCTGTTTAGGGACTTCTGTGATGTTTTTCCTTGGTCTTATGAGGAAATGCATGGCATAGACCCTTCTAATGTCAAGCATGAGATCGAGAAAGATCGAGCGTTCTTTTTATGGTATTTTTCTTGCTCGTTAATCTAAAAACCTCGAGTCTCCTTCATTGGGCTCATTGACCTACTACAATGAAGATAATAGAGCACTTTTAGGGATATTTTATTTCTCTTTAAAAAAATATAAACATCTCCGAGTTTTCATCGTTAGGCTCGTTAAATCTTTGTGATGATGGTTAGAGCACTTTTTGGGATATTTTATTGCTCTTTAAAAAATATAAACATCCCCGAGTTTTCATCGTTGCGCTCGTTAAAATTGTATAATGATAGTTAGAGCACCTTTTAGGGATATTGTATTTTTCTCTTTAAAAAATATAAACATCCCTGACTTTTCAACGTTGCGCTCGTTAAATCTATGCAACGATAGATAGAGCACTTTTGGAGATATTTTATTTCTCTTTAAAAAATATAAACATCTCTGAGTTTTTGGTCGCGGGGCTCGTTAAACATAGACCACGATCATTAGAGCAATTTTTGGGATATTTTATTACTCTTTAAAAAATATAAACATCCCCGAGTTTTCATCATTGCACCCGTTAAATCTATGTAACGATAGATAGAGCACTTTTTGAGATATTTTATTGCTCTTTAAAAAATATAAACATCTCTGGGTTTTCATCGTTGCGCTCGTTAAATCTATACGACGATGGTCAAAGCACTTTTTGTAATATTTTATTGCTCTTTAAAATGTATAAACATCTCTGATTTTTCATTGTTACACTCATTAAATACATGCAATGATGCTCTGAGCAACTCTTTTATGATCCTTTTCCAGCTCATAAACTGAAAAAGACCAAAGGAGCATTCTTTTTAGGTCCTTTTTTCTCGCTCTTTAAACTCAAAAAATCCCGAGCTATGTCTTCCTGCTCATTAAACTTGCTAAAGATGACCCGAGCATTCTTTTAGGTACTATTCTCGCTCGTTAAACTGAAAAACCCCAAGTTTTTGTTACTGGGCTCATTAAAGATTCACGACAAAACACGAGTTTAGCCCATCGCCTCGTACTTATAACAAAATGAGTTCGACATCTATTGAAAAAATGTTTCTCTTTATCCGTGTTCAATAGATTAAAATACGGAAAAGTAACTAATCCAGGTATACTATTAACCTTTTGTCGCACCCAGTTAACAACTATGACAAAGGGACCACCATGGAGTCTCTCTTTATGATCTTTTCAGACTCTTTAATATGAAAAGACCATTGAGTTGTCTAGTCTGGACTCTTTAAATTACATAGACGAGATATAGAGTCGTTCTTTTTACGATATTTTTCAGATTCTTAAAACATGAAAAAATCAATGAGTTTGCCTGTTTGGACTCATTAAACTAATCAGATAGGGCAAAGAGTCGTTCTTTTTGTGATCCCTTTCAGACTCTTTAAACATGAAAATATCGATGAGTTTACTCGTCTGCACTCATTAAATTAATCAGAGGGGGGAAGTGGACAATACAACTATATTTCGTATTTGAAAGTGTCGTTTGACAACAATCATTCCCTTGAACATGGCACTCCCTCAGATAAACCTTCATTTTGATGGCCTCTCAATATGAACCCTACCAACCTATGAGTTTTAGCCTACATACCCTGATGTAATTGCATCTTTGTATCCTAACACTTTGTAGTGTTCATGAGTCTAGTGCTTTCTAGTTAAAACCATTGTCGTTCCTTCTATTGTTCAAGGGTCCCCATTTGTTTCCTCTATCAATTGATCATACATATCCTTTCATCATGCCCTCTGTTGTTTAGACCCAAATGCTCAAACGATTCCTCAAAAAATAAAATCATTCTTATTCGGTTTCATGTCGACTGATGTAGGACACGTCATTGTCTACCTTTCGACAGGTTTCTTCCTATCAACTTCAACACTCTATCTAGGAAGATAACCCAAAAACACATTCAGTGCCTTGGTACTTGCAGACATTAGTGGTAAGTTACCTTGTGTTTGATCACGGGTTTTCATTATTGGCTCTTGGTTAAGCGATTCTACGAGTTTTCGACGACAAAGAAATCTTTGACACTCACTAGTTTTCACTGTGCATCTTGGAGACCATCACCATTATTGGTGGCCTTCCTTGCATCTGTTAACGGTCTCCATTATTGACTAGTAATCGGATGATTTCGTGCATGTTCAACATCAACACATCTTATCACATGTACCGATCTATGTTTTTCGGTGAAGCGGAAATCAAGACCTTGGGTAGAGGCTTGCATCATTCAGCCTTGCTTCCTCTCCCAAGCTGTGTATATTGTTCTTTGGAGATAGCTATTTCAGGATGATCTATTATGACACTGGATCCGCTCTGTGCTTATCGGTGGCCAGCATTGTTATATCTAAGAAGAGAAATTTACTCTAACGTAGCTGCTGAGCATGGGAATGCCCGACTCAAGACATGATTTTAGCAGTTTATATATATGTATGTGTTGTATCAGGTTTTCCTTGCTGCCCGAAACTTCTCTCTCTCTACAAAAATTTTTGACAGAAAATTGTAGTTTTTTCTAAAGTATTTAGGCCATCATCTCTGCCTCTGATCTCATACTTTAGGGGGCATCTGTTATAGGACAACATGACCTCCTCATCAACTCAGAGATGAAAGAGAACATGACTAAAGGAAAGACCATAATTGCAGGCCTTGAATCCACACTAATGTTGGCTTTACACTACTAACCTGCTTTATAAAGCTTGTTACCAAGCATAGAGGAGCATTAGTCACCCTGCTAACTCAAGTTGTTAGACCAGGGGGAGCATTAGTGAACCTAAGAGAAGTTAAATGAGTCAAGCCAATGAATCTACTCACAAATATCTAGATATTTATCCCTACATTTGCTCAAGAAAAGCAAGGAAACTCCAAAAATCAAAATATTTGGAGAAATTCCAATCTGAGAATGAAGGCAAATGGGAAAAATCTTGTAAACAGGGCAGGTTCATGGCTTTTTCCCTAATGAACTCTAGGAGGATCTTGGCAGCCCTAATTCGATTGCTACATAAGAAATGAGAGGGCCATTGTGAAAGGGGTCAGAGCATTTGGAAGGATAGCCCATTAAGCTGTTGTGAACTGTCATATACTTGAAGAAGTGAGCTAAAAGAGGGAGAGAGAGAGAGAGGAAGAAGGGGCAAAGGAAGGATGATACAATGGATGGTTGTAATCACTCTTCCACTATAAATATAGAACTGCAGTTGTGTTCCCTACTCCATAGTGTCGGTAATGTTGTTCATTGATTTGTTCATTCTCATGCTTGTTGAGATGAGTAGTTAAGTTATACACTAATATATGTTTATTGTGCATTCTTACATTAGTTTTTAGGAGCATATGCTATGATTGGTTTGCTTTGTCCTATGTGCAGGAATTGTCTTGGAGCCGGCCTTGAAGGAGTTCTTCTTGCGACATTGAGATCTCCAAACAAATCTAGAAGGAACTAAAGGTGATCCTCTTTCCATACCTTGTTAATTTATGTTTGATAGATGAACATGTGCATAACTTGGTAGCTTATGAAGATAATCTTACAGCCTGTCAAAGGTCCCAGGAAGGACTTTGAGGGTAGTTTTCATCCTACATACACCATGCATTTTACCCCATAGCACTCCGCAAGTGACCATGCCCACTCCAAGCTCGGGAACTCATGTCAGGCAGAGACTACATCTAGGATGTAGGCAAACATATAAATATATGCATGCATACCCTCGGGTGATTGTCGAGAATTTGTGACTTGTTCCTTCAACTGATGAGCCAGTATGCCAGACCAGTTACATGGCCTTCCTTCTCTAGCCAGTTTGTCTAATGTGATCACCCAAATCTAAGGAAAGGTTTTAGTGTTCGCTTGGCCACTTACTCAACATGCGAATATGACCAAATGTTGGCACGCCTTCCTCAATAGCTTCGTCTAGTATATCTGGTTGGGTATCATCCTGAAATGAGTTGGCTCCTTTACCCGCTCCTTCAGAATGTCTCTAGAGTTACCTTTGCTACTGGGCAAGCTGAATGGAGGACTCATGATAGTCACGGGCTCTGACATGTCATACATATCATCATAATCTCATGCCCAGAAGTTTGCAAAATTCATCCCACTGACACTTCTCAAGGTCATTGTCTCAGGATCAGTGTGAGAGATGATCCAGTGAATCATGTCCACGCATGGGAACGCAGGGTATCTACATGCAATTTGTTACAAAACGGCCTTGTGAATGTTCACATACACTTGATGGTCTTCGAGGTCTTCCCCAAAAGTTCCTACAAATGCTTCATTAAGCTATTTCCACTTCCGTTTGATGTCCTTGTCTAGATACAACTTCGTATCTTCATAGATCAGCGGACTATAGGACGCATGCTCAACTGCTGCTCCAACTGCAACTCCACCAGTGCCCTATGATCTTGTTCTCTTGGAAGAAATTGAGATAGAAGAACACTTGAAAGATATGGAAACAAGCAGAATGCATGGCAAGAAATATGTCAATGGAAACAAAGAAAATATGGGGAAGGACACAACACATTCCTAGGAAATAGATGAGCAAGATTGTGCAAAAGTTACTAGGAGGCTGGGTGACTGGCTGCAAAAAAGACACAAAAGGCAGTCTGGGTTGTCTAGGAGGCATGAATGGTTACTGGATCTACGAAATGTGCAATCTAGTCAGGTAGCTGTCTTCTGGGATTGTGCAATGCAAGAGTGCTTGCAATGTAAGACTCCTCCAATGCATGAGCAATGGGATTGTGCAATTCCACTGGAGGAAGTGTGATCTACGAGTGAGATGGATCTTCAATGCATACAATTGAGTGATGAGGAGCCTTGGGTGATTGAACAGTTTCGAGATCGGAAGTGAGACTAATCCCAAGAGAGCGAGGGCCTAACATAACCATCAACTCGGGCTGAAGTGCCTCGACAGTCTCAGGTGTTTCAACTTCATCATCAGATAGATCATCATAAACAGGTGGCTTCAAAAGATCAACTGTGATTGAGTCATGATCATGATAAAAAATGGAATTAAATTAATCACGACTGCCATGATCAGAAAGATCAATGAATTCTTCAACATCCTCATGATCAGATAAATCACAGGGAGAGGTAGATGAAAAGCGAACAAAATCACCCTTTCTATCTCTAGAAAAGACAGATGAAGGATCAAGTGGATCTTCAATGAGTAAATTATAAATTCCATTATTGAATCATGGACCAACATCCTGTGAATCCTTCGAATGATTAACAATAGGTGCATCCGTGAATGAAGGCACACATGCCTAGATGGTAGGTTCACCAAAGAGGTTAGGAAAGAACAGAGGGGGCTTGGATGGAAGGGAGTCATCCTTCACCGATTGTTGATGTTCAAGCTCTGACTCATACTCTTCATGAAGGACAGTGCATGTTGGTTGTGCAACAACAACTCCATCAATGGGTTGTTCCTCGTTCACAACAAGTGAAGAGTCCGGAGTGGATGAACAAAAGACAACATCATTTAGAGGAAAACCCGATTGTGGAGATGGAGGTTGCAGACAAGCATGCATATGAGAACTCAAAGGAATCACAACCAAATCTACGCGAAAATTGGGTGAAGTGATGTTGGGAGAGTGTCAAAGATGAACAAGTGTGTGAGCATGATCTTCAGCATCACTTGGTAGTGGTGGAGCTGTTGAATGAGGGGAAGGTGGATACTCAGTTAAGATGGTGTCCGCATCCACATGAGACCGTGAAGCTTCATCAATGATGAATGTTGAGCGAGGCTTGATTTCAAGCTTTCTCTTGGGATAGGTAGATTTATTAAGGCAATACTCGAACTAGTCCCAAAGATAAAAAAACTTCATCTGGCTCCTTGGAGCTTGAAACTGCAAGTCACAGAAGCACAACCAAAAATCAATAACTAATTCATGTGGAGCCCTCCATTGCTGTAACAATTTCTATTCAAGATGGCCTGGATCAAAATGATAGAATGTGTCTTCAATAAGATAACATAAGTGCTCAAATGAGTTCATGGTGTTAGGTGGTAGGTTGAGCACCCAAAGAAATTGAGATTCACGAAGTGTGTATGCAAGCAGCAAACCGGCATGTTCATCAGAAAACTCATTTTCCTCATGAATCATGGAAAGCAATTTATGTAAGTGCTCAGGCCAGGCCACTTTTCCTTCACCATCATACGTGAAGGTGGACAAGAGATTGAAAAGCTTCACCAAGATGGAGACATCTTCATGATTCAAAAAATACCGCGAGGGAAGAAGAGTGCAAGACTCCATGAAAGATGTGCAAAGGTTCAAAACTGGAATAGAGGACATATCTTGTCATCATGCCCTCCTTCTAGTGCCAAAAATGTTGACAGTGCTAGACCCGAAAACATGTCAAGGGGATCTCCTCGATAAGAAGTCCCGATTAGACCTTAGAGAGTTTGGTGTAGGAGTCCCAACAGTGGATTGTAAGGTAATGCCTTGACCGCGATGTCCCACAGAGGCAAGTAAGATAACTCTATCAGTAGCAAGGGTGTGATTGTTGCAATGAGTCAGGGAAGATGCATGAAAGGTTCTAACACAAAGGGGATGAGATGACTGCGCCCCTTGACAACCTTTATCAGTACTCAGTTGTGAAGGGAACACATAAGCAAAGATGCATCACAAGCTAGAAAGCAGATAAATCAAAAATCCAAAGTTAAACCAATGACACATTTGCAACAAGATACTTATAATTGCATACAAATTAGTTCATACACAAATATGTAAGTTAAACAACATATATCATTAAGGCAACCAGAACTGTCCAACTACAATAACAACATATGAGTGAAAATGTGTTGGCTCTTATGATATAAATAAGTGTAAGTTCCAATCATATAGTACATCCATGTAAACCTCCTAGCCCCATCAGTGAAATGTTACAGTCACATCCACCTGCTCCTCCGAAGAGATGAACTAGCTCCATGCAATGGAGAAGCCAAGGCACGTTAGAATATTGTCCAAGCTTTCTTCAAGATAGTCTTAATAGAAGCTTGGTTGACCAAAAGCCTATACAATGAGTTATGAGGGACTATTTATAGAAAAGGGTGGGGTGACCCTTGACATTCCCCTTTGTGACCATTCAACTACCCTCATGACTCTTCACCTACTCTACGACTATTACATCCACTATTGAGATTTGACTTACACTTGACATGACTCAACATTACAATGAACATGTACCCATGTGAACAATGGCTTGAACAAGCCAAACTAGACATCATTCTCACTTAGACCACTATAGAAGTCCAACTGCTTGACATCCTCATTCTAATCAACAGTAACAGATTGATGCCAAGATTGGTAGTCCTTGATAGTGTCCGTGTTTTGTTCTATGACATCTGTCTAGAACCTGAACCTTGCCTCCATAGCATCCAGGTACACTGCTCGGGCTCCTCTGTCAAACTCATTTGCTAGCATGCACATCATTGTATTCAATGTGGCCAGACCGGAAACATACTTGCACATGATTTCTGCACTAATAGGAAAGTCTAGGCTAGTGGCGTTGTGCATCAACTCGTCGAAGTACGAGTCAAGCTCCTATCGGACCTGCTTCTTTTTCTTTTCCTAGGTGAGAGTCCCAAGTGATGGGATCACATGAGTGTGAACTATAACATCCATGTTCTTGAATACTCGTGCATGGGAAGCCTATATGGTAGTGATGAGCTGCAGTAGGTCTTCATAGTTCCAGATCTGACTCCGAATACATTCTTGTAGCTCAACCGCATTGGCCCTCATCATCTTTAGCAAGTGAAGTAGAGCTCCCATGTACTTCATCATCAATGCTTGCATGTTATCAATAGAAGCATGTATGTTCCTCAAAACGTGTGCTCTTCTGACACATCGCTACTGCCATCTGTGGAGATGAATGAATGCTTGGTGCACTATACAAAAATTGGAGTACAATGCTCACATAACCTTGTCAAGGGACAATACTTCATCTAGTATTGCCTTCTTTAGTTCAGCTCGGGCGAACATTGTCACCAAGTCTCCTCCTTGCTTGGCCACCTGTAGTTCCTTCGCCATTCACTCATTCTCAGCTATGAGGAAATGAACACTTGAGCTAGTGGCTTTGGCATACACTCTAGTTGCATCAGCCAAAGCAGTTGGATGCTTGTGCACATTAGTCACGATCACTTGTTCTTCAACTTGCGCAGGAGATGTTTGGTCCTATAGAGTCAGTACTATGTGAGACTGCACAACTTTGTGATGAAATTCATCAAAGGAGATGTTGTGCACCTTTGCTTTCGGCTGACCACCAAGGATCTTAGTGCCTCCTTGGTAATTTGAGACTTGCTCATCATCTAGATGCATTGAAGTGGGTGAGTCGACCTCTTTGTGGTGAGGCATGAGGTAAGTGTCCTGTTTCAACTCCTACTGCTCCATGTCTGCATCCAGCTCTTCAAGTGCCTCTTCTATCTCATGAGAAAAGTATTTCCCTTGTGATGGTTCACCCTGTTCGCCTGATCTCAATTTTTCAGGTGAATCAACTACTTTTACGAGTGTTGCTTCCTCTGTCTACACATGATGTGCCCCTTACTGTATCTATTGCTATTGTGCTTCTTTCTCCTGTTGCCATAGCTCTTATTCTTTCTAGAGTTTGTCCCTTAGCTCATGCAACTCCTTTTCTGCTTCTTCCATTCTCTTCTTATCCCTCTACCTTCGCGCAATGTGCTTGTCGCACTGCTACCTCTTCGCCTGAATAGCCATGCTGCCTGCTCTACAAGTGGATATGCTCGAATCTTGCAGCTTTGTTCCTCCTCCATGAGGTGGACAATCTTCCTCTTCCCTTTGTCGCACATAGGTATGCTTGGCTCTACTACCTCTATTGTTGCTGCTACTGCTACTATTATTGGTGTTCTCCATGATGTTGCTTCATGTTGCTTTCCTAACCACTCTATAGCAAAGTCGACCTGTTCATTGGGTCTAGAGGAATCGTAGCAATACCTCCATGAGTCTTCCTCGGCCCAATGAAATGCCCCATGGATCCAGTTGAACCGAACTCTCTTGCAGTGATCCTTCACAATGCAATGTGGGTCATACGGGTTGAAGCTTCGGAGGTCAAATGGGTACTTCTTCATATGTTTTACTTCGACATCTGCTTGCCTTAATGGAAGAGTGGGCCAAGATGCCTTCTTCTTCCACTGCAGCCTAGTTGTCAATCTTGTTGAGATGTGATACGATACTTCCTGCATGAAGAGTATGTCCAAGGCAAACTTTGGCAGAAAATGTGGAGGCTTCTCCACATTGAACATTCAGATGAATGTGTCAGACGGTGAAGCATACCAATCTGCAATTCCTAACAACACCTCCATTACTTCCTTCAACATGCAAGGTGGATCCTATTCTAATATCATCTTGTATACTAGGGTGGAAAAATAGTCGGACAGTCATATGATTACTCCTCTCAAGTTGCATTCAGAAAACAACTTGATATACATGTTCAAAATAGTCTTCGCAGGTGACCATGCCCACTCCAAGCCCGAGAACTCATGTCGGGCACAGAGTCCATCTTAGTATGTAGGCAGACATATAAATCCCTGCATGCATACCCTCGGGTGATTGTCAAGCCTTTGTGACTTGTTCCTTCAGCTGATGAGCCAGTATGTCGGACCAGATGCATGGGCTTCCTTCTCTATGTAGTTGGTCCAATGCGATCACCCAACTCTGAGGAAATATTTTAGTGTTCACTTGGCCACTCAGTCGACATGAAAATATGACCAAGTATTGGTACACCTTCCTTAATATCTTTGTCTTGTAGTTATGGTTGGGTGTCATCCTGAAACGAGATGGCTCATTTACCCACTCCTTCAGAATGTCGCTGGAGTTACCTTTGCTATTGGGCAATCTAAATAGAGGACTCATGACATTCACAGGCTCTGACATCTAATACATCTCATCATAATATCGTGCCCAGAAGGTTGCAATATTTTTCCCACTAACACTTCTCAAGGTCATCGTCTTGGGATCAGTGTGAGAGACGATCTAGTGAATCAAGTACGTGCATGGGAACGAGGGGTATCTATTGATCCAGATCTTTGGGGGAGGCCCCCAAGATCTGAATAATTGCAATGCTAGAACAAAAATGAGAAAACACGCAGTAAATAAAACCACAAAGAAACGTTTTATTAAAACCGATAATAACTATAAAGGCTACATTATGGTGGATAATCTCCTTATAGTCTTATAGTCTTTCTTAGTTGTAATACCACAAGTCAATTCCATGGGTGAATGAATACCATGGGTGGATGTCACAATACCACCATCAATTCCATGGGTGAATGAATACCATGGGTGGATGTCACAATACCATAGGCAAATATCATGGGTGAAGGAATACCATGGGTGGATGTCACTTACAATACCATGGGTAAACTCCATGGGTGGGTGAATACCATGAGTTGATACCATTTTCTATTCAGATCATTCCTCCCTCCTTAAGAAGCAATGGTCCCCATTGCATGAAGTTCCCTCTTGTGAAGTATTTGTTGAATATGAAGAGCCACTGAAGAGAATGGTTTTATGTGGTTAATCCATAACCATGATGAACGAATATCCGAGGATAGAGATACCCTATAATGCTTCTGACCAACTGTGATAATGACAGTGTGCGGCCTAGCAAGTAGACTTTAATGAAGTGTGGGTTTTTGGATGACCAATAACCATGATGAATGAAGATCCGAGGATAGAGATACCTTGTAATGCTTGTGACCAACTGTGATACTGACAGTGTGTGGCCTAGCAAATGGACTTTGATGAAGTGTGGGTTTGTGGATGACCCATAACCATGAAAAACGAAGATCTGAGGATAGCGATGCCCTGTAATGTTTGTGACCAATTGTGATGCTAACAGTGTGCGGCCTAGCAAATGGACTTCGATGACAAGAATTTTGTGCAGTTGACCCATAACAATGATGTTGGTTGATGATGAAGTAGTAGGTGCCTACATAACCTGGGGTGGGAGGGCACGTCTCCAAAAAACCCAAGCTAAATGCTGCTATGTTGAAACTTATGAATGTGAAACAGGTGCCTACTAAAGCAGGGTGAGAGGGCACATATCCAAAAGGAACCCGGTCCGAATGTTGCTCCAGAATTAAAATGGACATAACTCAGTTAGGGTTTTGGATGGTTAGGGTTTTGGATGTTTAGGGTTTTCCATGGTATGAGAGTGGTCTGCTGTTTCTTTGTTTTTCTTTGCATGTCCCAAACGAGGTCGGGATATAAGGAGTTAGGGCTTGAACCGATCTAACCTTTGCAAGACCAGCCTTGCAAATCCCAATGGCCTCCCATGGCGGATGAAAAGAAATACAAGGGGGCAGGGGGTCCTATCAGAATCTTGCTCGAAGAGGCCCTCGAGTGACAAAGGAATGCAATGATTGACAACTTTGCTCAGATCCTTCAGCGGCTACCCAAGGGCGACACATCTACTTCCAGCAACTACTACGGAAGCACCACACCCTTTAAGGTATAATTTAACTTTGACATTCCTATATTTGAGGGTCAGATAGATGCAGACGTTGTAGATAAATGGTTGAATCTTCTAGAATGGTATTTTTTTGTTCATGATTTTTCCGGCGGGGAAAATATTACTTTCGCTCTTCTCAAAGCCGCCCCCCACGTTAAGGACTAGTGGGAAACCTACTGCGAGCAGAAGGATGAAAGTATGGCCTCAGGTTTTTCAGCTGCACCCACTTGGAATAAATTTTGGAATGCCATCAAGGAGCAGTACTACCCTATCAAAAGATATGAGGATAAATACATAAAGTGGACCATGCTGCAGCAGGGAATGGACCAAGACGTGCCGAAGTTTACCAATATTTTTGATACCCTTTGCACAAAGTTGGGTATCAAGGACTCTGAGCTAAATTTGGTACTCAAATACCATGGCTGCCTACACAGGTACATCCAGGATGAGATGGAGCTCCTAGACATTTCCTCACTCGGCACGGCATACCAATACGCTGTCAAGATCGAGTAGAATTTTAAATAGAAGAAGTGATACTTTGGATCAACAAATCCGAAGCAAGGGAAAGGTGCCCCCAAACCGCTGAACAAAGGACAAAGCCAAGGCGGGGTGGCCCAGGACAACCTGCCAAAGCCGAAAGCAAAGAACAACACCGCAAAGCCCAAGAAGGACACGGGAAAGTGGTGGCAGTTTCATAAGAGCTCCACTCACAACACAAGTGAGTTTCAGGCCAAGCAGTCACTAGTGGCCGAGCTCAAGTCTTCAAAATCAGATGCATGTTTAGACTCTAATTCAAAACCCGATAAGGGGAATGACAAAGGGAAGTAGATTATCGATGCAGAGCCCAACGCCACCGTTGCCACCACGAAGATCCAGAAGGAGGAATCTGAAGATCCAGAGGATGAGGAGCGCCTCTTCCACTCCCAGATGTGGGTAAATGACTCCCCACTACAGTTCATTGTTGACAGCGGGAGCCAAAAGAACCTCATTTCGATAGAGGTCGTGAAGAGGCCGGGCTTACTGACCACAACACATCCACAACCGTATATCGTCAGGTGGCTTCACCATGGATGGGATCTTCGTGTGAGCCAACAGTCTCGCCTTCCATACAACATCAAGCCCTTCACGAATGACATATTGTGTGATGTTGCTCCCCTTGATGTTTGTGATTTATTATTAGGCCAACCATACTTGTGGAAGTGACATGTTGTATATGAGTCAAGGCCTCGTGCTGTTATTGTTACTTTTGGAAATAATTTGTACATGATACTGGAGGTAGCACCACCTACCACCATCTCTTTGGTTACTGCAAAAAAATGTAGTAAGCTCATTTCCAAAATCAAGAAATGTGTTTTCCTGATGATACACCCTCAAGGAAAGAAGAATATGATGGCAATGACCTCCAAACAAGGCCCCTTAGCATGACAACTACAGATGGACAAGGTCGTGGAGGAGTACTAGGACATCTTCACCTCCCCTACAGGGTTTCCTCTGCACTGTCAGGTCAAACAATGAATCGATCTGACCCGAGGTGCACCGTTGCTCAATGGACCAATATATTGGTGCTCTATTCTAGAGAACGATGAAATCAAGAGGTAGATTCATGAGCTGCTGCAGAAAGGTCACATCTGACCGAGTTCATTTCCTTGTGGGAGCCTGATTGTGTTGGTAGAGAAGAAGGATGGGACTTAGAGACTTTGTATTAACTATCAGGTGTTGAACAAGATCACTGTGTGAAATAGGTACCCGATCCCACAAATTTGTGACCTTGTGGACCAATTGAAGGGGGGAAAATATTTCAACAAGGTCAATTTGAAGTCAGGTTATCATAAGTTACCAATCGAACCCTCTGATGCATGGAAGACTTCCTTCAAATCCAAGGTGGGCCTTTTCGAATGGTTGGTTATGCCTTTCGAGTTGACGAATGCTCCTGCAACCTTCATGAGGCTAATGGATGACATCTTGCAGCCATTCACCAACTCATTTGTAGTGGTATACTTGGATGACATCCTGATCTTGGGAAGCACACTACAGTCCGGTTTGATGGGTATTTCGGGGTCAAGAAAATGGTGGGAGTACTACAAAAGTATTTCTATTGGTCGAATCTTCGACAAGATGTCGGGAAATACATCAGATCCTGCACTACTTGCACAATTAACCGACCATCAAGAAGCAAGGCCTCTATACTCAGCTGCCTACCCCTAGTCAACTTTGGGAATCCATATCCATGGATTACATGTCAGGCCTTCCTTCTACTAAGCATGGAAATGAATGTGTTTTTGTGGTTGTCGACAGGTTCTCAAAGATGGCCATTATGGCGGCCTACAAGAAGAATATCACAGTAGAAGCCACTACTAAACTCTTCTTTGAACGAGTGTGGGTACACTTTGGGATCTCACAGTCTATCATCTCAGATTGGGATAGGAGGTTCCTCAGTACATTTTGGCCCAGTCTCTGGTCGATGCTGGACACCAAACTCACTAAGTCCACAGCCTTCCATCCCCAAACTGATGGCCAGAGAGAGGTTTTCAACAGGATGATCGAACACATTTTGTGCATGTAAAACTCAAAGCATCCACGTACATGGGATGACTACCTTCCCTATGTTTAGCACAGCTATAACTGGGCTCTCCATACCTCGACTAGCCACAACCCTTTTAAGGTGGGCTTGGGATTCTAGCCATTATGTCCCATTCATGTGGCCATGCCATTTGCAACTACTCAGGCAGATTTGTCTCATGTCCAGTCTGAAATAGATAAGGCAAACAACTTCATTGAGCACATCCAACATATCAGCTAGCAGGTCCACATCATTCCGGAGAAATCAAATGCCAAGTACAAGTAGTGACATGATCAACATCGGGTGCCACACAAGTTTCAGGTGGGCGACAAAGTCTGGTTGAATTTGCAAAAGGAATGCCTTATCGGAGCCTATCAGAAACTTAGACCACTTCGATATTGTTCTTAGACCATTACCAAGGCTGTGGGAGTCAATGCATTTGAGCTTAGAATTCCCCCATTCCTTGGTCTGCACCAAATGTTCAATGTGGACCGCCTTCGGCCATACTTTCCACCATTACTAGACACATCTAACATTGTAGAACAACTCACACCAATAGAGTTAAATATAGATTGCGTGGAACAAGCTACAACTGATCAAATCATGGAAGCACAGATCAAGCACACTCACCAACAGAAGATCCAACTGTATCAAGTTGTCAAAGCAAGCCAACTCCTTCACCAGGGTAATTGGATCACCAGAGACCAAGTTCAGTAGAATTTTCCTCATCTCATGGAGGAATCCAACGCAATGGGGACCATTGCTTCCAAAGGGGGGGGGAATGATCTAGGTGGATATTGGTGGCCACCCACCAATTCCACTTGGACCCCCACCATTGTTTCTTTTAGTTTTTTAGTTTCCTTATTTGCAGCACAATTTACTATTTTTTGTAGTTTTTCGAGTTTAGAACTTTCAGAGCCGATTTGAGGCCCTAGGTGATGTTTTTTGGGAAACCTAGGAGCATGGGTCCAGGGATCAATATTGCTCATCCCAAAGTTGTATTCCTCAGATAGATCTTTCTAACGAGGTATTGTGCGCATCAAACGGAGATCATATGCTAAAGTTACGACCTCAGGAAGTTTATGTACCAATTTACCCAAAATGGGGCCCATAGTTTGGTGATTAATCTCCTAGGGTTATGGTTTTCGATGTTTAGGGTAAAAGGATATTATCCACCACAATGTAGCCTTGTTACTTATAGTCTTTTTCAGTTACAATACCACGAGTCAATTCCATGGGTGAATGAATACCATGGGTGGATGTCACAATACCATAGGCAAATACCATGGGTGAGTGAATACTATGGGTGGATGTCACTTACAATACCATGGGTAAATTCCATGGGTGGATGAATACCATGGGTTGATGTGATTTTCTATTCGGATCATCTACATGCAATCAGGTACAAGTCAGACTTGTGAATGTTCACGTACACCTGATGGTCTTCGAGGTCTTCCCCAAAAGTGCCCGTGAATGCTTCATTAACCTCTTGCCACTTCTGCTTGATGTCCTTGTTTAGATACAAATTCATATCTTCATAGGTCGAAGAACTAGAGGACACCTGCTCAACTGTTGCTCTAAATGAAACTCCATTAGTGTCTTGTCACCTTGTTCTCTTGGAAGCCATTGAGACATATGAGCACCTGAAAGATCTGGAAACAAGTAGCATGCATGGTAAGAAATATGTCAGTGGAAACAAAGTAAATCCTAGGAAGCACACAACACATACTTGGGAAACTAATGAGCAAGATTGTGCAAATTTTACTAGGAGGGTGGGTGACTGGTTGCTAGAACTGCACAAAGGGCAGTCTGGGCTATTTGGGAAGTATAACTAGTTGTTGGATCTGTAAAATGTGTAATCCAGTCAGGCAGTTGGCTGCTGGGATTGCATAATGCGCAATTCTAGCTAGGAAGGACTACTGGCCCAGGGACAGATTTGCACAAATTCTTGGGCCAAGCAGGCACTGTACTCGAGAAATGCACAAAACAGTCTCGAAGTCCAGTGTTGTGCAGGAATGTGCATTTCTAGAGAGGAAGGTGAGCCTTCCTTCCCCAAATTGCACAATGCATCCTTGTTGAAGGCAGAGCCCGACCCAAGGATGGCCTAACTCGCTGACGGGAAGCTGAAAGTAAATAAGACAATGAATGCATGATGACACTAAGTGATAGCAGAAGTGATTGACAGTGTATGCAAAACATGAATGAAAGATTCAGAAAACAGATCAACATGCATGTGGGTGAGGCAATTCGCCGGTTGGGCGAATGTCCGTGCAAAACAGTTTCATTCATGCGACATAAATGAGATAGCAATGAAAACTGAAACAAAGCTAGGCCAAGCTAGTACACATGTAAACGATAGCAAGCATTCAATGAAATCAAGCAAACAACACTCACACAACGGAATACACAAAAAGAAACAGAAATGTTGGAAAAGAAAAGTTGAGGCCACTTACCCATGAATAGTTGAGTCAGATGTGTTGAAGAGTCCTAGATGTGTTGTGGGATGTCAGAGCTCCAAAATCGATGTGAATGAATCAGCTCTAATGCATCAAATAAATAATTTTGGTCTCATGACGCGCATGCCACAAATCTAGGAAAAAGCGACACTTGGAGGGAAACCTCTAAAACAAATTTGCATGTAACCCCGATTGCTAAATATAGCTCCCTGAATCATGGGATTCCTTTTGCATGTTGTCTCTTGCTATTCCGGGAAGAGCAAGTCATGCATCCATGCAAGTGAAGTTTCCTCGGTCCTGGGTGGAACTGGTCAATAGGACTATTCATGCACGTAGTTACTCAGCTGCTTGGAAAAAATTCACATTCCTGGCTGTGAGTTGGGCTGACTGCCCAGGAAGATTGCACAATTTTTGGGCAGAGCAGATGACTACTACCCAAATTTGTGCAAATCCTGGGCTGAGCAGCCCTGCTAGGGAAATTTGTGCAAATCCTGCTGGGAGTGTTAGCTAGTAGGATTGTGCAATCCTAGAGCCCAACACGCTGCCAGAGAGGATTGTGGAATTCCTGGAAGGAAGGATGGCTACCCTCTAGAAATGTGAAAATTTCAAGGGGAAGCTGCTCAGGTTGCAGCTGGACCAAGTACGGGAGAACAACCTGTGAGGGAAATGGATCAATTGTGATCGATAAGCTACCTTTGTGCGAGGAAAACACTGAATCTTGAGTACTTGATGAAGCAATACAAAGTGTTGTGAAAGGTTGGTAGAGAGGTTCCAAAAAAAGATAAGGAAAAATTTTGGAGGGTGGTTGTAGGTGCTACAACATAGTCTTACACTCTCACCATTAAAAAACAACCTTCACACCAGTCATTCTTATACCTAGTGCATACACAACTATAAACCTGGGAGAACGAGATGGGTTGGATGGGCCCTAGCCAGCTATCTCATTTCCCTCTTAAGGAAACACTAAAATTATATGAACAAATTTACCATTACAAATAATAATAAGAATGATATATGAAAACCGAAATTAACTCCTTTTTATTATACAAATAGAAATTCTCTGCAAGTATAAATTAAAAAACGATGGATGCATCCCCCAGAGGGATGTGGCGATACAGATCTTCAAAAATACAAGAGCACCAAAGTCTTCAATAGTATCACTAACCTATGCTATTACAGAATCCTAACTTATACATGTTTACATTGGCTCTCGGTCGTATTGAAGAGCTAACAGAAAAACGGAGCAACTAGTAGCTGAACTCCATGTTTGGAAACTTTGTAATGCTCCAAACGCTATACAGGAAATGAAACAAATCTTCAATAGTAGGCGCACACCATTTCCTCTTGGAAACTATAATGCACTCAGAACTAATCCTCATCAAATTAGTTGCTTGTCCAATCTTGGTGCAGGAACCCCAGAGAGTACAAGAATATTGGGATCCTATACCAACCACTTTGACTTTGATTAATGACCATTACTTTTCAAGATATAAGGTAATGTAAATAATAAGTTACATGAAAAAACATAAACCTATTTAACCTTTTAGTCAATGATAAGCTTACATAACCAATATCCAAAAATTCATTAAAAGGAACCAGAAACATATGTGAAAGGATTAGTTCACATTGTAAAACAGAGGTTAAAGTAAGATAATTGAGGGTAAGGATAAGGTAAAACAAGACAATTTTGATGACCAACATTCCCCCAACCTCATCTTGTTGTGTGTCCTCACACAACCACTAACCTCTGCAAAAAACAAAAATAGAAATCCTTCTCCTCACTTCTGAATTTGGATGTTGATCCCTGAACCTTCTGCTTTCACTTTCTTCACTCAAACCTTCCTTATGCGCTTGACCAATTTATTAACACGAAATCTCACGTGAGCCACATGGAGCTTTAGTTTCCTTACTTGTATTTTCAATTTAGACACTATCACTATCAATTCTCCATTCTTTTTCTTCAATGCAGTGTTTTGGTCTAGTATGCATATGTTTAAGACTTCCAATTCATAAGCTTGTTGCTTCAATTTTTGAGTTTGACTCATCCTCTTACTAGGGACAAAATCCTCCACTATTTATTTTCCTTTGTCCTCTTCTTGCACTGTTATCTCTTTTGCCACTGATGTAGAGGGGACATCATCATTCCTCTCTTCCTTCTCCAGTTCCTCAGTTTGTTCATCTAGACCCAGGGGAATATTGTCCTCATGTTTTTCCCTTGTCTGCTCTTTCATCACCTCCCACTCCACCTCCTATCCATGATTTACTTCCTTATTTTTAACCTTATTCATCAAAAATTCTAGAGGAACATCATCCTCATCCTCTTTATATCCCGGGCTAAAAACTGAAGCACCCAATGTTGTTGCCTTTTCCAACATCGAAAGGTTATCCTGTACTGACATATTTTCTGCAAAAGTATCCATTGGAGGGTTCTCAGGAGAGGCACAATCTTTCTGAGAAGACTTAGAGTCTTCAATTACCTCAACTGCAGTAGCTAGTGTAAGTGGATTTTTGCTCGAAGAAGCATGGTGACCCTTCAGCATACCTCGTGTAAACCTCTAAGATGGTTCTAGAATTTCAACTTTATCCTCTTCATCCTTTTTCGATTTCTGCTTCTTGGACTGGAGTTTACTAGTCTAAGAGAAATTGCTATCCTTAGATAATAATAAGAGAAGAGGGGCAATTATCCTAGAAAATTTTTCAATGAATCTCGAGTAATAAACTGCATGTCCAAGGAATCGTCTCACTTCCCTTTGTGTTTTAGGTGTAGGAAGATGTAAAATAACTTCTATTTTGGCTCGATCTACCTAAATATCCTTATCAGAAATAAGATGGCCAAGAACCACCCTTGCTTTACACATTAATCTACATTTTTTATCACTCAAAGCAAGGCGAGCTTCTTGACACCAAGTGAGTACTTCCGTTAAAGTTTGAAGGGATTCCTAAAAAGGATCACCAAATATTGAAAAATCATCCATGTAAACTTCAAAATTCTCAAGGTTAGCAAAAATGGCCAATACTTCCCTCTAAAGGTAGTTTGAACATTACAAAGTTCAAAAGGGAGTACTCGGTAGGTGAATGTCCCCCATGGAAAAGTGAAGGTGGTCTTGTCCTGATCCTCACGTGAGGTTTCTATTTGGTTATAACCATTGAAGCCATCTAAAAATGAAAAGTACTTTTTGCCGATGATCTGAAAACGAGATCTTAAATCAATATTAAGGTATTACACACTCATGTGCAAGAATGCCTATATTATTTAATGCAACAAATGGAAAGTATTGTGAATAATATAGACAATGAACATAATAAACACACACATCAACAGAAGAAAAATAATGAAGGAGTTCACCAGACTTCCAGGCTACGTCTCTTGGTCTAGCTTTCAGTTTCGACCTCTATATTATGTATTTAAGGGCATAATATTACAAGTGTAATCTCAAACAGAGTCTCAACACAACAGTGACAAAACAACAGGGATTTACTCGAAATCCTTGAGTCTAAAAGAGTGCACAGACTCTCCGTCTTCCTCTCTGTCTTCTGCTTTCTCTTGCTCTCTTCTCTGTCTTTTTCTGATGCCATAGAGTTCCTTTTAAGCCTCTCAGCTCTGTCCGTTCATCTACATTTTTTGGATTTCTAGCTCCCGGCCATTGTCCATTCAACTCCCTATCAAGCGTTAAACAATCATTGTGAAACGCTTAAGGTATGGTGGCCACCTGTTTTCAAACGGAAAGGACCAACGTGGGTGAAAATCCCAAAGAATCGCTTCTGTGTTTACAAAGAGAAATACAGAGGAATACTCTAAAAGCAATGGATAAATTTGCCAAGCCAGACTTCAAATGATATCAAATCCGACCAATAATCCTATCGAGTCCATTTTTGTATTGCTATCGCAAGTCACAAGCGCTACAGTCATAATCCCTTTGTATTTGATCCGTCGTGGGAATACACAGAAATACATAGTAAAACGCTTACTATCGGACTTTAAATTTTATAGAACCACATCTATAATTCCTTTCGAGTCCGCTCTGATCACAATCACATATCTTGTGTCAATGGCCCTTTGTATTACCTGATCATCGATATCGATGTATCGCATATCACGGGGTCGCGAGCCCATTGGTATCACCCCTTGTATCATTGTGATGCGATATATCACGATCGTGTATCACAAGTCTTCAAGCCCTTGGCAAGTCCTCCTTTGTGTTATAGCGATGTGATAAAGCGAAAATCGCATATCGCATAGACTTTGTGCCTATGGGTAAATGCTGCCTTTGGTAATATTTGCGATGTGATTATGTGATCTCTACCATTGGATCTACGCGCCCGATCAGATGGCTCTCGTTAAATTGCTGGATCATTAATCGCATTTCCCACTAGGCTGCCTCCGATACGTTCCGCTGGCCTGCTCCGATGCGATATCACGATTTAATTTGGGCCGTTGATCTGTGCGATCCAACGGTGTTGGTGCATTCTCTGCTGAACTCTGTTTTCCACCATTCTTCATGGTTTTTTCTTGCAATAATGTTTTCTGATAGTTTTAAAGACTAAGACTTAGAGGTTTAGAGGGTTTAAGATCCATTTTGCATCACACCTTCCCACTGAACAGCTTTTGGACCACCAAAAGTTGGTTTTTAGGCATCAATCAAGTGAGGATATTGCTCCCTCACCTGTCTAACTTCTATCCATCATGCTTTGCTTGGATTTGAACCTTTGAGCCCCACTTTCAGGTACTCAACACCCCCTTTACACATAGTTCTTACCTTCCTATCCAGAACTGTGTCCTCTTGTAACTCATTGAGATACTCAGGAAACAAATCCCCAATAGGAGGCAACTGACTTTTCTCTTCAGGATCTTCAATCAATGAAGGTTCATACAATATCAAGTTTTCTGCATTAACGAGTGAATAGATCTACATATAAGCTGGAAAATCAAGGCGAAAAGCATTTTCACCAATTTTATCAAGTATCTTGGAAGGTCCATACCTTATTGGTTTTAGCTTCTTACCTTCACCATGCATTCTGTCTTTGCTGATGTACAGCCAGACTTGATCATCAACTTGAAAACTATGCTCAACTCGATGCTTGTCATGTCTTGCCTTGTACTTGGCTTGACTTCTTTCCAACTGTTCCTGTACTTCCTAGTGAATTTCCTGGATTTGTTCAATGAACTTGGTTTCCTTGTCCACATCATTGTGTCCATCAACTGCTATGTATTTACCAAAGACAAAATCCAAGGGAGACTTTGGTATAAAACCAAAACAAGTCTCAAAAGGATATCTCTGAGTAGAAGAGTGCTTGGCATGGTTGTAAGCATGCTGCACATAACACAAATGCTCATCCTAAAGCTTGGGATGCTTGCTACAACATTAAGCAACTGGATCACTACCCTGTTGACCACCTCTGTCTAACCATCTGTTTGTGGATCAAATTTTGTGCTCTTATTCAACCTGGTGTCCATCAACTCCCATAGATTTGACCAAAACTTCCCAAAAAATAGAGAATCTCGATTAGATACAACAGAAGTGGGTAACCCAAAATGAACGCATACATTTTGAAAGAACAACTTTGATGTTTGTTCAGTTGTAACCTGCCTGTTACAAGGTATCAAAATACACATTTTACTGAACCTATCCACAACAACATATAAATAATCATGACCTTTTCTAGATTTTGGCAATCCCCCAACAAAGTCCATGGAAACACTTTCCCAAGTACAAGAAGGAATTGGAAGTGGAGTGTACAAGCCTAATTTCCTATTACTGGGCTTGCTTGTAGCACACATAGTACACTCTTTGATATATCTATAAACTGTCTCATGCATTGTTTGCCAATAACAGAACCTTTGCAATTGTGAAACTGCTTTACTTACACCAAAATGACTTGATATGAGAGAGGTATGTGCTTCTCAGATTATGTTAGCTCTTTCAGTTTGTGGAATGCATATCTTTCCCAAATGATATAAAAGTTGATCCTTTACATAGTAATCCAATTCTTCTACTTGCTTTCCATGAATTAAAGTTGCATATACATCTTTAAAATATATATCTTGAGCATATTGTTCAATGTAACTTTCATGCATTACTGAGTTATGCTTAAGTATAGTAGATGCATTTATGATTGGTCTTGATAACATGTTTGCAACCTTATTGTGTATGCCCTTCTCATATCTGATCACAAGATGAAATTGCTATAGAAAACCCATCCATCTATAATATCTTGATTGCTGCAATTTAGTTTGTGAGTGCAAATATTGAAGTGGATGGTGATCTGTATGTATGATTGTTTCTTTACCCATTAGGTAATTTTTCTACTTTTTCACACTTTGTACTAATGCATACAATTATTTATCATATGTGGGATAATTAACTACTGCAGAAGTAAATGTCTCGGAATGATAGCATATGGGTTTTCCGTGTTGCATCAACACTGCTCCCATGGCATAGTCACTGCCATCTATCTCAATCTCAAATGGATGTTGAAGATCTGGCAGTGTTAGTATTGGTGCTGTACTGATTTTCTCTTTTAAGGTGTCGAAGGCTTTCTGCTATTTGGCTCCCCATTGAAACACGTGTTTCAATCCTGTTAAAGCATGTAATGGAGCTGCAACCAAAGAAAAATTAGCAATAAAATTTCTCCAGTATCATGCTGCCCCTAGGAAACTCATAACCTCTATAGTAAATTTGGGTTTAGGCTAGTTCACAATGACTTCAACCTTAGAGGTATCTATCTTCAATTCACCACCCCCTACAATATGACCCAAATAATTTAAAGATGTTCTACCAAATTCACATTTTGACAGTTTTGCATAAAGATTTTCTCTTTTTAAAACATCTAAAGTTTGCTTTACATGCTTTACATGGTCTTCCCATGTCTTACTAAAAACAAGAATGTCATCTAAATAAACAATTACAAAATCATCAATAAATTGTATGAGTACATCATTCATAACTCTCATAAATGTAGTAGGAGCATTAGTTAAGCCAAAAGGCATAACCAACCATTCATATAGTCCTTGCTTTGCTTTGAAAGTAGTCTTCCATGAATCCTATTCTACAACTCTGAACTAATGATAACCACTCCACAAGTCTAACTTAGAAAAGTAAACTCCTTCTTTCAATTGATCTAATAAATCATCAATATGAGGAAGAGGATAACGATTCTTGATCGTTATTTTATTTAGTGCTCTATAATCAATTCACATTCTCCACAAACCATCTTTCTTTCTCACCAGCACGATGGGAGATCCACATGGTGATGTGCTTGGTCATATAAACCCTTTATCGAGCAACTCTTACACCTGCTTATTTATCTCTGCATTCTCTAAAGCTGACAATCTATACATTCCAATGTTAGGTAATGTAGCATCTTGCTACAGAAAAATATCATGTATTATTTCCCTTTTGGGTGGTAGACCTTTAGGTTTTTGAAATAGGATATCATATTCTAAAACAACTTTAACTAAATCAGCTTTCTGTTTAGCATCACAACCTTCAAATACATTGGTTTTATCAGGGTCCTTTTCCTTTACAACCATTAGTAAAAAATTCTTACTTGAATTCACAATTCTTTTCATATGTCTTGAGTTCATGAGAGAATAGTTACCCTTGAGTTTATGAGCTCTTACAATATATTCCATTCCATCTTTAGTGAGTTGATACTTATTTTCAGCTCTATAGAAAATAGCTTTCCTATCATACAAGTATGGACTTCCCAAAGCAATACCACATATATCCAATGGAGCTATATCTAACTCAACCTCATCTACAAATGTTGATCCAATAGCAAACCTAAGTTTACATTGTCTCGTTACTTGTAGCTTTGTTTTATCACACACCCAAAATTATGGATATGGCTTCTCATGAGGTTTTGTTTGTAATCCCAAATTCTTTACAATTGTTTCAGAAATCAAATCTACTTGTGATCCACTATCAAACAAAGTATCAATTTTATTGTGCTTGCAAATTAATTTAATATGAAAAGGCTCATTTCTTTCCCTCTCATCATTTTCATTATCAAAAAATTGTGTAGAATTACTTGTGGATGCTTCAGAATCTTTATCTTTAATACATGTGGCCGTAAATATTGTTTCATCACCTGAATCTTATCCCAAGTCCTGTTGAATAGATGCAACATTCTTTTTCTTCCTTCCACCGAACTTCTTAGGTCTCCGTTCTGGATGCAAAAGCTAGTAGTGTGCCTCATTGTGTCCTCCTTTCTTACAATGAGTGCATGAAGGTTTATCCTTCTATACAGTGTTTGCTTTCCTCTCCTTCCGTTTCAGTTTCTTCTTTTCCTTACTCTTGCTTACAGAATATTTAGATGATTCCCCAACCTATGGGTTTACATTCTTACCTTAGCTTCTAGATGTGTGGCTTGAACTGATGCATCATCTAAGCTAGTGGGATTAAACATGAGAATAGTATGTTAAATAGCGATGAAGACCACCTATATACTTCAATAAAGTCTTAGGTGAATCTAATGATATACTTAGAGTTAAATCTCTCTTTCTGAATTCCTTAGTATAACTTTGTACACTTTGACCCTTAGACTGACGAAGAGTTTGCCAACTCATCAATGCCTGCTGCATGTAAGCTAAAGGATAGAATTGATTTTTGATAGCAAAAACAAATTCATTCCAGGTAGAAATGATTTTACCATGTTTTTGCAGATCAACTTGTGTCTTGCCTTCCCACCATACTAGTATAGTTCCTCCAAGTCGAAGGATAACCAGCTGAATCTTTTGCCTTTCTGAATCAATATTCTGTACCCTGCAATATACATCAATTTGTCTTATCCAATTATCTAGCTTTTTTGCATTGAGTTCTCCATCATAAATTGGCAAATCAAACTTCACATCTAATTTAATCAAAGAAGTTTTCTTCTTTTTCTTATCAGGGCTAGTTTTATGTGAAGAAGATGATGAGGGTGATGAAGGTGATGATGGAGGAGATGGTGGAGAAGTCATTTCTCCTTTTCCTTTGCCTTCTAGAGGGGCAACTAGAAATGTTTCCTCTGCACCCTTTCCTAGTTTGGGTGTTGAAGTGCTTTCACCTCGACCCTTCTTAAACTCTAGATCCATCTCTTCCACCATGGCTCGCATGGCCATAAAACTGTCCATAAACTAAGATTCTGATCCCATGGAGCTTCTTCTGCCATTCGCCTCTAAGAATAGACTCTTCCAATCTCTAGAATAGCCTCAACAAGTTCTCTTTCTTCTAGTCTGAGCTTTAATCTAGTTAGCATTAAAAATCTAGCACAAGCTTGTCTAACCTTAACAAAACCAAACCCAAAATCTATGATACCACTTGATTTGAAAATGAGATCTTAAATCAATATTAAGGTATTACAGACTCATGTGTAGAAATGCCTATATTATTTAGTGCAACGGATCGACAAGATTGCGAATAATATAGACAATGAACATAATAAACAGAAACATCAACACAAGAAAAATAATGAAGGAGTTCACCAGACTTCCTAGCTACGTCTCCTGGTCCAACTTTCAGTGTCGACCTCTATATTATGTCTTTAAGAGCAGAGTATTACAAGTGTGATCTCAAACAGAGTTTCAACACAATAGTGACAAAACAACGAGGATTTAATCGAAATCCTCGAGTCTAAAAGAGTGCACATACTCTCCCTCTTTCTCTCTGTCTTTTGCATTCTCTTTCTCTCTTCTCTGTCCTTTTCTGCTACCATAGAGTTGATTTTAATCCTCTCGGTTCTATCTGTTCATCTATATTATTGGGCTTTCTGGCTCTCGGCCATTGTTCATTCAACTCCCTATCGAGCGTTAAACAATCATTGTTAAACGCTTAGGGTATGGTGGCCACCTGTTTTCAAACGGAAAGGATCGGTGCGAGTGAAAATCCCAAAGAATCGCTTCTCTATTTACATAGAGAAATACACAGGAATACTCTAAAAACAATGGAGAAATCCGCCAAGCCAGACTTCAAATGATATTGAATCCGACCTATAATCCTATTGGGTCCGTTGTTGTATCGCTATCGCAAGTCGCAAGCGCTACGGTCATAATCCCTTTGTATTTGATCCATAGTGGGAATACACAGAAATACATAGGAAAACGCTTATTATCGGACTTCAAATTTTATAGAACCGCATCTATAATTCCTTTCGGGTCTACCCTGATCGCAATCGCATATCGCATGTCAACAGCCCTTTGTATTACCCGATCACCGATATTGGCGTATCGCATATCACGGGGTCGCGGGTCCATTGGTATCACCCCTTGTATCGTTGCGATGCGATATATCATGATCGCATATTGCAAGTCCTCAAGCCCTCGGTAAGTCCTCCTTTGTGTTATAGCGATGCGATAAAGCGAAAATCGCATATCGCATAGACTTTGGGCCTGCGGGTAAGTGCTGCCTTTGGTAATATTTGCGATGTGATTATGTGATCTCCATCGTTGGATCTATGCATCCCATCTGAAGGCTCTCATTAAATTGCTGGATCGCTGATCAAATTTCCCAATGGGCTGCCTCCGATACGTTCCGCTGGCCTGCTCCGATGCGATATCCTGATTTAATCTGGGCCGTTGATCTCTCTGATCCAATGGCTCTGGTGCATTCTCTGCTGAACTCTGTTTTCTGCCATTCTTCATGGTATTTGCTTGTGATAATGTTTTCTAATAGTTTTAAAGACTTAGACTTAGAGGTTTAGAGGGTTTAAGATCCATTTTGGATCAGCCAACAAAGGTATCTCGCACCTGATCGATGAAGGGAAGAGGGAAGTAGTCCTTGAGAGTGGATTTATTTAATTCTCTATAATCAATACAAATATGTCATCTCCTATATCTCTTTGGGACTATCACCAACGGAGAAAACCACTAACTATTAGATATAAAATAGATAAAATCGACATCCAAGAGATTTTGTTATTCTTCTTTAACGATTTCTCTTAGTGCAAGATTCATCCACCTTTGTGTTTTTAGATAGGTCAGGCACCTTCTTGAATGTAGATATGATGAGTACAGTTTTCAGGAGGGATGGCCCCCATATCTTCATAATTCCATGCAAAGGCATCAAGATGGTCTCGTAACAAGCTCACAAGCTGCTCTTGCTGGGATGGGTCTAGGTATGAGCTAATGTGTAAATATTTTCCTGGACTAATCTCAACAAGAGTGGTATCAGACTTGAGAATACTTGTGGTGGATACTAGGATCTATAGCGATGAGGATAAGGACTGGGGATCATAGTTTTCCTGAAAACCTAGACTAAAGGTTTGATGAAGTGACTCAAAATTCTGCATAGTGTGTAGATTTTTCAGGAAATCTTGGATGCCACCCTCTTCAGTCGACTTTGTATATTGATGGATCAAAGAAAGAGACTGAGTCTCTTCATCACTACTATCATAATCCAACCATAAATTATCTCGAAGTTCCTGGATAGATCTGGTAGGTGGGTATAAGGTGACATTTTTCCTAGCATCTCCATGGGAAATATACATATCACTTGAGTGACATCCTATATAGGCATCTTCTGTGGCAAGCCACGATCGTCCCAAGATCATAGGGTTCCCCCAATAGTATTCTCTGGTTGTAATGCAATAAATTTTGCGGGGTACTCCCATGAATCAATCAAGACAACTACATCATCTAACACACCATCTGGCTTAATTTTAGATTTACTATCAAGTTCAAGCACAGTGGGGGTAAGGTGAATGTGAGTCAACCAAAGTTTCTCCATGGTTTGCCTAGTCATAACATTGATGACTGCTCCAAGATCTATCAACAAATTGGGGACCAGGACATCACCTACCTAAGCATAGAAAACTCGGTTTTTGGGATCAATATATTTTTCCATTTGAACGCATCGTATCATTAACTCAACTGTTCTCGCAAAAAAAATGGATAGTACAAGGTTTAACTCTCCTCCTCCCTGGATTTTAAGGTAGAGTTCCTTAAAAATCTTGGTACATATGTGAATCTCTTTAATAACCTGTAGAAGAGGGACCTTTATGCGAATATTCCTTAGCTCCAAATCTAGGGCATACTCATGGATGGGGTCAACTTTGTCCACAACCTCCCTCTATGGAAAGGGAGGTTGGTTTGAAGAAGAAGGTAAAGGCTCTGAGTGTGTGGGAATAGGTTGGATGGTGACATCATTGTTTGAAATATTAGGGGTTTCCTCTTCAATTTTCTCCTCAATGATCACTATGGGTTGTTTTTATTTTATTTTTTTATGAGTTTACTACCCTTCCCGATCTGATCTGGAGGTCATCGACCCTAACTGGCATAGTCTAATAGATGGGGAAAGGAAGTGGTTCGATATAATGAATCATTTGCACCGCTTTATTTTTTGGGTTAGGAATTGGCTGTACAGGAAATTTAGGTGGTCGAAAAGGTGGTGGTAATGGAAATGGTGGCATAGACTGAGTCTACTAAGGAAAGGTTACTGGTAATGTAGGTTGTGTCATGGGATATGGTGCATATGGTGTAGGATATGACTGTGTAGGCATGGGATAGGAATAATGAGAGTGTGGTGGTCCCCTCCATCCTTGTTTCCAAGGAGGGGGAGATTTCTATACTGGAAATGATTCCCATGATGCCATGACTGAGGATAATTTTTGTTCTAATAGGAATAATGTGGTGCATTATAACCAGAAAAATATGGTGCAGGTTCAGGAATCATACATGTACCTACCTATGGCCATGATTTTTGTGCTGCCATAGCATGAAATGGCTCGGATTCCAAATGCTCTCGTTCACTTGTTGATTTTAATCCTAGTATAGAAGGGCATTCTTCGGTATTATGATTCCCTACACATATTACACAATTATTAGCACTCTTAACATCTGCAGGACATTCACATAGAATATGCTTTTTTCTACACTTTGGACAATAAATGGATAATGTTTCTTGCTCTTCTATTACTCTCTGCTGAAATTTTAAGGAATATATCTATTTACTAACAATATTCATAATTTCAGTTTTCATATTATCCATTTTATTTTACAAACCAATAATGATAGCAGTTATAGATCAAAATCTGTTATTTTTATAATTTCTCTTGATTCCCGTACCAGATCTAGATTGATTTCATGATCAAAGGTCTTTTGAGAAATATCTCTATGCCCTAACAAATTCAAATTATTTCTAGAGTCATCTGCAAGCCCTCACAGGAACAAGGTTCTAATAGTGCTTAGATCAAATTTATGTTTTGACCTTTGAAGGATATATAGAAACCTTTCCAAATAATCTTGCAAGGTCTCATCATCTCCTTGTGCAATAATAAAAATTTCATCTTGCATCTCTCTTGTCTTACAATATTCCTAATATTTGTTTAAAAACACCCTCTTCATTTGTTTCCAAGAAGCTATAGTATTCCCTCCTAGTCCCATGAACCAACGTAAAGCTGAGTCCAAGGAAAATTTTAAGGATGGAAAATTTTCTTGAAGTTTAAAACATTGGCGAATCTCACTAATCCCTAATATGCAAATTATAAATGTTTATTGATATATTTGTAAAATTAATCAAATTTATAATTATGTTATATATAGTCTCTCTATAATGTTGGCAATTTTTAAGGTAAAATAATTTTATATTCTAAAATTTGGGCGAATCGTCTTTTATAAAATTGGAAATTGGCGAATCTTTTTTTTGGAAAAATCATGGAAAATTAGACCACTGGGCGAACATTAGCCCCTAAAATTTTCCATGGCTGAGTCCTTGAGAGTTGCAAGGAAAATTTTATCTTCTTGAAATATGAAGAATAATCATAACTCCTACACAGTATATCAAATTCAAATAAAAATGAATTTGGATCTTCGTGCACTTTACCATGAAAATGTGGAAGAACAGATGGTGGGATATTGTTCAATCAGAAATCTGAAAGTAGTTTTCTCATCCACTCGATGATTCTCACCAGTTCCATCTGCATGGTTTTCATTATCTATAGTTTTCCTCCCTCTAAACAAGCCACTTCCCACATAGTGTGAAATTTTATTCGGGTTCAATTTTGTCTTTGTAAATCCAATAGTCTCCTTCTTTCCTCCCGCTGGTTGTGAAATTCCTATACTGGTGTCTCCAAAGTCTAGGTAGATAGTGCCTGCAAGATGGGTCTACATCTATTTGGAATTCCTTCCTGTAATAGAAGGCCCAGCATGAGAAAATATTTCCAATTTATCAGTGTTCCCTTTTCCCTTATTGGGCATCGGTCCCCTACCTCTCCTAGTCATACATTTTCAAAGAAATCAACTAGAAATAAAAACATGTTTGAAAAAACTTGCTGAAATAAACTGAATCCAATGTTGCAGCTAAAAAAAATACATCTACAGAGCACAATAAATTCCAAATAAATCCCTTCAAGCAATATAAGCACATTGTGCTTGAAAAAATAAAGTAGACTTACCCCTACTACAGAAAAAAGGAAAAACCAAAGCCTTACCAGAATTCTTTCAACGCCTCCCCGACAATGATGCCAAAATATTGGGTGCCAGAATTGCAATTCAATTCCTCAACACTTAATTTTCAAACCAGGGCTATGTAAGCTTTGAGGCATAGCACAAGAAATGCCAAATATTTTAGATTTAACCCTGCAAACCCTACTTATTTTCCTACAACTAAATCATGTAGAATCTGAAAGAATAAATTACAAGAAAACCTTTCAATCCTTACTTGCGCTTGCAAACAAAATGACACCACTCCACTTTGGAAACTAGATTCACTCAGAAACAACAATCAAAGACTTTTCTAGAAGAAATGAATCATGCCACTCAAATAAAACTCGAAAGAATTCAGAAAGAAAATATGTTCCTATATCTAAGTTCTAGTACTGAGAAGACAGAGTATGTGTTGTGTGTTTTATTAATTTTGCTTCATGTAGCAGAGAGACCATATTCCTATACTGGAATGATCTTATTCTCATACTCATAACAATAATGTTCCTACACTGCACGGGGGCTTCACTGGTGGAGCAATACCATACCATATGGGTTCATATTGGGGGATATATAATAAGGAAAATTGGACTTAATATATTGGGGGATATATAGGGGGAAAGGGTTTTCATATTAGCAAGTATAAAAAATGGACCTCAAAGTTAATGAAAAAATATAAAGTGGCATAAGAAATGTTAATGAAAAAATTCATACCTACAATATCTAGTGAAAGTAGGGGTTCTTTAAATTGGGGAGGTGTATTCGGCTCATATTGGTAGGGGGTTAAATAATGTGATTTTTAAAGGTATTTTCCAATATGTAGTCCAATTAGGGTTATTGTTTAGTATGCCATGAACGCATGTGATATGTCAGAGGCTTATTTAGTGAAGCCCCCATGCTACACTGGAAGGATCATATTATCATACTCGGAACAAGTCTGTTCCTATACTGGTACAACTCTGTTCCTATACTAGAATAGATCTACACTTCACAACCTTGCACCCCTTAATTTATAAATCAAAATGCTCTATTGTCAAGCATGAAATTAACAAGAATAGAAAGGAAAACTTTAACTCGTGCGATAAAAAAAGAAATCCCAAATCAAATGAAAATTACAATTCAATAGTATTAATTGCGAAAGTCAAATGGAAATTTCGTTAATCTTAATGCAAACAGTAAACTCTTACGTTTGAATAAAATATCACCACTAAAAATGTTCTTTACTCATATCCTCTCAGAACATTTATCACTGTGTTGAATATGTCCTATGTATAAATGAATTCAAAGATTAAATAAAAGATCTATCTTATAGTCCCAAATTTGAAAAACTATAGCCAATGATTCCCTACTTAAACTTTAGTTTACAAATATTTATCGAAGCAAGGAATATGATTTAAACTTAATTATTTACACAGGAGGATTAATATTGCTACACAGTTACAATATATATGCTTTGATTATAGTATGCTTGATGTAAATTCTTTAAAAAAAAATTAAATAATCAAACCCTACAACCCTAACCATTACTCTAGAAACGATTCTAGAGAAAGCTTCTAAGATAAAAAAAATATTGTTGTGTTGATAAAGTATAAAAAAATGCATTGATAGAAATAAAAACACTCAACACACACAAAAGCCCTCATATCCGAGTTCACTCAACGAAAAAGAAACGAACACAAGTGCGTTACCAACCATGCACCCACACCATTAAAATTCAAGCTTCACACCAGTCATTCATGTACCTAATATGCACACAACTATAAAACTAGGAGAACGAGATGGGTTGGCTGGGCCCTAGCCAACCAACTCGTTTCCCTCTTAAGGAAACACTGAAATTATATGAACAGAGTTAGCATCATAAAAAATAACAGGAACGATATATGAAAACTAGCATTAACTGCCTTTTATTATAGAAACATAAAGTCTCTGCAATTATACATTACAAAACAATGGATCCAGCCCCTAGAGGGTTCTAGCGATACATATCCTCAAAAATACAAGAGCACCAAAGTCTTCAGCTGTATCACTAACCTATCCTATTACATAATCATAACTTTTTCATGTTTACATCGGCTCTCGAATGTATTGAATAGCTAACAGAAAAACACATGAACTAGTAGTTGTTGGTGCACTAAGACGACCTTATAAATCAATCTTAATCCTACATTAATATCTCAACCTAGGATTCATATTTCTATTTCAAGGTTGTAAGCAATGTTTGTGTGATAAAAATCATAGATTGGGATGTAGGTAATTGATCCTAAATCCTAACTAATCTTTGCAGAAATAAATAATTGCTCCACAACTCATTGACTCTAGAAATTCAAATGCAAAACAAAGATTATTCTATGGTTCAAAATTGAAAAGATAAATCAATTGCAAACTACTTCAAAAAAAGATATTAATTTAAAATTCCTAATGCCAAAAGAAAATCAAATTGAATAATTGAATCCACGCATATTAAAGGAAACTACTCAACTCATGCTAATCGCAAGGAGCATCCAAATCTAGAAGAAATTTCAAAAGGCATATGCAGAGAGGAAAAAAAAATCATATACAAAACTTAGTTTTTTGTAAATTATAAAAATGATATTAACCGAGATATAAAACTTAATCTAACTCAACATGTAGAAGGAACAACAATATAAATATTAACAGTAAAGAATAATCAACATAATACAAATGAGTAGTAGATCTTCCAGCGACCGGGCCCAAAGCCTCTAGAAGGAACTGCTATAGAAGCTCAATACACAGATTTAATGTGAAACTCCAAGTTTTTCATTAACTGTCAAAAAGAAATTACAAAATCACTACAACCCTTAAGGTTGAATCTACATTCATAGTCTTGCTGGAAATTAACAATGATTACGAAAGTTACTGTTATTTTTCTTCTTTAAGCATTATATATTCACTATGTACTACTAGCAAAATCAGAACTTATCCTAAGGATCAGGAGATCCTCACGATTGCTCGACTGAATAATGAGATTTTCCACATCAATTCCGTGTTTTGCCTCATGTCTTTAGCTTGGCCTGCTCTGATGGAATAACAACATCTTCCTTTCTTGGAATCTCTATCTTATTCAAAGGAACAATAGTTGTCTAATCCGGTCATCATGCGCATAAACAAGCAAAAACTTAGGATTTTCATGCTAAAAGCATGTAACTTGTTCAACTTTGTTTTTCATTCGTTTTTCACGGCCTTACCTTGAGAATATGTTCAAGACAAGAGAAAAATTGTGAAAACCATATGATTTATCAAGTAAATGAGGAGGAAAAACATACCTTTTACATGACCCAACATACTCCCCAGCTTACATTTTTGCATGTCCTTATGCAATAATATAATTAAGATGCAACTGAGTCAGAGAATAGGCAGGATATGTTTCTTCCTTCGAGACCCAAAAACCATTTATATTATTAAGTACTGAAAAGGTTCGGCCTTCTTGATATTCTGATAGCTCATAATCACAATGATACCCATCAAGAGGATACCAAATAATAGGGGCTCTGTAATGACATCCAATCTAGGTAGGACCCTCACTCAGGACAATGTTACAATAACGGACGAGTCTAGTTGCAAATGCCTTAAAGTTTTTGTAACCAAAGGGTTCTTAGTTTCTGACACTATTAGGAGAGGTTGTCCACCTTTTCTTTGTAGCCAGGAGAGATTCTTCTTTAATGTCCTCAAAATATTCCAAACCTGACTTGATAACATTTGTGTGGATGGGGCCCAAGGTAAACACAACATATTTATGTTCCATAAACATTTTATGTTGTATCCACATATGCAGAGGCCTTGTAGGTTCACCTCTTACCCAAAGATCCAATCCACTTTCTCTCCTCTAGAAAGTATCATGAGCCTTAGCCCATTTGAGCTAGTTTTTGGTGAAGGAGATGAAAGATGGAACTGGACATCCCTGATGAAGGGGTTGGGATTGGCATCCCTTTCATCTTCCAGAAAAAATTTGTGCAAATATAATTCACAAAGAAAATGTTTTACATCCTCGGTCTATTTTTGGTAGTGTTTAATAAAATCGGGAGTAGAACTAAACTCAAAAGATTGACCAACTCTAATAGCCTTAACTTTTAGTAACAAATATCATTCAAGCAGAAAAAGTGCATAGTTTGTAGCAGGCGACCTACAGGCTAGTGCATCTGAATAAACAAAACAAATAATTTTGATTTTCTCCAAGGATTTCTGAAATTGTCCTTGTACTTCCTCCACTTTCTTCCATTCTGCTCTGAGACTGGCATAGGTCTCATCCTCTGTTGTAGTCAAGTCATTAAATTTTTTCAGTAACTCCTGGTATTTATTTAAAGGCACAACTTATTTTTGATGCTATTGTAGAACTTGTTGTAACTTTGCTAGTTTTGTCTTCAACTTTCGAATAATAGCCTCTACTACCAAAGGGGTATAAGGAGGTATGTCCTCAGTTTGAGTAGTCTTACTGCCAGTTTCTATCGAATCTGTTTGAATGGTTATTTCCACTGTTGACATAGGAACACAAAGGTTTGTTTGAACAATTGTTTCCACTATTGGCAAAGGAACACAAAGGCCTGTTTGAACAATTGTTTCCACTGTTGGCACATGAACACAAAGTTCTGTTTGAAGATCTATTTGAATAGTTGTTTCCATTGTTGACATAGGAACACAAAGGTTTGTCTGAAGATCTGTCTGAGTAGTTGTCTCTATTAATTCCATAGAAGAACATAAATATGTTTGAGTTTCTACAAAACTAGTACAAACATCCTCTGTTTGAGTCCCTGCTGGACAAGTGCTAATGTTTTCCATTTGTATTCTAGTGGAATTAAAAAATTTATCGCTCTAGGTTCTTATTGATTTCGACTCTACTTCCTTCTTATAAGATTTCTTAGAGTCTTTTAGCCATTTCCTAAGCTGCTTGATTTTTCTTTTCAGTTTCTTATTTTCCTTATTCATTAGTTCCAACTTGTGATCATCTCTCTTCTTTGTTCTTACTATGGGTTTCTTCACTGGGGAAGAAGGACCAGCAACAACATTTTCAAAAGTAGGATAAGTTTCAAAATCGTTAGGATCATGTTCGAGTAAGACTGTGTCTCCTGAATTAGCTTTTGACTCCTCAACATTGTCAAGGTCTGGTTCAAGTAAGGTTGTATCCCCTAAATTAGCTTCAGGCTCCTCAACATTATTAGGGTTTTGTTCAAGTGAGGTTGTATACCCTGAATTAGCTTTGAGCTCCTCAACATTATGAGGTTTTTGTTCAAGTGAGGTTGAATTAGCTTCAAGCTCCTCAAAATTATTAGGGTTTTGTTCAAGTGAGGATGTATCCCCTGAATTAGCTTCAGGATCTTGGGTTTCAGCTGCAGAAAATTTTTGTCCTTCCAATTCCTATGTATCTCTGTCATTTTCAGAAGAGGGTAATGTCTCTGTGTGGTGAGAACTATGAGGAGAAGTAGAAGGGATAGGAGTAGGGACTTGTTCTTGTGGATTCTTAGATTGGCCTATCTCCTAAAAAAGGGTTCCCAAATTTTCCAAGACCCAAGCTGCTTCTTCTTCATAATCCTGAGGAAAATTGACTTGTTGGCTATCAAGGGATCCGTGGGGTGATATCACCTCAAATGTGGGTAAATTAATGCTTCTCCATTGGATTATTCGCTTAGACAATATTCATTTAACAGGAATGGATGTCAAGGCAGGGGCTTTTCTTTTTCGTCTCCTTTTTGGGGCTTGTACCTCCATAGTCTAGTGTTCCTCCTCAGGCTAGGCATTTTCAGGGATTCCTTCCAGGGGTGGTACATTAGAGCTTATAAAATTGTCCCAGGTTAGTTGCAACTGAGTTAATTCCTTGGTGACTATCAATTTGATCAAACCATGATGACTGACTGTAGCCACGTCATGGCAGTCATTGCATGTGATGTATTTCTGGATGACCTTTTCCAGTTCACGCCATGGCTCACTCAGAGATGCAAGACAAATACCTTTGCCTTTTTGAACTAATTCCTCGCCAGGATCCTTGAATAATTCTACAACTTCGTGGAGTTTCGTGTGCTTTTCTACCCATTTTATGCCTTTTGTAGGGAGGCCTGTGACCTCTGCCAAAATGGCTTCAGTTACTGCTATGGTCCTGCCTTTGACAGTTGTGCTCTCATTCTGTAGATTTTGCAAGAATTCCATAGCAATATCATCATTAAACCCCTGCAGTCGAGCAAGATATTGTTCCCATCCTGCATGTTCTAAAATATCTCGGGCTTGCGTGGTGATTTGTAATAGTGTAGGCTCACTATGAACAAAGGTGCCACCCATACCTACTATTTCCTGAGAACAACTGCAAACCTGCATGCACTATTGAATCCCACAATTCTCGTAATGAAACAACATACATTAAGCTACATGCAGGAGTATAAGGAATGAAAACTAAGTACAAACTCTCAGTAATAATATCCTATCATATTGACAGGTATGGTGGTTGTTCATTAATTGTGTGCCTTCACATCATCATAATGTATGACCATCCCCTTTAATGAGAAAAAGGGTGACCACGACCTTTGAAGCATGTGGAAGGGAAAAGGCATGCAACATCATTAATATAACAAAAAGTGGTTAGAGCAGTCATATGGAAAGAATTAAATGCAATGAATGCATATCCATACGATTGGTCAGAGAGGATCATGAGAAATAAAGCATACGAAATATACATCATGGAAAGAGATTTTCCTTTTGGAGTATGTGTGGCGAAATCTAACAAATAACTGTTTTAAATTTATTATTATTGACGTCGGATGATTGAATAATGTTGATGTGGTTCACGTAATATAAATATGTCACTGATACTAGTTATTAAGGATATAATATCTAATCAAAGGAGTTTTATCCCTTTTTATTTAATGAAGAAGAACTAAGGACATAGTAAGAGTTTGGAAACTTCAAAGTATAGTTCAATACCGTAGGGAGAGCCACTTCTTCTAGTAGGCGCCCATAGCCTTGAAATGGTTTCCTTTTAACCCACAAATGAGCTAATATCCCTAACTTATCATAACAAAGTGAAAAGACTAGCTCATGATGAGACCTCTTGTCCTTTGACAATTTAGTGTCACATGGCCATTAGCCTAGTGTGGTAGCCATAATGGGAACGTAACTTATGTTACTTTCCTATGATCGTCGTTGGCTAGCTCGTGAGGAGACCCCCAATCCCTTTTTGAGAAAAAATAGCTTAATATATTTCCAAATTTATTTTTGTTTCGTTTCTTCTTTCTTCTTTTTTGTTTTTTGTTTAGAAGTTAAGGGAAGCTCATCAATTCCTTAAGAGTCAGGGATGGTGTAAGAAGTAAAAAAAAAAATCCAAGAATAAATATGCCTTAGATTCTTCATCATATTTGTGAAGGAAACCACCATTTGAATGTGTAATAAAAGAAAAACTAGTGTGATGGGGATAAATCATGAAAAATTTATAATATATCCGAAAAAAAATAGACATAAGCAAGTATATTCATAGATAGAGCATGTTAGATTTAAAAAAAATATTCACGAAAATGCTAAGAACCATGATGATCTAAATATTACTTATTTTAATGATTTAGATCGAAATCATAACCAGAAGGATTGACTAGCATGGAATGATAGTAATGGGAACAACAATGATTCATGGCAATGGATCAAAAATTGATCTTTCGTTAAAGGGGACATCAAATGTTTCATTCGAAGAGGGGACAAAAGCTATGCTTTCGAAAAGGGAACAAAAATCGTGTCTTTGAAGAGGAAACAAAAAATGTTTCTTTGAAAAGGGAACAACAACTGTTTCTTCAAAAAGTGAACAACAACCGTTTCTTCGAGAAGTGAAAAATGACTGTTTATTCGAAAAGGGAACAACAATTGTTTCTTCGAGAAGGGAAATGAAACTATTTCTTTGAGAAGGGAACAAGAATTGTTTTTTCAAGAAGGGAACAAGAACTATTTCTTCGAGAAGGGAACAAGAACAATTTCTTCGAGAAGGGAACAACAATTTCTTCTTTGATAAGGGAACATCAACTGTTTATTCTAAAAGGGAACAACAATTGTTTCTTTGCAAAGGGAACAACACTTGTGATGAAGGAACAATAATTGAGTTTCAAGGGAAGAAAATGATTATAAAACAATGTCTATATCAAAATTCCAACATGCTAAAAAAACAAAATCTCTCAATCATTTCCAAGGAAAATATGTACATTATTTACAATATGGAAAGAAAACATTTTTTATGGAAATGAAGTTGTCGAGTTACCATCTCGTGTAGCTATGATTTGGAGAGTACTTACCTGCTGATATAAATATTCCTTTGTGGGTGGATGGCGATAAAGTCGCAACCAATGTCCATTCACTAGAAAGGGAGAACCAAACCCATCAATGGTGATTAAAGTTACGGTGCCATTATTATACACTTCTTGAATCTCATAAGGGCTGAGCCACATTGTTTCTAGTTTCCCTGGGAATTCATGAAATTTGGAGTCATAGAGGAGTGCCCAATCACCTTTCTGAAATGATTTATTTTTAATAAGCCTATCATGCCACTTGGCCCTTTGTTGCTGAATAATTGTTGTACGTCGGAGGAAAAGTAAGCGTGACTTATCTAGTTCATTTAATAGCTGAAGTCTTTGTGTTTTCGCCTTTGTAAGATCAACTCCAACCTCCCGGGCTTTCCTAAGAGTCTTTATCTCAAACTCTATTGGGAAGATCAGTTCTTTGCCAAAAACAAGTTGGTAAGGGGAGTATCCAGTAGTTTTGCGCCATGTTGTGTAATAGGCCCACAAGGCCTCTAGAAGTTTAGCAGCATAATTCTGTCGATTTGTCGAGACTATCTTAGTCAAGGTTGCTTCTAAGACTTTTTTGGTACTCTCTACCTGTCCATTTTCATGTGGGTGATACAGAGAGGTAACTCGATGTTTGATATGATGATTTCACAGGGTGGCTGAAATTTTATGTCCTGTAAACTGCAATCCTCCATCGGTTATTACCTCCCTTGGTAAGCCATATCATACAAATAGTTCAAAAAGGAAATTAATCATTGTTTCTTCTGTGGCCCATGGAAAGGCTACTATTTCTACCCATTTAGTCACATAGTCCATGGAAACCAGTATATAGACCTTTTGATTTGATGGTGGATTAAAGGGCCCAACAAAGTCAAGCACCCATATTTCAAAGGGTTCCACCACCAACTACGACTGCAATGGCATCTCATCAGCCTGGCCAAGATAACCCATCCTCTAGTAGTTGTCACAAGCTTGAACATATTTCTTGGCATCTTTGAATATGGTGGGCCAGTAATAGCCCATCTGAAGGATTTTATGCCCAATTCTGCCATTTGCGAAATGTCTGCCATAGGGCTCGTCGTGACAGGATTTTAGGATATCATAGACCTCATCTTCTCAAATACACCTTTGAATCTGTAAATCAGATCCAGTGTGGAAAAGATACCTACCAATCCATGAAAATTAGAGTGCTGCATTGGAAAATCAACTTCCTTTCCTTGGGCGATAAATGTGCTGGTAACTTCCCGACTGCTAAATAATTCGCTACATTTTCATACCAAGGCGCTTTATGTTGGCATTATGTTTCTGGTATGGCTATATGTTACAGATGTTGTACTTGATGGCAACTCCCGTGGCAAGGCTCTCAATATGTTGAAAATTAAGAAGTACGCAGGAAATCAGTTCAGAAGGTGCGTACCCGCAGGTACACCATGTAGCGACCGCGTCCAGATACGCAGGCCAGCCGTTCAGGAGGTGCGTACCCCCAGTGCACACATTTCAAGGCAGAGAAAAGCACACGTGGGGTTTCTTATGTTTTACTCTTGGTATTTAGCCGACGGTATTTGTATTATTACGGTTTTGGCTTGTGGTATTGTTCCATGATTTTAGGAGGAGCTTGCCTATATAAAGCAAAGGAGATCACTTGGCTAAGCATCTTTTGCAATTGAATATCTTTAGATCTGAAATATTGGGTTATGGTCTGAAAAGCTTGATCTATATGAAAGGGAAGTTGAAGGCGAATCTGTGAAGGGTGATCTTTCGAGTGCATGATCAGATCTGAGCAACTGTGCCACTCTGGTGGACTGCCTATTCGGCCCTAATTAGAAGGCCGCAGGTGTTTAACAGAAGAGCTGCGTGGGTACGCAGTGTAGAAACAGGAGATCTGCGTGGGTACGCAGTGCAGAAACAGGAGATCTGTGTGGGTACGCAGAGCAGAAACAGGAGACCTGCGTGGGTACGCAGAGCAAAAGAAGGAGAGCTGCGTGGGTACGCAGAGCGACCAAGGTTCAGGTGCGTACGCATAGTAAAAGTATGCGGCACGATAGTATTTTTGGGTGTGTACCTGCAGTAACAGTACGCGGCGCGATAATGTCTCTAGGTGCGTACCTGCAGTAATAGTACGCAGCGTGGTTGAAGGAACAGTGCGTGGGCACGCAATGCGGCTGAAGGATCTCTGCGAGTATACGTAGGAAAACAGAAGGTGAACTGCGTAGCAACACAGGCCACAGAAGGGAAAACTGCGTATCTATCTTAAAATGTTCTGTTGATTGAATTTTTCTGTTGATAAGGTGTTCTGGGTTGGTTCTGTTATTGCTGATCTGATAACTGTAGTGGACTGTAACTTTTATGTACTTGATGATCATTTGATGCTTTATGAAAAGAAGTAGGGGGTTGTAGCTCCCTTCCAGGAGAGACTGGAAAATGAGAGAGAGTTGTAGCTCTCTGCAGGTTGTAGCCTGCGTACTGGTAAAGGACTGCACCAGTACAAAACCATTGTAAAAGGAGTTTCTAATTTGAAAGAAGATAGAGACATATTGCAGCAGGTGGTTTTCACCCACATTGGGTTTCCACCTTACATCTTGTGTTCTTTGGTGTGACTATCTGTTTTTCTTTGTTCATGATCATTATTTTATGGTACTGACATGCAAAAATAATTCAAAGAACAAATAAGGAAGATTTATTAAAAGAATTAGATAATACTGATTCACCCCCCCCTCTCAGTATTATTTTCAACAATTGGTATCAGAACAGGTCCTTCAGAGAAGATTGATCGCTTGAAGGTAGATCGTTCATCATGAGCAACTACGAGAGAGAAGCATCAATCAGGCCACCAGTTTTTGATGGGACAAACTTCAATTATTGGAAGGTAAGAGTTACTGCCTATCTTCAATCTCTTGGTACAGAAGTTTGGGACATCGTAGAGACAGGCTACGCTTTTCCTTCAGCTACTCTTACAGATGCAGCCGAGAAAAAGAAGTATGAAACAAATGCGAAAGCAGTCAGTACTCTATTAGGATGTATATCTCAATCAGAATTCATGAAGGTAATGCACTATAAATCCGCAAAAGAGATATGGGACAAAATTGTCACGAGCTATGAAGGAGATGAACAGGTAAAGCGTGCTAAACTTCAAACTCTCAGAATTCAATATGAGACTCTCAAAATGTATAATGATGAAAGTGTGGCTAACTATTTTCTTCGGGTAGATGAGGTTGTTAATTGTATGAAAAATTTGGGTGAAGAAATAAAAGAGGCTATTGTGGTTGAAAAGGTTCTAAGATCATTGTCCCCCAAGTTTGAATCTAAAGTATCTGCAATAGAAGAAAAGGAAAATCTACGAATTCTTACTATGTCTCAGCTACATGGAATTCTAACTGCTTATGAAATGAGAAAGGGAGGTCCATCAGACAGAAGAGAAGCTGCTTTCAAGGCATCAGGCAAAGGAGATTATTATGAAGCAAGCCACGTCCAAGAAGAAGAGGAAGAAGAATCAAATTTTGTCAGAAATCTTCAAAGGGGCTCTGGAAGGTTCAGAGGTAAGTTACCTTTTAAATGCTTTGCTTGTGTAAGAGTAGGTCATTATGCTGCGAAATGTCCTTATAAGGATAAAGGAAAGGAACCTGCTAGATGGAACAAGAAATAGAACACAAATAAGAAAAGCTACTACACTCATGAAGATAGTGATGGTCTATCAAACAGTGATGAAGATGAACAAGGTAATGAATATAAGTTGTTAATGGCATTTGAAGATGATGATTATATGGATGCTATAGATGTGGATAACCTTTATGAAGAAATTACTAGACTCAAGAGATGTATAGAAGAAAAGAACATGATCATTGATACTCTACAATTTCAAATTGATGAAAAGGAAAAACATCTTGAAAAATTAGAAGGTGAAATTGTTGGTCTTAGAAAAGAGATTGAGAAAACAAAATCTATTAATCTCAAGTTTGTCAAAGGATCTGAAACTTTGGATGAGATTATCAATGTGCAGCGGTCTCCATTAAACAAGATAGGTCTGGGCTACAATGGAGAAACTTCTCAAGCATCCACCTCAAAAAGTTATCTTGATGCAGCAAGAATAAATGAGCAAAAGCACAATGAAGATCATCAGGTAAAGAAGGGACGAATTACAAACAGAAACTATCAGGGGCAATCCATCTTAAGGGTGAACAAAAGCTACAACCAGCCACAGGTAAAATCTTCTCAATTTGGTTCAAGAATAGATGACAATAGAAATTACAATCAATTGGCTGGTAGATTCGATAACCGCAGAAGTTTCTTCAATGGACAATGCTTTTCTTGCCATAACTTTGGTCACAAAGCAGCTCAATGTGTTGCATATAAAACAATCATGACTAGGGAAGCTCAAAAACAAAGAAGTATGACTGGGATTACAAAAAGGACCTATAACAACTTTTCGGTTCTTGAAAATGAAGTTGAATGTTCTATTTGCAATAACTTTGGTCATGAAGACTCTGAATGCAGGAGCAGGTTTCAACAGAAAAAGGAACAAGCCTCAAGCACCAAAACATGGAGAATAAAGGAACCACAAACAAAAAGATGTGGGATAGCATTTTATGCATAGGGACAGGAAAATCTATGGTACATTGACAGTGGATGTTCGAAGCATATGAAAGGTGATAAAGAAAAACTTGAGTCATATTCTGCTCTAGAAAAAGGAAAGAAAGTCTCTTTTGGAAATGATACTCCTGCAACTATAAAAGGAAAAGGCATTGCTCAGTTAAAAGAAAAGGTCAAGGCTGGAAATGTTTTGTATGTTGATGGATTGAAGCATAATCTTCTAAGTGTCAGCCAGATGTGTGATCAAAGAACCGAGGTTATATTCAGATCAAATGAATGTCTTGTTCGTGATCTTGATACAGGTAAAACAATGATCAAAGGCAAAAGAAATCCAAATAATCTATACATATTTGAAGAAGGACAACAAGAATGCTATCTGAGCAAGGATGATGAGCACTGGTTATGGCATCGGAGGTTGGGACATCTAAGCTTTTCACAAATAAGGAAAGCATGCAAATATCAGGCAGTTCGCGATCTTCCAGATATCAAAATTCCTGACAACACCATATGCAAATCATGTCAGTTTGGAAAACAAACCAGAACTAACTTTCCAGAGAAAGAAGGATCAGCTAGCATGCCTCTTGAGCTAGTACATACATATACATGCGGTCCTTTCAGGAAAAGAACACCTCGAGGAGAAGAATACTTGATATTATTCATTGACAATTTCTCCAGGTTTGTCTGGTTAGGACTTATGAAGCACAAAGATGAAGCATTCGAAAAATTCAAATCCTTCAAAGCCTTGGTTGAAAATGAATCAGGTCACAAAATTAAGTGCCTCAGATCCGACAGAGGTGGGGAATTTACTTCAAATGAGTTTTTCGATTTCTGTGAAGAACATGGGATAAGAAGAGAATTCTCTACAGCAAGAACTCCTCAGCAAAATGGAGTTGTGGAAAGAATGAATAGAACAGTCCAACAAATGGCTCGTGCTATGCTTGATGAGTCAGGAACTCCCGCAACTTTTTGGGGTGAAGCTCCACATGCTGCAGTTGTTATTCTCAACAAAACAAATGTCCGGGTGAACAGCACTTAAACTCCTCATGAGCTCTGGAGTGGTAGGACTCCTTCAGTAAAGCACTTCAAAATCTTTGGGAGCAAATGCTATATCAAGAATACTGATGAGCAGCTTGGCAAACTTGAACATAGAGCAGATGAAGGCATTCTTCTTGGTTACTCTCCACATAGCAAAGCATACAAATGCTACAATAAAAGGCTTGGCAGAATTGTTGACAGCATTGATGTAGTGGTTGATGAGAAGGGATACATTCCTAGGCAAGTACATCATGAAGACATCGAAGAAGATGAAGGCTACCCCCAACGACAGAATGATGAAGAAGAAGAACCTCAAGAAGAACCTCAAGAAGAACCAGAGGAGCAAACAAGAATAGAAGAAAAGACTCCATCCAGATATGTTCAGAAGAACCATCCAGAATCTCAGATTATGGGGCAGAAAGAAGCAGGTGTACAAACAAGAAGAACAGTTGCAGAAGCTTCAAGCTATTTGGCATTACTCTCCTCTACTGAACCACAAAATGTGAAAGAGGCATGCAAAGATGAGTGTTGGGTGAAAGCAATGGATGAAGAACTTGAGCAGATCGAAAAGAACAACACTTGGGAGCTGGTTCCTAGACCAAAGGATAAGAATGTTATCGGAACAAAATGGGTCTTCAAAAATAAATTGAATGAAAATGGAGAAGTAATTAGAAACAAAGCCAACTTGTTTGTAAAGGGTATGCGCAGCAAGAAGGAATAGACTTTGAAGAAACCTTTGCTCTTGTTGCAAGACTTGAGGCCATCAGAATGTTCCTTGCTCTCTCAAGTTTTCAAAACTTCAAAGTATTTCAAATGGACGTGAAATCAACCTTTCTGAATGGAGACTTGGAAGAAGAAGTATACATTGAACAGCCAGATGGGTTCATTCTTGGAAATGATCCAAATCTTGTATGCAGATCGAAAAAGGCTCTCTATGGTCTCAAACAAGCTCCAAGGGCTTGGTACTACCGTTTGGACAAATATCTTCATCAACAAGATTTTTCAAAAGGATCAGTAGATAGCAATATTTATATAAAAGTTGAAAATGACAAATTGCTAATACTTGTTGTGTATGTAGATGACATTATTTTTGGGAGCAGTGAAGAAGCTATGAGTCAAAGCTTTGCCTCGGTCATGCAGAAAGAATTTGAAATGTCCTTGCTAGGAGAACTAACATATTTCCTTGGTTTGCAAATCCAACAAAAAGAAGGAGGAATCTTTTTATGTCAAACCAAGTATCTCAAACAGATTTTGAAGATATATGGTATGGAAGATGAAAAACTAGTATGTACACCCATGGTCACAGGATGTAGCCTCAGTGCAAATGATGAATCTGCAGTAGTACATCAACCAACCTACAGATCTATGATTGGAAGTTTACTTTATTTGACAGGTACCCGACCGGACATCATGCATGCAGTTGGAATAGTTGGAAGATTTCAGGCAAATCCGAAGGAGACTCATCTTCAGGCAGTGAAGAGAATTTTCAAATATCTTCAAGGGACTCAAAATTATGGCTTATGGTATCCTAGAGATACAGATCTTACACTTCATGCTTATACAGATGCAGATTGGGCCGGAAGCGTGGATGACAGGAAAAGCACAAGTGGTGGTGCATTCTTTATGGGTTCCAGACTGGTATCTTGGTTCAGCAAGAAACAAAGTTCAATTGCCTTGTCTACAGCTGAAGCAGAATATGTAGCTGCTGCATCTTGTTGCACCCAACTCCTTTGGATGATGCAGACTTTGCAGGATTTTCAAATCACTTGTACACCACCAATCCCCATCTTATGTGATAACACAAGTGCAATCAGCATCTCAAAGAATCCTGTTATGCATTCAAAAACCAAGCACATACCAATCAAGTACCATTTTATTCGGGAACAAGTGCTTGAACAGAAGGTCAAGTTGGAGTACGTTCCTTCTAAGGAACAAGTTGCTGATATTCTCACCAAACCATTGCCCAGGGACACTTTTGAATACCTCAGGCAAAAGCTGGGGGTTGTTGATGCATCATCTTATTGCTGAACCTCTTCTGATTGATGGTAAAGGTTCAGGGGGAGCATATACTGCATTGTTGGCATTATGGAGGATGTGCAAAAGGAGATCTTGGAAGTAGCTGCAATATGTCTCTATCTCTTTCATGGTGGATTATGGTTCTTTGTTACAGATCTGGTTCATATTCAGGGGGATCATGTTCTTAGGGGGAGCATACCCCTTTGCCCTTGATGTCAAAGGGGGAGAATGAAGCTGAAGATTGTGAGGTTGCCATCAAGTCCAAAGGGGGAGATTGTTGGCATTATGTTTCTGGTATGGCTATATGTTACAGATGTTGTACTTGATGGAAACTCCCGTGGCAAGGCTCTCAATATGTTGAAAATTAAGAAGTACGCAGGAAATCAGTTCAGAAGGTGCGTACCCGCAGGTACACCATGCAGGGACCGCGTCCAGATACGCAGGCCAGCCGTTCAGGAGGTGCGTACCCCCAGTGCACACATTTCAAGGCAGAGAAAAGCACACGTGGGGTTTCTTATGTTTTACTCTTGGTATTTAGCCGACGGTATTTGTATTATTACGGTTTTGGCTCGTGGTATTGTTCCATGATTTTAGGAGGCTCTTGCCTATATAAAGCAAAGGAGATCACTTGGCTAAGCATCTTTTGCAATTGAATATCTTTAGATCTGAAATATTGGGTTATGGTCTTAAAAGCTTGATCTATATGAAAGGGAAGTTGAAGGCGAATCTGTGAAGGGTGATCTTTCGAGCGCATGATCAGATCTGAGAAACTGTGCCACTCTGGTGGAATGCCTATTCGGCCCTAATCAAAAGGCAGCAGGTGTTTAACAGAAGAGTTGCGTGGGTACGCAGTGCAGAAACAGGAGATCTGCGTGGGTACGCAGTGCAGAAACAGGAGATCTGCGTGGGTACGTAGAGCAGAAACAGGAGACCTGCGTGGGTACGCAGAGAAGAAGAAGGAGAGCTGCGTGGGTACGCAAAGCGACCAAGGTTCAGGTGCGTACGCATAGTAAAAGTACGCAGCGCGATAGTATTTTTGGGTGCGTACCTGCAGTAACAGTACGCGGCGCGATAATGTCTCTGGGTGCATACCTGCAGTAATAGTACGCAGCGCGGTTGAAGGAACAGTGCGTGGGCACGCAGTGCGGCTGAAGGATCTCTGCGGGTATACGCAGGAAAGCAGAAGGTGAACTGCGTAGCGACGCAGGCCACAGAAGGGAAAACTGCGTATTTATCTTAAAATGTTCTGTTGATTGAATTTTTCTGTTGATAAGGTGTTCTGGGTTGGTTCTGTTATTGCTGATCTGATAACTGTAGTGGACTGTAACTTTTATGTACTTGATGATCATTTGATGCTTTATGAAAAGAAGTAGGGGTTTGTAGCTCCCTTCCAGGAGAGACTGGAAAACAAGAGAGAGTTGTATCTCTCTGCAGGTTGCATCCTGCGTACTGGTAAAGGACTGCACCAGTACAAAACCATTGTAAAAGGAGTTTCTAATTTGAAAGAAGATAGAGACATATTGCAGCAGGTGGTTTTCACCCACATTGGGTTTCCACCTTACATCTTGTGTTCTTTGGTGTGACTATCTGTTTTTCTTTGTTCATGATCATTATTTTATGGTACTCACATGCAAAAATAATTCAAAGAACAAATAAGGAAGATTTATTAAAAGAATTAGATAATACTGATTCACCCCCCCCTCTCAGTATTATTTTCAACACTTTAATTGTTACAACGAACAGATGCTCGTATGGGAACTGATCATTTACAGATAACAAATCATTAATCTTAGGCACTCGAGACAGGAAGTCCGCAACAGGATTTTCTTTTCCTCGCCGATCCTTTATGATGATATCGAACTCCTGCAGTATCAATAGCCATCGAGTTACTCGCCCATTAGTGATTCGTTTTTTGGCTTAGTACCTAATAGCAGAATGGTTAATATACATGAAAACTGGATAGGCTATTACATAATGTCTAAACTTATTGATAGCATGTATAACAGCTAAAAATTATTTTTTTGTTACTGTATAATTTAACTCCATAGGGGTAACATTTTTGCTAATATAATATATAGCGTAGGGATTCATGTCCTCTTCTTGTCCAAGTACATCGCCTATAATTGTGTCTGATCCATTTGTAGAGATATGGAAAGGTAACTCCCAGTTTGGTCCTCGTAATACGAGTGCAGTTGAAATCAATTTCTTTAAATCTCCAAAGGCAACATCACATTAGTCAGACCAGTTAAATTCAACATTACCTATTTAGAAATATAAAGGTGCATCAATTTTTGGAAAGTTTTCAATAAATCTATTGTAGTACCCTGCATATCCAATGAAACTACTTACCTCGGTCTGTGTGTAGGTTGTGGGTAGTGCAAGAATTACCTCTATTTTTCCTAGATCTACTAGTATTCTAGTCGTAGAGATGTAGTGTCCCAGAACCACACCACTGTCATCATCATGTGACACTTTACGTTGCTTAAGCATAACCTGGTAGCAATGCATCGTTCAAGTACCTTTTCCAGATTTCGTAAACCTTTCTCAAAGTCACTTCCATAGGGGGTAAAATTTTCCATATAAATTTCAAGTCCTTCGTTAATCATATCGGAAAAAATGCTCAATATTTCTCTCTGAAATGTGGCTAGCGCATTGCATAAATGAAGGGTAAAAGTTTGTACGCAAACATACCCCAACGATAGGTAAACATAGTTTTATCCTGGTCTTCAGGGGTGATATGAATCTAATTATAGCTACTGAAGCCATCAAGGGAGGAAAAAAATTGTTTACCTACTAAGTTATTGAGAACTTGCTTAATAAAAGGAAGAGAGAAACGGTCCTTTTGGGTGGCTTTGTTCAGTTCTCTCTAGTCCATGAAAATTTTAAATTTTCCATTCTTCTTGGGAACGACTACCAATGGGGAGACCCACTCACTATCTGATATAGGATAAATAAAATTTACATCCAACAACTTTTGCAGTTCTTCTTTCACAATTTATCTAAGGTGTGGATTCAACCTTCTCTGAGGCTGTTGGATGGTGCAAGTTTCCTTCTCAATGTAAATATGATGGGTACAAAGTTGAAGATCTATACCTTTCATGTTTGATTATTCCCAGGCAAAAGATTTTTTATATTTTTGAAGAACCTTAATAAGTATTTGTTGTTGATGACTGTCCAAGTTACCATTTATTATGCTCTTAACCTGCAAAATGATACCCAAATGCAGAATATGCGAAGAAAAGATACCCAGAACACAGAATAGCAATGATTTTATTATTCGGAAAGGAATGTTCACTTGCCTCTTCAAGGGGGAAACCTCCAATAGAGCAGAGCTCGACAACAAAATAAGACACGATGCTCCTCACAGGGAGTCTCTATCCTTTATATATGACTCATACATGCAATACCACGGGCCAATACCATGGGTTTTATTAATACCATCTATCTAATACTATGGCCCATTTGCAACTAACCGTGGTTCCGTCATTAATTGCGGATTAACCACTTACAGTTATTAATATGGGCTTTATTGACTCTTGACTATGACGTAATCCCATTACATAAATAAGGGGGTTAGGGTGGGACCCTAACGTGCCCTCCCCCTTAAAACGAGCCTTGTCCTCAAGGCTGAAGCTGCGGAAACTGCTGAAGAATAGTGGTTGGTTCCCAAGTTGCATCTTTCGGAGAGGTGTCTTTCCATTTGACGAGGACTTCCTTAATCATGCGGCCGCGCAGTTGCTTGTCTCGTGTGTCTAGGACCTGTTCGGGTTGAAGCCAGATGGACCCTTCGTCCAATTTAGGTAGACTGGTCTGAATTCTACAATTGTTCCTAATTACTTTCTTGAGGCATGAGACATGGAAAACTAGATGGATTTTTGCAGCAGGTGGCAAGGCCAACTTGTAGGCCACTTCTCCAATGAGCTGAAGTACTTGGTATGGTCCGTAGAATTTGGGAGAGAGTTTCTGACATCCCTTGTCCTTGAGTGATGTTTGCTTATATGGTTGTAGCCGTAAAAAGACCTGATCCCCTTCTTGAAATTGGCGCTCTGAGCGATGTTGGTCTACCTATTGCTTCATGCGGTTCTGAGCTTAATGAAGATTCTCTCGAAGATGGGCGAGCATGGTTGTGCGATGTTGTAGGAGTTGATCCACTGCTTGTGCTTTTGAGCATCCCTTGAGATACGAAGTAGGTGAAGGTGGGAGTTGACCATATACTGCTTCATAGGGAGTCATTTTGGTGGTGGCATGATAGTTGGTGTTATACCACCATTCAACCAGAGGTAACCACTGTGCCCAAAGGTGTTGCTTTTCTAAAGTGAAACACCTAAGGTAGGTTTCTAGACATTTGTTGACGGCTTCGGTTTGACCATCTGTTTGCAGATGATAGGAAGTACTGAGTTTGAGTTGAGTGCCTTGTATTCTGAAGAGTTCTTGCCAAAAATTACTGGTGAAGATCAGGTCGCGGTCGGACACAATAGAAGTGGGCATGCCATGTAATTTGAAGATCTGATCCATGAAAGATTGAGCAACCAAAGTTGGTGTAAACGGGTGGGGTAGGGCACAGAAATGAGCATACTTCGACAGTTGGTCCACAACCACCATGATGACTGACTTGTTCCTTGACTTTGGAAGACCTGTAATGAAATCCATAGAAACCTCCATCCAAATTGATGCCGGAATGGGCAATGGTTGTAATGTGCTTGGTGTGTTGACGGTTTCCCCTTTGTGGAGTTGACAGACATCACATTCTGCTACGAAAGTAAGGATGTCCTTTTTCATGCTTGTCCAAAAAAATGATCTTCTGGTGTGAGCATACGTCTTCTGAAAACCCGAATGTCCTGCAATGGGAGATGAGTGCAATTCTGCCAAAATGTGACTTTTGAGGGTGGATGTTGGTGATATTACGACTCTGTCCTTGTAGCGAAGAATATCATCCTGCCACGAGTAGCCCTTGGTGGAATTTGGATCTACCTGCAATTGAGAAATGAGTTGGGAGAGCCCGGTGTGTGAAAATCATTCCCTGTGAGCCTCTTCAATCCATTCTGGAATGGGGAGGGAAATTTATAGCAGAGTACTTTCCTCCTCAAATTGGCAAGATAATGCATCTGCTACACTATTGTCTTTCCCTTTCTTGTAAATTATCTCATAATCATATCCTAGCATTTTGGATAGCCATTTATTTTGTTGTGGGGAGGATAGGCGTTGCTCCAAAAAATATTTAAGACTGTGATGATCTGTGCGGATTTGGAAACGTCGCCCCAATAAGTAAGGTCGCCAGGTCTCGACTGCATGTAAGATGGCCATCATTTCCTTCTCGTAGGTAGATTGGCCCAGATTCCTCCCACTGAGTTGTTGGCTTGTGAAGGACAACGGTTGCCCTTCCTGCATTAAGACCGCCCCAATACCTGTACCCGAAGCATCACATTCAATGACAAAAGATTTGGTGCAGTTAGGGAGTGCTAAGACTGGAGTGGAACACATGGCATTTTTTAGAGTTGTAAAGGCCTGTTGTGCTTCCTCATTCCAGAAGAATGAATTTTTCTTTAGGAGTTGGGTGAGGGGCTTCGCTATGTGACCATAGTTGCGGATAAATTTACGATAATAGCCTGTGAGACCCAAAAATCCTCTCAAGCTCTTCAAGGTCTTAGGTTGAGGCCATTCCTGCATTGCCTGGATCTTTTTGGGGTCCACCTTGACACCTTCACGCCCCACAATGTGGCCCAAATACTCTACTTCTGCCATGCCAAACGAACACTTGGACATCTTGACAAATAATTTATGCTTGCGGAGGAGTTGCAAGAGTAGATCTACATGCTGAAGATGTGCGGCCCAAGTGCAACTATAGATGAGGATGTCATCGAAGAAGACAAGGACAAATTTCCTGAGATATGGTTTGAGAATGTGGTTCGTAAGGCTCTGAAAAGTAGAGGGGGAATTACAAAGACCAAATGGCATGACCAGGAATTCATAATGGCCTTCATGAGTTCTGAAAGCAGTCTTGGGGATGTCGACTTCCTTCATGCGAATTTGGTGGTAGCCTGAACGAAGATCCAACTTAGTGAAGAATTGAGCCCCATTGAGTTCATCCAGCAAATCATCAACCACCGGGATGGGAAATTTATCTTTGACTGTCAACTTATTGAGGGCCCTGAAGTCGGGACACATCTGCCACTCCCCATATTTCTTGAGCACCATGACCACTGGGGATGAATAAGGACTAATGATCGGACGAATGACACCTGCTTCCAAAAGTTCCTTGATGATTTTTTCTATTTCATCCTTTTGGGTCAACGGATATCTGTATGGGCGCACATTTGGGGGTTGGGCCCCTGGAACCAAGGTAATGATATGATCATGTTCCCCTCGTGAGGGTGGAAGCTCATGAGGCTTGTCAAAGACCGGAATATGGTTATTTAAAATCTATTGCATCTCAGGATGAATTGGCAGAGGCTTTGTTTCGACTGCCTGGATGGCATTAAATTGAGCTACAACTCCATGATTGCCCTTTTTTAACAATTTTTCCATCCTATGTGAGCTGATGATAGAGGGGGCTCCCGCCTGGAGTCCACGGAGGGTATGTGTGTAGTTGTTCTGCTTAAAACTCATATATAATTCCTCGAAATCCATTGTGATTGGCCCAAGAGTGTGGAGCCATTCAGCGCCGAGGACAATGTCGCAACCCCCCATGTGTATGGCAAACATGTGGGTTTTCAACTGATAATCCCCCATTTGAAGTTTAACATTTTCACAGCGGCCTTCACATTTCATTGTGCCTCCATCCGCAATTTGAACTTGGAAGTTAGAAATTGCGCGTACAAAACAATGCACTGCTTCTGCGACTTTTTGATGGATGAAATTATGTGTACTTCCACTATCAATCAAAACTACTACTGGGCGATGTTTAATAAAACCTCTGATTTTGAGAGTTTGAGGGGAAACATTGTCCTGTTGGTTGCCTTCTTCTAGCACCTCATGGTCCTCAAGTGGTGGATCTTCCTCTGTTGAGCTGTAGTCAGCGACATCTATTTGAAAAAATTTGGGCTCCTTGCATTTATGACCTGGGGAGTATTTTTCATTAGAGTAGTAACATAGTCCTTGCTTTCTTCTTTTGGCCATTTCCGCAGGTGACACCTTTTGGACCTTAAGTGTTTGAGTTGTGTTGTGAGCCTGTGGGGGGCGAACTTTAGTGGAGAAATTTGGGCGCCTGTATTGGGCTGCTAATGCACGTTCCACGTTACGAGCTACCTTCCAAGCCTCCATCCATGTGGGAGGGTGGTGCAGTAGGACTTGAGCTTTGATGGCTTCTTTAAGACCGCTGATAAAACATTCCGTGTAGAACGCATCTGAGAGACCCCAAGTGTGGAAGGCTAAGACTTCAAAAGCTATAATATATTCATCCATTATACCAGTCTGTCGGAGCTTAGTAAGATGACCCAAAAAAGAGTCCTCCTGTTCAAAGCGGCCTTGAAGAGCTTTTGTAAATTGGGTCCAAGTCCTAAAAGGTCCATTGCAACGTTGATGCCATTCCCACCATTGCCACCTTTCATTGTCCAAGTACATGCTCCCCAACATAAGCTGAGTCGCATCATCTAAGATACGATTTAGTTTGAAATACTGGTCCATTTGTGCTATCCATGCTGACGAGTGAGAACCGTCAAATTTATGCATATCCAACTTGGGAGGTCGCTGACTGGGTGATTGGTGGGTGTGCCAGACGTGAGGAGAGTGGCTAGACTCACCCTCATTGTATCCATTGCCATTATACGCCTCCTCGTGGGCTTTCTCCTTGTCCTTTGGGATGAGTTGCGCGACCTGGCTACTTAGTCCGTTAAGCTGAAGGCTGAGGGTGTGCAGGCATTCTTCAAGTTTGTCCATCCTTTCATTGGCCATCACCTGAGCTCTAGTTTCTACCATACACCAACCTGATGAAAATTTGGGACCGCCTAAAAATTTTCACTAATAATTGAATGGTACCACCATGCTCAGCTCGTCGTCCTGATTCTGATGGGCTAGATCACCAATAAGTGCCCCGGAAGATCTCAGACTCCTTCCTTATCAATACTGCAGTGGCCAGATCCTCAAAATGTCAATGTGGCCAAAAGTCCTGCGAAAATTATACCCTGGTATAGGAACCCTTCACAAGGACTCCGATCTGGTGGATCTGAGAGATCTGAATGGCAGATCTGATGGCGGAACAGGCTGATCTGCGAACTCGAGACTGCGGGACTGATGTCTGCTGCTGCTGCACCCCTTTGCAAAAGCGGGTCTGGAAGAGATGCTGTGGGATCCCCTGATAGAAAAAGGGAACTATGGTCTTGAGGAGTGTCAGGTGCTACAGATCGCAATATACATAAGGGTCTGGCAGTAGTACTCGGCCCAATGTTTCAGGGCCCTAACTAAGGAGGATCAATCGTACCCATAGCCGTACAACCCGACTACCCTATTGTACAGGCGATTAATCTCCCCGAGTGCTGTTCTTAGTGTACGGTAGCCGCAAGACGGCCGACGGTTTATCTATGGCGAGGTTTCAAGGGAGCCTAGGGGGCTTCCAATATACCCAGTGATCTAGGTGGATATTGGTGGCCACCTGCCAAGTCCACCTGGACCCCCACCATTGTCTTTCTTAGCATTTTCAGTTTCCTTAATTGTAGCACAACTTACTATTTTTAGCAGTTTTTCGGGTCCTGAACTTCTGGAGCCGTTTTGAGGCCCTAAACGATGTTTTTTGGGGAATCCAGGGGCAACATGGGTCCATGGAATGGACCGATGTTGCCCATTCCAACAATGATAGTGCTCGGATAGATCTTTCTAATGAGCTATTGTACGCGTCAAACAGAGATCATATGCCAAAGTTAGGACCCCGGGAAGTTGATGTACCAATTTACCCGAAACGGAGCCCACAGTTTGGCGTTTCATCTCCTAGGGTTAGGTTTTGGAATGTTAAGGGTTTTCCATTGTTTCTCAACAATAAATAGGCCTTCGAGCCTCATTGTAACACAAAGTTGAGAGGCATGTAGCCATCACATCTCTTCTCAGAGATAAGCTACCATCGCCCTAGCTGGTTTATTTCCATTTCTGGTTGTAAGAATATTTCAGTATTTTCCATTAATGAAATGAAATATTATTTCCGCCGCATCTTTGTGTATATGGTTATCTTTGTAATTTGTTGCGTTCCTGTTTAAATCCGGATCAATGGTATCAAAGCGGTCTACTTTTTCTCTGTTTTTCTTTGCATGTCCCCAACAAGGTCGGGATATAAGGTGTTAGGGCTTGAGCTGGTTGAACCTTTGCAACACGAGCCTCGCAAATCCCGACGGCCTCCCATGGCGGACAAGAAGAAAGACGAGGGGGCAGGAGTTCCCATCAAAATCTTGCTCGAAGAAGCCCTCGAGCGACAACGGAACGCGATGATGGACAGCTTTTCCCAGATCCTTCAGCGGCTACCCAGAAGCAACGCATCGGCTTCCAGCAGCTACCCTGGAAACGCCACACCCTTTAAGGTACAAGTTAATTTTGAAATCCCCATATTCGAGGGTCAGATAGACGCAGATGTCGTAGATAAATGGTTAAATCTGCTAGAGGGTTATTTTTATGTTCATGAATTTTCGAGTCAGGAAAAGATTGTTTTTGCTCTTCTCAAAGCAGCTCCCCACGTCAAGGACTGGTGGGAAACCTACTGCGAGTAGAAGGATGAAAGTACTAGCTCACTATTTTCAGCTGCACCCACCTGGGATTCGTTCCGGGATGCCATCAAGGAGCAGTACTACCCTGTCGGAAGCTATGAGGATGAATACATAAAGTGGACCACGCTGCGGCAGGGAAGGGACCAAGACGTGTCGAAGTTCACCAATCTTTTCCATACCCTTCGCACAAAGTTGGGTATCAAGGATTCAGAACAACATTTGATACTCAAATACCGTGGCTGCCTGCATAAGTACATCCAGGAAGAAATACAATTCCTAAACATCCTCTCGCTCGGCGCAACATACCGATATGCCGTCAAGGTCGAGCAGAAGTTTAAACAAAAGAAGCGAGACTTTGGATTTGCGAATCCAAAGCAGGGGAAAGGTGCCCCTAAACCACAGAACAAAGGACAAAGCCAAGGCGGGACAGCCCAAGACAACCAGCCGAAGCTGCAAGCAAAGAACAGCGTCGCGAAGCCGAGAAAGGACACTGGAAAATGGTACGAGTTCCATAAGAGCTCCACTCACAACACAAGTGAGTGTCGGGCCAAGCAGTCACTGGTGGTTGAGATAAAGGTTTCAGAATCAGATGCATGTTCTGACTCTGAGTCAGAACCCGATAAGGGGTATGAAAAAGGGAAGTAGATCATTGATGCGGATCCCAGCGCCACTGTTGCTACCACAAAGATCCAGAAAAATGAACCCGAAGATCCAGAGGAGGAGGAGCGTCTCTTCCACTCCCAGATGTGGGTAAAGGGCTCCCCGATACAGTTCATTGTTGATAGCGGGAGTCAAAAGAGCCTCATTTCGGCAGAGGTCATGAAGTAGTTGGGCTTACCGACCATAGCACATCCACAACCATACACCATTGGGTGGCTTCACCAAGGACGAGATCTTCGCATGAGCCAGCAGTGTCGCCTTCCATACAACATCAAGCCCTTCACGGATGAGGTATTGTGTGACATTGCTCCCCTTGAAGTTTGTGATGTATTACTAGGACAACCATACTTGTGGAAGCGACATGCTGTGTATGAATCAAGGCCCCGTGCTGTTATTATTACATTGGGAATAAGTTGTTCAGGATACCAGAGGTAGCACCACCTGCCGCCATCTCTTTGATTACTACAAAACAGTGCAGTAAGATCATTTCCAAAACCAGGAAATGTGTTTTCCTGATGATACGCCCTCAAGGAAAGAAGAAGACAGTGGCCGCGGCCTCCAAACGGGGTCCCTCTGCACGACAACTACAGATGGACAAGGTTGTGGAGGAGTACGAGGACATCTTCACCTCCCCGGCAGGGGTTCCTCTGCACTGTCAAGTCAATCACTCCATCGATCTGACCCCAGGTGCGCCGCTACCCAATGGACCAATTTATCGGCGCTCCGTTCTGGAGAACAATGAAATCAAGAGGCAGATTCAGGAGCTCTTGCAGAAAGGTCACATTCGTCCGAGTTCATCGCCCTGTGGGAGCCCGATCGTGTTGGTACAGAAGAAGGATGGGACATGGAGACTCTGTATTTACTATCGGGCGCTGAACAAGATCACTGTCCGTAATAGGTAACCGATCCCGCGGATTGGTGACCTCCTAGACCAACTAAAGGGGGTGAAATATTTCATCAAGATCGATCTGAAGTCAGGATATCACCAGGTACCAATCGAACCCTCCGATGTGTGGAAGATTGCCTTCAAATCCAAGGAGGGCCTCTTCAAATAGTTGGTCATGCCTTTCAGATTGACGAATGCTCCTGCAACCTTTATGAGGCTAATGGATGACATCTTGCGGCCATTCACCAACTCCTTTGTAGTAGTATACTTGGATGACATTCTGATCTTCAGCCAGAGTTGGGAAGAGCACCTCCACCACATCCGACAGGTTCTCCAGACACTGTGGCAACACAAGCTATGTGCCAATTTGGAGAAATGCACTTTTGGCATGACCCAGGTTCAGTATCTGGGATACATCATTGATGAACAGGGGGTGCATGTCGATCCAGCCAAGATCCAAGTCATTCGGGATTGGCCTTCTCCAACCACTCTAACAGAGCTCCGCAACTTTCTAGGTCTTGCCAACTTCTACCGCAGGTTTGTGTTGGGGTTTTCTCATATTTCTTGGCCCTTGAGTCAAGTCACCAAGGGCGGGGCGAAAGAAAAATTCTTTTGGTCTGAATCTCAACAGAAGGCATTCAGGGAGTTGAAGGATTGCCTCTGCATGGCACCAGTGCTCGTGTTACCAGATTTACAACAACCATTTGAGGTCGAGACAGATGCCTCTGACTATACTATTGGGGCAGTCCTTACTCAACATGGACATCCAGTGGCATATCACAGTGAAACACTTTCAGACACAGTCCGGAAGTACCCCACTTATGATAAAGAGATGTATTCCATTGTACAGGCCTGCCGACAATGGAAGCATTACATTTTGGGGAAGGAAACGGTCATCCACACAAATCACCGACCTCTGCAGTTCATACAGACCCAAGGGAAATTGCAGAATGATCGCCATAGAAAGTGGTCTACATACCTGCAACAGTTTCACTTGAATATCAAGTATAAAAAGGGCAGCACCCATAATGTTGCAGATTGCCTCAGTCGGCCACCGATCATGGCGCTAACCACCTTGCTCAACTCTTGTGGGCACGAGACTTCTGATTGGCCACTTCTCTACAAAAGCAACCCAGAATTCGGCCACACATACCAGAAACTCTTGGAGGGTCGGCATGTTGCAGATTTTCACCTCCAGGATGCCCTATTATGCCACCTCGGTCACCTTTGTGTTCCTTCAAGCGAGCGTGCCAAGATGATTTGGGAAGCACACTACAGTCAGGCTGCTGGGCATTTCGGGGTCGAGAAAACAGTGGCAGTACTACAAAATTATTTCTATTGGCCGAATCTTCGACAAGATGTTGGGAAGTACATCCGATCATGTACTCCCTGTGCCATTGCCAAACCGACCATTAAGAAGCATGGCCTCTATACCCCGTTGCCTACCCCTAGTCGACCTTGGGAATCCATCTCCATGGATTACATGTCAGGCCTTCCTTCCACTAAGCATGGAAATGACTGTGTTTTTGTGGTCGTCGACAGGTTCTCGAAGATGGCCATTATGGTGGCCTGCAAGAAGAATATCACAGTAGAAGCCACTGCTAAACTCTTCTTTGAACGAGTGTGGGTGCACTTTGGGATCCCACAGTCTATCATCTCAGATCGGGACAGTCGGTTTCTCAGCACATTTTGGTCCAGTCTCTGGTCAATGCTGGACACCAAACTCACGAAGTCCACAGCCTTCCATCCTCAAACTGATGGCCAGACAGAGGTTGTCAACAGGATGATTGTGCACATTCTGCGCATGTATAACTCAAAGCATCCACGCACATGGGATGAGAGCCTCCCCTATGTTCAGCACAGCTACAACCGAGCTCTTCACAGCTCCACTGGCCATAGCCATTTTCAGGTGGGTTTGGGATTCCAACCACTATGCCCCATTGATGTGGCCATGCCACTTGTAGCTACTCACATGAATTTAGCTCATGTCCAGTCCGAAACAGATAAGGCCACCAGCTTCATTGAGCGTATCCAACATATTCACCAGCAGGTCCATGACATTCTTGAGAAATCAAATGCCAAGTACAAGCAGCGACATGATCAACACCGGGTGCCACACAAATTTCAGGTGGGCGACAAAGTCTGGTTGCATTTGCAAAAGGAACGCCTTACTGGAGCCTATCGGAAATTGAGACCACTCCGATATGGTCCTTACACCATTACTAAGGCTATGGGAGACAATGCATTTGAGCTCAGCATTCCCCCATTCCTTGGCCTGCACCCAGTGTTCAATGTGGACCACCTTCGGCCATACTTTCCACCATTGCTAGACACATCCGACATTGCAGAACAGCTCAAACCCACATAATTAAATCCAGATTGCATGGAACAAGCTGCAACTGATCGGATCATGGACACATAGATCAAGAACACTCGCCAACATAATATCCAACTGTATCGAGTTGTCAAAGCAAGCCAACTCCTTCAGCAGGGCAAGTGGCTCACCAAGGAACAAGTTCAGCAGAAGTTTCCTCGTCTCATGGAGGAGCTCAACGCAATGGGGACCATTGCTTCCTAAGGGGGGAGGAATGATCCAGGTGGATATTGGTGGCCACCTGCCAAGTCCACCTGGACCCCCACCATTGTCTTTCTCAGCATTTTCAGTTTCCTTAATTGTAGCACAACTTACTATTTTTAGCATTTTTTTGGGTCCTGAACTTCCGGAGCCGTTTTGAGGCCCTAAACGACGTTTTTTGGGGAATCCGGGGGCAACATGGGTCCATGGAATGGACCGACCGATGTTGCCTATTTCAACAATGATAGTGCTCGGATAGATCTTTCGAATGAGCTATTGTACGCGTCAAACGGAGATCATATGCCAAAGTTACGACCCCGGGAAGTTGATGTACCAATTTACCCCAAACGGGGCCCACCGTTTGGCGTTTCATCTCCTAGGGTTAGGTTTTGGAATGTTAAGGGTTTTCCATTGTTTCTCAACAATAAATAGGCCTTCGAGCCTCATTGTAACATAGAGTTGAGAGGCATGTAGCCATCACATCTCTTCTTAGAGATAAGCTACCATCGCCCTAGTTGGTTTATTTCCATTTCTGGTTGTAAGCATATTTCAGTATTTTCCATTAATGAAATGAAGTATTATTTCCACTGCATCTTTGTGTATATGGTTATCTCTATAATTTGTTGCGTTCTTGTTTAAATCCGGATCACCCAGAGGGTATGTGGAAGACAATCCATGCGCGATTCTGTCTAATGCGCTACTACTCGAAGGGGTACCCACAGGGGTTACAAGGGAGTCCAACAGACGTGACCACCTCTTGTATTTCCTGCGTGCATGCCTCCCCAAATCTGCAGGTTTATGCGCTCAATGACAGATCCCATGGTTTAAAGACGCTGGAACACGTCTCTAGCCAAAAAAAAAATTGCTAAGAAATGGAGATCCCACCGACCCTGGAAAGTGCTCTTATACCACTTGTCATGCTCTTAACCTGCAAAATGATACCCAAATACAAAATATGTGAAGAAAAGATACCCAGAACACAGAATAGCAATGATTTTATTATTTGGAAAGTAATGTTCACTTGCCTCTTCGAGGGGGCAACCTCCAATAGAGCAGAGCTCGACTACAAAATAAGACACGATGATCCTCGCAGGGAGTCTCCATCCTTTATATATGATTCATACATGAAATACCACGGGCCAATACCGTGGGTTTTATTAATACCATCTATCTAATACTACGGCCCATTTGCAACTAACTGTGATTCCGTCATTAATTATGGATTAACCACTTACAATTATTAATATGGGCTTTATTGACTCTTGACTATGACGTGACCCCATTACATAAATAAGGGGGTTAGGGTGGGACCCTAACACCATTAATGTTAATTGTTTTACCTGGTTCAATCTCAATTAGAATGTTGTTATAAACAACAGTCGTTGGTATATGCTAATGATCTACGTCCCTCAAGGGATCTCCCTATGCTTCATTATTAAGGATGGACTTTAACACTTGGAATGTTGGGTTATTCATTGAAAGTTGTCTATTAATGAAGTTGTTAATCACATCATCTTCCATTTGATTCTTAAATTCAAGAGCTTCTTCCAGTGTGAGAGGAGAGAATATTTTTTCTTCTAGGCATCTGGGTGGGTGTAACTAAGTACTTACAATAAGTAGACTTGGTTTAGCTGGGGGATACAAAACAATATTCTTCACAATGTTTCCTTGAGTGATAGTCATGTTTCCTGCACAACATCCTATATAAGCATCTATTGTTGCTAACAAGGTCGAACCAATACCAAAGGATGTCCATATAGCCTACTTCTTGGGTTGATGACTAGAAATTCCATGGGATATTCCCAGGAATCGACGAAAATAGTCACATCCTGTAAGGTTCCTTCAGGTCTAATTACTGATCTGTTGGCAAGTTCTAATAAGGTTGAGGTGTGTTCCAAAGTTGTAATGCCCAGAACCTTGCAGGTTTCAGCAGTTAGAATATTAATGGCTACCCCAAGATCAACTACTGTATTTGGAAAGATGTAGCCTTGTATCTGAACTGTTACTACAGGATTTCCTGGATCTTCATATTTAATCAGTGCTTCTTTACCCAAAAGAAAATCAGATAAAGTTACTACCACATGTATTGTTGGTAGATTTTTTAATTTCCTCCGAGGCTTCTTCCCACATAATTCCTTAATTGTATTTGCATAAATTAGGATGCCTTGTATGGCCTGGAGGAGCAGAATCTTTATACACAAAATTTTCAATTCCCCAAAGATATTGAAATCAGGATAAACAAAAGGTTTAGTTATCGCTAGTCTCTCATGGAATGGGGGAGAAGAAATTATAATTTTATCGGGATTCTACTGCTTGACTATGTCTTCTACCTGTTTTATTTCCGTGGTAATCATAGTCAAAGGATTTATTGCAGTTTGTTTTTCGTTTTCAGTCTCTTTATTTTCTTTTGTAGTAATAATGTGCCCTCACCTTAGCTGAAGCTCATTGCATTCTACTAGTTCTGTGTCATTATTTGAATTCTCAAGAATTTGTACATATTGAACTGGTCTATTATTAGGATTCGAATTTGGTTGAGCTAGAAATTGGGGGCATACTGAAGGCTGAAGGTTCATAAATGGTCCTGACAATGTGGGTTGAGGTTGAGGACCCGTTCCCATGGGTAGATTGTTCATCCCAATAGGGAGCTGCCAGTTTTGAGACTAATTCAGGTTTTGTAAGGTGGAAGCAGCCCACTATGAAGGGTAAGGATTACTAGCTGAATTTTTCCAGAAGGGGGCAGAGCATTGTCAAATTGTTGGCATTATGACACAGGTTTGGAACAGGTTTGGCTCTATGACATAAGTGTTGTCCTTGATGGCAACTCACTCAAATGGTAGATCACAGTTCAGGTTCTCAGAATGGAAGAAAATGAGGTATACGCAGGTTCATCTTAGCAAAGTCGCGTATACACGCGGGATCACTGATCAAAAGACATGTATGCATATGCACGCACTTTCATGCAAAGAAAGAGCATGTACATGTGGGAAAATTTATGTTTGATCCATGGTATTTAGCCTAACATATTTGAACCTATGGTTTTGGTCCTTGGTATTGCATCCAAAGTGTTGAACCCAGGTATTGGGTCCCTAGTATTGGTTCTCAATGGTTTTGGACCATGGTTTGAGTAAGGCCTAAGACTATAAAAAGGGAAGGAGATCATTTGGCAAGGGCATCGACTGAAGTGTTGAATATCTTAAGAGGAGCAAGATCCGGAATACTGGTGATTGATTTATGGTGCATTGCTGAATCTGAACCAAGGAGGAACCTGAGCGCTAAAGATGGATAAGTTCTATTGATGAATCAAGATCTTAAGGCTTGAATAGTAGTATCATTATATGATGTTTGATCTGTTATATTTGGCGCATGATTAGATCTATAAATCTGATAAACTGGGTATAATAATGTCTGAATACTTGAAAAAGGAGAATTGTCTTTTATAGATCTGTACGCAGGTTCGGCATGGCACAGGCACGTATACACGCAGGTTCAGCAATTGAAGAAAGCGTATACGCTGGTTGGCATTGATACAACTGCGTATGTACACAGCGTTCTACTTAGTGAAGTATCATACGTTTCATGAAATATGATTTAGCTACTTCTGTTTATAGTTGTAGTGTTCTGGGTTCAGAATTGGTGTCTGGTTACTGTTACTGTTTTCTGGTTACAACATTTTGAGAAGTGTTTTGTTGATTCTATATTGGGTTGTACAAAGGAGATTGGTTTTTACAGATATACTTGATGTATAATTGATGTTATTCATGGATCTAGTCTAAAAATTTATGAAACGTGGGCCCTGGAAGAAAAGAGAATGTTGAAGCCTTCTGTAGGTCAACACCTACGTACTAGTACCTCAGCTAGTACAAGAGCAAAGGGGGGTTGGAGCTCCCTTCCAGGAGAAGCTAGAGAATAAGAGAAGGTTGTAGCCTTCTACAGGCAGCAGCTTGCGTACTGGTATAGGACTGCACCAGTAAAAAATCATTGTAAAAAGAAGTTTCTAATTGAAAGAAGATAGAGACAAATTGCAGCAGGTGGTTTTCACCCACATTGGGTTTCCACCTTACATCTTGTGTTCTTTTGTGTGACTGTCTGCTCTATTTTTCTGGTTACTGTTTATATGGTTCTGACACACAGACTAATGATCAACATCTGAAGAATAATTAAAATTATAAGTCTGCAAGTTATATGCGAGTTTCATTAACCAGAGTTGCGTATACACGTCGTTTTCACTAACTGAAGTTGTGTATACAAATTTTTGTGTGAATTGAAAAGATTTTTATAATACTAATTCACCCCCCCCCTCAGTATTATTTCCAACAATTGGTATCAGAGCAGGTCCTTCAGAAGAAGCTTGACCGCTTGAAGGAAGATCTATCATCATGAGCAACTACGAGAGAGAGGCATCCATCAGGCCACCAATTTTTGATGGGAGCAATTTCATCTATTGGAAGGTAAGAATCACAGCCTATCTTCAATCTCTTGGTATAGAAGTTTGGGATATTGTGGAAATAGGATACACATTTCCATCAGCAACTCCTACAGATACGACTGCTAAGAAGAAGTATGAAACAAATGCAAAGGCTGTCAATACTCTATTGGGGAGTCTATCTCAATTAGAATTCATCAAGGTTATGCAGCTCAAAACCGAAAAAGAAATATGGGATAAGATTGTTCTGAGCTATGAAGGAGATGATCAAGTAAAAGGAGCAAAACTACAAACTCTTAGAATTCAATATGAAAGTCTCAGAATGCACAATGATGAAAGTGTGGCTAACTATTTCCTACGTATAGATGAGATTGTAAATTGTATGAAGAACTTGGGTGAAGAAATAAAAGAAGTTGTTTTGGTTGAAAAGGTTCTAAGATCTTTGTCTTCTAAGTTTGATTCAAAAGTTTCTGCCATAGAAGAAAAGCAGAATCTACAGAGTCTTACCATGTCCCAGCTGCACGGAATTCTAACTGCTTACGAAATGAGAAAAGGGGGACCATCAGACAGGAGAGAAGCCGCATTCAAAGCCTCAGGAAAAGGAGATTACAATGAGTCAAGATATATGTCTAAAGAAGAAGAAGAATCAAACTTTGTCAAGAACCTTCAACGGGGAACTGGAAGATTCAGAGGTAAGTTGCCTTTCAAATGTTTTGCTTGTGGAAGAGTCGGTCACTATGCTGCAAAGTGTCCTCATAAAGATAAACTAGACAAAGGTAAGGAACCTGTCAGATGGAACAGAAAACAGAATGTAAGTAAGAAGAGCTATTATACACATGAAGACAGTGATGGACTTTCAAATAGTGATGAAGATGAACAAGGTAATGATGATAGACTTTTGATGGATTTTGAAGATGATGACTTCTTGGATGCTATAAATGAAGAATATCTTTATGAAGAAATTTCTAAACTCAAAATTTGTTTAGAAGAAAAGAAAATGATTATAAACACTTTGACATTCCAACTTGCTGAAAGAGATAAACACAATGAAGAGTTAGAATTTGAAATTGTGGGACTTAGAAAATAAATTGAGAAAACAAAAGCTCTTAATCTTAAATTTGCTAAAGGATCTGAAACTTTAGATGAGAATATCCAAGTACAACGTTCTCCTCTAATCAAGACAGGTCTCGGATATTCTGAAGAAACGTCTCAAGCACAGGAGCCATCCACCTCGAAAAGTTATCTTGATGCAGCAAGGAGAAGTGAATAGGTTGACAATTGATAGCAAAATCATAATGCAGATTACCAGGTAAATCAGGGACCATTTGCTTCAAGAATGAACAAAGATTACCAAGTAAATCGAGGGAAATCTACTTCAAGGATGAACATAAGCTTCAATCAACCACAGGTAAATCATTCTCAATTTGCCTCAAGAAGGGATGTCAATGGAAACTACAATCAGTTGGTTGGTAGGTTTGATAATCACAGAAATTTCTTCAATGGCCAATGTTTCTCTTGTCATAACTTTGATCACAAAGCTGCTCAATGTGTTGCCTACAATACCATGATGACTAGAGAAGCTCAAAAACAAAGGAGTATGACTGGAATCATGAAAAGAACCTACAATAACTTTTCTGCTCTCGAAAATGAAATAAAATGTTCTATCTGTAACAACTTCGGTCATGAAGATTCTGAATGCAGGAGTAGGTTTCGGCAAACAAAGGAGCCAACTTCATTGAATCCCAAAACATGGAAAAAGAAAGAACCGCGACTAGAAAGATGTGGGGTAGCCTTATATGTGGAAGGACAGGAAAACCAATGGTACATCGACAGCAGATGCTCGAAACATATGACAGGTGATAAGGAAAAACTTCAGTCATATAGTGCCTTAGAAAAGGAAAAGAAGGTCTCATTTGGAAATGACACCCCAACATTCATAAAAGGTAAAGGTTCTGTTCATTTGAAAGAGAAGGTCAAAGCTGGAAATGTTATGTATGTTGATGGCTTAAAGCATAATCTATTGAGTGTCAGTCAAATGTGTGATCAAGGAACTGAGGTAATATTTCAATCAAAAAGATGTATTGTTCGTGACCTTGATACAGGAGAAACAATGATCAAAGGCATAAGAACTCCAAATAATTTATATGTACTCAAAGGAGGACAACAACAATGCTATTTAAGCAAGAATGATGAACACTGGCTATGGCACAAAATATTGGGGCACCTTAGCTTCTCTCAGATAAGGAAAGCATGCAAATATCAGGCAGTTCATGATCTCCCTGACATTAGAATTCCAAACAATACAATATGCAAATCATGTCAGTTTGGTAAACAAACCAGAGCTAATTTCCCTGAAAAGGAAGGATCAGCTAGCAGGCCACTTGAACTTGTCCATACTGATGTATGTGGTCCAACTAGGAAAAGGTCACCTCGAGGAGAAGAATACTTTATATTGTTTATTGACGACTTTTCCAGGATGTGTTGGATAGGGCTTATGAAGCATAAAGATGAAGCTTTCAAAAAGTTCAAATCATTCAAAGCCTTGGTGGAAAACGAATCAGATCACAGAATCAAATGCCTCAGGTCTGATCGAGGAGGGGAATTTACCTCAGATGAATTTTTCGATTTTTGTGAAGAACATGGAATAAGAAGGGAATTTTCTGTTGCAAGGACTCCTAAAAAAAATAGAGTAGTGGAAAGGATGAACAAAACGGTTCAACAAATGGCTCATCCTATGCTTGATGAATCTGGAACTCCCGTAACCTTCTGGGGTGAAGCCGCATTTGCTACAGTTACTATTCTTAACAAGACAAATGTCCGCGTAAACAACACTTAGACTCCTCATGAACTTTGGTATGGTAAGACTCCCAAGGTAAAATACTTCAAAAATTTTGGAAGCAAATGCTACATTAAGAAGACTGATGAAAATCTTGGCAAGTTTGAACCTAGAGTAGATGAAGGAATTCTACTTGGCTACTCTCCCCACAGCAAAGCATATAAGTGTTACAATAAAAGACTTGGAAAAATTGTTGAAAGTATTGATGTAGTGGTTGATGAAGAAGGAAACACTCCTAGGCAAGTAAAATCTAAAGATCTCGAAGATGATGAGGACTATCCTTCAACATCAAATCAGATTCATGACGAAGAAGAAACCCATGAGGCACCAGAAGAACAGATAAGGATAGAAGAAAAGACTCCATCCAGATACCTTTAGAAGAATCCATGGAAAATTTTAGGGGCTAATGTTTGCCCAGTGGGCTAATTTTCCATGATTTTTCCACAAAAAAGATTCGCCAATTTCCAATTTTATAAAAGACGATTCGCCCAAATTTTAGAATATAAAATTATTTTACCTTAAAAATCGCCAACATTATATAGAGACTATATATAAAATAATTATAAATTTGATTAATTTTACAAATATATCAATAAACATTTATAATTTGCATATTAGGGATTAGTGAGATTCGCCAATTTTTTAAACTTCAAGAAAATTTTCCATCCTTAAAATTTTCCTTGGAAGAATCATCTAGAAACTCAAATTTTGGGGCAGAAAGAGGCAGGTGTACAAACAAGAAGAACCATTTCAGAAGCTTCAAGCTATCTAGCATTGCTCTCCTCCACCGAACCACAAAATGTAAAAGAGGCATGCAAAGATGAATGCTGGGTCAAGGCCATGGAGGAAGAACTTGAACAGATTGAAAAGAATAACACTTGGGAGTTGGTTCCTACACCAAAAGATAAGAATGTCATAGGGACAAAATGGATTTTCAAAAATAAGTTGAATGAAAATGGAGATGTGATTAGAAACAAGGCAAGACTTGTTTGTAAAGGGTATGCGCAACAAGAAGGTATAGACTTTGAAGAAACTTTCGCACCAGTTGCTAGACTTGAGGCCATAAGAATGTTCCTTGCCCTTTCTAGCTTTCAGAAGTTCAAAGTATTTCAAATGGACGTGAAGTCTGCTTTTCTAAATAGAGACTTGGATGAAGAATTGTATATTGAGCAACCAGATGGGTTTATCCTTGGAAATGATCCAAAGCTTGTATGTAGACTCAAAAAGGCTCTATATGGCCTTAAACAGGCTCCCAGGGCTTGGTATTATTGCTTGGATAAGTACCTCCATCAACAAGGTTTCACAAAAGGTTCCACAGATAGCAATCTGTATATAAAAGTTGACAATGATAAGTTTCTAATTCTTATTGTGTATGTTGATGATATCATCTTTGGTAGCAATGAAGAAGACATGAGTCAAATTGTTTCCTTGGTGATGCAAAAAGAGTTTGAAATGTCTATGCTTGGTGAGCTCACATATTTTCTTGGTTTACAAGTCCAACAAAACAAAGACAACATTTTTCTATCACAAACCAAGTATCTCAAGCAGATCTTGAAGAAATATGGGATGGAGGATTCGAAACCAGTATGTACCCCTATGGTAACAGGATGCAGCCTCAGCGCAGATAATGAATCAACAGCAGTGTATCAACCAACCTATAGATCCATGATTGGTAGTCTGCTCTATCTAACAGGTACCTGACCAGATATTATGCATGCAGTAGGAATAGTTGGAAGGTTTTAGTAAAATCCAAAGGAAACTCATCTTCAGGAAGTTAAGAGAATTTTTAAGTATCTTCAAGGAACTCAAAACTATGGCTAATTGAATTCTAAAAGTACAGATCTCACACTTCATGCATATACAGATGTAGATTGGGCATGAAGTGTGGATGACAGAAAAAGCACTAGTGATGGTGCATTCTTCATGGGTCCTAGGTTAGTATCTTGGTTCAGCAAGAAACAGAGTTCAATTGCATTATCTACAGCTGAAGCAGAATATGTAGCTGCTGCATCTTGCTGCACACAACTCCTCTGGATGATGCAAACATTACAAGACATGAAAATCACTTGTACTCCACCTATCCCCATTCTATGTGATAATACAAGTGCAATCAGCATTTCAAAAAATCCAGTCATGCATTCAAAGACAAGGCACATACCGATCAAGTATCATTTTCTCTAGGAAAAAGTTCTTGAACAAAAGGTCAAATTGGAGTATGTCCCCTCTAAGGAACAAGTTGTTGATATCCTCACCAAACCACTGCCCAGGGAGACATTTGAATACCTCAGACAGAAGCTGGGGGTAGTTGATGCATCATCTTGCTGTTGAATCTTGTCTGTTTCAGAGAAAAGCAGTTGTACACGAGTTGAATGAGGAGGATCCGTGTACATACATTGGTTTATTAAGGTACAGTCACGTATATGTTGGTTTGAAGAAAAGCAGTGGGGACAGGCTCAAGATGTAAAGAGTCTACTATGGGTCTGACAGAGACCATCTGGCACAGGTTCAGGGGGAGCATATATTCTTCTAATATTGCATTGTTGGAATTATCTTAGAAGATATTAGTTCAAATTCACAGTTGGTTTGATTTCAGGTGGAACGGGTGTAGAAGGAGAATATGGATGTTGGTCTGAATAATGACTGACAATTGTTGCTGATAACTATCAGAGTCTTGTTGTAGATATTTTGTCTCTATGTCTTATATTTCTTTTATCAAGGTCATCTAACGGCCTTTTTTGGTTTCCCCTGTATGCCTAGGATGAATGATGTAATGCTCTTATTTTATCATGTATCCCCACTTGGTTGGGTGGATAAGTCAATTCTGATATATTCCCATTTGGATGGGAAATTGATGTATGTATGAGTCCTTGGTGATAGGAAGGTCATTTATGATGTATAAATTCATGTTTCTTTTATAGAACATCTTCTTATAGACCTTGCCTAAAGGCCAGAGGGAGCTTGAACAACATAGCAGAGTAGAGATTTTAGCATGGACCCAAGGGGAGTATAACCCTTTTCCCTTGATGTCAAAGGGGAAGAATGACTTTGAGTGACTTTCGGTTGCCATCAAGTCCAAAGGGGGAGTTTGTTGGCATTATGACACAGGTTTGGAACAGGTTTGGCTCTATGACATAAATGATGTCCTTGATGGTAACTCACTCAAATGGTAGATCACAGTTCAGGCTCTTAGAATGGAAGAAAATGAGGTATACGCAGGTTCATCTTAGCAAAGTCATGTATACATGTGGGATCACCGATCAAAAGACGAGTATGCATATGCATGCACTTTCATGCAACGAAAAAGCATGTACATGTGGGAAAAATTATGTTTAATCCATGGTATTTAGCTCGACATATTTGAACCTATGGTTATGGTCCTTGGTATTGCATCCAAAGTGTTGAACCCAGGTATTGGGTCCCCAGTATTGGTTCTCAATGGTTTTGGACCATGGTTTGAGTAAGGCCTAAGTATAAAAAGGGAAGGAGATGATTTGGCAAGGGCATCAACTGAAGTGTTGAATATCTTAAGAGGAGCAAGATCTGAAATACTGGTGATTGATTTATGGTGCATTGCTGAATCTGAACCAAGGAGGAACCTGAGCGCTAAAGATGGATAAGTTCTATTGATGAATCAAGATCTTAAGGCTTGAATAGTAGTATCATTATATGATGTTTGATCTGTTATATTTGGCGCATGATTAGATCTATAAATCTGATAAACTGGGTATAATAATGTCTGAATACTTGAAAAAGGAGAATTGTCTTTTATAGATCTGTATGCAGGTTCGGCGCGGCACAGGCGCGTATACACGCAGGTTCAGCAACTGAAGAAAGCGTATACGCTGGTTGGCATTGATACAGCTGCATATGTACACAGGTTTCTGCTTAGTGAAGTAGCGTACGTTTCATGAAATATGCTTTAGCTACTTCTATTTATAGCTGCAGTGTTCTGGGTTCAGAATTGGTGTTTGGTTACTGTTACTATTTTCTGGTTACAGCATTCTGAGAAGTGTTTGGTTGATTCTATATTGGGTTGTACAAAGGAGATTGATTGTTGCAGATATACTTGATGTATAATTGATGTTATTCATGGATCCAGTCTGAAAATTTATGAAACGTGGTCCCTGGAAGAAAAGAGAAGGTTGAAGCCTTCTGTAGGTCAACGCCTACGTACTAGTACCTCAGCTAGTACAAGAGCAAAGGGGGGTTGGAGCTCCCTTCCAGGAGAAGCTAGAGAATGAGAGAAGGTTGTAGCCTTCTGCGGGTAGTAGCCTGCGTACTGGTATAAGACTGCACCAGTACAAAATCACTGTAAAAGAAATTTCTAATTGAAAGAAGATAGAGACAAATTGCAGCAGGTGGTTTTCACCCACATTGGGTTTCCACCTTACATCTTGTGTTCTTTTGTGTGACTGTTTGCTCTATTTTTCTGGTTACTATTTATATGGTTCTGACACACAGACTAACGATCAACATCTGAAGAATAATTATAATTATAATTCTGCAAGTTATACATGAGTTTCATTAACCAAAGTTGTGTATACATGCCATTTTCTCTAACTGAAGTTGCGTATACAAGTTTTTGTGTGAATTGAAAAGATTGTTATAACACTGATTCACCCCCCCGCTTTCAGTATTATTTCCAACACAAATTTGGCTAGCCAACTCCTCGGAAGGGTTGGTTTGGCCAGGGTGACATGCAATATTGTTGGGATTTCCAGGCAGAGAAGGGTGGTTGACCTTGCCATGTTGTTCTAAGATTTTGTTGTTGATTATATTGCATAGGAAAGAACAAAGAAGGGTATTGTGGCATACCTGACTGAGCCATTAAGTATGTTGGCTCTATTACTTCTTCAGCTTCTTTGAACAGTACTTTTATCCAGGAAGAGATGGACATTGATCCGTTGCATGGTCATTGGTGCATATAGAGCATGTCTGAATCATGTCCAAAGGACATTCTCTTTTACTGTGCTTTTTTCGGCAGCATGGATAGAATATGGATAGCGTTTATTCTGCCTTAGCTTGTCTTTGTCTAGCATGTAAGATATCTATCTGTGTAGCTAGTGTGCCCAATACACTTGTCTTGAAATCTTCTAAGAGGTTTTCATTCTCTGTTCTCATCATGCCTCCACTGGGAGTTCTACTTCCTCTAGTCATGGAATCTCACCCTCCTAGTCCAATGCGTGTACTGCCTCGCGAACACCTAATACACAATCGGAAAATTTCATCATATTCCTCTTGATAAATGTCACCTTTCCCCATCAGATTTAAAGTTTCTACCCATTCTTCTCTCATTCCCTTTATCAAAATGGCTTTCAAGACTGCTTTTGGTAATGTGGAGTGGGGGGATCTCTGCAAATTATACTGAAACCGTTCAACATATTCTTCTAAAGTTTCATTGTCCTTTCGCAGAAATTTTGAATATTTCATCCTTTAGATCCCTAGTCCTACAGTAGTCCTGGTACTTGGTGAGAAAAGCATTCTTCATGTCATCCCAGGAGTTAATGGTACTTCCACCTAAACCCATAAACCATCGCAAAGCTGCTCCCTTTAAGGTAGAGGGGAACAACTTCAATTTTTGAGGATCAATGGTGTAGTCATATCCTCTACACAGGACATCAAACTCAAATAGAAAAGCATCCAGATCCTCTGAGGTCATCCTGTGAAAGGTCAAGATATTTTGTAAAGAAATGACCTTCATCGGGGCATTGGCTACTGGGTCGACGATAGGATATTCCAACGTCGAGGTCTGACCTTGAGGTGGTTGATTTTCCATTTGATCAAATATGTGCCAATAATCTTCAGGGATTTCTTGGTCAGGAGGTGTTATCTGGGTAGATGGAGTATTCAAAATTCGAAGGGGCTTTACTGTGCTACTTAGATCTGGGATTTTAGGTACTTCGTTTTTAGCCAGGGTCATAGGAGATCCTAATTCAGATGGCTATGGGTCTTCTTTAGTAGCTCCACTAGTTTCTCCCTCTCCTTCTTTCAAATTACATGACTTTCCCTCTTATGAAGGCCTAAAGTTTAGATTATTTGTATCTTGAAAAATCTACTTAGATCCTTCATTTTTGCTAGGGATCTTGACATAAGCTGTAGTTGGTGATTCTATTGTTTGAGGGACCAAAGTAGAGCCCTTTCCAGATACTGTCCGGGGTCCTACTGACACCTAAGATTCAACTCTCCGAATGATTTCTTCTATAAAGGTCATTCTTCCAAGGGTTTTCGGTCCCTGTGCTCTGGTGGTTTTTGGTACTGATTTATGATCTATTGGTATCTTTCTTCTCCTAGTCATTCATACCTACACAACCTCTGCGTATCTACTGAGAGCGGGCACTAGGAACAAGTTTTTCTTATTGTTGTGTATGCAGGTTCTTACCTCCCATTTTCAATACCCAATTCTCTTCAGAGATATAAATTAACTATTATCTTGACAACCTCTCGAGAAATAGTGCCAAAATGTTGGTGCACTAAGATGACTTTATAAATCAATCTTAATCCTACATTAATATGTCAACCTAGGATTCGTCTTTCTATTTCAAGGTTGTAAGCATTGTCTGTGCGATAACAATCAGAGATTGGGATGCAGGTAATTAATCCTAAATCCTAACTAATCGTTGTAGAAATAAACAATTTCTCAACAACTCATTGACTCTAGAAATTCAAATGCAAAACAAAGATTATTCTATGGTTTGAAATTGAAAAGATAAATCAATTTCAAACTACTTCAGACAAAGATCTCAATCTAATATTCTAAATGCCAAAAGGAAATCAAACTGAATAATCGAATCCACACGTATTAAAGGAAACTACTCAAATCATGCTAATCGCAAGGAGCATCCAAAGCTAGAAGTAATTGCAGAAAGCATATACGAAGAGGAAACAACAATCATATACAAAACTTACTTTTCTGTAAATTATAAAAACAATATTAACCGAGATATAAAACTTAATCTAACTCAACCAGTAGAAGGAACAACAATATAAATCTTAGCAATAAAGAATAATCAACATAATACAATTGAGCAGTATATCTTCCAACAACCGAGCCGAAAGCCTAGAAGGAACTACTATAGAAGCTCAATACGAGGATTTAATGTGAAACTCCAACTTTTTCATTAACTCTCAAAAACAAATTAGAAAATCACTGCAACCCTTAAGGTTGAATATCATTTCAGAGTCTTGTTGGAAATTAACTATGATTACAAAATTTACTGTTCTTTTTCATCTACTAGCGTTATATATTCTCTATGAACTACTAGCAAAATCGGAGCTTATCCTGAGGATCAGAAGATCCTCAGGATTGCTCAGCTAAATAATCAAATTTTCCACATCAATTCCGTGTTTTTCCTCCTGTCTTTAGCTTGGCCTCCTCGACTAGAATAAAAACATATTCCTTTCTTTGCACTATTGTTTTATCCAAAGGAACAACAATTGTCCAATCCAGACATCATGCACATAAACAAGCGAAAACTTAGGCTTTTAATGCTAAAAGCATGTAACTTGTTCAACACTTCTTTTCATTCATTTTTCATGGTCTTACTTCAAGAATATGTTCAAGACGAGAGAAAATTCATGAAAACCATATGATTAATCAAGTAAATGAGGAGGAAAAAGATACCTTTTCCACGACCCAACAGTAGCCGACCTCCATCTTTGGAAACTTCGTAATGCTCCAAAACATATATAGGAAATGAAACAAATATTCAATGACAGGTGCGTGCCATATCCTCTTGACAACTATAATGCACTTAGAGCTAATCCTCATCAAATCGGTCAGTTGTCCAATTCTGGTGCAAGAAGCATAGAGAGTACAGGAATATCGGGTTCATGTACCAACCACTTTGACTTTGATTAATGACCATTACTTGTCAAGCCATAAGTTAATGTAAATGATATGTTACATGAAAAAACATAAACCTATTTAACCTTTGTAGTCAATGATAAGCTTACATAACCAATATCGAAAAAATCATTAAAAGGAACGAGAAACATATGTGAAAGGATTAGTTGAGGTTGTAAAACAAAGGTTAACGTAAGATAATTGAGGCAAAAAAAGGTATAAGAAAATTTCGATGACCAATAGAAAGGATACATCTTTAAAATGGGACAACCCATGGATCCTTTTATGGTGAATACAGGGCATGATTTTAAAATATTTGAGGCTTTACTTGAAACAATGGGTTTTGGAAAAGGAGACACTTGACGCTATGATCCCAAGGGTGTCATTTCCCAAAGGAGAGAAAATATAAAAGCATCAACTTATGTACATGAGCCCAGGCACAAAATTGAATAGAAAGCTAATGTTGGTTCATGACATCTTAATACAGAAATGGAGATCAAATCCCTAGTAACCATGGGCAAAGCAATAAATAGGACCGTTGACCAAGCTAGGGATACCAAGATGGAAGAAGCACACATAAATAAAAAAGATAGAAGTCAAGGCTCAGAATAAGAATATATCATGATCAAGATAGTGGAAATAGGTCCAGACCAACTGGGTTTCCAAATTGTATGAGAGGATCCATTGCCAGCTACATCTTCATCTTTTGTAGAAGTAACAGTCCCAGACACTAAGGAAAGTGCTACTGCCATTGGATCTAGCTAGCCTATTGGAAAGGCCATTGAAGATAACAACATAAAAGTTAGGGAGAAAATGAAATTGGTAATGGCTTCCCAACCAATATCTCACCACACACGACTATTGGTGTTATGGACCTTGAGCATAATCATATGAAGTTTTCATTACAACACCCATCAACACAGTCATTACCTTCATGTCCTCAATTTAAAACCTTGGATGTGTCTCTGGATTTGGCAAGTGTCCCCTTACCGGATAAAATAAACTTTCATAAGTAGGTGGGGGAAATGCTATACAATGATCTCAGCAAAAATTCCATGACCATTAGCAAACCTGAGACATTACTAGAAAAGGCTTCAAATAGGGTGAAACTGGAGAAGGCCAATTCTAGAGCCCTGCATATACAGAATGAGGGTTTCAAAGAGTTGATAATCAAGCTAGGGGTGAACCCAAAAGACAAGACAACAATAGAAACTCTTCTTCAACAATCTCAGAAGGAGATCCAGGGATTGAGACATAGGTTGAAGATGTCAAGCAGTGAACATGTACAAACTAAGGAGTTGGCTCAGGTTGAGATGGAAAAGGAGAACCTGATGAAGGATTTGGTAGACAAAAAAAATGAGATAGTATCTCTCAAACCACAATTGGATGAACAACAAGAAAAAATGAACCCTCATTTCTGTGTGGTGGCAATACCCGAAGATGCACAAAACCCTACTAAACATCTCATCGAGGCCTTCACCTAGCTATAAATCTTGGAAAGGGAGTTGAAGAGGGTGCAAAGAGACTTAGATTTGACTAATGCAAGACTAGATCAGTAGGAGAAATGGTTGGATATTGTGGTGACAAATGCTGAGCTCGTTAACAAAAATATGCAGTCAACAACACAAGAGGTTACTGAGCTAAAGAAAAAGTTAATAGGGAACATGTCTCTTCTAGAAGCAAGACAATTGGTTTTGGATGATATCATTGAAGAGATGAACCATAGCTGGGAGCATGTAACATTGATGCATGAACAAAAGGTTGCAAGCAATAATTATGAGTAGTTCATCATGGATGCCAAAGAGGAAGGCGAAAGTAATTCCCAAATCACCGAGAGATTCATCCATTTTGTAAATAAGAGGCAAACTAAGGAGTTGAGGCCCATTCACTTAGTAGATAGAATCAGTTCCATCATGGATATATCCAAGGTATTCCTGAGAGAGGAAGCTAGGATCAATGTTGAGTAGTGCTTTGCAATAGTATTAAAAGAAGTTGCCTCCTTTAATACCAAGTTTGACAGGGTAGTACAATCCGAGTTACCCAACTGCTGGGAACCTCGTGGGGAGCTCCTCTCATTCGAACAGTACAATCAGAGGCTTGTTGAAGCTAAAATCAAGGAAGGTTTATCTCATGAGAAAACCGCCACTCAAAGGGAAAACGGTGGTAAATTTCCTGAAGAAGGAGTTCCAACTACTGGGAATCGTGAGAAGTATTTTTCATTATAGGTTGAATCACAGTAGTATAATTGATTTAAAGGTTAGTTATCAATATTCCTACTCTGCTCCTCGTCCACCTCCAGCATTATGACAGTGATGCAAGCAGTTCATTAATCCACCAATTATTTGAGTCATCAAACTCCAGCTGCAATGTACTCCACAATGTGCTACCTCAGCCCATCGTCCTTGAAAATACTTTTAATCATGTTGATCATGGAATATTATTTTGATCTTTTATTTTACTCGCATATTTGAGTTTTATTTTTCTCTATTAAGTTGGTACATTTCAGTTAAGTACAATTGTGTTATTAGACAAGCTGAAATTTTTATGTGCTTAGTCATCATGAACAAATCAAGAAGAGAATATTGTGTAATGACCTCTCTCTTTCTAAGAGGTCCTATATGAATAGTTTGGAAAGAACGAACAAGGGTTTATAATTTTCAGAAAGAACTCTTTTTTGGTTTCATAAGAACAATGTTATGGATCTTGATGCATGTATGCTTCTTTGGAAACTAATGCAAGATTTTTGGTGATTCCGACTTATCGAGTTTGCAACATGCTCCTCCCTCTATGTGTTTTTCAGATATGTTGAATGATCTTCTCAGATATCATGTAAAGTAGTTGCCAATTCTTGTATGGATATGGAAGTCAAGTCTTTAAAATCGCTAAATGGATATTTGCACCTCTTAGACATTTCTCTTGCTATCATTTCTTTCTAAATCCAGATGTATGGAATTCTTAAAGTTTAAGCTCTGTATGATGGGTTTTATCTCTCTTTTCTTTTGCAATCACATCTGTTAAAAAATAGTTGATTAGCTGCAAGCTCCAATCAAAATCGACCACCATAGATTTACAAATAACATTCTTATGTAGTATTATGTGTATCAGTTCATGTATTGTATCTCTTATGAATGGTTCTGAATCAATTTCATTTGAATTGTATGGAAAAGAAAAAGTGTTGAGTTTCTAGTCAAATATGACAACACTTACTAGGATGTCCTAGGCATTGGTCTCATTTCAACCTAGAGACTGTCTCTTGGGGTGGAAACATCTTTTGGCGCCATTATCGGGGAACGGATTATCACTTTTTTCCCTTGGGTATGACATTTATACACTCTTTGATAAGGTTAGCAAAGGTGTGTGGGTTGTAGATCTATCACCTTGGTGACTCCACAGTCTAAAATCTAATTTGGACACCCTAGCTTTTACGCGGCCCCACTCCCGCTCAGATACCTCTCAACAAAGAACTCCACCAGTGTCTGACCCTGAAAGGATAATATCTAAAAGGATTTGGAAGGAAAAAACCCCAACTACTACTTCTACTGTCTCCTCCTTTCCTGAAGTATCCTCTTCCATCTCGCAGAATGCCATAATACATTGCTCTGATTCTCCCCCTAGAGTCCTGGTATATCCCTTGGAAAGTGGTCATCTATTCAACTCTGTCTCTCCAAAAGTCAAAGAAGAAGAAGATTCAGTTAGTACTCCTTCTTTCTCATTCCCTCCCCTTTCAGAGGATGAGGAGGTTAAGAATATTCTTGAAAGCAACCCCACCCAAGGTGTGAATAGCTTATTAATCCAAAGCCATTTGGTTGTCCCTCAACCTGTCATAACTTAGATACCTATAATAAATCTTGTACCACCACTTCTTTCCCAAATGGTTGTCGTAGGTTTCCTATTAAACAAATATGCCCCCTTAGACCTGCCTCAACCTTTGAGTGATATGCCACAAGATTATATCAAACTCTTGCCCAGGTTTAATGGAGAAGATGACATATCAACATAGAGGCATATAGAAGTTTTTTGTGCCTTTGCATAAAACTTACACATTGAGCACCTGGATCTATTGATGAGGCTCTTTGCCCAATATCTAGATGAAGAGGCTACAAAATGGTTCAATGGTTTGCTAGATGTTTCCATAACCACTCGGGAAGAGATGGAAAATTCTTTCTTGCAGTAATGGGGGGAGAAAAAGGATCATGGATATATTCTCACTAAGTTCAATGATATGAAAAAGAAACATGATGAGGATGTCTCACAGTTTATAAAAAGGTTTAATAAAATGTATAACAGTCTACCTCTCGAAATTAAATCTCCATAGGCAGATGCTAGAGTAGTTTTTGTTGGGGCCTTTGAATCAGAGTTCGGTTTCACACTCTGGGAGAGGAAGTCCTATACCCTGGACCATATTCAAATTGATGCTCTTGAGGTAGAAGTAAATTTTACATCAACTGGGAAGTGAAGAGGCAGAGTTGATCCTGGGGAGAGGAGAAAGGGGAAAGAGGAAGAAAATTCCTCAAGTCAAGGAAAAGAGTCTCAAGAACAAAAGTTGAAAAAAATGAATAAGTTAATAAGGAACTTATCTAACAAACTTGTGAAACTGGAGCTAGAAAATAAAAACCTTCCACGAAAAAATCCCCAAGCCCCTAATCGAGGCTTCAATCCCCAATATAGAAGGCCTCCCTTACAAATATTGTAAAGGGAGAGAAAATAACAACAAGATCACATCCAACCCCCATTATATATAGAAGATGATCTAGAGGAGAAGATACAAGAAGCCAACGAAGTTCAGGGGAACTTGTTCTCCTCCTTCTCTAATGAAGAACAGGAGGTTGAAATGCATGAAGAAGGAGGGGATGATCTAGATGCAACACTAAATGATGGTGAGATTGATGATTACTGCAGGAAGTTCATTGATTTCATGTAGGCCCAACTACATAGGAAATATGATCTTCGGTCTTCCAGAAAGAGATCAAAGGGGAAAGACCAAAACAAAGATTCTCCTTCCAAGATCCTCCCAGACCAGCTGATAAAGGGAAGAAACCTTTAGATCCAATTCTACCAAAAAATAAGGAGTCCTCATACCAAACCAATCATAAATCTGAGGTCCCCAAAGTAGAGAAATCACCTTCCCCATCTAAACCAATTCGTGATAAAGAAAAAGAGCTTTTCAAGGTCGTCAATGTTGAAAACAGTCTTGTTGTCTTTAATCTTCAAAAATAACTTGAGAAAGTAAAAATTCTGGTCCCATTGGCTGAATTGTTGAAACAACCAACTTACAAGGCCCAAGTTTCTCAGTTCATGTACCCATCTGCTCCAATCCACTTACATGATAGTTTGAATCTCCAAGAAGAAAGGCCAATGGTGGTCTTTGGACCTAGTATTAAAAACAAGATCCCTACACGACTCCTTTTTATGTTACCTTAGTAGTGCATGACCTCCTGCTACACAACTGCATGTTAGACTCAGGTGCTTCCCACAATCTTATGCCACTATCTGTCATGGAGCAATTGGGGCTGCAAATAACCAGACCATACAAAGACCTCTATTCCTTTGACTCCAAAAGGGTAAAGTGTTTAGGAATGATTAAAGACCTGGTGGTGAATTTAGCTCAGTAAAAGGTGTAGTAATGGATATTGTAGTAGCTGACATCCCTGCAAGATTTGGTATGATTTTGTCTAGGTCTTGGGGATCAAAGATTGGAGGTTCCATCAAGCTGGATTTGACCTATGCTACCATTCCTATCTTTGGTGGAGAAGAGAGACGATTGTATAGAGAATCAAGGTTTGTTAAAATAGTTACGAGAGTTGATTGCTTAAATAATGCCCCTGTATATGGGAAAGAAAGGGAGTTCTCCTATTTACTGTTAGAAGAGGATGATTTTATTTTGGAAGAGACGCAGGTATAACCTGCAGTCCATTTAGATAAGAAGCTATCGAATTGTGGTAAGGTATGGAAGTTATATTTTGATGGTGCAAATTCCAAAGCAATGGGGCAGGGATGTTGTTGATATCCCCAGAGGGTAGCTTGATCCCTCTCTCATTCAAATTGGAATTTGAGGCAAAAAACAATGTAGCAAAGTATGAGGCTTTACTTTTGGGCCTACAAGCAGCAAGAAATTTGAACATTGAGTGCTTGACTATGTTTGGTGACATCGAGCTTGTGGTAAAGCATATTACGAATCAATGTCAAACTAAGCATAAGAGGTTGAAGGTCTACAGGAATGAGGTATAGGATTTGATGGACAACTCTTTCTTCGCTTTTAATGTCTAATTTCTTCCCAGAGAAGGAAATTGAATGGCCGACTCCTTGGCCATAGCTGTCAGCAATTTTAGACCACCGTCACAAAATCCACTTCTCAGGTATGAGTTCGAAGTCAAATATAGACCCTCAGTGCCCAATAATGTTAGACACTGGCAGGTGTTTGAGGATGATGAACAGATCAAGTGCTTTATGGAAGTCATTGGAGAATTCTTAAACTCTGTGATCGATCAAGAGGATGAACAGATAATATATGAACAAAAAATTGCTTTAGAGGAGACTATTGTAGGGCACATAATTTTGCGGCTAAAGGGAAATAATATTCATCGAGTATTCTTCCTTTGGAGAGATTGTTCAATCCTAATGATGTAGTAGCCAAACCTGCTGAACAAGGAGTCGATGAACTAGTAGAGGAATGCAACATTGGTTTGGAGAAGGAGCCCCGAATGATCAAGCTATCGAAGGGAATCCCCCATCAATACAAGCAAAGGTACCTAAATCTTTTTAGAGACTATAGAGATGTATTTGCTTGGTCGTATGATGATTTAAAAACGTTTGATACTAATATTATTCAGCATAAGATTCCTCTAAAGAATGGAATGAAGCCCTATAAGAAGAAACTCAGACAGATCAATCCTCTTTTTCTTCCATCCATTGAGAAGGAAGTAAGGAAATTACTCCAGGCTAAGATCATTGTACCCCTGAGATACTTAGAGTGGGTGGCGAACCTGGTTCCTATCAGGAAAAAGAATGGAGAGATAAGGCTATGTGTAGATTTCAGAAACCTCAACAAAGCTTCATTAAAGGAAAATTACCCCTTGCCGAAAATGGATTATATATTACAAAGGGTAGTTGGATCATCTCAGATGTCCATGATGGACGACTTTTCAAGGTACAATCAGGTATCAATGCACCGAGACCATCAAAAGAAGATTGCATTCACTACACGCTAGGGAACCTTTATGCACGCTAGAATGCCAATTGGCCTTATAAATGCCAGAGAAACATTCTAGAGGGAAACAGATACAAATTTTGTGGGGGAATAGAACAAATTTGTGGTGGTCTACTTGGACGATATCATAGTTTTTTCTAAAACAGATGATGAACACATTGAGTATTTGAGACTCACTTTTGAGAAATGTAGGAAATATGGGTTGTCTCTGAATCCTAAAAAATCTCAGTTCACCCTAAGAGAAGGAAAGTTATTGGGGCACATAGTAGCATAAGAAAGGGTGAAAATTGATCCCAAGCATGTCTAAGCCATCAACCACATATACCTACCAAGATATAAAAAATAAGTTTACCAAGATATAAAAAATAAGTTCAAGCGTTCTTGGGCAGAATTAACTTCTTTAGAAGATTCATACCCAATTATGCAGAGATAGCGAAGAAGTTCATAAAAATGTTGATGCGGGTACATCTATCCTAGGGTTACATGTTTACCAAGGGAGTTGGTTCTAAAGCTAGAATTTAATTGTTAATGTATTTTTCCTATAGTTTTAAGAGAAAATGAGGATTATTGAAAATAGGAGAAGATTCGAGAGTATTTTGGAAGAAGTGAGAGAATTGCAAATTAATTAGCTCTTATCTAGGGATAAGGGATTAGATGAAGTATTTTATGGATAAGGGATTAGATGAAGTATTTTATGGATCATGAGAGATATTTTGGGAATTAGTTGAGGATCTAGAACTTACTTGGGTTCAGATCTAGTTGTATAAATCTAGGTGAGCCCATGAGACATGCAAATATGTAGAAGTGTGTGTGAGTCTGAGGAGTGAGACGCCAAGCATAAGGCCAATAGTTCTCCTGGAATTATTCTATTTATTAATTAATTATTCTAAATATTTGATGTGCATACTTGGTGTGTGGATTTCAGTTCAATTTTGTATATATTTGTTTGTAAGACCCTATGGTTAGGCCTGCATAAAATTTCTGGTATCATAGGAAGGAGAAGGATGCAAGAGTGGAATGGCGCAGGAGCTGTATATCCATTGTTGACGAGACCACATTGTATTTCTTGAAGATGGAAGATATACAGATCTATATGAAGTGCTTCAACGTATTGACCATACTGTATTTGTGATCAACGTGTTGCCTGGAACACCCACGGATCTGTATGCATTATTATATGTGGACCTGTATGCCATACCCATTTTGACAGTATTTTATGCACTGCATCCACATCAAACAGTGTATCTCCGCTGTGTGAGAAGAAAGGGATAGGCAGATCATCGAGGCAGGCACATGTGAGTTAACACCCAATTCTCTTCTCGAGGTCTAGCCTGCACGCAATAGTGGTGTCGAGCATCACAATAGTACGAAGCAGGCCGAAGAGAAAGGCTATGGGTATGGTGAGAGGCTCACAAGAGTCTCCACCACGATTCTCTCCAAGGAAGCAGCAGGGTTAGGCAACTTTGTTCAAACAAGAGGCATCCTATTTTTTTTGGCAAGCTCTTTAAGGGCCTGCTCGGCAAATGCATGAGCGATGTTCAGGTCGGAAGCACGATGAAGAGGACGAGGGTTTCCTGTGCTCAATGTTGCAAGAAATAAACGATCACTAGCCACCTGTATCTCTGCACGTTGATGGTGTAGCGTGGCGACCTGTTTTCTCTCACACATATAAATGGTAAAGTTGTATCGTTGAGTGTTGGAGTCGTTCTGTGGTACCATTCAATTGGGTAGACAACGCATAGAATGGTTTTCTGACTTATGCATACATTCCAGTTGATTTAATGGAGTAAGTTTGCATTGGGTTAATGGTGTAAGTGTGCTTTAAAAGGACAGTAAAATCAATGTGCTGGTGGAAGTGTTTTATTCCATTTTTCTAATGGCATGTGTATAGAACTTTCCACTCAATTCACATTGTGAGAGAGAATTAATGTTTTGAATTATTTTTGTTTAAAAATAGTAGAAGTTGAGTGGATCAAAGTGGTTTTGGATAAGATGCATATGTTGTGAATAAAATTTGAGGGATCTTCTGCCTAACATTGGATTTGCGCATTCCAAGGTAAGGATAACTACGCTTGAGGCTATCAATTCGATTGTTTTATGTGGATTTCCCGCTGGCATTGTTGAAGATGTATTGGTTGGATCAAACAATAACAATGCGTGAGAAATTTTTTTGTATATATGGTTGGATGGCTCGGATATAGAACTAATAAAAAAGGCACAAAAAACCATCAGTGCAATGAAAATGTGGTGGATCCATATTGAACGTGGAGAAGATTCCAGTCATGGAGGTGGTTTATGCTTGCGCAGACACCATAACATCAAGGGCCAAAACATGCCTGGTGCTGCTATTTCATTTATATCTTCCAGGTAATCTGTAAATAATGATGTTTGTTTTCTGAAGAAACAAACCCATTGAATGATGTTTGTTTTCTGAAGAAACAAACCCATTGAATTCGACAGGGAATCTGGCTAAAGATCCTCAAGCCCAGCGACATGAGAGAGAATAAGTGGTGAGATTATATTATTTTATTTAATGAAGAAGGATTTGTATAAAGAGTTGTTATTGAGATTTTAGATTTTAAAGCTGAGGTTTGGGTTGTCTATGAAATATGGGTTTTATTATGGTGGCACTAGTCCATAATGGATATGCTAGATTTAGTTTATTCATAAGATTATTGTAAATATATTGTAATGTTCTAGTTCAAAATTGAGACTATAATGTAAGAATTTGAAAGTAAGATAGGGTCACTCAAGAGAAGAGGAGAGCACACTTGGGAGTGTTTTTGCTAATTAATGAAGAGTCTTGTAATTTATCAAGTTGAGACACATGTTTGATGAAAGGAGTTATAATTAAGGAGTCAATGTCTATTTGAGAGTATTTTTTAATTGAGTAAAGTTGGAGTCAAATTAAAATTTGAGTTATTGTACAAAAGGGTGCATTTTCAGTTGTACCCAACACCCAAGGTCCATTAAAAGTTGATGTCAAATTAGAAGTATGGAGTCAAAAAGAAATTTAAAGTCATAAGTCAAAAAGTGCATTGAATTTGAGTTGTTGATTGTAATGGGTGCATGATTAGTGCAGTTAGACACCCAAAAGTATGATCAATAAAATTTTAAGGGATATTGCAGTTTTTGCAGCAAAGGGAGAAAAGTACAAAGGAGTACTTAGAAAGAAGGTTCAAATGAGGTGAGCAATTAGCGAAGTTCAGAGGAGATAACTTGGTAAAGTGTTAGTTAGATTGCAGCTTACAGTGAACAAGGTGAAGTTCACGAAAGAAGAAGAAGAAGAAGATGACTATGGATAGTCATTTACAAAATCTAAAGAAAAGTTATAGAGATGCCATATAAGTTGGTGTAAGAGGATGAAGAAATTGAGAAGAAGATTGATGAATTAAAGGCACTACTTGAAGTGTTGATGGAACTGCTACAAAATTAGGGACATGGATGGGTAATTAAGAGGACAATTAAATGGCCAATCAAGTAGTTAAGACAGAAACACAAGCAGAATTTTTCATTAAGCGAAGCATAGAAACTCCAGATGAATGTATGCATTTTTGAACTAGAGCAAGGACCAGTTGCTTGGTGACGACAATGATGATGTGAATGTGGGTTTGATTCTCATAAATGGCACCATAAATTGTTCAAAAGACCAACATAAAGACCTAAGGACAAAATCATTTGTCAAGTCTTATGTTTTTAAACCTAACAATTGGTGTGTGAATGCACGATATGTTGCTGATATTGAAGAAAGTATTAACTTTGTATGCAGTAATGATGAAAAATAAATCAAGCGTAAGAATGCTAAAGATGGACAAATAATAGAAGTTGTTGATGAAATGAAAAATGATCATCAACTAAATGGGTTAAATATCAACATGAGAGATATTCCAGCAAAACTAAAGTTTCTAAAAGAATGGTTGGACAATCTGAAGCCAAAGGAAATTATGGTGGATTACAACAAACTTTGAAATCAACAAATCTCGTGGAGCGGAAATGTAGAGATAGAAAATAAATTTCAGCAAAGAAACAATAATGCACACCATCCAAAAGACAAGTTAGATATCGAAATTGAAGAGATGAAGAAGTTGATGTTGAAAGAATCTCAGAAGATGTTCGTTGAACAAAGAAAAATCAAGGATGACAACAAATTACTAATAATTGAGCAATTCTACATCAACAAAGTAAGAAGAGAATTACAACATAAAGTTTAGAAGCCTCGAAGACAGAAAAGGACAACATAATGGAAACAATATGACAGAGTACATGATCAATGACAGACTAAAGTTTGGGATCGAGGGGGATTTTTATCATCTTATGAAGACTTATGGTGAGGAGACCATGAATTTATTTTACCTCGGGAGTCTGATGCAGGTGCATTTAACCAAGGTTTACTTGTTTACCAAGGGAGTTGGTTCTAAAGTTAGGATTTAATTATTAATGTATTTTTCCTATAGTTTTAAGTGAAAATTAGGATTATTGTAAATAAGAGAAGATTTGAGAGCATTTTGGAAGGAGTGAGAGAATTGTGGAATAGTTAGCTCTTATCTAGGGATAAGGGATTAGATGAGAGATTTTGTGGATCATGAGAGATATTTTGGGAATTAATTGAGGATCTAGAACTTACTTGGGTTCAGATCCACTTGTATAAATCTAGGTGAGCCCATGAGGCATGCAAGTATGTAGAAGTGTGTGAGTGAGTATGAGGAGTGAGAGGCCAAGCATGAGGAAAATAGTTCTCCTATAATTATTCTATTTATTAATTAAATATTTCTGAATATTTTATGTACATACTTCGTGTGTGGATTTAAGTTTAGTTTTGTATATATTTGTGTGTAAGACCCTATCGTTAGACCTACGTCGAAAGTTGAGAAGGGAAAATAAAGTGAAGTGGAACTCAGATTCTCGCGAAGCCTTTTCGAGGATTAAAAGAGATTTTGGAGAGGTGCCTGTGCTAGTTAGCCCAGATTATTCAAAATTGTCTTACATATTTTCTTTCACATCCCCTCACACTATATTTGTTGTTTTATTGAAAAATAATAATGAATGGGAAGAGCAGCCAATAGCATTTTTTAGTCAAGTGTTGCGGGATTCAAAATTGAAATATAATATCCTAGAAAAGCAGGCTTATGCCCTGGTCAAAGCCAAGGTTTTAGAGTTTATTTTCTACAATCTAACATTGTAGCTTATGTTCGAGCAGCGGTTGTTAAGGATATCCTGGTGCAAGGTGATAGCAATGGAAAAAAGGGTAAGTGGATTACTAAAATCCAAGAGTATGACATGGATATTAAGCCCACCAAACTCATTAAAGGACAGGGGCTAGCTAAAATCTTATCAGAGTCAAACTGTCGAGCCTTGGGCATAAACTTATTGACAGAAGAAGATGGAGAAGGGATAAAACAACCGATGATCAAGACAACAATCCAAAAAATTCATATGAAATATGAAACATCCACTTGGTATAAAGACATCATCCATTATCTGTTGTTCCTAATATGCCTGGTGAAGTTGGATAAAGTGAAATATAGAGCATTGAGGTTACATGCCCAAAAGTTTGTTATATCTAATGGTCAACTGTATTGGAAAGACCCTGTTGGGATCTTACTTCTGTGCTTGGTGGAAGAGGAAACTCATGGAGTGATTCACGAGTTCTATGGTGGTGTTTGCGAGGGATATTATAGTTGGAAGACTACAACTCATAAAATATTGAAAGTGAGTTTTTATTGGCCAAAATTATTTGGAGAAGTCCACTCTTATGTTCGGGCCTGTGAGAAGTGCCAAATATTCGCTGAGAAATAGAAACTAGCTCCACTTCCACTAATCCCTGTTTTTGTCAAAGAACCTTTCAGGCAATGGGGATTAGATTTCATTGGAGAGATACACCCACCTTCTAGTAGTCAACATAAGTGGATACTTACAACCACTGACTATTTCACTAAATGGGTGGAAGCAATCCTGGCCAGAAATGCAATCGATGTTGTAGTCATAAAATTTTTGGAGGAAAACATCCTTGCTAGGTTTGGTTGTCCTAAGAAAATCATGACCGATAATGCTCAGGTTTTTAAGTCTACAAAGTTTATTAATTTTTGTTAGAAATTCAACATTATAATTGGTCATTCCACTACCTATTATCCACAAGGAAATGAACCAGATGAGTCTTCAAATAAAACATTAGTAAGGATCCTATATAAAACAATTGTAGAAATCCAGAGAAATTGGGACTCACAATTGAAATTTTCCTTGTGGGTGAACAGGGTCACAACTAAAAGATCCACTGGGAAATCCCCTTTTGAATTAGTATATGGGAAAGCTGTGATTTTCCCCATACAACTCACCATTCTCGTTGCAAAAGTCTTACAAGACATTGAAGAAGAGTCGAAATCCTTGACCTGAAGGATAAATCAACTAGTGGAACTCCAGGAGAGTAGAGAGCAGGTACATCACAAATTGATTAGTTATCAGCATAAAATAAAGTCCTTGTTTGATAAAAAGGCAAAGGACATACCCCTCTAGTCTGGGGATCTAGTCTTGAGGTGGGATGTCAAAAGGGAAGACAAAGGCAAGCATGGAAAATTCAACCCATTATGGTTCAACCCTTTCAAGATCGCAGAAGCAAAAGGAAATAATACTTTCTTTTTTGAAAACCTAGAAGGTGAAGCACTCGAACTGTCGATCAATGGGAAGTTCCTAAAACTTTATTTCCAACATTAAAGGTATCACCCCTCATTCATTTTAAATATTGGTGTTTTATCTATAAATAATACATATATATTGTTCTAAGTTTTATGTTATTTCTTCTCGTTAACCCAATTTTTCGATGATAATACTCCATGCCCAAGGAGCAAGATGTTAAGCTTCAGGTTATCGATGTATTACTACCAATACATTGTCTCGAGTTGGAGCCAATGTTATTCCTCACTTTAATATTTTCAAGGATTGGAAATATGGCTACGTGAATCAAATTTACAATGGAAACCATGCTCAAGGAAGGAGCTCTGGAATCAGACACACAAAGAAAAATAATTTATAGTGAAGCATGCTTTCCATCAAGGTCCAGGCCTAAATGTAGTCAAAGAGATAAAGTGACCTAATATTGGTTCAAAAGTGGGTTTAAAAATCGTGCTCCTCCCAAAACAATCATCATTCATCGCAGACCAACATTTCTTTGGAACCAGTTCGGTGGGCGGGACTTGCATGGAGGTTAACCCACAGGACCTCACTGGAGTTGAAAAGTTAAGCTCTGATCTGACAACCCAGATTAATTACAGGGGTGAGAGAAGGACTCATCCCCCCACGAGTTGGCCTACCAAAGTACAATGGGGGCCACCTGCTAGGTGGGCTACCCCCATTGGCTCCTTATGTTGAGCGAGCATGGTGTAAGAAGGTAAAGGTAAATTTGTGATTCCTCGCTCCTGCTCTCGAGTCCTCCTTTCCTGACCAATACCAATACACCACGTACCCCCTTCACTTATGACGTCATCACCATGCCATGTGTCCCTCCTTGCTATAAAAGTAGCCTTCTCCCAACTCCCTTTTCCAAAAGCTACTCTACAGTTCCCGGTGCAAATATCCCAGTCAGTCGCGTGCACAGATCCTCTTGTTTGAAGTACCCAGACCACCCAAGGACTTCCTCCCAACATCGTTTTCAACTACTCCACAGCCTCTGGGTAACCCATTACCCATGAACACTTGTGAATTGTGTTTTTTTGCTCATTAAAATGAAATAAACAACGCCCAAAACTACCAAAACCTTGAGATAAAGTCCCCTTCTAGCGTTGAACCCCTAATGGACACCGAGGGCCAAATTATACACCTAGCTTGTGCTTATCAGCTCGTCAACCTTCACTTAGCTATTTTCTAACCATATAAGGGGGGAAGACACCTTTCAAGTTGTCAATTTTGGCTTATATTTCCAAATCACGCCCTCAGTCCATCACTTCCCCAAGTTTATTTCATGGATGACTATGGCATACCTTGATGAAAAGAATTATTTTGTCTCCACCTCGAGACCTAAAATACTAGAAGTGACCCCCAGATTGATTCAGAAAGCTCTAATTTTTCCTATCTCTCCTACAATGTAGTTGTTCACTGATGTTACCTGAACCCATCACTTTGTTACCCTTCCTCTCGATGAACAACAGTTCTTCTTGGGCCAAATCTTAGCCCCAGGAGTGCAATCCCTACCCCATGACGAGTCTTTCCTAGTTACCCTCTTCAGCAAGCCTGTTCAACCCATTCTCTCTGCAATTGCATGTTTATTGGGGGAAGACAGTGCCCATATGACCAACAAGGCCATCTTGGGATTTTTACACAGAATGATGCAACTTTGTTGTTTGCTTGATATCCCGTTTTACTTATCTACGACCATATGCTTCCAACTTCATTATTTTCCTACCATCTCTTACTTCCACTATTATTCACTTTTGTTCTACCTGTTTATGTAAACCCACGTCGAAGAGTTTGAGTGTTTGGGCCTTAGCACGATTTCTCGCAACAAGCAAAGGAATTTCGTCTTCAACTGGAATATTTCTGTCATAATAAGACTCAAAATTGGTGGTTACCCTCAGTTCATCTCAACCTTCATGGCCATTGCATACAAGATTATCCATGGGGTCTCACCACCCAAAATCCTCCCTCAACAAAAAGAGCTCCTCCAACATAGAAAGGACTCTATGATAGGAGACCGATTATGAATATCACATGGAGCTTATGGTTTATGGGTGCGATCTTTGTCCCTATCACCTACCAGTAGTCATTCCCATGAGAGTTTTTTCCCTAGAATTTATTCGACAACTCCTCAGTGTAGACCAGCTCCATTTTGTTCCTGCAAAGAAAGGATACATATTTAAAATCGGAAAGGTTGTCGGTCCTTTTGTGGTTAATAGAAGATAGGATTTTAAAATAGTTGAGGCTTTAATTGAAACAATGGATTTTGAAAAAGAAAACACTTGGCACTATGATCCCAAGGGTGTCATTGCCCGAAGGAGAGAAAATATAAAACCATCAACTTATGTACATGACCCCAAGCCAAAAATTGAATGGAAAGCTATTTTTTATTCATTTCCTCTTAATACATAAATGGAGACCAAATCCCCAGTAACCACAAGCAAAGTGTCAAGGAGGACCATTGACCAGGATGGGGATACCGAGATGGAAGAAGCACACATAAATAAAAAGGATAGAATTCAAGGCTCAGAAGAAGAAGATATTGTGATCAATCTAGTGGAAATAGGGCTAGACCAGCCGGGTTTTCAGGTTGTATTAGAGGATCCACCACTAGCTACATGTTCATCTTTTGCAGAAGTAAATGTCCTAGACATTGAGGAAAGTTTTGCTGAAACTGGATCTAGTTGGCCTATTAGAAAGGCCACTGAGGAAAACAACAGAAAAGTCAGAGAGAAAATGAAATGGGTAACGTCTTCCCAATCAGTATCTCACCACACATGACTGTTGGTTACTATGGACCTTGACTATAATTAGATGAAGTTTTCATTACAACACCCATCAACACAGTCATTACCTTCAGGTCCTCAATTTAAAACCTTGGATGTGTCTCTGCATTTTGAAAGTGTCCCCTTAATGGATAAAAAAAAAAATCATAAGCAGGTGGGTGAAATGTTATACAATGATCTCAAAAAAAATTCCATAACCATAAGAAAAGCTCATACATTACTAGAAAATGCCTAAAATAGGGTGAAACTAGAGAAGGGAAACTACAGAGCCCTGCATAAACATAATGAGGTTTTCAAAGAGTTGATAACCAAGATGGGTGTGAACCCATAAGACAAGACAACAATAGAATATCTTCTTCAACAATCTTAGAAGGAGATCTAGGGATTGAGACACAGGTGAAGATGCCAGGCAGTGAACATGTACAAACTAAGGAGATAGCTCAAGTTGGATGGAAAAGGAGAACCTGGTGAAGGAGTTGGTAGAAAAAAACAATGAGATAGTAGCTCTCAAACAACAATTGGCTGAGCTACAAGAAAAAATTAACCGTCATGTATGTTTGGTGGCAGTGCCCGAAGATCCACAAAACCCTACTAAACAACTCACCAGGGCCTTGATGGAGCTACAACTCTCAGAAGGGGAATTGAGGAGGGTGCAGAGAGTCTTAGCTTTCATTAATGTAAGAATAGCTCATAAGGAGAAACAATTGGAGATTGGAGTGACAAATGTTGAGCTCGTGAAAAAAAATATGTAGTAAGCGATGTTGGTGCTCAGATATGAATTATGGAATTCCCCCTTCCCCACATTAATTGTCAACCCAGGGCTTGTTAATTGTTTCAAGACTACCATGCAAAGTCTATGTAGACCACATGTTTCCTACCCAGTATTGAGCAGTCAAACAAGCATAATAATTGAATAACGAAAAGAAAATAACAGTAACAAAAAGCAAAGAAAAGTAACAACAAATCTATTGGGCTATGTTATATTAGGTTGGGTGGACCTACCTATGATTTTGTGCATGGTTTTCGCACATGGTTTTGGACGCGATGGATTTCGGTCCATGGTTTTGGATGCGATGGTTTTCGGTCCATGCTTTTGGAGGCAATCGTTTTCGTTCCATGGTATTGGATGCTTCGGCATGTATAAATATGTATTGTAACATTGAAAGGAACATAATGAAAAATCAAGCTAGTAGTCCCGGTTTTGGGATCCAGGGGAAAATTTCTGTGTATATGTGTTTTATGTGTTATGCTCTCGCATTGTTTATTTTCTGTGAATTCCTATGCATGTAATTTCTGTATGGCGTTAAAACCTACATTTGGTATCAAGGGTGTTTTGGCTTCAAGGGGACACCTTTGTTGCTGAGGGGTTTCGCTCGGGCCTATGGTAGACCCTGTTCAGTGGAAGATCTGCGGGATCGATTTTGGTGGTGAAAGAAGATGGCAAGGAGTGGAAAGATAAAGATTGAGAAATTTAATGGTCAGAGTTTTGAGTTATGGAAACTCAAGATGGAGGATCTATTGATGGATAAAGATGAGTGGATCGCGGTAAATCCAGGGACTAAACCAACGGGAGTGTCTGATGAAGAATGGAAGAAATTCGATCGGGAGGCAAAGAGCACAATATGATTGTGTGTCTCAGATTCAGTATTGCTGAATGTATTAGGAGAAGCTACGATGAAGGCTTTGTGGGACAAGTTAGGGACTTTGTACCAATCTAAGTCTCTAGTGAATAAACTGTTCCTATAGAAAAAGCTGTATAACTTGAGGATGGAAGATAAAGACTCGGTGACAGAGCATCTGAACACATTTAATACTGTGGTAAGTCAGTTATTATCTGTTGATATTAAAATTTCAGATGAAGATAAGTGCATCAATTTTTTGTGTTCTCTACCAGATTCGTGGGATAATCTGGTTATTGTAATAGGTAGCAATGCAACTGCCTTGCAGTTTGATGAAATAGTCTCATCCTTGCTGACAAAGGAGATGAGATGGAAAAATACGGAGAGCCAGAATGGTGATGCCTTGTCTGTATGAGGATGGTCGCACAACAGAAAGAAAAATAAGTCATTGACTGGGAGATCTAAATCTAGAGGGAGATATAAATCTCCAAGAAAACCTGTAAAGGTGGTTTGCTGGAAATGCGAAAAGGAAGGGCACTACAAAAGGGACTATAAATCTAAAGCTCTAATAAAGGAAAGGGATTTGATGATGCTCCTTCTATAGATGCGAAAACCACCTCAGATGAAGGTCGGGATGTGTACTTGGCTTCTTCAAGTACACATGTAGATCATGAGACATGGTTGATTGACTTAGGTGCATCCTTTCACTTCACTCCCCATAGAGAGTGGTTCTGCGAGTATGAGAAATATGATGGTGGTGATGTCTTCTTAAGGGATGATAGGAAGGCTAGAATCATTAGTCGCGGAAAAGTAAAGTTGAAGTTGCAAGGTGGAAGGATTAGAACACTTCTGGGTGTTTTGCATATTCATGCATTGGCCAGAAATCTCATTTCTGTAAGCAAGCTGGATGATGCAGGTGTAAAAATAGTGTTCGAGAAAGATACTTGCAAGATGGTTCGGGGAGCACTGGTATTGATGCGGGGAGTTCGGATTGGAACTCTGTACAAGCTGCAAGGTAGCACTGTTATTGATGGGTGCAACAGTTCTATGGTTCCTAAAAGTGGAGCAGAAAATCTAGTGGTCTCTGGAGAAAATACCATGTTATGGCATCAAAGGATTAGACATATTGGAGTGAAGGGCCTTCGATTACTTCATGGTAAAGGTATGACTAATAGCTCCCTGGATTTTGATTTTTATGAAAATTGTGTATATGGGAAGCAGAATCAGGTGAGTTTCCCCTCTAGTGGTAAGAGGGCGAAACATATATTAGAGCTTGTGCACAGTGATGTGTTTGGACCTATGAAGGTTCCATCACTAGGTAAGTTTGTGTACTATGTATCATTTATAGATGACTTCTCAAGGAATACATGGATATATTTCCTTAAAAGTCTTTGAGAGGTTTAAAGAGTTTAAGGCTCTAGTGGAAAACCAGACATAGAAGAAGATAAAGGTGTTGAGGACAGATAACGGTGGAGAGTTTTGTAGCAAGGAATTTGAAGAATTCTGTAAGAAGTGTGGTATAGCATGGCAGAAGACTACTCCATACACACCTGAGCAAAATGGAGTTGCAGAAAGAATGAACAAGATGTTGATGGAAAGGGTAAGAAGCATGCTCAGTGGTGTCGGGTTAGGACAGGAATTCTGGGCAAAGGTGGTGTAGACAGCATGTTACCTGGTCAACAGATCGCCTTCATCAGCGTTGGAGGATAATACTCCACAAGAGGTATGGACTGGTAAGAAACCCTCTCTTTCACATCTGAGGGTATTTGGATGTGATGCATATGTATTTGTTCCAAACGAGAAAAGAACCAAGTTGGATAGTAAATCTAAAAAGTGCATCTTTATTGGGTGTAAGGATGGTTTAAAGGGTTATAAGCTTTGGAACCCAGAAAAAAGGAAGGTTGTGTACAGCCGAGATTTGGTGTTTAGAGAGGTGAAAGATGTTATTAAACATGAAGTCCAACCAAAGTAATCTGAGAAGATAGAGTTTGAGCTTAGGGAGGAAGAATCAGACTCTATAGCAGAAGAGAAATCAAAAGATGAAGAGCCACAAACTCCGGGTGTGGGTAGCCAGAAAGGTATAGCCCATCTCCTTTCTGTTAATTTTTTTTTTTATCTATTACTAATGATGATCCCAGAACTGTGAAGGAAGCAGTAGATTCAGAGGATGGCAAACTCTGGAAAGAGGCCATGGCTGATGAAATGACATCTTTGCACAAAAATGAGGCTTGAGATCTAGTAGAGTTTTCGGCTAGAAGGAAACCCATTGGCAGCAAATGGGTGTTCAAGAAGAAGACAAATGAAAAAGGAAAGGTGGAGAAATACAAAACTCGGACGGTAGAAAAAGGTTATTGCCAGTTGCCGATAATTGATTTTGGTGTTATTTTTTCTCCTGTTGCCAACGTAGCTTCTATTAGATTATTGTTATCTGTTGCTGTTGCTTTTGATTTTGAGGTGGAACAGATGGATGTGAATACAACATTTCTTCACGGGGATCTGGAAGAGGAGATCTACATGAAGGAACCTGAAGGCTTTGCGGTGAAGGGTAAGAAATAACTAGTATGCAAGTTAAAGAAGTCTTTGTATGGGTTAAAACAGTCACCAAGGATGTGGTATCCAAAATTTGATACATTTATACGGGGACTTGGCTTCACCAAAAGCACAACAGATCACTGTGTGTATTTTAAATTAATTGGTGACCGTGTTATCTATCTGGTCTTGTATGTGGATGATATGTTGCTGGTTGGAAATGACAAAGAAATTATCTAGGATTTGAAGACCCAATTGTCATCCAAATTTGACATGAAAGATCTTGGTGCTGCAAACTATATTTTGGGAATGGAAATTAAAAGAGATTGGGCAAAGAGGAAGCTCTAATTAAACCAGAGGAAGTATGTCGAGACAATACTGTAGAGATTTAATATGTAGGCTAGTAAACCGGTGAAGGTTCCTATTCCTGTAGGTGTAAAGTTATCTGCTGAACAATGTCCCAAGACACAAGAAGAGGAAGAGGACACGTCCCATGTTCCATATGCAAGTGAATTCGTAGCCAAATGTATGCGATGGCCTGTACTAGAACATACATTGCACATACAGTGGGAGTATTGAGCAGGTTTATGTCAAAACCAGGGAAGGAGCATTACACAGCAGTGAAGCGGGTTTTCAGGTATTTGCATGGCACTAGTGATTATGGTTTGTGCTACCAAGGAAGACCAGGATTGGACAGAGTTTTGGATATTCGTGTCTTTGTTGATGCAGACTAGGTTGGAGATCTGGATCAGAGAAGATCTACAAGTGGGTATGTGTTTAACCTATTTCGAGGTGCTATCAATTGGATGAGTAACAAACAATCTGTAGTGGCACTATCAACTACAGAGGTAGAATACATGGCATCCACTCATGCAAGCAAGGAAGCAGTTTGGTTGTAGAAATTGTGTCCAAGTATGGGGTTAGTACAGGGAGCTATAAGGATAGACTGTGACAGCCAAAGTGAAATTATCTTGGCAAAGTACCCTACTTACCGTTCAAAGACAAAGCACATTGATGTTCAGTATCACTTTGTGAGGGATATTATAGAAGACAAAAAGGTGTTGCTCGTAAAGGTGGACACTTTGAAGAATATTGCAGATGCATTGACAAAATCTATGAGCTCTGAGAATTTCTCTTGGTGTAGAGAAACAATGGGCATTGCAGGGTTGGATAAATGAATAAGCTCTCTTGTGGCCCCCTTGGGGAAAGAAAACAACAAGTGGGAGAATGTTGCGTTGTGTTATATTCTTTCCATGACTAGCCTATGTAGTTAACTGAGGGGTTAGAGGGGGGACAGAACCCCTCGTTCGTTGCACCAATTGCACAGCAGGGGGGTCACAAGGGGTTTGAGGGGTGCAGGATAACACCCTGGGGAAATTTTTTTTGGACCCTATATTAGGTTGGGCGGACCTACCTACAGTTTTGTGCATGGTTTTCGCACATGTTTTTCGATGCGATGGTTTTCAGTCCATGGTTTTGGATGCAATGGTTTTCAGTCCATGGTTTTGGACGCAATGGTTTTTGGTCCATGGTATTGGATGCTTCGGCATGTATAAATATGTATTGTAACATTGAAAGGAACATAATGAAAAATCAAGCTGGTAGTCCTCATTTTGGGATCTAGGGGAAAATATCTGTGTATATGTGTTGTGTGTGTTATGCTCTTGCATTGTTTATTCTCTGTGAATTCATATGAAAGTAATTTCTATACGAGGTTAAAACCTACAAAATCAGAGTAACAACAATCTAAATTCACAATAATTCAGTGAATAAATCATTACAACAATAAAGAAAGTGAACAAAACCAACATAAATCTACACACACAACTAATCCAACAACACCTGATTAGGAGAGTGGGTGTGACTCTCTCATTAGGGCTACGAAAAAATATAGAATATTATTTGGTGCTCAAGAAATCAGAATTGCATTAACCAAAGGAAATATAATAAATTCTATTGTTGCACTTCCCATATCCCCCCCCCCCATCCACATTTCTACCTCCTTAACCATTACTTATACATTGCATCGTTACAAAAATAGTACTAACAAACTCAAATATTCAGCAACTCTGTCTGCCCACAAATATACAACAATCGTTAAGGCAGAAACAGAATGAAAAATATAGCAATAATATTAATCCATTAGCTTCTCGTTGGTTAAACACCATTGAAGTCCCTATCCCAGAATTAACCTTCCTTGTTGAGACATGAATTAACCTCACAAAAAGCTATGAAATGGGTAAGGTGAAGTGGATAAAAACAGGTAAAAACAAGCAAATATACCAACCAACATCTCCCCACAACTATCTTATCTGCATGTCCTCATGTAACTCATTCCTGCGAAGGTCTATATTAGACCCACTATGACTCAAATGGAGTTGTGAAAGATCATATCGTGCAGCCATATCTGTTCTAGGAGGTTTAAATCCATCCGAGCAAAGGGTATCCTTCCACCAATCCTCTTCTACCACATAAGCCAGTGTGTATTTCTCATAAGGAAGCCAAATGATGGGGAATTGAAATCTTAGCCCTATCCACCAGACCCACAATGTCATATGCATGTGATATAACATGGAATTCTCTTCAAATCCCTGGAAAAATTAGGGGCCCCAAAAGGTTCTCTCACACGAACTGTTGATGATGAAAATATCCAGTGCTTCCGAGAAGCATCTTGGGCTTCCTCCTAACAAGTAAATATTTGCCTCATACACATGTCGACACACCACTTCTGTATTTTCAACATCTAGTCCTTGCGTCCTTCCAGATATCCACAAATTGACAATGTTCCATTCTGATCACAAGTCGCCGATTTTCTTGATTTTCTTCAAACGTGTCGAAGGCCTTTTTCCACTTGACTTGATTAATCACGAAGGATGTGAATGCTCTCATCTAAATGTCTCCCACATATGGTACTGGATTGAACAACTGATCATTCTCCAGGATATAATTATGCATATAAATATCACACATCAAATGTTGGTTTAATTGATTGTGGGTTCTCAAAATCCTCAGGAACTGCATGGGGTCTTCCATATCATGGCTTATCTCCTGACGGGTACTCTCCAAGTAAAAGACTAGGTATTATTCATGGAGGAACAGGGCATAGCAATGAGAAGGAGGTCTACAAGTCATGATCTATTGCATCAAGGAAAACATTTCGTCTTTGTTTGCTTATAATAATTGGACCTGCCCCTGCAACTCCTATGATGCAGGAGCATCCGAATGAAGAGGCGACAGTTGGGAAATATTTTTGTTCTGTTTTAATTTGTTTCATTTAAAATTAAGGCTGACTCGGCCATTGTTAGTTCTTAAATTAGGCAGACAGATTAAGTTAGGATTAGTCAAGAACTATTTGAAGAAACTATTGAGCCACTGTTTCATAACTGAGGAATAGTTCCTCGAACTGTAAAAGAAACTACTAATGATCTATTGAAAAGGAAAACAAGAGAGAAGAGTAGGGAGTTAGCCAAATGAGAATGTGATTGTAAAGCCTACAGGAAAGTTGTAAGTAGAGGCCACTGATAATGAAAGATTGGGCCAAAGATAGAGAAATTATGCAAATGTATATTTATACGTAGATTCAGTTCCAAACTATATAAGTGCATGATTCAAACTTGAAATGTTAAATTATGTGTGTATAAGGGATTTTGTGTAATAGTTGAATGCAGGAGGAGTCGCGCAACGAAACATTGAAGGAAGAAGAACCATGAAATAACCTAAGTCACAGAGAAACATTGAAGAAATGATATAAAACCCCAAATAAAAAGGAAGAGCGAAGAGGCAAAGTGGTGATGCACAGACACCGTTGGATTTATCAGATCAACAGATAGGGATCAGTGGCATAGAACTGAAATATCACATCGCAACATTTCGATCATAAGTGATGAACCTTGGGCCACCAAAACTAGCGATAACAATTTTCGATGAGAAATATCATCACTGACCGTTGGATCGAAAGGTTGGATCAACGGTGGAAGATCGTTGCGGAGTATCACATCACAACAATCCAAGGGGGATGGATTTAACATTGGCGGTAACGATTGTGACTTGCGATTGATGCGATCAGTGATGTGATTGCATCACAAAACCCCATGGTAATGTATCGGTCGAGAGCGAATGCAACATGCGAAGTTAAGCGGACCCGATAAGGAATAGGCATCGTTGTATAGTGTTTGGAATCCAGCGTTATCGCGTATCGGAGGAGAAGGAATTATGTGTTGTGTGAACGCACCCAACCGCGATTGTGATTAGCGATAAAGGGGAGCCCTCGAGAAATGTGCAAAGACTATGGAAAAAGCGGGAAAAGGTTTGTTACACATGTTTTATGCCTATTTCCTTTATAAAGGTTTTATAATAATTATAGCACTGATTGGAAGGATTTATGTGGTAAGTCCAAGATAACCAAGGTTAAGGAGGAGTGGTTATATATATGCGGGATTAAGGAATTAAAGGGTTACAAAGGGTTATAGAGTTCTGATAGGAAGAAATGATGAAGGGAAAGACTGGGTTACTGAATTGAATCATTCTGTAGAGACTGGTTAAAGAGGTCGTAGCCATCAAGGTTTGAATATCGGTGCATGCAGATATTTGACGGCATCATTTTGGTATTAGAGCAGGTTTTCCTTCTCTTAGTAAAGATGGAGGTAGGAAGAAGGGGACAAGGAAGATCCGTGAGAAGAGCAGAAAATGTAGGGTTAAGAGAAGAAATTAAAAATTTAATAGCATGTTTGGCAGCAGTGGAAGCAGGGAGGCGTAGAGACCCAGAATGTGGGGATAATAGTGAGGAAGAAAATGTAGCCATGAAAGATGGGTCAAATGATGAAGGACCAGAAATTAAGCTATTGAGGTTAGTTTTGTTGGCTAGCAGCAAGCCAAAAATGGAGCTCTCTAATTATGATGGTAGTTTGTCCACAGAGGCCTTGTTAGACTGGATAAGTGAATTAGATAAATATTTTGAGTATGAAGAAATCAGTGAAGACAAGAGGGTTAGGTTTGTTGTCACCAAATTGAAGGGACATGCAACATTGTGGTGGGATAGTGTACAGGTAGAAAGGAGGAGATTAAACAAACCATTGATTAAAAAATGGGACAGGATGGTTGCAAAAATGAAGAGCAAGTTTCTGCCTAAAGATTATCAAATTTCCCTTTATAGACATGTACAAAACATGAAGCGGAGAATGATGACTGTGAAGGAATATACTAAAGAATTTTTTAAAATTAACGTGAGAGCTGGTTATGTAGAAGATACACCTGAGAAAACAACGAGGTTTGTGAATGGTCTACTGATGGAGATCCTGGACAAAATTAGCATTATTTCCCTTAAGACCATGGAGGAAGCTTATCAAAGTGCTTTGAAGGTGGAGGAAAAGATTGCTAGGAAACAAAATGCCAGAAGAGGACGTGGTTTTGGTAGAGGTCGAGGACAGACCTTTAGCAGAGGTAGGACTGCCAATAGCAATGAAGAAGGTAGTAGTTCGAAGAATTCAGGACAGAGCAAAAGGGAAGGTAACACCAGAGCGGGAAGGCCATACTAGCGAGGAAGAGGTAATGGCAGAGGTGGAGGAAATGCCTATCAGTGTTACAAGTGTCACAAGTGGGGACACAGGTCCTTTGAATGTCCTGAAAACGAACAAACTGGGCAGAGGGGAGCATATGTTGCTCAGCCCGATGAAGCAGATGCACTGCCACAGGAGGTGGAAAATATGCCAGAAACTGGGGAAGCCTTGGTGTTGAACAAGGTATTGTTAAAACTAGCTAAGGAAGTAGCTGATCAGACACAGAGGAAAGCATTGTTCTGGACTGTATGTAAGTCACATGGAAAATGTTGTAAATTGATTATTGATAGCGGGAGCACTGATAATTTGGTAGCTATGGAGATGGTGGAGAAACTAGGTTTGAAGAGAGAAAAACACCCAACTCCATACAGGGTGTCATGGTTGCAGAAGGGACACCAATTGTTAGTTGATGAACAATGCGAGGTAGATTTTCAGATAGGCAAGTACAAGGATAAGGTGACTTGCAACATAATGCCGATGGACGTGTGCCATATTTTGTTGGGCAGACCATGGTAGTACGATAGAAAGGTAGTCCATGATGGAGTGGAAAATTGTTACAGATTTGTCAAATATGGGATAAAGCATACCTTGGTACCCATGAAAGAAGAGGAGACAACAAAAACAAGTGGAATGAAAGCATTTCTTATAGGAGGAAAGGAGTTTCTATGACAAATTGAGGAGAGTGAATTGGGTTATGCAGTTGTGAGAAGACCAAGGGCAGTGTTAGTACACACCAACCTTACTGATTTACTATGGAGATACAGAACATGCTGCAAGAATTTAGTGATATTGTGGTAGACGATCTACCGGACAAATTACCACCGAAGAGGAGCATTAGTCACCATATTGATTTTATTCTAGGAGCCAGTTTGCCAAACAAGGCTTCTTATTGGATGAGTCCAAAGGATAATGAAGAAATCTAGAAGCAGGTGCAGAATTTCTTGGATGAAGGACTGATTCGGGAGAGTTTAAGCCCTTGTGCAGTTCCGACTGTTTTAGCTCCCAAGAAAGGAGGTGAGTGGAGAATGTGCACGGATTCCCGGGCCATTAACAAGATCACCATCAGGTACAGATTCCCTTTACCTTGGATGGATGATATGATGGATTGTTTGAGTGGAGAAACATACTTTTCAAAGATAGACCTAAAAAGCGGCTACCACCAAATCAAAATTTGCGAAGGTGACGAGTGGAAGACAACTTTCAAGACTAATGAAGGCTTGTATGAATGGTTGGTTCTGCCATTTGGGTTAAGCAATGCCCCTAGCATGTTCATGCAGTTGATGAAAGATATGATAAAGGAATTCATTAGTAAATTTTTGATTGTGTATCTGGATGATATACTTATATTCAGCAAGATGAAGGAAGAACATTTTCGACACGTGAGATATGTATTGGAAAAATTGCAGCAGAATAAATTACTGATAAATTTGAAGAAATGTTCTTTTTTCAAGAAAGAGTAAATTTATTTGGGATTTGTGATTTCTGAGAATGAACTAAAAATGGATCCAGAAAATGTTGCAGCCATAGTTAGCTGGCCGTCTCCCAAAAGTTTTTTTGAGGTATGGAGTTTCCATGGATTGGCGAGTTTTTATCGGAAATTTATTAAAAATTTTAGTGGGAATTGTGCACCTATGTTGGACACCATAAAGAAGACAAATCAGCCTTTCCATTGGACAGAGATGGTAGAGAAAATATTTTAGTGACTCAAAAGGAAGATTACCGAAAAATCGATTTTGAGATTACCAGAATTTAACAAACTTTTCCAAGTTCGTTGTGATGCCAGTGGGACAGCCATTGGTAGAGTACTTAGTCAAGAGGACAAGCCAGTAGCTTATTTCAGCGAGAAACTAAATGAAAGTAGGTAGAAATACACGTCTTATGACAGAATTTTATGAAGTGGTTCAAGCGCTAAAGCATTGGAGACATTATCTGTTGGCCAATGAATTTGTCTTATTTTCGGACAATTCTGCTTGCAGTATATTACGCAGCAGCATAAGCTGAACCATAAACATGCCAAGTGGTTGGAGTACTTACAGAGTTTTACGTTTGTGTTGAAACACATCAACAGTCAAGCCAACAAAGTGGCAGATGTGTTAAGCATGAGGAATTTGATCCTACAGGAGAGTACAATATAAGTATTAGGATTTGAACATCTTAAGGATTTGTATGAGGCAGATGCAGATTTTAAGGAAGCCTATGAATCTTGCCAAAATCCATTGTTGATAGATAATAGTTCATGGCTGGACTATAATATGCAGGAAGGATTGTTGTTCAAAGGAGGGCATTTATGTATTCCAGAATGTTCTATGAGAGAGAACTTAATCCAGGAAAAGCATAATGGATGTTTAACCAGGAATTTTGGCATAGATAAGACCTTGGATTAATAGAGCCACTTTTACTACTAGTTGAAGATGCACAGAGATGTACAAAGTTTTGTGACTAGATGCAAAGTGTGTCAGCTTGCAAAGGGACACAGCCAAAACACAGGGTTGTATATGCCCTTACCCATTCCAAACAGACCATGGGACTCAGTTAGTTTAGACTTTGTCTTAGATCTTCCGAAGACACAATGGGGATTCGATTCCATCACGGTGGTGGTGGATCATTTCACCAAAATGGCACATTTCATTCCATGCAGGAAAACCAGTGACGCCACACATGTAGCACATTTTTTCTTTACCGAGATAGTTATATTGCATGGTTTGTCGAAGTCTATTGTTTTGGACTGAGAGGTTAAGTTTACAGGACATTTTTGGCAAACCTTATGGAAGAAATTAGACACCAAACTATACTTCAGTTCAACTTATCATCCGCAGACCGATGGTCAAACCGAAGTGGTGAACCGAAGTCTGGGAAATTTATTGAGGAGTTTGGTTGGAGAAAATTCTCGACAGTGGGATTGTGTGCTTGCACAAGCGGAATTTGCTTATAACGATTCGCCCAACCGGAGCACAGACAGTAGTCCTTTCCAGATCCTATACAGAATGCATCCACACGGAGTACATGAGTTACATGATTTGGGACAGTTGGAGCACAGGAGTGTTGATGGTGAAGATTTCACAAAGGCAATCAATGATCTTTATGAACAAGTGAAATTAAAATTACAAAACAACAGCCAAAGATACAAGCAGAAGGAAGATTTGAAAAGGCGGGAGGTGCAATTCAATGTTGGACACATGATATTAGCACACCTACGCAAGGAGAGGTTTCCTAAAGCCGAATACAACAAGTTGAAATGGAAAAAAATTGGGACTTGCAGGATTCTTGGAAAGTTTTTTGTGAATGCTTACGAACTGCAATTACCCCCGGGTATTGGAATTTCACCCATTTTCAATGTGGCAGATCTATATCCCTACATTGTGACAGATGATGAAGATAGTTCGGAGAGATGAACACAGGACACCAGAACGAGAATGATTCGCGGATTAAACAAATTCCCCCAGCAACGCCTCTAGAGATCGAACAGATCCTAGATACCCAGGTGGCTAGATGGACTCGATGGAAGGAATATTTGTAGTACCTAGTCAAGTGGAAGGGTCATCCTATTGAAGATAGTTCTTGGTTAGATGTTGGCTAGATTCAAAGGTAAACCACATGGTAATGTATTGGTCGAGAGTGAATGCGACATGTGAAGTTAAGTGGACCCGATAAGGAATAGGCATCATTGTATAGCATTTAGAATTTGGCATTATCACATATCGGAGCAGAAGGAGTTATGTGTTGTGTGACTGTGGCCAAACTCGATTGTGATTAGAAATAAAGGGGAGCCCTCGAGAAATGTGCAAAGACTATGGAAAAAGTGGGAAAAGGTGTGTTACATGCTTTATGCGTATTTCCTTTATAAAGGTTTTATAATAATTATAGCACCGATTTGAAGGATTTATGTGGTAAGTCCAAGATAACCAAAGTTAAAGAGGAGTGGTTATATATATGCAGGATTAAGGACTTAAAGGGTTATAGGGTTCTGATAAGAAGAAACAATGAAGGGAAAGACTGGGTTACTGAATTGAATCGTTCCGTAGAGACTAGTTAAAGGGGTCACAGCCATAAGGTTTGAAGATTGGTGCATGTAGGTATTTGATGGCATCATCCTCAATCTTATTCTGTAGCTTTTCTTGCATCTTCTTGGCATTCTCCACCTAAGTGATATGATCATCCACCACTCTCGCTGCTTGCTCCTGGATTTCCCTCACTCCTCTCTGGCAAGCTTCTACAGGAATAGACCCATGTTGAAGGCTAGAAGCAGTATTGTTCCATTTTTGAATTTTCACTATCAATAGGAATTCCTAAGCCTCTACAAAATGGAGAAGTGATTCGATCTGTATGGATTTCAAGGTCCTCTGCTTGTCTTCTGTCTGTGATGCCGAAGTTGTTCTATGGGTTCCGGGAGTTTCAATAGCTTGATCGACATCCCTTTTTCGCTTTATTTCCCTTCTCCGCGACTGTATCACCTATTTTATCAATTTAGTAATTTCCATTTTTAATTGAATGTTTTCTCTAAACAACAATCAATACTGGTTCTGGATGGGGTCTTTCTTTTTCATTCGTTACTCGATAAATTCTTGTTTTATAATGACCTCATCTACTTGTCTTATAGCCAATGTTGGGTTTGGTGGATTAACATCAAAAAATTTGTCAGTTGGTTCCTTCTTTACTATCACTTCCTCCACTTGTTTAACTACTGGTATCCATGGAGAGATTTTAGCGCCCCCTACTGCTGGTTTGAATATCACCGAATTTATTTCCAATGACTCAGGAGCCAGTACTAGTTCCTGAAGGGTGGTACCATTAACGTCTCCTTCCTGTAGTTGTTCTGAGGCCATGATTTCTTCTCCTACCTTCTTTGGAATTGATACTGTCCCTTGCAGTTCCTAATCAATGTGATGGAAATAATACTGAGAGGGGGGGTGAATCAGTATTATCAAGTTCTTTTAACAAATCTTCCTTATTTATACTTTGAATTATTTTTTCATATCAGTACCATAAAATAATGAGCATGAACAAGAAGAACAGATAGTCACACCAAAGAACACCAGATGTAAGGTGGAAACCCAATGTGAGTGAAAACCACCTGCTGCAATATGTCTCTATCTTCTTTCAAATTAGAAACTCCTTTTACAATGATTTTGTACTGGTGCAGTCCTTTACCAGTACACAGGCTGCAACCTCCAGAGAGCTACAACTCTCTCTCGTTTTCCAGTCTTTCCTGGAAGGGAGCTACAACCCCCTACTTCTTTTCTTACAAGGACCACTTTTCATAAATTTTCAAACTCTGCACCTATGCCTTTTGTGGCGCCGTGAACACCGCACCTACGCCTTCTGTGGCGCCTCCGCACTACGCCTTCTGTGGCGCCTCCGCACTGCGCCTTCTGTGGCGCCTCTGCACTGCACCTTCTGTGGCGCCTCCGCACTGCGCCTTCTGTGGCGTCTCCGCACTGCGTCTTCTATGGCGCCTCCGCACTGCACCTTCTGTGGTGCCTCCGCACTGCACCTTCTGTGGCGCCTCCGCACTGCGCCTTATGTGGCACCTTTGTGGCATCTCCCCACTGTGCCTTCTGTGGCGCCTCCGCACTGCGCCTTCTGTGGCGTCTCCATACTGCGCCTTCTGTGGCGCCTCCGCACTACACCTTCTGTGGCGCCTCCTCACTTCCGCAGCTGCAGCACTCGAGAGATCACCCTTCACAGATTCGCTTTCAACTTCCCTTTCATAGATCAAACTTTTAAAACAATAACCCAATATTTCAAATCTTAAGATATTCGATTTGCAAGAATGAATTAGCAAAGTGATCTCCTTTGCTTTATATAGTCTTAGGCCTTTCACAATACCACGGGCCAAAACCATAGGATCAAAAAACTGTTGGACTAATACCATGAACTAACCATGAAAGTACGTGAGATCAACACTTTTGGATGCAATACCACGGGCCAAAACCATAGGATCAAAAACTGTCGGACTAACACCATGAACCAACCATGAAATTGCGTGAGATCAACACTTTTGATGAGGTACCATGGTCCAAAACCATACGTTCAAATACCAAGGACTAACTACCATGGACCAAAGGTAAGTTCTCCAACATATACGCGCTTTTCCTCATAGGTTCAAATACCAAGGACTAACTACCATGGACCAAAGGTAAGTTCTCCAACATATACGTGCTTTTCCTCATAGGTTCAAATACCAAGGCCTAACTACCATGGACCAAAGGTAATTTCTCCAACATATACGCGCTTTTCCTTGCATGAAAGTGCGTGAACTTTTTCTCTACATGAAATTTATTATCTGAGATGAGTGGGTTGCCATCAAGTACAACATATGTATCATAATGCCAACAATCTCCCCCTTTTGACTTGATGGCAACAACAACCAAACACTCTCCCCCTTTGACATCAAGGGCAAAGGGTTATGCTCCCCCTAAGAACATGGTCCCCCTGACTATAAACCAGATCTGCAAAGAAGAACCATAATCCATGAGCATGAAAGAGATAGAGAGGTATTGCAGCAATATTCAGACCAGCATCCATGATCTCCTTCTGTACTTCCTCCATAATGCCAACAATGCATGATATGCTCCCCCTGAACCTGTGCCATTCGATCTTTGACCAATCCGCAACCCAGCACATGTACGCATATACTTCAGATGAACCTTGTGTACAACCAACAATCAGAAGAGATTCAACAACAAGATGATGCATCAACAACCCCCAGCTTTTGCCTGAGGTATTCAAAGGTCTCCCTAGGCAATGGTTTGGTGAGTATATCAGCAACCTGTTCCTTAGAAGGAACATACTCCAATTTTACCTTTTGTTCAAGCACTTGTTCCCAGAGAAAGTGATACTTGATTGGTATGTGCTTGGTTTTTGAATGCATGACTGGGTTCTTTTAAATGCTGATTGCACTTGTATTATCACATAAGATGGAGATGGGTGGTGTACAAGTGATTTGAAAATCCTGCAAGGTCTACATCATCCAAAGGAGTTGAGTGCAGCAAGATGCAGCAACAACATATTCTGCTTCAGCTGTAGACAAGGCAATCGAACTCTGTTTCTTGCTGAACCAAGATACTAATCTGGAACCCATAAAGAATGCACCACCACTTGTGATTTTCCTGTCATCCACGCTTCTGACCCAATCTGCATCTGTATAAGCATGAAGTGTGAGATCTGTATCTCTAGGATAACATAAGCCATAGTTTTGAGTCCCTTGAAGATATTTGAAGATTCTCTTTACTGCCTGAAGATGAGTTTCCTTTGGATTTGCTTGAAATATTCCAACTATTCCCACTGCATGCATGATGTCTGGTCGGGTACCTGTCAAATAAAGTAGACTTCCAATGATAGATCTGTAAGTTGGTTGATGCACTGCTGCTGATTCATCATTTGCACTGAGGTTACATCCTGTGACCATGGGTGTACATACTTGTTTTGCTTCTTCCATACCATATTTCTTCAAAATCTGCTTGAGATACTTGGTTTGAGACAAGAAGATCCCTGCTTCATTTTGTTGGATTTGCAAACCAAGAAAATATGTCAGTTCTCCCAGCAAGGACATTTCGAATTCTTTCTGCATCACCAAGGCAAATCTTTGACTCATAGCTTCTTCATTGCTGCCAAAGATAATGTCATCTACATACACAACAAGTATCAGCAATTTGTCATTTTCAACTTTTATATAAAGATTGATGTCTGCTGATCCTTTTGAAAAACCTTGTTGATGAAGATATTTGTCCAAACGATAGTACCAAGCCCTTAGAGCTTGTTTGAGGCCATAGAGAGCCTTTTTCAATCTGCATACAAGATTTGGATCATTTCCAAGAATGAAACCATCTGGCTGCTCAATGTATACTTCTTCTTCCAAGTCTCCATTCAGAAAGGCTGATTTCACGTCCATTTGAAATACTTTGGAGTTTTGAAAGCTTGAGAGAGCAAGGAACATTCGGATGGCCTCAAGTATTGCAACAGGAGCAAAGGTTTCTTCAAAATCTATTCCTTCTTGTTGTGCATACCCTTTACAAACAAGTCTGGCCTTGTTTCTAATTACTTCTCCATTTTCATTCAATTTATTTTTTAAGACCCATTTTGTTCCTATAACATTCTTATCTTTTGGTCTAGGAACCAACTCCCAAGTGTTGTTCTTTTCGATCTGCTCAAGTTCTTCATCCATTGCTTTGACCCAACATTCATATTTGCATGCCTCTTTCACATTTTGTGGTTCAGTGGAAGAGAGTAATCCCAAATAGCTTGAAGCTTCTGCAATTGTTCTTCTTGTTTGTACACCTACTTCTTTCTGCCCCACAATCTGAGATTCTGGATGATTCTTCTGAACATATCTGGATGGAGCCTTCTCTTCTATTCTTGTCTGCTCCTCTGGTTCTTCTTGAGGTTCTTCTTCTTCATCATTCTGTCTTTGAGGGTAGCCTTCATCTTCTTCGATGTCTTCATGATGTACTTGCTTAGGAATGTATCCCTTCTCATCAACCACTACATCAATGCTGTCAACAATTTTGCCAAGTCTTTTATTGTAGCACTTGTATGCTTTGCTATGTGGAGAATAACCAAGAAGATTGCCTTCATCTGCTCTAGGTTCAAGTTTGCCAAGTTGCTCATCAGTATTCTTAATATAACATTTTCTCCCAATCATTTTGAAGTGCTTCACCGAAGGAGTCTCACCACACCAGAGCTCATGAGGGGTTTGAGTGTTGTTAACACGGACATTTGTTTTGTTGAGAATAACAACCGCAGCATGTGCAGCTTCACCCCAGAAAGTTGCGGGAGTACCCGACTCATCAAGCATAGCACGAGCCCATGTTCTTCTTCTTAGCCCATGTTCTCTTCTTATCCCATGTTCTTCACAGAAATTGAAAAATTAATTTGAGGTAAACTCCCCACCTCTGTCGGATCTGAGACACTTAATTTTGTGTCTTGATTCATTTTCAACCAAGGCTTTGAAGGATTTGAATTTTTCGAATGCTTCATCTTTGTGCTTCATAAGTCCTAACCAAACAAACCTGGAGAAGTCGTCAATGAATAATATCAAGTATTCTTCTCCTCGAGGTGTCCTTTTCCTGAATGGACCACATGTATCTGTATGAACTAGCTCAAGAGGCATGCTAGCTGATCCTTCCTTCTCTGGAAAGTTAGTTCTAGTTTGCTTTCCAAACTGACATGATTTACATATGGTGTTGTCTGGAATTTTGATATCTGGAAGATCGCGAACTGCCTGATATCTGCATGCTTTCCTTATTTGTGAAAAGCTTAGATTCCCCAACCTCTGATGCCATAACCAGTGTTCATCATCCTTGCTTAGATAGCATTGTTGTTGTCCTTCTTCAAATATGTATAGATTATTTGGAGTTCTTTTACCTTTGATAACTGTTTTACCTGTATCAAGATCACGAACAAGACATCCATTTGATCTGAATATCACCTCGGTTCTTTGATCACACATCTGGCTGACACTTAGAAGATTATGTTTCAATCCATCAACATTCAAAACATTTCCATCTTTGACCTTTTCTTTTAACTAAGCAGTGCCTTTTCCTTTTATAGTTGCAGGAGTATCATTTCCAAAAGAAACTTTCTTTCCTTTTTCGAGAGCAGAATATGATTCAAGTTTTTCTTTACCACCTGTCATATGCTTCGAACATCCACTGTCAATGTACCATAGATTTTCCTGTCCCTCTGCATAAAATGCTATCCCACATCTTTCTGGTTGTGGTTCCTTTATTCTCCATGTTTTGGTGCTTGAGGCTTGTTCCTTTGTTTGATGAAACCTGCTCCTGCATTCAAAATCTTCATGACCAAAGTTATTGCAAATAGAACATTCAACTTCATTTTCAAGAACCTAAATGTTGTTATAGGTCCTTTTTGTAATCCCGGTCATACTTCTTTGTTTTTGAGCTTCTCTAGTCATGATCGTTTTATATGCAACACATTGAGCTGCTTTGTGACCAAAGTTATGGCAAGAAAAGCATTGTCCATTGAAGAAACTTTTGCGGTTATCAAATCTACCGGCCAAATGATTGTAATTTCTATTGTCATCCATTCTTGAACCAAATTGAGAAGATTTTACCTGTGGCTGGTTGTAGATTTTGTTCACCCTTAAGACGGATTACCCCTGATAGTCTCTGTTTGCAATTCATCCCTGCTTTACCTGATGGTCTCCATTGTGCTTTTGCTCATTTCTTCTTGCTGCATCAAGATAAATTTTTGAGGTGGATGCTTGAGAAGTTTCTCCATTATAGCCCAGACCTGTCTTGTTTAGTGGAGAACGTTGTACATTGATAATCTCATCCAAAGTTTCAGATCCTTTGACAAACTTAAGATTAATAGCTTTTGTTTTCTCAATTTCTTTTCTAAGACCAACAATTTCACCTTCTAATTTTTCAAGATGTTTTTCCTTTTCATCAATTTGAAATTGTAGAGTATCAGTGATCATATTCTTTTCTTCTATACATCTCTTGAGTCTAGTAATTTCTTCATAAAGGCTATCCACATCTATAGCATCCATATAATCATCATCTTCAAATGCCATTAACAATTTATAGTCATTACCTCGTTCATCTTCATCACTATTTGATAGACCATCACTATCTTCATGAGTGTAGTAGCTTTTCTTATTTGCACTCTGTTTCTTGTTCCATCTAGCAGGTTCCTTTCCTTTATCCTTATAAGGACATTTTGCAGCATAATGACCTACTCTTCCACAAGAAAAGCATTTAAAAGGTAACTTACCTCTGAACCTTCCAGAAACCCTTTGAAGATTTCTGACAAAATTTGATTCTTCTTCTATTGCAGACACTTTAGATTCAAACTTCGGGGACAATGATCTTAGAACTTTTTCAACCACAATAGCCTCTTTTATTTCTTCACCCAAATTTTTCATGCAATTGACAATCTCATCTACCCGAAGAAAATGGTTAGCCACACTTTCATCATTATACATCCTGAGATTCTCATACTGAATCCTGAGAGTTTGAAGTTTAGCACGCTTTACCTGTTCATCTCCTTCGTAGCTCAAGACAATCTTGTCCCATATTTCTTTTGCGGATTTATATTGCATAACCTTTACGAATTCTGTTTGAGATAAGCATCCCAGCAAAGTATTGACTGCTTTAGCATTTGTTTCATATTTCTTTTTTTCGGCCGCATCTGTAGGAGTAGCTGAAGGAAAAGTGTAGCCTGTATCTATGATATCCCAAACTTCTGTACCAAGAGATTGAAGATAGGCAGTAACTCTTACCTTCCAATAATTGAAGTTTGTCCCATCAAAAATTGGTGGCCTGATTGATGCTTCCCTCTCGTAGTTGCTCATGATGAATGATCTTCCTTCAAGCGATCAAGCTTCTCCGAAGGACCTGCTCTGATACCAATTGATGGAAATAATATTGAGAGGCGGGGTGAATCAGTATTATCAAGTTCTTTTAACAAATCTTCCTTATTTATACTTTGAATTATTTTTTCATATCAGTACCATAAAATAATGAGCATGAACAAGAAAAACAGATAGTCACACCAAAGAACACCAGATGTAAGGTGGAAACCCAATGTGGGTGAAAACCACCTGCTGCAATATGTCTCTATCTTCTTTCAAATTAGAAACTCCTTTTACAATGATTTTGTACTGGTGCAGTCCTTTACCAGTACACAGGCTGCAACCTGCAGAGAGCTACAACTCTCTCGTTTTCCAGTCCTTCCTGGAAGGGAGCTACAACCCCCTACTTCTTTTATTACAAGGACCACTTTTCATAAATTTTCAAACTCTGCACCTGTGCCTTCTGTGGCGCTGCAACCACCACACCTGCGCCTTCTGTGGCGCCTCCGCACTGCGCCTTTTGTGGCGCCTCCGCACTGCGCCTTCTGTGGCGCCTCTGCACTGTGCCTTCTGTGGCGCCTCCACACTGTGCCTTCTGTGGCGTCTCGGTGGCGTCTCTGCACTGCGTCTTCTGTGGTGCCTCCGCACTGCGCCTTCTGTGGCGCCTCCGCATTGCGCCTTCTGTGGCACCTCTGTAGCGTCTCCGCACTGCGCCTTCTGTGGCGTCTTCGCACTGCGCCTTCTGTGGCGCCTCCGCACTGCACCTTCTGTGGCGCCTCCGCACTGCGCCTTCTGTGGCACCTCTGTGGTGTCTCCGCACTGCGCATTCTGTGGCACCTCCGCACTGCGCCTTCTGTGGCGCCTCTGTGGCATCTCCGCACTGCGCCTTCTGTGGCGCCTCCGCACTTCCGCAGCTGCAACGCTCGAGAGATCACCCTTCACAGATTCGCTTTCAACTTCCCTTTCATAGATCAAACTTTTAAAACAATAACCCAATATTTCAGATCTTAAGATATTCGATTTGCAAGAATGAATTAGCCAAGTGATCTCCTTTGCTTTATATAGTCTTAGGCCTTTCACAATACCATGGGCCAAAACCATAGGATCAAAAAACTGTTGGACTAATACCATGAACCAACCATGAAAGTACGTGAGATCAACACTTTTGGATGCAATACCACGGGCCAAAACCATAGGATCAAAAACTGTCGGACTAATACCATGAACCAACCATGAAATTGCGTGAGATCAACACTTTTGACGAGGTACCATGGTCCAAAACCATAGGTTCAAATACCAAGGACTAACTACCATGGACCAAAGGTAAGTTCTCCAACATATACGCGCTTTTCTTCATAGGTTCAAATACCAAGGACTAACTACCATGGACCAAAGGTAAGTTCTCCAACATATATGTGCTTTTCCTCATAGGTTCAAATACCAAGGACTAACTACCATGGACCAAAGGTAAGTTCTCCAACATATACGCGCTTTTCATTGCATGAAAGTGCGTGAACTTTTTCTCTACATGAAATTTATTATCTGAGATGAGTGGGTTGCCATCAAGTACAACATATGTATCATAATGCAAACACAATGACCGTGTCTCTTTCGATCTTCTCAGTAATTGACATTGGCCCTTGTATAATGGTATCAACAATAACCCTTTGCTCTATCCATTCGTTGATTGACATTGGTTCTTATGGAGTAGTGTCACATAAAGCATCCCCTTCTATTTTCTTAAAATTTGACACTGGTTCTTGTGGAACAATGTTAAGAGTAACTTCTTCCTCCATTGGTTTGACAGTTGACACTGGTTCTTGTGGGGCAGTGTCAAGGGTAACTTCCTCCTCCATTGGTTCGATAGTTGACATTGGTTCTTATGGGGCAATGTCAAGGGTGACTTCTTCCTCCATTTTTCTAACAATTGACACTATTTCTTGTGGGACAATGGAAATAGTGGCTCCCTCTTCTATTTGTTTGACCATTGACATTGGTTCTTGTGGTATAGTGTCAACAGTGGCCCCTTCCTCTATAATTACTCCAAAAAATCTCAATTCCGGAAGAAAATTATTTTCTATTACTACGAGGGTAGGAGAATAGAATTTACTTGCTCCCCTCGGCAGGGAAGCGAGGAGTAACATTTTCAATTCCCACCCCACTAATGCCTTTTGTCTCAATTTCCTCAACTTCACCCCTGCCCCCCACATCATATGACTGGTTTATCATCTCTTCTTCCCTTTCTTTCTTTGCTCCCTATGGTGATTTTTCTATTACTTCCTCCATAGGTTCAACAATTGACATCGATTCTTGTGGTGTAGTGCCAAAAGTGACTTCCTCTTCTTCCAACAATTCTTCTTCAACCCTTCCTAGCATCATAGTTGTAACCTCTTCTTCTACTAGCTCAACTAATTATTTCCAATTCATATGATTTTGTGATAGTGCATGCATCACTAGCAATCTAACGAGTCCATGATTTGTGAGGACTGCCAATGCTTGGTGTAACTAGCACGTAGACTATAACATTAATTGAATATTGTTCCAAAGAAAGAACGAAGTATCTAAAGGATGAACTTGACGAAATCATAGACATGCCAAAAGCTTAAAATGATACTTAAAAAGGGTAGAGAGGTGACCTTCACAGGTAATGTACTGCATTACAAAGTATGCAACCTCGACACATGGTTGTGGAAATTATTTTTGATTGTATCCTTTCCCCTCCTATACCACATTTTCTCTTGCTTGCAAAAATAACTCCAGAAATTCTCTCATGGGTGTTCTCCAAGTGAACCACTTCTTTCCTCCTTGTGGCAATCCACTAATAGTCAAAATAACTTCTTATGTCACCTGAATTTCTAGTCCGTGGAATCTGGAATGATTCCCTTCCAAATTCAACTTGAACTCAACTATTACCCCTTCATCAAACCCCTGTAACCTTTTAAAATAGATATGTCATCTCATGTCCTGAAAAAATTTTCCATTCATTTTCTTGACACCAAACCTGCACTGCGTTTTCTAACTCGTGTATAATGGCCTGGCCGCTGATTCTATTTGTTGTTCAGTAGCACCACTTGGAGTAGCATCAAGTCCTTGAGGGGTTTGCTAGCTAATAAAGTTTGCAGTAATAGGGATAATTGTAAATATGGGCAAAGGTTATGGCAGGATTGATGATAAATGTGTTATAGTTATGATAATTACTCCAATGCATTGGAAAAGATAGCAAATTAATGCAGGCCTACATATTTGTACAAAAATCAATTTCCGATGCACATGGATATACATGAAGGGTATGATGGGAATATAAACAGATCATGGTAATGATGAGCGATTAAAGCGAGAGATCATGTTAATCATGAGAAATTAAAGCAAGGTTTAATAATAATGATGAAATGACATCATTATTATTAAATACGAGATCTCCCCCCCAACTAAGGTATGACTGTCCTCGGTCATGATAGGTCATGTCATAAATGAGATACCAATCAAATCCAAGGAGTCATTCGAGGATGTATCTGGTGACTTACCATAGCGAAGTGTCAGCATCGGTGGAGTACCAACATCAGTAGAGTATCAGCATCGAGAGAGTAACAACACCGATGGATTATCAGCGTTGGCAGAGTAACAACACCAATGGAGTATCAACATTTGTGGAGTAACAACACCAATGGAGTAACAACACCAGTGGAGTAACAACATCAGTGAAGTAACAAAACCCATTGGGTATGTGCATCGGTAGAGTAACAACACCAGTGGAGTAACAACACTAGTGGATCATCAACATCAGTGAAGTAATAACACCAGTGGAGTATCCACATCCATGAGGTAACAACACCAGTAGAGTAACAACACCTGTAAGAAAAAGAGCGCTACTAATGGCATAGAAGTAGAGTTTTTAATTTTATTATTATTATTATTATATATCTCTCTCTATATATATATATATAGATAGATAGATAGATAGATAGATAGATAGATATATTCAATGTGTGGTGCAGAGGAAGTGTTCTCTGCACTAATGATTTTAAAACCAGAGTTATCAGAAATATGCTTAACAAAGGAGTCCCTAGAGGTTGGGCGATGATATAGTCTGAGGTGATGTCCATTTACAAATAAAGGAGTCTATGCCTCATCTAGTGTTGTAAGTCTAAAAATCCCATTATCAAATACTGCATCGACTTCATATGGTCCAATCTACCTAGAGCAGATCTTTCCTTTGAAGTCCTTGAATCTGAAGTCATAGAGTAATGCCCAATCACCTTTTTGAAACACATTTTTCTTGATGAATTTGTCGTGCCACTTGGTTCGATGCTGCTGAATTGCAGTAGTATTCTGTACAACTATCAAGAAAATCTCATCTAACTCATTTAGTTGTTCCAGTCAGTGTGTTTGGGCTATAGTAAGATCCAAACCTAATTTAAGAGATGTCCTTAATGTCTTAATTTCTAATTCCACCGAAAACAAAGGGGATTTTACATACACAAGTTCAGATGGTGAAAATCATGTTGTATTCTGCCATGTCGTTCTATACACCCAAAGTGCTTCAGGATGTTTTTCAGCCCAATTTCAGCAATGGTTAGCTATAGTCATTGTGAGGATATTTTCTAGTACCTTATTTGTGCTCTCGACTTGACCATTCACCTGAGGATGATATGGATATGTCACCCTATGTTTGACCCCATATTTTTCCATAAGCGTTGTTATTAAATGTAATGTGAGTTGTGCCCCTCCATCTAAGTTTATCTCTCTAGGAGCTCCATATCGAGTGAAAATTTCTTTGAATAAAAAGTCTAGGACAACCTGTTATATGGATTTTGCGACAACTTTGGCTTCCACCCACTTTGTCACATAATCTGTGCAGACAAGAATGTGGACTTTATGATGAGAAGGAGGGTTAAATGGCTCGACAAAATTGATAACCCACTTTTCAAAAGGCTCCAAAACTAATTGAGGCTGTAGTGGCATTTCATCTAACCAACCAGGCTAACCCATCCATTGACAGTTGTCACATCCCCGAACATATTTCTTGGCATCACGGAAAATAAAAGGCCAATAGTATCCCATCTGCAACACCTTATGACCAGTTTGCTTATCTGCAAAATTGCCTCCGCAAGTACCATCATGGGCAACTTTTAGAATATCATAAATATCGTCGTCCCCTACACAGTGCCGGATCTATTGATATGGTCCAGTGTAGAAGAGATATCCCTTTATCCATGTATAATGGACACTTTGCTGGATAATTCTTCATTGTTCCCTATACGACAAATGATGAGGTACCTTTCCTGTAACAAGATAGTTAGCAACATCTGAATACCAAGGAATGTGAGTAGAAATTGCAAAGAGATGCTCATTAGGAAAAATATCATCTATAGGTGTATATTCATCATTAGTATTAAGCCTAGACAGGAAATCTTCTACCACATTATCTTTTCCTGGTTTATCTACAATAGTAATATCAAATTCTTGTATCAATAACAACCATCTTGTAATTCGACCAAGAGTTATTGGTTTGTTCATCAGATACCTGATGGTTGAATGGTATGTGTGTACAAAGGTGGGGTACCCTGTAATATAATGTCGAAATTTTTTAATAAAATAAATGACAACCAAAAAATATTTTTCTATTACTGTATAATTGAGTTCAATAGGAGTTAAATTCTTGCTGACATAGTAAATCGTGTACGATTTCTTTTCCTCCTGTTGTCCCAAGAATTCCCCTACTATTGTATGAGAAGCATATGTGGAGATATGAAATGAAAATTTCTAGTTAGGGCCTCATAATATCGGAGCTTTACAGACTAGTTTCCTTATTTCTGAAAAAGTTGCTTCACATGCATCAATCCACACAAATTCTTCATTTTTAGGTAATAATTAGAAAAGTGGAAATGCTATTTTATTAAAATTCTCTATAAAGCATCGATAATAGACAGCATAACCAATAAAGCTACATACCATCATTGGTTCCTTTGGTGTAGGAAAATTTAAGATTACCTCAACCTTGGCAGAATCAACCCATATTCCTGTAGCTGAAAGTAAGTGCCCGAGAACTACCCCTTCTTCCATCATCATATGACATTTCACTGTACTAAGAGAAACATGAGTATATTTGTATCATTTAAGTACTTTTATAAATTCTCTAGACCTTCTACGAAAAAATCCCCGTATGGGGTGAAGTCATCCATGTAAATTTCAACATTGTCATTAACTAGATCAGAAAAAATACCAGTATTGCCCGTTGAAAGGTAGCAGGCGCATTACAGAGGCCAAATGGAAGGAATTGGTATGAAAACGTTGCCCAAGGGAAAGTAAAAGTAAATTTATCCTGATCCTCAGGAGTTATCTGGATCTAGTTATATCCGCTAAATCCATCCAAAAAGGAGAAGAACCTCTTACCGGCTAATGTTTTGAGGACCTAGTCAATAAAAGCTAAGGGAAAGTGGTATTTTTGAGTTGCTTTATTCAATTCCCTGTAATAAACATAGATCCACCACTTTCCATTTTTCTTTGGAGTAATTACTAATGGTGATACCCAGTGGCTATCCGAGATTGGATAAATAAACCCAACATCCAATCGCTTCTACAATTCTTCCTTGACAATGTTCTTAAAAGTAGGATTCCTCCTTCTTTATGGTTGTCAAAAAGTTTGACATTCTTCTCTTATGTATATATGATGGTACATAGATTAGTAGGGATAATTTTCATATCTATATATTCCCAAGAAAAGGCTTCGTTCTCATCCTAAAGGACTTTCAACAATTGTTTAGCCTAGGAAGGTGAAATATTAGGATTAACATTCAACATTTTCCCTAGATCAATTTCTACATATTCTAATAGTTGTCAGGTCGAACCAGAAATGGAGTTGGGGCTACTAATAAATGTTCTAATAGCATCATCTTCCATTTCACCCTTCAAATAGAGAGCTTCACTAATGGTAAGAATTGGTCTAATGTCTTCATTTCCAAGTTTAGGATCATCCGAGGGTGAAAACGTTTATGCTAAGGTAAACCCTAGTTTTTTTAACGGGATTGGTTGTTCTGATGGGTAAAGAACAAGGTTCTTTATGATCTCCCCATTGGATATACCATGTTTCCTGATCGACACCCAATGTAAGCATCTGTTGTAACAAGCCAAGGTCTACCTATAATCAAAGGATGGCCTCCAGCTGGAGATTGAGTATGCAGCATCAGAAGATCAAAATGGTATTGCCATGAGCCTATATAAATAGTCACATCTTCCAAATTCCCTACTGTTATTACAGTGGATCGGTCTACAACTTATAGGACTCTAGGAGTTGGTTTAAGATCAAGTAAGCCCAAGGTAAGTATGGTTGCAAAAGTTATAATGTTAATTGCAGTGTTTAGGTCTACGAGGACATTTGGGATGTCAACTCCATTAAGTGAGAATCAGGTTCCTTGTATCGCTATATCTGGCGGGTGTAGTTTTTCCCAACATTATGTCTGATAATCTCCCCATGACATGAATAGTTGGTGGGCATTTCGGTTTTCTTCCATACTTTTTGGAGCAAAATACCTTAATCGTTTTAGCATAGATCGACACATCCTTCATAACTTGTAGTAACGGGATTTTGACAAATAAGTTCTGTAATTCCTCCAAAATACCAAATTCAGGTTGGGGCAGTTGTTTTCTCAAGGATAGCCTCTCAGGGTAAGGTGGGCCAGTTTGGCATCCTCGAGTGACAATTGTTTGAGTAGGGGGTTTTTATCCCATGGTAATCCGTTTTGAATCACCCCCAATCCTTCTAGAGGAGTTCCTAGGTTCAATTTCTAAGGCTTCATCATCAATATGTTCAGCAATTATCGGTCAAGTCTTATAATTTACCATCCAACCTGATTGAATATTCAATTCATTGCATTCCGCAGTGGAAATACTATATGCAGGAAGGTTGAGTGTCTCAACCTGTTGGGCTCCCCTATTGTTCGGATTCGGGTTGGATTGAATAGGAAATTGTGGATGAAGAGGAGGATTGTTGGTGGAGGCATTAGAGGGAAGTTGTAACTATTGTTGTGGCATAGGCTAGGAGAATTGACCCATAGGAAGAGGAGGTCCATGCCAGATCAGTGACCATGAAGGGGATGGACCAGTTTGGGGGGACCATGATTTCCAGGGCATTGGATATTGATAGTATTACGGCCACAATGGTGAAAATGGTATAGAATAAGGCCCAAAATTAAAATTATTAAAATACTGAGAAGGGTCTTGAGACATACCTTGATTCTTGTTATGTGGACGTGGTTGCCATGGTTTCTTTTATCCCATGAAGTAAATATGATCTACTTCTTCATTTTCTCCCTAAAAATTGCCTTCAGCCCAGGAAGAGATGGACATGTGCTAGTAGAATGACTCTACTCACATATTGCACAAGTTTCAATAGTATTGAGTGGGCATTCCTTCAGTGGGTGCTTCTTCCTGCATTGAGGGCAGAAAATGGCCATTGCCTTCTCAACTTCCATTTGTTTCTATTTTTCCTATAGAACATCCAACTATGAGGATAATGTGCTTAGAATATCAGTCCTCAAATTATCCAGCAAGTTTCCAATTTATGCTTTTGTAACCCCACTGCTGGATTCCTTGAGAGTTCATACTCCTTTCTTATGCCTCACAGATCCACGTGAAAATTTGATACACAACTCACAGATGGTGTAGAATTATTCCTTTGAGATATCCCCCTTTCCTACCACGTTCAGGAGTTACAAATATTCCTCCCTTAGTGCTTAGAGAAATACTATCTTTAATATATCCTTATCCAGATCACTATGGCCCAATATTTTCATACTGTATTTGAAGTGTTCCACAAATTCATCCATGTTCTCATCCTCTTTTTGCATAATCTTAAATATTTCCTCCTTAATATCTCGAGATTTGCAGTGGTCCTAATATTTTTCAAGGAAAATTGTTTTCATGTCATCCCATGTTGTAATAGATTCACCCCCTAAACTCGTAAACCATCTCAGAGTTGTTCCTTTTAGAGTATAATGGTATATATTCAATTTATGAGCATCAAAAATATAATCATATCCCCAACAGACAACATCAAATTCGAAGAGGAATGTGTCTGAATCTTCAGAAGAGAGACCATGGAAATTAGGTAATGTTGTTAAAGGAATAGGTTTCATAGGTGCATCACCTCTAATATCTCCAATTGGGAACTTGATCATGGAAGTTGTATGGGCCATGAATATCTTCCAATATTCACTTGGAATCTCAACCAGTTTTGGTTGTTCTATAACGCGGGGTTGAGTTTGTCTAACAACACTTCCTCGATCAAATGGTGGAGTTAATTCCCTCAAGTCTTCCTCTTCTTCTTCTGAACTTGCAATGCTCAATTCCTCAGATCCTCTGCTCCCTATTTCTTCTTCCCTGAATTCTGATTCTGTTATTGGGGGAGGTTCTGGTTGTGAAACTAACTATCCTCCATATCTCGTATGAGATCTAACCCTAACAACAACTCATGATGATGCTCCTGACTCAGCTCTTGAAATGATTTCTTGGATATAGGTAACTCTGCCTAGATCTTTCCTTCCTCTTTTTGGGGGTCTTCCTCTACCCATTTTATTCGTGTCTTTGTTCATGCAATCTAAAAGTGAAGGAAAAACATCCAAATAAATCTAAAGCTCAGGTCTTGGAATAGGGTAAAAAAAACTTGCCTGTCCAAGACAAGAGGATGGCCCCTATAATTAACAGGAAAAATAAACAATCCAACAATTTAAGCTCGAGCCCTGGAAGAGGTTTAGTGCAGACTTTGCCTAACCAGGGCAAGAGAGTGTTCCTAAAATCAAGAAAACAAAGAAAGGAAAATAACCCAATCACAAAATTTAAAGCTCGGGCCCTGAAAGAGGTAAAAACTTCCTAATCAAGGCGAGAGAGTGTTCCTAAGAGAAAGCAAAAGAAAATCACAAAATCTGAGCTCGGGCCCTGAAAGAGGTAAGAACTACCTAATCAAGGTGAGAGAGTGTTCCTATGGTCAATACTGATCATACTTTTGTGCCTTAGATAGCCTCCCTGACAACGACGCCAAAATGTTGGTGTTCAGATATGAATTATGGAATTCACCCTTCCCCACATTAATTTTCAACCCAGGGCTCGTTAATTGTTTCAAGGCTACCATGCAAAGTCTATGCATGCCACATGTTCCCTACCTAGTATTGAGCAGTCAATCAAGCATAATAATTGAATAAAAAGAAGAAACTAACAGTAACAACAAATTAGAGTAACAACAATCTAAATTCACAGTAATGCAGTCAATAAATCATTACAACAATAAAACAAGAAAACACAACCAACATAAATCTAAACACACAACTAATCAAATAGCACCTGATTAAGAGAGTGGGCCTGACTCTTCAATCAGGGCTATGGAAAAATATCGAATATTATGCGGTGCTCAGGAAATCATAATAACATTAATCAAAATGAAATACAATAAATTCTGATGTTACACTTCTTGGAGCCCTCCGTCTGCATTTCTTCCTCAACCATTACTTATACATTGCATTGTTACAAAAATAGTACTAACAAACTCAAAGATTCAGCAACTCTGTCCTCTCGCAAATATACAACAATCATTAACCCAGAAACAAAATGCAAAAGATAGCAATAATATTAATCCATCAGCTTCTCGTTGGTTAAACACCGTTGCAGTCCCTGTCCCAGAATAACACTGCCAGCTCATCAACACTCATATGCTGATTTGTAGCCTACTAGTCATCATTAGCTCGATTATGCAAGAAAGCTTTAGTTAGCAAGTTAATAGGAAACCTTCCCCTTAGGAATATGTTTCATTAATCAGTATTCAAAAAGGCATGCCAATTTATCATACCTTCACTGTTGAGACATGAATTTAGATCACAAAAATCTATGAAATGGGTAAGGTCAAGTGGATAAAAATAGGTAAAAATAGACAAAACTACCGACCAACAAGTGACACAGGAGGTTACTCAGCTAAAAGTAATGTTAAATGGGAACATGTCTCTTCTGGAATCAAGACAACTAGTTTGGGATGAGATCATCGAAGAGATGAACCACAACAGGGATCATGTAACATTGATGCATGAGAAATAGGTTGCAGCAAGGATTTCAAGAAGTTCATCATGGATGCCAAAGAGGAAGGTGAAAGGAATTCCCAAATTGCCAAGAGATTCATCTATTTTGTAAATGAGAGGCCAACTGAGGAGATGAGGCCTATCGACATAGTAGACAGAGTAAGCGTTGTAATGGAGATATCCAAAATAGTCCTAAGAGAGGAAGCTAGGATTAACGTTGATAAATGCCTTGAAGTAGTATTAAAACAAGTGGCCTCCTTTAATCCCGAGTTTGACAGGGTAGTACACATCAGGTTACCTAACTATTGGGAGCCTTGTGGGGACGTTCTCTCTTGGGAACAATACAGTCAAAGGCTTATTGAAGCTGAAATTGAGGTAAGTTTACCTCATGAGAAAACTGCCATTCTTGAAGGGAAAACGAGAATTCTAGCTACTAGGAATGGTGAGAAGCCTTTTTCATCATAGGTTGAATTATGTTGGTATAATCGATTTAAAGGTCAGTTATCAACACTTCTACTCCTCTCATCATCAACCTCTAGCATTATGGCAGTGATGCGAGAAATTTGTTAATCCACAAATTATCTGAGTAATCAAACCGCAACCTCAGCATATTCCACAATGTGCTACCTTGGCCCATCGTCCTTGAAAATCATTTTAATCATTTCGATCATGACATGTTATTTTCATATTTTATTTTACTAGCATTTTTTAGTTTTATTTTTCTCAATTTAGTTGTCACATTTCCGTTAAGTACAGTTTTTTTATGAGACACGCTAAAATTTTGATGTGATAGTCATCATGAACAAATCAAGAAGAGAATATTGTGTAACAACATCTCTCTTTCTAAGAGGTCCTATATGAATAGTTTGGAAAGAGGGAACGAGGGTTCAAAATTTTTTGAAAGAACAATTTTATGGTTTCATAACAACAATGCTATGGATCTTGATTCATGTATGCTTCTTTGGAAACTAATGCAATATTTTTGGTGATTTTGACTTATCGGGTTTGCAACATGTTCATCCCTCTATGTGTTTTTCATATATGTTCAATTCCTTCTCAGATTTCATGTAAGGTAGGTGCTCAATATATTTCTCATAAAAATATAGATTCATTTAGATCAAATTGTTGATGAGTAATGCCTATATGGATATGGAAATCAAGTCTTTAAAATTGCTCCATGTGTCTTCGCACCTCATAGAAATTTCTCTTGTTCTCATTTCTTTCTAAATCCAGATGTATGAAATGTTTTAAGTTTAAGCTTTGTATGATGGGTTTTGTCTCTCTTTTCTTCTGCAATCACATATGTTAAAAAATATTTGATTAGCTGCAAGATCCAATCAGAATCAGCCACCACATATTTATGAATAACATTCTTGTGCAGTATTATGTGTATCAGTTCATGTATTCTATTTCTTATGAATGGTTCTAAATCAATTTTGTTTGAATTGTATGGAAAATAAAAAGTGCTATGATTTTCTAGTCAAATATGACAACGCTTATTAGGATGTCCTAGGCATTGGTCTCCTTTCAACCCAGAGTCTCTCTAGGAGTGACAACAAGTGCCATATATGTTTTCTTTCTAAACTCAAAATTGATCTTGAATTAATTGTCCACAGGTCTATGCTAAAAAATGTGTTATGGTATCATTTTTTTCTCTAATTAGTGAAAAACTTACCATATCTATTCTACATATTTCCCTTCACAAACTTGAAATAAGAATAAAAACTAGAGGGCAGAAGGTTCTTGAATTTTGAGCAATAATCGAGTTTTTTGATACCACAATATTTTTTTATGAGTATTTCCTCAAAGATGTAATGAGTCCTATGACATCGGTGATAAGAATATTCTTGGGCACATATCTTCCATGACAATTGTCCATTTTTCCCATAGATCACTATTTGAATCATAGCTAATCAAAAGATATGAGAAAACTAGTTGCAAAGTTGGATGCAATTGTGCCTAGACCTTGAAAAAATAGCAGAGGCCTTGAGATGCAATGTAATCCGGAGCAACCACATACATAATTCAAAAATGTGGATGACCTCGACATTCATTAGTAATTCCTATGGCCAAATATTTGTGCACGATAATGAAAGAATTTATCTTTAAGCAATATAAAAATTAGTTTTTGGGCTTACTTACACTCTCTTTACAAAAAGGATCTAGTTTCAATTAATATAACCCAAAAACAAGAATTCATGGATAGGGGTAACCACACCATTCAATACCAATACCTATAGCCAAAATACTAATGCAAGAAGATGCAATCCTATGCTTCTCAACATGAAAGACTTGTTTGCAAGCTTAGGCTTGCATTTCTACCAAAGTGAATTGCTGAGAGATATTCTTTTAAATAGGCTAACTCAAAAGAAAAAATTGAAGGATGTAGATGAACTCAACATTTACTGCCAATGTTTGTGGCCTAAATATTAATGAGTTGGTGCAATCCTTCGATTTCAGACATGAATCGCTCGATTTATTGGCTTTACCTATCATTTTTGTATGGATATTTGGTGCTAGAAAACCATGAAACAAGAATAAAAGGAAATGGGTGTCCTTAACATTCACTATAAATAATAACTTATTTAGAATGTCGACTTTCCTTACATTTTGAGAGATTTAAACTTCACTATGAAGAATAAAATATTTTTTTTTCGATTTTCTTACATCTTAAAAGATTCAAATCGAATAAGCTAATGCCATCTTTATAGCTAATGAATATGTTTCGATGGAAAGATATGGAAATGAGTGGAAAGAAGCACAATAAATCTACGGAACCCGCTACTACAAGGAAAAGACCTTCTACCAGAGGTTTTTATAGAAGCCCTTATAAAAATAGCCCAAAAATCCGTTTGCAGTAGGGTTCACTAACTAAGGTGGGCAGGCAGATGTGTTAGTAGATGTTTTTTTGATGGTTTGCCTACAATACACAAATGCGCCAACATGTTACTATCCATATAAGCATCAGTGTCAAATAGAACATGGTGCATTATGGAAGACTATTAAAAAATAAAAATGGGGTACTGAATAATAAAGAGCACCAGTGCGTATACTACTATGATGATCAATCGGTGGTAATCCAGTTCTATAATGACCCGGTGTGTGCACAATATCCCATGCACTGATTCTTGAATAATTGATAACACCATAAAAAGGTTAAATTTTAAAAAAAATCGGTACTATATACACCCACAACTTTGGTTCCCTTCATGTAGTAAAACACCTTGGTGCATACTTAGAAGGAGCACCACTATAGTTTTTAATTAAAAAAAAAGGTAGTGTTATATTCTAAGGAAGCACTGTTGTTGTTCATGTATTAAAATGCCTTGATGCGTCTTCTAAAGAGCACCACTAGGCATTTTTTAATTTTTAAAAAATGCGGCTCTATAGTTCCATAAAGCACTAGTGCGGTACATGTATTCAAACACCCAAGTGCATCTTAACAAAAGCACCACTATAGGTTTTCTAATTTAAAAATAAAAACGATGCTCTTGGATATCAGACGCACCGGTGAGGTTATAATAATGCACCGAAAGGGGGTTAAATTTAAAAAAAACTCTGATGGTCATAAATTTCATTTTTACCATCTATAGTGCTATAAAGCTCTGAAGCACTGATGCCACTCTTGCCTCATGCAAGTGCCCTGATGTCGGTGCTTCTTTTGCTCACCATCCTTCCATACTCTTCTCAGTGTGTGGCTTTCCAATTTTCTCAAACGGTGGTGAAATTTATATATATCAGCCTTTCGGATTAATCACATCATTGGGATTGGGTCGACGTTTCGAACCAACTAATGTGGTTCATCCTCAGGACAAGGTGAGAAATCACTCGATCTGAAGGAATAAATAGCTTGGATGCATCATTGCCCAGAGTTAGCCGTTAGAAAATATAGTCATTGGTTAATTTGTTATTGAGTTAAAAACTAGCCGTTATGTGATAATTAAATATTTTATTTTGATAGTATAAATAGATTATTTAATAATAAAAAATAATGTAATTTGTTAGGGTTTGACCTATTTAAGATAAATCTGCTAATATTACAAATTAAAATACTATGAATTTCTATAAGAAGAATATTATTTGTGAAATTATTTATAGTTAGGAACTAGTTGTTATATAATAATGAATTATTATTTTATTTCGGTATTATAAATTAATTAATTTAATAATATTAATTTTTATAATCGTGTTATATAAATAATTTATATAATGTGATCTATTAGGGTTTGAATCATCCAAGATAACTTAGGTTTAGGCATAATTTAGATTAAAGTATTTAGATTCATTATAAGTCAATAATTTGATTTCGATTAATAAGACCATAATTTTTTAGAGGAGAACTTGTCAAGTTTATACAGGAGGAAGGCTGAAAATGAAAATTAAATTTTTAGGAAAGTTAGGTCAACCAATTAGATTAGAAAACAATTTCTCATGAAAAGGGAGAAACAGAAAAACGAACAGGAAAACGGAGAGGGAGGGAAGAGTCAAGAGGAGAGAAATAGAATCCAACTTTTACTTAATTTCCAACCATCATTCCTATTAAGTTTTTTGGTATGCCTCTCAATTTCAATCGCTTCCCTGAGTTTCCTGTGGTGGAAATGATCAACCCGAGCAATGACTTTGGATTCTTCAATGCAGACATGATGATTCGATATCTTTTCATGTTCGGCAAGGGCTGTTGTGTAGGATCGATTGTGTCTAATGTCGGCAACATATTTTTCTCAATTACATGTCAACAATGCCTCCCCGGTGAGAATATGTCTAGGTAATGTCTATTGTTTATCTATAATTTAATTTTTTAGCAAATTAGTATTGCAAAATATCCCAGAAAATCCACTATTTTTGGAAGAAAAAGAAAAAAAAACTTGTGTAGTGCGCTCAACAACGCGGACTCGTACTGATAGCAGTGCACCCTGTACATTTACAGGGTGCTACAATGTTTGGTGCATGAACCTAAAACACTTTTATTTTTGCGGTGTGTTTCGTAAGTGAAAATGCACAAGGGAAATCTATAAATTGTACGTCAGTGTGTATATTTTCTATGTTACACTTGATGATTTATATTTACCAAATGCACCACAAAAACAATATTAAAAAATATAGCTCGGTGTGTTTGATAACCTAAACATTCGTATTGTTGCGAAAAGGTTATACATGCACATCGATCCATAAGTTTGAGACACACTGCGATGAAAATGTATAGATGTGAAAAAAAAATGGTGCGTCATAGTATGAACACACCATCTCCATTGTGGTTGTGTTTGATAATGCACCGGTGATGGTGATTTACTATTTTTGGGCAAACCGATAATTGTTTATTTATTTATTGAAAGTTATGTTTCCATATATATAAATACATTTTTTATTTAATAAAAAAAATGTTTTATGTATGAGGTTGATGTATTTTATATGTCAATCATGTAGCAGAGATGTGAGAAGAGGGACAAGCAATAGGAGCAACAACAAATGGCATACCAATACAATATTTTCTGACCATGGGAGGCCCAAGAAAGGGAGAGGGATTTATACCCTTTCTCTATTAGTGCAGCGACCCGAGCGATCTTGAGGAATGTAGGCCTCCTTAAGTATTATGAGAAGGCTACATCCTTGGAGGTGCACTATATCTTGTTAGCACATCTTATCTGTTGGTGGAGTGTTAAGGAGAAGGGTTTCCATGTCATTCTTGGGGCGTGGTATAGGCCCTCTGAGGAGGGAATTTATTTTATCACTAGCCTATCTAGGAGATGGGAGGATTTTCGCCAATTCCTTGATGTCCTCCATGGGGTTGTGGTGGAGAGTCAACTTGCCTACTATAAGAGATATGTTGGACCTCATGTAGTCTGTCCAATCATTTTTCAAGTGTGTGGTGGACAACCACAAATTTAATCTTTTGTTGCTTAGGAGGTTATGTGCCTCTCATTATTAGTGACCACCATTGCATACATTACTAGTGATGGGGAGCACATTAGTTGTCCACTTTTGTATTATGTTGATTCTTTAATTCAAGTGCCACAATGTATCAGATGGTTTGCCATTTTTTTGAAGCAGTTTTGTATGGATTTAAATAGATGTTGTGCGGTGATACATGGGAGGATGAGCTTCCCTTTCACTTTAGAGCTTTTTACTTTTATTTTTTGAGAGGTTTCTAGAGACGAGGTCTACATTTGACCATTGTCATCCTAGGCTGATGACTAAGGTACAAATTCGCATGTGGGGCTAGATGATGCCCAAGAGGGGCTCATTGGAATATCCGACTAGGCTTTTTGCCCAAGCACTGGTGCTACTAGCCAGTGGGATGACCACATGCTTATCTTGTTGTTTCTATACATAGGTATTGATTCGAGACAATGTCCCAAAATACTCTTCATACCCGATGAGCCTGCAAATGATAGAGGTAATATTAGTGTTTTCTTTAAATTAATCTAGTCTCATTTTATTGTCTTAATTATTAGAATAAAATATATTTTAACACGTTCTTTTTTTATTAAAAATTCTAATGAAGTTGTCTAATTGTTGTTGTGTATTATATATTTTTTAGACATAGGAATATTCCTTGGGGACATCCCTCCTTCCCCACCGAAGGGAGTAGATAAGGAGATGGGCGAGGCCCAAGAGGGTGAGGCACATCCTTAGAGGGGGCATGGGCGCCCAGGTCCGTAGTGCTGGTTTGAGATTTCAGATGGACTATTGTGATATATTGTTTAGATTTTTGGTTAAGGAAAGAGTCCTCCCTGTGAGGGCTTGATACATCAACACAGACCCTAGGTTTTTCTATCTGTTAGTGTTACTATTTTCATACTGCCATCAGAGATCAAAACTCCTCTTTTCATATCATATTAGGGTCCCATTCTGAAATTTTTGTCATTCTACCTAGGTCCTCATTCAAAAATTTACTCATTGATGGTAGCCCTAGTTAATTAAACCTCACTCTCCCTCAAAAATCAATACTTGATGGCCCACCTTCATGTCTTATTGGGCATACATCAATCATAAAAGATCATTCCATCATGTGTTTATGTCAGTCAAGTCAACATGCAGTCTAGTCATTCAACGTCCCACTAGGTCACTAGGGTTTCCAAGGTTCCAATAAAACTCCATTCCATTGCATAAGACTAGAAAGTAAAGGGTGATCAAATATCATCTCTTCACCATGTGAAGATGATTTGTAAAGAGAATGTCTTATTTCATCATGTAATTTTATGTTCACTATATGTAATAAGTATTGTTCCTAAGCTGCCAACTCACTCTCTATATTCCAACTTCATTAAAGAAAAGTCAAATTCAAAGAGTTCTCAAAGACCATCAAAAGATCAATTTGTCAAAGGAAATAGTCAAGTGAAAGGGTAATTTTCAAAATGTTAAGTGAATGGCAAAGGAAGTTGTCGTTTCCCAAGGTGTCCAAATCATCATTTTCCACAAGCACTAAACCCTAATTTCCTCTCCCACAAAGCTAGGGTTGGCTATGGAATCAGAGACATCTGAGCGAAGGAGGCCTAAGGGAGGTCATTTTAGCAAAGTATGAGGCCATTCCACCTCATAAACATCATGTCTCCATCATTTTTCAAGAATTCATTCCAAGGGACAAATCATTTGCCGCAAATAGGGCCAGTTTTTCTTCCAAGTATGTTTCCAACCAAACGGAGATGAATTTTACAAACGTGAGAGAGGTTGTTGTCGATAATAGTCCAAGTATGAAAAAACTCCTTGAGCTTTTACACAGGTGTTATGGGATTGGAGAAATGTCAAAAATACAGTTGCTACAAGAGAGTTGTTTCACTTCTAGAGTGACCTTAGGAAAATCAAATTTTCTCTTATATGGAGTGTCCAAATGACCTTATTGATGATTCAAATAATATACGAGGCAGAAATTTATTTCCAATGAGCTATCATGAGGTCAATTTTGAGTTGAGGAAGACCTCCAAAAGTTTCTTGCAAGATTACACTTTATTTTTGCAACCTCATTCTGCGCTTTTTTACCAGTATTGGGACAAGCAACTTCTGGAGGGTCAAATCAAGTCCATTTTAAAAATGGAAGGTATATTTCGAAACTAGACAGGACAAGATTTTTAATGAGCTATCCTCGGCTTAATTTGGACATAGGGAAGATAGTCAAAATCAACCTGCAAGTCGGAGGGTGCGTTCTGAACATGGAGGGCGCGTTTAACAAGAGTGTTATGTGTTTGCCTTAAAACTCTGTGCATTTCCTAAGAGCATTGCGCGCCTGTTAAGAGAGGGCATGTTTGACTAGATTGTTGCGCGTTTGCCCAAAAACGTCCAGAGATCTCCGAGAGAGAACTACATCATCTGCAAGATTCAAAATGTGCCACCATCATGCTCCATCAAGAAAGTAGGTTGAAATCATATAACTCCTCTTCCACAGTTGAATTGTATGGTGGTTCATTGTGTTTTGGTGTCCTACTAAATTCCAAACCGTAGTAACATAATGCCATTCCTAAATCTCATTTTCTAGCATCCCAATACCATTCCTACATTTCAAAACTACCCCCTATTACCTCCATCATATCACACATCCCCGTTTTCAATTTCCTCACACCATTCCATACTCTCTACACCTACATTCCATTTCATCATCTCCCTAGGGTTTGACTCCAATAACTCATGGCAGGAGAAGAGAATAGAAGCCATAGTGAGGAAGAAAGACAGGAGAGGAGGCTATCTAAGAGAGGAGGGAGAATCATTAGACACGAACCAACCAATACCAGAGAACTCATGACATCTCCCATCACTATGACATGCTTTAACTAGGGAAAAACACAAAGGTGCAAAAGAGAAGATAGAAGCCTTGACAAAGCAAGAGGAGAAAAGGAGGCTAGAAATTCTTACTGAGGCATCACTCCATGCCTCAAACACATGATTAGCCATCATCCCACCAATTTGGGCAAGTTTTTAGCAAATTTTTGTAAGTTGTGAATTTCTGTGTTTTTTCTAGGCATTTTTAGCACAATAAAAAGGTCAAACGCGCAACACCTAGGGTTCTGCGCTCTTTTTTGGGGCATATAATGTGCAAAAGGTCAACCTAATTGGATTCATAGTGATGAGGACATGCACCCTATGCATTTTCTAAGCATTTGTAGACAAACAGGTCAGTCAAAACGATTGAAAACCATCAAAAACCCATGTTTCTACCTCATTTCTGGCTTGGGCACTACGTGTTTGACCAGTATTGGTAGAATCCATTTTTGGAGGGTCAAATCAAGTGCATTTTTCAAAATAAATGTAGATCTGGAAGCTAAACATGATAATCTTTCCAATGAGCTATCTTGGGCTCAATTTGGACACCAGAAAGGCAACAAAAATCAGCCTGAAAGATGGAGGGCGCATTTGAAACAAAGAGGGTGTGTTTGACCAGTGGCTTGATTTTCCACTGTTTTTCTCCAGATTTGATTTTCATCTTGGGAAATCAACTCTTTACTGATATAATTCATGATGTAAATGTAATTATGGTATTTTTACTATTACCTATGGTAAATACATTAGGTAAATAGTCTCCATGAGGTGTAATGAATCAGTTTCATTGTAATTAGGGATGAGTCACTTTGACCACCGTACACTCTAGTTATCAGTTTAGATTTTGGTGGAACTTCAATTCCTCTCATGGATTTGACCCCAACGTTTGGGAGGAGTTTTTTTTTAGTCCTATATCTTGTATATTTCAATATTTTCAAAGTTTGGACTCTCTTGGATATTGTATTAGTGTTTCAGACTTTGGCATGGAATATATTGGATGAGTTTCAGCTATTTTGGTGGGAATCATGTGCCATGGTAATTTGATCGTGTTCTTCTGTTTCGTATGTATGAATGTTTTGTACCTCTCATGATCCATTTCAATCAATGATATGTTGGTTTTCAAGGTGTGATAAGTAGAATTCATCTTTTTATGCTTTGTTTTGGAAAAATCATCATAGATTGTTTCATTTCTTCAGTTTAAAAAGAATTCATGACCCTCATGCTCTTTTTAGCATCTCACTAGTCTAAAACCATCTCATCACTATACTACGAAGTTTAAACTACCTTGCCTACCTTGCCCCATCAGATGTCTGCAATTCTGATTCACTTTACCCTGACCTAGTTCATTCTCTGACCTAATTCACTCATCCTTGTGACTACCCAACCAAATCAAATCAAACAACACTCTGCACTTTACATCTAGCCTAAAACCCTAGAATATACAGCCCTCTTGGTTGTGATCCTTTGGAGAGAGCCCTATCTAGCTTGGTAGGGCTAGCTACCAAGCTAAAAGATTGGTTTGTGGTCAAGGAAAATTTTATGAACCCCCCCAAATTTACATGTATAATAAATGGGCGAATCTCCATGGTATATAGGAAAAATGGAAGGCGATTTTATCAATAATATGATATGTACATATAATGTTTTGGAGAATCTCTCACCAGGCATGGTTTACTCAATTATAAAATCTTGTGTTTATTGAATACACAAATGAAACCATTGCATTTCTTTAAAATATCTTTTGAAATCAAAATTACATATCGATAACCTAGTGGGTGTAGGATAAAATTCACCCATGCCATTCACAGAAAGCATGAGAAAAAACCTAATACTATATATAAAACCAAGAAAAAATCAAATTCATCACTTCTAGGGACCTCGTAACCACCCTGCCAATACACAAGTATGTTCCTGTTTGCAATTAGAAAAGTTACCCAAATTACAATCTGTTTACTCCACTTATAGGGACCTGGTAACCACCCTGTCAATACACAAGTATGTTCCCGTTTGCAATTAGAAAAATTACCCAAATTACAATTTATTTACTCCAGCATATGTTGGAAAGTTATAGAAGGATGACTAGTGCAATCAATCCATTCCTTTTAGCCTTGGATTTGTTTCAGTTTAAAACAGAAGTATACAAATATACTTGTCCAATGTCTATGCTTTAACCATTCACCTTAAGATGTTTTTACAATATAATTTCCTAAGTCTATTTAATATATTCATTATCATAAAAACCAACCTATATCCATCTTAACTCCACATCTACCATGTCTATGCTTTAACCATTCACCTTAAGATGTTTTTACAATATAATTTCCTAAGTCTATTTAATATCTTCATTATCATAAAAACCAACCTATATCCATCTTAACTCCACATCTACCACTCTTAGGGTGATGAAATCTATTTATCCCTCTGAGCACTTGGTAGACCCAGAATTAAGATGGATCTAAGATAGAATTTCCCCTTTAAATAGTCTATGCTCACATGAATACCATGGGTCAATACCATGGGTTATCATAAACCTGGAGCTTAAAAATTACTATTAGTAATTTATAAAAATTAATAAAATTAATAGTTGATTTTTATTTTATTTTTATTTTAACCAAGCTAAAATGTTTAACATACATTAAATTACAACATCCATTTTTACTCTTGATCGGATCAAATATTTTTTCACTCTATGCTAGTTTACATATCACGATATTTGATACCTCTTGAGGGTTATTTTTCACTCTATGTTAGTTTACATATCACGATATTTGATACCTCTCGAGGGTTAGTAGATCCAGAGTAAAGATGGATCTATGCTGGTTTAATTCCCCCATTTAAATAGGCTACATTCCAAGTGAATACCATGGGTCAATACCATGTGCCATTTTGGTGAATACCATGGGTCAATACCATGTGCCATTTTTATTTTTATTAATACTAATATTAGGGTTAATAATGTCTTTTTTCATGGTATTAATAACAATCTAGTCCATGGTATTTGTCCCATAGTATAAATATAAGGTGACTTATGGAGTAAATATAAAAAATGTTTTATTTGTTTACCATACCTCTCGTTTATTTATATTTTTATTAATTTACCATACCATTCATAAATACAAGGTGACTTATGGAGTAAATATAAAAAAAAATGTTTTATTTGTTTACCATACCTCTCGCTTATTTATATTTTTATTAATTTACCATACCTCTTTTACAAATATGGTATTTGGCCCATAGGATTCACTTAAATAAAACCTCTTTCTTGAGCCTTCATAAATAGAATGATGGTTATGGACTAAATATAAAAAGAGGTTTTATTTATTTACCATGTGTCTAGTTTATTTATATTTTTATTTATTTACCATACCTTTTGAGTAAGTATAAAAAGACGTTTTATTTATTTACCATACCTCCACTTATATTTTTATTTGTTTACACCCTTGCATGTATATAAGGTGACTTATGGAGTAAATATAAAAAATGCTTTATTTATTTACCATACCTCTCATTTATTTATATTTTTATTAATTTACCATACCTCTTTTATAAATATGGTATTTGGGCCTTTGGCCCATAGGATTCACTTAAATAAAACCTATTCTTGAAAATGGGCGAATGGATTCACTTAAATAAAACCTATTCTTGAAAATGAGCGAATGGAAGGTTGTAACTCCTAATTTCAATGGTTAAATTTACCTTTTTTACCCTCTCCCTTAAAATTAGGTGGGATATTTGAGGTGATTTGTAAAAATGTACTATGATACAAAATATTCGCGCACTAAAAATTTAAAACCCCTTAATTTCGCCAAAGGGCGAACATTCGCCCCTAAAATCACCCCTATTTGTGGTTACCTCAGCTATACTCTTCCTCAGTCTTGGAGATCTAGAGAAGTGATAACATACTGGCACCATTGTTGGGGAACTAAAGATCAATTTTCCCTGTTTTAGATCTGATTGCTAATGGTGGACAGTGATCAGGCACAAGAAGGCTGAAATCATTCACCTCGTGACTCCAAGTCAATTTTGAAATCAAATCCAAAGACTCCACTGGAGGATGAAGCTTTCCACGAAATATGAAAGGACAACATGGGAAGATCAGGTATTCAACTTGGACTTTTATTCAAGACATCATGTTGTTTATCATGAAATATCTCTTCTCTTTTCCTAAGAATTTCCAGAAAGTTTTCCATGGTATATTATGTTTGAGAAAATACTACGAAACTCCATTGGATTCCTTTCCTTTGAAGGTTGTAAATACAAATTCCCCATATGCCTTTGATCTTGGTCCAAACCCTTTTTCCGAATCTTATGATGACCATCTTCAAATTGATGAACCTCAAGAGATAAAGATTGATCCTACAGCTTCTGTACATACTCCTACACTTTATACAATTACAGATAGATACAAACCACTCTTCTTACCTCCTATACTCCATGCTTTCCCTGAAAGTCATTACCTATATCTGCCAAGGTTTAATGGTGAATGTGACTATGTCACTGCTGAGAGACATATGCATAATTTTGATACTTTCCTCGACCCTTTTGAAGTTGATGAAGAGGATGTTAGTATTAGGCTGTTTTCTCTTTCTTTGCAAGGCAAAGTCAAGAGTTGGTTCAAAAACCTGCCAGCTGCAAGCATCTCAGATTCTCCGCAGTTTACCAAATTTTTCCTTGACAAGAGGGTGGTCAAAGAAAACCATTTCCTAATTCTAGAAGAGTATGACCAGCTAAATAGGCGACCAGGGGAGACAATACAATAGTTTTATGCCAGATTCAATCAAGTCTATTATTCGATACCTGCCAATATAAGACCTCCTCCTGGCTTAGCTTTCTTACATTACCTGAATTCCTTTGATCTGTAAATGGAGTTTCAGTTGAGACAAAGGAATCCTACAACAATTGAAGAGATGCAAAATGGTGAAGTAGATGTAGAGGCTAATCTGTTGATTAGAAGGGCAAAGTTGAAGGAAGAAAAGAGGGAGAACATAGATGCAGAGCACCTAACATCTTCAGAGGTAAAGCTCGACATTTTGGTGAGTGCAAGGGAGAAAATGATGCAAACGATCATTGCGAGAGATGAATTTTCCGTTCAAGATCACCATGACCCACTTATCCCAGAAAAGGAAGAGGTTGCTGGCCCTAAACACTTGCCTTCTAATCCCAACTACCATAGATCAGAAAATGGATTTGTAAATCAATCTGAGGAGAAGCAATCTACTGATCTAATGTTTATGTTTAATGACATTCGTTATTTTAATGGTTTGCCAAAGTTTGATCAATATGACAATGATTATGTTCTCCAAAGATAAACTAATCTTGTATACCAATAAACAGTAGGTTTATGGGAGGAGGAAGTTCAGTTTTAGTAGCTCGAATACAATGATCAACCAATGCATATCAGCTATGGCAATGAGGAGGAAAGTGCAGGAAATTTGGAAGTAAGTGAAGGATCTTTGCCTCTTTGTTTTACTTCATTTCATTTCATCAGAGACAACTTTGATGTAATCAGAAATCAACAGTGATTAAGTTTTGATCTTGACAATCAAGAGGATGATGAAATTCTTAATCAAAGCTCCTTACCCTTGTGTTTCTCATCATTTGAAAAAATTAGAGAAAACTATAAGCAAGCAGATAAGCGAGTGGTCAACAATATAAATGATAAACCTTTTCCTGAAATGCTTGAGGAAATCATTTGCGACATACAATCCTCCTTAGCTCTAGATTTGCAGCCACCAAATTCCATTGAATCCAAAATTGCAGATGAAGGCTTGGAAGCTCAAACATATAATCAAATGATGCAAGATGATTTTGTACCATTATGTTTTGAAGCATTTCAGTTTTTAAAGGAAAATTTTCACAATATCTCTAAAGCAAAGGATGAGAAGCATGTAGAAAATCATGCAGTCTCATTTGAAACAATGGAAAATAGGTTGCAGCAGTCTTTTCAAGTTCTTCATGATCCTATAGCTGATGTTGTTGGGGGGAAAAGTATCTAATGCAGAATGCCTCTATCCCTACTCTGAAGGTGATAGTACTCCAGCAACAACTGAATGCAAAGCTATTCAAGTTTCTTCTTTATGAGATGAGAGAGGGAAGAAAAGGATGATCTACTAACCGTTATCTTGCGCTTATAGTCGATCCAGTCTTCACTCCTTGCTGCTTGCTCCTAGCTCCTTGCCCTTTCACCGGCCCAGCTACACACAGATCCTGTAAAAGCACAAGAAAAGGAAACTACAAGAAGCATACATCCATAATCGATTATAGGATTAGCATAAATCAAATGTACAAACATCTATTCATCATAAAGATACATGCACATAGAAGAATCTTGAATACTTTATTGATAATAGAAGTAAAGTTCTGAGAGAGTTACAACCACAATGGGCCCAATCCAGCAACACCTCCCAGCTGAATGAAATCTCCTCTTCACCTCCTTCAAGCAAACACCCAATAGCTCTAATCACAAACCAACAGCACTTCCTTACTTGCACAAAATTCCAGCCTCCATAGACCTCATGAGAGAGTTCTATATATAGATTTTTGGAGAAAGGATGAGTCATCTTGAGACTGGCCTGAAGCTGACTTGTGTCCTCTCCCACTTTAGTTAATCTTTAGTTCTTGAGTCCACTTGGAGAATCTTGCTTCCACTTGGAGATCAAGACCCTCTTACTCATCATAGGGCGAATTCCTTGAACCAAGTGTCAGTTTGGAAGCTTCCTGGGCAGTTGACACCTTGCAGAATGACTGTGCCACTTGGCCAATCTCGCCCAGCGCAGGTAGCCTTCATTGGTTTTGACCTTCAGCGCAGGTACAAGGAGGAGCAGTTGACATTCAGCGCAGATGCTCAGTGGAGCAGCTGACATGATCCAGAAATAGCCTGTTTTTGAGTGTTTTTGAGTGGAGAATTGATTTTCAGTGCTGTGGTTTGCAGACCTAGTTCCTCTAAGGGTAAGAACAACATGTTTAAGGACTTTGGATCCCTCAGTTTATTGACATTTCATGCTCCATGCTGTTAGGCACAAAAATGTCTATAACAGTTGCCCCCTAAAGTATGAGGTCGTTTATCGGGTGAAATGCTTTATTAGGAGGATCCGAAGTTCATTCAATCAGCTGAGAGGTGCCCTGCAATAAAATACAATACAATACATTATTTTTCATTCTGCTTTCATGATCTAGCTGAGGCGGGCATTCCCATGCTCAGCTTTATAAATTCATTTTGGTACATATAACAGACGACCGTCTGATGATAGACTGATAATTCTCTGCTGAAATTATCATCCTTTGAGTAGGACGATCATCTGCTACAACAATGTACATATCAAATGTCTTTATGTCCTGAATATATATCGCAGCCTGGATGGATGAAACTAGATCCGGGGTCTTCAATCTCGTTCGGTCTTCACTCTAAGTACAAGTCGATCCATGCGAGAATTGCGCTGAAGTCGAACATTGAAAGACATCGCTTGATTACCGGTCAATAATGTAAACCGTTAACAAGCGCGAGAGGAATCACCAATAATGACAATGACCCTCAAGGTACTACAGTACAATTCACGTGGTGTGAATAAAGGACTTGGCGTCGAACACCACGCAAAATCTTCTGGTCGAAGGTCATTGATGTATACCTGTCGCCGGAAGTGAGAAACTTGCCATTGAGGCATGCAAGCTTCAAAGTACTGGGGGGGGTGTTCCTAGATCAACTTCTTGGATAATGTGCTGAAGTCGACAAGAAGCTATCCGTCAAAGGAGGGCCTTAATGAATCCCACATCAGTGACACGGAACGGAGCTAATGACTTTAGTGGAGGTGAAAACAAACTGTGAGATATGATTCAGGGTGGCGATCAATGGTGGATGAAGGATAATGTATGGCAGTGGATGGGACACGGTTGACTCTTTCTGAACACATCTCTTGAACATATAACGACACTAATGTGATGGATCGGTAGCATTACCCCAAATACGGATGGTTTGGCGAGGACCATGGTGATGAGACCGGTGAATGAAACAACCCAACCCAATGTGGTACGGAGGACAAAGTGTCATGTTCAAGAGCGACTTGATACCATCAAATCTTTTCGAGATTCTCTCAATTTTTCCCCAGTCATTTCTGACCAGTACCTCTTTATTTTTGTCAAGCTTGAGGAGGACAACATATGCTTGTTCTATAACCTGCCCTTCGGGCAAGCCCATCGCTATGTTTTAACGAGCCTAGCGATAGGGAAACTCGTTCTCGTCTAAAGACAAGTTTGTCGCTATTTAATCATTTTAACGAGTCTCGCGACAAAGACAACTCGGTCCTTTTCATTTTTAGAGAGTCTGAAAAGGTACAGAAAGTTAACTCCAAAATTCCTTTTTCGTCATCTAATCCCTTAAGTCCAAAAAAGTATAAAACAATACAGAAGGGATGAATTTTCGATAACTTTAACGAGCCGAATAAAACAAGCGCTCGACCTTTTTGTGCAATAATCCCTCAGGTCCAAAAAGATTAAAATCTAGAGGAGGGATAGCTCTTCCGGTCCTTTTAACGAGCTGGAAGGCCAAAACTCGGCAAACTTTTCATATTTTACGAGTCAGATGAAAAGAGCTCAAAGAAGACTCGTCTTTTGAGGAACGAGTGATAAACAGGGATAGCAGCAGATTCTAGGTACAAGTTGGAATTTTCCAATCACGGCAGTGTCACAAGGATGGCTAAGTGAAATCACTCTTCGCAGCTGTTCCTCAAAATGGGTAAACAATCATATGGAGGTGAACGATAGGCCAAATGAAATGGAGGTGGCGGGTGCAAACATGACCAAGGCTTTTATGGTTGATAAATTTACGAACACAATGGTTATTTACCGGGATAGGTTCATTTTTTATTTAAAAATGAGCTTAAACTCTGGAGGAAACATTGCTCACTGCTTATATTTATTTTTTAACGAGCATGAAGACCGCGATAAAACTGCTCGGATCTTGCGTTTATTTTTTAACGAGCATGAACTTTATGCTAAAACTGCTCGATATACCAGTCATGAGATAAGAAATGTCTCCTGTGAGATAGCTATTTTTTATGGAGCTTTATCTCACGAAGCTATGCTCCTAATTTGGAAAATTTTGACTTTTGCCCCACATCTTTGCATGCCCCCAGGTATAAAGTACAATTTCAAGACTGCCCCTACTTATCCGATAAAACATTTGTTTTAAAGGGTGAGGCTTGACTCTTTCTGGTTACCCAAAGAATGGTTTTATTTGCTGCCGCAAATGAAACTCTTTCTTCGGCGGTGTCTATCATTAGGTTACTCAAAGATGGTTACTACTTGTTGGAGCAAAGAGTCCCCTTCTTTGGGGGCTGCCCCTACTTATCCTCTAAAACATAGTTTTAATGGGTGAGGCTTGCCTTTTACCCAAAGACGGTTACCATTTGCTGCCGCAATAGAATCTCTTTCCTTGGTAACCTACCTGTTTAGACAGAGATGAGTGACACTTTGTCAGACAAGTAACCTTATCAAAAGAATCCTCTTCTAGAACAACCCCTCTTCCATCCACGGACGGGGTACGGACTAGTCATATTCTTTCGCGGAAATTCTACTTTATACCCAAGGTTTCCTCTGCCCGAAGCAGACCAGGATGCATGCCCCCTGGGTTCCAGTTCTATCTTTCCGAATCACTCGCATTCATCGGGAAGGAGGACTGGGGGTGGAGACCTTTCTTGGGTGAATAGACCATTGAGGATTGGTATTTGACTATTTGCGATGCGTGATCCCAGAAATGAAAGTTGGTCTACGAGCTTGACCACCCTTCCTTCGTGTGGAAAACACATTACTCTAAAGAGTGAGGAGACTATAGCTCCCATGCAATATATATAGTCATGTCCAAGGAGTAGGTTATAATCCAAGGGTCCTTGAACGACCATCACGTTCAAATTAACTGTCTTCCCTTTCAATGTAACAGGCACATTGGGGAGGATCCCTAATGGTCAACTGGTTCCTTTATCAAAGCCCGAGAGATTTCTCATCTCAGGCAAAAGCGCCGGGGAACCCAGTGCTTTCCAAGCAACAGAGGAAAGGATACTCACAGATGCCCCTTCATCAATGATAGTTCCAGCCATCACCATTCTATAAATTTGGACTATGATTCTGAATGGTATACTGGCTGGTAACCGGGGTCTGCCCAGTTGGTTCCAATCAAAGGACACAACCAGGTTGCTTGGTGGTGGGACCGAATACACGGCCGGATACGATCCTGACGATGTTCCTTCCTGCGATAAAGGAATGGGCGCATTTCCCTGATGCTCATCAGAATCTGTGTTGACGAAAAGAATCTGGATGGTGTCATCCTTATTCTCCTCCGTGAGGGTGTCATTTGAAGATGAATCTTCAGTGACGGTGTCATTTGAGGATGAAACCTCTGAAGGAAGAACCGGGTCAACTGCCGTATCGACCTTTAGACTTTCATCTGGTCTGGATTCAGTAGGTTCATTTTCAATGACTGACGCTTCAGCTGACCACTTGAGCGGGCCAGCTGTATTTTCAACCAACGAAGGACTTGGCACTAGTTTTTTGTATCCAGGAGGAAGTATTACCGGTGAAACTAGGCGATCTTCCAAAACTCTCTTCGCTTCGTCTAAGAAGGGACAACGGTGGATGGCGTGACCGCCTTCACACAGTCTGCAGGGTGATCTTGCTCCCCCTCTCTGTCTTGAACCTTCACTTTCGCTGGTTGACTGTAAGCAATCAACATGGCTATCAGAGGTTGATGCTCCCGAATTGTGCAAACGAGGTGACCAGTCCCTTAGTATCCGGGGAATACAGGGACAATCTCTATGGAAGTGGTCTCCTCTACATATGACACATGGCGATTTAGGCCCGGTCTGTGCTGTGTGTGGGTTTTTGTCAGATGTCTTTTGCTTGCCCCCAGCCGCCTTAGGCTCCTTCTTCTTCTTCTCTTTCTTCTTCTTTTCCTTCTTCTCCGTGGGAGCTTGGCTTTTGCCAGCCCTACCTTTTGAAGATGAAGGATTGGAGGAAGGGTTAGAAGAAGTAGAAGGCTGGTGGGACGCTCTAGACTCATCTAACTGTTGACTCGACTGCTGAGGAACCATGGTGTTCTGAACTACACTAGTTGAGAATAGCCAAACAGGCAGGCCAATTGTCAGTCCTGGAAGCGACAATGTGGCCATGTGGGGCGCACCAACTTCTCCCCAAGAGGAGAATGGACTAGGACTTCCATCATGCGGAGTTCCTTGGTTGGGGCGTTCCATGTTCTCAACTTTAAGATCAACGCGAGAATAGGAGGTGATTATGTTCTGTTTAAAATAAATTTTATAACGACGCTTAGACACAACTTGCTTTTTCACTTTTTAAGAGTCAAGAAAAAGCTAAAGATGACTCTAGTCTCCTTCGATGTTTTAACGAGCCCGAAGTGACAAATGCTCGGATGGACTTTTTCAATTATAGAGTTTGAAAAAGGACAAAAGAAACTGCTCTGGAGTTCTAGGCAGAGGGTGTGCCAAACCTTTCGCAAAACCACAGAATACGTTTTACGGTACGAGTGGTCGATCTTCGTGAATGCTGTGTTCACTGCATTGCGATCAGTAGGGTGGCCGACACGGTTTCCTATGGATAAAGGCTTTGATCCTATAGGGGTCTCCCAATATATACGTGATGGTACGTGGGAGCACAAGTCCGTATTGATACTTATCGCTTCACCGTGGAGGAATCACCCAACCACTCAACGCTAAGATATCACGTTTAACGACGCCGGAACACGTCTCTAGCTTAGACCTCTAGATGTTTGCGTTATGTTTCAATGCATTGTTATGTAAATTCAATTTATTTTAAGGTTGATCTTGTTTAGCAGTTTACCTTTATGGATCACCACGAGATGTATAAAAACACTCCTGAATGCAATCTAAGATGATAAGCAAGCTTTTCAATATTTCAACTTTGAAAACCTTAACTACTGAGGGAGAAGGAAGATAACACCTTTTCACACAGATCATAGAGCACACACTAATGCACTTTCCTAAATCAACATGCAAACTGTCATAATGTACATGCACAATGCAAGTATTTCTTTTCTCTTTCTTAATGTTTGATGAAATGCAAAAAGAAAGCTGTTGTATAACTTTGAATTCAATTTCAAGCGAAAGCAAATAAGTTTGTCCAAACATCGAAAGACACCTTACGATCTACTTGTTTCGACACTTAGAAATATGTAAATTCAAACCATATAACGAAAGCGACAAACACAATCAGCTATGAACAACAAATAAGCTAACTCTTAAGATCAGAAACGACACTTAATCACAGGTCTAGATCTAAGAGGTCAATGCAAGACTGGTTCACTTTTGTTATGGGAAACTGTAAATGACATAAGAAATACAAAAGAACAAATACAGTTTCTTTATACAACTGAGGCGGAATAATGACAAAGGAAGATGGTTTCAGATAGGCCTACTGACTGGCAGCAAACAACAAAAACAACAGTGAAAACAAATCAAGACACAGCAAGAAACCACAGGAACTTAAGCCAAGACTGGTCTAGCGCAGGTGTAGCACTGCCTGTTTGACCTTCAGCGCAGGTAGCCCCTTCGGGAACTGCGCTGAAATGCAGACTGCTAGTGTACAGCCTGCAATGAAGAACGAGACTTTCGTCCGTCTCGGTTTCCGGGTCACAGATTGCTCAAAAATTCACATTTTTTGCTCAAATAAGAAGCTATCAGTCAAGGACACACTAAGGGATGCAAAGGAGGATGAAAAGCTATCACTAAGAGCTTATTAGAGTCCTTGTGGATCAGCTCTTCAAACCATAAACTTGCTCAGAAACTGAGCCAGAGTAGCTGCCCTCTACTTTGTGTTTGATGGATTCAAACACAGTTCGATTCGGTACTCTCCTTGTTTATGAAATGAATAGCAAGAAACACAACAAACTAACAAGAGATCTTCCCGAGCGGAGTCGCCATTTTGTTGGGGGGAAAAGTATCTAATGCAGAATGCCTCTATCCCTACTCTGAAGGTGATAGTACTCCAGCAACAACTGAATGCAAAGCTATTCAAGTTTCTTCTTTATGAGATGAGAGAGGGAAGAAAAGGATGATCTACTAACCGGTATCTTGCGCTTATAGTCGATCCAGTCTTCACTCCTTGCTGCTTGCTCCTAGCTCCTTGCCCTTTCACCGGCCCAGCTACACACAGATCCTGTAAAAGCACAAGAAATGGAAACTACAAGAAGCATACATCCATAATCGATTATAGGATTAGCATAAATCAAATGTACAAACATCTATTCATCATAAAGATACATGCACATAGAAGAATCTTGAATACTTTATTGATAATAGAAGTAAAGTTCTGAGAGAGTTACAACCACAATGGGCCCAATCCAGCAACACCTCCCAGCTGAATGAAATCTCCTCTTCACCTCCTTCAAGCAAACACCCAATAGCTCTAATCACAAACCAAAATTCCAGCCTCCATAGACCTCATGAGAGAGTTCTATATATATATTTTTGGAGAAAGGATGAGTCATCTTGAGATTGGCCTGAAGCTGACTTGTGTCCTCTCCCACTTTAGTTAATCTTCAGTTCTTGAGTCCACTTGGAGAATCTTGCTTCCACTTGGAGATCAAGACCCTCTTACTCATCATAGGGCGAATTCCTTGAACCAAGTGTCAGTTTGGAAGCTTCCTGGGCAGTTGACACCTTGCAGAATGACTGTGCCACTTGGCCAATCTCGCCCAGCGCAGGTAGCCTTCATTGGTTTTGACCTTCAGCGTAGGTACAAGGAGGAGCAGTTGACATTCAGTGCAGATGCTCAGTGGAGCAGCTGACATGATCCAGAAATAGCCTGTTTTTGAGTGTTTTTGAGTGGAGAACTGATTTTCAGTGTTGTGGTTTGCAGACCTTGTTCCTCTAAGGGTAAGAACAACATGTTTAGGGACTTTGGATCCCTCAGTTTATTGACATTTCATGCTCCATGCTGTTAGGCACAAAAATGTCTATAACAGATGTGTTGGATGATATCTATGGTAAAAGTCCTTCTCCATTAGCTAGTTGTGAGCTTGAAAAGAATGTTGATAAAAACTTGATTCAACAATTGGTTTCTTTGTCATTTTCAGCAGGAGTCTCATTACAAAGCTCATCCAAAAATTTGCAGTCATATCAAGATAGTAATGGAGAATATATTTTTTTGTTGTTGATCATCAAGAAAAAATAGTCATTCATGAGTTTTAGGGTCCTTTTGTCAACTTGTTGCAGTCATAAAAGGGAATAAATCAAGGATGTTGGGAAAATTTTAAAATCAAGGTATGAAGACTACCTAGAGCATAATAGTAATGTATTATATGGTATGGAAATCAATATGTATTCCCATGAAGATCCGTTTTCAACATTTTTTAGGTTAGTCAGAGGGCTCATACTTTGCAATTTCATCAAGATTCAATTTGATTTCAAGTTTTCATGGGAGTTTCCCTTCAGTAGTTCTCTCTTCTTGCTCATAAGAAAGCACTTGTAGAGAATTCAAATAGCAGCCAGAATTCTTACATGGTTGCATTGGCTATTCCATTTCACCTAATCAAGTGATGAATGGATCAGTTAGAGTAGGTTTTGTTGAATAAGATAAATTCTAAGCATATTTTTTTCTGATAGTTTTCAGTTTGTTTCGAGTCACTTTGTGTCAATTGAGTTGTCAACGTTTAGTCATGCATTTCAGTTAAGTCTTTGACCATATTTGCCCACATGGTTAGGCACTTGGTCTACGGTGTTCTTGACACCTCCAAGGAGCTGTCATACCCAATAAGGTCGATGTTAGTGTCAGTATTTGCATACTGCCATCAGTGATCAAAACTCCTCTTTTCATATCATATTAGGTTCCCATTCTGAAATTTTTTTCATTCCACCTAGGTTTTCATTAAAAAATTTACTCACTGATGGTAGCCCTAGTTAATTAAACCTCTCTCTCCCTCAAAAATAAATACTTGTTGGCGCACCTTCATGTCTTACTGGGCATACATCAACCATAAAAGATCATTTAATCATGTCTTTATGTCAGTCAAGTCAACATGGACTCTAGTGATTCAAGGTCCCATTAGGTCATTAGGGTTCCCAAGGTTCCAATAAAACTCCATTCCATTGCATAAGACCAGCAAGTAAAGGGCGATCAAATAACATCTCTTCACCATGTGAAGATGATTTGTAAAGATAAATTCTTATTTCATCATGTAATTTTATGTTCACTATATGTAATAAGTATTTTTCCTAAGTTGCCAACTCAATCTCTAGATACCAACTTCATTAAAGAAAAGTCAAATTCAAAGAGTTCTCAAAGACCATCAAAAGATCAATTTGTCAAAGGAAATAGTCAAGTGAAAGGGTAATGTTTCGAAAAGTTAAGTGAATGCCAAAGGGTTGGCTATAGAATCAGAGACATATGAGCAGAGGAAGCCTAAGGGAGGTCATTTCAAAAAGGCATGAGGCCATTCCAACTCATAAACATCATGTCTCCATCATTTTTCAAGAATTCATTCCAAGGGACAAATTATTTGCCACACATAGGGTCAGTTTTGCTTCCAAGTATGTTTCCAACCAAATAGAGATGAATTTTACAAACATGAGGGAGGTTTTTGTCCATAATAGTCCAAGGATGAAAATACTCGTTCCGTTTGTACACAGGTGTTATGGTTTTGGTGACATGTCAAAAATACAGTTGCTACAAGAGAGTTGCTGCACTTCTAGAGTGACCTTGGGAAAATCAATTTTTCTCCTAAATGGAGTGTCCAAGTGACTTTATTGATGCATCAAATGATAACTATGCACAAATATCTTTCCAATTAGTTATTATGAGCTCAATTTGGAGTTGAGGAAGACCTCCAAACATTTCTTTCAAGATCACACTTCATGTTTTCACCCTCATTCTGCACTTTTTGACCAGTCCATTTTGGAAATGGAAGGTAGATTTGGAAACCAGACAGGATAAGATTCCCAATGAGCTATCATGGGCTCAATTTGGACACCGGGAAGGCAGTCAAAATCAACCGGCAAGTTGGAGGGCACGTTTGACCAGAGTGTTGCAAGTTTGCCTTAAAACTCTGTGCATTTCCTAAGGGAGTTGCGCACCTATTAAGAGAGGGAACATTTGCTCAAAAACATCCATAGATCACCCAAGGAGTACTACATCATTTCCAAGCTTCAAAATGTTCCACCATCATGCTCCAACAAACAAGTAGGTTGAAATCATATCACTCCTCTCTTCCACAGTTGAACTATATGGTGGTTCATTGTGTTTTGGTGTCCTACTAAATTCAAAACCCTAGTAACATAATCCCATTCCTAAATTTCATTTTCTAGCATCCCAATACCATTCCTACATTTCAAAACTACCCCCTGTTACCTAACTCATATTACACATCCCCATTTTCATCATCTCAATTTCCTCACACCATTCCATACTCGCTACACCTACATTCCACCTCATCATGTCCCTAGGGTTTGACTCCAATAACTCATGGTAGAAGAAGAGAACAGAAGCCATAGTGAGGAAGAAAGACATGAGAGGAGGTTGTCTAAGAGAGGAGGGAGAATCATTAGACATGATCCAACCAATACCAGAGAACTCATGGCATCTCCCATCACTATGACATGCTTTAACCAGGGCAAAACTCAGAGCTTCAAAAGAGAAGATTGAAGCCTTGACAAAGTAAGAGGAGAAAAGGAGGCTAGTCATTCTTATCGAGGCATCACTCCATGCCTCAAACACATCATCAACGATCATCCCACCAATTTGGACAAGTTTTGAGCAAATTTTTGCAAGTTGTGAATTTCTGTGTTTTTTTTAGGCATTTTTAGCACAGTAAAAAGGTCAAACATGCAACACCTAGGGTGTTGTGCTACTTTTCGGGGAATCTAATCTGCAAAAGGAAAACATAATTAGATTCAGAGTGATGGAGACATGTACCCTGTGCATTTTCTAAGCATTTGGAGACAAACAAGTCAGTTAAAAAGGTCAAAAACCACCAAAAAGCCATGTTTATGCCTCATTTCTGGCTTGGGTGTTGCGCGTTTGACTAGTCTTGGGAGAATCCATTTTTGCAGGGTCAAATCAAGTCCATTTGGAAACTAGATAGGATAAGATTTCCAATGAGCTATCTTGGGCTCAATTTGGACACCGGGAAGGTAGTCAAAATCAGCCTGAATGATGGAGGGCGTGTTTGACACAAAGAGGGCGCGTTTGACCAGTTCCCTGATTTTCAACTGTCTTTCTCCATATTTGATTTTCATCTTGGGAAATCAACTTTTTACTGATGTAATTCATGATGTAAATGTAATTATGCTCTTTTTACTATTACCTAGGGTGAATCATTAGGTAAATAGACTCCATGAGGCATAATGAATCAGTTTCATTGTAATTAGGGATGAGTCACTTTGACCACCCTACACTCTAGTTATCAGTTCAGGTTTTGGTGGAACTGATCCTCCTCTCATGGATTCGACCCCTGTGGTTGGGATGAGTTTGTTTTGAGGCCTATATCTTTTATTTTTCAGTCTTTTGAAAGGTTGGACTCTCTTGGATATTGTATTAGTGTTTCAAACTTTGGCATGGAATATATTGGATGAGTTGCAGTTATTTTTGTGGGATTCTTGTGGCATGGTAATGTGATATTGTTTCTTCTTCTATTTCATATGTATGAATGTTTTGTACCTCTCATGATCCATTTCACTCTATGATATGCTGATTTTCAAGGTGTGATAAGCATAATTCATCTTTGTATGCTCTGTTTTGGGAAAATCATCATAGATTGTTTCATTTTTCAGTTTACAAAGAATTCATGACCCTCATGCTCTTTTTAGCATCTCACTATTCTAAAACTATCTCATCGCTATACTACGAATTTTAAACTATGTTGCCTACCTTTCCCCATCATATGTCTGCAATTCTGATTCACTTTGCCTTGTCCTAGTTCATTCTCTGACCTAATTCACTCATCCTTGTGACTACCCAACCAAATCAAATCAAACAACCCTCTGCACTTTAAATCTAGCCTAAAACCCTAAACTATCCAGCCCTCATGGCTGTGATCCTTTAGAGAGAGCCCTCTCCGGCTTGGTATGGCTTGCTACCAAGCTAAAATATTGGTCTATGGTTACCTCAGTTAGACTCTTCCTCAGCCTTGGAGATCTCGAGGAGTGATAACAGGATCTCTACAGGAATTGTTTGTGTGAGATGATGATTCTTATGCATCAAATCATCAAAGCTAGTAAGGTATTGGCATCAAGGAGGGATGCGGGGCATCATACTGTTAGATACGTCAAATGATCCTTCACGTAGTGCTACCCCATCATAACATGGTGATGAGGGTGGTGGTCATGCTTTTGGTAGTACTACCCCATCGGATCATGGTCACAGTGTCGGTGATCCTTCAGGTTGTACACCTCCTAATCATTCACCTGACGATTAGATGCAAGAGATAGAGGATGTTCCTCATGTTTCTCCTAAGAGAGCAAACCAACCACCTCGTCCTCCACCTTAGAGTTTGAAAATGTTGAGGCAATATTTGACCATCCATCGTCTTCTACTCCAAACCAAGCCACCACTACTACATTCGTTGTATTAGAGATTTGATTGCAGTTACTTAACTTGTTTATATATATATATATATATATATATATATATATATATATATATATATATTATAGTTACTTAATTTGTTTATATATATATATATGGAGCATTTTTTTGTTCATGTTTATTTACATAATTTATATGTTGGTGTTGATGTGTATATTGTTAGGTCATGTTAACTATATTGATTTAATGAGCTTGCAGATATATGTGTATCTAATAGTAGTTATTTGACATGAGATGTATATTAATTTGAGGATGTGTGTGGTGATGATGTTAGATTGCAATGTTTTTGTTTTTGTTTGATGTGATTAAGATGATGATTCCCTGTTAGTTTATTAGATTTTTGTGCTAGCTCATGACATTTATATGTTTTATAGGTGTATATAATTAGATGATGATAATGAATTCCAATGTCTATTTTAAATTATGTTCATGTTTGTTAAATGGTTATCATCATGATGTTTATTTTTATGAAATAATATTTATTATATATTATGTATTGGTGAACTTATATCAAAATTTTATATATGAAATTACATGCAAAAAAACTTACTTTTAAAAAAACATGCAAAGATATTTTTGTAAATTACAAAGTTTAGTATGGTTCAAACGATGATTGTAAAATTATGATAAATATTTTTCTATTGCTTAGATAGTTCATTCATATTCATTCTAACTTAATTAGTAAAATATTTCTATACTCACAAGGAAAAAATAATTAAAGGTAAAATAATTTACTTAGTTCTTAATAAGACGAAAATGTTTAACTCATTCAATTTTTAATATAAAATATTAATAATAATAAGTATTCAAAAATACAATTTAACCAATGAAAATTTACACTATGGTCAATCTATATATAGAGATTGAAAACCAGTACTCTAGATCCATTTTAATCACAGATTTATCAATCACTAAAAGAGATTAAATCTTTTGACATATACATCTATTTTCAAGTTTTAAATTCTAAAAGGAGATTTTCATATAATTATATTCTATCCCTCTTGGCTCTTGGTAGATTCATTTTTAATATGGATCTATAGTGGTTTATAAAATTCAATCTATTGTTAAATTTAAAAGATTTAAATCGGAATTTTTTATAATTAATTTAGATTTAATATAACTTAAAAAATTATATTTTTATAAAATTTAATTTATCACTAAAGCTATGATATTTTCAAGCAATTTAAATTTAATATTTATGGCAACTCTTACCAATTTAAATTAGAAATTTCTCTCTCTAAAAATGAGGATCAAGAAATGTAAAACAAGGCTTCTGAAGTTACTTGTAATTGGGGATTTGCGCTATTGGAAATTCTCACTTAAAGAGGCAAGTGAACATTTTTGTAGTAATAAAGATATAACATTTTGGTGCTATTTTGGTTCTTTAGTTGCTATTGTACTGGTTTAAATTTAACTCTTTTTAATAATAAATATTAGTTAAATAATACAAAAATCATACTATATTGGATTTAAACTTTTGACAAATAACATATTTGATTATTTCTTAATGAACAACTCAAAAAATATGATTTTTTCCACATACTTATCAGGAGATAGTCAGTGAAATTTATGTTTTCACATTTCTCCTAGCTAATATTACATCATATTCACAATGATAGAGACATGTCTACCTTAAACAATTTACTTATAAATACATAAAAATTGATATTTATTTTACGTAATCTAAATAGGAAAGAAAAATGCATCACCAAGTCTATTAGAAAGTCAAACAAATGCTTCTTAATCACCATCACATTATTTATCATTTAACTTTTACCATAAAATATTTATTAATTCAACTTTTATTTATAATTACCATTAAAAAGAAAAGTCAAAATTGTTCCATTATCCATGAAGAAAAAAATTAAAAATGCATCCATGTAAGCCCATTTGTTTCTCTTATGGTCCATTAAAAATGTAATCAACATTTTATACATGCATAAGACCTCCTTTTATTTTACATAATGTTGCAAGAACTGTAATTTAAATATAGTAAACATGACTTTACCTCTCATGTCAAGAATTTAACCTCACATATTAATACTCAACTTTTTCATTGCTAAAGTCTTCATAGAGTTATCACTACATGATTTATACTATTTTGAACTAAACAAGAAGAAAAAACATGTAAACTGATTAATAAACCAATAAGTATCTTAATGGAGAATAAATATTCAATGTTGTTTCTAAATTCACTATTTTATCATTTTGGTTACATTATTCTCATTTTCCTATTTGAGAAGGATTGTGACCTTGAATCCTTATTATCATAGATATTGTACACAATTGGAAATACTTAGTTTTAAGTGTAAAAAAAAAATCCACTGCAAAAGAAGTGTAAAAATGCTTGTGAATCTTACCAATTTTGTAAAATGCCAACAAGATGAACAAAAATCCAATATAATTAGCAAAATAAAATAAACAAAAACATCGAAAAACAATATAAATGATGAAATAACACAAGTACATATCACTCTCTATTGGCATCACCTTGATTATCTTCCTCACTTGGCATGATAACACTGTTGTTCTTGAAAATATGTTTTGATATAAGGTTGTGTCTTAATACGAACCATCAATCCCTATTCAACACATTTGGGTTAAAAAACACCTAGTTGCAGTGTTTTGGGAAAACATAAGGCTCTGTAGCTTCATGCCACATCTTTCTAGAGTTAATGGATATGAGGCCATTATCGTGATCTTCCTTTACATCATTCTAATCAAAGGTGTCCCACCACTTGCACCCAAAAATAACACATTGGAATGAAGAAAAGTCCACTTGAATGATCTCTTGGATCTTTCCAACATAACCTAATGTCCCCTACATTCGGTTTCCATCACGGTTGATAGCATGACTATATTGGTCAAACTCAACTTCTTCTCCACACTCTTGTGTCATTCATCCGTCATTGGCAACCTTTGTGCGAAATTCATGTCCATATGCCCACATAGATTGGAAAAAATGCATCTATAAAAAAAGTGAAAAAATCACAGTATCATGTGTCTAATGTCTCGAACATAATTAATATATATAGATGTTACAATTCAAAGGTATAATATGTAGTTTAAAATGTACAAAAATATATTATAATTGTCGAGTTGCTGCACCCAATCCCTATGTTTATCACATCCTCTTCAGCACCTGGGTAACAACCAAATGCACCGTATTTCCCTCTGACTTGATCAACAACCCAATTGTTAGGGAATGTCATTGGCATATTTTTTTTAAACGATCAGGGTAACGCACACTTTGACCATTCAACCATTTGAATCATTTCTTGTTATTATCCAATTTCCTCATCTTCTGTACAATGCAACCCATGGTTGTGTCGCCTCCATATTGTAAAGAATGAATTTGTTGATGGATTCAATTTTTGAATTTGCTGATGAAATCAAACCAATATATATAGTATGCATGGGATCAAAATATGCATTAATATGAAGTTCAATTTGAATAATTACTGCGTATAAATTTGACAAATGATAAGTCACTTACTCTTTATCAGGCATCTCTTTCCATTCGTTTCAAGAAGCTCCCATTCTCTTTTGTCTTGATCCCTTTTACCATCCCAAATCGTTGCACTTGGTGTTGTAGATATTCTTGATGTACTCACTGGCATAATAGAAAGACTCATACGATATATATCCCTCTTCCATAGACCCTCTTATTGCCTAAATCTACCTATGGCTGAGAAAGGCAAGTCTAGGGTAACATCAAACCACGCTTAACCTGGTAGCTAGCCCTACCAAGTCGGGAGAGGGCTCTCTCCTTGTCAATATCAGGAAAATATAGCAAATGAGGCCTGAGATGACTGATGTAAAGCCTAATTTTATGCTAGATATATGCTTAGAGGAGTTTGATTTAATTTTATTGTTGATTGCTGGATCAAATGTGAAAGGCAGTTTTGGGTCTGGGAATGAACTCAGTCTTGCAGAGGTTTCTGTAGGGCGAGGTAGGCAAGTGATTTAGTACTTTAGATTAGATGTAATGGTCAGTCTTGAGACTGGTGAGGAGTTGGAGAGGGCATGAAAGTGTCATGAGTCCTCTTCAAACAGTTGAAAACATATACAACCAAATAAACCCTAAGGTAGAGCACTGTACATCAATGATTTCCACCATTGTACTTGATTCATTTAGTTAAGCTAAAAAGAAAGAGATAATGGCACACATAAACACATGTAAACTTGAATATAGAAGTAAAAACAATACTAAAACACCTTGCCACAAGAATCCCCTTGTCTATTTCCTTGCCAAACTACAGAGATGAATGTACAATAATGCTCAAAGCATTCACAAGAGTCCAAGCTTTACAAATGACTAAGAAAATACATGTTATAGACCTCCAAACCACCTGAGCTATCCATCAGGGGTCGAATCCATAAGAATATGAGTGGTTTCAACCATATCTAAACTAGGAACACAAAATAGGTAGTGGAACAACTTGCCTCTAAAACCTAGGCAAACTGATTCATTCAACTTAAAACCACCTACAACTGATGTATCTACCTCATCAAGTCAATTTTTATCATTTTTACATCATAGTACATCAATTTGAATCATGTCACATGGTGAATTTGACCATAAGAGAGAAAAAGTCAAACTATAAGAAAACTAGGCGAAAAACAGAGTTTTTGAGGAAAATTGGCATTTTTTCATCTGGTGCATAGCACCATTTTTCCTGTGCATAGTGCCTTTTCCAAGCTACCTTTGGAGGGCTTCCCGAGGTCCAAATCAGGTGCAGGATAGCGCGTTGGAAACCCGGGTGAGTCTAGTTTCTGGAACAACTTGAATTTTTTGATTTGGAGTCAATTTTCCCCTCCAAAATACAGTTCTCCCAACACTGCATCCAATGTGCCCAAAAAGGGGCAGAGGGCATTTTTGAGGTGTTTTTGACCCTTTTGGAGGCCCAAAACTTGTCAAAACTTTCTAGTAATTCCTGGGTATGCATGATTTTTCACAAGGAATCCAAAAATGTATAGTTTTCCTCTAGAGGAGTTCCCTATCAAAAGCGAGCGCTAGGTGGCACTAAACACCAGGCAGAAAAACTTGTTTTTTCCTTGAAAAACTCAAAATTGCCAAAACGTTTTCCAAATTTCTTGAAATTTTGCATGAGTGATCTGCATCAAGCACTATGTTGGGCCAATGAAGATTCAACCAATATCTTGAGCTTATCTTGCTCTTTCTTGCTCCTCAAAGTCTTCCTCAACTTGGCTTTTAGGCACCTTATCCTAGTTTTGCAAATTTTGTTTCGTGCCAAATAGTGATAAGCCATGTGCCGCAACATCTTTTTCTCCTTATTGGCTTTCTCAAGTAGCTTCTCCAAGTGCATATTTTCCCTCTCTAGCCAAGTTTCCCGGTCATGTTCAATCTCTTGCTCATACCCATAATCATTGTCTCTTTCCATTGTTTTCCTTTGGTTTTGAAAAATGTGGTTGTATATGGATGGTTTTGTGGATAACAGTGTGAAAATATGGTGTAGAAATGAAATGGGTAGAGTGTATGGAAGGGAGAGTGTAAAAATATATTTGTGAACAAAGTTTAGGGATGGGAGTAAGAGTTTAGGGATGTGAGTAGGGTTTAGGGATATGGATAGGGTTTGGGGAGTGTATAGTTTGGGAAATTATATGTGGAGAATGGGATCAAGGGGAAAATGTATGAGGGGAATCGGATTAAGGGGATCGGGTATACAACCACTAGTGCAATGAAGAAAACTAGGGTTTCACTCTAGAATCTAGGGTTTTAGTTTGAAGAACACAAAACACAAATCTTAGTAAAAAAACCCTAATGCACAAGATAAGATTCATGTACTTACTTGTTTAGAGGGAGAAATTGAAGTTTTAAGACAAAAAGGAAACTTGGTGAAGTTTTTGGGGCTTGACTGGGCAGGTGCGTAGCGCCCGTTCAAATTGTAGTGTAAACCCTACACCAAGTGCGTAGCGCGAGCTGATAGGTGCGTAGCACTTTTTGTAGGACACTTTTGGAGGCTTTCCAAGTGTCACAATTAGGGGCGGGGTAGCTTGTTGGAAAGATTATTGAGCCTACTTTCCAAAACAACTTTAATTTTTCAATTTGGAATTCATTTGCTCTGTCAAAAGTCAAATCTCCCAAGACTGGTCAAAATGTGCAAAATGAAGCGGCCTAAAGGCAGAGTGCTGTTGCAGTCAACTTTTGAAGGTCTTCCTCAACTCCAAATTGAGATCATGATAGCTCATTGGAAAGATGTTGGTGTCTAGTTATTATTTAACTCATCATGAAAGTCATTTTGAAAACGAAGCTAGGATAAAACTTTATTTTCCCAAGGTCACTTTAGAGGTGAATCAATTCTCATGAGGCAACTGTATTTTTGACATTTCTCTAAAGCCATGACGCCTGTGTAAAAACTGGAGGTTTTTCTTCCTTGGCCTATTTTGACAAAAACCTCTCTCTAATTTCCCAAATTCATCTTTTATTGTTCAAAAACATCATTGGAGTAAAGCCTATCCCGATGTGTGGAATAGGGGATTTGTCGAAATGAAGTGAAATGAAGGGGATAAGGGGCTTCTAAATTCTTGAGAAAATTTTGGGAAGTAGGGAGGGATGTTAGGAAATAGGGGAAAGTGGAATTAAAATATTGAGTGAGAGGAAGGGGTCCAAAAAGGTAAAACACAGACCTAGCCTAGAAAATTGTTAAATTGTAGCAAGAAACTAGGGTTTGTGCGAAAATGAAGAATTTGAGGGATATCAGTGATAGGAAGTGTTTAATAAGGTACATTAAGAATATGGGAAGGTGTCTGAACATCAGGATACAAGTTTCGTTTATGATTTGACCATCCAAGATAAATTACCTTCAAAACCCTAAGAGAGGGAAATGAACCTTACCTAGGCACAATCGAAGCATGAACAAGGTGTAAAATGACCCATTGGAACTTGATATGATGATGACAACCCTCTGAATGATGGTACATTCATATAAATGGTGACATGGACCGACATTTGGACAACTTTGAAATGAGTGAAAACAAACCCTAGAATTAATACCTAGTGACCAAATTTTACTTGAAGATTCTCTGAAATGACAAAATTTGACTGTAACATCCTAAAACCACTTTGTAAGAGCATATTTGATCACTGGTGGAAGGCTTCAAAGACTGAAGCTAACAGACCCCTCAAGTTTTTCCCTTAGTTGAACAAAACCTTTCAATTTCTTCATGCGCCTCTCTAAGGAGAACATCCAACGATAAGAAGCCACCCCAACTAATTCAACCTCATCTACTAGGTGAATTAGAAGGTAAACCTACAAGTACATGAAACGCAGCGATAGTTCCTTCTCAAACATAAAAAAACTCTCACTTATATCTTGACACCACCATGGAATGTTAGCCATATGAATCTCCTTTGATGTGATACAACATAAAAATGCAGATAATTTAAATATGGCACATCACAGTTCTTGGGGGAAGTCATGGTTCAAACACCCATGAATGAGCAGAGGATAATGACACTGCACAGTAAATAATACATCATACAAAAAATAATTATAAAAAATCCCATTGCATAAAAGGAATAATAATAATAAATTCATGTTTTTGACATACATACTTTTAGAAGGTTCAAATGGTCATGTGATTTCAACCTCGACAAATGATCTTCCACAGTGAAGCAGCTTTGTAGTGAAGACCCATATAAAGAAGACACCCTCACACTCATTATAACTTCCTTTTCCATTGAAATATCATTTTTCTTTAAAATCCATGGGACATCACCTTCTTCGAAAGACCAAGGGAGACTAAGATCTCCTATAGTTTCTTGTCTTGGCCAATGTTTCTTTTTAGTTTTTGAAGAACTCTCCTAACAGCCAATCTGTCATTTTCTTTAAATTATATATGTGCCTCCATAAAGAAGATGAGCCAATTTTAAATATATGCATGGGATTTAGTAAGTGGGAAATATTAAGATGTTCCCAATTTGGGAGCTCATAAAAGACAAATTTCCTCTTCTTCCCAATGGGAAATTTCTCAACATAGGTATCGAAGTATTTTGGATCATCAAACATAAGCTCCTCATTTGAATTGAACATTTCTACAAACTCAAACTCCTTCTCCCTTTAATGTGCTCTAAGCCATTTGTTTGGTGTCATTATTGTAACCCTTTGGTTCTCTCTGGTTTACGATTGAAAGTGGATGTTGGTCTTTTTTAAGGGTGTTATGCTAGGAGAAATACCCTAGAGAAGTCATACACTATATTTCTTAGGTGGTCTAGGTGGTCGGACCACCTAGACTTTAGAAAAGTCCACAACATTTACATCCATGATACCCTTTTGTTACAATCCATGCGAAATTATTGTATACAAGATCGACACGTTAGTGACCATGAAGATCACAACAATTGTAGTGAATTAAATTACTATGTGAAACAACATTGTTATGTATATGAACAAATCAATAAAAAATTAATTTACCAGAGAAAAATCCTAAGCTTGGATAATCATGTATGGTGTAAGCACATATGCCATACAACATAAAACTCCTATCTGTTGCAATGGGTCTTGATACATCATACACATGTATATTTTCCCATAATTCCTTCAATTCATCTACCAATGGTTGTAAGTATACATCCATATTCTTCACTTGTTTTCTACCAAGGACTGTGAGAGCCAACATAAGATGTTCATTCTTCACAAACAACCGTGGGGGGATATTGTTATCGATCACTACTACAGGCCAAACATAATAGTTGATTTTTTGGAGGGAATATGGGTTGACACCATCCATGGCTATGTTGAGTCATATACTTCGTACTTGATGTTTGAATTTTTCAGGCCATGTATCCTCTATATGCTTCATGGCTATTGAATCTGTTGGAATTCACATAATCCCTAACTCACTTTTCTGTGAGGCATGCCATCCCTGCAACATAGTTAATTCTTTGCAATGAAAGAGCCTTTGAATCCTTGGGATTATAGGCATGTGTATCAATATCTTATGAGGAGGACCATGTGATTTACCCTTTTTTTAATTATGTTACCTGTCATGCCCACATTTCAGACATATCTCTTTTTTCGCATATTCTCCTCCATATAGAATACAATCATTCATACATGCATGATATGATATGTACTCAACAACCAACATTTTCAATAATTCATTTGTCTCTTCACTGCTACTTGGTAAGAAATTATCACTCGGAAGAACCTTATCTTTGAATAACCCAGAGTTGGTGGTGAATATAATTGTACAATGTTAATATTTGACATTTTTAAAATCAACCATTTTTAATGTTGTTTGTGTGACAAGATTTCTCAAAATATAAGGGATTTGATCGATCATGCAGGTGAATTACATTAATATTTTTGAGAAACATGCATTCAACATGCCAAAATTTTATTTCAAGTTATACAACATCGTTGTCCCCAGTTGAGTAGACTTTGACTTGCCACTAGGTCCAAAGAGAGGGGTGGTGGAAGAAGATTTCAGGATTTTGGATAAGGTATTAGTGATATGACCATCATCCCCTAGCTCATCATTCTACAGTGAATCTAAAAACATTGCATCCATGGGATTTGTATCCCGTAAGTACTCATCCATACCAACCTTTATTTGATTGCCTCCATTTCCAACTCGTGATGAAGAACTACTATTGTTGTAGTTATTCCTAATTGGTGAATCTATTGAATAGGTGGTTGATTCAACCATTCTTTGTATCTTTCCTTTCCAAGTATTGCTCTTAATGTAACCTTCTCTCGAGTTTACGGTGCAATGGGGTACACCGGAAATTCATAGGTGGGTCCATCATCATCACTAGAATCCTAATTTCAAAAAATATTTAACATTATTAGTACAATATTAATGATATTAACAAGCACGTCAATGCAATTGGTTTGTTGAAATTACATTATACCAAATAATTATTACCATCATTGATACATGATTGCTGATGGAATTTGTCATGTCCTGATTGTCAGGGTGAAGAGGTTGTCCATTTTCATCTAACAACTGCTTGCAATACGTTGCTCCTCATAAGAGCTTCCAAAATTTAATATTTTCTACATTTGAACTCAATTGTAAATCAGGATCTTGAAAATTTGGATATATTTTTATTCAAATTGACATGGATTAAAAAAAATCCAACTATATAATCAAAATATTAATAAAATATGAACTTATTGGAGATAGAAAGGGAGAACTCCGCGAAGGGATTTGATCAGCAATATGGAACGAGATGGAATTTGAAGAATTGGCCATTTCATATTATTGAGATTTTGTCCCTACATTTGAGAAAAATCATAAATAAAATTTTGTATGCATATCCAAAATTAATTTCGAGAACCATATAACCATAATCTAAATTTCAATATATTTTTCAAACCATTTTTCAAGAATAAGGCAACTTTAAGCAGAAAATGTATACTTTAAACTACTATAATTCATGTGGATGCGTCCTAAAGGATAATTTGAGATTAATATGCTATTTTGTGTGAAAATATAATTTCAGATAATTTTTAAATCCTATAGGTGCGCTTATCAGAACAAATCATAATAGCACCGGGGTGTTGAAATAATACCTGCGTTGATTTTTGACATTCCAAAAAATATAAAATATGTTATCAAGACCAATGCATTTAAATACAAACTGTATCGTTGTGTTAAAATATTAATCGCACTATTTCAGGTTTTCGAAAAAATAAATAAAAGAATTGTATCATGTTGGTGCATTGGAAAACATTGTCACCCCAACAATGTCAGTGTTCTTTTATTGTAAACGCACTGATACTCTTTACTATCGAACACACTGATGTTTGGATTAAAAAAAAAAAGGAGTAATGTTTTTTTCTTTATTTTTAATTTAAAAATGAGCGGAAATTGATTTTTCGAAGTCTAATTTCATAAGATCTCTTAAATAGTAAAAAGTTATTCATTATTTCATTATTTTTCCCAAAATTTCAAGGGACTGATTTGCAAGAGAGACATACGAAGAGCATTGTGCAGCAGTAGAATACTTTGGAGTAGCATAACTCTTTAGAAGATCAGAAGCTGAAAGGTATGGTGGTTCACTCAAACCTCGCATATTGAAACTTTTAAATTTTATTGTTGATTTTACTAATAATTTCTTTTACAATTTGTCATAAGGTTTAATTAAAAGAGATATCATTTGCAAGAGAGACATACTCGGAGCATTATGGAGCAATGAAATATTTTGGAACCAAAGAAAGATCAAAATTTGAAATGTATGGTGATTCACTCAAAAACCTACATAGTTTACTGTTTAAATTTTTTACATTTTCTGTTAGATTTATTCACAATTCAAAAAATTAAAAATTAAAATCCCTATATAATAAAAAAATACTATGGATTTTAGTAGTAAACTTTTTTTTGATTTCTCTTCCTATTTAAATTTAATTAAAATTTAGAAGAAAAAAAATGAAGCAATACATACCTCAAACCCTTCTTCTTGCTTATGTGACTGCAAAATTTCACCTTAGGGTTTAACTCCCTAGGGGGATCATTTACTAAATTAGATCCAAACATAGTCGACCTTGTCTATTTCTTTTAAAATGGTGTATGTTTCATGGTGCGCTAATGTAATATAACACACTGGTGCACCTTATGTAATACAATGCATCAATGTATTCTAACACTATCGGTTTTGTTGAGTCTGTTCATTGGTGCTCCCAGTGTGATATAACGCACCAGCACGTCTTTTCCAATAGCATCGTTAAGTCATTACAATGTGTTTATCGTTACAAATCACACAATCATAATTTAAAATTATTTTAAAATATTAATTTTCCGTGACAGTGCCGAACAATTAAATGCCCTGTGTGTTTAATGGCATAAATGCACTGGTTACTAGAGCTCTTTTTGGATGAAAATTATTTGATTTATGTATAAAATATATTTAGTGGCTTTCGTATTGAATTTTACAGGTTGTATATTGATAAAAATGTCTAAAAAAGTGTTAAGTAACAAAAATATTGATCAACACAATGATAGCACATCGAAAAACGCAAATAATTATTTACAAAATTAATATGTTTGAACTATATGTGAGTTTAACTAATATGTATTGGTTAGTGTGTGTCATCTAGAGCCAAAAAATGAAGAAAGTCGATAAGATTATTCCTAATCTAAATGTAGAAGACTATAAAATACTGATAGAGAAATTGTAGAAGGATGAATCAAGTGAATGAAAAAATACTATTCAATATAAGTTTTTTTTTAATTTTCATTAATAATATACTTAATGATATTAGATAAAATGTTTCAAACAATCTATTAATTCATATGTTCTACATGGAGCAACAATGAAGGAAAAGATCCATGTCGTTCTAATAAAAGAGAACTTATAGAACATGTAAATGACGATGAATTTGTCCCTAGCTCCTAGAGTTGGAGGTTAATGAAAGGGGATTTTTTTTTTTTTTTACGAAACTATGAGGGATCTAGTGGAATGAACGTATAGATGTACTTTCCACTTACAATACCAAAATAAATCCAATGATTCCAAGAACCAAATTATATCTAAACGACACGGAGCGTTTCCGGAGCAAGGTCAATGATACATGTCAAACTTGTAATAGCAAAAACATACAACAACAAAAAAGAATCATTCAAAAGGTAATATTCCTAATTAAAATGTTTTTCTAGAATTATATGTATATATTAATAGAAACAATTCATTTATTAATATCAATTTTCTTATATTTAGTTGTCATATATCAATATAAAAATAGTTTATTACTTTTTTCAGGAAGATTATGAAAAACACAAATGATCAATAAGCTAATATGCAAAACATGACAGTGTGAATGTCAAAAAAAGTGTACACAAAGATGGTCAAAGAAATGGACATAATTGCATCATGAGAGGAGTCATCTAAATAAACAATGCGCTTCAAATGTATGTAATCATGATTGAATTTGTACACATAAAAAAACCTTTTAACATTACATTTTAATTTTCAAGTATTTCCTTGGAGAAAAGAAAACAAAATGGAACCCATTCATCGCGTAAAATAGGATGACAAAGAAGAAAGGGTTGATATCAAAGTTTGTGAGTAATTGTTAATATTTCATTATAACAACTCATGGTTTCATTTTTGTCTATTTTAAGTTATTTTAAAGCAACCATCCTTGAATTTCTTCAAATAGGTGTTAACATACAAAGAAGAGTGATTGGAAGAATTGATTGACATTGGGTTAAATATGGATTGTGAGTATATGTTGACATATCAAAAATTAATTGTGGAATTTGTAATTATTTATGTTGTTTTACTTACGTTGTTTTACTTCTCTAAGTTTATAATTAATAGAACAAAAAATCATTTATATTGATTCTATTATTTAAAATGGGGTTTAAAACATACAGGAAATGAAGTATCGAACTACACCAGCAGAAGACTGGTCGCAACAAGGCATAGGACTTGGTTTTGAAACCATGTTTACAATTTATGAATGACTTTTTGTTATGGTACATTGCTATTCAATTTACAATGATGTATATTATTTATTTCAATTTCCATTATTCTCACAAAATTTATAGATACATTCATTACACTTTATTTTGATGTTTGTAGATAGAACAAGATTTGAAGATGAAAAAAATCAATGCTCGTCCAAATAACCCAAGTCATGGAACTAGTTGGAGCTCTAACAGAAGTTCCAGTGAAGAATGATGAGTTATTTTGATATCAATGCAACCTGTTGAATTTTTTGAAATGATTATCTATGAAAAGCAGACATTTTGTTTAATGTAATGGACATAGTGTCCTAGTTGAAAGACAAGGGGTGACCAATAACAATCCCATTTTGTATGACAAAGAGTCTCTTATTGATATATAATAAAATACATTTTAGTTTATTTTATTGTGTGGTGTTATCTTCCAGAGCCATTGCATTCATGTTTTTGGAATCAACATTTCGAACCATCCTCTGTGGTTCATCATCATGACAGATCCATGAGTGACGAAGTGAGAACACAATAGTGTTAATAAATAAAGGTGAGGGTAGGGATGGGAATGAATGGCAATTGACAAGTTTTATAATGATTTAACACAGTTTTAGTTTTAATTTTTAATTTTGTTAATGATTTTCAGTTTTAGTTTTTAATTTAATGGTTAGTTTTCTTTTAAATATTATTAAAAAAAAAATTATTAAATTTGTTGTATTTTTAATTTTAATTGAATGATTAAAAATAAATAAATATTAATTCATACCTAATATTTATTAATGTTTACAAATTAAATTATTATTTTTCTTTTCACCGTAATTAATTAATTTTTATTAATTTCAAGATTAAAATGAATTTAATGATTAAATTTTATTTATTTATTTATTTTGATAATTGTATTTAATAAGTTGTATAAAGTTATTTTTATTTTTAATTGAATAATTAAAAATAATTAGTAATTAGTACCTAATATTTATTATTTTATTATTTTTTTACATGATTAATTAATTTTTATTAATTTTAAAAATGAAATTTAATTTTTAAATTGAATAATTTTTTTTTTAATCTTTAAATGTGTTTGAAACAAATTGAAAATTATATATATTTTTTAATTTTTATTAATAATATTCCCTAAAAATATTTTTTTAATGTTGTTACAAAGTTTTAATGCTTATAAACTTTATTATATCATTGTTAATTATTATTAATTAATCTATAAAGTTTTAAAATTAGAATGGAATATAATGATTGAGATTAAAGTTTGGAACTTTAATCTCAATCATTATATTCCATTCTAATTTTAAAACTTTATAGATTAATTAATAATAATTAACAATGATATAATAAAGTTTATAAGCATTAAAACTTTGTAACAACATTAAAAAAAAAAAATTTAAGGATTAATATTTATAAAAAATTAATTTTTTTTATAATTCTCAATTTGTTTCAAACAAAATTGAAGATTAAAAAAAATATTCAATTTAAACCATAAATCTCATTTTTAAAATTAATAAAAATTAATTAATCATGCAAAAAAAATAACAAAATAATAAATATTAGGTATTAATTATTAATTATTTTCAATCATTCAATTAAAACTAAAAATAACTTTTTACAACTTATTAATTACAATTGTCAAAATAAATAAATAATCATTAAATTCATTTTAATCTTGAAATTAATAAAAAATAATTAATTATGATGAAAAGAAAAATAATAAGTTAATTTATAAAAATTAACAAATATTAGGTATGAATTAATATTTATCTATTTTTAATCATTCAATTAAAACTAAAAATACACCAAATTTAAAAGACTTTTCTTTAATAATGTTTAAAAGAAAACTAAAACTAAATTAAAAACTAAAACTAAAAATCATTAACAAAATTAAAAATTAGAACTAAAAGTGTGTTAAATCATTATCAAACTTGTTAGTTGCCATTCATTCCCATCCCTACCCTTACCTCTATTTATTAACGTTATTGAGTTGTGACTTATTCACTCATGGATCTATCCTGATGATGAACCAAAGAGGATGATTCGAAACGTCGATTCCAAAAACATGAATGTGGTGACTCCGGAAGATAACACCACACAAAATATAGATCGCAAAAACCTCAAATCAATAATTATTTTATTGTGTTATCTAATGTTGTTATGAAATGTTACACCACTAATTAAATATATGGATGATTAAATATTTTAATAAAGAGCTCTGAAATTTGATAATATAACAAATTAATCGAAACATCATATACAAATGCAGTAAACAAGGCATAGGACTTGGTTTTGAAACCATGTTTACAATTTATGAATCACTTTTTGTTATGGTACATTGCTATTCAATTTACAATGATGTATATTATTTATTTCAATTTCCATTATTCTCACAAAATTTATAAATACATTCATTACACTTTATTTTGATGTTTGTAGATACAACAAGATTTGAAGATGAAAAAAAGCAATGCTCCTCCAAATAACCCAAGTCATGGAACTAGTTGGAGCTCTAACAAAAGTTCCAGTGAAGAATGATAATTTATTTTGATATCAATGCAACACGTTGAATTTTTTGAAATGATTATCTATGAAAAGCAGACATTTTGTTTAATGTAATGGACATAGTGTCCTAGTTGAAAGACAAGGGGTGACCAATAACAATCCCATTTTGTATGACAAAGAGTCTCTTATTGATATATAATAAAATACATTTTAGTTTATTTTATTGTGTGGTGTTATCTTCCAGAGCCATTGCATTCATGTTTTTGGAATCAACATTTCGAACCATCCTCTGTGGTTCATCATCATGATAGATCCATGAGTGACGAAGTGAGAACACAATAGTGTTAATAAATAAAGGTGAGGGTAGGGATGGGAATGAATGGCAATTGACAAGTTTTATAATGATTTAACACAGTTTTAGTTTTAATTTTTAATTTTGTTAATGATTTTCAGTTTTAGTTTTTAATTTAATGGTTAGTTTTCTTTTAAATATTATTAAAAAAAAATTTATTAAATTTGTTGTATTTTTAATTTTAATTGAATGATTAAAAATAAATAAATATTAATTCATACCTAATATTTATTAATGTTTACAAATTAAATTATTATTTTTCTTTTCACCGTAATTAATTATTTTTTATTAATTTCAAGATTAAAATGAATTTAATGATTAAAATTTATTTATTTATTTATTTTGATAATTGTATTTAATAAGTTGTATAAAGTTATTTTTATTTTTAATTGAATAATTAAAAATAATTAGTAATTAGTACCTAATATTTATTATTTTATTATTTTTTTACATGATTAATTAATTTTTATTAATTTTAAAAATGAAATTTAATTTTTAAATTGAATAATTTTTTTTTTAATCTTTAAATGTGTTTGAAACAAATTGAAAATTATATATATTTTTTAATTTTTATTAATAATATTCCCTAAAAATATTTTTTTAATGTTGTTACAAAGTTTTAATGCTTATAAACTTTATTATATCATTGTTAATTATTATTAATTAATCTATAAAGTTCTAAAATTAGAATGGAATATAATGATTGAGATTAAAGTTCGGAACTTTAATCTCAATCATTATATTCCATTCTAATTTTAAAACTTTATAGATTAATTAATAATAATTAACAATGATATAATAAAGTTTATAAGCATTAAAACTTTGTAACAACATTAAAAAAAATTTTTAAGGATTAATATTTATAAAAAATTAATTTTTTTTATAATTCTCAATTTGTTTCAAACAAAATTGAAGATTAAAAAAAATATTCAATTTAAACCATAAATCTCATTTTTAAAATTAATAAAAATTAATTAATCATGCAAAAAAAATAACAAAATAATAAATATTAGGTATTAATTATTAATTATTTTCAATCATTCAATTAAAACTAAAAATAACTTTTTACAACTTATTAATTACAATTGTCAAAATAAATAAATAATCATTAAATTCATTTTAATCTTGAAATTAATAAAAAATAATTAATTATGATGAAAAGAAAAATAATAAGTTAATTTATAAAAATTAACAAATATTAGGTATGAATTAATATTTATTTATTTTTAATCATTCAATTAAAACTAAAAATACACCAAATTTAAAAGACTTTTCTTTAATAATGTTTAAAAGAAAACTAAAACTAAATTAAAAACTAAAACTAAAAATCATTAACAAAATTAAAAATTAGAACTAAAAGTGTGTTAAATCATTATCAAACTTGTTAGTTGCCATTCATTCCCATCCCTACCCTTACCTCTATTTATTAACGTTATTGAGTTGTGACTTATTCACTCATGGATCTATCCTGATGATGAACCAAAGAGGATGATTCGAAACGTTGATTCCAAAAACATGAATGTGGTGACTCCGGAAGATAACACCACACAAAATATAGATCGCAAAAACCTCAAATCAATAATTATTTTATTGTGTTATCTAATGTTGTTATGAAATGTTACACCACTAATTAAATATATGGATGATTAAATATTTTAATAAAGAGCTCTGAAATTTGATAATATAACAAATTAATCGAAACATCATATACAAATGCAGTAATCAAATTTTAATTTATATGAATATTGTTATAAGATATATGTTGTTGTTTTTTTATGAATAACGGATTTAAAAAATTACAATAATTCCACTGTCGCAGGTCGATGTTTCCAAAAAAGAAAAATTATCATAAAAAAAACTGGTGTATCCATAACATAAAAATGCACTAGTGCATTATGTTATATCAAAGCACCATGATAACATATTTTTTGCATGATCGGTGCCTTTTCGAAAAACGATAGTATAAGGGCATTTAGTTCTTCAAGCACCAGTATTGTTTGCAATTAATTCCTCGATACATTGTAATTCTTAACGCACTAGTGATTTCATAGAACTAATGCCCTGGTGTATTATTAAAATTAACAACATTGGTCCTTTTATATCCCTAGTGCACTGGTGCATTTATATAAACAATACACATCAGCGCTGTCAGTTTAAATAAAAGCATCGGGTATGCAATATTTTTTTGTCTGCCCTGCTGTTTTTCCTTAAAATGATGTCACGGGGCGTTTTTTGATATATACACACCGGGGCAATATATATTTTAGACACTAGCGTTCTTTGCATTCAAAGCCTTGATGTGTTTGGTTATCTATGTAGTCCCAATGCTTTTATATATGTAGTGAAATGGTGCCTATTTATTCCATGAAACACACCGCAAAAAGAAACATCCGCTAAAACCTCTAGCTTCCCAAATTTTTTCAGTTGTGATAAAGTTTCGTTATGATCTCTGCTAAAACATCATCTATTGCAAACAGATGTTTTAGTAGATGTTTTTTTAACAATTTTTGCCAATTTTATAAAACTATAAACCTTTGTTATAACCTCTTCTAGAAGGTATTTTCCTTGTAGTGGGCCATTCAATTGATTAGTCCATAGATTTAGTATGAAGAATTGAAATTTGGTTCCATCAATCATAGGTTTTTTCCATCCATAGCATGACTTGTAATTATATATCATGTATATGTTTCCCTCATGAGATGTGGGGCCAAAACCGTGTTAAAAAAGTTGAAATGAGTTTAGCCCAACATAGAAGAGAAGCTCAGAATGCAGATATTCAAATAGCTAAAAACCCCCTTTCTCCGACATCACCATGCATCACATTGCTCTAAAGAGAGTGTTGTTTTTGAAACAGAGTTGGAGATAAACGAAAATTCGTAGAATGTAATTAAGTGGTTTTTTTGGAATTTGTGATGCATGGCCATTAACTCTTCCTGAAACCAAATTTGATCTTGGAAGCCACTAGAAGCTGAATCATGGCTACCAGAGAGAGAGGACATGATTTCCCGTTATTTTGATGTAAATTTAAATGAGAATTTTGAAGCCTCTATAAGGTGAGTAGGCAAAGGATGAGATTCCTCATCTATTTTACGGTTTGTTTTCTTTACTTTTAAAAGGGCAGCCTGTAAGTATGTCAGGGTGACCAATCCAATGTAAGAATAAGTTCGAGAGAGAAGACCTCGGGCCTTGAGAGTTTTGGATCTATTTATGAGCATTTCTATATATTGAATTTATATTTGTGAGTTCTTTGTTCAATTGTGTGTTTATCATGTCTCGACTGAGATATGGAATTGTGAGACTTCATAGGTAAGCCACATTCACCATAGAGAGATCCTACTAAGGTCATTAGTCACGCATTCAACATGTGATAAATATTCCTGAGAGGTGTTGCAAAGGGGAAGAACATCAATGTACAAACTCATAAAAGTGGTGCTGGAACTATGCTAACGATTGTTGAAATGAAGGCAGGGTTAGTTGAAGGAGGATCCATGTTAGCAAGGACCCACGAGCCTAGACCAATTGTAGTTCAGAATCAGCCTTAGGCCTTAACACAAATTTAGAACAAGGAAAATGGGGAGCCCTAATTAGTCTAGAAGACAAGCCTGAAATCTTGATCCCTGACTTGAGGTGAGACCCACATAGTTGGGTTCGATCTCACTCAATGTCAGCATGGGGAAGAAATTCCCCAACCCTCGAGTAGTATTACTTGGGATCACTTCATGTGTGAGTGTTTAGAATTTGGACCTGGTCACCCACGGGAGGGCAAGAGATAAATCATGGCCCAAAGTGTTTGGAGGCACGATGTGAAGGTTGAAGTGGTTCTGCGTAGTGGGGTGTTGGTCTGCGGAGACCAAGGTAATGTTGAATCACAAGGGAGGGTGGTTTAAGTGCCTTTCAATAGAGGAGAAAATGAAGCTCAATAGGTTCTAGAGGCGTTTAACATGTGATGCCAAAAACACTGAGACGGATGAGAAATCTTGGTGAGGTGTTAGTGGAGGCTTGGTTGCAACTCATTGTTGAGTACAAGTAGAAGCTCAACCATACATGAGGAGAAAGCAGATCGAAGTGAAGAGATGAATGAGATAAAACAATGAAGGAACATTATCTAGATATCATGAAAATTTTCAAGTGTGAGAGTATGATGCAGGGCATTAACCCCTCCCCACTCTGAACCTGATTACGGAAGCTACTAGAAGATGCATCATGGAATCCAAAGAGAGGACACGATTTCTCTTCATTTTGATGTAACTTTAAATGAATATTTTGAAGCCTATATAAGGTGAGCTCACAGAGGATGAGATTCCTCATCTCTTTTAGGGTTTTTTTTTTTTTTTTTAAAGGAGTAGCCTACAAGTATGTTAGGGAAGCCAATCCAATGTAAGAATCACACTAAGAGAGAAGGCCTCAGACACTTAGTGGTCGAGATCTATAACCCAGTCTTTCTATATATATGCATTTCTATGTACTGACATTATGTTTGTCAGTGCCTTGTCTGATTGTGTGTTTATTGTGTCATGACGAAGAGATGGAGTTGCGAGACTTTATAGGGAAGCTACATTCACCATAGAGAGATCCTAACTAGGTTGTCAGGCATGCATTCGACATTTGATAAATTTTCCTGATAGGTGTTGCAAAGGGGAAGAACACAAATGTAGAAACTCATGAAAGTAGATCTAGAACTATGCTAACGGTGGTGAAACAAAGAAGGAAAATCCATTTGAAGGAGGGTCCATGTTGGCAGGGACCCACGAGCTTGGACCAATCAAAGTCTGGAATCATCCTTTGGCCTTAACATGAATCGAGAATAACGAAAAGGGACGAAACACGAGCATTCGAGAAGACAAGCCCAAAGTATTGACCCCCAACTCGAGGCGACACCTACTTAGTTGGGCTTGATCTCATCTAGTGTCAACATGGGTAAGAAATTCCTCAACCCCCGAGTAGTCCTGTTTAGGGTGAATTCATGTGTGGGCATTCCAAATTTGGACCTGGTCGCCCATAGGAGGGAGAGAGAGAAATCGTGGCCCCATGAGTGTGTAGGCATGATGCGAAGGTTGAAGTAATCATGGGTAGTGAGGTGTTGGCCTACGAAGACCAAGGTAATGAAATATAACAAGGGATAATGATTTAAGTGCCCTCAACCATTGTTTTTATTTGGCGATTTAAGGAGGCACAAGTCCATTAGTGAAAATTAAAGTGATAGAGTTGAATATTGTAAACCCATAACCCATAGACATTCATAGCTGAACCATCTAGGGATCAAATTTCACACACCCCCATAATCAGCTTTCATCAGTTTGAAATTGAAATAAATTTGTAACCCTCCCATGGCTTTTAATCTTTTACGGAGCATTAAAGTTTTGAATTTCAATTTGAAATAAATTTGTGGCTAGTGAATTTCCAACAGTGTGTTAATGGAGATGGCGTCAGGTTGGTGAGATTGACGGAAAATATAATTAGGCATTGTCTAATGATTAGATGTTTTGGATTTTTTTTTATCAATTTGGTGATTTTTTTTTGTCAAATTGTTGTTTCAACTATGTTTTTGATTCCATATATAGATTCGGCATGACACTCGGATTGTGGAAAGCTCACAACTCAAACTTGTGATGTCAACAAATCCTTGCTAGACTCTAAGTTAAATAAACTAAAAAAATGCAAAAGAAATTCCAAAATGTCTGAGAGATAGATAGTCAGAATTAGGGATAAGGTTGGGTCAGAAAGCTACAATCAACATAAGGTAGTCAAATGTGCATGTATTTTTCCTTTTAGCGTCATACATAACTTAAAGCATTTGAATGTTTCCATTGAAATATCGGACTTAAATTGTCAATATCTCAGCCTTGAAATTACAAATACTAACATGACATTATGTATGAGTAGACAACTTCCTACCTTTTGATATCCATTTAAAAGCTTTAGGGTTTCATCGTTCTCAACAGGTAAATTGTCTCACACGAATCTTGTTGTATACACTAACGCGGTGATAAAGTATGTCGGAGAAATATCTTGTGTGCCAATTTCACTCAAAGCCAATTTTATCCTTAAATAATCTCATTTTACCATCAATAAAATTATATTTTTGAATTGTCATCATTATTTTATCCATGGCAGCCTTTAGGATTTTTTTTCTTTATGTTTTTGGTATTCAAGGTAAAGGCTCCTTCTTTATTCATTTAAGGCTTGAAATTAATGGAATGGACCTATTAGGGTTTGAGCTTCCTTAGGGCACCGTGAGCATATTTCAACAAATCTAGGGCATCATGCATCAAGAATTTAGAGCTAGGGCTTTAGGGTTTTATCATGTAGCTTGGAAATTTGGTATATGCATCATGTGACTTGAATATGCATCATCTTCATGCTTAGGGTTTTCTCCTAAGGTTTGCATGAGGTTTAGGGAAACATCACAAATGGGCTATTCGTCCATCACAAGGGTTATTCATGTATCACAAGGATATTTTCCATATCCAACAATGCCATATTGACATTAATGACAACTTTGACCAATAGTCTCCCCCTTCGTCATTGACGGCAATATTCTTTCCCTTTCAACAATTTCTCCCCCTTTCACATCAATGGAAAGTGGAGTGCCCAAGTACTCCCCCTATCAAGTTTCTTCTTTACAAGTTTCTCCATCATATTTTCTTCATCAATGATAGTTATCCATGATAGATATGTTTATCCTCCTGTCATGGTGCTCCTTCTTGTTATGTTGCTCTTTCCAACTCCCTCTGCCATTATGCTTTTCTTTAATGTACTTTCTCCCCATAAACCTATGCATGCCTTCATGGCAATGGATGAGGTAGATGATCAACCAACTCCCCCTGCCTGCATAAACTCCTCTAGCCCTTACTTTTGCTCAAGATAAGAAATAGTGTTTCCTTGTTACTTTTGGGAGAATTTTATCATCAAAAATTGGAATATCAAATCTACCAAATATGTACTCATTAGATCAACAACATGAGTTGATGCCTTGAGTTTTTAAGAGACTTTCTGATTCAATTTCTTTCCTTCTCCATAGTTGTGTAAATATCTTTTCTTGCTTGCTAGTCGTGTTTTTATCTTGTTTAGAGACCCAAGTCAAGTTAGAATCACGAGCCATATGTCCAATGTTATGACATTTGAAGCATTCCATCTTGTTCATGAATGAGGAATCATGCCTTCTACTTGCAATGTTTCTTCTAGGGAGTTGATGTGGACCATTATACTATTGTCCTTGTGGTGTGCCATATAATCCTTTGCCATGTGCCCAAAATTTGTACAAGAATAGAAATAACCAAAAAATATACTTTGGTATATGGAGGATGGAGATTGCCTTGATGTACTTCTAAAGTCATTATTTCTTGGGATCCTCCGATCAAATTTATTGTCTCTTGCATTCTCGACACCATCTACATATATTCTTGGAGTAGGGTTTCTTACAATGTCATCTTGACTCTTCTTCTTACTTTTGTTGAAACTAGAGGCATCAATATTTCTTCCAAGCTTCTCCACATCCTTGTTGTTTGAAGTATTAGGGTTTGCATCATTTCTATTTGATATTTCACCTGCATAACCAAAACCTGATTTATCAAGAGGAGATCTTTGATGAATTAGGATGTCATCTATGGTTTGAGAGCTCTTTAGACTCATGTTCAGATGATCAATTTCTCTCCTTAGGAGGTCAATTTCTTCTTTCATCATCTTGCATTCTTCAACCTTTTTTGCTAGATGGTTTTCCATTTCTTCCTTCATCCTTGTTGCTTCACATGGTTGGGCCTTAAGTGAGGTGACATCTACCTTTAATTTGGAGATATATTCATCATTTTCCTTTAGTTGGCATTTCATGCCATTTATTTCATTTTCTTCTTCATCGACTTGTCCTTCCAGGAGGACCAAAACTTCCATCACCTTTTCAACTCCTTATGCTTGTTTCTTTTCTTCTTCCAACTAAGATTTAAGAGAGGAGACATCTTCCTTGTATTGACCAATTTTTCTTTCAAGTTTGTTCATGTCTTCATGTCTTTGTTCAAGATGGCTTGACAAAGTTTCTTCCCTTTTCTTTATCTAACTTATTTTTCATGGATATGACTTCTTCATGATGCCCTTTCTTGTTTTGATGTAATTGATCTTTTATCTTGGTGAGATCCTCATCTCTTTCATGAACTTGAAGCTTGAATAGATCAACTTCCTTCCTTGCCTTGTCAAGGTCATGGTCACCATCTTGTGATTTCTTCTTGAGCTCATTTTCCTTTTTCAAATTGCTTATCTCTTCTAGGGTAGCTACAAGTTTTTCCTTGAGATCTTATTTGAAGTCTTCTTCATTTTTTTCATCTTCTAGGTCTTCCTTGGTCTTTATGTCTTCACTCTTGTTTTCATCTTCCTTAATGGGTTTTGGATTTCCTTCTTGCTTCCCATCATCTTCTTGACTAGAGATCATGGTCAATGCTCCTTTTGAGTGAATATTTTGAAGTTTGCGCCACATATCTTTTGTTGAAGAACATTTTTCCACTTTGTTTTTTATAGGATCTGGTAGCCTACTCAAGATCCCCTTTATTGCTCTTGCATTATATTCCTTGGATTCTTCTTCCATCATGCTTTAAGTATTTAGTGATTCCCGGACTTTCTTGAGCCATTAAAAAATTATTCATTCTTTCCTTCCATATATGAAAGTTTCCATTGAACAGTGGAGCTTTCCCAATTTGATTATGCATTAAGGAGGTGACATCTTCGACGGGTTTGCAATTATTCTTCCTTGACTTTTCCATTTGTGTTCTAAGGATCAACCTTCATGCTGTTAGGCTTTGAGTGAAGGTACTCTCTTTGATACCAATTATAGGAAATACTGAGAGGCAAGGGGGGGGGGGGGGGGGGGGGGGGGGGGGGGGGGAGAATCAATATTTCTTTTACAATTGCCATTTTACTAGTTTTAGATCACTTATAAAATGAACACAAAATGAACAATACAATAAATAATTATAGGAATAAGATATATCGAGGACTTCAATCCTCTTTTTACAATAAATTGAGTACAATAATAATTAGGGCTCCAATCTTAGATGAAGACACCAATCTCCAATCCACCAGGCTCCAACCTATACTTTGCTAAGCATCGACTTGGACTTCATGAGGCTCCAACCCTATCTTCTCCAAGGCTCCAATCTTGTCTCCATGAGGCACCAACCTCTAGGGGTCCAACCCTATCACAGGTACAGGCTCCAATCTGGTCTTTTTGAGGACTCCTATCCTCTAGGGATCCAACCCACGACTTCAATGATTCAAGATATGATAAATGGTTCTTGAAGACTTCCAAAATCTTTTATACAAGCCCTGACAATATCTTCACCTTGAGCAACATCCTCAATCAATCTTCAAAGAAATTATCTCATCAATGACAACTTTGTCTTCTTAGAAGGTTTCTCCACAACTCTTCATGTCACCAAAAACGTTTCTCCAAGGTCACATCATGAGGGCTTAAACAATGCTTCATGGTCTCCAATAGTGTCTCCAAGATCAGCTAAAGCTTCTCAACAAAATGTCTTCACAAGGTCTTCAGTAATGCTCCAAGGTATCTTCAATAAGTTTCTCATGTTTTTCACCAAACAATTCTTCAAGTGCTTCATAATGTGCTCTAGGATGATACTCCAAGGTCTACCAATAATATCCCAAGACAACTCCAAAACCAATGTCTTGTCCAAGTTTCATCTTCAAATGAGTCTCAAATTATGCTTATATTCTTTAAGGATTGATCTCCAAAAATTGTTTCTAATAAGCTGCTCAAGGAGTCTTCAACAAGTTTCTTAATGACTGACTTCCAAGTAGGGATGATCTATGCTTCTTATTCAAGGTAGAGTTGTTGATCTATTCTCTCCAAACAGTGTACAAACATGCCTTCAAAGAGAATTAGACTCCTTTCCACAATGATTGCAACAACTCTAAGACTTCAATGCTAAGGCGAAGGTCCACCACCATAAGTCTGCAATCTAAACTATCCAAGCCTCCTCAAAAATCACTACCCATAGGCTAACAACCCGAAGTCTATACTCCTTCCACAAGTGATTGTTCTGAGCCTGGCCACTTGTCAACAATCTGAGCTATATAAAAGTGATTATCCTTGATCCGAGCTTGAAATATGGTTGTTCTCTTTTCCGAGGTTTAGTCTCTCACAAGTTCGAGTTTATTTAGAGTTCAACAATTTCTTACAGGGAGAAGTAGGATGTAAATCTAGGTCTTCATACAAATTTAATAGAAGTGTATCCGAGCTACACACAGAAATTGTCCTCTTCTTGTTCACGGGTCTGATGATTGTCTTATTCACCACACGATGACTGTATTAGTTCCTCCACAGATCCAAAAATATGAGTGACTATTCTCACACACCAGTATGAGATTGTCCACAAGCTAACAATCCGAAGTCTGCAATTCCGAGCCTTTAACAGAGGCTTGTCCACCCACAAGAAATTGACCAAACAGAACCGAGATGTTGAATTAAGGTTTAAGCTCTAATCTTTTCACAGGACCGAGCACTGAGCCTCACAAATGTAACTGTTCTGAGCCTCCTTATTGTCCAACTAAACCAAGTTTGAAAGAGTTTCCTAAACAATAATCTTGTTCTCCTTGGATTACCGTTTTCTTCTGTATCTCTTATATGTATTCTTCACCGAGATGATAATGAGAAGGATGAGTCTCAACCTTCTATTTATACATTTTTTGAGTTAAAATGAAGAGTCACGTTCTTTAAAGAGGGAGCCAACTTACACAAGTAGGTTCATGCTGGCTAGGATAGAAAATATTATATTTCAACTTGAAAAAAAATCATTTTCTCTGAGTCTAAGAGGAGTTAGAAGACTAGTAAGGGCTCGTTGGAAAGGGGAAAATGTCCTCTACAATATGGTGCCAATTTAATCCTTAAATAAGCTGATTTTACCATCAAGAAAATTATATTTGTGAACTGTCATCATTATTTTATCCATGGCAGCCTTTAGGATTTTTATCTTTATGTTTTTGGCATTCAAGGTAAAGGCTCCTTATTTATTCATTTAAGGTTTGACATTAATGGAATGGACCTATTAGGATTAGGGCTTCCTTAGGGCATCATGAGCATCTTTAAACAAAGCTAGGGCATCACGTATCAAGTATTGAGGGCTAGGGCTAGGGTTTTATTGTTTTATCATGTAGGTAGGAAATTTGGCATATGCATCATGTGACTTAAATATACAGCATCTTCATACTTAGGGTTTTCCCCTAGGGTTTGCATGAGATTTAGGGAAACATCAAAAAAGGGTTATTCGTCCATCACAAGGGTTATTCATGTATCACAAGGATATTTTCCATCTCCAACAATTCCATATTGAAATCAATGACAACTTTGACCAACAGTCAATTCCATGTTCAATTGCATGTTTATTATGTCCCGAATTAGAGATGGAGTCACGAGACTTCTTAAGGAAGCCACATTCACCATAGAGAGATCTTGCTGAGGTAGTTAGCCACGTGTTTGATATGTGATAAATCCGCTTGAGAGGTGTTGCGAAGGAGAAGAACACCAACATACAAACTCATGAAAGTAGCAATGGAACTCTTAACGGTGGCCAAAACAAGGAAGGAGGAGCCATTTAAAGGAGGGTCCGTGTTGATAGAGACCCATGATCCTGGACTAATTATAGTCTAGAATCGACCTTCAACCTCAACACAAATCGAGAACAAGAAAAAGGGACAAACCCCGATCATACTGGTGGGCTCCAGTATTGTAGCAATAATTCTACAACTCCTGGAACTCCCTTATTTAATTTTATCAACCCGGTAGTTCGTAACAAACTTGGAAGCGACAGTGCTATATGCACAAGTACTAGCTCTTGCCGCAGCTGTCACTTGGTCAGCTCGCACAAGTCCACTAGGAGCTTAAGCCAACTTCTATGAGCTCTTAGAAGAAGCTTTTTAATTGATGGATGAAAGCTAACTCGAAGGAAGCTAATCTAATTGCAAAAAGAAACTGAAAGCCAAAAAGTAATGCAAACCCTAGCAAACCCTAATTCTACCAGCTAGTCCTACTCACGCAAAGGAGAGCATGAAAACTACTGAAAGAGTTGCCATTACTTCTATGAAGGTAAAATACATGTGTCTAGACTACCTCTATCTGAAGAAAACATCTTTTTGTATTTTTTATTAAGTTGTTGGAATTCTCATGCATGTGCTTTTAACTATTTTTGACTGTGGAGAGGTGGATCAAGGAGGAGAAATGCTTGGAAGAGGTTGGGAAGGTTCAGAGAGGGTCTAAGGAGTCCCTAACACCCTTCCAGAGAGTTTCACAAAGTTTGGCTGCCAAGAAACCGCGTTTATGAGCTTCTACAGGAAGTCTGCAGGGGTTCTACACGATGTTCTAGGATTTCTACACGATGTTCTGTAATTTTTCTACAGGATGTTCAGAAATGGGGTTTTGAAGCATGGATGGAGGGAAAAAGGTGGAGGAATGAGTATGGAGGTGAAATAGGGGTGTAAGGGAGTTAAAGACTTGGAGGATGGAGTTGAGGAGTGGCGTAGATGGTGAGATTTGTTCAAGGAGGGATGAAACGATGTTGCACAAGAAGATGAGAATCATGGCAAAGTAAGCGAATGAGGCAAATGTAAGGTAAGGGTTCTGAGTGAAGGTTGAAGCAGGTAGGTTGGATGGAGTATGGGCAGGTAAGGAAGGATAATAGGTACTCTGCAAGCGGTTTTTCAAACTGAACAAACAAACACTTATAAAACCTATGACCTCGTTACTTCACTCTAATCTGACATAATAACAAAAGGAAATGAACATAAGTTTATTCGAAATGAAATACGTGAAATGACTATGCAACTAAGCAATCATAAACTGAAGCATGCAATCAAAACTGATATCAAGTTCGACAACTAAGAATCCAAGACTATTAATTGCATGGTGAAGCAAAGAATGTGTTTTTGTGGGTAGCAAGGTTACATTGGTCCCAGGTCATGATTCCACTGAAGGGGAGGTGAGATCCAAAGTACTTGGTAGCCTTTTTCTGAATATATTCCCTGTGATTAACCTATCAAGTGAATCTAAACATGAAGAACCTTTTTAATCATCAAAAGAAACCTAAATAACAACACAATATTTAAATCTAAATAGCAGATTTTATTCCAAGAATGCAGCAAAGACACACGAAAGTAAACAAAGGAGGTACTGGGCGCTTGAGATGGACCCAACCCCAAGAGCTACAGCCTCCTAAGAGAGATTTAGAGCTGGTGCAAAGCTGGATTCATCTTTATTGATCAAGAAAAGAAGAGTTACATCAAAACTGTCCACAAGGGAAACTTGAAAAATGAGCTGAAAGCAAAGCTAATCTATTGCCTAAAAATCGAACTACAAAATGACTAACTACTGGCTAACTACTAGCTAGCCCACTAGCTAACCAAAATGACGCCCTAAGCCTTCTTATTTATACAAATTGAGGACCCCAACAGTCCCCCTAAACTTTAGGGACTCGGCTGCCCAAAACTTGTAGTTAATAGGAGTCCTACTTGACTTGCTTGGCTGCCCTTGTGCTAATTGATTTGGTGGCCCTTGAACTCCGAGCTGATGGTGGAGAATTCGAGGTAAGGGCCCATAAATGAAGGGGACACCTTCCTACAAATCCTCTCCCTTGTTCTCCCACGAATTTGGCTGCCAAGTGCTCATTAAAACCTTCAATTTTGTCTCCAAATTGATCAAAAAGGCTACACAAAGCACACATTAGACTTGTTGGCATAATGACTAATCCAATTCACTCTATTAGCATAAATATAATAAAAAACATGCAATAAACTAATGAGAATGGTGGATTAAGTCGAATTAGGAGGTTGAATGAGCCCAAATAATTATCCATTTTTGGGGCTCATCACATACGAGAAGACAAGCCCAATGTCTTAACCCCCAAGTTAAGGTCGGACCCGCATAGTTGGGCCCGACCTCGTTCAACATCGACATGGGTAAGAAATTCTGTGTCCCCTGAGTAGTCTTGTTCGTGCCAACTTCACGTGTGGAAATTCATAATTTATACTTGGTTGCTCACAGGAGAGCGAGAAAGAAATCATGGCCGCAACAGTGTGGAGGCACAATGCAAAGGTTGAAGAAGTCATGCGTAGTGGGGTGTTGGCCTGCAGACACAAAGGTAACGTTGAATCGCAAGGGAGAGTGGTTTAAGTGCCCTTGACCATTATTTTTAGTTAGGGATTTAAGGAGACAAGAGTCTATTGCTTCAAATTAAAGCGAGAGAGGCAAATATTGTGGACCCATAACCCACATGCATTCAGAGTAGAATCCTTGAGGGATCAAATTTCACAAACCCTCAAAATCAATTTTCATCAATTTGAAATTGAAATAAATCTACAACCCACCCATGCATTTTAATCTTTTATGGTGCATTAAAATTTTGAATTTGAAATTGAAATAATTTTGTGGCTAATGCATTTCCAATGGTGTGTTAATCGAGACAACCTAAGGTTGGTGAGACTCATTAAAAATAGAATTAAGAATTGTTTAATTATTAGATGGTTTTTACTTTTTGTTCAGAATTTAGTGAACATTTTCGGTCAAATTGTTCTTTAAATTGTGTTTTTAATTGCATACATAGATTCAATATCGTGAGACACTTCGATTGTGAAAAGCCCACAACTCAAACTTGTGACCTCAATTTAAAATATGTATTTTTTATTGCAATGTAATCCAACGAAAACTTTGAGCTAATGAAACTGAAAAATAAACCGAAAATCTTCGAAAACACAGAATTAGGATAAGACCTGATCGGAAAGGTACGATCAACCAAAGGTAGTCAAAGATGCATATGGTTTTGCCCTTTAGCCTACCTTTATCCAAAAGTATGTCAAAAATGTCATACAGAACTTAATGCATTTGAATGTTTCCATTGAAATAGTATGTCAAAAAGAAAAGATGACATCATGTCTTGTCATACAGAACTTAATGCATTTGATGTTTCCGTTGAAATATCAGCATTAAAATGCCAATATCTGTCTTGAAATGCCAAATACTAACACGACATTAAGTATGAGTAGACAGCTTCCTACCTTCCGACAACCATTAAAAAGGTTTTCGGTGGTCGTGCTCAATAGGTAAATTCTCTCACTAGAATCATTGCTCTGCGCACCGACGCAGTGATAAAGTAAGTATGACTGCGAAATAGCCTGCGCGCAATCTTCACACTGAAAACCAAAATGTTGGGAATCGATTAACATCAAACTATTAACTATGCTCCTTTCCGATACTTATTCTGACCTCATTAAAAAATCAAACTATTAACTACGCTTTGGCGATTGGGTAATTAATATTTTCGAGTCTATTTGGCAATTGGGTAATTAATATTTTCGAGTCTGTTGAGTCATAAATAGTTATTTAATATTTTCAAGTCTATTGAGTCATAAATAAGCAATGACAGCATACTAAGTTCTGGTAATTGGTAACCAATATTTCTAAGTTTATTGAGTCATAAATAATTATTTAATATTTTCAAGTTTATTGAGTTAAATACTCACTAACAGTATGTGTTCACTCTAGCATCTAAACAAATATAGAACTATAAGCATATACTACCAATATTAACAATTCAAATTGGTTTCGCATCAAACTATTAACTACTCTGCGCAATTCGGCTATGCAATTAGGTAATCAATATTTCGAAGTCTATTGAGTGGTGATAGTATAGGAGTTGTCTATAATGCGATTTTTTGGAGATTCCAGTGACGGAATCAGGCGGAAGAAATTGATGTTAAATCTTGATTTGTTGCAGTTAAAATAGTTTAAACTGCATATTTGGATTCACCACCCTCGAAAACCCGCTTTCATTGTGCAGACACTAGCTATCAAACTTGCGATTCCAATAAATTCCTGCCGGATTTTGACCGGAAAAACCCGCTGAAAAGGCTTTCAAAAAGTCGCGTTATAGACAACTGCGCTAGTATATGTAATATGTAATACATTATTCAGCGATAGATAGCCTGGTAAATCCATCCCTGACTACTCTCCGCCCCTTCTCGATACTAATTGACCCTATTGATCAACTCAAACTTCAAAGTACAAGCATGAACTTCATTATGAGCATTTACTCTGCGGTGCATTCGGTGCAGCTACTCAACTGTCCCGAAACGAAACAGTGACACTACGGATATCCAGATGGAATCGCGTTTCACACTATACTCGCTTATTTTCAGATCAATCTCAGGCCTTCCGCGTGTTTTAAAAAGGAGTAAATCGGCCTTTGCGTTTGGAAGTTGTGCATACAAAACAAAATGGACAGGCTACGCAATCTGTGGTTTATTATGTGTTGTGGATTGCTCTTCATCCATCGTAATTTCCTACTCTTTTATTCGAATTTTATTTGCAACCGTTGTGTAATTTCTATCCAATTCTGAGTGTATTTGGTATTTGTGCAGAAAATGTGGAGAGTGCACGCCCAAACGCTATGTTTGTGTTTGGAGACTCGTACGTTGACACCGGAAATCTGGACAAAACGAATGCTGCCTGGAAACCTCCATATGGTATAAGCTTTCCTGGAAAACCCTCCGGGCGACACTCAGATGGAAAAGTTCTCACGGACTTCATAGGTATAGTTACAATTTTTATGCAAGCAATTATTCGTTTCTCTCCGTTCCGTGTGTGGCTCTTAATTTGTCATTTTAATGTTGCAGCTTCAGCTTTCAACATCCCTGTACCAGTGCCACACAGTCAGCGGGATAGCAACCCCAACATGCTTCGATTTGGCATGAACTTTGCAACTGGCGGGACCGGTGTCTTTGCTACATGGCCTGGACTGCCCAGTACTAGTACCCAAATCGACCAACTGCAGGAATTGATCGGTAATGGAGTATACTCCGCAAAAAACCTATCGTCTTCGCTTGTTCTCTTCTCGGTTTCGGGCAACGATTACGGTTCCTACATCCTTCAACAAGGAGGCACAGTCGAGGTAATTCCATCATGAAAGATCTATTCTTTCAAGAAAATCTTAGGGTAAAATGATAATAAATTTTATTGGGTTAAGTGATTTATCGTCAAGATCAAGATGAGGATAGTTTTTAGATCAGATCTGTTATTTTGATCTTATCTAAGTTTTTAGATTATACTGGCCATTTTTATTTAGATGATGAATCAAATTAAATGATTTTAAAACATATACTTAATTTTAAATATGATTTTTTGAAACAATATAAAACAATGTTTTGAGATTGAGATTTCTGCTTGTACTTTGTACTTCGTGTAGAATTTTTTTCTAAAATTATGGCATCCATAATCTTCCCCCTGAAATCTCGATTCTAATAATTATAATAATTCGGAAAAAAGAAAACTCTACACAATATAAATCACTTAAACCTGTCTAAATGTGATTTTTTTGAAAGAATATGAATCACATAAACCAACCTGAATTTCTGCACTCAAGGGTTTGCATTCTGCTTATACATTGGGTGATTGGAATTGCAGGGCCTGCCTTCATTTGTAGAATCCGTCACCAAACAGCTCTCAGCGGACTTAGTGCGCTTGTATAATATGGGTTTTCGACGCTTTGCAGTAACAGATATGGGGCCGTCGGGGTGCTTGCCAGTTGTAACAGCAGAGAACTCTTATAGAAGTTGCAATGCTACAATAAACGAAATAGCCGTATATCACAACAGTCTTTTGGGAAAAGGGGTGGAGGGATTAAAAAGGAGTCGGGCAGATGCGACCTTTGTGATTCTGGATCAGTATTCAGATTCCATGGATATTTTCCAACATCCAAATCAATATGGTTTTACACTCTGTACCCTTTTGTCTTTTAGGGATCTGCGTTCTTTCTGTTTCGTGCTCAGTATTTATTGAACGCGCCCATTTCATTTTGTGCAGGGAAACTTGAGGAGCCCTTGAGACCTTGCTGCACTGGTTCATGCGGTCTTCTAGACGATGCGGGGAAGCCTCTGTATAGCCTGTGCGCTCGTCCAGAATCGTCGTTCTTTTGGGATGCATTGCATCCCACGCAGGTCGGGTGGGAAACATTGATGGGGCGCTTCAGATCTTCGTTGTTCTCAATTTCAACTTGAATACTCACTGGGTTTTTCTGCTTTCTCGGCATTATGATATCTTTTTCTATTATAGTATCTCACTATTATATCTTTGTGTACTAGATAGTGTCACACACTATTATATCTTTGTGTATTAATGTCACCGGTCTTAATCCTTCAGTTTTGAGCCATACTTGTTTCTATTACTTCCACTCTCCTATAATGGCCGCATCTCTGGTCTGTAATGTTCTGATTGAGACGCGCTTGTGTACAGATGTGTATCGCTTAATTCAAATAGTTATATAATTAATTATTAATTAGTTTATAAATTAATGACCTTCTGTTCTTTGGTCCGGTCACAGTATTACTTTTATATATATATATATATATATATATATATATATATATATATATAAATATTTCTTTTAAAATGCAAATAACTTTAATTAACATGGATTAACCTAAGTTTTCTTTATCTTATTATATTAAAATATTAAATGATTCAGTGATTAAATCATTTAAGGAAAAATAAAATGTAAAATTTTTATTATTTACTAGTTTAGATTTATTTTAAATTTGGATTTACTTAAAATCTAAATTTGGATTTACTCAGTGTCTTGATGGATTAAGTTTGGAATTGAGATAGATCTAAACTCTTCCATTTCATAATGGATTTCCTCAAACATTTAAATAGACTTTTATCATAAAAATACAATAACAAAATGTTTACTTAAAAATAATTAATAGTAAATTATTAATTTTATTAATTTATCTTTATTTTAAGTGAATCAAAATATTTACATAACATTCTTCCTTACTAAACTAAAAAATGCTTCTCAACACAATTATATAGAGATTTATTATTATTTATTATATAAAAATTGATTTTAGTTAAATTGAATGATAAGTCAAACTTCTCTACCAAACTGAAAAATGCTTCTCAACATAATTATATAGAAATTTATTGTTATTTATTTTTTCTCTCTTAAAAATCTGGGCAGATCAACCCAGAATGGCCTCCATGAAAATTAACTCTGTGACCTCCAGATCAACAAGATACTTAACAACAGAGACTTGGCTAATTTATTATTATTTATTATATAAAAATTAATTTTAATTGAATTGAATAATAAGTCAAACTTCTCTACTAAACTAAAAAATGCTTCTCAAAACAACTATATAGAAATTTATTATTATTTATTATATAAAAATTAATTTTAATTAAATTAAATGATAACTCAAACTTTCTTACTAAACTGGTAAATTCTTCTCAACACAATTATGTAGAGTTTTATTATTATTTATTTAATAGAAAATGATTTTAGTTGAATTGAATAATAACTCAAATTGAATGGAGAACCATTTTTTTTTAAAGAAATTTATTATTATTTATTATATAGAAATTGATTTTAGTTAAATTGAATGATAACTCAAATAGAATGGAGAATACAAATTTTAAAAGAGATTTATTGTTATTTATTATATAGAAATTGATTTTAGTTAAATTGAATGATCACTCAAATAGAAAGGAGAATATAATTTTTAAAAGTAAATTGTTTTTTTTCTTTAAATTAAGGAATTCTTTGGATTAAATATTTTAGGTTTTTATATTAAAAAATAATATGTATCCATTAATATATATATTTTAATATTGAAAATTATATATATGAGGTTTTTATATTAAAAAATAATATGTATCCATTAATATATATATTTTTTAATATTGAAAATTATAAATATGTAAAGATTTAAAGGGTTAATATTTTTAGGGAGATTTTTTTTATGGACTTGATAAAGAATATAAAGATGGAAATAAACAAAGAATGAACATATATCTAGAATGGAGTGAATAACTTTTTTCGTCATTCAAAATGAGTTAAATAAAATTATATAGGAGACAAGGAAACGAGCAAGATTAAAAGTTAAATAAAATTACATAGGAGACAAGGAAACTAGTAACATTAAATGATTGCAGAAGGTTTCAACTAAATTTGAGAGAATCAAAACTAACTATGACATCTAGTAGAGAATGTAATTAAATATCATTTGAAATTCAAATACATTTTTGACTAAAGGCTTTGTGAAAATATGTGCAAGTTGATCTTTAGAACCACAAAAGGCAAGTAATATGTTTCAATAATTGACAAGCTCACAGATGAAATGAAAACATGCGTCAATGTGCTTGTTTTTTGTGAGATACATGATTTTTGGATAAAGAAATTGCAAAATTTTTATCACAGTAAATTGGAGTTGGCTCTTTTTGAACATTTGAAAGATCTACCAATAGTCTTTTGAGCCATGCTACTTGACAAATTGTAGAAGTGGAAACTACATACTTTTCCTTTGTTGAAGATATTGAAGCAATTGGTTCTTTCTTGGATGCCCATGAAGTCAGATTGGTTCCAATATGAAAAACATACCTTGAGGTGTTTTTGCGATCATCTAAATTGCTTGCATAATCGTTGTCTATATAACGTGAAAGTGAGTTATCTTCAAATGTGTGTAGAGAAAGCCATCGTCTAGGGTTCCTGCAATATATGTTAAGATCCCTTTTGCAACATTCCAATGAAAAATCTTGGGTGATGGCATAAACGTGGAGACAAAACTAGCTACAAACATGATATTAGGTCTAGTTGGAGTGAGATATAACAAACTACCAACTAGACTTTTATACAATGATGGTGTTACATCTTGTTTTCTCAGCCTGGTTCCTTGAGCAATTGATGTATCAACTAGTTTTCAATTGGTCATTTTGAACTTTTGGAGGATGCAAGTAGCATATTTTTGTTAACCAACAAAGATGGCATCAACAGATTGCTTAGTTTCAATGTCGAAGAAGTATTTCATGATCCCTAGATCAGTCATATCAAACTATGTTTTCATTGTTGCTTTGAAGTCTTCTAACATCATATTTCTTGTATAAAGAAGACCATTGATGTAAATGCATAAAATGAGAATTTTAGCTTCATGAGTTTTGGTATACAACATTGGCTCATGGTTGCTTTTGCAAAAATCACTTTTGATGAGTAGGTGTTGGTGTCATTGTAACAAGTTCAGGGAGCTTGTTTCAAGCCACACAAAACCTTTTTCAACCTGTACAACTTATGCTCTTGTCCCAAAACTTCAAAACTAGAGGTTGCGCCACATAAACCTCTTCCTGCAATATACCATTTAAGAAATTAGATTTTACATCAAGTTGATATACTTTCCAATTGTGTTGAACTGTTGTGGATAAAATAGTTCTAACAATGCCTAACCTTGCTACTGGAGCAAATGTTTCACCATAGTCCACACCAAACTATTGTGAGAATCCTTTGGCACCTAGCCTTGCTTTATGTTTCTCAAATTCTCCTTTCCCGTTAAGCTTGGTCCTATATACCCATTTTACACCAATTTCGGTTATCGCTTGGCAGGTCAACTAATTCTCAAGTCTCGCTTTTCTCTATGGAAAAAATTTGTTGATTCATTTACATCAACCAAATGTTTTTCTTTCACTGCTTCTTCAAAATGGGTTGGTTGAGATGAAAGAAAAGAAAACATATTCTGTTGATCAAATTCATGCTCTTTATCATATATTTCTCTAATGCTTCTTGTTTTCTTGAACCACTTGTGGATTCACTGTTGGAAGATGTACCATTTTCAGAGTGGTATGACTCTTCTTGAATTCTAATTCTTGGTTGATTTAAGCCTTCATCAATATGATAAGACTAAGAATTCTTTTCAATAAATTTAACAGCTCTGCTTAAAACAAACTTCTTGGTGACTAGATTGTAAAGTATATATGCCTTTGGTTGTTCACTGTATCTTGAGAAAATACATATTTCACTCCTATCATCAAGATTCTTTCTTAGTTGCTCAGGAACACATGTAGATGCTACAAATTTAAAAATTCTAAAGTGAGATACATCCTTCTTACCATCCCATCCTTCTTGAGGTACTGCATCTTGGAGATTGGTTGTTGGAGATACTGTTGAGAAAATATAGTACGAGTGAAACTAATTCAACCCAAGATTTGTTAGGCAACTTCTTTTCATGCAACATACATCTGGCCATATTCATGATTGTATGGTTTTTCCTTTCTCCTACTCCATGTTGTTGTGGAGTATATCTTGTTGTGTTTTGCATGATGATATCTTGATGTTGAAAAAATATTTGAGGTCATTGGATTTGTATTCTCCTCCTTGGTCAGACCAAAGTATTTTCAAAGGATTTCCACTCTTCCTTTCTACTTCTGCTTTGAATTCTTTGAATCTTGAGAATGTATCTGATTTATTTTTGAGGAAATAAACCCATATCCTCCTATTATAATCATCAATTAATGTCAAAAAATAAACACTGCCACCAATAGATAGTGTTTGCATTGGTCCACATATATCTTTATGGACTAGCTCTAAATGCTCTTTTGCTCTAGTGGAAGATGTCAAAAAACTATCTCTTTTGTACTTCACTAGAATACAAATTTCAATTACAATATTTTTCATTGATAACAGGGAGACCAATGACCATTGAATGTTTCTGAAGCAGACTTATACTCATGAGTGGGAATTGTCCATACCTAGAATGCCATAAATTATGATAATTTATTCATGACACATTGTGGGCAAAAGACTGTCATAGATTTCAACTTCTAAGAGTCAAGGGAAACATTCTATTCTTGGTTTTTTCAACCTTTTCTATTAGTCTTCTATTTGGAGGTTTTTCATAGATATAACATGTGGTCCCTTGGAATATTACATCATAACCATGTTCCCTCAATTGACCTACATTAATGAGGTTATGCTTCAGATGTGGAACATAATAAACATCAATAATTTATTTTTGTTGATTTTGTTTAGTAAGAACAGGGACAATACCTTTCCCTTCATCTTTTATATGGGAGTGTTCTCCAAGAGTAATTTCTAATGTTATGGAAGCATTAAGGCAAGAAAACATATTTTTTTTACCTATCATATCATTGATGTAGCCATTGTCCAATGACCAAAGTTCCTCATTATGAGTGTCTTCAAAAATATGAAGGAAAGAAACATGGTCTCGGAGGATTCAACTTCATTGTTGGAGAGATGGAAACTGTCTCTTTGTTGATTTCACTGTTTCTTTCTGAATTCATGTTCATAATGCTAAAATTTCTTATAGTGATAGCATTGGACATTAGATTTTCTCCATGTTCTGTTTCTCTGTGTTTGGTTTTATGTAGGTCTCGACTACTCTGCTACATGATGATGTTCTAATCTGCCTGCCTCGCTTGTTGTTGCCTTTATATCCTTTGCCTTTGACTATTCCAAGAGAGATTTATACTTTGAAAGCTTATTCCATGGAATATTATCCCAGTTAATCCTTGTTTTGTGTCCCAGAAGTGATCTAGTCAACCATTCTACTGAGAAGGTTGTAAAATATTTGGATTCTAGAATGGTTGATACAACCATGTCATATTTCTTGGGTAGGCTTGGAAGGAATTTTTCAACAATCTCTTGATCTGTCATAGTTTCACCAATAAGTTTGATCTGATTGTCTATGCCCAATTGACTCTAGTCATGAACTGGTCCACATTCTCTGTGTCAGTCATCTTTAGGGTTTCAAATTGAGCTCTCGATGTCTATAATCTAACAGTCTTCACAATATCATTTCCTTGATATGAAAAATTCAAAATATCCCAAGCTTCTTTTGTTGTTGATGTGTCAGTTATCTTGTCAAAGATAGTGTCATCGACTAAATTCTGTATTCAAAATTTTGCTTTGTGTCCTTTCTTTCTTAGTTTTGCAACAACATTCCTCTGATTATTCTTCGTGGCTGCTAATGCTTCTTGGGCCGACTCTACATAGTCGTTATGTAGGGTATCCAGACAATCTGAGGCTTGCAAAAATGTCTTCATTTGTAAAGACTAAAACTCATAAATTTTACCAAGCAAAATCGGGGTCTATGGAAAAGCGTTGGAAGAAGCCATTTTCTTTTGATATAGATGTGTGCGCTTTTTAAAAATCTCCTTTATGACTTACAGAAAAATAATCTCCTTAAAAAATGAAACAACCTCTTTTCTTTTAACCCTTTACAAATTCAAATTAAAAAAAAAAAACTTTAATAAAACCTTTTTTTGTTTAATAACAAATCCCCCTTTTCTAAATCCATAAAATCCTCTTTTTAAAAAAACCTTTTCAAATGAACGATTTTTAAAGGTTCTTAAACAAACAAACACATTTACAAAACAAATGCATAGCCCTCGTTTTGAAGTGACTTACGAACACCTTTTAAAAGGACTCGTGAACTTTGACTTTTCAATAAAAACTATACATTGTTAGGAGGGCGTGTGAGGCAAAAAAGCATGTAAGTGATGTTGACTAACGCGAGCTCTTGTAGTGGAGTTGAGCAATGGTAATGCTTTCTCAACTAACACGAATCTTTGTAGTTTTATGGTGCATTAATAACGTGATTGTTTGTGTGGTATGGGGCGTTAATAATGCTGACTTCAAGGTTGTTAGGGTGCATTGCTTTGGCTTCCCCTTACCAACATTTTTTTTTAACTTCCAACTTTTCATGTGCATGGAACACAACAATGAGTCACTTCATTTTCACTTACTTCTTAGATTTCACTTTCTTGGCCACAATTGGGTTCCTTTTCTCCTTTGCAAGCTCTCGACCTTTGTACTTCAACATGATTCAACTGTTACTCTCCATGGAGTCTTATGCAACCTAGTGCTCTAATACCATGACAAATAATGCAAAGGTGAAAATAAATAGAGAATGAATATAACTCTGGAATGGAGTGAACAACTTAGTGTCATCATTCAAAATCAGTTAAATAAAATTACATAGGAGACAAGGAAATAAGCGACATTAAATTTTTGGAAAAGGTTCCAACTAAACTCGACTAAAATCAAGGGAATAAAAAATGACCGTGACACCGAGTAGACAATGGAATGAAATATCATGACACCTAGCAGATAGTGAGATTAATATTTCAGCAATATTAATGAATTACCGAGAGGTTTTTTATTCACAAATTTAGGTGAAAGGATATTTTCTATCATTAAGCAATTATCGACCAATGTAATTTATAGCCTACAACAATAGACGAACATAAAGAAATATTAATGGACTAAGTGGATGGAAACTATTCAAAACCCCTATAGTGTCTTTTTCCACTTTAAGAATATCTAACTCTCGTGAAGGAGGCTTAGAAGATATTTTATAGGATCTAATCATGTTTCTAAAAATTGGAAAATCTAGAAAATAATTAGAGCTAGGCCAATTCAAAAACATATAAATAATTGTGTAATATTTGTGTTTGGAGTGTAAATTTTGTGTTAGGTCTACACACTAATTGATCTTTTTTGTGTGTTGTCAATGTATTTTTCTCTTAAAAGTTGTGATAGATATTTGTAGCATCTCAAAAAGTGGTAATTTAATTGTTAGACGTTTTGAACTATTTTTAGAAAAATATTCCACACATTTTTGCTTAGAATTTGGCGTAGATTTATTTAAATCATAAATTTGAGTTTTATATTCAATTAAAAACACATCAAACAAAAAAAGATAGACAATTTAACTAAAAAATATTTCATCAAATTTTGGCCAAAAACTCCAAAACATCTAATAATTAGTTTATGCACTAAAACCAGTTTTTGTGTGGATAATTTTCTATTACCTATTACGTATAAAGAAAATGTTGGGTCCCTATAATACTAGTGATTACCCCATTACTATTGTAGTTATACCCCTTATTAATATTGGTGTGCCCCTATTGCCACCATATTGTTATTACTGTGCCCCATAGAATCCCTCTATTGTTATTTTTGTGGCTTTATATTATTATTGTTAGGTCGGCTGGATTATATTGTGACTCCTTAGACTCCTATATATAGAAATGAGGTTTTGTCATTTGAATCATCCAAGAATTGTTCATTTATGTAATGTAAATGAGGTTTCCCCCTCGAAGAGGCTACATTCTAAGGCATTGATCTATATTTTCTATCTTTTCTTGAGCTGGTTTCATAACATTTGGTTTCAGAGCTTTGGATTCTAGGGTTTCGCTGCTCCAAACAGGGCATCGTGGCATTTTCGCTATAACTTTTTTCTATGACGTTTCAGAAGTCGCAAAAAAACCCATTTGAGAAGAAATCATGCTGAACCTTGGGTCCAAATTTCAGAGCTTTTTGCATGAAATTTACGGAGATATCATCTGAGGAAGTTGGTCTTTTTGCAAACTCCTAAATTACATTAAAAAGAGGTGACCTGGGGAAAATCGTCATAACTTTATCTCTGTGGATCAGTTTGAAATTTCGTTTGAAGTTACAGAAAGAGGACAGACTGTAGTTTCTTGTAGGCATGTTTCAGATCCAAAGTTCGAAACAGTGACTCGTGGCACTTCGTACAAGTTTGCTCTACTGAACTAGTCTATAAGAAAGTCACTGTGCGAGATTTCACATAACTCTTCCTTGGAGAATCCAATTTGGGTTAGACTTGTGGCATTGGAAAGAGGACACAGAGGGCTACTACAGCTCACAAATTCAGAACTAGATGATTGGAAAGTACAGAGATACATCACAGGAAATATCGAGCTCCTACAAAGTGAAAAAAGGTGTGTAGATTTTCTTAAATTTTTGCTTAAGCTTGGTTTGAAAATTTATTTTGAAGGAATTCAAAGGGCATAGTAGAGCATTATTATTGGTAACTGATGTCTCGAGGAAAGAAAATGTAAACACCTAGTAAGGAACCTGAAAGCTCTAGCATGACTCATGAAGAAGAGGAAGAAATGCAACATGATATATCAAAATTACAAGACCAAGTGCAACAACTATCCCTTGAAAAAAAAGGAATAGAATCTAAGATGGATGGTTTAAAGAAAGATGTAGAAGCTAAGATGGATGGTTTAAAGAAAGGTGTAGAAGCTAAGATGGACTGTTTAAAGAAAGGCGTAGAAGCTAAGATGATTGACGTGGAAGCTAAGATGGATGATTTGAAGATAGATTTGAAGACAAACATGGACAAATTGAAGATAAATATGAATAAGTTGCTACAAGAAATGGTCCCTAAGGGTGAAAGGGTACTAAAGGAAACTCATGATGAGAACAAAAGAAATGTTAATCATGATTCCGTAGATGCTAATGTTGGATTGAAGACTCACCATATTCCAAAAATCGATATGAGGAAGTTTGATGGCAATGATCTTGCCACATGGATATTACAGATGGAACAATTCTTCGATCTCAATAATGTGAAAAACACACAAAAAGTACGTATGAAAACTTTATATTTGGAACCAAATCAGTTTGTATGGTATCAATGGCTTTGCTCTCGTAAACCATTTATCACTTGGGCAATTTTTACCGAAGAATTAATAGCACATTATGAGGATACAAAAAGCAACACTTTTTTTAGCCAATTGATAAGTCTCAAACAAAAGGGTTCAATAATGGAGCACATTGAAGAGTTCCAAAAATTGAACATAAGGGTAAAAGATATTCCAGAGGAGCATAGGATTGATGTGTTCATAGGGTCTTTAAAGGATAATTTCCAACATGATGTTCGCCTTTAGGAACTTGATTCATTAGAGAAGGCATTCAGGTTAGCAAGAAAAATGGAAAGCAAAATTATGGCAACCAGGAAGCATACCACTCACAACTATAAAGACGGAAGTGTTGTTGCCCCTAGTCTTCCACAACCTATAAGGTTGACACCACAACAATTGGAAGAAAAAAGAGAAAAAGGGCTTTGTTACAGTTGTGATAGAAAATACACTAAAGGTCATAAGTGTGATGAGAAGAAATTATTATACATAGATTGTGAAGAGGAAGAAGAAAAGGAGCAAGAAAGGTCAAAAGAAGAGGATATACTCCAGGAACAAAGCCTAGATGAAGAAAAAATAAATCTGACCATATCTTGTAATGCATTGGCGGGAATTACCACTCCTCAAACCATCAAGATAGAAGGACAAATCAAGAAGAAAAAGGTAATAGTGTTGATTGATTCAGGAAGCACCCACAATTTTATTCATTGTAAGGTAGCAAAAGAATTGAATTGCCTTCTATATCTAGCACCAGAGTGTCAAGCGGTGATTGCAAATGGAGGAACAATAAATTGCTCTGGAAAGTGCCATAATATCAAGCTATACATGGGAGAATATGTATTGACTAGCCCAATGCTTTTGATTCCAATGGGAGGTGCTGATGTTGTACTAGGAATCCAATGGCTACAATCCCTGGGTACAATAGCTTTTAATTTTCAAGAACGTTTCATCAAATTTTCTACGGAAGGAAAGGAAGTTGAATTAAGGGGTATTGCGGGGAAACCAGGAAAGATAATCAGCAATAATTGCATGACAAAGCTTCTAAAAAAGGAGCAAAGAGGTGTAATTGCACAATTGTGCTTGCTAGATGTTTCCACATCGGAATCATATATTTCTCCAGATCTCCAAAAAGTCCTGGACAACCATTCCAAGGTATTTGAGACTCCCAAAGGTCTCCCACCTATGGATGATCATGATCATGCTATTCATTTGATTCCAGGAAGTTTTCCTCCAAACATTAGGCCTTATAGATATCCCTGTGTCCAAAAGAGTGAAATTGAATGTATGGTTGCAGAAATGCTAGAGGTTGGTATAATTCAACCGAGTCAAAGTTCTTTCTCTGCTCTAGTAGTATTGGTGCACAAGAAGGATGGATCATGGTGCATGTGTCCGGATTATAGGGAGCTCAACAAGCTCACTATTAAAGATAAGTTCCCCATTCCTGTCATTGATGAATTACTAGATGAATTGCATGGATCAATTTACTTCACCAAGTTGGATCTTCATTCAGGATATCATCAAATCAGAATGAAGATTGAAGACATTCCGAAAACAGGATTTAGAACTCATGAGGGTCATTATGAATTTTTGGTCATGCCTTTTGGCCTTACCAATGCACCTTCAACATTTCAAGGTTTGATGAATTCAATTTTCAAACCATTCCTTAGAAACTTTGTGTTAGTATTTTTTGATGATATACTAATCTACAGCAAGTCTTGGAAGGATCATGTTGAACATGTTGACAAGGTGCTACAACTATTGAAGGAGAAACAATTATATGCAAAAAGATCCAAATGTTTCTTTGGAGTCCAGGAGGTGGAATATTTGGGTCATATTGTATCTCATGAAGGAGTTAAGGTAGACCCTAGCAAAATTAAAGCCATTAAGGAATGGAAAATCCCCACATCCATAAAGTATCTGCGAGGATTTCTCGGGTTGACAGGGTATTATCGTAAGTTTTTTAAGCATTATGGGAGAATAGTAGCACCTCTAACAACATTATTGAAGAAAGATGCATTTTCATGGACTCCGGAAGCAACAAAGGCCTTTGAACATCTTAAAGAGGCAATGTGCCAAGCACCGGTCTTAGCTACACCGGACTTCACAAAAACCTTTATTGTGGAATGTGATGCTTCAGGAAATGGAATTGGTGTTGTTCTAATGCAAGATGAAATACCCATTGCTTTTGAAAGTCGTCCAATCAAGGGAAAGTTTTTAAGCAAAGCTATTTATGAGAAGGAAATGTTGGAAATACTCCATGCACTTAAGAAATGGAGACCCTACCTAATGGGTAGACACTTCAAGGTAAAAACGGATCATGATAGCCTTAAATACTTTTTACAACAAAGATTATCCTCTGAAGAGCAACAAAAGTGGGTCACAAAGATGTTGGGTTATGACTTTGAAATCATCTACAAAAAAGGGAAGCAAAATGTGGTGGCAGATGCACTCTCAAGAAAGGATGAGGATGTGGAAGCATTGTTGTGCGCATTTCTATTATCCAACCAGATTGGATAAACGAAGCAAGGGAGGAATGGAAGAATGACAAAGAAGTGTGGGCACTTATTCGAAAGTTACAACAAGATTTCAGTACGTCTGGTACATTTAGCTGGCAAAATGATTCGTTATGGTACAAAGATCGCTTATACCTCTGTAAGAATTCCGAGCTAAAAAAAAGATTCTTATGGAATTGCACACTTCTCCCTTAGGAGGGCACTCAGGATTTTTAAAAACTTACCACAGGGTTAAGAAGGAATTTTTTTGGGATGGCCTTAAATCAGATATTCAAAAGTTTGTGGCTGAATGTTTGGTTTGCCAAAAAAATAAAGTTGAAACAATTAAGACATCGGGTCTATTACAACCTTTATCCATTCCAAGCCAACGTTGGGAGGAGGTTTCAATGGATTTTATCACAGGTTTACCCAAGTCTGAGGGAAAGAGTGTCATCATGGTGGTAGTTGACAGACTTACCAAGTATGCACACTTTTGTGCATTATCACATCCATTTAAAGCCAGTACAGTTTCTACTGCATTTATGGAAACAATTCAAAAGCTACATGGAAACCCAAAGATTGTTGTAAGTGACAGAGATCCCATTTTCACTGGAAATTTTTGGACAGAATTATTTTCTTGTCTTGGTACTTAGTTAGCTCATATCTCATCTTATCATCCTCAATCTGATGGGAAAACTGAGATAATAAACAAATGTTTGGAAGGATATCTTCATTTCTTTGTATCTGATAAACAAACACAATGGGTCAAATGGTTGCCTCTGGCTGAATGATGGTATAACACTTGCTTCCATACAGCAACAAAAATGACCCCATTTATGGCACTTTATGGGTATCAACCACCATCCAACACATCATATTTAAGAGAAAATTCTAAGGTTCAGGCAGTGGAACATCACATCGGACATCAACAACAAGTCCTCCAACTCTTAAAGGATAACCTCGTGTTGGCACAAAATAGAATGAAACAACAGGCAGATCAACATCACAGTAAAAGAAGTTTTGATGTAGGTCATTGGTTATTCCTATGGCTACAACCATATAAGCAAATGTCCCTCAAGCAAGCTAAGAAGGATAATAAATTATCACCAAAGTATTATGGTCCGTACAAGGTGTTGCAAAAGATTGGTACTATGGCATACAAATTGGAGTTTCCTGCAGCTTCTCGATTGCACCCAGTTTTCCATGTTTCATGTTTAAAGAAGGCTATAGGCGACAAGCTCCCAGTTTAAACAATATTGCCAAAACTTGACAAGGAAGGAAAAATTATATTGGAACTGGAAGCAGTCACAGAAACAAGAACTCGACAGCTACGAAATCGTTCAATTTCAGAGTATCTTATCAAGTGGAAGAACTTATCTGCTGAAGATTCCACATGGGAGGATGAGAATTTTATGCAGAAGTATCTAGAACTACTCAAGCGTTGAGGACAACAATCTTTTGAAGGAGAGGGGCATGTTGGGTCCCTATAATGCTAGTGATTACCCCATTACTATTGTAGTTATACCCCTTATTAATATTGTTGTGCCCCTATTGCCCCCATATTTTTATTACTGTGCCCCATAGAATCCCTCTATTGTTATTTTTGTGGCTTTATATTATTATTGTTAGGTCGGCTAGATTATATTGTGACTCCTTAGACTCCTATATATAGAAAGGAGGTTTCGTCATTTGAATCATCCAAGAATTGTTCATTTATGTAATGTAAAGGAGGTTTCCCCCTCGAAGAGGTTGAATTCTAAGGCGTTGATCTATCTTTTCTTGAGCTGGTTTCATAACAAAAAATCAAGAGTTAAAGGAAACAATTTATCCCAATAAAAGTTTTAAAAGACAAAAGATGGCCGGAGATAGAGGGTTTCAATGAAGTCTCCATTTTGTTGGTGGTTTTTTGACAACAAAGGTTATTAAAAACCATTATTCTAACATTTGAAATTAGAGCACACACAAAAATGATGAATCAAGTAAGAAACCCTAGTGCTAAATTTATTAATGTACTTTTTATTTTTCTAGACCTAAAATCAAAATGGAACAATAAATAATGCAAATGATCTACCTTTACCTAAAACAAATGTTTTAATTTACATTAGGGGAATTTCGAGGTCTAAAATTGGCCTCCTAAGGAAATTATAAAATAATAGTGGAAATAATAAAATAAGGTTAGATTATGTCATCAAGATTCAGAGGGAAAAAATAAAAACTATTTTTCAACTCGTATTTTCAACTTATCTCCCTAAGGATTTACTCAAATTTCAAGAGGAAACACTCATTGGATGCAAAATTTGATTCCTCATCCAAGGAGTACCCATGTTTCATACTTTAGATGGACCCTACTACAAAAAAAATGAGAAATACATGAAAAACGTGATTGCAATAACGTTTTTTCATCCATTTCTCATTTTTCGTGTAGCAGGGTCCATCAAAAGTATGCAACATGGGTACTCTTTGGATGACGAATCAAATTTTTCATCCAACGAGTGTTTCCATTCTAAATTTGAGTAAACCCATAGGGAGATAGTTGAAAATACGAATTGAAAAATTAGTTTTATTATTTTATTATTTTTTAATATTTTTACTTTTTTATTCCAAAAATGGTGAATCACCCCCCATGGTTGACATCACCATCTTTAATCTTAATGGCTTTTACAAAGTTTATTTTGGTTGTACATTTTTCTTAGGAGGTCCATTTTAAACCTCAAAAGTCCCCTAATGATCACTTGAGAGTTGGTTTTAGATATTGTATTGTTCCCCTTTATCTCCTCAATGGGAGAGTCCTTTATGAATCATAGATATGCGGTATGGTGATCTTTTCTCTCTAGCTTACGGTTAAAGCAAGTATGATAGTTGAATCATTGGTTTGATTTCAAAGGAAAAATTTGAATAAAAAATCATATGAGAAAAAGGTAAAAGGTGAATAAAAAATTTCCATGTTTCTAAAAAAGATTGAATTATTTTTATTATTGTTGTTGTTGGTGTTTAATTATGTGAAGAAAAAGTGATAAAAAAAAGATTGTATGACATTAAATAATACTAAACCAGCATAGATCCATCTTAAATCTTGAGATGCAAATATCTTAATATGAAAAATGATTTGACCCCTCTCGACGCTTGGTAGATCCAAAGTTAAGATGGTTCTAGGTTGGTTTAATTCCCCCTTTTAAATAGGATATATTCCACATGAATATCATGCACAATAGCATAGGTTTTCATAAACCTAGAGATCATAAACCACTCGTAACTTGACAAAGTTAAGTTTACTTTAACTATTTGTTGATGGCCAAAAATGACCTCATCAACGTGTAGGAAGAACACTTGGTCGGAGTCCCAAATCTGACTCTTTTCTATTTGTAATGATGACTCCAACTGGTTCTATTGGGTCCAGTTACCCCCTCACCCTTCTTGTTGACTTATGATGTATCTAATTAACTATCAACAAGAAGAGAAAATAAAAAAAAAACCCTCTTTTTTCATGCTTGCAAGAAAATGATTTTTAAGTTGAATTGAGGGTTCAACGCAACCACACCTAAAGCTTCTCTTGTGTAAGGAGACTTCTAAGATCCAATGGATTTAATTCTAAATGCAAATCTACTCTAATATGCAAGTAACAAAAAAAAAATTCTAAATCTATCTTTATTAAAAGAAAGAGTAGTCCATCTCTCAATCGAGAGCAATGTAAAAATAAATTTGGAACAAATTTGAATTTAGAATAAAAATTAAGTCAATAAGCCAACATAATAGTTCAAAGATTTACTACTAGTTCAAGAAAGTATATGCATTCAAATATCTGATGAATAGTCATCATATTTCTACTACACATACATCTAAATTCAAATCAAATGAATTCAAATTCAATGACATGACAACATTAAGGAAATAGTCCTTATAAAAAAATCATGATTAAAACCAAGACAAACCGACCAATAATCTACTAAATAGTTAACAATAATGAAAAACATATATATTCAAATTCATTATTCAATTTGATAGCAATTTCATCTATCATTAAAATATAGCCTTCCAATGATTTAAATAAACATATAATCAAATGAATTTACAATAGTGCAAAACTCAAGAAACATATAATTATGTGGATCAAGAATTGCATAATTTTTTTTTATTAAATACAAACCATCAATCAACCTCTATCTATGAAAAAAGTATACAAAAATTAAAGATTTTAACAAAGCTTCTCGAGCACACAATCTCTAAAAAAAAGATCATGATAACATAAATTTTTTGAGTTATAATACATTTCTTTGTAACTGATCCAAACAAGCTAAGTCTCTACAAAATTGTTGCTCTCTATAGTAGTACAAAACTCCCTTTTTTTATAAAATTTTTTCCCAAAGTTTCAGATCTCGAACCCATTTTCCATTCTCCAAATTGCAATTTATAATTTCCAAGAAGTCTAAAATTGGATAGTTGTTGGAAGATAGATTTGCTCCATTAATTTTCAGCTCGAAAAATTATTTTTCCTCTCCTTGCTAACGCAATCTCATTGAATCAAAAAAAATTTGGGCATGATTTTTCCAACTACTCCCTACCAAAAACAATTCAAAAATAGAAATAAAAACAAATCGGTTTTGAATAATAAAGATAAAATGCTAACTATCTCAACAAATTGCCAAATTAAAATTAAATCAAACAAATAAAAATAAATTACATGTTATGATTGTTTCCCTTAAAGATCTTCATTTGAGAAATCTGGAAAATGAATTAGTTACAACGGTTCTTCCAAACCAATGAAATTTTCCCAAACTAAACTTAGCAAAACCATTTTTTGGTTACAAATTCGTTACTCAGTATGATGCTAATTTTTTGGGCTACTAAATGTTCATATCTACTTAATTTGAGATTGCCAAATTATTCTTCATGATTCTAGCTTTCAACCTGGGCCTCATTTGGCTTAATAAAATTCAAAATAAACATTGTCAAAAGTTGAATTTCAAAATTGCCAAAACCCTGAAAAATATCATTCCTAGGCCAAAAAAAATGAGATTTTTAATTAAAACTCAGTTTTAGTAAAATTTTATTTTTTTGTTTTTCTTAAATAAAAGTCAACTATAAAAAACATTAACTAAAATTATAATAACATAATAAATAACATCGAATTCAATAATATAAAAAATTAAATTAAATAAATTAAAATTTAATATTACAAAATCAATTAAAACGAAGCTCAAAAAAAATTCACGGGAGGCATAAGTCGTTAAAGGGAATGGGAAGCTTGGGTAGGAGAAATGGAGCGGGAGGGACCCACGTGGGAACCGCTCTCCACTCATGTTCTTTTTGATCTACCCATTATAAATAAAGCCTCCCACTAATGCTTTCCCTTATGGCTCCTCTCATTGTGATGATGTCATCCCGACAATGAGAGTGAGGAAGAATGAAATGCAACTAGCAATTGCACCAAATGTTGCAAAGGAAATGTCGTAAGGCATAAATTGGAGAAGAATCGTGACATATAAAAATCTATTATGCAGGTGCATACTTTGCCATTAATTCCTCCTCTTGGATCTGACAACCCAGATCACTGCAGATTTGGGAGCTCTAGAGGTGATATCAATCTCTTTCAAATTTGCAAACTACTAGAGCATTGTATTAGTCTCCCTTCATCATATGGTGGGTTGATTGATAAGCCATAAAAATCAAATGTTGAAGACATAAACTTGCAAGCATAAAATCCATAGGAATATTGATTCCCAAAATCTTTGTATCTTATGTTTCGAGCAACTACAAGAGAAGGTGCACCATTCTAGTCTTCTCCTAAGTGTTTCCCAAATCCCCTCCACTTTTCTTCCCATGATCCTAGTCACATGTCCCTGATTCTTACAACCTCCATTTTAAAAGCTAATACATATGGCATCACCATTTCCGATTGAAATTCAAATCCAAATTCTATCAGATTGGCATAGGTGGTTGATAAAGTTCATATTCTAGTTTTCGAGCCAAAAAAGAGGGATGAACATTGTCACAGATGAGAAAGCTACATACGTGAACCCCTCTTCTACATTGTATGATGATGATGATGAACATATTGACAAATTGATTGCCACACTACAACATGGTGTTCAAAATCTACCTTCAAGCTTTCACATGAGTCCTATTAAGTTTGAAAAGGTATTCTCTAAATTTCCTCATGAATGATCCCTAGTATTCTATACTAATTACACAACTTCTCCTCCCTTAAATAAAATATTTCAATTCAAAATTATCCATTGGAAGAAAAATGAGTCTAAGATTTTGGTTATTTCTTCATTGAAATGTAGGATGATGATACAAATTATGACATGTATCTGGATTTGATCATTGGACTTTCTAATATGCGAGCAAGGAACTATAACATACCTTAGGTGGATAATCTCAAGGCCATACCTCTTACTACCTTAAGTGTCATACTTCTTATTATTAGTATGCATGAGATAATAAAACCAAATATCAAGGCCATACTTCTTACTACATTAAGTGTCATACTTCTTATGATTAGTATGCATGAGATAATAAAACCAATATAACCACCATTGGCTAGACAGATTGGCAAAACTCTTCTTAGACCAGAGTTGCACAATTACATGGGATATTTCTTACAACTATATTTAACGACCTTTTAAAGTCATTTGGGAAATCCCTTTTAAACAAAAATTGGGATGAACATTAGTGGCATAACATATGAACAATATTTTTTTATTTGAGACAATATATACTCCAAATACAATATGAATGGAAAATGGCCAAATCTAAATTGTTAATTAAATGATTGATAATTTTAAGTCTTATGTATGTAAATTATTTTAAAATTGAATATCAAATATTTTATTTATTTATTAATAAAGTATCATAGTTGAATAACAATCAATTTGTTAAACTTAGTTAGAATGCACTAAAAATAAATTAAAAATAACAAAAACAAGTGATATTATATGTCTAGAAAAAACACATAGGTCATTATTAATATGGAACTTGCATTAAGAATACAATTGTGTTTTACATTCACAATAGGGTTCTACCCATTATTAATAAAAAAATGTATTAGAAAGGATACGATATCAATCACTATTATTAATCCCCTTTGCATTCTCTTAAATTCTCTTAAATTGTTTGGATAAAGATTACTAATGTCTACCATGGATGTTTGTGTTAATTATGGTCTCCACATTATTAGATTAATTTGGCCTTTTGACTTTTATAATCGCACTAAGACTGTCTAATGCAAGTGAGGCTAATTAATCCCCTTTGCATTCTCTTAAATTCTCTTAAATTGTTTGGATAAAGATGATTAATGTATACCATGGATGTCTGTGTTAATTATGGTCTCCACATTATTAGATTAATTTGGTCTCTTAACTTTTATAATCGCACTAAGATTGTCTAATGCAAGCGAGGCTAAACAATCACAAGGAGCTCCCTCTTTGTGTCACACTTGAAATTATATCAAACGAACTCCCAAATTATGTCAAATGCTTGAACAACTAAAGCAAGTACTACATGTCTCTGTTCATCTTTTAAGTTTCTTCGTAATAATATATTAACACATATTAATAAACTATTATACCAATATTTTTTTATTTGAGTTTTAATTGAAAGAAAATGATTCAAAATGAAGCATTCTTTCTAATGGGATAATAAATATGACTTTAATTCAAAAACAAGTTGTCTACTAACAAATAAACTTCTAAAAAAAATTGGATTTATTATTTTTGATAAAAATAAAATTCCTATTTTATAATAAAATGTTCCTCACGTTTATAAAAGTTAACTTTTGTGAATAACCAACCTAGATTCATCTTAGCTTTAGATCTTTATAATTATTTATTTTATTTTTATGCAATTTGACCAAGTTAAAATGTTTAATTGTTGGATAATATTCTACATTTTAGGTCTTTTCCTATTTTCCCATCTAGAGAATCCAACTAAACAATATTTGCCAAAATTTTCAATTTGAATTAATGGAATCCATGTTGTTAATGTAAAAGAGGATTCAACACCCCATAATTCCCCTATTATAACAAGATTGTATGATATTGATATTAAATATTTTCAATTTCATTAATTCAAAATGATTCTTTTCATTTGAGTAAACATATTTGATTATATTGATTTTTCTTCCCTTTATTTTGAGTAATTAAAAAATAGTGTTTCCTATCATTTAAAAAAAAACAGATTTTGAATTTAACTTCTAATTTAATCATTTGCTTTAAATGGCCTATTCAATTTTATTCAAAATTAGATTGTACTTGGATTAAGAGAAATTCCAATTTATTATTCAAAATTAGGTTGTGCTTGGATTAAGGGAAATGCCAATTTGAGGTTCCCTTGAGTTAACTAGTATACGAACACGAGGATAAATAATAATACTCATTTTTCTGGATTATATATGGATGTTTCTTGCCATTTTTTTAATCTTTTTGAATTTGAATTATATATATATATATATATAACTTCTTATTAGTATAATAACATAATTGTATCATCTCACATTAGTCTTTTAATTTAACAATCATTTCTATAAAAAAACAAATACCATAACCTCTTCTTATTAGTATATTAACATAATTGTAGCATTTTGACATTAGTCTTTTAATTTAACTATCATTTCTATTAAAAAACAAATATCATAACCGGGGAAAAAAATTATTTACCCTAAAAGCCAGAACCAAATTGACAGAAAAAAAAATAAAAAAAATGCTACAATGATGGAAACCAAAGAACAATGATTTCTCACACGTAGCAAAATTACAAGAAGTTCCCACGTTCCCACCATTGAGCCAAAACCAAATGGACAGAAAAAGGGAAAATCGTTGTGAAACCAAAGAACAATGATTTCTCACACGCAAAAAAATTACAAAAAGTTCCCACCATTGACTCTTTAGTCAGTCTTGAACTTCACCCATTGACTTGTAGCTTTTTCCAACTAATTGGTTATTATATAGAATTAAATTAAAGAAAGTTGAGATCTCACAAAGATATTCAGAAAACTAATAATAACCTTTTGTTCCTATATGCATAAATCATTAGTTTTGTTTTAATAATAAATGTACGAGGAGAGTCATGTCTTTGTGTACGAATCCTCTTTGTCTCTGTGTTTTAAACCTCCTATTGTTTTATATATCATTAGTTTTGTTTTCATAATAAAAGGGCATCCATGCTAACAGTTTTGCACATTTGCAGTTCATTGCATTCTCCTAAAATTGGTTTTCTTTATGTTTGTAATGGATCATTGCATTCTCCTAAAATTGGTTTTCTTTAGGTTTCTAACGGATTTCCTACATAGAGTACACTAAAAACTGTAACACTAATAACTATAACACCCTTCTACCTAAAAACTGTAACACTAATAACTATAACACTCTTCTACCATGTGGTAGAAAGATTTTTTTGTTGCAGCTTTACCAAGTGAAAGAAATTTTCTATTAACTATAACACCTGTCTACTACGTGGTAGAAAGAATTTTTTTGTTGCAGCATTACCAGGTTGTTCCCTGCGGATTTAGATTAGTCGTTTTTTTGGATTTAGTTTATGTGTTTTTTTAGGGGTGAAAGTGATATATATCCTTAACCGTTTCATGTTTTTAGAACATTGTAATCCAGGGAAGAAATACTCACTCTGATGAAGTGCCATAAACAGAAATAAAATGGTAATGATAAATGGTTACAGAACCCAAACTTTACATATCAGAAAGTGAACACTCTAGTTCCACACCTGCGGTACACATTCAAATGTGGATGAATGATTATAATTTATTTTAATTTCAAATGGTGCAGGCCTTAATTATCAACAAAAATTTAAATTGATTACTTTATTTTGTTTGACTTTTAAGTTGATTAATTTCTCTTTTTCCTATTAATATCAAAGGTTTTTCTGCTAATATAATTATGTTGAGGTGGTTGATCTGGTTAGGCATCCCATAAATATATTGGTTATGCTTTAAAAATTTATTGAATTAACCTTCAGTATGGAATGCATGCAAGGTTTACACGCTTAACTGTTGCTTATAATTTGTTTCATGAGCATGTTATAACGACTCTCTATGCAATTCCCCTTTGTATTCCATTGATTAACTTCTAACGTAAGAGCCTCCTCTGAACTTTCCCAAAGTTCCAGTTGTCGCTCAATTACAAGGACTTGTGGCCGGTTTGGCGCGTGCAAGGTGTCATGGGCATGACCATTGATGTTCAGGGTTTACAATCAAATGGTACAGATGTAGACAGGACGGTTAAGGATAACTAACCCGCCCTTCCACCCCATAGTCAGCTCATTTTCACAGTACTCTGTTGGGTAGAGCTCCACTGCCAGTGATGCAACTGTAATTAAAAGTTAGCTCTGGAGTTATGGTTTCCACTGTTATACCCACATAGGATGAGTGCAGTGTGTTCTACTAAAATTTTATTTGTCTCATTTCCATATTTATTTGGATATACATGCTGTTGTAACTCTATTTTCCTTTTTCTCCTTTGGGTTTTAGGCTCTCAGTTGTATCTTATCGTTGGTTTGGGATTTCTTATTGTTGGACGCAGAATTAGTTCCTTTGTACTCCATCTTTGCAAGGTAATGAAGGGGGATTCTTGCTTCGTTTTAAGGAAACCTATTCTTAATTATCGCATGCTTTTCGGTTAATGTAAATAGCTCTTTTCATGGCATTGTCCACCGACTATACGTATTTCAAATTTTCTGCAGAGTATAAGTACGACTAACTTAGTATTTTGTTCTTTTCTATTCTTCTTTGGCCACAGATTAGGAATTGAAAATATTCCATTTATTTAAATGAAGTTCTTCCTTTCGATTTGGAATTTACTCAATTCAACAGGTTTTTTTATACCACTACTTTATTTATTTCGGGTTTCAGGTCAGACTATCAGGTCAGAGTTATGGCATACAGAAATCAAGCTTTTGTTTTAACCCTATTAATTAGTTTTCAAACCCGTAATCTGGGGGTTGGGTAATATTGTAATCTGGGTGTTGGGTAATATTCTCTGTGGTTTCCTAGCATAAACCATTATGGTTTTCCCCCTTAACTCCCTGGCACACGGGGTTTACCTTGCAACATGTAATTAATAATTCTTGCAGCCTATATAATTTAACTAGGGTTGCTTACTTGTCAACTATACTGGGTTAATGTTGCAAGACTTATTATCAATACTATGAATTTTAAGTTTTGTTTAGTGTACCCTTAGGGTTTGTACTCTGATTGAATATTGTTATTATTTTATAGGCATAGATATCATTATAATTTTCTTTTATGTACTTGCAGGTTGTGGAAACGAGTTTTCTAAGCTGAGTTTGCTAGCAAAAATACTTTTCTCATATTCGTAAAACATCCACGACCCCATATCGAATTTGTTCTATTATTTTGCTAAATATATTGAACAAGCCCTAGTGTATTTATATATCCAATTACTACATATCTCAACTAACAATTTATATGGTAGAAAGAAACATATAGTTATATAGTTATATGTTTCTTAGGCCGACAATAATTCTGAAACTATCCCTATAACCCAAGACTTGCAATAGACCTATGTAGGTCGTTCAAAATTTCTTCTAAAAGATTTCTATTTGAAATTTTGTAGGTTCGAATATAAATTTTAAATGTGGTTTGTTTGTAGTTCTTGGTTACATCTTAATGGAAGATGTTTATAAAACTTCTCTTAAGATGTTTATAAAACTTCTCTATATCTTACAGGTCACAGTGACTTTGTTTCCATAATATCAATTTACAGAAAGAAATAATTTACAGAAAGAAGTAAAATGGTACGTTATATTTGTTTCCATAATATCAATTTACGAAAAGAAATAATTTACAGAAAGAAGTAAAATGGTACGTTAGAGAATGAGAATGAGAAAGGGAAAACATCTCCAACAATACCTCAACCTCATTTTTCACAGCAAATAAATGAAGAATGTGTGCAATCCCTGCGCAAGAAGGTACAACGATTGCGTTTGGAAAATCAGCCAAAACTGGAAAGCATAATGAAAAAACCAGGAGTATGCTTCCAATTTCTTGCACAACGCTTGCATTTGGAAAATCAGCCAAAACTGGAAAGCATAATGAAAAAACCAGGAGTATGCTTCCATACTTAAATGGAAGCAAGGGGAAGACAGGAATAGTCATTCCAAACTGCAGCGTAATCATCGACATTGGTTAGTCAGCAAGAAAAAACCATGCGTATGCAGCAATATTTAAATGGAAGCAAGGGGAAGACAGGTGTAGTCGTTCCAAACGGCAGCGGGGAAGACAGGTATAGTCGTTCCAAACGGCAGCGTAATCACCGGAGGTGGTTAGTCCTAATTCTTGCCGGAACTTCCACGCCCTGATGATCCAACGACACAAAGTTTTCTAATCGTATAACACAAAGATCGATGGTCCACTACAGTACACTTCCACGCCCTGATGATCCAACGACAAAAAGTTTTCTAATCATCTAACACAAAGATCGACGGTCCACTACAGTACACGTTGACACGGGAGGGAGTTGGTCTAAGAGGGAAATGCCTTACGGCGTAATAAAATAAAACCTTTGGGTTAAAGCAAGCAAGATCAGGTATCACGTAAGCAATGAGTAAGATTTATATTTCTTAATTATATATTACAATGAATTTTTTAATATATGTGTTTTTATTATATAGTTAATATATATACACACAAGTTTTGAATCCGATGGTTTTTTAATTAATTATTAAATGAATAAATAATTAAAATAAAAATTAATATTATTTATAATTAATTAACTAAATTATAATTAATTAAATTAATTTAGATTAGTTAGAAACATTAATTAAATAATTATATTTATATTATTTAACTAATTAAATCTACATAATAAAAATAGGATACATTTTCTACATATTGAAGCCTAGACATTAAAAATCACTCAAATTTTGAAGATGCATTATTTTTAGATTGTAAGTCCAAACTCAACGATATTCAAGTCATTGGGAAGTTGGTGAGAAACCACACAATGAAACAATCAAAGCAAAAAACTGAGAAAAATGAAAATCTCGCAAAATTAACCAAACCAAAGCGTAAAGAGGTGATTTGACCAAAATTTACACATAGGGCCCCTATTGTTATTATGAAGATAATAATGTAAAAATTAAGAGTTGTTGTTTTTATGCCACAATCGTAACATGCGGGGAAGAAACAATTATCTCTCGTTAAAATGATAATGAGCTCAAATTTACGAAAAGAATGAAACGCTGAATTCTATCAAGCCTTCAAACATTAAAACATTTTTCATGGGTCCCACATTAATTGATTAAGAAATATTAGTTCTAAAAGGATAAGTACTTGAAATAAACTAAGTTTAAAACCATGAACCCGAATTTTTAAGAAAATGCTTAATTTTAAATTTAACTTTTATAAGTGACAGAAGTTGTACAAATAGGAAGTTTAAAGAAAGTATATATCCATTAATGTAAAAAAAAACCTTACTCGACATCGCTTCACTTCCAGCGAGCATCCATGGCCACGAAAAAGTAATCTTAGTACCACACAAGCATAGCCTTCTTGCTAGCAAGCTTGTTCAGTACCACGATGACTTTACTTGTGCTTCCCACACATACGTGCTTTCAACCCTCTTTTACTACCCTTTTGATAAACTTTATTTAGAGAATTTCTCTTAACAAATGGGTGAAGAGGGTGGGGTAATAAAAGAGATTTTAAGCTTAATGGATATAATCCTTATTAAGTTTTAGATTCCCTCATCTTCCCTACAACTATCAATTTAGAAAATTTTTATGTGAAGTGGGGGGATGGGTGGGAACCATTGAGTTAGACTCGAGCCAATTCCTTCCTTTGAAAGATGAACCCTATTACTTGGAAAAGATGAATGTTCCTTCATGGGAAAAAAATTAACGTGCGAGGACTTATAATTCGACAAAAATGTTCCTCTAAGGTAAATGGAAACCCAATAAATTGACAAAATAAAACTTCTTCATGCATGCCGACCAATGTTGGGTAGAAAATATTCTTCCATATGAATTTTGGTAACATGACCAAATCCAATCCAAAGTGAAAGTGAAATTGACACACTCCAAAGATTTCAAAAGAGGAAAGGAAATTCAAAAATAAAAAAAGTTGAATGAAAAGCCAAAATTGAAAGAAAGCCTCAAGAATACAAATTATAAAAATGTCTCAACAAAAGAACAAGTATGAGGGATAAGATGAAAGTTTTACTTAAGTTTTGGTATGATTAAGTTGTCTCGTAAAGTTTTAATTGATTAGACTTTTATTCAAACAAAAATTCTAACTCTAGATAAAAAATTATGACAAAAACTGAAGCTAAATAAGAAGTTTCTCCCCTTGAAAATTTTCTTGTTCCGAAATTAAGTCTACATGAAAAAATCTTGATAATTTCCTAATAAGAAATAAGACTTGTGAAAATATTAAGAGAAAGAAAAGTAGAGGTTGAGAGACTCCCCCTTTTAGCTTATTTGCAATTTAACCAACATCATAACTACTTTGCCCAACACAAAAACAAGCAAAATGAGGAGAGTGAATTTCAAATATTAGTAAGCAGAGCTGCAAGCTTTTCAAATGAATTCTTGAAGGCCAATAAAAGTAGATCTTTTGGTTAACTAAAACTAAAATAAAAAACTAAGACTACAATTAGAATGAAAAGTAATAGATCATAAGCATACACATATGAAATTTTACCTTTGAAAATTTTGGTTATAGTTTACCTTAAGGGTCTTGATCTTTCTCATACTTTAGGCTTTAAAGAAGTAATATCCTCTTGTGATAAAATTTAGAATGTGAAGAGATTGTAATTAAAATTGTGCATACTCAAGATCATCAATTTTATTAAATGCGATCTAAGGTGAGTGGTAAGTCTATGGAAATAAATACTTACCAAAAATACTCGTTACATGTTCAAGAAATAATGAATATCAAACTTATAAAAATATTGAGCTTTGTCGAAGATGTACCTTGCTTTGTATAACAACTACAAAATTTTGATAAAATCCCATGGAATCAATCCAAAATCCCAACTAATGAAACAATATATATGGAGACGATTCAAATCTTGGCATAATGATTAACAAAATGGGACAATATAAAAAAATCAAGGTGTAAGAGAATCCAAAATTAACCACATTCTATTTACCTTTGTGTTTTGTGCATGCTTACCATTTTTCAACAATAATATGATAACTACTCGGGCATAAAAGAAATTTCAATTTGACTAGAATGAGAAACATGTTGGTAGGTGTTGTGGTTATTTCATCAATCCAGGACTTCCATTCGGAAAGAATAAAAGATGCACAATAAAGGAACAACCAAAGATGAATAAAGTGGGAAAAGATGGAAAGCGAGCCTATAAGCATCTAGTGGGAAAGTGAAGAGAAATAGGAGCAAGTGAGTTGCGATGATGCATTATCCTGATGCTTTCTATCCCGTCACTAATTATAACATGAAAAATACAACCTCCAGGTTAAAAGAGGTGGGATGACATGGATAAAGGTAAAATCCATGGTAAAGGAGTAAGTGGGACCCATTTATGATGAGTTGTCCTGGTAGCTTAATTCTGACAATTTTGAAAAGGTCACAACATAAATATTGTGGGCTATGATCAACGGGATGACATAAGGATGTGATATGGAAATTGAAACCAATTAATTTTCAAAGTATGTTTCTTCATGTGTGGCTTGAACATGTCATCTTGCAAAAGGAAAATCGACGGAAATAAAACCATGCATAAGTAAAAGAGTCAGGGTGAGCCCACCGAGGAAAAGCAAGCAGGAAGGTGTGGCACATGGGCTAGGCCAAATATGAAAGAGATATTATGAAGAGAAGGCATGCGGAGAGTTATGACACATCAACCCGAGGGAGAGATCCTGTAAGGAATATAAATATGCATGTCGGGCCACGTAGGAGGACTTTGGGCTCACATGGAAACCAAGGAATGAATTCCCAAAGAAAACATGACAATGAAGTCTCATTTTAGTACACCATGTAGGCTACATAATCCTATAAGGTCTTGGTCATACCAGGATTTGGAAAAGGGGAACAATTAAAATAAAATACATAGGATGAACAACACATTGCAAAGGTTTGATTCAGTATGGCTTTAACAAATGTAAACTTGCAGAAAGTGCATAGGTATATCTGTGGACATGAAATTTTTTTACAACCATTGCAGGATTCTTTGCGATTTTCCTTTGCTTTCAAGACCTTTCTTTAATTTTCCATTTAAAATTTGAAATGCTAAAGGCCCATGGAAAATTAGAACAAGAAGAAGCCAAGCATTTCATTTTAATTGCATTAATGAGAAGAAAAATATGATCATGACTCATCTTGAAAATTTGCAAAGAAAAGGAACTATAAAGAAAATCACCTATTCATGGCATAAGAATAAAAAATTCTAATGAGAAAATGAATACTTCCCTGAACATATTTGTGATTGGGACAAGGCTAGTTGTTCACTTTATTCTAATTTAATTTGCTAATAAAATCAAGCCTTAAATTCAATCCAATGAAGGTTAGCGAAAATAAGTACAACAAAAAGACTCAATAAAATGTGGCTAAAGGGAAAACAATTGTTGAAATGAAAACTAACATCGGATGGGGATAAACATATATACGCATACTTGGAAGAATTTAATTGCAACTTTACCTCATAGATGTTGACATTCTCCCATGAATTTTATCAAAATTTGTTTATGTTCAAAATCATCTACTCATTCAATATAAGTCAAATGCTAAGTAATGAGTCATTAGTTTACAACTCTTCAATGTTGCATAACAAAAAATAGTAAAAAACATCATTTAGAAATACATTGTGAAGATTGTGAAATGAAATCGGCTAGGGAATGGAATGAATAAGAAGGAAACATTTTGGGCTCAATACCTGCTTATAAAAAATATGCAACATTAAAAGAGAATAAAAGAAAATCAATCTATCCTGCTAGAATCTTAGCAAGTAGTGTGAGATTAAATCTTTCTATAGCTCTAATCCCCCAACCGCCTTCTGAGACAACCTAGGAAAGTGTCTCAACTTGAACCAGATGTGTCTTCCGTATTGAGCTAGCTCTGACCTAAAGGAACTTGGAAATAATTTTTTCAATTCTCTTAGTGTTGGAATTATGATGCATGTGTTGTACTTGATGGCAACCCACTAGTAGTAGAACAACTCACTTATATATAACTAGATGAATCTACAGAAGAGATATCAGATATGACAGAATACATGACAGCTCAAAGGAATCAGTTCAGATGTAATGTACAATGACAACTCATTAAGATGACAGTTCTCAGTATGGCAAGTTAACTTTGCCATCAAATCCAAAGGGGGAGATTGTTGGCATTAAGATATAGGTGTTGTCCTTGATGGCAACTTACTAAGATGACAAATCAAAATTTAGGCTAACAGAATGAAGAAAAGGAGATATACACAGGTTCCCTTTGATAAAGCCGTGTATACACGCGGGTTAGCTGATCAAAAGGTGCATATATGTATACACGCACTTTCATGCAAAGGAAGGTGTGTACATTGGGTTTTGGTCCGTGGTATTTGGACCATGGTATTGGTCCAAGGTATCTTGTCCGACGTGTTGACCCCAGGTATTTGGTCCAAGGTATTGGTTCTAAGTGGTTTTGGACCATGGTATTGAGTAAGGCCTAAGACTATAAAAGGAGGAGAAGATCATTAGGCAAAGGTACGGAGAAAGTCTTGAATATCTAATGAAGTATGAGATCTAGTATGCAGGTTATGGGTTCATGATGCTTTTCCTGTTCTGAGCTAAGGAGGAATCTCAGCGGTTGATGGAGAACAAGATCTAAGGATAGATCAGGATCTAATGGCTTGGAATGAATAATATCTATATGGTTTGATCATGTCTATTCTAGATCTGTATACTAACGCATGTAATGTTTCGTAAATATTATGATCTAGGTATAACTCAAGTTTTGGAATAGCTGCAAATCATGAATGAATATTTACAGATGTATACGCTGGTTGACTATGATAAAAGCGCGTACATACGCAGGTTAGATACATTTAAGTAGCATATACCATATGATCTATGACGTTTGAAGTGGTTCTGGTTGTTGATGAGTTCTGATGACTGTTACTGGTGTCAGTATTCTGCATATTTAGTTTGGTTGATTGTGTTTAGCTTCAGTGTTGATGGATGAGATCTAATAATGGATCAAGATCATAATGACTTATCTTTATGTGATCTAATGGACTAGATATGGTTGCTAACACACACATTATCCTAGTATATGTAATGATCTGGGTATGTATGAAGTCAAGAAGTGCAGCGAAGTCATAAGTAAGTAATTAATGACATATACACTGGTTCATTTTGGTGAAGTTGCGTATACACGCCGGTTCGGCTCTTCCAAATAGCGTATGCACTCTGATGCATGATTTCTGATGATACAGCTGGTTTTGAATATTGTTGCAGAGTTCTGTGGTCTTCTCTGTGTTCTGGTGACTGCATTTTATTGACAGGGTTTTAGTGATTCAGTATTGGGTGATTCAGAGATTGATGATGCAAGTGGTGATTGATTTTGTGCTTCAATGATAATGATGGGTCCAGTATGAAAATTGGATGAAATGTGGCCTTCAAATTATGATGTTGTGTTCCATGAGTATCCAGTCTGAAAATTTATGAAATGTGGTACTTGGAGGAAGAAAGAGAAGGTTGTAGCCTTCTGTAGGTCAGCACCTACGTACTAGTAAAAGGATCGCTAGTACAAGAGCTAAGGGGGTTTTAGCTCCCTTCCAGGAGTGTTGTAGGGAAAAGTATCCGACTCGGATGACCCTATCCCACTCTAAGGGTGACAGTTCCTTAGCAACAACTGTAAAACAAACTACTAAGGGTTTACTTCTTTATGAAAGCGAAAGAGAATGGAGAAAGCACTAACCGTTGCCTTGCGCTTAATGTCGAATCCAAACTCTTCTCTTTGGCCGCTTGCTCCTAGCTCTTTGCTCTTCTGCTCGCCCAGCTACAATGAGATCCTGCAAAATAACAAAGAAGGAAACTACAAGAGGCATGCAATCATAACTGGTTCATGGATTAGTGTAAACCAAACATGCAATCATCACAATATAATTGACACAAGAGCACATAGAAGAACCTCAATAGCTTTTATTAATGAAGAAATAAAGGTTCTGAGAGTATTACAACCATTGCAGGCTCCAACCCAGCAACACCTCCCAGCAGAAAGAATTGCTCTTCTTCACCTCTCTCAAACAATCACCCAATAACTCAATAATGAAACCAACAACATATCATTACTTTGCACAAAATTCCAGCCTCCTGAGCTCATAGGAGAGAGCTCAATATATAGATGAATTGAGAAAGGATGAGTCAGCTTGCAACTGATGTGTAGCTGCCTTGTGTCCTCTCTCTCTTCAGTTAATCTTTAGTTGATCTTCAGTTCTTGAGTCCACTTGGTGAACCTTGCTTCCACTTGGAGAAACAAAGCCTCTGACTCATCACAAGGCGAAATCCCTGATCCAAGTGTCATTTTTGGAAGATTCCAGAGTAATGACACAGTGTGCCACATGTCCAAACTCGCTCAACGCAGGTGGGCTTTGTTCTACCTGCTTTGCAACGCAGGTACACCATGGAGCAGTTTTGTTTCAGCGCAGAAGCCTAGTGGAGCACCTGCTTTGATTTCAGGATTGCTTGTTTTTGAGTGTTTTCAGGTGGAGAACTGATCTGAGAGTTGTTGGTTTGCTGACCTTGTTCCTCTAGGGGTAGGAACATCATGTTTAGGGAACTTTGGATCCCTTGGATTATTGAAAATTCATGCTTATTGTTGTACGGCACAAAATTGTCTATAACAGATGCCCCCTAAAGTATGAGGTCGTTTATCGGGTGAAATGCTTTATTGAGAGGATCCGAAGTTCATTCAATCTGCTGAGAAGTGTCTTGTAATAAGATACAATACAATACATTATTTTTCATACATTTTTCATGATCTAGCTGAGGCGGGCATTCCCATGCTCAGCTTTATAAATACATTTTGGTACATAGAACAGACGATCGTCTGATTGTAGACTGATAATTCTCTGCCGAAGTTATCATCCTTTGAGAAGGATGATCATCTGCTGTAATGATGTACATATCAAATGTCTTTATGTCCTGAATATATATCGCAGCCCAGATGGATGAAACTAGATCCGGGGTCTTCAATCTCTTCCGATCTTCACTCGATGTACAAGTCGATCCATGTGAGAATTTCTTGAAGTCGAACATGGAAAGACATCGCTTGATTACCGGTCAATGATGTGAACCGTTAACAAGCGTGAGAGGAGTCACCGATAAGGATGATGACCCTCAAGGTACAGCAGTACAATCTACATGGTGGGAATAAAGGACTTGGCGTCGACCACCATGCAAAATCTTCTGGTCGAAGGTCATTGATGTATACCTGTCGCTGGAAGTGAGAAACTTGCCATTGAGGCATGCAAGCTTCAAAGTACTGAAGGGGTTGTTCCTAGATCAACTCCTTAGATAATGAGCTGATGTCGACAAGGAGTGATCCGTCAAAGGAGGGCCTTAATGAATCCCACATCAGTGACACGGAACGGAGCTAGTGATTGTGATGAGGTGAAAACAAACTGTGATGTATGATTCAGGGTGGCAGTCATGAAGTGGATGAAGGATAATGTATGGCAGTGGGTGGAACACGGTTGACTCTTTACAGAACCACATCTCTTGAACATATAACGACACTGATGTGATGGATTGGTAGCATTACCCCAATTGCGGATGGTGTGGCGAGGACCATGGTTATGCGACCGGTGAATGAAACAACCCAACCCGATGTGATACGGAGGACAAAGTGTCATGTTCAAGAGCGACTTGCTACCATTAATGCTGTGAGGTTCTCCCAATTTTTCCCCAGTCATTGCTGACCAATACCTCTTTATTTTTGTCAAGCTTGAGGAGGATAACATATGCTTGTTCTATAACCTGCCCTTCGAGCAAGCCCATCGCTATGTTTTAACGAGCCTAGTGATAGGGAAACTCGTTCTTGTCTAAAGACAAGTTTGTCGCTATTTAATCATTTTAACGAGTCTAACGACAAAGAAAACTCGGTCCTTTTCATTTTTAGAGAGTCTGAAAAGGTACGAAAAGTTAACTCCAAAATTCCTTTTTCGTCATCTAATCCCTTAAGTCCGAAAAATTATAAAACAATACAGAAGGGATGAATTTTCGATTGCTTTAACGAGCCGAACAAAACAAGCGCTCGATCTTTTTGTGCAATAATCCCTCAGGTCCAAAAAGATTAAAATCTAGAGGAGGGATAGCTTTCCGGTCGCTTTAACGAGCTGGAAGGCCAAAACTCGGCAAACTTTTCATTTTTTACGAGTCAGTGAAAAGAGCTCAAAGAAGACTCGTCTTTTGAGGAACGAGTGATGAACAGGGATAGCAGCAGATTCCAGGTACAGGTTGGAATTCTCCAATCACGGCAGTGTCACAAGGATGGCTAAGTGAAATCACTCTTCGCAGCTGTTCCTAAAAATGGGTAAACAAACATATGGAGGTGAACGATTGGCCAAATGAACGGATGGAGGTGATAACACGACCAAGGGCTTTTAATATGGCATTCAAAGGTTACATTTCTCCAGGCTATTTACCGGTTCATTTTTTCTGGATGAGCTTGAACTGTAGGGAAAGATTGCTCACAACTTGTGTTTATTTTTTAACGAGCATGAACTCTGTACAAAACTGCTCGATTCTTGCGTTTATTTTTTAACGAGCATGAACAATGCTAAAACTGCTCGATGATATGTTTGCATGCCCCCAGCATAATAACGCAAATCGAGGTGCATGCCCCCCAGGCTTCATTGCATTCAACTTTGTTGGTTGGAATGAAGGTTTACCATTGAGATCTGGAAAGGGGATCGTTTCATTTTTTAATGAGGTTGACATAGTAAAAGAACTATCCTCATTGCCCACTGTATTTACAGTACTCGATAGAAAATCGAAAACTGAAGGATGATAAAGGTTATTTTGAGTATCTTCCCCACAACCCGGGAGAAGGGAACGATGGTGGGAATCATTCCATGGTGCCCCGTCAATTACCATTGATTGGACTATTCCTTTGTCGGTTCCATGCACTCGCGACCAAGGACTTAAAGGGGTGCCATATTCTCTAGACCTATCTATCCAAACGCTTGATGAGCGTTGATTTGGGGTTGCCCCCCAGGCCAAGAAAATTGATTGCTACAATACTTCCATTGGGCTTGGGGACAAAACCTTTGCATGATCCATGCTGATATCGTTTTCTGACATCTTTTGTGCAGAAGATATCATATTGTAGGTTCCTACTGTCGCCACTTCTCGCACAATGAACATTGGTGGAAGGGTGAAAGTTCCCATTAATGTAGGATCTTTTAGTAGGCCTACTCCGATATTTTGAAACGAATGGTCGCTTCCATGGATCAGAGGAATGCTTCATGTAACTTGTGAACCATTAGGGAGGAAATTTTGTTGGTCAATGATCGTAATCCCTCCTTGAAAGGGGGATGCGATTTTCCTAAAATAGGTCGACACAACAGCTTCCATGGCATAAATCCATGGTCTTCCCAGTAGGATGTTATAGTCAAGATTGCGATCGATGACTTCAACATCTATTTCTACTGTTTTGCCCCCTAGTTCAACTTTCAAGTTACTAAGGATACCGTAAGGGGTATATGTCCTTCCGTCGAATGCTTTTAATGTTGTCGATGATCGCGACAAGGTTGGAGACCCTAAAGTTTTCCAGCAACTCATCGACATAATACATGTTGATGCCCCCTCATCAATAATTGTTCGATGAACAGTTTTGTTGAGGGCTTTCACTTGGATGAGGAAAGCTAGTTGAGCTGGTAACTGAGGATCATATCCTTTGTGATCAAAGGATACAAGATTGGAATCTTTAGGATCCACCCCACCAATTGCTGATAACAATGCCTGCCTTTGGGATGGGCAATTTTGTAGTACTTCAAGAGTCGACATAGCGGACGGCGATTGCGCCAAATCTTCCACTATATTATAATGCTGTGCCGCTCTGGCATGAGGATTAAATGTCGACTTGTGTACTACTCCCTTTGGCGGTTTTATTGTTAATTCATGTGTGATGGGGGGTACAACTTCTGCCGAAGTTGTTGTCGAACTGCTAGGTTGATTTTTACCTTTATCGTTCGACACCTGTGGATTCCCGTAATATTTGTTCCTTGTCGAAATCAAAGCATCATTATGTTGCTTCGATATCGATAACATAAGCACTTGCGACGGTGAAGCATTTCCACTACCAACCAGATTTTTTCCTCGATCGGGAAACGGATCAGTTAACACAGCTGGAGTTTGCGAACTCTTTAAGAATCTTTTTAGATCATCTTTGTATGGACATTCTCTCGTCCAGTGATCCTCATCACATATCTGACACCCATAAGGTGGTTTCCTATCTCGAGGAGGGCTTGAAGAAGTTTTTCGAGGAGATGACTCTCCTTGTTTCTTCTTCTTCCCTTTGTTTTGATTTTTCTTGCTTCCTGGTTGATTGGTTTCTTTGTCTTTATCTGTCGATACAGCATTTACTTCCGAAGCAAGAACTTCTTCATGCGCATTTTGATTCGAATCCTTACGGACCTTCTTTTGATTGGTCCTTTTCGGATTCGTATTTGCCGTGCCAATCACGCCATCGCCGGCATGAGAGTCACTATTTGATTTAGGAGGAGGAGGGATTGAAAACTCTGGTCTAGGGGCGTCTGGTATTTTGTCATAGAGCGTGCCGGACTGAGTATATACTAAGTCCAAATATTGTGCACGAGCGATAACTTGCTTTTCTGTTACGACTCCCCCCTTTGCCACATCTTCCGTTATGGCCGGAAGTAACGACTTTATAAACCACTCAGCTAAAAGCTGGTCAGGAACGTATGTTTTAACCATTCTTCGTCGACGTCGCCACTCATGTATATGATCTGATATATGAGTTGTGGTTGTCTGTTTGAAGTTGGTCAATATCTCTGTTCCCGTTTCATACCTTATTGTAATTGAAAGTGGGTTAAGAATGTCGTGGCAAGGGAGCTAAAATTGTCGAACGAAGCTCTAGGCAATTCTATATACCATTTTGCCGCTGGACCTGTCAATGTCCTCTGAAAGAGGCGAAGCCTTATCGAATCGTCATTTAAAGTGTTCGACGAACACCATAGATGAAATGTCATCACATGATTCGACGGGTCTTCGCCTGGATTTCCATTGAATTTAGGAATGTCGGATGGAAGTTTGTGCGGAATCACTGGCCACCATGGGGCGTAAGCAATTGGATCATTGGTTAACCGATGTAAATCAGGCAACTCTAAAGTCGCCACGAATGGTAACTGTTGATTTAAGTTAGGTGAAGCGTAACCAGGATACGATGGAATCGCCTGAACAGTTGGTCTTTGCATACCAGCATAATGGAGTTGATGTTGGTATGATTGATACGGTTGATGGACTTGACCACTATAAAGTGGTTGATTTTGACCATTTTGAATATATGGTTGTCCCGTATTCGCAAAGATTTGCTGTTCAGAACCTTGGTACACTTGTTGGAATTGCGGTTGTTGGTATTGCACTATCCACGGTTGCGACACCATGGGTTGTTGCGTTATACTAACCATTGGACCAAGATGTGGGGTAGTTGTACCCGACTGTACTTGTGTTGCCCCACCAGTAGGCGATTGTGGTTGGGTCGCAGGGTCAAAGGGTTGTTGCATGAGAACCTGAGAAACCCGAGGTTGACATACAAGAGGCATTGTTTGAACTTGCGACACGGTCACAATAGCCGGTGTAGTTGGGATGTTTGTCACAGGTACACATTGTTGCATAGAATATACAACTCTTGGTGGCTGGGATAGCATAGGTACCCAACTACTCGTTGCAATTCCACCATAACTTGAATAAGGTTGAGAACTCCCGTATGGGTACCCTCCCGGAGGGGGTAATGAAAGGGCATATTGCCCCCCATACGGTAGCAATCCAGAACTCAAGGCAATTGATTGTCCTGGAGGACTGGATGGCCTAATTAGATTCCCAAAAGGGTCAATTTGATGAGTCTCACCATGAGAGTTACTAGACATTACTCCGGAACAAACAGGAACATACCATACTGTCGAGATAGTCTCTTGGTGGACTCCTTCTAGCAATTGAGAGCTAGTTGGGACAGATGGTATGCCGACGAACATTGTTGGATTTGCAGCAGGTACTTCTGCCGTCGCCGTGTCATTTGACACAGTCCTAGATGTTGACGGTTGTTCAGACATTTTTAGTCTATCCAATTGATCGCCTAGTGATTCTACAGGAACTTCCACTGGTGATGGACAAACTTTTGTTGTAGCAGGAAATAGAGTGACCCCTACTCCAAACTGAATTGGAGTGGATACTTGCGGTTCGTCTATAATTTCCTCTATCGCAATCAGACCAAGTGGAAGAGGAAGACCGTCAGGTCCGTAAAAAATTTCCGGTGCCGAAGAAGGGGTTGTATTAAAAGCGACAGATGTTTGAGGAACAAAACTCTCTGGACCAGTTACAGATGGAACTGGTTCAGTCATACAAGTATTTTCCCCCAGACTAGGACCAGTATTACTGTCCCTCTGTGGCGGTTGACCTTCTTCTATGGAGGCAGGGTTTCCGGAAATGTTTGGAGTGACCAGAATCTCAGATGTTGTTGGAACACTTGTTCTAACTTTTAAAGGAGATTTTGAACTGGTTCAACGAGTTCGCTTTGCCCGGATTGTTTTCGATTCCGGAGACAAAGACGGTTGACTCGCAAGCCTCCGAGAACGACGGATATTCAATTGACTTTCTTCCACGATTGCGGATTACTCGATCAACTAAAATATAAAGGGGAAAATTTGTGTTTCCGATTTGAATGAATTTTATTAGACGCTTTTAGACATAACTTTGCTTTTTCATGTTTTAAGAGTCGAGAAAAAGCTAAAGATGACTCTAGTCTCCTTCGATGTATTAACGAGCCCGAAGTGACAAATGCTCGGTTGGACCTTTTCAGTTATAGAGTTTGAAAAGGGTCAAAAGAAACTGCTCTGGAGATCTAGGCAGAGGGTGTGCCAAACCTTTCGCGAAACCACAGAATACGTTTTACGGTACGGGTGGTCGATCTTCGTGAATGCTGTGTTCACTGCATCGCGATCAGTAGGGCGGCCGACACGGCTTCCTATGGATAAAGGATAATTGCCTATAGGGGTCTCCCAATATATACGCGACGGTACGTGGGAGCACAAGTCCGTATTAGTGCCACCGACTCTCAGGAGGAATCACCCACCTTCGTAGAGATCGACAGTCACTATGTTTAACGACGCCGGAACACGTCTCTACCTAGACCTCTAGATGTTTGCGTTATGTTTCAAATGCGTTGTTAGGTTCATTCAATATATTTTAAGTTGATCTTTTTAAAGTTTGCCTTTCAAGGTTCACCACGAGATGTATATGACAAATTCCTAAATGCAGCCTAAGATGAGAAGCAAGCTTTTTCAAATCTTTTTGACTGATGAAAATCTTAACTACTGAGGGAGAAGAAAGGCAAATTCTTTTCACACAGTTCATACAGCACAAACTAATGCACTTTCTCCTAAATCATCATGCGAACTTTTTCAAATGCAAAATGCACAATGCATGTATTTTCTTTTCCCTTTCTTAATGTGGATGGATTACAAAAAGAAAGTGGTTATATAACTTTGATTTCGATTTAGAGCGAAAACAAACAAGTTTGTCCAAAATCAAAAGACACCTTAAGATTCACTTGCTTAATCACTGGAAATACATGAAATCAAACCATACTGACGAAAGTAAAATGACTAATCAGCTATGGACAGCAAACAAGCTAACTCTTTAGACCAGCAAAATGCCTAACACAGGTTCAGATCTAAGAGGCCAAAAGCAAGACTAGTTTACTCTTCGTTATGGGAAATTGTAAATGAGTAAGAAATACAAAGAACAAGTACAATTTCGTTATATAACAGAGGCAGAATGATGGCAAGTAATATTGGTTTCAAAACAGGCACAAGACTAACACCTAGCAGCAAAACTAAGTGAAAACAGGCAAGAGAAAGGAGGAAACCCCAAATGCACTAGGCAAATTTGGGCCAAAGCAGGCTCTGCACAGCCAAACTGGCTCTCAGCGCAGGTAGCCCCTTCGGGACCTACGTTGCAAAGTAGGTAGCCTGTGTACTACCTGCTTTGGAAAACGAGAATTGCGTTTTCACAGTTTCCGGGTCATAATTTTCTCAAAAATGCACGGTTTTTGCTCAAATCAGAAGCAATCAGTCAAGCACACTCAAAGGGATGATTAGGAAGGTGCAAAGCTATCACTAAGAGCTTACAAGGATCCTTGTAGATCAGCTCTTCAAATCATGAATTTGCTCAGAAAATGAGCAAGAGTAGCTTCCCTCTACTTCGCTTTTGATATAGTCAAAAGATTTTCGATTTGGTACTCTTTTGTTCAGGAAATGAATAGCAAAATACTACAAACACAATCAAACGGATACGATCCCCAGCGGAGTCGCCAGTTTGTTGTAGGGAAAAGTATCCGACTCGGATGACCCTATCCCACTCTAAGGGTGACAGTTCCTTAGCAACAACTGTAAAACAAACTACTAAGGGTTTACTTCTTTATGAAAGCGAAAGAGAATGGAGAAAGCACTAACCGTTGCCTTGCGCTTAATGTCGAATCCAAACTCTTCTCTTTGGCCGCTTGCTCCTAGCTCTTTGCTCTTCTGCTCACCCAGCTACAATGAGATCCTGCAAAATAACAAAGAAGGAAACTACAAGAGGCATGCAATCATAACTGGTTCATGGATTAGTGTAAACCAAACATGCAATCATCACAATATAATTGAAACAAGAGCACATAGAAGAACCTCAATAGCTTTTATTAATGAAGAAATAAAGGTTCTGAGAGTATTACAACCATTGCAGGCTCCAACCCAGCAACACCTCCCAGCAGAAAGAATTGCTCTTCTTCACCTCTCTCAAACAATCACCCAATAACTCAATAATGAAACCAACAGCATATCATTACTTTGCACAAAATTCCAGCCTCCTGAGCTCATAGGAGAGAGCTCAATATATAGATGAATTGAGAAAGGATGAGTCAGCTTGCAACTGATGTGTAGTTGCCTTGTGTCCTCTCTCTCTTCAGTTAATCTTTAGTTGATCATCAGTTCTTGAGTCCACTTGGTGAACCTTGCTTCCACTTGGAGAAACAAAGCCTCTGACTCATCACAAGGCGAAATCCCTGATCCAAGTGTCATTTTTGGAAGATTCCAGAGCAATGACACAGTGTGCCACATGTCCAAACTCGCTCAACGCAGGTGGGCTTTGTTCTACCTGCTTTGCAACGCAGGTACACCATGGAGCAGTTGTGTTTCAGCGCAGAAGCCTAGTGGAGCACCTGCTTTGATTTCAGGATTGCTTGTTTTTTAGTGTTTTCAGGTGGAGAACTGATCTGAGAGCTGTTGGTTTGCTGACCTTGTTCCTCTAGGGGTAGGAACATCATGTTTAGGGAACTTTGGATCCCTTGGATTATTGACAATTCATGCTTATTGCTGTAAGGCACAAAATTGTCTATAACAAGGAGAAGCTGGAGAACTAGAGGAGGTTGTAACCTTCTGCAGGTAGAAGCCTTCGTATTGGTATAAGGCTACACGAGTATATAAATATTGTAAAAAGAATTTTTTATTAAAAGGAGATAGAGACGAATTACAGCAGGTGGTTTTCACCCACATTGGATTTCCACCTTACATCATGGTGTTCATGTGTGCTTCTTGTGTGTGATGATCTATTCTATTTTACTACACCTGTTTACTGTTCATATGCTTAATAAAGTTTTGATGCACTAACTAAAGATCAACATTTAATGGATTAACTGAATCATAAGTTTACTAGATATATGCTAGTTGCATTAGACACAATTGTGTGTACACGCAGGTTCCCTTAACCGAAGTAGGGTATATGAATCTGAGTATGGAAATGAAAAAGTGTTTGATTTGATAATACTGATTCAGTCCCCCTCTCGGTATTATTTTAAACAATTGGTACCAGAGCAGGTCCTTTGGTAGAAGCTTGATCGCTTGAAGGAGATCCGTAGAACAATGGGAAAGAAGCTTAAGAAGAAAGTGCCTAAGAAGAAGAAGACATCTCAAAGGAACTATGACAGTGGGATAATTGATTGGGGAATATGTGGAAGAAACACTTCAGATTCAGAATCACTTCAGAATGAGGATGAACAAGCAACAAAATTATCAGGTATGAATTTGTTATCCTCTGGTGATACATTTCTCCATCCATTTGAAGATGATGAAAGTGATAGTGAAACAACTGAATTTTCTCTTATGGGTGAGAAAGAAAGATATCAAATAGGGTCATAATTTAAAAGGCTTACAGAAAAAATTAGAGATCAACAAGATCTATTGCACAAAAGGGAATGTGTCTCCAAAGAAGAAGTTACCAATATAAAAGCTCAACTAGAAGAAGGAAACAAGGTAAGGAAGCTATTCAAGGAAAAGGAATATTAATGTCAAAAGTTGCAGGATGAAGTAACATCATTAAGAAATGAAGTAAATGAAAGGAGCACAACAATCAAGAAACTCAGAGAAAGATCCAGTTACTATGAAAGTCTTGAAGCTACGATCCTCTTGCTAAAAGAAGATCTTGAAGAATCAAATAAGAAGAATAAAGAACTACTCCAAGCTCTTGAAAAACAAGAAACTGAAGCTCTTGAATTAGGACATCAGTTGGAAGAAGGAATAAAAGCTGAAGAAAACATGAAGAAGCAGTATCGTGAAAAGGAAGAGCAACATCAAGTTGAGGTAAACATTCTAAAAGATAACTTAGAAGAAAAGGATAAGCTCTTACGATTTTGAGATAGTACTAAGATCTTGGATGATATTCTTAGTATTTAAAGGTCTCCTTCTATCAAAACTAGTCTTGGCTTTCATGAATCTATTGAAGGTGAATCTAGTTCACAAAATAAGACAAGGAACTCTAATGCATAATTTGAAATACTCAACAAGGAGATGAGAGGTCAATCCCATCAACAACCAAAGAAAGAAATTCTTCAAATAAAATCTTTTACTCCTCTGATGAATAATATTGAACGTTATGTATGTCATAATCTTGGACATGTTGTGGCTAGATGTAGAAGTAGAATGGTTCAAGACCATCACATAGGAAGATCATCTCGTTCCAGGTATTTATGGGATATTGTTTTTCTTGCAATATGTTTGGTCACAAAGTTGTTGATTGATACAGAAGGAATATGAAACATGTAAGATTTTATGCATTTAACAAGCTGGGACATATAGCAAAGGAATGTAGGAACAAAGTATGGGCATCACACCAAAAGGAGAAAATATCATCACACTTGAAGATATGGAAGAAGAAGGAATTACAGTCAGAAAGATGTGGGACAACACAATGCACAGATATAACAGACTCAGAAGGAGATGAAAGTGTAAAACTTCAGTGTTCTAAATCTCATACACAAGTTACATGAAGAGAAGTCACGTATATATGCGAGTTAGACACTGCACAGTCGCGTATATGTTAGATTGAGGAAAAGCAGTGGGACAGGCTCAGGAAAAAGGGTCTGATATGATTCAGTCCATTATTTGCTCTGTTTGATAATGATTTCAATCTACTGATGGTGTGTGAATATGTCTTGATCCTAACTTGATGATGATGATGCCTTGATACTTCTTGCTGATATATCTGATCAGATCTAACAATAAACAGATGGCACAGGTTCAGGGGGAGTTTATGCTTTGAATAATGCATTGTTGGCATTATGGTTAGTAGTCCTTGGTGATGATGGTTATATGGCTAAATAAGCTAAATGATACATCTTGCTATGATATGGTTATGAGTTTTCCATGACAAAATCTCATATGATTCTTGGGGTTACATAGTTCATGCTCAGATCAGATTTGTGGATGATGCATATATGGTGCTTCCATGATGATCTTCATAAGGATGAGGAGAAGTACAAAGCTTAAATACACAAACTTCATCACTTGATGATCAGTCACTCATATGTTGTTCTTGACATATAATACGGTTATGATGCAGGATTCCTATAGTTCTTGTTGCTCACATGGATGAAGATTGTTGCTGTTGATGATATCAAGAAGTCTTGACAAAATATCTTGAGCTCAAGATACATAGTGCTATATATAGTATGTTGGACACATGGATGATTACTCAAAGTTACATTGTTGGAGACATGACGATGATGAGTTCTTACCTATATGATGATAGGTTGATACTTACATATGTTAATTGATACAGATGTTCCCAAGTGATGATACATGGATGATATATAAGATCATGCAGATCTTGATGTTGATGAGATGGCTATGGTGTTTTTCACATATAATGTGAATGGTTTTGTATGTCATATGCATAATTCATTCATGGAAGGCTATGATAACGTTTAAAAGGATGAGTTGATATCTATATGCATACATGCCTTGTTACAGGTTGATGACTTATACACTAATGGACATATACAGGAGGTTGGTCTAGAGGCTGTTGATAGAATGAAGCAGATCATACAGTGTGTATGATAGTTGCTGATGACTATCATGGTCCTGTTTAGATATTTGTCTCTGTTATAAATGACATATATATCATTCAATGTAAAGGTCATATAAAGACTCATGATGTAATAGTTTGTCTCTATCTATTGTAGCCATTTGATGAATCCCTTTTAGTCATATGATGTAATTTGTATCCCCACTATGTATGGGAAGGATGATGTAATATTTCAGTCATGTATAACTATTGGTATCTGGTGTATCCCCACTTGGTTGGGTGGATGAGTCAATATTGGTATATCCCCACTTGGTTGGGAGATGGATGTATGTATGAGTCTTTGGTGATAGGAAGGTAATTTATGATGTATAGAGTCATGTTCTTCTTATAGAACATCTTTTTGCAGACCTTTCTTACAGTCGAGGGGAGCATGAACAACACACTTCAGAAGAGCAGAGATTTCAGCATGTACTGAGAGGGAGCATGGACGGATTGGTACATTTTGGAATATACAAAGGGGGAGCTCAATCAGAGATTTCAGAAAAATACTCAGGGGGAGTATGGACAACGGAATGTATATCAAGGAAGAAAATATCTTGGTCCACCCTTTTCCCTTGATGTCAAAGGGGGAGAGTGACTTGGTATGGTTGTTGCCATCAAGTCCAAAGGGGGAGATTTTTGGCATTATGATGCATGTGTTGTACTTGAGGGAAACCCACTCGTAGCAGAACAACTCACTTATATATAACTAGATGAATATACAGAAGAGATATCATATATGACAGAATACATGGAAGCTCAAAGGAATCAGTTCAGATGTAATGTACAATGACAACTCATTAAGATGACAGTTCTCAGTATGGCAAGTTAACTTTGCCATCAAGTCCAAAGGGGGAGATTGTTGGCATTATGATACAGGTGTTGTCCTTGATGGCAACTTACTAAGATGACAGATCACAATTCAGGTTCACAAAATGAAGAAAAGAGATATACGCAGGTTCCCTTTGATAAAGCCACATATACACGTGGGTTAGCCGACCGAAAGGTGCATATACATATACTCACACTTTCATGCAAGGGAAGGCACGTACATTGGGTTTTGGTTCGTGGTATTTGGACCATGTGTTATTGGGAAATCTAGTGTCTATGCAGAGCTGCTAGTCCCACTAAGACGGGTAGCTATCTTAGAAACAAATAGATTAAATTTACTTTCGTTTTCCTTTATGAGGAGTAGATAGGAGAGGATCAAAGAATACCAACCTCGATCTTTCGCTCGGTTCTTTGCTTGTTCCTTCTCCTCACCGACAGGTCTTTGCCGCTCCTCCCTTGACCACTCCGCTTCAAAGAGTACCTGTACAGTCAAAGCAGCACAATACCTACAAAGTGCAGAGATCTACAATCATAAGAAATATAGGACCAGATATATATTGACCACACAAATGCACATACTATCAGAAATACAAGAATGTGGAGGAAAACTTGAATAACTTTATTGATATAAAGATTAGAAGAGAGGATTACAACCCATTGATCTGACCCAGCGTCATCCTCCCAGCATGAAAGCCCTTCTTCACCTCATGAAAAGCTTAGATCACCCAAAACTATGATATTCCACTAGGAGACCAACAACACTTCCTTACAAGATACAAAATTCCAGCCTCTGGATCTCTGGGATGAGGGATCCATATATAGGTGATTGCGTGGAGGTGAGTCAGCTTCTTGGATTTTGATTAGTATCTTCTCTATGATAGTTCTTGATTCCACTTGGATATTGATGATCTCTTACTCATCCCTGGGTGAATTCAGAGAGGCATGTGTCACAGGAGAAGTTTCTCGAAGATTCCATGATCATCCACCTCACAAATTGTCTTTACCATTTGTCCATTCTCGCTCATCGCACCCTACAGAAGGGCTTTCCATTATGCATCGCACCTTTTACACTGGGAAGGTGAGATGCATCGCACCCTTAGAACGAAGCATTTATGGAATGTGTTAGTGTAAGGACATAGAATTTATAATGCTATAGGGTTGGAAATAGGAATTGCCGAAATGGCAGTTCCTATTTCCAACCCTATAGCATTATAAATGCTATGTCCTTACACTAACACGTTCCATAAATGCTCCCTTACATTATTGTCATTCCATGGGTATAGACGATAGTACAATCATGCCGACACACCTGAATATTTTTGGACAAGCACTTTCCGGTAAACCATACCATGGATAACCACCATGTACAATACATAAAACCATACCATGCTATGATATGCATCTGGACGGGGCATCTGAGATGTGACGCTCTGAGCAAGCATGTTACTCCATGTTAACCGAACAATTCAAATTCAAATTCAAAATTTGAATCGGTGAATTCACCCCACCAAATTCAAAGTTTGAACTGGTGAACCCGCCCCGCCCAAATTCAAAATTTGAGCATCGATAATTGCTATATCTCACATTTCAAGTCGTCTGGCATCATGGTTCAGGGCGGTCAAGAGACATATATCCGGAATTCCTTCCTGGGGCAGCGCATTACCTCCGGTGGAAGCCCCGACGAGAAGAAATTCAATGGCGTGGGCATAAGACTCATGGACAACGACAACGTTGTAACGGACGTTGTCATCTTTTCGGCAGTTGTGGGGATTGCAGTGACAGGTCAAGCCAATATCCTCACAAGAGTTCACTGTTATAACAAGGCCACAGGCTTCGAAGGAGTTGGAATCAAACTAAAGCTCGGTGGATTGACTCAGATGAGGAGCATCAGTTGTTATTTGGATTATACCGCCATTGTTGCAGAGGACATTGTGCAACTTGATATTACCAATAGTTTATTTATTGGGGATGCCAACGTGGTGCTGAAATCAACCCTTGCCAAGCACGCCAACATTATTAGCCTCCACATATTCCATAACCAAATATTCAAGAAATGAAAAGGCTTCCTGTTGTACCACTATAAAAGGTTCGTCGAAACGCTTCATCTCTGCTCAGCCGGTTAGAGCAGGACCACCATGGGAACTGCTTGCAGAACGAAGGTTGTGCTTCTAATGTTTCCTTAATTTGCTGAAATTCCTGTTGGAGGTTCTGAGTTTGTTCCTCTAATAGCTCTAGAAGTTGGAAAAACTCAACCAAAGGAGAGAATTTGAGATGCTCTTTGATGCGTAAAATCAAATCATAGATCTTCCTGTTGGTTTGATAAAGTTACACATTATTGGTATTGTGCGACGTCATCAAATCATAGATCTTCAAGCTGGTTTTATAACATTACACATGGTTGGTATTGTGCTACTTCGTGCCACCTATGATGCTCCTTGGAGAAGGGCATTCAAATATTTAAGCCATATACTCATAGTGGAACCCTTATCATTTTTGTTATTCTTTATTGCTTGGCGGTCTCTCTAGATCTGCTTAACAATAGGCTTTATTTTCATTACTACATCTTTTAGAGGCACCAATTCTTTCCTGCAGCGAACTGCAATGTCTATGCGATCCATGATCTGTTGCATTACTTTGTCGATACCCACACCAATAAAGTTAAGAAGCTTTTTAATTTGAAGTTAGCATCTAGCAGTGGGCACATCTAGTTTTGTTTTTCCTTCTTTTTAAAATCGTTTTGATCCTGAGCGTGAGAGATATTGATTTTGAAAAGTTATTCCATTTATAAATTAGGAGTAATATTTACAATGAGATTTATGTATAAATTAAATTTGAGTAGGAATTAGTTGTAGATAAAGACGTCCTCGTTGACGAGAGCAAGCAATCACAATCACTATTTAGAGTCAATTCCCATTGCCTTTGTGGAGGCTTTGGAAAATAACGTCTAACACACAAATCACAAAGCAGATCAAGTCGGTAATTATTTATATTATTTTGGTCTTTCAATGAATAACAATGCAAATTTTCTATGTATTTTCTGATTTCACGTTTGGAATAAGAGCCAACAAATTTAATTTTTAAAAAGATTTCAATTTTAATTTTGAATTCACCTTTAATTTCATTTCATTTTAAAATTTAAAGCTTTCAGATGGTTTCACGTTTGGAATGAATAATGGATGGACAATTGAATTTCTGAAAGCTTTCAATCTTAATTGACGAGGGAGAATGTTAAAAAGATTTTTAATTTGAAGTGAGCATCTTCTAACCTCACGAGAAAGAGTGGACACATCTCGTTTGGTTCTTCTACACCATTTGAAGCCTTAGCGTGAGGAATATCATTCCGTTTAGAAATTAGGGATAGCCCGAGGGTCGAGTTAATGTATACCATGATTATTATATATATTCTAAATTAGAAAAAGAAAAGGGTATACACATTTCCAAGTCATTTCCAATTTGCCCAATTTGTGATTTCAGATTTGAAGTCTACAATGATTATTAATACATATTCTGATTTAGAAAAAACAAAGTGTCAATGCATTTTAAGTCTTTTCCAATTTGTGATTTTTGAAAAATTATTCTCAGTGCCCGTCTTTTTTCCTTTCTCATTTGAAAAGGAATTATAATATACAAATGGATTTTAAAAAGTCATTCCATTTTCTTGTTAAATGAAATTTCTAGTCATGTTATTCCTTTCTTTTTTTTGAGATAAAAACATGGTATAAAATTAAGTTATTCTATTTTCTTGTTAAATGAAATTTTTGGCCATATTTTTCCCCTTTTTTTTCAAATAATAACATGGTATAAAATTGTATTGAGGTTAAGAGTTATTTAGTTATTTTTATTTTTAATTACATTTAATATAAAGAATTAAAATTAATGTTAAAAATTATTTAAAATTATTTATTTATTTTTAAATAAGAAGCATAGTTGAAAATTGTATTTAGATTAATGAGATATTTTGTTATTTTTAATTATGTTCAAAATAAGGAATAAGGAATGATAATTAATGGATATATTTCATGAATACCTATAATAATTATGTTATATATTTTAATATTTTATTAGAAATAAATATTCAATTGGGATTATCTTACATGCTTCACTAGAACTATTATTATTGTTAGTTTGATGAATATTGTTGTAATGACTTGATTTTGAAAAAGCACCCTTGAGCTAATATAGTTGTGGATTATTTCTTGGAAGCTCATAGACAACCAATTTCTACTCTCTCTTTTTAATGTCTTATTATAAATAATCAATAAATAATTTACTTAGTATTTAAGGCAACTGAGTTATGAATTAAAGTAAGTAAAGGTGTAGATTTAATTATATTAGATATCCACACTTCTTTCTCACACACACGCGCTCACGCACACACATATATCATTTTTTTTTTTAAATCTATATTAAATATGGAATGTAGAAAATTGTACACATATATATTAATTCTTCCATAATTATATGGATTTTGAATTCTTTTTAAATGATATTTTATAAGAAGTATAAGATAATTGTTTTTATTGCTGCAATAATTCCATTTAAATGAGGAATAAATACGTAAAAATTGTGGACAAGGAATACAATTGTGAGGCTAATTTCAAAAAGAAAAATGATTGTTTTTTATTTTTAAAATAATGAAATTAGAAAAAACCAAACCTTATATGTAAAGAATTGGTGCAACATTTAAAACTATTAACATAATGAATATTTATATTTTTTACCATGTAGAGCTCACTATGAAGTAAGTCAAAATATAATCTCTCAAGGTAATTATCTAGTAGCTCAAAACTTAATTTTTCGTTAAATTTATAAGAGAAACATTCATCATTGGATTTTTACATTAATAATTTTATGGCAAGAAAAACAAAATATAAATTAATATCTCTTTTACAAATTACAAATTTGTTATTTATATAAACACATATATGTATGCTTGTAATTTCACCAATTATGAATATTTGTAACATGTTGTATTAGTTCAATTATGAATATTTGTAACATGTTGTATTATTTTGTCTAGACAAAACATATTGAAGAAAAACATGTTGATTATGTTTTATGCATTCATAACATTAAAGGGGCCGACCTCCAAGCCCGCCTAGACCCCGACCTCTAACATCAAGGTGGGACTAGTGCCAAGGAGAATAGAGGGATTAGAATACCATTAAGAAATTTATTATTGTTGATTGGGAGAGCCGCCTAGACATCGTTGTTGAAGGACCAAAGCTCTAAGGCACCTCCTCGTGGTTCAAGATTCATCATAAACACCTGAGTGATTCTTCCCAAATCAAATAGGTTCATCAACCAGAAGCTTCCAGTGGTTTCTTCAGCCTCATAGGCATATCTTGCTCTCAAAAACTAATCACTAGCAAGCCTCCTGGGAGGCATTTCACTATGCAAAGAACTTCATCTCACTTTCAAGAGAAGAGAGCCCATTAGCAACAAGGTTCAATACTATTGTCAAAATGTCTATGGGTATATGTAAGATACGTTCATATATAGAACTTGTGCATGTACGAAAGATGTGCATATACGGAAGTCACATAAATTTTCTATATGTGCATCTTATGTATTGCATATCTTCCATATATGCACAACTTTTGTATATGTGCATATCTTTTGTATATGCACCTATACGGAAGAGGCACATATATATGGAATATATGCGCATATAGAGAAGAAACACATATACAAGTGATTCCACCTCCAGCTACCCATATTTCTCTTCAGATGCGGAATCTCTTTGCAGACAAATTTCATCTATTGCTATTGCTAAAATAGAAAGAAATTTACATCATATGGGTTTTGAAGACAGAGTAGGGAAATGGGCTGTTGGTGGAAAATACACTGAGCTTTACATGGAAAATCATGTGTTAGAGATGGGGATTTTTGTTCTACAGAGAAGCCTTTCATCCCTATAGATTATCAAGCTAATTTAAATTCAAACTCTCAAGCTTGGAAGGATTCCAAGAAGCCCAAGAAGCCAACTTCTCCAGGCAGGAAGCTCGCAAATTTTCTAAATTCGCTGTTTATGGCTGGCAGTACCAAGAAATTGAAGCTTTCATTATTTTCATCTGTAAGTGAGTCCAATTCATATGATTCTTCTGAGAAGAAACCCACCTCTGTTGACTCATCTTCTTCTTCAGTACAATCTAGGCCATGTTTGAGTAAAACATCTAGAGGATCGAAGAACAGTAGTGGGATGAGTCAAAGATCTGTGACTTTCTATCCAACAAGTGGAACTTTGGATGAGGAATCGGACCCATGTGGGGACAAGTATCTCCATAAGCCGAATCCTGTTAATAATCTACATACATATCCATCTACAGATGCATACAAGCTTTCACTGCTCAGCAAAGAATTGCAATTTCATATTCTTGAGGAGGACTGGCATGCAGCAGCAGCAAAGGACATAATTACTAAGTATCAAAAATCAAGGAGCATTATGGAAGTTGTGGTAATTAAGGGTCTTGACAAACAAGACGAAGAGGAGGAAGACGATGACGATGTCAGTTGTTCAAGTTCTGACCTGTTTGAGCTGGAGAATTTGGCAGAAATCGACATGAACATGAGCGTGTACCAAAAAGAGCTTCCTGTTTATGAGACTACTCATTTGGAGACCAATAAAGCCATTGCAAGGGGATTGATTGTTTGATGAAGAAATAGTGCTCTGTAATCCCTAATATAATAATCTTGACATTGGTAACGCAGTGTCTGGCAAAGTTGCAGGTTCTATGAAAATTTCAAATTTTTACAAACTCGCATGCATAAATTGCGTAAGCTTTGGTAAATAGAGGTTTTTAGTGACAACCATCGATTATACTCTGCACCCATTATGTATGATATGAATAAACAACATCTGCTTGTTGTTATTGGATGCCATTAAGCCATCTTAGCTCATGGAACTTGCCATAATCTTATGGCTAGTGTGATGGTAGGTTGCTTATTTCTAAACTGACAGCTGGTCTGGGGCAGGTTGCCCAGGATCTAATTTCTAAGTTGACAGTTGGTCTGAGGGCAGGTTGCTTATTTCTAAGTAGACACTAAAAGTGTCTGACAGGTGACTGTAGTTTGGCACAAGTAGACTCAGCCATTGTGGTTGTGTAATGCCATACAAACAATATTAGTGTGGCACAGGTAGACCCAGCCATTGTGGTTGTGTAATGCCATACAAGCAATATATATGCATGTAGTGCAGATATAGATATACAATGCTTCCTGTTCAGATATTTCACACTATATATCTTTGCTTATATAGTCAAATAATCGTTATATAGCTGGGTGCATATTGTTAGCAGGGTTGTCAAGGTTTTAGCATGACCATCTCTGGTCGAGACAGAAAACATAACTGGAAATCCAAGAAATAAAAAGAGCAATGATGCGCATCGTACCACTATATATATATATAAAATTATTTATGCTCTTATTATTCATTCTATTTCCCAAAAATCCTTCACAATAATCATCCATAGAATTTGCAATATAGAAAGTGAATACATTCTTATAAATCCCTGGACATCTTATTATTTTTGCAACCACCAAAAATTTACTAATAAATAGCAAGATTATTGATAAATGAGAGGTTTGAAAACATTAGAACTACTTTTACATTTTAAAATGTAACAAAAAAGGGTTAAAAAATGCTAGGTAAACTATTCCAGAAATCATTAATGGTATGAATGCAAAAGCAAAAGACATTATAGAAACATTATATAAGTCACTATAAACATGGAAACGTTAAAACAAGAAATTAATGCACAAATAAATGTAAACTCTTTAGGGTTTTTTATACCATTTGTTTTTTCATTATCATTATCAGTTGTAGTTTGATGAGCCCGTAGAGTGGTGACATAGAGTCATTTTTTTTTATCAGTTGATTGTATTCTAATTTTTTATTATTTTTATATTTTTCAAAGTAGTTTTTTCTTGGTTTGTTTTTCTACATCATTAAATGTATAATTACGATTATTCAAGATTACTACAAAGTTATCAAAGTCGATCTATTTGAAAGATATTTTTTTCGTTTGGAAAGAGGATGTGCAAAGGTTCTTCTTACACCTCTTCTTTATTAGTTTGTGATAGTTTTAATTCTCATTGCTAGGCCATATTCCAAATTTCTGTAGTAGGGATTTTCTTTGGAGGGATCCCTTCTAATGGGGCCATTATTTCATGATTTTCCTTAATTAGTGTAGGGGTTAACTTAGCCAAGAGGTTCTAACTTCTCGTTGTAATCGACAAAGCATTAAATAGTTTTCTTAAGAAAGTTTTCTTCATGATCCTATTTGTCATTTGATTTTGCTGGACTCCATAAATCTAGAAAGACATTGACACTATTCTTTATTTCCCCCATCACCATTTTCCCTTTTTCCATAAAAACCTAAAATATCTATAAAAAAATTCACTGAGGCTACCATTAACATGACACTCTTTTAACTAAGCCTTCCTTTAACACCACCTTTTGCTCTTTTAACTAAGCTTCCCTTGAGTCAAAGGAGAGCTAATCTAAAGTTCTAAAGTGAGAGAACAAAAGTTGTTGTCGTGACAATGGGTGATATTCCTAAAAGGTTTATATCATATTATGCATTATGTTATGGGGCTTTTTCATGCGTGTACAATTTGAGAGATAACAAACATCTTAGAAAAGCTTATATTTTTATTAAGTTTAACAACATGAAAATTAACTCAATTAACATACAAAAATAACATGAATCATAGAAAATGATTTATAATATTGTTAAACTTAATTATATAAAATGAATATCTATATCATTAATAACTTGGAAAAAATATGTAATGTTGTTAATTTTTAATAACATTAACAAAAACCAATATTGCTAGATCTAATAACATGGAAATAATGCATATAGTAAGTGTTAAAACTTCAAGTCCATAATATGGACTTTTCAAAATTTCAAGTGTTCAAATTAAGTAGGAAATCATAAATGATGCATAATTAAAAAATTTATTAAATTTATGAAATATTATGTAGAACAAACATATTTAGGCAAAAAAGGTCTAAGGTTAGTTGTAATATATCATGGTCAAGACCAAAAAAGATGTATTAAGGGAATTAAGTGAAGCTTGCAAAATCTCAGTGCATTATCGTGCATGTATTTATATGGTATGACTTTGGATGTTAAGATAATTATTTTGTCATGAAGATAAATGTTACGATAATTAAGACATTGAAATTATTGAAGTCAATCTTTATGATCCCAAGTCAAAGCTAACCACTAGATATTAAGAAAGAAACATATTTATCTTTGAGCACGTTATACAAAAGTCAACAACATAAGTGCCCTCATACAAGATGATTAAAATGTGTCCCAATAAATGAACATTGAATTGCCTATATTTATTAAAAATGACAAGCCATGCATAAGCCTTCACAAAAATATGAGTTTGAGAAGAACTACTAACCAAGTATATGCATTTTTCTTAAGCATCACTATGGCATTAACATAGATGGATATAATTATCTATTTACAAGTTTAGGGTGCATAACACTAATAAATTAGAAATTGTTAATATTTGTGGAAGATGAGGAGACAAGGAGACAAATCTAATTGATGTTGCAAAACTAACAAAATTTTAGTTATATAATGAACATGCACAATATATGAAAACTTCCCTTGTGGTTGATCACTCATTCATTTGATCATGAATTAATTAATTGATCACAAAAGCTATGGATTACTATGTAAACTTGTACTAGAACTCTGAAAAAGATACATTTCTATGCTTATGAATCAATTATATGAATTAAACTTAATTTATATTGAATATATAAATAATTATTTCATGGGAGGACAGGAGAATGTCAGGCAGGTTGGATCAAGTTGTGTAACATGTGTGAGGCTGAGAAATTATGAGTGTATATTCTAGCAGTTTCAGATTGTTATGGACAATGAATGATATTGTTTTGGAGTCATTGTCATTGGTAATGTGTATCCCTGTAATAACCTACGTTTGAGCTTTCAAGGATCTTGATTGCATAGTATCATAGATTGCATGGCTTTCTGGGACTCGAATGAAAAGTGGATTAATCATTCCAAGAGATTTAACAGATAGTTATCAGGTGTCCATGGAAGTTTAATCATCAATGTTTCTGAATGGATGATTCTCTGAATGCTAGGTATATGTATCTTTTATATGAAGACAAGGATTTTAGGATAATGAGCATGGCTTGTCGATATTAGTATATTATGAGTCTTCCACATTTATAGGTTGTATGTATTGTTAGAGATTTGGGGTTGAATAACAGACATAGGCTGGCACCCCTTTTGGTCATGTCTCTAGTGCTAGGACGAGTCATCTCACACATCTCTCTGGAATTCTCCTCTCCCTGGTACCAGAGATCTTACGTATATTTTTACTATTTCTCATTGCACTTTACATCCTCTATTTGATTATGGTACTACACTAGTGGACACCACTAGTTGTGTGTATGTCCATCTCTGTTTATAACATTCTATATTCTTTAACTATCCCTCATTCCACCTGGTCTATTTCCGGAAAGTGACGACTTTCTTCTCCGGTCTATTTCTCTTGGTGGGGATTTTGTGCATTTATTTCTAGCATGCGCCATTTTCTGTGGACGTTTGGTTGGCCTGTCTCGGACAGAGGACTCTGATCCCTTCGTAGAAAACCATGTAGATTCACAAGCTCATGAAATGTACTAAAGCATAGGACAAGAATCTACTTCTCATTTCAACCAGCGGAAGGCAATGGATCGATGAAAATAATATGAACAAGAAGAAGATAAATCAATGGCACATAACAGAAGATGTATCTGGGGAAATCCACTGCTCAAAACCCCGCTATCTGTATTGCTTATATCAGAAATATGAGTGAAGATACAAATCTTGTTCTCACTAGAACAATTCCGCACAAGTATGCTCAACTCTCTCAGCTCATAAGCTAGCTAGCTAATTTTGTAGCTTTCCAAGCCCCTAATCTATTGTGTAACTCATAGTATGAATAACACGCATTTACATGGAATTAATGCTTCCAAAACTACGCAATCCAAACATAAGTTATTCTTTGATTGCATGCATGATATTTACAACCTAGTAACTCACACAATTGATAGTACATTGTCCCTGCACTCTAGTCTCAACTGGGTCTTTCTCAAAATCGACATGCATGAGTTTCTGATAAGGGAATCTTCAGTTAACTAGAGTGACATTTCTGGATGCACTAGTGCACCAACGGAAAATATGCGCATATACGGAAATTGGGCATATACGGAAGATATGCGTATATCATCCGTATATACCTAAATTTCCTGTATGTGCATATCTTCCATATATGGATGTCGTTCATGTATCTACATCGTATATGCGCAAATTCCATATACAGAAATTCCGCATATACGGAAACTATGCGTGCATATCTTCCGTATATGCAAAGTTTCCGTATATGCGCAATTTCTGTATATGGAATTTGCGCATCTGCGACGTAGATACATGAACAACGTGCATATACGGAAGATATGCACATACAGGAAAGTTAGGGATATATGGAAGACATGCGCATATCTTCCGTATATGCCCAGTTTCCGTATATGTGGACATCTTCCGTATATGCACAGTTTCCGTATATGCGCAATTTCTGTATATTGAATTTGCACATATACGATGTAGATACATAAACAAAGATATGTACAAATTCAATATAATGGAGTTGCACATATACGGAAACTGTGCATATACGGAAGATGTGCGCATATACGGAAACTCGGCATATACAAAAGATATGCGCATATCTTCCGTATATCACCTAACTTTACTGTATGTGCACATCTTCCCTATATGCATGTCGTTCATGTATCTGCATCGCAGATGCGCAAATTCCATATACGGAAATTGTGCATATACGGAAGATATGCACATATCTTCCGTATATGCGTGCATATCTTCCGTATATGCACAGTTTCTGTATATGCGAAATTTCTGTATATGGAATTTGTGCATATGCGATGCAGATACATGAACGACGTGCATATACGGAAGATATGCACATACAGGAAAGTTAGGGATATACGGAAGATATGCGCATATCTTCCGTATATGCCCAGTTTCCGTATATGCGCACATCTTCCGTATATGCGCAATTGCTGTATATTGAATTTGTACATATCTTCGTTTATGTATCTGCATCGTATATGCAAAAATTCAATATACAGAAATTGCGATATACGGACACTGTGCATATACGGAAGATGTGCGCATATTTGGAAACTGGGCATATATGGAAGATATGCGCATGTCTTCCGCATATCCCTAACTTTCCTATACGTGCATGTCTTCCGTATATCCCTAACTTTCCTATATGTGCGTATCTTCTGTATATGCATGTCGTTCATGTATCTGCATCGCATATGCACAAATTCCATATACAGAAATTGCGTATATACGGAAACTGTGCATATACGGAAGATATGTGCAATTTCTGTATATTGAATATGCACGTATACGATGTCAATACATGAACGGCGTGCATATACAGAAGATATGCACATACAAGAAAGTTAGGGATATACGGAAGACATGCACATATCTTCCGTATATGCCCAGTTTCCGTATATGCGAACATCTTCCATATATGCACAGTTTTCGTGTATGCACAATTTCTGTATATTGAATTTGTACATGTCTTCATTTATGTATCTGCATCGTATATGCGCAAATTCAATATACAGAAATTGCGCATATACAGAATATATGCGCATGTCTTTCGTATATCCCTAAGTTTTCTGTATTTGCATATCTTCCATATATGCACGTCGTTCATGTATCTGTATCATAGATGCGCAAATTCCATATACAGAAATTATGCATATACGGAAACTGTGCATATACGGAAGATATGCGCATATACGGAAGATATGCGCATATACGGAAATTGTGCATATACGAAAGATATACGCATATCTTCCGTATATCCCTAACTTTCCTGTATGTGCATATCTTCTGTATATGCATGTTGTTTATGTATCTGTATCGTATATATACAAATTCCATATACAGAAATTGCACATATATGGAAACTGTGAATATACGGAAGATGTGCGCATATACGGAAACTGGGCATATACGGAAGATATGCGCATGTCTTCCTTTCCTGTATGTGCATATCTTCCGTATATGCACATCGTTCATGTATCTGCATCGTAAATGCACAAATTCAATATACAGAAATTGCGCATATACGGAAACTGTGCATATACAGAAGATATGCGCATATACGAAAAATATGCACATACAGGAAAGTTAGGGATATACGGAAGATATGCGCATATCTTCCGTATATGCATGTCGTTCATGTATCTGCATCGTATATGCGCAAATTCAATATACAGAAATTGCGCATATATGGAAACTGTGCATATACGAAATTGTGCATATATGGAAGATATGCACATGTCTTCCGTATATGCCCAGTTTTCTGTATGTGCATATCTTCTGTATATCCATGTCGTTCATGTATCTGCATTGCAGATGCGAAAATTCTATATATAGAAATTGCACATATACGGAAACTGGGCATATATGGAAAATACGCATATCTTCCGTATATGCACAGATTTCGTATATGCGCAATTTCTGTATATGGAATTTGCGCATCTGTGATGCAGATACATGAACGACGTGCATATATGAAAGATATGCACATACAGGAAAGTTAGGGATATACGGAAGACTTGCGCATATCTTCCGTATATGCCTAGCTTCCGTATATGCGCACATTTCCCGTGTATGCACAGTTTCCGTATATGTGCAATTTTTGTATATGGAATTTGCACATATACGATGCAGATATATAAACGACGTGCATATATGGAAGACATCCACATACAAGAAAGTTAGGGATATACGAAAGATATGTGCATATGTTCTGTATATGCCTAATTTCCGTATAAGCACATATCTTCCGTATATGCGCAATTTCTGTATATGGAATTTGCGCATATACGATGCTGATACATGAACAACGTGCATATACGAAAGATATGCACATACAGGAAAGTTAGGGATATACGGAAGACATGCGCATATCTTCCATATATGAGCAATTTCCGTATATGCACAGTTTTCATATATGCGCAATTTCTATATATTGAATTTGCGCATATATGATACAGATACATAAACGACGTACATATATGGAAGATATGCACATACAGGAAAGTTAGGGATATATGGAAGATATGCGCATATTTTCCGTATATGCCCAATTTCCGTATATACACAGTTTCTGTATATGCGCAATTTTTGTATATGGAATTTGCGCATCTACGATGCAGATACATGAACAACGTGCATATACAGAAGATATGCACATACAGGAAAGTTAGAGATATACGGAAGGCATGCGCATATCTTCCGTATATGCGCATAACTTTCGTATATGCACAGTTTCCCTATGTGCGCAATTTCTGTATATTGAATTTGCGCATATAGGATGAAGAAGCATAAACAACGTACATATACAGAAGATATGCACATACAGGAAAGTTAGGGATATACGGAAGCTATGCACATATCTTCCGTATTTGCCCAGTTTCCGTATATGTGCACATCTTCCGTATATGTGCACATCTTCCGTATATGCACATAGTTTCCATATATGCGCAATTTATGTATATGAAATTTGTGCATCTACGTTGCAGATACATGAACTACATGCATATACGGAAGATGTGAACATACAAGAAAGTTAGGGATATACGAAAGACATGCGCATATGTTCCGTATATGCCCACTTTTCGTATATCCGCGCATCTTTCGTATATGCACAGTTTCTGTATATGTGCAATTTCTCTATATAGAATCTGCGCATCTACGATGCAGATACATGAATGACGTGCATATATGGAAGATATGCACATACAAGAAAGTTAGGGATATATGGAAGGCATGAGCATATCTTCCGTATATGCCATGTTTCCCTATATGCGCACATGTTCCGTATATGCACAGTTTCGGTATATGCACAATTTCTGTAGATGGAATTTGTACATATCTTCATTTATGTATCTGCATCATATATGCGCAAATTCCATATACAGGAATTGTGCATATACGGAAATTGTGCATATATTGAAATTGGGCATATACGGAAGATATGTGCATATCTTCTGCATATCTTTAACTTTCTTGTATGTGCATGTCTTCTGTATATGCATGTCGTTTATGTATTTGCATCGTATATGCGCAAATTCCATATACAGAAATTGTGCATATACGAAAATTGTGTGCATATCTTCCGTACATGCACAATTTCCATATAAGCGCAATTCTGTATATGGACTGCCCTTTAACTCAAAAACCCTCTCCGACCTCTGGACTGGATTCATCTGAGGCAAATGGATTTACCAAAGTAGCAAATCGTAGGAAATCCCTCAAGAAACAGGCCTAAAACTCCAACATGCAATATACCAGCTGCTCCAAGCCCTCTACAAGCAACAGCTTTGAAGTCATAGCTAACCAAACTGACCCAAGCTTGGATTCTCCCACTCCACCCGAGATAGAGTTGATGAAAGATAAACACTTGAAGCAGGCAGATCCCACAGAATATAAGAGGGCTCAATGGCCCAGGGAAAAATCGAATCCTTAAAAACATGATAAAGCAATAAAAACCTCAAATCATTTTCTTGCAAGAGACCAAATGCAATTCAAGTGCACTAGATAGATTTGCAGCAAAAGTATGGCCAAGAAGCTTCAATGTTGTAGTGGATGCTGATGGGGCTTTTGGAGGTCTGGCAATTGTCTGGGACTCCCGAGCAATCAAGCTAGACAATATCCATGCAAGTAGGAATTTCCTATAAGCAACCTTTCACATCATCGGGACAAATTGTGCATATACGGAAGATATGCGCATATACGAAAATTGTGCATATACAGAAGATATGCGCATATCTTTCGCATATCTCTAACTTTCTTATATGTGCATATCTTCCGTATATGCATGTCGTTTATGTATATGCATTGTTTTTGCGCAAATTCCATATACAGAAATTGCGTATATACGGAAATTGTGCATATACAGAAGATTTGCGCATATCTTCCGTATATGCACAATTTCCGTATATGCGCAATTTCTGTATATGGAATTTGCGCATATACGATGCAGATACAAGAACGAAGATATGTGCATATATGTAAGATATGCGCGAATATCTTCCGTATATCTCTAACTTTCTTATATGTGCATATCTTTCGTATATGCACGTCGTTTATGTATCTGCATCGTATATGCACAAATTCCATATATAAAAATTGCGCATATACGGAAGATATGCGCATTATACGAAAATTATGCATATACAGAAGATATGTGTATATCTTCCGTATATGCACAATTTCCATATATGTGCAATTTTTGTATATGGAATTTGTGCATATACGATCCAGATACATAAATGACGTGCATATATGGAAGATATGCACATATAATAAAGTTAGGGATATACGGAAGATATGCGCATATCTTCTGTATATGCACAATTTCCGTATATGCCCATATTTTCCGTATATGCGCATGGAAGATATGCACATATAAGAAAGTTAGGGATATATGGAAGATATGTGCATATCTTCTGTATATGCATACACAGAAGATATGCACATATAAGAAATTTACGCATATACAGAAGATATGTGCATATACGAAAGTTACGCCTATATACGGAAGTTATGTGTATAGACTGCATATACGGAAGTTATGTGTAGATTCACATATATAAAAGACATGCATATACAGAAGATATACACATATAAGAATGTTACGCATATACGGAAAATATGTGTATATACGGAATTTATGTGTATATGCAGTATATACGGAAGTTATGTGTATATAAAATGCAGTTTATGCATATATGGAAGATATGTGCATATACGGAAGTTACGCCTATATATGTGCATAGACTGCATTTTATATACACATAACTTCCATATATATACATATCTTCCGTATATACACATAACTTTCGTATATGCACATATCTTCCATATATCCGTAACTTTCTTATATGTGAAGAAGTGGAATTGAAGTGGTGAGTTCCCGTTGGATTTACATGGTAAAGTAAGTTGCAGATGGTAGTGTGGAGAAGCATAAGGCTATACTTGTGACCTATTGCTTTTCACGGATAGAGGGGATTGACTATGATAAGACCTTTGCCCTTGGTGCAAGGTACTCATCAATGAGATCTATATTGGCACTATCAACACAGATGGGTTGGAAGATACATCAGATGGATGTGAAGACAACCTTCCTTAATGGCATGATTGAGGAAGAGATGTACATAGTGTAGCCTGAAGGTTTTAAGACCTTTGATTGTGAGTCGCATGTGTGCCGGCTCAAGAGAGCGTTTTATGGGCTGAAGCAAGCACCCCATGCTTGGTACACCAGGATAGATAGCTACTTCATCGGGTTGGGATTCACGAAGAGTGAAGCAGATGCAAACCTGTACCACATATTGGTGGAAGGTAAATTGTTGATCATTGTACTTTATGTTGATGATCTCTTACTGACAGGTGATGATCAGTTGATCAAGTCTTGCAAGCAAGACCTTGGAAGAGAGTTTGAGATGAGGGACATGGGGCTCATGCATTACTTTCTTGGCATGGAAGTATGGTAGGAAGATGGGGAGTTGTTTGTGTCTCAGGGAAAGTATGCCAATGAGATACTCAGGAGCTTTCGCATGGAGAGCAGGAAACCCATGGAGACTCCTCTAGCAAGTAACTGGAGGAAGGAGGATGCTACTTCAGGGGAAGTAGTGGAAGCTACTATTTACAAGAAGCTTGTGGGTTCACTCATGTACTTGGTGAACACATGACCGGATATGTGCTATGTAGTTAACTAGCTTAGTCAAGTGATAGTTAGGCCTACCAGGATGTATTGGAATGTGGCAAAGCATGTGATGAGATACCTAAGGGGCACTTCTCAATATGGATTATGGTACAAACAGGCAAAGGGAGTGAAGCTTCAAGGCTTCATTGATGTAGATTGGGCAAGGACTCCATCTGAGAAGAAGAGCACATCAGGAGGGATCTTGTGTATTAGGCTAGCAACAATTTCTTGGTACAGCAGGAAACTAAAATCGGTTGCACTTAGTTCAGAAGAGGCAGAGTACATGGTTGCGAGTTAGGCAGCATGTGAGACCATCTGGATGAGGAAGATCTTGGTTGGTTTATTTGGTCAGCAGATGGATCCAACTGTGGTTTACTGCAATGATCAGAGTTGTATCAAACTCTCTAAAAATCAAAATTTTCATGATCAGTCCAAGCATATTGATATTCGATATCATCATCTCAGAGATTGTGTATTGAGGCGGATTATGTTGTCAGAGTACATTCCCACGAGGGACCAGGATGCTGACATTTTGACAAAGGCATTTTCAAGATGTAAATTCGAGTTTCACAGAGGCAAGATCGGGGTAGCTGATAATCCCTTTCTTGTTGAGAGGGAGTGTTGAGAAATGGCAACAAGAAATTCCAGTTTAATTTGTCCTTGAATTAAACTGAGAATGAAAATCGAATTCTATTCTCATATCAACTTGTAAATAGTTAATTAAGATTAATTAACTTAATTAGCTTAGGAATTTTGAGTTGTAAGTATTTTTGTAGTCATGTATATGTTCTCCCTAAGTTTCAGGGGTCAAGTATGTGTTTAAATTGAGTTGGAAATTAGATCACTTAGTTTACTGAGTTATGTTCAGTGAAATTAGTTCCAAACTATTTGTGGAACTAATAGAGATTTAACAGTTCGTTGGTGCACTAGTGCATCCACAAGTGTCACTCTAGTTAACTGAAGATTCCCTCATCAGAAACTCATGCATGTCGATTTTGAGAAAGACCCAGTTGAGACTAGAGTGCAGGGACAATGTACTATCAATTGTGTGATTTACTAAGTTGTAAATATCATGCATGCAATCAAAGAATAACTTATGTTTGGATTGCGTAGTTTTGGAAGCATTAATTCCCTTTAAATGCGTGTTATTCATACTATGAGTTACACAATAGATTAGGGGCTTGGAGAGCTACAGAATTAGCTAGCTAGCTTATGAGCTGAGAGAGTTGAGCATACTTGTGCAGAATTGTTCTAGTGAGAACAAGATTTGTATCTTCACTCATATTTCTGATATAAGCAATACAAATAGTGGGGTTTTGAGCAGTGGATTTCCCCATATACATCTTCTGTTATGTGCCATTGATTTATCTTCTTCTTTTTCATATTATTTCCATTGATCTATTTCCTTCTGCTGGTTGAAATCAGAAGTAGATTCTTGTCATATGCTTTAGTACATTTCATGAGCTTGTGAATCTACATGGTTTTCTATGAAGGGATGAGAGTCCTCTATTTGAGACAGGACAACCAAACATCCATAGAAAATGGTGCATGCTAGAAATAAATGCACAAAATCCCCACCAAGAGAAATAGACCAGAGAAGAAAGTCGTCACTTTCCGGAAATAGACCGGGTGGAATGAGGGATAGTTAAAGAATATAGAATGTTATAAACGGAAATGGACATACACACAACTTGAAGGATCTGCCAGATCAAAAATCCCAACCAACGTAGATCGGAAGAATATGATAACCAAGATCACCGCCAAAAGGAAGGACCCTCGATGGGAACCTGCATCTCCACCACCCCCAAGTTGTAGTGGAGTCAAATCACTTATTTACATAATAAGAAAGAATGATCCAACGATCATAGAGAACTCCAGGCATCAGAAAGATTTCAATTATCACCGAGAAATAAAAATCATCAAGAAAGCACCGCCACATAATTTCGCCACACCAGAGACACCGAGTACCAGTGGTGTAGCAAACCCTAAGCAATAATGTGCATAATTCATAAAACAAGGAGAGTACCCCTTGAGATACAAATCCCCCACGCAAACAAAGACTAGAAAGAAATGTAAACAAGAAGCAGAACAAACCATCAAAAACCCGAGAAAGGAAGTTCCAGTGGAAACTGCAAATACAAACGTGGCTTAGAATGTAATCGAGAGAAAATTTAACTATAGAAAGATCACAAACATCCCAAGCACCTCCACCTTCTATCACAACATATGATACTTAAGTCTTTAAATGAACGCGAGATATAAAAATATGCAATCCGTTTCTTCCAAAGATATAGAATTTTAGTCTAGTCCTATTGAACCCCAGATACAATATCGCCTCGGTTATTAAAATATTACGAATGCCTTTCCAGGAAAACATGAGGCCTCCTGTGTGGTGTCCACTAGTGTAGTACCATAATCAAATAGAGGATGTAAAGTGCAATGAGAAATAGTAAAAATATACGTAAGATCTCTGGTACCAGGGACAGGAGCATTCCAGAGAGATGTGTGAGATGACTCGTCCTAGCACTAGAGACATGACCAAAAGGGGTGCCAGCCTATGTCTGTTATTCAACCCCCAATCTCTAACAATACATACAACCTAGAAATGTGGAAGACTCATAATATACTAATATCGACAAGCCATGCTCATTCTCCTAAAATCCTTGTCTTCATATAAAAGTGATAAAAGATACATATACCTAGCATTTAGAGAATCATCCATTCAGAAACATTGATGATTAAACTTCCATGGACACCTCATAACTATCTGTTAAATCTCTTGGAATGATTAATCCACTTTTCATTCGAGTCCCAGAAAGCCATGCAATCTATGATACTATGCAATCAAGATCCTTGAAAGCTCAAAGGCAGGTTATTACAAGGATACACATTACCAATGACAATGACTCCAAAACAATCTCATTCAATGTCCATAACAATCTGAAACTGCTACAATATACACTCATAATTTCTCAACCTCACACATGTTACACAACTTGATCCAACCTGCCTGACATTCTCCTGTCCTCCCATGAAATAATTATTTATATATTCAATATAAATTAAGTTTAATTCATATAATTGATTCATAAGCATAGAAATGTATCTTTGTTAGAGTTCTAATACAAGTTTACATAGTAATCCATAGCTTTTGTGATCAGTTAATTAATTCATGATCAAATGAATGAGTGATCAACCACAAGGGAAGTTTTCATATATTGTGCATATTCATTACATAACTAAAATTTTGTTAGTTTTGCAACATCAATTAGATTTGACTCCTTGTCTCCTCATATTCCACAAATACTAACAATTTCTAATTTATTAGTGTTATGCACCCTAAACTTGTAAATAGATAATTATATCCATCTATCTTAATGCCAGAGTGATGCTTAAGAAAAATGCATATACTTGGTTAGTAGTTCTTCTCAAACTCATATTTTTGTGAAGGCTTATGCATGGCTTGTCATTTTTAATAAATATAGGCAATTCAATGTTCATTTATTGGGACACATTTTAATCATCTTGTATGAGGGCACTTATGTTGTTGACTTTTGTATAACGTGCTCAAAGATAAATATGTTTCTTTCTTAATATCTAGTGGTTAGCTTTGACCTGGGATCATAAAGATTGACTTCAATAATTTCAATGTCTTAATTATCGTAACATTTATCTTCATAACAAAATAATTATCTTAACATCCAAAGTCATACCATATAAATACATGCACGATAATGCACTGAGATTTTGCAAGCTTCACTTAATTCCCTTAATACATCTTTTTTGGTCTTGACCATGATATATTACAACTAACCTTAGACCTTTTTTGCCTAAATATGTTTGTTCTACATAATATTTCATAAATTTAATAGAAATTTTAATTATGCATCATTTATGATTTCCTGCTTAATTTGAACACTTGACATCTTGAAAAGTCCATATTATGGACTTGAAGTTTTAACACTTACTATATGTATTATTTCTATGTTATTAGATCTAGCAATATTTGTTTTTGTTAATGTTATTAAAAATTAACAACATTACATATTTTTTCCAAGTTATTAATGATATAGATATTTATTTTATATAATTAAGTTTAACAATATTATAAATAATTTTCTATGATTCATGTTATTTTTGTATGTTAATTGAGTTAATTTTCATGTTGTTAAACTTAATAAAAATATAAGCTTTTCTAAGATGTTTGTTATCTCTCAAATTGTACACGCATGAAAAAGCCCCATAACATAATGCATAATATGATATAAACCTTTTAGGAATATCACCCATTGTCACGACAACAACTTTTGTTCTCTCACTTTAGAACTTTAGATTAGCTCTCCTTTGACTCAAGGGAAGCTTAGTTAAAAGAGCAAAAGGTGGTGTTAAAGGAAGGCTTAGTTAAAAGAGTGTCATGTTAATGGTAGCCTCAGTGAATTTTTTTATAGATATTTTAGGTTTTTATGGAAAAAGGGAAAATGGTGATGGGGGAAATAAAGAATAGTGTCAATGTCTTTCTAGATTTATGGAGTCCAGCAAAATCAAATGACAAATAGGATCATGAAGAAAACTTTCTTAAGCAAACTATTTAATGCTTTGTTGATTACAACGAGAAGTTAGAACCTCTTGGCTAAGTTAACCCCTCAACTAATCAAGGAAAATCATGAAATCATGGCCCCATTAGAAGGGATCCCTCCAAAGAAAATCCCTACTACAGAAATTTGGAATATGGCCTAGCAATGAGAATTAAAACTATCACAAACTAATAAAGAAGAGGTGTAAGAAGAACCTCTGCACATCCTCTTTCCAAACGAATTTTTTTTTTTTCCAAATAGATCGAATTTGATAAGTTTGTAGTAATCTTGAATAATCATAATTATACATTTAATGATGTAGAAAAACAAACCAAGAAAAAACTACTTTGAAAAATATAAAAATAATAAAAAATTAGAATACAATCAACTGATAAAAAAAAATGACTCTATGTCACCACTCTACGGGCTCATCAAACTACAACTGATAATGATAATGAAAAAACAAATGGTATAAAAAACCCTAAAGAGTTTACATTTATTTGTGCATTAATTTCTTGTTTTAACGTTTCCATGTTTATAGTGACTTATATAATGTTTCTATAATGTCTTTTGCTTTTGCATTCATACCATTAATGATTTATGGAACAATTTACCTAGCATTTTTTAACCCTTTTCTATTACATTTTAAAATGTTAAAGTAGTTCTAATGTTTTCAAACCTCTCATTTATCAGTAATCTTGCTATTTATTAGTAAATTTTTGGTGGTTGCAAAAATAATAAGATGTCCAAGGATTTATAAGAATGTATTCACTTTCTATATTGCAAATTCTATGGATGATTATTGTGAAGGACATTTGGGAAATAGAATGAATAATAAGAGCATAAATAATTATATATATATAGTGGTACGATGCGCATCATTGCTCTTTTTATTTCTTGGATTTCCAGTTATGTTTTCTGTCTCGACCAGAGATGGTCATGCTAAAACCTTGACAACCCTGCTAACAATATGCACCTAGCTATATAACGATTATTTGACTATATAAGCAGAGATATATAGTGTGGAATATCTGAACAGGAAGCATTGTATATCTGTATCTGCACTACACGCATATATATTGCTTGTATGGCATTACACAACCACAATGGCTGAGTCTACCTGTGCCACACTAATATTGCTTGTATGGCATTACACAACCACAATGGCTGAGTCTACTTGTGCCAAACTCATGGTCACCTGTCAGACACTTTTAGTGTCTGCTTAGAAATAAGCAACCTGCCCTCAGACCAGCTGTCAACTTAGAAATTAGATCCTGAGCAACCTGCCCCAGACCAGCTGTCAGTTTACAAATAAGCAACCTGCCCTCAGACCAGCCATAAGATTATGGCAAGTTCCATGAGCTAAGATGGCTCAATGGCATCCAGTAACAACAAGCAGATGTTGTTTATTCATATCATACATAATGGGTGCAGAGTATAATCGATGGTTGTCACTAAAAACCTCTATTTACCAAAGCTTACGCAATTTATGCATGCGAGTTTGTAAAAATTTGAATTTTTCATAGAACCTGCAACTTTGCCAGACACTGCGTTACCAATGTCAAGATTATTATATTAGGGATTACAGAGCACTATTTCTTCATCAAACAATCAATCCCCTTACAATGGATTTATTGGTCTCCAAATGAGTAGTCTCTTAAACAGGAAGCTCTTTTTGGTACACGCTCATGTTCATGTCGATTTCTGCAAAATTCTCCAGCTCAAACAGGTCAAAACTTGAACAACTGACATCGTCATCATCTTCCTCCTCTTCGTATTGTTTTCCAAGACCCTTAATTACCACAACTTCCATAATGCTCCTTGATTTTTAATACTTAGTAATTATGTCCTTTGCTGCTGCTGCATGCCAGTCCTCCTCAAGAATATGAAATTGCAATTCTTTGCTCAGTAGCGAAAGCTTGTATTCATCTGTAGATGGATATGTATGTAGATTATTAACAGGATTCAGCTTATGGAGATACTTTTCCCCAGAGGGGTTAGAGTCCTCATCCAAAGTTCCACTTGTTGGATAGAAAGTCACAAATCTTTGACTCATCCCACTACTGTTCTTCGATCCTCTGGATGTTTTACTCAAACATGGCCTAGATTGTACTGAAGAAGAAGATGAGTCAACAGAGGTGCGTTTTTTCTCAGAAGAATCATTGAATTGGACTCACTTACAGATGAAAATAATGAAAGCTGCAATTTCTTGGTACTGCCAGCCATAAACAGCGAATTAAGAAAATTTGCGAGCTTCCTGCCTGGAGAAGTTGGCTTCTTGGGCTTCTTGGAATCCTTCTGAGCTTGAGAGTTTGACTTTAAATTATCTTGATAATCTACAGGGATGAGAGGCTTCTCCATAGAACAAAAATCCACATCTCTAACAGATGATTTTCCATGTAAAGCTCGAGTGCATTTTCCACCAACAACCCATTTCCCTGTTCTGTCTTCAAAACCCATATAATGTAAATTTCTTTGTATTTTAGCAGTAGCAATAGATGAAGTTTGTTTGCAGAGAGATTCCGCATCTAAAGAGAAATATGGATAGTTGGAGGTGGAATCACTTGTATATGTGTTTCTTCTCTATATGCGCATATATTCCATATATATGTGCCTCTTCCGTATAGGTGCATATACAAAAGATATGCACATATGCAAAAGTTGTGCATATATGGAAGATATGCAATACATAAGATGCACATATAGAAGATTTATGTGACTTCCGTATATGCACATATTTCGTACATGCACAAGTTCTATATATGAACGTATCTTACGTATACCCATAGACATTTTTACAATAGTATTGAACCTTGTTGCTAATGGGCTCTCTTCTCTTGAAAGTGAGATGAAGTTCTTTGCATAGTGAAATGCCTCCTAGGAGGCTTGCTAGTGATTAGTTTTTGAGAGCAAGATATGCCTATGAGGCTAAAGAAACCACTGGAAGCTTCTGGTTGATGAACCTATTTGATTTGGGAAGAATCACTCACGTGCTTATGAGGAATCTTGAACCACCAGGAGGTGCCTTAGAACTCTGGTCCTTCAATAACTATGGCTAGGCGGCTCTCCCAATCTACAATAACAAATTTCTTAATGGTATTCTAATCCCTCTATTCTCCTTGGCACTAGTCCCACCTTGATGTTAGAGGTCGGGGTCTAGGCGGGCTTGGAGGTCGGCCCCTTTAATGTTCTGAATGCATAAAACATAATCAACATGTTTTTCTTCAATATGTTTTGTCTAGACAAAATAATAGAACATGTTACACATATCCATAATTGAACTAATACAACATGTTACAAATATTCATAATTGGTGAAATTACAAGCGTACATATATGTGTTTATGTAAATAACAAATTTGTAATTTGTAAAAGAGATATTAATTTATATTTTGTTTTTCTTGCCATTAAATTATTAATGTAAAAATTCAATGATGAATGTTTCTCTTATAAATTTAATGAAAAATTAAGTTTTGAGCTACTAGATAATTACCTTGAGAGATTATATTTTGACTTACTTCAGTGAGCTCTACATGGAAAAAAATATAAATATTCATTATGTTAATAGTTTTAAATGTTGCACCAATTCTTTACATATAAGGTTTGGTTTTTTCTAATTTCATTATTTTAAAAATAAAAAACAATCAATTTTCTTTGTGAAATTAGCCTCACAATTGTATTCCTTGTCAAAAGTTTTTACGTATTTATTCCTCATTTAAATGGAAATATTGCACCAATACAATCAATTATCTTATACTTCTTAAAAAATATCATTTAAAAAGAATTCAAAATCCATATAATTATGGAAGAATTAATATATAGGTGTACAATTTTCTACATTCCATATTTAATATAGATTTAAAAAAAAAGAAAAAAGGAAAATGATATATGTGTGCTTGTGTGTGTGAGAAAGAGGTGTCCATATCTAATATAATTAAATCTACACCTTTACTTTAATTCATAACTCAGTTGCCTTAAATACTAAGTAAATTATTTATTGATTATTTATAATAAGGCATTAGAAAGAGAGAGTAGAAATTGGTTGTCTATGAGCTTCCAAGAAATAATCCACAACTATATTAGCTCAAGGGTGCTTTTTCAAAATCAAGTCATTACAACAATATTCATCAAACTAACAATAAGAATAGTTCTAGTGAAGCATGTAAGATAATCTCAATTGAATATTTATTTTTAATAAAATATTAAAATATATAACATAATTATTATAGGTATTCATGAAATATATCCATTAATTATCATTCCTTATTCCTTATTTTGAACATAATTAAAAATAACAAAATATCTCATTAATCTAAATACAATTTTAAACTATGCTTCTTATTTAAAAATAAATAAAAAACTTTAAATAAATTTTTACATTAATTTCAATTCTTTATATTAAATGTCATTAAAAAAATAAAAATAACTAAATAACTCTTAACGTCAATACAATTTTATACCATGTTATTATTCGGAAAAAAAGGAAAAATATGACAAAAAAATTTCATTTAACAAGAAAATAGAATAACTTAATTTTATACCATGTTTTTATCTTAAAAAAAAGAGAATAACATGACTAGAAATTTCATTTAACCAGAAAATGGAATGACTTTTCCAAATCTGTTGGGTTAAATCCATTTGTATGAGAAAGGCAAAAGGACGGGCAAATAGAATAATTTTTCAAAAATCACAAACTGGAAAAGACTTAAAATGAGTTGACAATTTGTTTTTTCTAACTCAGAATATGTATTAATAATCATTGTAGACCTCAAATCTGAAATCACAAATTGGGCAAATTGGAAATAATCATGGTATACATTAACTCAACCCTCGGGCTATCCCTAATTTCTAAATGGAACTATCTTCCTCACACTACGGCTTCACACTACGGCTTCAAATGACGTAGAAGAACGAAACGAGATGTGTCCACTCTTTTCCGTGAGGTTAGAAGATGTTCACTGCAAATTAAAAATCTTCTTAACATTCTCCCTCCTCAATTAAGATTGAAAGCTTTCAGAAATTCAATTGTGTATCCATTATTCATTCCAAACGTGAAACCATGAAAGCTTTAAATTTTAAAATGAAATGAAATTAAAGGTGAATTCAAAATTAAAATTGAAAGCTTTTTAAAAATTAAATTTGTTGGCTCTTATTCCAAACGTGAAATCAGAAAATACATAGAAAATTTGCAATGTTATTCATTGAGAGACAAAAATAATATAAACAATTACCTACTTGATCTGCTTTGTGATTTGTGTGTTAGACGTTATTTTCCAAAGCCTCCACAAAAGCAATGGGAATTGGCTCTAAACAGTGATTGGGATTGCTTGCTCTGGTCAACGAGAACGCCTTTATTTACAACTAATTCCTACTCAAATTTAATTTATACATAAATCTCATTGTAAATATTACTCCTAATTTATAAATTGAATAACTTTTCAAAATCAATATCTCTCACGCTCAGGACCAAAACGATTTTAAAAAGAAGAAAAAACAAAACTAGATGTGCCCACTGCTAGATGCTAACTTCAAATTAAAAAGCTTCTAAACTTTATTGGTGTGGGTATCGACAAAGTAATGCAATAGATCATGGATCGCATAGACATTGCAGTTCCCTATAGGAAAGAATTGGTGCCTCTAAAAGATGTAGTAATGAAAATAAAGCCTATTGTTAAGCAGATCTAGAGAGACCGCCAGGCAATAAAGAAGAACAAGAATGATAAGGGTTCCGCTGTGAGTATATGGCTTAAATATTTGAATGCCCTTCTCCAAGAAGCATCATAGGTGGCACGACGTAGCACAATACCAACCATGTGTAATGTTATAAAACCAGCTTGAAGATCTATGATTTGATGACGTCGCACAATACCAATAATGTGTAACTTTATCAAACCAGCAGGAAGATCTATGATTTGATTTTACACATCAAAGAGCATCTCAAATTGTCTCCTTTGGTTGAGTTTGTCCAACTTCCAGAGCTATTAGAGGAACAAACTCAGAACCTCCAACAGGAATTTCAGCAAATTAAGGAAACATTAGAAGCACAACCTTCGTTCTGCAAGCAGTTCCCATGGCGGTCCTGCTCTAACCGGCTGCGCAGAGATGAAGCGTATCGACGAACCTTTTATAGTGGGACAACAGGAAGCCTTTTCATTTCTTGAATATTTGGTTATGGAATATGCGGAGGCTAAGAATATTGGCGTGCTTGGCAAGGGTTGATTTCAGCACCACGTTGGCATCCCCAATAAATAAACTATTGGTAATATCAAGCTGCACAGTGTCCTCTGCAACAATGGCGGTATAATCCAAATAACAACTGATGCTCCTCGTCTGAGTCAATCCACCGAGCTTTAGTTTGATTCCAACTCCTCCGAAGCGTGTGGCCTTGTTATAACAGTGAACTCCTGTGAGGATATTGGCTTGACCTGACACTGCAATCTCCACAGCAGCCGAAAAGATGACAACGTCGTTTAGAGCGTTGTCCTTGCCCATGAGGCTTATGCCCACGCCGCTGAATTTCTTCTGGTCGCGGCTTCCGCCGGCAGTAATGCGCTGCACCAGGAAGGAATTCTGGATATATGTCTGGTGCCCTCCTTGAACCATGATGCCAGACGACTTGAAATGCGAGATATAGCAATTATCGATGTTCAAATTTTGAATTTGGGCGGGGCAGGTTCATGAGTTCAAACTTTGAATTTGGCGGGGCGGATTAACCAGTTCAAATTTCGAATTTGAATTTGAATTGTTCAGTTAACATGGAGTAACATGCTTGCTGAGAGCATCACATCTCAGATGCCCCGTCCAGAGGATTCACCAGTTCAAATTTGGAATTTGAATTTGAATTTGAATTGTTCGGTTAACATGGAGTAACATGCTTGCTCAGAGCGTCACATCTTACATGCCCCATCCAGATGCATAGCATAGCATGGTATGGTTTTATGTATTGTACATGGCGGTTATCCATGGTATGGTTTACCGGAAAGTGCTTGTCCAGAAATATTCAGGTGTGTGAGCGTGATTGTACTATCATCTATACCCACATCTATGCCCACTGAATGACAATAATGTAACGGAACATTTATGGAACTTGTTAGTGTAAAGACATAGCATTTATAATGCTATAGGGGAATTGCCTTGCCAAATAGCTTGCACGCAATTTTTATATTGAGAATCGATTAACATCAAACTATTAACTATTCTCCTTTCCCATACTTATTTTGACCTCATTAAAAAATCAAACTATTAACTCTTTGGCGATTGTGTAATAATATTTTCGAGTCTATTTGGCAATTGGGTAATTAATATTTTCGAGTCTGTTGAGTCATAAATAGTTATTTAATATTTTCAAGTCTATTGAGTCATAAATAAGCAATGACAGTATACTAAGTTCTGGTAATTGGTAACCAATATTTCTAAGTTTATTGAGTCATAAATAATTATTTAATATTTTCAAGTTTATTGAGTTAAATACTCACTGACAGTATGTGTTCACTATGGCATCTAAACAAATATAGAACTATAAGCATATACTACCAATATTAACAAGTCAAATTAGTTTCGCATCAAACTATTAACTACTCTGCGCAATTCGCCTATGCAATTAGGTAATCAATATTTCGAAGTCTAATATTTCGAAGTCTATTGAGTGGTGATAGTATATGTAATACATTATTCAGCAATAGATATATACTAACCACATATTAATGACGGGAAGCCTGGTAAATCCAGCCGTGACTACGCTCCTTCTCGATACTAATTGACCCTATTGATCAACTCAAACATCAAATTACAAGCATGAACTTCATTATGAGCATTTACTCAGCGGTGCATTCGGTGCAGCTACTCAACTGTCCCGAAACGAAACAGTGAGGCTACGGATATCCAGATGGAATCGCGTTTCACACTATACTCGCTTATTTTCAGATCAATCTCAGGCCTTCCGCGTGTTTTAAAAAGGAGTGAATCGGCCTTTGTGTTTGGAAGTTGTGCATACAAAACAAAATGGACAGGCTACGCAATCTGTGGTTTATTATGTGTTGTGGATTGCTCTTCATCCATCGTAATTTCCTACTCTTTTATTCGAATTTTATTTGCAACCGTTGTGTAATTTCTATCCAATTCTGAGTGTATTTGGTATTTGTGCAGAAAATGTGGAGAGTGCACGCCCAAACGCTATGTTTGTGTTTGGAGACTCGTACGTTGACACCGGAAATCTGGACAAAACGAATGCTGCCTGGAAACCTCCATATGGTATAAGCTTTCCTGGAAAACCCTCCGGGCGACACTCAGATGGAAAAGTTCTCACGGACTTCATAGGTAGAGTTACAATTTTTATGCAAGCAATTATTCGTTTCTCTCCGTTCCGTGTGTGGCTCTTAATTTGTCATTTTAATGTTGCAGCTTCAGCTTTCGACATCCCTGTACCAGTGCCACACAGTCAGCGGGATAGCAACCCCGACATGCTTCGATTTGGCATGAACTTTGCAACTGGCGGGACCGGTGTCTTTCCTACATGGCCTGGACTGCCCAGTACTAGTACCCAAATCGACCAACTGCAGGAATTGATCGGTAATGGAGTATACTCCGCAAAAAACCTAGCGTCTTCGCTTGTTCTCTTCTCGGTTTCGGGCAACGATTACGGTTCCTACATTCTTCAACAAGGAGGCACAGTCGAGGTAATTCCATCATGAAAGATCTATTCTTTCAAGAAAATCTTAGGGTAAAATCATAATAAATTTTATTGGGTTAAGTGATTTATCGTCAAGATCAAGATGAGGATAGTTTTTAGATCAGATCTGTTATTTTGATCATACTAGCCATTTTTATTTAGATGATGAATCATATTAAATGGTTTTAAAAATATATACTTAATTTTAAATATGATTTTTTGAAACAATATAAAACAATGTTTTGAGATTGAGATTTCTGCTTGTACTTTGTGTAGAATTTTTTTCTAAAATTATGGCATCCATAATCTTCCCCCTGAAACCTCGATTCTAATAATTATGATAATTCGGAAAAAAAAAAAAAAACTCTACACAATATAAATCACATAAACCTGTCTAAATGTGATTTTTTTGAAACAATATGAATCACATAAACCAACCTGAATTTCTGCACTCAAGGGTTTGCATTCTTCTTTTACATTGGGTGATTGGAATTGCAGGGCCTGCCTTCATTTGTAGAATCGGTCACCAAACAGCTCTCAGCGGACTTAGTGCGCTTGTATAATATGGGTTTTCGACGCTTTGCAGTAACAGATATGGGGCCGTCGGGGTGCTTGCCAGTTGTAACAGCAGAGAACTCTTATAGAAGTTGCAATGCTACAATAAGCGAAATAGCCGTATATCACAACAGTCTTTTGGGAAAAGGGGTGGAGGGAATAAAAAAGAGTCGGGCAGATGCGACGTTTGTGATTCTGGATCAGTATTCAGATTCCATGGATATTTTCCAACATCCAAATCAATATGGTTTTACACTCTGTACCCTTTTGTCTTTTAGGGATCTGCGTTCTTTCTGTTTCGTGCTCAGTATTTATTGAACGCGCCCATTTCATTTTGTGCAGGGAAACTTGAGGAGCCCTTGAGACCTTGCTGCACTGGTTCATGCGGCCTTCTAGACGATGCGGGGAAGCCTCTGTATAGCCTGTGCGCTCGTCCAGAATCGTCGTTCTTTTGGGATGCATTGCATCCCACGCAGGTCGGCTGGGAAACATTGATGGGGCGCTTCAGATCTTCGTTGGTCTCAATTTCAACTTGAATACTCACTGGGTTTTTCTGCTTTCTCGGCATTATGACATCTTTTTCTATTATAGTATCTCACTATTATATCTTTGTGTACTAGATAGTGTCACTGGTGAGACACTATTATATCTTTGTGTGTTAATGTGACCGGTCTTAATCCTTTAGTTTTGAGCCATGCTTGTTTTTATTACTTCCACTCTACTATAATGGCCGCATCTCTGGTCTGTAATGTTCTGATTGAGACGCGCTTACGTACAGATGTGTATCGCTTAATTCAAATAGTTATATAATTAATTATTAATTAGTTTATAAATTAATCACCTTCTGTTCTTTGGTCCGGTCACAGTATTACTTTTTATATATATATATATTTTAAATATTTCTTTTAAAATGCAAATAACATTAATTAACATGGATTAACCTAAGTTTTCTTATCTTATTATATTAAAATATTAAATGATTCAGTGATTAAATCATTTAAGGAAAATTAAAATGTAAAATTTTTATTATTTACTAGTTTAGATTTATTTTGAATTTGGATTTACTAAGTGTCTTGATAGATTAAGTTTGGAGTTGAGATAGATCTAAACTCTTTCATTTCATAATGGATTTCCTCAAACATTTAAATAGACTTTATCATAAAAATACAATAACAAAATTATTGAGGAATTTAGACTTCTGTGATCCATAATATTGTAAGATAATCTTCGGCAAAATCACATAACCAATCTAGCTTAGCGTGTATAAATAGAGTGTGCAGAGATCCCAACGGCTACATTTCTAACGGCTAATTTGACCAAGAGACCCTGGTCAAACAACTAAAAAATTATTCAATTAAAATTTTCCCTAAAAAGCTAAATGTAGGTAAATATTTGGTAAATTTTAAAATAATTAGGTAAATGTTTGGTAAATTTAAATTAATTAGGTGTATTATTCTTATATTTATATCAAATTTAATTATTATTCCAATGTAAAGGTAACCAAACCCTATTTTTCAAGCTAGTTGCGTGATAATTAATTCATGGTCTTTGGTAAGTTAGATCTATATTTAATATTTTAATTAGATTGGTCCATTAAATCGATCAGTTATATAAGTAAATAATACTCTAAATCTTCTATTATTATTCTTAGAGAATTAGTTATATTAGGTGAAAATTATAACTAATATTATGGTAAATCAAAATTACCTAATAATAATTATTCCAAGGTAAACTATTATTACTAATAATTTAAGGTCGATAGTTTATTATTAAAACTAATGTTATTGGTACCTAAAGGTTAAACCAATATTCATTAAAAAGATTTTTATTCAAATTTATTAAGGTTAATAATGTCATTATTATCTATTATAAGTTAGGTCTATATCATATTTATTATTTAAATAGAATGGTCCATTAGATTAAAAGTTTATTACATAATCTAAAGCATCTTGATAGATCTAAACAGTTTGTTCAACTATTACTCCTAGAGTTTTAATTATATTAGGTAAATATTAGGTAAATCATAATCCAAAATCTATTCTTACTTATAATCCAAGGTTGATGTGTTTATTACTAAACTAATATTATGGTATCTTTAAACCTACAGGTTAAACCACTATTCATTAAAAAGACTATTTATTCCAAAAATTTTTATTAGGATAACCATATCAATATTATTAATTATTGATATTTATAAGGTTTAAATTGCGTTAATAAGAATTCGTTTAAGGGAAACAATTTTTTTTTTTTTTTTTTTGGGTTAACCTAGGGATACTTAAATAGTATAATACTAATAGGCCCCATAGATATAATAATAGCCCGAAACAAATTCAACCGTTCCAAGATCATAGGACAAAACTGACAAAAGAAAAATAAAGGAGGGGGAAAGACAGAAACCCTAAGACCTAACGAAAGGAAATGAGAAGGCTAAGAAGACAAGGCTGGGACCCAGAAACTGCTAATCTTCCAGCCATCATCCCTATTAAGGTTGACCGGCCTTTTTTCGATCTCCAGGGCCTCCCTAAATTTGCGATGGTGAAAGTGCGCAATTTTGGCAATGACTTGAGCCTCCTCTATACACACATGATGCATAGTCTTTCCCGCATGCTCAGCCGGGGCCGAGGACTTAGTCCTACCATGTCTTAAGTCAGCCGAATGCTCACTAATCCGTTGATTAATAGAGCGACCAGTCTCACTAATATAAGGGGTCCCACAGGAACAGGGAATGACATAGACGCCCTTCATGTCCTTAGGGTCAATCGGGTCTTTCACCGACCTGAGGGAACCACGGATAGTGTTGAGAGGTCTAAAGGTCGCGGCCACATCGTACTTCCTCAGAATCCTTGCAATTCTGTCTGTGGTTCCTTGGATGTACGGAAGGTTCACACCCATGATATGGTCCTTGGGAACCTTACGAGTAGAAGGCTCCTTCTTAGCCTTGAGGAAGGCTTTTTGACCTAGGCGTCTATCATAACCATTCTTCTCAAAGACATCTAGGAGGTGAGCCTTCTCCTTTTCTAGGCTCTCCTCATCCGAAATTCTAACAGCACGGGTGGCAAGCGTGCTAAGAACACCTAACTTTTGAGCAGGGAAATGGTGGGAAGAAGCATGCAAGTATTGCTCAGTATGCGTCTTCTTCCTATACACCTGATGAGAAAAGGAACCATCCACCTTTTTAGAGATGAGAACATCCAAGAACGGAAGACAACCATTCTCTTCTTTTTCCATCGTGAATTTTATGGCGGCGGATTGGATATTAAGGTGACAGAAGAAGCGATCGAGCTCATTAGGACCATGAGACCAGACAACACCAGTGTCATCAACGAATCTTCTCCAAAGCTTTGGTAAGAGACGAGAGGAGGCCAAAGCCTTCGACTCAAAATCCTCCATGAAGAGATTCGCGACAACAGGGGACAAGGGGGAGCCCATGGCAACTCCGCAAGTCTGCTCATAGAATTCTCCCTCGAAGCTGAAAAAGGTAGAGGTAAGGCATAGCTCAACTAACTTGGCCGTGTCAGGGTCAGTTAGCTTATTAATAACCATCATGGCCTCACTGATGGTTATTAATAAGCATCATAGCCGTTGGGATCTCTGCACACTCTATTTATACACGCTAAGCTAGATTGGTTCTTCAACTTGTCCTGACGATGAACCACACTGGTTGGTTCGAAACGCGTCGACAAAAGATTCGTTATGTGATTTTGCCGAAGATTATCTTACAATAACAAAATGTTTACTCAAAAATAACTAATAGTAAATTATTAGTTTTATTAATTTATCTTTATTTTAAGTGAATCAAAATATTTACATAACATTCTTCCCTACTAAACTAAAAAATGCTTCTCAACACAATTATATAGAGATTTATTATTATTTATTATATAAAAATTGATTTTAGTTAAATTGAATGATAAGTCAAACTTCTCTACCAAACTGAAAAATGCTTCTTAACACAATTATATAGAAATTTATTATTATTTATTTTTTCCCTCTTAAAAATCTGGGCATATCAACCCCGAATGGCCTCCATGAGAATTGACCCTCGGGATCAGCAAGATACTTAACAACAGGGACTTGGCTAATTTATTATTATTTATTATATAAAAATTAATTTTAATTAAATTGAATGATAAGTCAAACTTCTCTACTAAATTGAAAAATGCTTCTCAACACAACTATATAGAAATTTATTATTATTTATTATATAAAAATTAATTTTAATTAAATTAAATGATAACTCAAACTTCCTTACTAAAGTGGTAAATTCTTCTCAAACACAATTATATAGAGATTTATTATTATTTATTTAATAGAAAATGATTTTAGTTGAATTGAATAATAACTCAAATCGAATGGAGAACAAATTTTTTTTTAAAGAAATTTATTATTATTTATTATATAGAAATTGATTTTAGTTAAATTGAATGATAACTCAAATAGAATGGAGAATACAAATTTTAAAAGAGATTTATTGTTATTTATTATATAGAAATTGATTTTAGTTAAATTGAATGATCACTCAAATAGAAGGGAGAATAAAATTTTTAAAAGTAAATGGTTTTTTTGAAATTAAGGAATTCTTTGTATTAAATATTTTAGGTTTTTATATTAAAAAATAATATGTATCCATTAATATATATATTTTAATATTGAAAATTATATATATTTAAAGATTTAAAAGGTTGATATTTTTAGGGAGATTCTTTTTTATGGACAAGTATTTGATAAAGAATGTAAAGATGGAAATAAACAAAGAATGAACATATATCTGGAATGGAGTGAATAACTTTTTTGGTCATTCAAAATCAGTTAAATAAAATTACATAGGAGACAAGGAAACGAGCAAGATTAAAAGTTAAATAAAATTACATAGGAGACAAGGAAACGAGCAAATTAAATGATTGCAGAAGGTTTCAACTAAATTTGAGAGAATCAAAACTAACTATGACATCTAGTAGAGAATGGAATTAAATATTTGACTAAAGGCTTTGTGAAAATGTCTGCAAGTTGATCTTTAGAACCACAAAAGGCAAGTAATATGTTTCAATAACTGACAAGCTCACAGATGAAATGAAAACATGTGTCAATGTGCTTGTTTTTTTTGTGAAAGACATGATTTTTGGATAAAGAAATTGCAAAATTGTTATCACAGTAAATTGGAGTTGGCTCTTTTTAAACATTTGAAAGATCTGCCAATAGTCTTTTGAGACATGCTACTTGACAAATTGTTGAAGTGGAAACTACATACTTTTCCTTTGTCGAAGATATTGAAGCAATTGGTTGTTTCTTGGATGCCCATGAAGTCAGATTGGTTCCAAAATGAAAAACATACCTTGAGGTGTTTTTGCGATCATCTAAATTGCTTGCATAATCATTGTCTATATAACGTGAAAGTGAGTTATCTTCAAATGTGTGTAGAGAAAGCCATAGTCTAGGGTTCCTGCAATATATGTTAAGATCCTTTTTGCAACATTCCAATGAAAAATCTTGGGTGATTGCATAAACTTGGAGACAAAACTAGCTGCAAACATGATATTAGGTCTAGTTGTAGTGAGATATAACAGACTACCAACTAGACTTTTATACAATGTGGAATCCACTGATGGTGTTACATCTTGTTTTCTCAGCGTGGTTCCTTGAGCAATTGATGTATCAACTAGTTTGCAATTGGTCATTTTGAACTTTTGGAGGACGCAAGTAGCATATTTTTGTTAACCAACAAAGATGGCATCAGCAGATTCCTTAGTTTCAATGTTGAAGAAGTATTTCATGATCCCTAGATCAATCATATCAAACTATGTTTTCATTGTTGCTTTGAAGTCTTCTAACATCATATTTCTTGTATAAAGAAGATCATTGATGTAAATGCAAAAAATGAGAATGTTAGCTTCATGAGTTTTGGTATACAACATTGGCTCATGGTTGCTTTTGCAAAAATCACTTTTGATGAGTAGGTGTTGGTGTCATTGTAACAAGTTCAGGGAGCTTGTTTCAAGCCACACAAGACCTTTTTCAACCTGTACACCTTATGCTCTTGTCCCAAAACTTCAAAACCAGGAGGTTGCGCCACATAAACTTCTCCCTGCAATATACTATTTAAGAAATTAGATTTTACATCAAGTTGATAGACTTTCCAATTGTGTTGAACTGTTGTGGATAAAATAGTTCTAACAATGCCTAACCTTGCTACTGGAGCAAAGGTTTCACCATAGTCCGCACCAAACTATTGTGAGAATCCTTTGGCAACTAGCCTTGCTTATGTTTCTCAAATTCTCCTTTCCCATTAAGCTTGGTCTTATATACCCATTTTACACCAATTTTGGTTATCTCTTGGCAGATCAACTAATTCTCAAGTCTGGTTTTTATCTATGGCAAAAATTTCTTGATTCATTTACATCAACCCAATGTTTTTCTTTCATTGCTTCTTCAAAATGGGTTGGTTGAGATGAAAGAAAAGAAAACATATTCTGTTGATCAAACTCATGCTCTTTCTCATATATTTCTCTGATGCTTCTTGTTTTCTTGAACCACTTGTGGATTCACTGTTGGAAGATGTACCATTTTCAGAGTGGTATGACTCTTCTTGAATCTGCAATCTTGGTAGAAGTGGTGTATAAATAGGTTGATTTAAGCCTTCATCAATATGATAAGAATAAGAATTCTTTTCAATAAATTTAACAGCTCTGCTTAAAACAAACTTCTTGGTAACTAGATTGTAAAGTATATATGCCTTTGGTTGTTCACTATATCTTGCGAAAATACATATTTCACTCCTATCATCAAGATTCTTTCTTAGTTGCTCAGGAACACATGTAGATGCTACAAATTTAAAAATTCTAAAGTGAGATACATCCTTCTTACCATCCAATCCTTCTTGAGGTACTGCATCTTGGAGACTGGTTGTTGGAGATACTGTTGAGAACATATAGTACCAGTGAAACTACTTCAACCCAAGATTCGTTAGGCAACTTCTTTTCATGCGACATACATCTGGCCATATTCATGATTGTATGGTTTTTCCTTTCTCCTACTCCATGCTGTTGTGGAGTATATCTTGTTGTGTTTTGCATGATGATATCTTGATGTTGAAAAAAATCTTTGAAGTCATTGGATTTGTATTCTCCTCCTTGGTTAGACCAAAGTATTTTCAAAGGCTTTCCACTCTTCTTTTCTACTTCTGCTTTGAATTCTTTGAATCTTGAGAATGTATCTGATTTATTTTTGAGGAACTAAACCCATATCCTCCTATTATAATCATCAATGAACGTCAAAAAATAAACACTGCCACCAATAGATATTGTTTGCATTGGTCCACATATATCTTTATGGACTAGCTCTAAAGGCTCTTTTGCTCTAATGGAAGATGTCAAAAAACTATCTCTTTTGTGCTTCACTAGAATACAAATTTCACAATTACAATATTTTTCACTGATAACAGGGAGACCAATGACCATTGAATGTTTCTGAAGCAGACTTATACTCTTGAGTGGGAATTGTACATACCTAGAATGCCATAGATTATGATAATCTATTCTTGACACATTGTGGGCAAAAGACTGTGAGAGATTTCAACTTCTAAGAGTCAAGGGAAACATCCTATTCTTGGTTTTTTCAACCTTTTCTATGAGTCTTCTATTTGGAGGTTTGTCATAGATATAACATGTGGTCCCTTGGAATATTACATCATAACCATGTTCCATCAATTGACCTACATTAATGAGGTTATGCTTTAGATGTGGAACATAATAAACATCAAGAATGTATTTTTGTTGATTTTGTTTAGTAAGAACAGGGACAATAGCTTTCCCTTCATCTTTTATATGCGAGTGTTCTCCAAGAGTAATTTCTAATGTTATGGAAGCATCAAGGCAAGCAAACATATTTTTGTTACCTAACATATGATTAATGTAGCCATTGTCCAATGACCAAAGTTCCTCATTATGAGTGTCTTCAAAAAGATGAAGGAAAGAAACATGGTCTCGGAGGATTCAACTTCTTTGTTGGAGAGATGGAAACTGTCTCTTTGCTGATTTCACTGTTTCTTTCTGAATTCATGTTCATAATGCTAAAATTTCTTATAGTAATAGCATTGGACATTAGATTTTCTCCATGTTCTGTTTCTTTGTGTTTGGTTTTATGTAGGTCTCGACTACTCTGCTACATGATGATGTTCTAATCTGCCTTTGCCTCGCTTGTTGTTGCCTCTATATCCTTTGCCTTTGCCTATTCCAAGAGAGAGTTATACTTTGAAAGCTTATTCCATGGAATATTATCCCAGTTAACCCTTGTTTTGTGTCCCAGAAGTGATCTAGTCAACCATTCTACTGAGAAGGTTGTAAAATATTTGGATTCTAGAATGGTTGTTACAACCATGTCATATTTCTTGGGTAGGCTTGGAAGGAATTTTTCAACAATCTGTTGATTTGTCATGGTTTCACCAATAATTTTGATTTGATTGTCTATGCCCAATTGACTCTAGTCATGAACTGGTCCACATTCTCTGTATCAGTCATCTTTAGGGTTTCAAATTGAGCTCTCGATGTCTACAATCTAACAGTCTTCACAATATCATTACCTTGATATGCAAAATTCAAAATATCCCAAGCTTCTTTTGTTGTTGATGTGTCGGTTATCTTGTCAAAGATAGAGTCATCGACTAAATTCTGTATTCAAAATTTTTCTTTGTGTCCTTTCTTTCTTAGTTTTGCAACAACATTCCTCTGATTATTCTTCGTGGCTGCTAATGCTTCTTGGGTTGGCTCTACATAGTCGTTATTTAGGGTATCCAAACAATCTGAGGCTTGCAAAAATGTCTTCATTCGTAAAGACTAAAACTCATAAATTTTACCAAGCAAAATTAGGGTCTATGGAAAAGCGTTGGAAGAAGCCATTTTCTTTTAATATAGATGTGTGCGCTTTTTAAAAATCTCCTTTATGACTTACAAAAAAATAATCTCCTTGAAAAATGAAACAACCTCTTTTCTTTTAACCCTTTACAAAAAAAAAAAAAATTGTTTAATAACAAATCCCCCTTTTCTAAATCCATAAAATCCTCTTTTTAAAAAAACCTTTTCAAATGAACGATTTTTAAAGGTTCTTAAACAACCAAACACATTTACAAAACAAATGCATAGCCCTTGTTTTGAAGTGACTTACGAACACCTTTTAAAAAGGACTCGTGAACTTTGACTTTTCAATAAAAAACTAGATCGTTTGTCTTGTACCTTTGTAGTAAATCACTATAACACACTATGCATTGTTAGGAGGGCGTGTGAGGCAAAAAAGCATGTAAGTGATGTTGACTAACGCGAGCTCTTGTAGTGGAGTTGAGCAATGGTAATGCTTTCTCAACTAACACAAATCTTTGTAGTTGTATGGTGCATTAATAACGTGATTGTTTGTGTGGTATGGGGCGTTAATAACACTGAATTCAAGGTTTTTAGGGTGCATTGCTTTGGCTTCCCCTTACCAACATTTTTTTTTTAACTTCCAACTTTTCATGTGCGTGGAACACAACAATGAGTCACTTCATTTTCAGTTACTTCTTAGATTTCACTTGCTTGGCCACAATTGGGTTCCTTTTCTCCTTTGCAAACTCTCGACCTTTGTACTTCAACATGATTCAAATGTTGCTCTCCATGGAGTCTTATGCAACCTAGGGCTCTAATACCATGACAAATAATGCAAAGGTGAAAATAAATAACTCTGGAATGGAGTGAACAACTCAGTGTCATCATTCAAAATCAGTTAAATAAAATTACATAGGAGACAAGGAAATAAGCAACATTAAATGTTTGGAGAAGGTTCCAACTAAACTCAACTAAAATCAAGGGAATCAAAAATGACTATGACACCTAGTAGATAATGGAATGAAATATCATGACACCTAGCAGATAGTGAGATTAATATTTCAGCGATATTAATGAATTACCGAGAGGTTTTTTATTCACAAATTTAGGTGAAAGGATATTTTCTATCGTTAAGCAATTATCGACCAGTTTAATTTATAGGCTACAACAATAGACGAACATAAAGAAATATTAATGGACTAAGTGGATGGAAACTATTCAAAACCCCTATAGTGTCTTTTTCCACTTTAAGAATATCTAACTCTCGTGAAGGAGGCTTAGAAGATATTCTATAGGATCTAATCATGTTTCTAAAAATTGGAAAATCTAGAAAATAATTAGAGCTAGGCCAATTCAAAAAAATATAAATATTTGTGTAATATTTGTGTTGGGAGTGTAAATTTTGTGTCGGGTCTACACACTAATTGATCTTTTTTTGTGTTGTCAATGTATTTTTTCTCTTAAAAGTTGTGATAGATATTTGTAGCATCTCAAAAAGTGGAAATTTAATTGTTAGATGTTTTGAACTATTTTTAGAAAAATATTCCACACATTTTTGCTTAGAATTTGGCGTAGATTTCTTTAAATCATAAATTTGAGTTTTATATTCAATTAAAAACACAACAAACAACAAAAGATAGACAATTTAACTAAAATATATTTCATCAAATTTTGGCCAAAAACTCCAAAACATCTAATGATCATTTTATGCACTAAAACCAATTTATGTGTGGATAATTTTCTATTACCTATTACGTATAAAGAAAATCAAGAGTTAAAGGAAACAATTTATCCCAATAAACGTTTTAAAAGACAAAAGATGGCGGGAGATAGAGGGTTTCGATGAAGTCTCCATTTTGTTGGTGGTTTTTTGACAACAAAGGTTATTAAAAAACCGTTATTCTAACATTTGAAATTAGAGCACACACAAAAATTATGGATCAAGTAAGAGACCCTAGTGCTAAATTTGTTAATGTACTTTTTATTTTTCTAGACCTAAAATAAAAATGGAACAATACATAACGCAAATGATCTACCTTTACCTAAAATAAATGTTTTAATTTACATTAGGGGAATTTTGAGGTCTAAAATTGGTCTCCTAAGGAAATTATAAAATAATAGTGGAAATAATAAAATAAGGTTAGATTATGTCATCAAGATTCAGAGGGAAAAAAGAAAAAACTATTTTTCAACTCATATTTTCAACTTATCTCCCTAAGGGTTTACTCAAATTTCAAGAGGAAAACACTCATTGGATGCAAAATTTGATTCCTCATCCAAGGAGTACCCATGTCTCATATTTTAGATGGACCCTAATACACAAAAAACGAGAAAGACATGAAAAACGTGATTGCAATAACGTTTTTTCATGCATTTCTCATTTTTCGTGTAGCAGGGTCTATCAAAAGTATGCAACATGGGTACTCTTTGGATGACGAATCAAATTTTTCATCCAACAAGTGTTTCCACTCTAAATTTGAGTAAACCCATAGGGAGATAAGTTGAAAATATGAATTGAAAAAATAGTTTTATTATTTTATTATTTTTTAATATTTTTACTTTTTTATTCCAAAAATGGTGAATCATCCCCCATGGTTGACATCACCATCTTTAATCTTAATGGCTCTTACAAAGTTTATTTTGGTTGTACATTTTTCTTAGGAGGCCCATTTTAGACCTCAAAAGTCCCCTAATGATCACTTGAGAGTTGGTTTTAGATATTGTATTGTTCCCCTTTATCTCCTCAATGGGAGAGTCCTTTATGAATCATAGATATGCGGTATGGTGATCTTTTCTCTCTAGCTTACGGTTAAAGCAATTATGACAGTTGAATCATTGGTTTGATTTCAAAGGAAAAATTTGAATAAAAAATCGTATGAGAAAAAGGTAAAAAGTGAATAAAATTTCCATGTTTCTAAAAAAAATTGAATTATTTTTATTATTGTTGTTGGTGGTGTTTAATTATGTGAAGAAAAAGTGATAAATAAAGATTGTATGACATTAACTAATACTAAACCAGCATAGATCCATCTTAAATCTTGAGATGCAAATATCTTAAGATGAAAAATGATTTGACCCCTCTCGACGCTTGGTAGATCCAAAGTTAAGATGGTTCTAGGTTGGTTTAATTCCCCCCTTTAAATAGGTTATATTCCACATGAATATCATGCACAATAGCATAGGTTTTCATAAACCTAGAGATCATAAACCACTGGTAACTTGACGAAGTTAAGTTTACTTTAACTACTTGTTGATGGCCAAAAATGACCTCATCAACATGTAGGAAGAACACTTGGTCGGAGTCCAAAATCTGACTCTTATCCATTTGTAATGATGACTCCAACTGGTTCTATTGGGTCCAGTTACCCCCTCACCCTTCTTGTTGACTTATGGTGTATCTAATTAACTATCAACAAGAAGAGAAAATCAAACAAACCCTCTTTTTGCATGCTTGCAAGAAAACAATTCTTAAGTTGAATTGAGGGTTCAACTAAACCACACCTAAAGCTTCTCTTGTGTAAGGAGACTTCTAAGATTCAATGGATTTAATTCTAAATGCAAATCTACTCTAATATGCAAGTAAAAAAAAAAAAATCTAAATCTATCTTTATTAAAAGAAATATTAGTCCATCTCTCAATCCAGAGCAATGTAAAAATAAATTTGGAACAAATTTGAATTTAGAATAAAAATGAAGTCAATAAGCCAACAAAATAGTTCAAAGATTTACTACTAGTTCAAGCAAGTATATGCATTCAATTATCTGATGAATAGTCATCATATTTCTACTACACATACATCTAAATTCAAATCAAATGAATTCAAATTCAATGACATGACAACATTAAGGAAATAGTCCTTATAAAAAAATCATGATCAAAACCAAGACAAACCGACCACTAATCTACTAAATAGTTAACAATAATGACAAACATATATATTCAAATTCATTATTCAATTTGATAACAATTTCATCTATCATTAAAATATAGCCTTCAAATGATTTAAACAAACATATAATCAAATGAATTTACAATAGTGAAAAACTCAAGAAACATATAATTATGTGGATCAAGAATTGCATAATTTTTTTTTATTAAATACAGACCATCAATCAACCTCTATCTATGAAAAAAGTATACAAAAATTAAAGATTTTATCAAAGCTTCTCGAGCACATAATTTAAAAAAAAAAATCATGATAACATAATTTTTTTGAGTTATAATACATTTCTTTGTAACTGATCCAAACAAGCTAATTCTCTACAAAATTGTTGCTCTCTATAGTAGTACAAAACTCCCTTTTTTAAGAGAATTTTTCCCAAAGTTTCAGATCTGAACCCATTTTCCATTCTCCAAATTGCAATTTATAATTTCCAAGAAGTCTAAAATTGGATAGTTGTTGGAAGAGAGATTTGCTCCATTAATTTTTAGCTCAAAAATTTATTTTTCCTCTCCTTGCTGACGCAATCTCATTGAATCAAAAAAAATTTGGGCATGATCTTTCCAACTGCTCCCTACCAAAAACAATTCAAAAATAGAAATAAAAACAAATTAGTTTTGCATAATAAAGATAAAATGCTAACTATCTCAACAAATTGCCAAATTAAAATTAAATCAAACAAATAAAAATAAATTACATGTTATGATTGTTTTCCTTACAGATCTTCATTTGAGCAATCTGGAAAATGAATTAGTTACAACAGTGCTTCCAAACCAATGAAATTTTCCCAAACTAAACTTAGCAAAACCATTTTTTGGTTACAAATTCGCTATTCAGTATTATGCTAATTTTTTGGGCTACTAAATGTTTATATCTACTTAATTTGAAATTGCCAAATTATTCTTCATGATTCTAGCTTTCAAACGAGCGTGGCCTCATTTGGCTTAATAAAATTCAAAATAAACACTCTCAAAAGTTGAATTTCAAAATTGCCAAAACCCTGAAAAATATCATTCCCAGGCCAAAAAAAAATGAGATTTTTAATTAAAACTCAGTTTTAGTAAAAAAAAAAAAATTTTGTTTTTCTTAAATAGAAGTCAACTATAAAAAACATTAACTAAAATTAAAATAACATAATAAATAACATCGAATTAAATAATATAAAAAATTAAATTAAATAAATTAAAATATAATATTACAAAATCAATTAAAACAAAGCTCAAACAAAAATTCACGGGAGGCATAAGTCGTTAAAGGGAATGGGAAGCTTGGGTAGGAGAAATGGAGCGGAAGGGACCCACGTGGGACCCGCTCTCCACTCATGGTCTTTTTGATCTACCCATTATAAATAAAGCCTCCCACTAATGCTTTCCCTTATGGCTCCTCTCATTGTGATGATGTCATCCCGGCAATGAGAGTGAGGAAGAATGAAATGTAATAAAATAAAACCTTTGGGTTAAAGCAAGCAAGATCAGGTAAGCAATGAGTAAGTTTTTTATTTCTTAATTATATATTACAATGAATTTTTTAATATATGTGTTTTTATTATATAGTTAATATATATATATATATATATATATATACACAAGTTTTGAATCCGATGGTTTTTTAATTAATTATTAAATGAATAAATAATTAAAATAAAAATTAATATTATTTATAATTAATTAACTAAATTGAGTGATGAAATGTAATAAAATAAATTAAAGCAAGCAAGATCAGGTAAGCAATGAGTAAGATTAATTATATATTACAATGAATTTTTTAATATATGTGTTTTTATTATATAGTTAATATATATATATATATAACACAAGTTTTGAATCCGATGGTTTTTTAATTAATTATTAAATGAATAAATAATTAAAATAAAAATTAATATTATTTATAATTAATTAACTAAATTATAATTAATTAAATTAATTTAGATTAGTTAGAAACATTGGTTAAATAATTATATTTATATTATTTAACTAATTAAATTTACATAATAAAAATAGAATACATTTTCTACATATTGAAGCCTAGACATTAAAAATCATTCAAATTTTGAAGATGCATTATTTTTAGATTGTAAGTCCAAACTCAACGATATTCAAGTCATTAGGAAGTTGGTGAGAAACCACACAATGAAACAATCAAAGCAAAAAATTGAGAAAAATAAAATCCCAGAAAATTAACCAAACCAAAGTGTAAAGAGGTGATTTGTCCAAAATTTACACATAGGGCCCCTATTGTTATTATGAAGATAATAATGTAAAAATGAAGAGTTGTTGTTTTTATGCCACAATGGTAACATGCGGGGAAGAAACAATTATCTCTGGTTAAAATGATAATGAGCTCAAATTTATGAAAAGAATGAAATGTTGAATTCTATCAAGCCTTCAAACATTAAAACATTTTTCATGGGTCCCACGTTAATTGATTAAGAAATATTAGTTCTAAAAGGATAAGTACTTTAAATAAACTAAGTTTAAAATCATGAATCCGAATTTTTAAGAAAATGCTTAATTTAAATTTAACTTTTATAAGTGACAGAAGATGTACAAATAGGAAGTTTAAAGAAAGTATATATCCATTAATGTAAAAAAAACCCTTACTCGACATCGCTTCACTTCCAGCGAGCATCCATGGCCCCGACAAAGTAATCTTAGTATCACACAAGCATAGCCCTGTTGCTAGCAAGCTTGTTCAGTACCACGATGAGTTTACTTGTGCTTCCCACACATATGTGCTTTCAACCCTCTTTTACTACCCTTTTGATAAACTTTATTTAGAGAATTTCTCTTAACAAATGGGTGAAGAGGGTGGGGTAATAAAAGAGATTTTAAGCTTAATGGATATAATTCTTATTAAGTTTTAGATTCCCTCATCTTCCCTACAACTATCAATTTAGAAAAATTTTATGTGAAGTGGGGGGATGGGTGGGAACCATTGAGTCAGACTCGAGCCAATTCCTTCCTTTGAAAGATGAACCCTATTACTTGGAAAAGATGAATGTTACTTCATGGGAAAAAAATTAACGTGCGAGGACTTATAATTCGACAAAAATGTTCCTTTAAGGTAAATGAAAACCCAATAAATTGACAAAATAAAACTTCTTCATGCATGTCGACCAATGTTGGGTAGAAAATATTCTTCGATATAAATTTTGGTAACATGACCAAGTCCAATCCAAAGTGAAAGTGAAATTGACACACTCCAAAGATTGCAAAAGAGGAAAGGAAATTCAAAAATAAAAAAAGTTGAATGAAAAGCCAAAATTGAAAGAAAGCCTCAACAAGACAAATTATAAAAATGTCTCAACAAAAGAACAAGTATGAGGGATAAGATGCAAGTTTTACTTAAGTTTTGGTATGATTAAGTTGTCTCGTAAAGTTTTAATTGATTAGACTTTTATTCAAACAAAAATTCTAACTCTAGATAAAAATTATGACAAAAACTGAAGCTAAATAAGGAGTTTCTCCCCTTGAAAATTTTCTTGTTCCGAAATTAAGTCTACATGAAAAAATCTTGATAATTTCCTAATAAGAAATAAGGCTTGTGACAATATTAAGAGAAAGAAAAATAGAGGTTGAGAGACTCCCCCTTTTAGCTTATTTGCAATTTAACCAACATCATAACTACTTTGCCCAACACAAAAACAAGCAAAATGAGGAGAGAGAATTTCAAATCTTAGTAAGCAGGGCTGCAAGCTTTTCAAATGAATTCTTGAAGGCCAATAAAAGTAGAGCTTTTGGTTAACTAAAACTAAAACAAAAAACTAAGATTACAATTAAAATGAAAAGTAATAGATCATAAGCATATGCATATGAAATTTTACCTTTGAAAATTTTGGTTATAGTTTACCTTAAGGGTCTTGATATTTCTCATATTTTAGGCTTTAAAGAAGTAATATCCTCTTGTGATAAAATTTAGAATGTGAAGAGATTGTAATTAAAATTACGAATACTGAAAATCATCAATTTTGTTAAATGTGATCTAAGGTGAGTGGTAAATCTATGGAAAGAAATACTTACCAAAAATACTGGTTACATGTTCAAGAAATAATGAATATCAAACTTATAAAAATATTGAGACTTTGTCAAAGATGTACCTTGCTTTGTATAACAACTACACAATTTTGATAAAATCCCATGGAATCAATCCAAAATCCCAACTAATGAAACAATATATATGGTGACGATTTAAATCTTGGCATAATGATTAACAAAATGGGACAATATAAAAAAAATCAAGATGTAAGAGAATCCCAAATTAACCACATTCTATTTACCTTTGTGTTTTGTGCATGCTTACCATTTTTCAACACTAATATGATAACTACTCGGGCATAAAAGAAATTTCAATTTGACTAGAATGAGAAACATGTTGGTAGGTGTTGTGGTTGTTTCATCAATCCAGGACTTCAATTCGGAAAGAATAAAAGATGCACAATAAAGGAACAACCAAGATGAATAAAGTGGGAAAACATGGAAAGCGAGCCTATAAGCATCCAGTGGGAAAGTGAAGAGAAATAGGAGCAAGTGGGTTGCGATGATGCGTTATCCTGATGCTTTCTATCCCGTCACTAATTATAACATGAAAAATACAACCTCCGGGTTAAAAGAGGTGGGATGACGTGGCTAAAGGTAAAATCCATGGTAAAGGAGTAAGTGGGACCCATTTATGATGAGTTGTCCTGGTAGCTTAATCCTGACAATTTTGAAAAGGTCACAACGTAAATATTGTGGGCTATGATCAATGGGATGATGTAAGGATGTGATATGAAAACTGAAACCAATTAATTTTCAAAGTATGTGTCTTCGTGTGTGGCTTGAACATGTCATCTTGCTAAAGGAAAATCGACGGAAATAAAATCATGCATAAGTAAAAGAGTCAGGGTGAGCCCACCGAGGAAAAGCAAGCAGGAAGACTTATCTCTTTCGTATTTGGCACATGGGCTAGGCCAAATACGAAAGAGATATTAGGAAGAGAAGGCATGCGGAGAGTTATGACACATCAACCTGAGGGGGAGATCCTGGAAGGAATATAAAGATGCATGTCGAGCCACGTAGGAAGACTTTGGGCTCACGTGGAAACCAAGGAATGAATTCCCAAAGAAAACGCGACAATGAAGTCTCATTTTCATACACCATGTAGGCTGCATAATCCTATAAGGTCTTGGTCATACCAGGATTTGGAAAAGGGGCACAATTAAAATAAAATACATAGGATGAACAACACATTGCAAAGGTTTGATTCAGTATGGCTTTAACAAATGTAAACTTGCAGAAAGTGCATATGTATATCCATGGACATGAGAAAATTTTACAACCATGGCAGGATTCTTTTGCGATTTTCCTTTGCTTTCAAGACCTTTCTTTAATTTTCCATTTAAAATGTGAAATGCTAAAGGCCCATGGAAAATTAGAACCAGCAGAAGCCAAGTATTTCGTTTTAATTGCATTAATGAGAAGAAAAATATGATCATGACTCATCTTGAAAATTTGCAAAGCAAAGGAACTATAAAGAAAATCACCTATTCATGGCATAAGAATCAAAAATTCTAATCAGAAAATGAATACTTCCCTGAACATATTTGTGATTGGGACAACGCTAGTTGTTCACTTTATTCTACTTTAATTTGCTAACAAAAGCAAGCCTTAAATTCAATCCAATGAAGGTTAGCGAAAATAAGTAGAACAAAAAGACTCAATAAAATGTGGCTAAAGGGAAAACAATTGTTGAAATGAAAACTAACATTGGATGGGGATAAACATATATACGCATACTTGGAAGAATTTAATTGCAACTTTACCTCGTAGATGTTGACATTCTCCCATGAATTTTCTCAAAATTTGTTTATGTTCAAAATCATCTACTCATTCAATCTAAGTCAAATGCTAAGTAATGAGTCATTAGTTTACATCTCTTCAATGTTGCATAACAAAAAATAGTAAAAAACATCATTTAGAAATACATTGTGAAGATTGTGAAATGCAATCGGCTAGGGAATGGAATGAATAAGAAGGAAACATTTTGGGCTCAATACCTTCTTATAAAAAATATGCAACATTAAAAGAGAATAAAAGAAAATCAATCTATCCTGCTAGAGTCTTAACAAGTAGTGTGAGATTAAATCTTTCTATAGCGCTAATCCCCCAACCGCCTTCCGAGACAACCTAGGAAAGTGTCTTAACTTGAACCAGATGTATCTTCCGTATTGAGCTAGTCTGACCTAAAGGAACTTGGAAATAATTTTTTCAATTCTCTTAGTGTTGGCATTATGATGCATGTGTTGTACTTGATGGCAACCCACTTGTAGTATAACAACTCACTTATATATAACTAGATGAATCTACAGAAGAGATATCAGATATGACAGAATACATGATAGCTCAAAGGAATCGGTTCAGATGTAATGTACAATGACAACTCATTAAGATGACAGTTCTCAGTATGGCAAGTTAACTTTGCCATCAAGTCCAAAGGGGGAGATTGTTGGCATTATGATACAGGTGTTGTCCTTGATGGCAACTTACTAAGATGACAAATCACAATTCAGGCTCATAGAATGAAGAAAAAGAGATATACATAGGTTCCCTTTCATAAATCCGCGTATACATGCGGGTTAGCCGATCAAAAGGTGCATATATGTATACACGCACTTTCATGCAAGGGAAGGCACGTACATTGGGTTTTGGTCCGTGGTATTTGGACCATGGTATTGGTCCACGGTATCTTGTCCGATGTGTTGACCCTAGGTATTTGGTCCAAGGTATTGGTTCTAAGTGGTTTTGGACCATGGTATTGAGTAAGGCCTAAGACTATAAAAGGAGGAGAAGATCATTAGGCAAAGGTATGGAGAAAGTCTTGAATATCTGATGAAGTATGAGATCCAGTATGCAGGTTATGGGTTCATGATGCTTTTCTTGATCTCAGCTAAGGAGGAATCTCAGCGGTTGATGGAGAACAAGATCTAAGGATAGATCAGGATCTAATGGCTTGGAATGAATAATCTCTATACGGTTTGATCATGTCTATTCTAGACCTGTATACTAACGCATGTAATGTTCTGTAAATATTATGATCTGGGTATAACTCAAGTTTTGGAATAGCTGCAAATCATGAATGAATATTTACAGATGTATACGCTGGTTGACTATGATAAAAGCGTGTACATACGCAGGTTAGATACATCTAAGTAGCATATACCATATGAGCTATGATGTTTGAAGTGGTTCTGATTGTTGATGAGTTCTGATGACTGTTACTGGTGTCAGTATTCTGCATATTCAGTTTGGTTGATTGTGTTTAGCTTCAGTGTTGATGGATGAGATCTAATAATGGATCAAGATCATAATGACTTATCTTTATGTGATTTGATGGACTAGATCTGGTTGCTAACACAGATATTATCCTAGTATATGTAATGATTTGGGTATGTCTGAAGTCAGGAAGTGCAGCAAAGTCATAAGTAAGTAATTAATGACATATACACTGGTTCATTTTGGTGAAGTTGCATATACATGCTGATTCGACTCTTCCAAATAACGTATGCACTCTGATGCATGATTTCTGATGATACAGTTGGTTCTGAATATTGTTGCAGAGTTCTGTGTTCTGCTCTGTGTTCTGGTGACTGCATTTTATTGACAGGGTTTTAGTGATTCAGTATTGGGTGATTCAGAGATTGATGATGCAAGTGGTGATTGATTTTGTGCTTCAATGATATTGATGGGTCCAGTATGAAAATTGGATGAAACGTGGCCTTCAAATTATGATGTTGTGTTCCATGAGTATCCAGTCTGAAAATTTATGAAACGTGGTACTTGGAGGAAGAAAGAGAAGGTTGTAGCCTTCTGTAGGTCAACACCTACGTACTAGTAAAAGGATCAGCTAATACAAGAGCTAAGGGGGTTGTAGCTCCCTTCCAGGAGAAGTTGGAGAACGAGAGGAGGTTGTAACCTTCTGCAGGTAGAAGCCTGCGTGTTGGTATAAGGCTACACCAGTACATAAATATTGTAAAAAGAAGTTTTTTATTAAAAGGAGATAGAGACGAATTACAGCAAGTGGTTTTCACCCACATTGGGTTTCCACCTTACATCATGGTGTTCATGTGTGCTTCTTGTGTGTGATGATCTATTCTATTTTACTGCACCTGTTTACTGTTCATATGGTTAATAAAGTTCTAATGCACTAACTAAAGATCAACATTTAATGGATTAACTGAATCATAAGTTTACTAGATATATGCTAGTTGCATTAGACACAGTTGCGTGTACACGCAGGTTCCCTTAACTGAATTAGCATATATGAATCTGAGTATGGAAATGAAAAAGTGTTTGATTTGATAATACTGATTCAACCCCCCTCTCAGTATTACTTTCAACAATTGGTATCAGAGTAGGTCCTTTGCTAGAAGCTTGATCGCTTGAAGGAGATCCGTAGAACAATGGGAAAGAAGCTTAAGAAGAAAGTGCCTAAGAAGAAGAAGACATCTCAAAGGAACTATGACAGTGGGAGAATCGATTGGGGAATATGTGGAAGAAACACTTCAGATTCAGAATCACTTCAGAATGAGGATGAACAAGCAAAAGAACTATCAGGTATGAATTTGTTATCCTCTGGTGATACATTTCTCCATCCATTTGAAGATTATGAAAGTGATAGCAAAACAACTGAATTTTCTCTTATGGGTGAGAAAGAAAGATATCAAATATAGGCAGAATTTAAAAGGCTTACAGAAAAAAATTAGAGATCAATAAGATCTATTGCACAAAAAGGAATGTGTCTCCAAAGAAGAAGTTACCAATATAAAAGCTCAACTAGAAGAAGGAAACAAGGTAAGGAAGCTATTCAAGGAAAAGGAAGATCAATGTCAAAAGTTGCAGGATGAAGTAACATCATTAAGAAATGAAGTAAATGAAAGGAGCACAACAATCAAGAAACTCAGAGAAAGATCCAGTTACTATGAAAGTCTTGAAGCTACGATCCTGTTGCTAAATGAAGATCTTGAAGAATCAAATAAGAAGAATAAAGAACTACTCCAAGCTCTTGAAAAACAAGAAACCGAAGTTCTTGAATTAGGACATCAGTTGGAAGAAGGAAGAAAAGCTGAAGAAAACATGAAGAAGCAATATCGTGAAAAGGAAGAGCAACATCAGGTTGAGGTAAATATTCTAAAAGATAACTTAGAAGAAAAGGATAAGCTCTTACGATTTCAAGATAGTACTAAGATCTTGGATGATATTCTTAGTAGTCAAAGGTCTCTTGCTATCAAAACTGGTCTTGGTTTTCATGAATCTGTTGAAGGTGAATCTAGTTCACAAAATAAGACAAGGAACTCTAATGCACAATCTGAAATACTCAACAAGGAGATGAGAGGTCAATCCCATCAACAACCAAGGAAAGAAATTCTTCAAAGAAAATCTTTTACTCCTCCGATGAATAATATTGAATGTTATGTATGTCATAATCTTGGACATGTTGCAGCCAGATGCAGAAGTAGAATGGTTCAAGACCATCACACAGGAAGATCATCTCGTTCCAGGTATTTTAAGGGATATTGTTTTTCTTGCAATATGTTTGGTCACAAAGTTGTTGATTGCTACAGAAGGAATATGAAACATGTAAGATGTTATGTATGTAACAAGCTGGGACATATAGCAAAGGAATGCAGGAACAAAGTATGGGCATCATACCAAAAGGAGAAAACATCATCACACTTGAAGATATGGAAGAAGAAGGAAGTACGGTCAGAAAGATGTGGCACAGCACAATGCACAGATATAACAGACTCAGAAGGAGATGAAAGTGTAAAACTTCAGTGTTCTAAATCTCATATGCAAGTTACATGAAGATAAGTCACATATATACACGAGTTAGACACTGCACAGTCGCGTATATGTTAGATTGAGGAAAAGCAGTGGGACAGGCTCAGGAAAAAGGGTCTGATATGATTCAGTCCATTATTTGCTCTGTTTGATAATGATTTCAATCTACTGATGATGTGTGAAAATGTCTTGATCCTAACTTGATGATGATGATGCCTTGACACTTCTTGCTGATATATCTGATCAGATCTAACTGTAAACAGATGGAACAGGTTCAGGGGGAGTTTATGCTTTGAATAATGCATTGTTGGCATTATGGTTAGTAGTCCTTGGTGATGATGCTTATATGGCTAAATAAGCTAAATGATACATCTTGCTATGATATGGTTATGAGTTGTCCATGACAAAATCTCATATGATTCTTGGGGTTACATAGTTAATGCTTAGATCAGATTTGTGGATGATGCATATATGGTGCTTCCATGATGATCTTCATAAGGATGAGGAGAAGTACAAAGCTCAAATACACAAACTTCATTACTTGATGATGAGTCACTCATATGCTATTTTCGACATATAATACAGTTATGATGCAGGATTCATATAGTTCTTGGTGCTCACATGGATGAGGACTGTTGCTGTTGATGATATCAAGAAGTCTTGACAAAATATCTTGAGCTCAAGATACATAGTGCTATATATAGTATGCTAGACACATGGATGATTACTCAAAGTTACATTGTTGGAGACATGACGATGATGAGTTCTTACCTATATGATGATAGGTTGATACTTACATATGTTAATTGATGCAGATGTTCCCAAGTGATGATACATGGATGATATATAAGATCATGCAGATCTTGATGTTGATGAGATGGCTATGGTGTTTTTCACATATAATGTGAATGATTTTGTATGTCATATGCAAAATTCATTCATGGAAGGCTATGATAACGTTCAAAAGGATGAGTTGATATCTATATGCATACATACCTTGTTACAGGTTGATGACTTATACACTAATGGACATATACAGGAGGTTGGTCTAGAGGTTGTTGATAGAATGAAGCAGATCATACAGTGTGTATGATAGTTGCTGATGACTATCATGGTCCTGTTTAGATATTTGTCTCTATTATAAATGACATATATATCATTCAATGTAAAGGTCATATCAAGATTCATGATGTAATAGTTTGTCTCTATCTATTGTAGCCATTTGATGAATCCCTTTTAGTCATATGATGTAATTTGTACCCCCACTATGTATGGGAAGGATGATGTAATATTTCAGTCATGTATAACTATTGGTATCTGGTGTATCCCCACTTGGTTGGGTGGATGAGTCAATATTGGTATATCCCCACTTGGTTGGGAGATGGATGTATGTATGAGTCTTTGGTGATAGGAAGGTCATTTATGATGTATAGAGTCATGTTATTCTTGTAGAACATCTTTTTTTAGACCTTTCTTATAGTCGGGGGGAGCATGAACAACACACTTCAGCAGAGCAAAGATTTCAGCATGTACTCAGAGGGAGCATGGACGGATTGGTACATTTTGGAATATACAAAGGGGGAGCTCAATCAGAGATTTCAGCGGGTACTCAGGGGGAGTATGGACAACGGAATGTATATCAAGGAAGATAATATCTTGGTCCACCCTTTGCCCTTGATGTCAAAGGGGGAGAGTGACTTGGTATGGTTGTTGCCATCAAGTCCAAAGGGGGAGATTGTTGGCATTATGATGCATGTGTTGTACTTGATGGCAACCCACTCGTAGCAGAACAACTCACTTATATATAACTAGATGAATCTACAGAAGAGATATCAGATATGACAGAATACATGATAGCTCAAAGGAATCAGTTCAGATGTAATGTACAATGACAACTCATTAAGATGATAGTTCTTAGTATGGCAAGTTAACTTCGCCATCAAGTCCAAAGGGGGAGATTGTTGGCATTATGATACAGGTGTTGTCCTTGATGGCAACTTACTAAGATGGCATATCACAATTCAGGTTCACAAAATGAAGAAAAAGAGATATATGCAGGTTCCCTTTGATAAAGCCGTGTATACACGTGGGTTAGCTGACCAAAAGGTGCATATACATATACACGCACTTTCATGCAAGGGAAGGCGTGTACATTGGGTTTTGGTTCGTGGTATTTAGACCATGTGTTATCGGGAAATATAGTGTTTATGCAGAGCTGCTAGTCCCACTAAGACAGGTAGCTATCTTAGAAACAAACAGATTAAAGTTACTTTCATTTTCCTTTATGAGGAGTAGATAGGAGAGGATCAAAGAATACCAACCTCGATCTTTCGCTCGGTTCTTTGCTTTTTCCTTCTCCTCACCGACAGGTCTTTGTCGCTCCTCCCTTGACCACTCCGCTTAAAAGAGTACATGTAAATTCAAAGCAGCACAATACCTTCAAAGTGCAGAGATCTACAATCATAAGCAATATAGGACCAGATATATGTTGACCACACAAATGCACATACTATCATACATACAAGAATGTGGAGGAAAACTTGAATAGCTTTATTGATATAAAGATTCGAAGAGAGGATTACAACCCATTGATCTGACCCAGCATCATCCTCCCAGCATGAAAGCCCTTCTTCACCTCATGAAAAGCTTAGATCACCCAACACTATGATATTCCACTAGGAAACCAACAACACTTCCTTACAAGATACAAAATTCCAGCCTCTGGATCTCTGGGATGAGGGATCCATATATAGATGATTGCAGGGAGGTGAGTCAGCTTCTTGGATTTTGATTAGTGTCTTCTCTCTGATAGTTCTTGATTCCACTTGGATAAAGATGATCTCTTACTCATCCCTGGGCGAATTCAGAGAGGCAAGTGTCAGAGGAGAAGTTTCTGGAAGATTCCATGATCATCCACCTCGCAAACTGTCTCTACCATTTGTCCATTCTCACCCATTGCACCCTACAGAAGGGCTTTCCATTATTCATCGCACCTTTTACACCGGGCAGGTGAGATGCATCGCACCCTTAGCACTGAGCAACTTGTATGGTCTAGTTTTGACCAGTTCTGAGCAGTTTTCTGTGGAGAACTTCTGGGAGATGATGTAATCAGCCGACCTTGTTCCTTTAGGGCATGAAACAAAACTTTTAGGGACTTAGAAGCCCTTGGTTTATGGACATATATGATTGGGGTTGCAGTGCCCAAAAATGTTTATAACAGTTGCCCCCTAAAGCATGAGGTCGTTAATATTTTGATGTCGGGTGAAATGCTTTATCATGAGGATCCGAGGTTTTTTCGAACTGGAAGGCGACCTGTAATAAGATACAATACAATACATTATCTTCATAAAATTTTCATGATCTAGCTAAGGCGGGCATTCCCATGCTCAGCTTTATAAATTCATTTTCATGTACATGGGACAAACAACCGTCTGTGTGGCAGACTGATGATTCTGATAGAGCCATCATCCTTTGATTTGGATGATCATCTGTGCAGCAATGATGTACATTTGATGTCTTTATTTTCCTAAATATATCGCAGCCCGGATGGATGAAACTAGATCCGGGGTCTTCAAACTCGTCCAATATTCACTCGAAGTACAAGTCGATCCATGTGAAAAATGTTCTGGAGTCTAACATGGAAAGACATCGCCTGATTACCAGCTAATGATGTAAGTTGTTAACGGGCGCGAGAGGAATCACCGATAATGATGATACAATTCGTGTGGTGTGAAAATGGGACTTGGCGTCGAACACCACGCAAAATCTCTCAGTCGAAGGCCATTGATGTAAACCTGTCGCCGAAAGTGAGAAACTTTCCATTGAGGCATGCAAGCTTCAAAGTACTAAAAGGGTTGTTCCTAGGTCGACTTCTTGGATAATGAGCTGATGTTGACAAGAAGTGACCCATCGTAGGAGGGCCTTAATGAATCCCACATCTATGACACGGAACGGAGCAAATGACTTTTGGAGGTGAAAACGATCTGATGATACAGGGTTCAGGGTGGCGGTCATGAAAGAATGAAGTGTAAAGGTATTGTAGCGGATGAGACACAAGATGGGTTGGTGAATTCTCTGATCGACTTCTCTTGAACATATCGGCGACACTGAAATGGATTGGTAGCGTTAACCCCAAAGATGGATGGTACGGTGGACCAATGGTAATATGACTGGTGAACGGAATAACCCAACCCGACTCAATCATGTTGATGGAGCGAAAGTGTCATGTTCAAGAGTGACTCGCTACCAATAAAGTTTCTTCAAGTTTTCTTCCCAATTTTTCCCCAGTCATTGCTGACCAGTACCACTTTATTTTTATCAAGCTTGAGGAGGATAACATATGCTTGTTCTATAATTTTCCCTTCGGGCAAACCCGTCGCTATGTTTTAACGAGCCTAGGGACAGTGAAACTCATTCTTGTCTGCATGGACAAGTTTGTCGCTATTGGTTTTAACGAGTTTAACGACAAATACAACTCGTACCTTTTTCAATTTTAGAGAGTCTGAAAAGGGACGGAACGGAAACTCCAGTGATCCTTTTTCGTCATGTAATCCCTTAAGTCCGAAAAAGTATAAAATAATACGAAAGGGATGAATTTTCGATAGTTTTAATGAGCCATAAAATAATACGAAAGGGATGAATTTTCGATAGTTTTAATGAGCCAAACAAGACAAGCGCTTGATCTTTTTGTGTAATAATCCCTCAGGTCCAAAAAGATTAAAATCTAGAGGAGGGATAGCATTCCCGGTAGATTTAATGAGCTGGAGAGGCCAACTGCTCGGAAATCTTTTCATATTTTACGAGTCAGACGAAAAGAGCTTAAAGGAGACTCGTTTTTTGAGGAATGAGTGATAATTTCGGGTAGCAGCTGATTCCAGGTAAGGTTTGAAATCTCCAATCACGACAGTGTCACAAGGATGGCTAACAAGATCACTCGTCACATATTTTCCTCAAAAGGGTAAACAATCAAATGGAGGCGTATGATCGGCTAAAACAGAGTGGAAGTGATGATGAGAACACGACCAAGGCTCAAAAGCTGATGATAATGCATTCACAATGGTTATTTACTGGATATGGGTTCATTTTCTAATGAGCTTAAACTCTGGGGGGAACATTTGCTCATTGCTTAGGTTTAATTTTTAACGAGCTTGAACTTCACATAAAAACTACTCGTGATAATGGTCATCGATTATTTGATTTCACCGCTAACACTTTGTTCTTTCGACGGTCGTATTGCCTGTTCAATTGCTTCATCAAACCGATTAGAAATGAACAATACATGCTTGAAAAATAAGTTAAAACACTAATACCTTACTCGAATTACGTGAAAAGTAATTTAAAAGTGGTTTTTACCCCTCATTTTACCATTTCAGTTGAACTTTGGTTTGTTGGAGCTTTGGAGGTGCCTTCCCACCTTGATTTTCACTAGCTGATTCTGGGAGATTCTGTGGACGATTCTTGGTGCCGTCTGGACCAGGTAAGAGCTAAACCTGAGCTCTTCAGTTGCATTCCTTCCTTTTTGAATTCTGAGCATGTTTCCCTATTTTTATGAGCCCCTGGGGTTTGAGAAATTTGCCCTGGCTCCATCACACCCTTCCTATATTGAAAGGTGTGATGCATACTAGCCTGGACATTAGCCAGTTGCTATGCATCTCACCCAGTACACTACTGGGGTGCGATGGGCGCAAGAAGGGAAACTTTTTGCACTATTTTCTCATGGAATTTTTGCCTCTTTTTTTGCCAAATCAGGGCCCTGACTCTTCTCTTGTTTGTTTTGCAGGGATTTATCGGAGAAAAATGGTTGTTACATGGTGAGAACGCAAGCATGAAGAAGAGGACATAGTTGCTTTACATGATCCGGGTACGGTAACTGCATTGCGGAACTGTGGTTTGCTCAAGTTTTTCCGCATCTCTAGCATGAGGCAACAAATAAACTTGTTGCAATATTTCCTCGATGCATGGGATCATACCAACTGGATTTTCCAGATCAGAGGCAAATCCATCCCCTTGACTACCGTGGACATCTATTTTATCGAGGCATGGTGCCCCTCTCTCATTATCAGGTTCCGCCCGTGGGGGCGAATCCGTGAGAGATTACATTTGCCGGTACTGCGGAGAGGGATCTCGGCCGAGTAGGGACAGAAAGATCAACATCCGAGATGTCACTGACCGGTCCTTGAGGACCATTTTGTTTACTTTTGCTAGACTGGCTAGTAGTGTGGCTCTTCACGTGGCTAACAGGTCCTATATGCAGTATGCCTTGGAATGCCTCGAACCAAAGGTGTTCAACTGGTGTGACGCAGTACTCCCTGTGATGAAAGAACAACTGACCAAGGTAAAAAGCGGAAGATCCAAGAATTTCGGCTATGGTTCTATTTTGATTGCTTTCGCCTTGGAAAAGATCCCACTAATGCAGCCACAGTACATTTCACTTGGTTTACCTCCACCGACTGAGCCACGGATGCAGAGATGGGTTGACCTCATGGCCCAACATGCTGGTCAGTCCCAGGTTTCTTTCTCTGATACCTTCTTTGAGTGTTTTAATCGTCAGGAGATGGTTTATGCTGAGTGTCCATATGCTAGTATGGATTTCCGAGGTGACCCAGATTTGGTGCTGTCGGCTGGTGAGCAGTGGGGTGCTATAGGTAAATTCTTTGACCATATCCCTGTTTATTGTTTTTATAATGTCCTTATGTTTTCTTCTATCAAGGCTAATCAAAAACTCTTGTGCTCATGCAGATATCGGACTAGTGCGACCAGTAGTACGCCTGAGAGCACCAGCTGCTACTCCAGCAGGAGAGGCTGTAGGGAGGGCTATCCTTCATGACCTGGATGTGGCCGAGACTCTTGCAACATTACAAGAGCAGGTCGAGGGTCTCACTCTTGGTATCCTGGACGTGAGGACCGACGAGTTGCCTTTGAGGCTGTAGCGACATACTACTAGTGTGCCACGTCAATGGACTAGGCTTTTACGCATGATTGCACAGGCGGTGACTTGCTATCACCAGCATCATTAGACTAGGGTGCCCCCTAGAATTTTGAGTTTTGGGTCATTTGAATGATTTTGTCTTGATCGCAGAACATTATGTATGAACCATAAATAGTTATATATATATATATATATATATATATATATATATATATATATATATATATATATATATATATATGATTTTCAGAGCTTTATTTTGGTTAAGTTACATGATCTTGATGCAAATATTGATGAAATGCTTCTTTTATAAATGTTGCAAATGTCTATCTAACACATAATTTTCCAATGAGTCTGTTAATGTGTTTAAGTTTCTGGAAATATGCTGATATTGAATAGAATCAAACTGCCTTTCCAAAATCTTGACCCTTAGGAACATGTGATAGATAGTTGGATTCCGTACGGAGTAGATACCGGTGAGTTGTAGAATGACGAGTTGTGAGTCTAGCCTGACGACTAGTCGGCGTATGCCATGCATAATGGCATCAAAGAGGAGCTCTATCAACGCGCTGTATTCAGCGATGTTGTTTTTTGACCGACCAATACATACTCCTTTGAAACTCACTAACTCGCTGCTTGGATCAAAGATTGCCCAGGCCGCAGAAGATAGGTTCCGCAAACTACGACTCGCTCCGTCGGCATATCCAACAAATGATTCCAATAGGTTTGACATCTACAACACATGCAAAAGTGAATTACCCAACCAAAACAAATAACCTTAGCGAAAACAAAAATGTAACAAAAGCACAGGGGTTACTATACTGAGCTAAGCATAGTAATGCTTAAGGTACAACCCGTTGCGAGGTTGCGCCAGTGGAATCCCATCATAATCCACTAACTTGTAGGCTCCTTTTGCTAGTACACGCTTGACAATATAGGGGCCCATGCATAAAGACTTGAACGTACTTGCTCCCAACTTATCAGACTCCTGGTCGTAAAGTAAGACCAGGTCACCTTTTGAGAAGACACGGGGTTTGATATTCTTGTCAAACTGCGGCTTAACTCGTTTCTTATGGGCTTCGTTAGCCAAAGCGGCATCACGACGGGTTTCATCCGATCGGATTAGTTCCAAGAAACAAGCCTCCTCTTCTGAAGTTCCGGGGAGAAGGTCGATTGCGAGCTTAAGGGATGAGATTTCGCACTGAACTGGTAAGATCGCTTCCAGGCCATACACCAGTTGAAAGGGTGTAAACCCAGTTGCATTTCTCGCCGATGTCCGGTATGCCCACAAGGCTGAGTACAAGATCATGTGCCAACTCCGTTTATGGACTCCGATCATCCTTTGCAGCATGCACTTCAGGACCTTGTTGATTGCCTCAACTTGTCTGTTAGCTTGCGGATAATACGGAGTAGAGCTGTTGTGGGACATTCCTAATTTGGCAGCCAACTCAATCATCATGTGATTGCGAAAATGCGATCCATGATCTGTAACTATGGCCTGTGGAACGCCAAATCTGGAGACTACATGATTGAAAAAGAAGAGGGAAGTCATTTCGTCGTTGTTGTTTAATGTAGTCATCGCCTCGACCCATTTGGTAAAATAGTCTACTGCGACTATGATATACCCATGCCCCCTGGCCGAGGTGGGGTTACATGTCATGAAATCTATGCCCCATTTGTCGAATGGCCCAACAACAACTACTGGTTGCAGAGGTGCGGGTGGTATTCTGGTTTTGCGATCAAAGATTTAACAGGCATGGCAACTTCTTACTGTGGTTATGCAATCTTTGAACATTGTTGGCCAGAAGTATCTTGCTCGTAAAATCTTTTGATCCGTAACGTAACCAGATTGATGCCCCCCACACACGCATGAATAGTAATCATTCAGGACTTTTTCAGCCTCCTCGTGGGTGAGGCACGTCCACAGAACATAATCGACACCACGATGTTAAAGTGTGTCACCGACAATCATGTAGTCTTTTGCTTGGTATCGAATGCGTCGTTGTTCCAAGCGGGAGGTATTAGACCTATATGTTTGGGTTTGGATATAGATTATTATGTCTCCATACCACGGAATGCTTGAAGATATCAGAAACAAAGATTCGTCCACGATCACTTCTTCTGATGTTGCATTGTTGGATGACGATGGGAGATCGCATAGTAACTTCGCGAAAACCAGGGCTTTCTTCGATTTGGATTTTATGAATTCCAGATCAAACTCTTGTAAAATTGCTATCCATTTTGAATATTTGGCCCCCAGCAACTGTCGCGACAATATATAAGTCATGGGGTTGCAATCTGACAAAATGGTAGTTTTTCGAAAGAGGACATAGTGTTGAAATCTTTGTATCACTTGAACAGCTGCAAGAGCTAGCTTTTCAACGTAGGAGTATTTTCTTTCCGTATCATTTAAGTTTCTACTCAAATAATATATAGGATGCTCGATTCCATTGTCTTCTTGAACTAAAACCATTGCGATGGTCGTATCTGCTACAGCCAGATACATGTTAAAGTCTTTTTGATAATCAGGAGCATACATTAATGATGCTTTTAGTAGGGATTCCTTTAAAGCATCAAAGGAAGCTTGCGCAACCTGATCCTAGATGAAGGCTACTTCTTTTTTCAATAGACAAGTATAACCTTTAGCAAGTTTGGTGTAATTTGGAATGAACCTCCTCAGAAAGTTTGCTTTCCCTTGGAGTTTCTGAATCTGAAGCAAATTTGAAGGTGGAGGCAAATCAATGATTGCTTGAACCTTACATGGGTCGAGACGAATCCCGTCCTTTGAGACCACAAAGACAAGTAAACAACGGGAATTGACACAAAACACACATTTGTGTGGATTGAGTCGTATCTTGTAGTGTTGGCATCGTAGAAATATCGCTCTCAAATGTTGCGGATGATTGGTCCGCTTTCGCGAATGAGCCGGAAGATCGTTGAGATATGGTTGAACGATGTTATTTATGTCATGGAAGGCATAATTCATTGCCCTCTGAAATGTTGCCCCTGCGTTCTTTAAACCAAAGGGTAGCTTGTGATATGCGAATGTGCCCCACAGACAAATAAATGTAGTCTTTGACTGGTCCTGTGGGCGGATGTTAATTTGAGTATACCCAGAAAATCTATCCATAAATGAAAAGATTTCACATCTGGCGCATTCATCAATTATCTGGTCAATGAAGGGTGTAGGGTAGTTGTCTTTTGGACAAGCTTGATTTACATCCCTACAATAGATGCACACTCTAATCATTCCTTTTTTTTCATTACAAGAACAATATTCGATATCCAATCGGTTAGAGGAACAGGGTAAATAAAACCAGTATGGAGAAGTTTTTCAACTTTTGCCTTGATGGTAGCGGCTTTCTTGGGGTGCACCTGCCGTAGCTGTTGTCGTTACCGTTTGACATCTCAATACATCTTAATTTTGTGTTCAACTATGCTCGAGTCAATGCCAGGCATTTCATCATATGACCAAGCAAAGACATCTCTGAACTCACGAAAAAGAGCGCAATATATTTCCATTTCTGAAGAAGAACAAGATTTGCCGACATGAATATTCTCTACAACATTTGTTTCGGTCGAGATATTTATGGCGATAGTCTCTTCAATATTGGACAAGTTTCATTCGAAATCCACCGTGTTTACAGTATTTGATATAAAATCAAAAACTGAGGGATGATGAAGGTCACTGGAACTATCTTCCTTGTAATTTGGAAGATGGGAACGATGGTGGTAATCTTCCCATGGTGCCCCGTCAATCACCATTGACTGAACAATTCCTTCATCTGTAGAATGTACTTCCGACCAAGGATCTAAAGGGGTGCCATATTCCTTAGACCTATCTATCCAAACGCTTGATGAGTGTTGATTTGGGTTTGCCTCCCATGCCTAAAACATTGATTGCTACAATATTTCTATTGGGCTTGGAGGCAATATCTGCAGATGATCCACGCTAATATCATTTTCAGACATCTTTTGAATAGAAGATATCATATTGCAGGTTCCCACCATTGCCACTTCCGCTAGATTGATTGGAGGCGGTAGGGCAAAAGTCCCCATTAATATAGGGTCTTTTAGTAGGCCTACTACGATATTTTGAAGTGAATGAGGGCTTCCATGGATAATTGGAATGCTTCCCATAACTTGTGGCCTATTGGGGAGAAATGTTTGCTGGTCGACGATTGTAATACTTCCTTGGAAGGGAAATGCAATCTTCCTGAAGTAGGTCGACACAACGGCATCCATAGCATATATCTAGGGCCTTCCCAGTAGGATGTTGTAATCGAGGTTTCCGTCGATCACTTCAACATCAATTTCTACTGTTTTTCCCCCCAATTCGACTTGCAAGTTACTTAAAATCCCATATGGGGTGTATGTTCGTCCATCAAATGCTTTTAGTGTCGTCGAAGGTCGCGACAAGGGTGGAGATCCTAAAGTTTTCTAGCAACTCATTGACATAATACATGTAGATGCCCCCTCATCAATAATTGTTCAATGAACAGTTTTGTTGAGGGATTTCACTTGAATAAGGAAAGCTAGTTGAGTTGGTAATTGAGGGTCATATCCTTTATGATTAAAGGCCACAAGATTGGAATCCGTTGGGTCAATCCAACCTATTGCTGATAATAAAGCTTGCTTTTGGGAGGGCAAATTTTTCAGTACCTCAAGTGTCGACATAGTGGACGACAATTGGGACAGATCCTCCACTATATTATAATATTGTGCTACTCTGTCATGAGGATTAAATGTCGATTTGTGTACTACTCCCTTCGGCGGCTTTATCGTTAGTTCAGGAATGATGGGTGGCACAACTTTGGTCGAAGTCGTTGTCGAATTACTAGGTTGATCATTAGCCTTGTTGTCCGACAACTGTGGATTCCCGTAATCTTTATTCCTTGTCGATATCAAAGCATCATTTTGCTGCTTCGAAATGGACAACATTAGCACTTGGGATGAGGAAGCATTGTCACTAGCAACCTGATTTGTTCCTGGATTCGGAAACGGATCAGTCAATACCGCCGAGGTTTTTGAATTCTTAAAGAATTTTCTAAGCTCGGCTTTATGTGGACAATCTTTCGTCCAATGATCCTCATCACATATGAAGCATGGATGACTTGGTTTCCTATCTCCAGAAGGGTTTGCAGAAGATTTTTCAGGAGACAACTCCTCCTGTTTTTTCTTGTTCTCTTTCTTTTTCTTCTTGCCCCCTAGTTGCTTTGGTTCTTTGCCTTTGTTAGTCGACACGACATTTACCTCTGAGGTGAGAAGTTCTTCATTTTCATTTTGACTTGAAACCATACGAGCCTTCTTTGATGTAGCTTTTACGGTTTTCGTGCTAGTCGCACCTATCATTCCATCGCTGGCATGAGAGTCTTTGCTTGATTTAGGAGGGGGAGGAACAGAGAATTCCGGTCTAGGAGCATCAGGGATTTTATCGTAGAGCGTGCCAGACTGAGTATATATCAAGTCTAGATATTGCGCACAAGCAATGACTTGCTCTTTAGTGACGACTCCTCCCTTTGCCACATCTTCCGTAATAGAAGGTAATAATGACTTAATAAACCATTCAGCTAGTAGCTGATCAGGAACATATGTTTTTACCATTCTACGATGACGTTGCCACTCATGAATATGATCAGATATGGGAGTGGCCGTTGTCTGTTTGAAATTGGTAAGAAGCTCTGTTCCTATTTCGTACCTTATGGGTAACGGAAAATGGGTTAAAAAGGTTGTGGCTAGGGTGTTGAAGTTATCGAATGAAGCTCTAGGCAATTCGATATACCATTTTGCTGCTGGACCAGTTAACGTTCGCTGAAAAAGGTGAAGCCTAATCGAATCATCATTTAGAGTGTTAGATGAACACCACAAATGAAAGGTCATCACATGATTCGACGAGTCTTCACTCGGATTTCCATTAAATTTAGGAATATCCGACGGAAGTTTATGTGGAATCGCTGGCCACCAAGGGGCATAAGCAATTGGATCGTTTGTCAGTCGATTTAGATCTGGTAACTCTAAAGTTGCCACGAAGGGCAACTATTGATTCAGGTTCGGCGAAGCATACCTAGGATAATATGGGATTTCCTGAGCAATGGGTCTTTGCATACCAGCATAGTGTATTTGATGTTGATAACTTTGGTAAGGTTGATGGGCATAACCACTATGAAATGGTTGATGTTGACCGTTTTGAATATACGGCTGCCCATTACTTGCAAAGATTTGGTGCTCAAATCCTTGGTAAACTTGTTGGAATTGTGGTTGTTGATATTGCACCAACCATGGTTGTGAAACCATTTGCTGTTGTCCAATACTAGCTGTTTGACCAAGATGAGAGGTGATGGTACCCGTTTGAGCCTGGGTCACTCCAGTTAAGGAGCCACTAATCGACGATTGTGGTGGCGTCGTAGAGACAAGAGGCTGTTGTATTACGACCTGAGAAGCTTGAGGTTGGGATACAACAGGCAATGCTTGTACTTGCGACACAGTCACAATAGTCGGCATAGTGGGGATATTTGACACAGGTAGACTTTGTTGCATTGAGTATACAACTCTTGGTTGTTGAGGCAGTATCGGCACCCAACTGCTAGATGTAATTCCAGCATAACCTGAATTCTGTTGTGAACTCTCGTATGTTTGTTCTCCTGGAGGAGACAATGAAAGGGTATATTTCGCCCCATACGACAGTAATCTAGTGCTCAAAGGAATGATTTGCCTTTGTGGACCGGACTGCTCAAATTGACACTGCGAAGGATCAATTTGCTGAGACTCAACATAAGAGATTCCAGATATTATTCCGGACGAACAAACGGGAACAGACCATACTGTCGAAATAGCCCCTAGATGGATTCCATCCAGTGATTGAGAGCTAATTGGGACTGATGGTATGTCAGTGAACATTGTTGGAGTAACAACGGGAAGTTCTGCCACTATTGTGTCAGATGACACAGTCCTAGATGTCGACGGTTGTTCAGAAATATCTAGTCTATCCAAAAGATTTCCTAGCGATTCTAGAGGAACTTCCGATGACAGGAGACTAATTTTTGACGAAGAAGGATATAGGGTGATCGCAACTCCAAAATGCGATGGAGTACCAGATGGAGGGTCCTCCATAATCTCTTCTATGGCAATCAATCCAGGTGGAAGTGGTAGACCGCCAGGTCCATAAAATATTTCTGGTGCCGAAGAAGGTATAGATTCTGCAGTGACAGATGTTTGGGGAATAACACCTTCCAAATCAGCTATAGATGGAGCCGGTTCAGGAATAGAAGTGTTTACCATCACACTAGGATCAGTTCTATTGTCCTCTTGTGGTTGCAGAACTTCTTCTGTAGAGGTAGGGATACCAGAAATGTTTGGAGTAACCGGAGTCTCTGAGGGTGTCGGAACACTTGTTCCAACCAAACCAGGGGACTTTGATCCAGTTAAATGAGTTCGCTTTGTCCGGAACAGTTTTGTTTCCAAAGACAAAGACGGTTGACTCATAAGTCTCTGCGAATGACAAGGTTTCAATTGAATTTCCTCCACGATTGCGGATTACTCAATCAACTAAAAATAAAGGGGAAAATGATTCTGAATTAAATGAATTTTAGACACTTTGACACAACTTGCTTTTTCAATTTTTAAGAGTCGAGAAAAAACAAAAGATGACTCTAGTCGCCTTTGATTTTTAATGAGCCTGAAGTGACAAGTGCTCAGATGGACCTTTTCCTTTAAGGAGTCTGAAAAGGAACGAAAGAGACTACTCTGGAAATCTAGACAGAGGGATTACCAAACCAATTGCAAAACTGCAGAATAATTTTTATGGTACGGCAGTCAATCTTCCCGAATGTTGTGTTCAGTGCATTGCGATCGATAGGGCGGCAGACACGGCTTCCTATGGATAAAGGATATAGCCTATTGTGGTCTCCCAATATATACTTGACGATACGTGGGAGCACAAGTCTGTACTGGCACTTGTCATCTCAAAGAGGAGGAATCACCCAACCAACAATGAAAGCGATAGTTACCAGGATTTACGACACTGGAATATGCCTCTAGCCTGGACTTCTAAATGTTGTGCGTTAGGTTCCAAAGCGTTTTTATGTTCATTGAATTTATTTTACAGTTGATCTTTCTTAAGAAATTTTCCTTTCAGGTTCACCATGTGATGTAGATATATAATTCCTAAAATGCAATCTAAGATGATAAACAATCGTTTAATCTTCTTTTTGCAATGAAAATCCTAGCTACTAAGGAAAGAGAGATGATATTCTTTCAACATAGAGCAGAGAGCACACACTAGATGCACTGTCCTAAATCAACAAGCAGTCTAAATGCAAATGCACATGCATGTATTTGTTTTCAGCCTTCTTAATGTGTGAAAGACAAGAAGAATGCTAAGTACAAATCTGAATTATCTTTTCAAAGCGACAGTACTAACAAATTTCTCTTCAAAAACGAAAGGAAGATAATGATGAAACTTTGCGATCTTGAGTTGAAAACTGCTTTCGACACTTGAAAAACCACTAATTCAAATCAAATACAAGAGTAACTGTATAATTGACCATCAAGAACGATAGGATTCTTTTCTTTGACTGAAAATGACACTTGCGATAGTTCCAAATCAAATGACGACAGTTTGATTACGCTACTTTTTTGTAAAAGAGAATTGTAAATGGCGCACAATACATAAAAAGCATTCACAATTCTTTGTACTATGTAGGTGAAATCATGTAAAGGAAGGGAGTTTCCACAGTGGTATACTGATCACAGACAACAAAACTCCTGAATAAAGTTGAAGAGAGCAAACAAAGAAACCAAAATCTGGAAGCAGAAGAGGTCTTATCTGATCAGCGCACCTGCAACCCAGGGAAAGTGCGATGGAACACACCTACTGCACACGGGAGGTGCGATGCATCCAGATTCCCAAGAGGAGAAAGTGCGATGGTCGAGGGATGAGACTTCAACTTGGTTTTTGGTCACAGTTTGCAGCTTAGTTCAGGGATTTAGGCCGAGCTAATGATATTCAGTAAATAGAAATCACATGGGTTGATCTAATGAGGTTACTAGAGCTACCACTAGGGAAATTAGGATGTTTGAAAATCAATTGTTCAGTTTATAAACAAAACCCAGAGATAGACTGAAGCAGCATTGATCTACTTTTCACTTGCATAGCAAATGCAGTTCGAAGGCTAGCTAGCTTAACTTCAGGCTCCGTCTGTAAGTTTATAAATCAAACAAGTATAAACAAGCAAATAAGCTATTCGCTCCCCAGTGGAGTCACCATTTTTTTATGGGGAAATCTAGTGTCTATGCAGAGCTGCTAGTCCCACTAAGACGGGTAGCTATCTTAGAAACAAATAGATTAAAGTTACTTTCATTTTCCTTTATGAGGAGTAGATAGGAGAGGATCAAAAAATACCAACCTCGATCTTTTGCTCGGTTCTTTTCTTGTTCCTTCTCCTCACCGACAGGTCTTTACCGCTCCTCCCTTGACCACTGCGCTTCAAAGAGTACCTGTAAAGTCAAAGTAGCACAATACCTTCAAAGTGCAGAGATCTACAATCATAAGCAATATAGGACCAGATATATATTGACCACACAAATGCACATACTATCAGACATACAAGAATATGGAGGAAAACTTGAATAGCTTTATTGATATAAAGATTAGAAGAGAGGATTACAACCCATTGATTTGACCCAGCATCATCCTCCCAGCATGAAAGCCCTTCTTCACCTCATGAAAAGCTTAGATCACCCAACACTATGATATTCCACTAGGAAACCAACATCACTTCCTTACAAGATACAAAATTCCAGCTTCTGGATCTCTGGGATGAGGGATCCATATATAGATGATTGCAGGGAGGTGAGTGAGCTTCTAGGATTTTGATTAGTGTCTTCTCTTTGATAGTTTTTTATTCCACTTGGATATTGATGATCTCTTACTCATCCCTGGGTGAATTCAGAGAGGCAAGTGTCATAGGAGAAGTTTCTGGAAGATTCCATGATCATCCACCTCGCAAACTGTCTCTACCATTTGTCCATTCTCGCCCATCGCACCCTACAGAAGGGCTTTCCAGTATGCATCACACCCTTTACACTGGGTAGGTGAGATGCATCACACCCTTAACACTGAGCAACCTGTATGGTCCAGTTTTGACCAGTTCTAAGCAGTTTTCTATGGAGAACTTCTGGGAGATGATGTAATCAGCTGACCCTGTTCCTTTAGGGCATGCAACAAAACTTTTAGGGACTCAGAAGCCCTTGGTTTATGGACATATATGATTGGGGTTGTAGTGCCCAAAAATGTCTATAACACCATGGTATTGGTCCAAGGTATCTTGTCTGACATGTTGACCCCAGGTATTTGGTCCAATGTATTGGTTCTAAGTGGTTTTGGACCATGGTATTGAGTAAGGGCTAAGACTATAAAAGGAGGAGAAGACTATTAGGCAAAGGTGCGGAGAAAGTCTTGAATATCTAATGAAGTATGAGATCCAGTATGCAGGTTATGGGTTCATGATGCTTTGCTTGATCTGAGCTAAGGAGGAATCTCAGCGGTTGATGGAGAACAAGATCTAAGGACAGATTGGGATCTAATGGCTTGGAATGAATAATGTCTATATGGTTTGATCATGTCTATTCTAGATCTATATACTGACGCATGTAATGTTCTGTAAATATTATGATCTGGATATAAATCAAGTTTTGGAATAGCTGCAAATCATGAATGAATATTTACAGATGTATACGCTGGTTGACTATGATAAAAGCGCGTACATACGCATGTTAGATACATCTAAGTAGAGTATACCATATGAGCTATGATGTTTGAAGTGGTTTTGGTTATTGATGAGTTCTGATGACTGTTACTGGTGTCAATATTATGCATATTTAGTTTGGTTGATTGTGTTTAGCTTCAGTGTTGATGGATGAGATCTAATAATGGATCAAGATCATAATGACTTATCTTTATGTGATCTGATGGACTAGATCTGGTTGCTAACACACGTATTATCCTAGTATATGTAATGATATGGGTATGTCTGAAGTCAGGAAGTGCAGCGAAATCATATGTAAGTAATTAATGACATATACGCTGGTTCATTTTGGTGAAGTTGTGTATACACGTTGGTTCGGCTCTTCCAAATAGCGTATGCACTCTGATGCATGATTTCTGATGATACAGTTGGTTTTGAATATTGTTGCAGAGTTCTGTGTTCTGGTGACTACATTTTATTGACAGGGTTTTAGTGATTCAGTATTGGGTGATTCAGAGATTGATGATGCAAGTGGTGATTGATTTTCTGCTTCAATGATATTGATGTGTCCAGTATGAAAATTGGATGAAACATGGCCTTCAAATTATGATGTTGTGTTCCATGAGTATCCAGTTTGAAAATTTATGAAACATGGTACTTGGAGTAAGAAAGAGAAGGTTGTAGCCTTATGTAGGTCAGCACCTATGTACTAGTAAAAGGATCGGTTAGTACAAGAGCTAAGGGGGTTGTAGCTCCCTTCTAGGAGAAGCTGGAGAACGAGAGGAGGTTGTAACCTTCTACTGGTAGAAGCCTACGTACTGGTATAAGGCTGCACTAGTATAGAAATATTGTAAAAGAAGTTTTTTATTAAAAGGAGATAGAGACGAATTGTAGCAGGTGGTTTTCACTCACATTGGGTTTCCACCTTACATCATGGTGTTCATGTGTGCTTCTTGTGTGTGATGATTTGTTCTGTCTTATTGCACCTATTTACTGTTCATATGGTTAATAAAGTTCTGATGCACTAACTAAATATCAACATTTAATGGATTAGCTGAATCATAAGTTTACTGGATAACGCTAGTTGCATTAGACACAGTTGCTTGTACACGCAGGTTCCCTTAACTGAAGTAGCGTATATGAATTTGAGTATGGAAATGAAAAAGTGTTTGATTTGATAATATTGATTCACCCCCCATCTCAGTGTTATTTTCAACGCTTAGTGTCCACCTTTGGAATTTTATATAGGTGCATCTAGTATGATGAGATTCCCTGAATAATTTTTTTTATCATAATTAATCTTCTGCCAAGTGTGAACCACTTGTTGGTCTAGTTATTTAGTTTTGCCTCGAACTTCTTAATCAACAAGTCCTGATTTTCATACTTGCTTGGTTTCAATATGAAACCTAGGCATCTGAAACCATCAGCTAAAGGATCCACTTTGACTTGAAATAAATAGGCAATATTGATAATTATCCCAACTTCCTTGATGTCTGGAATTAGCACCAATTTGTCAAAATTCATTTTAACCTTGATGCTCACTCAAATCTGTAAAAAAACATTGTAGAAATTCTTCCATTCATTCATGGTTGTTTTCCCAAAAAACAAAAGGTCATCAACAAATATTAGATGGGAGATGTATGTGCCTCTAGATACGCTGCAACCAATAATTAGGCCTGATACCCTAACATCATGTATTCAGATGATAAGTGCATCTATGGTTAATGTTAAGAGTAGTGGGTATAATGCACAATGTTTCTTTATGGAGTCGTCTAATGAGGCGGAGGAATTCCCCGGATGGCTAAAAGTGGTTGAAATCTGGGCAAAAAAATTTCAAAAAATCTTGTAGAGACAGTGTTTGAATCTTATTTTTGATGGTAGAAATGGATTCAGCACCATCAAAAAAGTCTAGGACACCTAAAATTTTGAAGTTTAACAACTATAACTTGGATTTACAAAATCCTTGCGGGATTTTCTCTAAATATGAACGAAATTTCCATAACTTTCCGGGCAACTCCTTCGCCTCGTTAGACTACGCGTTTCTTTATTCCTTTATGCATCTGTAAGAAGAAAGTTGGATTTTCGTTAATGAGAATGGATAGGTTTTTAGATTTCAGGCAAGCCATAATCCATGAAGTAAATTTGCGCTCAAAACTAAATTTGAATAGAATTAGTCGGAGGAACTCCGAATCTACCTAGTCAAACACTTTGTAAAGATCAATTTTCATTATACATGCATCCAATTTTAAAGACTTTATGGAGTGTAGACATTCTTGAATGATGGTGATAGAGTCCTGTATTTTCCTATTATTCAAGAAACCGTGTCATTTAGGAGAGATAAAAGTTGGGAACGTCTTTTTGATGCGGCTGGCATTAATTATTGATATTATATTATACACAGTATTGCAAAAAGGTATAGGATGGTAATAAGAAAAACCATATGGATTAGCCTTTTTAGGAATAAGAGTGATAAAGGTTGTATTAATATAACCTAGAATGTGGCCATGTCGTCTGGATGCTTCCGCGAGGTACAAGAGATATTGCCCCATGAGATCAAAGAAGTGTATGAATAACTCGATTAGCCATCCATTTGAGCCAGGGATCTTGTCCCTGTCCATTTATTTCATTACCCCCCACAACTCCTCGATGGTAATCTGTCTCCACAATTTTGAATTATGAACAAGATCCACCATTCTTGGAAAATAATTAGCAAAATTTAGATGTGCTCTAGGGTCCTGTCCCTCTTGATCTTTGTATTGAATGGAGAAATTCCACACAACCTCTTTCTGAATGTCCACTTAAGAAAGGAGGGAGAGCAAGAATTAATGGAAGTAAAGAAATCTGAATCTTTCAGTCTCCTATCACTAGCCAAAGCTAGGTAGCCAAAGATGATAGTCATTCTCATTTTTTTACACCATTAGTACAATTTAAAAAATTATTATTAAATAAGCATAATTTCATGATAGATTTCAAATATTTTGAAAAGTTGACTTAGGTTTTGAACTTTTAGTTATATATCTACCTATCTATATATATATATATATATATATATATATATATATATATATATATATATATATATTGAATTGCATTTCTTAATTTGTTTTTTTTTTTTTTACCTTAAATTGGTAAAAAAATATTAATTGCAAATATTTTTTTAATGAAATAAATTGTATTTTTAAAATTTAAAAATAAATTAAAAAAATATTAATATTCAAATTTTCAAAATTATGCTAAGATAAATTTCAATTGTTTTTCCCAAGAAATAAATCATCTCTCTCTCAACATAAGGGCCATTGATGATGATGATGTTGGTTAAAGTACACTAAGGACAATATGGTCTATTGGACATTAAGAATAACCTCGAGTAAGAGATTACTTGAGATTTTTTAACATGCTATTTCTATGAACAAAAAGAAGGGATAGAAGTGTTCCTAGATCCTCATAGTTGCGTTGACTTAGCAATTCAAGAAGGTTGGTAGTGTGGCAAATATTATGAAAACTAAAAAGGATGTGAGTAAGAGCTCGACAATCCAAGAGAAAGTGCTTTTCGTCTTCAATCTTCTTATTATCGTAAAGGTGATAAGATCTTTCATCCCAAGGTGTTCTTGGAATAGAACAATGCCCAGTTCCACTTTGGAGCTCATGAGAGTTAATTCTTATGTTGGAAATGTTCATTTTCTCCTTAGCATTGGTGGGCATCTTTATGCCAGTCTCGCTTGTTAAGTTGGACGTGGGGGTTTTGGCTACAATTAGGAGCAAGTTCATGATACCTATTGACTTCCATGTTATATAGCTTCTTCGTATACATGAGATACCTAGTCATAGCCATGATTTAAATGGGGGGAAGGTTAACTTCAATCAAGAGGACATGGTAAGGAGTATTTCCTTTAATCTTGATATTTTAGGTTACAATGGATGTTACTTGTTGGGATTTGTAATTAGATGAGGAAGATAACAATTATTTGTCCCAACCATTGTAGATAAACCCAAATGATCTAAAACAACCTTCATATACTAATATTATTTTTTATTTAGCAAACAAAAAAATTGGTTAACACTTCTCCTACAATATTTTGATTTTTGATAGAATTGACATTATATATTTTTATTTTAATATCTTTAAAAAATACTTATTTATTATGTTATAGATGTTATAATTTTTTTGAATATTCTTATAATTATTTATTTACCATATATAGGATTTATTTTTTATAATTTTTATATCTATTTGAGATCAACTACTTTATTGTTGCGTCGAGAGGTGCTCCATTGCCTAGTATGGAAGAGATAATGTTACTTTAAAAGAAATAATACTTACATTAAAAAAATAAAAATATGTTAATAACAAAAAACATTTTGAGGTGGAACATAAATATTAATAAGAAGAAGATGCTTCAATGTCATCCTAAATAACATAATTTTATATCTACCTTATAGAGAGAGAGAGAAAGTAATTAATAGTAAAAAAATTCTAATTTTCTCCATAAGTGTTTTCTACTTTTCAGTAAGAGGGAGATGTGCAATTCTTCACTATTCAACATGTAAAATAATATTGATATTACATCCCACTATGAAGGACATGTAAAATTCATTCAATGTTTAACATAGAGTTGACATGTGGTATTTAGAAAATAAATTTTAGTAATAAAAATAATATCAATGTTAGGCATAAATGAAATATTCCCATTTCCATGTTAAGTAACATGGTTTTATATCAACTTTATATAGAGATACATAAATAAATTAAATATAAAAAACTTCTAATTCACCCGTGCCTATAGAAGAGGGATGCGTAGGCACCTAGATGTTATAATGGTAGCAGTTGAAAATGACCCGTGTCACTACAAAAAAAAATGTTATATTTTTGTTGTGTAATATGAACTACTTGTTTGATTGATTCACATTTGAATGTGTACCTCTAATAAAATATTTTCATATCTATATCAACTTTATACATACATATATAAAAAGAGAAAACAAATATTTTAGTGTTAACCATAAATAAAATATGTCAGTTCCCACCTTATATAGGATAATATTATATCAACTTGATATCTAGAGAGAAGAAATATTTCAAAGTAAAAAGAAAAAAAAATCATTTACTTCTTAATATGTTGAAGAATAATATTTCAATATGCACAGGAAATAAAATGTTAATATTGATTATTTATTTCTAATTCAAGATAGGAGTGAAATGTGTAATTCCTTCCATAATAATATTCATACTAAAATATATAAGAGAGTTGACATGTAGCATTTTTTTTTTTTTTTTGTTTCCCAGAGGAACTCAGTAGCCTGCTAGGGTGTCTACGACTTGTCCTTCCCCCCATCCTCTTGTCCGTAAACCAAGTCACAACTAGGGGGATTTGAACCTTAGATCTTAGTTTTCTCAAGACTCACATTACTTTGATCACCAATTGAGCAGTCCCATGGGACAACATTTTAAAATAATACACACACACACACACACACACACACACACACACACACACACACACACACACACACACACATAAAGAATGTGTGAGTGCATATATGATGGATAAATACTTTTTACTTTTCAATATAAGGGAAATGTTTAATTCAAAACATACTAATAAAAAAAACATTTTCATGTGAACGATGTGGGGCATAAATAAAATATTTTAATGATGATGTTGACTAAGTTATTTGATTTGCAATGTAAAAGATATTTGCACCTAATGAGATTTGATAAGGTCTTAAGATGAATCTATGCTAGTATTATATTTATTTGTTTCATTTATAATTTGATATATATTTGATTTTAAATTATAAATAAAATAATTTATTTATTTTTCAATAAAATTTTCATAAATATTTATATTAAAAGTAACTAGGTTATTTACAGCTTAGTATGGGAGAGGTGTTATAAAAGTAAACATAATGTTAAATTAAAAAAAAAAAAAAAAATCATAAGTAGGCCATTAAATATTGGAAAAAAAATACTAGTATTCATTATGAATAATACAAAATCAAATTAAATAAAAAAAATAACTAAATACTTATATATGTATGAAACAACATTTAAAATATTAAAATAGCCTAAATCTATCTTAAACTCAAATTTAAATTTATCAAGAACTTCTAGAGATCACATTTGTTATTGTATATATTTTTTAATATGAAAAATTAATACATGACATGAATTAAGTGATAAAAAAAGGTATAGATTAAGAAATTTGATCCTTCTTAATACTTAATATATCCAAGTTTAAAATGAAAATGCACTAATATTATAAAACAAAATATTGTTAATATATCATCATTAATACTTCCCTTGAAGGGAGGGATTGGAAATACTTGAGGTTGACACAATTGCAAGAAAAAATAACCATAATAACATTTTTCTCTCTGATGGTTTATAAATAAGTTTGAATTTTCTGAAGCAAGATGGAAACAAGATCCCAGAGTCCTATGCCTCCTCCCTTTCCCTACTAGATCCATACATTAAGGCCTTCAACAATTTCGTAGCTGACCTACTTCGTCAAGAAGTTAGAGGAAATTCTCAATGTGGAGGTATACACCCCCCATGTGAGATCTTGGGCTCTGCAACTTGCAAATCACAACCTAGTTGGTTAGTTCATGGGGATTTGACCTTCCCCATGTTCTTTGAGGTTTTGGGTGGAGAAAAATTGAAAACCAATAATTGATGGTTGGGTCCCATCTTCCTTTCATGGGAAGGGTCTTTTTAACCTCTTCTTCAAAAATAAGGCAAATTGAGACTTGATTTTAAGAAGTGGGAAATAATTTATGGGTAATCAAGGCTTATATCTATATCATTAGAGCCTAGATTTTAATCTTGAAAGTGAAGTGCCATCAACAATTCTTGTTTAGGTGAACATCCCCTTCCTTTTGATGTATTGTTGCAATGACACCACCTTCATAAGAATTGGTAATGCCTTGGTAGAATATATTGATCGAGCTGAGCCACATGAGGATTTATTTTCCTGTGCATAGATATATGTGTAAGTGGATCTAGGAAAGGGAATTTAAGCAACTATAAATTTCAACTTTGATAGTTGGTCTCACATCCAAGAGGTGGACTATGACCATCGTCCATTTAAATTCAAGGTGTGTCATGAATATAGCCACTTTGAAACAAGATGTTAAAAAAATAGGAGGAGCAATAGAAATAAGCTAAGGAGGGGGGCCAATGGAAAATATCCAAAAGAAGAAGATCCCCAACAAGTCAAATAAACAATCAACCTATAAAACCTAATCATAATGGAAATAAATGGAAAGGGGCAACTTCCCCCCAAAAGTTGGCCCAATAAAAGGTGAAGGGACTAGCAAAATAAATGGGAAGAAAGAGAGTAGTAATATTTATGAGGTGTTAAATGTGGTGAATGAAGAATGGAAAATACTAAAAAATAATCCTTCATCCCCACAAGGAATCAACCCCAAATCAACAACGGAAACAATCGTGGAATAAAATGATGAGAACATGTTGCCCCTGGAGGATGACCTAGTCCATGCGCACACTGAGAAAGAGTATTCCTCAAATGATGAAGGGTTCCTCTCTCTTTGAAATATTAAGTTGGGGTTTACATTTTATAGCTTTTTTGATGAGAAATAAAAAGCAGAGGAGGAAAAAGAGTAGGATTTTCTTCACAAGAAGGCTAGAAGGAAGACTAATCGAGAGATTTGAATAGAGAAAGTAGAAAAAGACAAAGAATTGGGCACCTAATCAATTTTGGACTCAAAACGTAGAGGGTGTAGGAACACCAATAAAGAGGAAACTCAACCCGTTCACAATGGGCTACTCACACTAGTAGTAAATAATGACGGTAATCTCTTGGAAGTGCAGGGTATTAGTGTCAGAAAAAATGGAAGAAATGAAATCCTTAATAAATAAGGAAAAACCCTTAGCCATATTGTTTGAGGAGACTAAAACAGGGGATTGATATATCCTTCAAATGAAACATAAAATATGGCATGGTAGAGAGATCCTCTTGGTGAGATCTTGTGGGGCCTTTAGTGGAGTGCACACATTATGGGATCAATATTTGCTCAAACTATTGGACCAACAATCTGACATCCACTCATTAGATGACAACAAATTTCCTACATATCCCTTCAAATCTAGTATGTTTTATTGTTGATCTATACATGTTGATCCATTTATGATGAAAATCAATGTCGAGATTATTTATTGGATCTTGGAGACTCCCCTTTTGGTTCAAAGTGTATTTTTGGAGGGTATTTTAACACTACTCTACATCAATGGGAGAAGAAAGGTGGATCTTTAGTAAGAGATCAATTTCAAGAAACTATGGAAGACTTCATGCAAAGCCTAAACTTTTTGGATGTTAAACCAACCTCCAACAAGTTTACTTGGAATAAAAGATATATGGTCTGGGCCAGATAGTTGCTAGATTGGACAACTTTCTAATTACTAATTCTTTTTTGAAAATTTTTGTCATGGTATCCTCATGCATTCTCCCTTGGAATAATTCAGACCACCACCCCATTGAACTCGAAATTTCAGACGATGAGGATTATTTCCCTATTCCATTTCACTATAATCCACTTTGTCATAAAAAATAATGTTTTAGCAACCTAGTACACTAATTTTGGTGAGTATGGGTCCTAGAAAGTACAATTTTAATCTGGGAGAAGAAGATAAAGTGCCTCAAGGAAGCCTTGAAGAAATGGGCCTAAGAGCAAAGGATGGATGGGAAATCTACTATGCAAGCACATCAAATGAGAATGGAGTATCTGGTGTCCAAGACATAAGAAGGCCATGTTACTTAAGGGATGCTAATTGATGAAAAGGAAGAATTTGGAGCCTTTCATAAAGATTTGAAAGAAAAGGAAGAGGAATGGAGATTAAAATCCATGATTCTATGGCTATAGGAAGGAGATAGGAATTCAAAGTTTTTTTCATAATAAAGCAAGGAATAGGATATGGAAAAATGACATCAAGGAATTAGTGATCAAAGTTAATAATTTTTCGAGGTTTCAACAAATCAAGGACGAGGAAGCATGCCACTATGATGAGTTGTACATTGTTGTTGGTCCTCCCAACCTTAAGGGAGAATAATATATGCCAAAAATGATCTTGAAATTCTTTCTCACATAGAAAATTTAATGCTCCTAAAGGAAATTTCATAGGAGTAAATCCAAAAGGTGTTGTTATCATTTAATTTGGATAGAGATCCTCAACTGAACATGTTGTCTACCCACTTTTATTATCAGTTTTGGGAGGTAATAAAATATGAATTTTGTAGAATGATTGACTAATTATTTAAAAAAAATTGCATGGGTGGAGGAATCAATACTTCTTTCCTAACATTGGTCCCAAAGGAAGAAACTTCATCCTATTTTTCTAGGTTTAAACCAATTTCACTTTGTAATGTTTCTTCTAAATTCATTTCAAATATTTTTGCCTCGAGATTCAAATTTCTTCTCCCAAAATTAATCTATGAGAAGGTGGATTTGGGCATGAAATACAAATATTTAACAATATTATCGTAGTCTAGGAAGTAATTCATTCAAGGATAATATTCTCGAATATTTTTCTTTTATGCTTGAATCCATCCTATTTCTTATTCCAAGAATCAATTCATTCTAGATAAGAAAGAGTAAACCAAGGCATGATCATCCAACTTGATATGTCTAATGTGTTTGAAAGAGTTAGAAATGATTATTTGTTCAAGTTTATGTCAAAATTTGGCTTTAATGAGCGGTTTAATTATTGGATTTCCCTTTGCATAAAATCCCCTTAGATATCATCAGTAGTAAATGGAAGGGAAATGAAATTATTTCATGATTCTTGTGACCTTCGTCCCCATTTTTATATATCATAATGAATATAACTCTGAGCAGAAGGTCAGATTTTGAAATAAGGCATGAGCATTTACCTAGCCTTAGGTTTGTCTATGGAATAAAGAATATAAATCACTCTCAATTTGTCGATGATGCTCTCCTTTTAGGGGGGGCTTCTACAATAATTGTACATAGATTTAAATTGTTCCTTGATATTTTTTTAGCACCTCTGGAGATCTAACAAACTAAGGAAATTTGTATATTTATTTCTGGAATGCCTCCTCTTATAAGCAAAGATAAATAGGAAATATTATGGGCTTCCACCTTATGGAATCTTGGAAAGAATTTAAATATTTAGGGATTCCTATTTGTTTGAAATCACATTCCTTGCAAGCATGGGATGATGTCATCACTAAATTTAAAATGAAATTTATTGTCTGGGGAGCTCGTTGGCTTAACTTAGCTAGATACAATGTGTTGATTAAAGAAGTTATTTCTTCTCTCCCTTTGTACCAATTCACTGCGCTCCTTGCCCCATAAAGTTTTCTCTCTATGACAGCTAACGAATTCACAATTTTATTTGGGGAGGGGGGAATTCTAGCACAAAAAAAATCATTTGATAAAATGTGAAACAATCATGCATACATATCCCCATGGGGGGCTTGCCATTAGAGACCCTATTCTTATGAACAAAGGAATAGGAGCAAGGTTAGCATGTAGGTTTATCAATCAAGAATAATATTGGTGGAAGGTATTCCTTAAGGAAAAATATCTTCGAAAAGAATGATTTCTATGCTTAGAGTCAATTTGGCACCCAAAGGAGGCTCAATGGTTTGGATACTACTCACTTCGGTAGCTCTTATAATAAACTCAAATGTATTTTGGAAACCTACAAATGGAAGATACATTAATTTATGGAGGGAAAAAATAATGGATAACCATCCCTTGGAATGCAATTATTATTTTCTTCCTATGAGAGAATTATTCTGTGCTCAAGTAAAATCAACACCAGAAAACATTTTAGATTAGGACAATGAAATGAATTGGATAATCTGGAACCACAATGAAGTCCCTGCGAACTTGCATAATTTGTCTTACAAACTTTGAGTTAGTCTAGTTGGTTTTCCTTCATGGCAACTAGAGGAGGTAGATTAGCTTGGATGGAAGCAATCTTCACACTCGATTAAGGAAGGTTACACATTTTTTTCTTCCCTCAATTAACCCCCCCCCCCCCCCCCCCCCCCCCCAAAATGAAGTACTTTGATGAAGCTATGGAGAGCCAATGTTGTTATAACCCTATTTGCCACTAGACTATAGTGAGAGAGACTCTAGTTCAACATACCTCAATTGATGGCTAGAATGCATCCCCTTTCACCCCTATTTTTACTTGTATGGGTCTTATAAGGAAGTTATTAATATATGTTAGAGGGACAAAATTGCGTAATTGAGCAATTTTCCTAACTTCTCAAGCCCCTAGGTGTTTATATACATTTTCCCGAGGGATGGAAAAAATCTATATAATGAAACCCACTTAAGGGGAGAGAGATAGAGAGAAAGAAAGATACCTCAATTATGTTGTTGTTTTTCCATTAGATTTCCATTGCATGTGAGATCAACCTTGCCTTTAGGAAGATGTCGAGCAAAGGATTGAGGAGGAGTCACAAAGAACCTGATGTAAAAGTTGCACTATTGTTCTGGTTTAATAAAAGTATATGTGTTTTTCCTTCCTATGTATGTTTTATAGATAATTATAAACATACAATTTGTAATTTTTACTGTGCACGCTAACTCCCCCTTTGACATATTGAGTTGTTTCATGGATCATATTTCTTCTTTGGATTTAGTGAATTTCAAAGTGACTATTTAGAGTGAGTGTGAGGTTGTTTGTCACTTGGAAAAATGAAATATGCACTCTACCCTTCCTTAGTTTTCATCGAAATTGAAAGAGGATTTTTTCATTTCATATGGCTTCCATTAGGATTGGTCTTGAGTCATTTCACATCATCTTTGTTGCACTCCATCACTCCTAAGTAAACAACAATCATTAAGTTAAGTTCTAATAAAATCAATTGGAATCTTTGGTTATAGAAAACCAATACTAGCTTATGATTATAGATATTTGGAGTAGGGCTCAAAGAGTAAACTCTTCAAGGCTATCAAATTGAAACTAGAACTACTAATGAGTGTAAATACATTGTCACAATAGTGTAACTTAGAAAGATCATCTTACACAGGGGTCAAGAACATGGTCACATGTAGAATATGAGGGTAACATCCCCACTCTTGGGCTACTGGTGTCCGTGAATTGTGCATGGTACATGGGGATCTCTAATGGGCCCCAGTATTACAACACGGATACTGCAACTCCTAGGGAAGCCAACTTTACTTATCAACCCGAGGTTCATACAAACTTGGGGGTGACAGTGCTATATGCACAACGGATGCAACAGTATACTCTTGTCACTTATCAACTGAGGCGATAGACCACTAGGGTTTTTCAAACTGGTCTTCTATTGAATATAAGGAGGATGACTATTGATAGTCAATGTAAAGCTATTTTTAATGAATAAAGTAAATGCTTGCCTATGTTAAGGAAATGAAAGTGCTATGAAAATGACATGAAGTCACCTAGATAGGAATTAACACACATTACGTGCAGAAGAGACCTAATTTAACCTTGCATTCTATCATCTAGTTATTTGGACTAAGTAGGCATGGAAATGATTCTAATATTGTTAAGACTGATATATGCATTCACTAGCTAAATATTTTAGAAAATAATCTTTTGGTTTTCAATTTAGAAATGTAAATGTTAAACTAATCAAGCTAATCGTTTGCAAGGGAGGAAGGTATGGGAAAACTGGTCACAAATGGAATTAAGGGGTATGAATATCAAGTTGAAGGCCTACCCTAGGCTTTGGTCATTATTTCTACCCAAAATAGTGTAAAACAGGTTGCTACAGGGTTTCCTGTAGTTGCTACAAGATTTCTTGTAGTTACTACAGGATGTCCTGGTTTACTATAGGAAACTTAGTTGAAAGTTGTAGGAAGGTAGGGAAGGTGAAAGGAAGTGTTGGGAAGGTGGATTATGGTGGAATAAGGTATGGGGAAGGTGTAAAATACCCAATGATCAACCCAACTCTTCAGGATGGTTGGATTTTCTCAAGGTGGTTGTCCACGGTGGGCTACAAAACATAAATCTAAAATGATGGTTGGTAGGGTTTGGCAAGAGGTGGAGAAGGCTTAGATGAGGTTGGTGGAATTATTTCTTCCTGCAGATGAGTAACTCTTGTAACAACACATATTCATTTCTTCATTTTGCACAACTTTATGTAAATGTGGAAAAGATAAGTTGAATTTAAGAAACTAATTTATTGATGGCTAGTGGATCAACTCTATGGAATGGAATGCTTTATAATCTATAAAAAACTAATTTCAAGTGCTTCTAAGAAATCATGAACAATAACCTACTCAACAAGAAAACCTAATCTATGCAATAACTAAAAGATAACTTTGTTTTTGGGACAATGAGAGTGGGGTGTTCAAACCATGATCGCATGAGGGAGATGAGTATGAGGCCACTATCACAATATTTTTTGAAGTCTTTTCCTTCCCTATTGTAGCATTGATCTACTTCTCCAAGTAATGGAAGAAAAACTAACCAATCATTCAAAGGCTTTCAAATTAAACAAAACAAAAATAATTTCAGCAGCTAATCTATGATTCTAATCTAAGCATACATGTACAAAAAGAAGAGGTGTAGAAAATATGTGATAGGTTAACCCGATAATGCAATATAAATCAAAGCAGAATACTATAACCTACTTCTATTATCAATTTTTGGAAGCTTAAAGATCGAGTTGAACAATATAATCACAAGAAGAAGAATCGGTGACACAATACACATGAAAATACTTTGGGAAAAGTCTCAGATAAAAACCCCACACTATTGTATTATCATACATGGTGGAAATACATAGGAATTATACAAAGCCTTAGCTCTCACAGCTAACCAGCTCTCAGTACAATCCTCACAGATGCTCACAGGCAATATTGGCTTGCCTCCATCCTTCCTCTCTGCCCACCAAGCTCCTATTTCCTTGCGTTGTTCCTTGTTGATGATTAGCCTATTACCAAGTGGAAAAACAAGCCTTCAAAACTGCACAATCCTCAAGGATGAATCCTTGACTGCATGCATGAGTTTTCTCCATGAGAAAACAAATGCAACTGATAGTACACTATCCTTGAACATTAATCTCAACTGGGTCTTTCTCAGAATAGACATGCATGAGTTTTGATGAGGGAATCTTCAGTTAACTGGAGTATTACTAGTTGAGTGCATTAATGCATCAACTGACTGTTAACTCACTATTAGTTCCTCAAACAGTTTGGAACTAATTTAACTGGACTTAACTCAATAAACTGAGTTAACTAATTACAACTCAAATATAACTCAATCTTATCTCCTTAATTTAAGGGATAACTCTTGCATGACTTCAGAAGGACTTCTAACTTGAATTTCGCCAACTAATTAATTTAAAATAAATAAATAAATTATTTCTAAGTAGCTGTAAGACTAAATTCAATTTTAATTCACAATTTAATTCAAGGACAAATTAAATTGGAATATTCTTGTTGCCATATTTCAACACTCCCTCCCAACAAGAAAGGGATTATCTGCCACCCTTATCCTGTCTCTATGGAACTCGAATTTACACTTTGACAATGCCTTTGTCAAAATGTCAGCATCTTGCTCCTTTGTCGAAATATACTGCAGCAACATCATCCTCCTCGCTACACAGTCTTTGAGATGATGATACCGGATGTCAATGTGATTGGACCTATCATGAAATACTGGATTCTTAGAGATTTTGATGCAACTCTGATTATCATAATAGATCATAGATGAATCCATCCTCTGATCAAACAAACCAACTAGGACATCTAGATGGCCTCACATGTGGCCTGACTTGCATCCATGTATTCTGCCTCTGCCGAGCTGAGTGCAACCAACCTCTGTTTCCTACTATACCAAGAAATTGCCACTAACCCAAGGTTTAAAATCCCTCTTGATGTGCTCTTCCGATCTGATGGACTCCCTGCCCAATCTACATCAGTGAAGCCCTGTAGCTTCACTCCCTCTATCCGTCTGTACCATATTCCATACTGAGATGTGCCTTTGAGGTATCTCAATACATGCTTTGCTGCCTTCCAAAACATCTTGATAGGTTGAACCATCGCTTGACTCAGTTGGTTCACCACATAGCACAAATCTGGTCGTGTTTTCATTAAGTACATCAGTGAACCCACAAGCTACCTATAAATAGTACCCTCTACCACTTCTCTTGAAGTAGCAACCTCCTTCCTCCAGTTACTTACTAGAGGAGTCTGCATGGGCTTGCACTTCTCCATGTGGAATCTATTGAGTATCTCGTTGGCATACTTGCCTTCAGACACAAACAACTCCCCATCCTTCTGCCAAACTTCCATGCCAAGGAGGTAATGCATGAGACCCATGTCATTCATCTCAAATTCTCTTGCAAGGTCCTCCTTACAAGACATGATCAACTGATAAGCACCAGTCAATATGAGATCAACAACATAAAGTATGATGATCAACAACTTACCTTTCACCATGATGTGGTATAGTTTTTCATCTGCTTCAGTCTTTATGAAGCCCAACCCGGTGAAGTAGTTGTCTATCCTGGTGTACCAAGCACGAGGTGCTTGCTTCAGCCCGTACAACGCTCTCTTGAGTCGGCACACATGCGACTCATGATTGAATGTCTCAAAACCTTCCGACTGCTCTATGTACACCTCTTCCTCAGTCTGGCGATTGAGGAATGCAGTCTTCACATCCATTTGATGGATCTTCCAACCCATCTGTGCTGATAGTGCCCACATAGATCTGATAGATGAGTACCTTGCGACGGGAGCAAAAGTCTCATCATAGTAAATCCCCTCGACCTGTGAAAAACCACGAGCAACAAATCTTGCCTTATGCTTCTCCACACTACCATTAGCAGCTTGCTTTACCTTGTAAAGCCAATGGGAACTCACAACTAACTTGTTCTCCGGTCTCGGAACCACATCCCAAACACTGTTACGAACTATGGAGTCATGGTCCTCCACCATAGCATCAACCCAAATCGGCAACTGCACTACTTCCTCAAAGGAAGATGGCTAGGTCTCAACACATTCCCCAGTAAGGGCCATGTATCCAGTGTACCTCTCAGGTGACCTCCTCTGTTTGTGCTGAGAAGATGGTGCTTCCACATTCTCTCTCGCATCCTCCAACAATCTGTCAGCTTCTCTTGTGCGCTTTCATCCGTCTCTGGAAGACTCTGCTTAAGTGGATGTCTCCACTCCTGGAACCTCTGCATGCAGCTACTCCGCATCAGTCTAAGGATCCTCCTCCTTAGGAACCAACAGTTCCTCCACAACCTGTAGTTGGAGCTCCCTCTGAAGGGAAACTCGCATGGCATTCTTCTCATCAAACTTGAGATCTCTGCGAACCATTGTCCTCCGATTGGTAGGCAAGTACACCTGATAGTTGTGAGTATATCAGTGTAACCCACAAATATCCCCAACTTTGTTGTCGGCTCAAGCTTCTGCCATGCATCCTTTGTCACATGGAAATATACTGATGAGCCAAAGATCATGAAGTGACCCACATCTGGTCTCTAACCAAAGAAAGCTTCGTCTAGTGTCTTCATCCCAAGTATGTGATGTGGGCTTCTATTTTGCAAATAGACCGTTGTGTTGCATGCGTTAGCCCACAAGTGAAGTGGTAGGCCTTGGTCATGCAACATTGCCCGTGCTGCCCCTATAATAGTTTTGTTCTTCCTCTCGGCCACCCCATTTTGCTGTGGGTTATGAGGTGCTGTCAACTCTCGTTTAATTCCTTCCGCTGCATAGAAGTCCTTAAACACTTGAGAGACATATTCTTCACCATTATCGTTTCTCAAGGCCTTGATCTTCTTCCCTGACTCTTTCTCGACCAAAGCTTTGAACTCACAAAAATTTGTGAAAGTTTGGTCCTTCTTTTGCATGAAACAAATCCAGCATTTACGAGAATAGTCATCCATGAAAATCACATAATACCTTTTCTTTGTTGTGGATGTCGTTGAGAATGGTCCACATAAATCAGTATGAATTCACTCTAAGATAGCCTCTGCTCGACTATCTCGATCATGAAAGGAAGACTTGGTGTACTTTCCCAAGGTACAACCTTTGCATGTGTCAGCTTGCTCAAGTTTACCTTTAGGAAGTCTTATAGATATCTGCTGCATTATCTTCAAAGCCCCATGATGCAAATGGCCCAATCGCCTATGCCACAACTTGCCAATGTCTTGGCTTTGCACCAATTCGGCTTTCGTACTCAATGTTGCACAATCATCTACGTCTAGTTTATAGAGATTCTTTACCTGAATCCCTATCCTCTTGGTTTGAACCGTGGCTATGTGTCTTAGGAATGCCTTTCCTTTATTGAAGACAACATTGTAGCCTTTGTCCTCCAACATCGCGACCGATACCAAGTTCTTCTTCAGTCCAGGCACATACATGACATCTGCCAAGGTGAGAGGAGTTGCATGCTCCCTTTGAAAAGCAACCGTGCCCACTCCTGAAACACTATACCTTCCGTCGTCACCCATCTCTATGCGCATCTTGAGGTCTTTCTCCTCCAAGGAACTGAATAAATTTTTATCACCAGTCATGTGGAATGAGGCTCCACTGTCAAGATACCAGACACAACCCATCCTTGATGACACCATGCATGCGATGAGGGTAAAGCCCATTTTGAACTGAGAGGCTAATGCCTCACCTTTCGATCCTTCCAAGGATCCCTTCTTGGAATTCTTCAATGGGCAATTAGTCACATAATCTCCCATCTTGTGACAATTAAAGCATCTTAATTTAGACATGTCACCCTTCTTCCCTCCATGAGAAGAATTCGATTTGAAATGGGAACCCTTCCCCTTCCATTTCCTTGCCTTACTTTCTAAGGCCAGATTTTCTTCATCATCATTCTTGGATGAAGAACCATCTCGTGTGCTCCTCTTGATCTACTCCTGCATAAGATCCGACCACATTCATTCCCAATCTGGTAGTTTTTCCCTTCCATTCACAGAGTCCTGGTAGCTATTCCAACTCTTTGGAAGGCCAAGGTGAGCGAGGCTCACCATATCATCATCGACAGTAGTTATTCCCACAGTGCCAAGCTCATTTTTGCAGGTGGTGAGCTTGTTTAGACATGTGGAAATAGTATCGCCCTTCTCTAGCTTGATTCTTCGAAGCTTATCCTTGAGCGCCAATTTCCTCTGGTCGCTACTGTTTTGGTAGAGGTCCTTCAATGTCTTTCACATTGAAAATTGAGTATCCTTCCCATGGAGACTCGAGATAATATGGTCTTGAACTCCCTCAAGGATGATCCGTCTCGCCTTCGCCACACACTTCTTCCACTCAGCCAACTCTTGTGCATTAGTTGAAGCTGGCTTTGGGATTTATTGATCAATGAATTCCTTCAAGCCATTGTCTTCTAGTACAGTCTCCATTCTATCTTTCCATGCTATGTTATTCGAGCTACCTTCCAAGGCATAATCGAGTCTCAAGCAATATAACGCCATTGGCCAACCTTGAAGTATGATATGAATTTGATTTGCACCTGTAACCCCGTAATTAAAACTTCGAATTCTCTTCTCCATGTAGAAAATATGTGATAGGTTAACCCGATAATGCAATATAAATCAAAGCATAATACTATAACCTACTTCCACTATCAATTTGTGGAAGCTTAAAGATCGAGCTGAACAATATAACTAGAAGAAGAAGAATCAATGGCACAATACACATGAAAATGCTTTGGGGAAAGTCTCAAATAAAAACCCCACACTATTGTATTATCATACATGGTGGAAATACATAGGAATTATACAAAGCCTTAGCTCTCACAGCTAGCCAGCTCTCAGTACAATCCTCACAGATTCTCACAGGCAATCTTGGCTTCTCTCCAACCTTCCTCTCTACCCTCCAAGCTCCTATTTCCTTGCGCTGTTCCTTGTGGATGATTAGCCTATTACCAAGTGGAAAAACAAGCCTTCAAAACTGCGCAATCCTCAAGGATGAATCCTTGATTGCATGCATGATTTTTCTCCATGAGAAAACACATGCAACTTATAGTACACTATCCTTGAACTTTAATCTCAACTGGGCCTTTCTTAGAATAGACATGCATGGGTTTTTGATGAGGGACTCTTTAGTTAACTGGAGTAGCACTAGTTGAGTGCATTAATGCATCAACTGACTGTTAACTCACTATTAGTTCCTCAAACAGTTTGAAACTAATTTAACTGTACTTAACTCAGTAAACTGAGTTAACTAATTAAAACTCAAATATAACTCAATATTATCTCCTTAATTTAAGTGATAACTCTTGCATGACTTCAAAAAGACTTCTAACTTGAATTTCTTCATCTAATTAATTTAAAATAAATTAATTAATTATTTCCAAGTAGTTGTTAAGACTAAATTCAATTTTAATTCACAATTTAATTAAAGGAAAAAATTAAATTGGAATATTCTTGTTGCCATATTTCAACAAGAGGAACCTATGATGCTAAGGTTGGGCCCTAACCCAAGAGCTTCAACCCTCTGAGTCAACTCAGTGCCAGATCAAAGAAACACTTTTCATTATCACCAAAATGTCAAAAATAACACGAGAACAATCACAATATCTTAAGCTCGAAATTGCCTCTTGGCTACAATAAAAAGTCAAATCCTAATGAGGCCCTAGGCATTCTTTTTTATAAAACTGAAGCTACCAACAAATTTCTTAAAATTAGGGAGGCTTGGCTCCCAAACTTGAGATTAACTTGTCTTCAACTATCATTGGTTTGGCTGCCAATGAACTTGGTGGGCTTGGCTACTTGTTACTCCGAGTTGATGAGATTTGGTGGAGGAATATTTGAGTGAATGGGGGGTTAAGGAGGGAGATCCAATCTCCTAAAATCCCTCTTTCTTGTCTACTTCGAGTTCGTGCACTTAAATTAGCCAAAAACTTCTCCAAATCCTGCAATTAATGCACATTAGGCCACATGACATAACATATCACCTTTACCCTTCTCACTAAAAAAAATATAATAAAATATGTAAGGTAATGTGAGAAAAGTTGATTTTAGTAAGATGGAGAGTTGCATTAAGGCCCATATAATTTACTTATTAATCAGCCTCATCATCACACCCCTATTGAAAGTGTTGCTCATCCTCTGAGCAACTTAGTCTATGTCCATGTCTTTCATAAATCTTGTGGCCTCTCTGACATCCGAGGCCTCTGATGATGGAGTTTCCTCTTGTGGATAAAACCCTTCATGCTTCTTTATGTCCTCCCACTGTTTTCTTTCCTCTTACTCCTTCCTGCCTTCTAGCATACCTAATAGCAAGGGTGGACTAAGTTTCAAACTAATCCAATTGATTTTGAGTCTTTGAAATGCCTTCTTAAATAGTGGGGTCCTTTCTAGTGCATCTCTCATTATTTTAGGGGAATGATACTCCCTGATCCTTAGGCTATATGATAGGGTGCCTCATCTCCTTTGACATGCTTTTTGGCTTTCATCGCATAGAAATATCAAGGCGTCCTCAAATGTGTGATTTCTTGCTCTTGTAGCTAGGTATATTGGTGCAAGTTGGGGAGCATTTGCGATGATGTTGTGGGTGCTAATGAAATCCATAGAATTGATATGTTCTAATATGATGTAAAGGGGCTCCTTTTCCTCTCTTTCCAACACCCTCTTCACCTCCTTAGCCCTGGCCTCCTCATGACTCATCCATGATGTAAGGGACATTAGTTGTAAGTCCCGCAACTTTGCATTGGGGTCCCACACATTCAAGTCTGTTAAGGCCAAGTTGTGCAAGTAGAATTCATATATCTCGGCCTTATCCTCTAGGGTACTTTTGTCACATAGCTCAATGAATTGTCCATAGTCTTGGAAAGGTATAGTCCCTCGTTGTGCTAGTGTCTTTATCTGAAATTGCAACCATTGATGTTTGAGCTACAAGGCATATGAATTTGGTGGAATCTTGCATTGGAGTGCCTCTATTGAGAGGCTTTCCGTGGTGGCCAATTGGCTCTCTTTTTCCTATAACTGCCTCCTTAGCCATGTGTTTTCTGCCTCTAGTTGAAATCTCATAATTTGTTCCCTATCTCTTATCCTACTCAACTCTCTGCCCATCTCTAGTAGCTTCTCTTCCATATGGCCCACATCCTCTACATTCTTTGATTTGGCAATTTGCATCTAGCGATGTCTCCTTCCTCTCCTTCTCAAGCTCAAAGAAGAGAGGGATGGAAAATTTATGTGGTATTACTTTGCCTCCCTCAATGAATCTGTAATAAGAGGTCACATTGGGCTGTGGGCTAGGTTCATGTAGCTTTTGGGATTCTCCCTTAGATGTCTTTGGAGAATCTGCCTCCTCCTGCACTTGTGTTGTTGCTTCCTTGCCTTTCCTCTGTCCTTGTTGTCCTTCTTGCTAATTTTCTTGTGTTTCCTTTAGTGCTGACAGAATTTCCTGTAAGACTGTCTGGGTAGGGTTTTTCCTTTCTGAAATGGGGTCAAAGGTGCCTTGTTTTTCTTTGCTTATTCTAACTTGGTGACTGACCTCCTAACATAGGTGATGGGAGATTTTGGGGAAGCTTGTTGTGATGTGCTTTCTTCACCTTTTATTTCCAAGGAAACTAACTTTTCTTTCTTTTTTGGTGAGTCCTCAATAATGATTGGAGTCTTGGTGGGTGTTTGTGGTTTCCCCTATTTGATCGTAGTGCTTCTCCTTGTTTTGAAATATAGGGGAGTTTGCCTCTATCTATTCCCTTTTGATTTGACAGGTGTGCTTAGGGTAGTTAAGGCAACAACTTCCTCCCTCTTAGTTGTTTCATGAGAAAACCTTGGATATTCCTCCCTTTCCTTGGTGTGTTCATCAGGGCTTGCTTCTTCCTTTTGTCCTTTCTCTTCATCTTTCTCCTCTTCTCCTTCTTCTTTTTCTTCTTCTTCCTCTGATTTCTCTATTTCTGCCTTCTCCTCTTCCTCTGGTTCTTCTCCTTCCTCTTCAGGTTCTTCTTTTTCCTCTTCAGGTTCTTATTCTGCCTCCTCTTCAACACTAGAGGTATTGTCCCCATCATATTCAAGGGCTTGTATTTCAATCACAACCTCTCTGTCCATGTCTCTGAATGTGGACCATTGAATGGGGATTTTGAGTTGGCTTAGGGCATCCTCTAGTATTAGCTTAATAAGTCAATGGTGTGCCAATTGCTGATGTTTTTCCTCTTGGAATTTTAAGCTCATATCTATTATTTATTGCAGTAATAAGTAGGGTATACCGAGTCTTCTTTCTTTGGGTATCCCCTCTCCAAATCTCAACTCATGGAGGAGCCTAAATTGATAGCCATAGACTATACTAAGCCTCCCTTCATAAGAGATATATTTGATAATATGATAACTTTACTCATTCCAAGAGTAGGGAATGATTTCCATTCTTATCCCATTTTTATCCTCAATTGGCTCTTCATCCCTTAAGAAGAAATTTTTCTTTGCAAAAGTGCTTGCAGCCTTATCCTCCTTTCTCCATGGAATCCCTTGAGGAAGTGTAGTGATTCTGCTAATTACTTCAAGAGTAATTGTAATTGATAGTCCTCTTACCACTGTGGTAGCACTGATCTTAGCCTGAGGGTTAAGTGCCATGGAAAACTCTTGAGCTACATCATCATCGTACCCTTTGATTAGCTTGAAAAATCCCAACTAGTTATGTCTTCTGAATATTTCTACCACAGGAGGATGGAGGTGTATCCTAGATGTCTTTGTGGGTTCCATTTTATTAAACCCTCCTGTCATGTTCCTTCTCTATTTGGTTGACTGTAAGGAGTTTGGTAGGCTTAGCCTTAGTTTTTAGGGTGACAAAGGGTGGTGGATGGCTACAATTTCTCCCTGTCTCCACACAACTTTCAAATTGTTGACAATTCCTTTTAAACTCCTAGGCCCAAAGTAAATCACTTAAAAACCCAATTTTTTATATTCCTAGCTATCAATTCAAAGCATAGGATATATGGGCCACCTACCTTTCACTATGATGATTTGAATGAGGATAATTTCTTAGCAGATGGACCCTATGCACCTCCTTTTAGCATTCTCTATGAATTTCCACTATTTCCTGTAGCTCCTGTGTTTCCTATAGTTGTTGTTTCCTGTAGGGTGTCTGAAACAGGTTTACCTCCTTAAAGGCTCTCCAAGGTATTCCCATTCCTCTCTGATCTCGAAATGAACAAATGGTGCATGAGAGTTAAAAATATTTTCTTTTTATGGTCATTTCCTGGGAGCGATGTATTGGCTGGAAGTGTATGGGATTTCCTCTTTAGGACTATTGGCCCACCATTAGCTATCATGCAACCACTCCTAGTAATCATCACTCACTCTCCCACAGCTTAAATCGACAACCTTTTCAACTCATTCCTCTTGATGTGATGTTTCCACGTGTTAGGCTGACTAGGAGTTCACTTGTTGTTTTTGAGCTGAGGGTGGCCAAGTTAACTGGCCACCTTGAGCTTATAAAATTGACTTTTTCATATTCATACACTTTTACTATATTGTACTTAGGGAAGAATTCAGATGAGGTGCCATACTTGTGCCTTCCTTTTCTTCGTTGCTACATGCTAGAGGGTGGCTCTATTGTGGTTCTTTTTGTTGTGGTTGTCCTCTTTGTTGCTGTGTGTAGGTGCTTGGTCTTGTTGCTGCTGCTGCTGAGCTCTGGATGGGAGTCATAGTGTTTGCAGGGGTTTTGGAGCTCTTTTATTTCCTTGGTGTTGAAGGAGAGTGCATGGAGAGCTATTGTTGTGAGAGAATAGGTTGCTACAGGGTTTCCTGTAGTTACTACAAGAAACCTATAGCTGCCTTTTTCATCAATTTTTTCCCGTTTTTTTTTTTCACTTCGAGGAGGAATGGGTGGTGATGTAGGAGTGGAAAGGATGGAAATGGGGGATATGGAGTGGTAGGTGAGTGAGGCCAATGATGGCATGGCCCTTGCACTTTTTCTATTTTTTTTGTATATATATATAATTTTATTTTTTTGAGTGGTTTTTGATGGACACAGAAGGTGGTATGGCCATGAGTTGATGTTGGGTGGGAGGTGGTGAGCTGTATCGTCCCCTCTTTAAACCCAGAACAAGCATGCATCATCATTTCCCAACTAGAATTTCATTCTTGTAGAGTTTCAGGACATCCTGTAGTACTACAGGAAACTCCTATAGTAACTACAGGAAATCCAGTAGAAGTCAGAAAATTACTTGCAAACTAGTTTTTGATGCCTGGAAGTGAGGATGGATGATGGAGACATGGTGGGCATGGGAGACATGAAGTGAATGAAGGAAGAATGGGTTGCCTCTTGGCTTGATGTCCTTTGAACTTTGTGTTCTTTGTTTCCTTTAAAAACTAGCAAAAATCACAAAATTTTATTAGTGGGCAGGTTTGAGGTCCTTGCCATGTTAATTTATTTTTTTTCTTCTCCTTTTCTCATTTTTTTGAAAGACACACAGGTCACCTCAAAAGGAGGTTTTGAACCTGTTAGTCCAATATTTTTTGTAGCAAGGATGTTGCAACTCCTAGGGTGACCAACTTTACTTTATCAACCCGAGGTTCATACAAACTTGGAGGTGACAGTGCTATATTCACAACAGATGCAACAATCTACTCTTGTCACTTTTCAACTGAAGCGACAGACCACAAGGGATTTTCAAACTAGTCTTCTATTGACTAGAAGGAGGCTGACTACTAGCAATGAATGTAAAGCTATTTTTAATGCCAAAAGTAAATTCTTGCCTATGTTAAGGAAATGAAAGTGCTGAATAGAAAGTGTTACGAAAATAATATGAAATCACCTAGCTAGGAATTAACACACATTACTTGCAGAAGAGACCTTATTTAACCTTTCATTATATCATCTAGTTATCTGGACTAGATAGGCATGGAAATGATCCTAATATTGTTAAGACTAATATGTGCATGCACTAGCTAAATACTGCAGAAAATAATCTTTTGGTTTTCAATTTAGAAATGTAAATGTTAAACTAATCAAGCTGATATTTTGGAGGGGAGGAAGGTATGAGAAAATTGGTAAAAATTGGCATTGAGGGGTATGGAGGTCAAGTTGAAGGCCTACCCTAGGATCTTATCATTATTTTTTCCCAAAACAGTCTAAAACAGGTTACTACAGGGTTTCCGGTAGTTGCTACAAGATTTCCTTTAGTTACTACAAGATGTCATGGTTTACTACAGGAAGCTTAGCTCAAAGTTGTAGAAAGGTAGGGAAGGTGAAAGGAAGTTCTAGGAAGGTGGATGATGGTGGAATAAGGTATGGGGAAGGTGCACACTACCCAAGGATCAATCCAATTCTTTAGGATGGTTGGATTTGCTCAAGGTGGCTATCCACGGTGGGCTACAAAATAAAAATCTGAAGTAATTGTTGGTAGGGTTTGGTGAGAGGTGGAGAAGACTTAGATGAGGCTGGCGGAATGATTTCTCCCTGCATATTAATAAATCCTGCAACAACACACATTCATTTCTTCATTTATGCACAACTTTATCTAAATGTGGAAAAGATGAGTTCAATTTAAGAAACTAATTTATTGATGGCTAGTGGATCAACTCTATGGAATGGAATTCATTCTAATATACAACAAACTTAAGAAACCAAAATGAAAATTGCAAGTGCTTCTAAGAAATCATGAAAAATAACCTACTCAACAAGATACCCTAATCTATGCAATAACTAAAAGATAACTTTGTTTTTGGGACTGTGAGAGTGGGGTCTTCAAACCATGATCACATGAGGGAGATGAGTATGAGGCCATTGTCACAAGATTTTATAAAGTATTTTCTTTAACTACTGTAGCACTGATCTACTTCTCCAACTAATGGAAGAAAAACCAACCAATCATTGAAAGACTTGGAAATGTGAGAAAAGTTGATTTTAATAAGCTGGAGAGTGGCATTAAGGCCCATATAATTTACCTATTGATGAGCCTCATCAATCTCGTTGAGAGGCATACGACTCACTTAGAGCAATCTCTCTAGAGGTTTTGGGCCTAGATACCATACCTATGCATATGGTTCCAATATCACGTGTCTCCTTGACTATTTGGTTGTGAAGTGGTAACCTCAGTGGCCTATATGTGAGGGATCTCACCTAGGTGACTATGGGTGGGAAGTACCCATGGTAACTAAGGAAAACATCAATCACCATATTAATTCTATTGGAGGGTGACACTCAGCCCCATAATTGTCACTTGCACCAGTTAGGTATGATATAGGGAGGTTGGGGTAAATGCTTCTCCAATCCTTCATTATCCCAAGCCAAGTGGGGTTTTCATCACTTCAGGAACCTTGGAATTCAAGAGGTTCCATTGTAGTTGATGTTTTATTGTATCTCCTAGGGATTTTTACTAAGTGTTTTTTTTTTGGTTCAAGTCTAGTTGGCCATACGGGTGTCGTGGAGTATTTGATTAAATAATAAATTATATTCACAATGACTAACCAAAATATTCAACATTCTCAAATACTTTGCAACCTTTCTCTCGAAGAGGAATCTCAACCACCCAAAAGATGTAGGATATCTCCAGTATTAGAGGAATGATATAAAACTCAGGTTGGTGGGGATAACCTTGGTTCTAGGATGGAAGACTTAGCTATTGTTGAGGTTGTAGACAAGAGTCCACTATCACCCATTAACCCACCTTTAACCCACACATTTGACCCCCTAATTGTAAAATTGAGTTCATTTGCTTTTGAACCTTTGTCCTTTTTCTCTCATCCAATGTTTGGTGAGAGTGGTTCCTCTACTATGGGGAATATGGGTCCCCCATCTCCATCCATTTTAAGAGCATCATCTATTATGTCATTACCACCGATCAACATGATAGGACATACTTCTCCAACACTGACCTCACCTATGTCCTCTTCATGGGGCATTCCACCAATTGCTTTAGCAACCCCTACAAGTTTTCCAAGTGTGTATGTACCCTTACCTTCATCCACCTTTATGTTTGGAATGAGAGAACACTTGAGGCAGCTAGTGGGATCCATGGGGTTTCCACCTAGCTCATATATTTTGTTGGTTTTAATACCTAATTTGGGTCTATCTTCTTCAGGGAACATGAAGGGGGGTCTATTCTCTTGGTCAACCTACTTTTTTCATTAACTATGCTATGGAGGGACCACAAGGTCCATTGGGGGGCTCATCTTTATCTACTAACTTATTCAACCAACATCAACTTCCATTTCTAGCGTCACTTGATTTTCCATACTTGGAAAAAATTACAAATGACCCCATATGTCACGATCCTATGTGGCCACCTATGCCTGCAAAATTACCATTTGAGATTCCTAAATTCAAAGGGAATATGGGAGAAAACTCAATCACACACTTTACCACCCACCACCTATGGTTCTCTTCAAATTCTTTAGTGGATGATTATGTATAGTTGCATCTTTTCCAACATACCTTAATAAAGTATGCTGCCAAATGGTATATTAAACTTGATAAGGCATCCTATATTGATTATTGTTTCTTTGCATGAACCTTTTTGAACGATTTATAACTACCTTTGTGTCAAGAGCTTGAGACTGACATCCTGTCAACATTTAAGTAGGACACCTCTACTCATATTTCTGATCATATACACAACTAGAGGTGATGGAAGGAGTTAGTTAGGACCAAGATTCCTGATGAATTGCTTAAATATTGGCTCACCCAATCCTTGCTTCCACCTATAACCAAGGATGTTTCCATGGTCATGTGGCTATTGAGGCGACATGCTATTTTACTTGCTTAACATCTTGATCTGATTTATTCTTAATCGATAACTTTATAGGATGTTATCCTTGTCACTCCTCAACCTTTATATGATCCACCAGGATCACATTATAATGGTGTGATAGGTTACATCCCTTCTAATGTTATGAGTGAGTCAGATGCTCAATTGGGGCAATCGATTATTACTTCATAATCCCAACAAATTTTCCTAGTTCTCAATACAAATCGTCTTATGGGAAAACTTTCAAGGTTCATCTGGTGCAATCCATGGCACCTCCTCAACGACCTATTAAGAAAAAGAAAAAGAATAGATAAATGAATAATCCTAAATATTCTTATTAGATCCAATAAAACCAACCCAATTAGGGTGGGGGAACGACTGAGTAATGCAGTAAGGTAAAATTCCCTTACAAGATTTTCGAGGGGGATATTTTAACTCACGAATCTCCACGTATGCATGAAATTCATCATTTGCTTGCATAATACATAACCACCTAGCAATTGACCGTATTATTTTCTCCATTCCCTACCCAACCACAATAATAAATGGTTCTGACACCTCCATTTGGGGGCAACATAATTCTCCTAGAGGTAATGCACATGTTCTTATGTGCAATGAGAAAATTGACTTGTCCGTGAGAGCTAAATCCTATGATGCTCCAGAGTCTATTTCTTCTTCTAAGGACCTAGCCACCCCTATTGCACCGAATGGACCTCTTATGCCAGATAAACCTGTGAAGCCAATTTTTTACCCATCTAAGGGTTTTCTCCAAAATTCAACATAAAATCCTAATGTATGGGTTGTAAAACACTATAGTATTATGGAGAACTTAGCCTAACCACCTTGTTCCATCTCTACCTTGGAGGTTTTGTAGAGTTCCTCTACGCAACAGAAAGTCTTGTTGAATGCTATCGGAGGGGGTTTATCCCTCATAGTCGAGGTTGGTTACATTTGATGTTGATGCCCCTCAATTTAGACTACCCCATTAAGTCACTTTTCAAATCCCGGTGCATGTTTTCAATCGAGATGTACACAGTAACATAATATTATATAGTATTATAATATTAAATATAACATTATAACGTTTAAATAAAATATTATATCATATTTAACATAATATTATGTTTAGTATTATATAATACTGAATGTTGTTAACCATAGAGGAAGATGAAATAAGACTTTTGCACAACGTAAAAGAAGTTAGATTTAAATGACTATAAAAATACCAAAATTAGATTAAAAACCAAGAAGCCGAAAAAGGGGTAAATGAATATGTATGGTCTTAACTCGAGTTTAGATTATTTTTACATAAATAAAATTTTAATTGAAATATATGCATTGATTTCAGTGTAGATGTTAATTTCTAATATTATTTCATTGATTATATGAAATGCATTAATTGAAGTGTATATGTTAATTTCTAATCCCATTTGATTGTTTTCACTAGATGCATTGACTTTAATATAGATGCTAATTTATGATTTGATGTAAATAGATTGATGATGTGCATTGCTTTCAAAGTAATTATATCATTTGTGTGTATTGATTTTAGTGTATGCATACAATAATTATTGGCACTCTGCATTGATTTTAGTATAGATGTTAATTTCTAATCCTATTTCATTAAATGCACTAGATGCATTAATTTCAGTGTAAATGTTAATTTATGATTTATGCAAATAAATGGATGATGTGTATTGCTTTCAAAGTAACTGGATTAATAATGTGCATTTATTTCAGTTTATGCACAAAGTAATTATTGATGACATGCATTGGCTTTTAATATGTCACACCTATTAAAAGGGGTAATAGAAAACAACTTCCTTTGAAACTTGCTTGGGGTTTAACAATCCATAAGTTACAAGGATTGACATTGAAGAAAGATACTATTAATATTGGGAAGCAAGAGAGACAAGGTTTGACATTTACAGCAATATGTAAAATTAAATATTTAAATGGTCTGTGATTTCAACCTCTTTTCATACAATCTATATGAAAAGATGGAAAATTTAGTAGGCATGATTATAAGAAAAATAGAAGAAGATAAATTGAGATTGATCACACTAAAAACTATTTATAACTGACTAAATCCGTATTATTTGCATTTTCCATCATTCAACATTGTAACATTGTATTCAAAAAATTTATTTCATCATTTTTCATTATTCAAATTATTAGTACACTATGTTCTCAACATTGGACCTTTGATAAGTGTTATCGGGAAATCTAGTGTCTATGCAGAGATGTTAGTCCCACTAAGACGGGTAGCTATCTTAGAAACAAACAGATTAAAGTCACTTTTTTTCCTTTACGAGAGAGAGATGGGAAAGAAGCAGAGAGTACCAACCTCAGTCTTCCGCTTGGCTCCTTGCTTGTTTCCTTCCCCCTTTAACAGAATCTCGTCACTGCTTCCTTACTTGTCCAGCTTCAAAGAGCACCTGTAGATTCACAGCAACATAATACCATCAAAGCATAGAGATCTTTCACTGTAAAGAATACAGGATCAGATATATATTGGCCATACAAATGCATATAACAAACTTAATATTCAAAGATACACAAGAATATGGAGGAAAACTCAAATAGCTTTATTAGTAAAAGTCATAGAAGAGAGGATTACAACCACTTGGTCTGACCTAGCGCCATCCTCCGAGCTTGAAAGCCCTCTTCACCTCACACAAAGCAAGATCACCCAACAATGTCTTCAAAGAGAAACCAACAACACCTCTTTGCAAATTACCAAATTCCAACCTCTAGATCTCTTGGATGAGGGATCCATTTATAGATATTTGCAGGGGGGTGAGTCAGCTTCTGGGATTTTGATTAGTGTCATCTCTCTGATAGTTCCTGGTTCCACATGGAGATTTTAGATCTCTTACTCATCCTTGGGCGAACTTAGAGAGGCAAGTGTCAAATGAGCAGTTTCTAGAAGATTCTCTGGGTTTCCACCTAGCAAATTGCTTGTGCCATTTGTCTACTCTCGCTCATCGCACCCTATGAAAGGGCTTTCCAGTATGCATCGCACTTTTTGCATGTGGCAGGTGAGATGCATCGCACCTTTAGCACTGGGCAGTCTGTATGGTCCTGCTTTGACCAGTTTTGAGTAGATTTTCATGGAAAACTTCTGGGAGGTGATGTAATCAGTTGACCTTTATGAAACAACACTTTTAGGGACATAGAAGCCCTTGGTTTATGGACATATGTGATTGGGGTTGCAGTGCCCAAATATGTCTATAACAATAAGGAAACACATTTTTCTCTTTCATATCTCATCCATATGGGACACGTATTTGTATTAAATATGCATATTAAAATTATCATATTAATATTAAACATATTTAAAATGAATAGATTAATCATATACTTCAAAAATTTTATGTCACTCTGGATGATTGAAACCAACCTTGATCCATTTGAGAGAGATCCAATCTCTTGAAGTGCAAACATCTTTGTGAATGCAAAACTTGAAGAAAGTTTTACACCTCCAGAAATTCAGTTCTTCTTGATAAATCTAATATTACAATAAATCTAAACTAATTTTATTAATATATTTATTTTACAATTGTCGGAAGGAAACGATGGCGGCTCTTCAAGCACCTAGGGTTTCAGAATGAACAGGCTATGCCGCCGCCGTCCCCAGAGAACAGCTCGGCTCTGGATCTGCTTGGCGTCTGGTTGCTGGGATCTCAAAATTCGAGTCATCATTTTGGTTCTCTCCCGAATTCTCTGCTGGAAAGGAGCCACATGAATCGGATCAAAGACTTCAACAGCAGAAGGAAATATCGCCCTTCATGGAGCAGGCCGACATTCTCATGGTGGATCTGGGTTTTTTTCCTCAAAACCCTGGATGCTCCGCTTCAACTCAAACTGATCATACACAGATCTGGGTATCTGAGTTACCATGCGTGGATGAACCAGACCGGCAAGGCAGAGATGTCTGCGCATGGTGGAAAGAGATGCGGCTGACGTCTCCTATGCACCCATCCGGTCTGCTAAGGGATTATGGAAGCGGTGGTCTCCGATCTGCGTGCACCGATGCCGGCCTTGGGGCCAAGCTAGGAAAACGAGGAGCCATGGTAGCAGACGTTTTGGACCAGGACACCAAAAGCAAAGTCCACCGCATGGGAATTAGCCACGACAGATCTGCTCTAGGAAGCTCAAGAAGCCTTGGCATGGGGTCAAGGCCCCTATCTGACTCCTTTCAGATCCAAATTTCTCAGCCTACAGGCAGAACCATCATGCAATGGGTTAGTCCTTCAGATCTGGTGCAGGAACTCAAACTGAATCTAGAGCGCAGAATGGGGATCCCATCAAGCCTTCAGCAACTTCTCTTTCAAGGTAAACAACTTGAAGACCCTCTTCCCCTCTCTGCTTACAGCATTTCCAGGAACAGCTCTGTGGTGGTAACCCTTCGTTTGAGAGGAGGTGCAGCGGGACAATCATCCTCTACTCAGCCCTTCTCATACAAAGACGCAGTTCACTCTGAGAACCCCAAACCCCCGGAAGCCCTTAAATCTAAGGCCTTCTTGGTTGACAAGCTTGAAGAAGTTCCCTCTGTTGAACTCATCCATGAAGATCTGGCATCCCAACTTCAAGAATTTGCAGAAAGAGCCATTATTTGCAGATTTAATGGATTGTGGCCGCGATCTCAGGATCTCTATGCATGGATCCATGCAAACTGGACACATCATTGTAAGATCTTTTTTTGTTCGAAAGGTTACTTCATTGTTCTATTTGATAACAATAAGCATTATGAAAAAGCCTTAGCAGAAGGCCCTTGGTTCATGGGAAATGCAGGGCTATTCTTGACTCCTTGGTTCCCAGATTTTGATCCAGCAACTGCAGTCATTACCAAGACACATGTATGGATCCGGCTTCCAAATTTGCCTGCCCACCTATGGAGTACCCGTGTCTTCAGAGCTATAGGCGACACCTTGGGTAGCTTCATTAGGGGAGTTTTATGGCGGGACGCCAAAGGTCTCTACTCATATGCAAGAGTATGTGTGGAGTTAGACCTAAGCAAAGGACTTCCAGAACAAATCAATCTCAAGATAAACGACTTTGTCTGGACCCAGACACTGGATTACGAGAATACTGCTTTTCGGTGCCGCCATTGCCACCAATCTGGGCATTTGCAGAATACATGCCCATCTCGCCCGGCAAAAAAGAACAAGGCCAACGTCTCCAAGCCCAAGTCCAAACGATGGGCTCCTTGCTCTCCTCCTCCAGTCGTGGATTCTGATTCCTCCAGCTCTGAAGATGAAGATAGCGATGAAGAATTGAATCCGGCCCCTTATTTTGTGGTCCCTTCCACCGATGGTCTGGCGCCTTCCTCTGACTCAGCCACTGCTCAGAAACGTGTCCATTTGTCATCCTCCTCTGATTCAGAAAAGGAGGGCTCCCCTGTGGAGGACCCCAATCTTCAAGTTGTTATCGCTCATCCACCCCAAAATGGTTGGGTTGAAGTCAAAAAAAGGAAAGGAAAAAAGCTTCGTGTTGAAGCCTCTACCATTTCAGGGTAGGAATCAATGCTTCTTTAGGCTCCCAGTGACTTGTTGTAGCTCCTTGCTTGCTTATCTCCTTATCCGGAACCGAGGTTGATAGTCCTATCATTTCCGGTTGCCGGTTTCATGTCTCTCTGGAATGTATCCTCTTGTACAATATTTTTTGCTTAATAGAATTAGTCTTAATTCAGAAAAAAAATATATATTTATTTTACAAAATTAAATATTCTTATTTTTTAAATTTTTTATAACATTAATATTTATAATAAGAAATATTAAATATTTTTTTGAATATTATTTAGTCAAAACTTTTATTTCCTATTTTACAAAATTAAATGTTGTTATCTTTGAGATATTTATAAAAATTACACCAGTTTTAAATGTTTTGAAGTTTTAAATTTTATTTTTTACATGAATATAATTTAATGTTGTTTCAATTTAAAAAATTACAAATATTATACTTATTTTTTAATTTGTTTTTCTCCCTATGTTGTCAATTCGTTTAACTTTTTATTTTATTCTTAAAATGTTTGGTAATTTAATATTTCCACTTGTTACCATGCTTTGTGTCAACGTTAAAGTATTTTGTATTTTGAATTTATTTTATTTTCATATTCTGGTAATTTTTTATATTTTAAAAATTAACTATTAAAATATTTTGTTTAATTTTTTTTTAATTTTAATTAATTAATTAATCTTAAATTAAAATTTTATAAGATAATTAGTTATCATTTTTTAATGTTAAGTTTACTTTTAAGAAAATTAAACCATGTATGGAAAAGAAAATTGGCTTTCAACAAAAAAAAACAAAACGAAAAGATAACAACTCTCGTAGCTTAAGAGTTATCTCTTTGAGGAGAAAATTAGCCCTAGATACAAAATTAAACTCCATTTTTAACTTCATAACTAAAAGGAAAAAACTCAAACTAAAACATTAATCAAATAAGGATGTGTCCACCTCACTTGGTTGGGGTTCTTCCTTGCATGGTGATGTGTCGCTTGGCTTGGCGGTATACCTAGTTTGGTACGAACAATGTGACCCCTAATATCCATGAGGATGATCTTTAAAGTTTTTATTTTGTTCAAGATTTGATTCCTGACATCATGTTTGTCTTGAAATACGTTACCCAACAATGTATTGATATACCAATATAGGTCGACAGTGTGGATATAATGGTTTTGGGATTATCGAGCATTCCCTACATCTCGAATCCATGTAGCAAAATATTTCAAAACCTCTACATCAGAAATTCTTTGACCTTCACAATAGACCTCTAGTTCCATCTCCTGTAATTGGGTCTGCATTTATGGAGGGGTTAGGTCTTAATATTCATATTTTGATGGCTTGGCTTTGAACTTGGCACACATACCTTTGATGTCTACCCATCCTCCTCCTCCCATACCATTGTGAGCTTATTTCCTAAGGAAAGAAAAGGTGTTATAGAATTGAGTTTCCTCAAATTAGTTGGACGAAACATTGTGTTTCTTGTCCATAAAGGAGTAGCCTATAATTTCATTCAATAGACACTAGATTTGCAGTGGCTCCCCCAAGTTACAAAGGGCGAGAGAAAGGAACAATGAAGACCTATGGAACTAGAGGTGAACAATAAATAGATGCAAAGAAATTCCATCTTGCTCAAAGGAAACAACAATAGCCAAGTCAATGCAACCACTAGAGGGAACCACCATAGGAGCATGCCAAACCAATTTATGGAAAGGGGGTGAGGCCTGGGTGTTAATGAATGGAGTCATTGTTCATAAACATACAAGTTAGTGACTCATCAATTAAAATAGCTAATGTGTGAAGAACTTGTGAACATTTTAGTCTACTAGCACCTCCCTTCTCTCATTTAACAACACCGTTGAATGATCTTATCCCTCATTAAACTTTTGCCTTAATGGTCCCCTCTATATTTACTATCCCATAAAATTAGTTAATTAATTAATTATTCTTTCATAATAAATAACATATAAACTTTTTTATAAAAATTTTAAAGTTTTAAAATATTAAATATTAAAATTTTAGAAGTGGTATAAAAACCTCTACATGTTAGTATTGACTTTTATTTAGCACATAATTAAAAAAAGTATTACCTTTTAGATAATAGCACATAATTAAAAAGAATTATTACTTTTTATTCTTATGTAATTGACTATATATATATTTACATTTTTATAAAGATAATTTATTATTAATACAATAAAATCTGTAATTTTTTTAATATCTTATGATTTTTAATTATTATATTTAATTTAAAATTTACTATTTTAAATTTTTTTATACCATACATTTATATATTCAAATTTTCAATAAAACTATACTTAATATAGAATATCTATTTCATAATATATTGATTTATTTCATTTATAATATGATATATTTGTGTTTTTTTCCCAGTAAAAAAAACCGTAATTTTCATTCATTTAAAAATAATGCAAAAGTACATCTTGTATTTGCACCCCTAGTGTATTGCTAGATTATAGTGAGACTTAAACTTGTGATTGATATTTTCTCTAAAATATGTTTCTTTTTGGCCATATCAAAAGTACTATAATACATTATATTGATATATCATCATATAAATCAACAAAAACTAAGTCATCAAAACAAGATTAAATCAAATTTGTCTTAAGATATCCTCTACAGATAAATACATATCCAATCCCATATACAAGTGTATAAGTATATCATGCATACAACTCCAATTGCATTCAAAATAGCATCAAGTATCATATATACATAAATTTCTAGAATAATTAAGAAGCTTGGTTTGAATTAGCTTTGAGTGGCCTATTTAGTAAAAGGCTTGTGGTGGTATTATTGTGTAGAGTCTTTAGTTTGCTATAGTATGTGCCACTAGTGTTTGCTCATATCTAGGCCTTCTTTTTATAGTCTATCAACCTTCTCATTCTGCTCCCTATTGATATGAGCACAGACAAAGAAAGAGAATGAGTCTTTCAGTCGCCATAAATCTTCTAGGATTGGTCTTAAGATGAGATTCCTACACTCTTGAACCATGTTTAACCAATTTAGAACTAGCATAGAGTCCCCATAAACATGTAACTGTGTGCACCCTTTTTCCTTCACAAAGACCAATAATGTTTTGCATGCTTGTAGTTCAGCCTCATTGTTCGTGCCCCGTCTACAACCCATTTTGGAATGAAAATAATGTGTATTTATCATGACGAGGACATAACCACCTCCACTCTTGGTCATAACATCACTAGAGGCGCCATAAAAGTATGCCCATGACATTGTAGGATCTATGGATTAATTAATAATCAACCTAGGAGGGGTTATTCCTTTTTCTTATGGGAAATGGGCCAAAATTTCCAACACTTCAGTAGCTATTTGCCTAGGAACAAATACCTTATCTTGAAAGATGTTTCTATTGTGTGCCATTCAAATACCCTTGAATATGACAAGTGGGCGGGATCTATAAGTGAAAGTAGAGGGATATGAGTTCCGCTCTTTCCATGTAGCTTCTAGATCATCCCTCACCCACTTGTGGTTGAATCTTATCACCGATTTTCAAACATCCCATACTTGAATGAAAAAGGGAAAAAACATTAAATGGTGTTTAATTCTCTCCTCAACTCCCTTGCATAGAGGGCACCATCCTAGATCAATAGAGAAACACTTTTAAGGAGTATCCATATGGGAACCTTTTACTCCATAATGCACCACATGAATAATTTGGCTTTGGAAGGGCATTTAGCTTTCCATAGAGATTTCCACCACCACTTAGGATTTTAAGGAGCGACATCTACACTCAAGGTGATGTATCTAAGATTTCAAGTGTAGAACCCAACATGGAAAGTACTCCATACCAACTCATCCCCACAATATGTGATCCCAATGTAAATGTTTCATAATTCATATAGGGAATTGTTCTATACATCTAAGAAGTGCTCCTCAATCCCTAACTCTTCCACTGATTTCCATCCTTGCCTCCATATTTTGGTATTTCTAGGGTTGGCTATGTGGGAAAGACTTGAAATTCCCTTGTTCCTTAATGAAACAGTAAGAGGCTGAGGGAGAAGAAGAGTAATTCTTCATCTAGGACATATATGCAATCCAGTTCTGAGTCTCTCACCATTTTCCAATCTTGCAAGCTAACCCATTTCCAATGACGCCAAAATAATTGAGGACTGCTTTCCATACCGATGAGATGTTGGCCCTCAATTTTTCCTCCCTTTTGATCCATTCCTCAAGGGAATTCGAGGCTATGTATTTCTGAGTGACTACCAAGGTCCATAGATTCTAATTTGTGATAAGTCTCCAACTACATTTTCCACCAAATATTTTGCAAACATGAAAATTATTTTAAGCCCCCATCCACCAAGAAGTCTAGGAAGTGTTAGCTTCTTCTAATGGAGCTAGGGAAGAAAACTTTTTTCTTGACTCCCAGCCCAAAGAAATTTAAAACATATCCTTATCACCTTCTCCAATATTTATTTTGGGACCCAGGCTAGAGATATCTAATAAACGAAAATAAATTCTAATACAAATTTTATCATAACTAAGTGTCGAGCATGAGATAACCACATTAGACTCTAACATTTCAGTCATTTCTCAATATTTTCTAAGAGCCAAGACCATTATATTTTATTGTAAGAGTTTGGCTTGAGATAGAACCTTAAATATTTAACATCGTCCTCCAATCGTTTGGTAGTAAAATGGATGTAGTGATTGATTTGCTTCATTTCCCCCTCTTCTAGATTGTGAAAGGAGGAAGAGGACTTTAGAATGTTGACATACATACTAGTTTTAATAACACTACCTAATTTTTATGATATAAATACATGTAATTTTGACTCTGAGGTTGGTGAGATAGATAATGTATTATGTGGCATGTGTGCCCATGTTGTTGCATTAGATACTAATGTGCCAGTCTTGACTAAGTGGATGGGGGAGCCACAATGTAAACATTGTAAATTTGTACATTTTTTTATATTCTTAAAATAAGGTTGGTTATGGAGCCCACTCCATAGAAAGAATATAAGGGAAACAATCCAAGGTAAAGGAAACCGTTGGGGTTTTTTTTAGTGAAAAGTGCACCCTAGACCTCCCATGGCTCTAGAAATAGCTGCACGGAATGATAAGGCCATGTAGATAAAAAGAAGTGCAGTTTTTGTTGTGAGGGATTTCATTCAACCATTATGATTGTTGGATGGGGAGAAAATTTAGTCTGTTCACTGAGAAGTCAGGGAGTCCTTGGTTTGGATTCTTGAATTGGCTCGAGTGTAGTTATTCATTTAGTTGTACCGATTGGATGAATTTGATTTTTTTGCAAGCCTTGGTTGCTCTAGGAGATGGGTGGCTCTAAGGGTTTTGTTATGTTGAAATTCATTTGGAAACAAGAATTTTTAATCATGGTAATTACTTGTGAATATATTAATTGTTCTCTTTTAGTTATTCTTTGTTATTATTCAATAGTCATCAATTTAATAAGAAAAATACAGATCACAATGTATAAGATACAAATGGAACCAGATGTTATGCTAAATGTTAACGAAAAACCCACAAGGGGAAAACCCACCTATCCTTTCCTTATTGAATCTTCAAAGAAAGAACTACAAGTCATATACAAATCACCTAGGTGTCAAGTCAGTCGTCCTTATAACAAAAAATGTCCACATGGATTCTTTCGTAAGTCTTTCCAAGATTTTGCACATGTGTGGCATATATTTGATTATAATATGCCTCCTTCCTGTCCTTAATACAACATGAAAAACTTCACATATTTTTCCACAAAGAACTTTGTCATAGAAATATTCATATAGATTGCCATAGAAAATTCCATATAGCTTGTAATACTACTTTGGGAATAATATATGTAATGTCTCAAAACTACCCTTTATTCTACCTCATTAAGCTTGCTTGTTCATAGAAGAATGTTCCTTAGATTTGCATGCCACATATCCGAATTACTATCCTCATAAGAGAGACTCAATTCACTTTCCAAATGGTGAAGTAATGATGCCAATACATAGTTATTTCCTCATGCGAAGGGACACGTCCCTTGGGTAGGCCGACTTATCTTTTGGAGGGATAACTCGGTCAACTTGGAGACACTAAAATATACTTTTAAAATTAAATTTTCATACTTTTAAATGTTTGAAAGGGACATGATAAAATGACTTTTTCTTTTGATTCAAATACATAATATTACGAAGACCAAACATAGTTGCAAAATTCAACATGTTGGCCCTAATTATGGCTTGGTGCCATTGGGGAACTCGGTTCAAAGATAGTTGAAGAGCCCTGGTTTGGGCTCTGGAACCAACTAAGGGGTTTATTTTGATTCAATTGTTCGACAGTTAGAAAATGCAAAGAAACACAGCTCTTGGAATAGAAGGTTGAGACTGTTCTAGCCAATCATAACATCCTACAATGTGGGAAATATTGAGGGACTCAAGTTGCATGACTTGGGTGCCAGTCAGGGGAACATGAGACTGTGGTTGGAGAATGAGGCTACTGGGGTCGGTGTGGTGGCTAGGGTTTTGTTGTTTGTTGTACAACTATTTCCTGGAGTTGTTGCCTCAACTCAGGGGTGGCCTATGATTGAGATTATGAACCACACATCCTACAGTTGGGTGGAATGTGGAGAACCCATAGCCAGCGAACTCCTTATTATCAGATAAGTATTTGAATTCTTGTACATAGTTGTTTATGCATGTGTTGCGTTAAATTAATGTTCTTATGTTCAAACCCTAACTTTAGGAAACTTGGTAATATGTTGTTGATGACAATTATTTCTGTTGTGTTATTTAATCATGTTGTATGTGATATTTAATGCTTACATAACATGTAGTATTACACTTCATGATATTTATAATTTTCAGGAACATGTTAAATTTTTTGACAAAAATAAACATGTATGCTTCCTCAAATAATTTTAGATAAATTAATGGTGTATGCAGTATTGGTTGAGTGGTGTTTCCCATCTAGGGACTGGGGACATTACAGAGTGGTATCAGAGCCAAGTTTCAACACTGGCTCTGAGTTGGGCCAAATTTAGGATAGAATTAAGGAATTACATGTTTCTTATCAATTCTTTGACAAAAGTCCCAAAGGTAAGAATGGTGAGAATTCACCCCCGTAACCTAACACACAGTGTTAGGAAATGCTCAAGCATAATTGAATGGGTCACTTGCAGGATACATTTGACGGAATTAATTATTTTTTGTCTTAGAAAGCCAAAATTGGTGTGTATGGTGTCACTTCCATGAAAAATGGGGGTTTTATTTTTGTTATCTATATGTATATATATATATATATATATATATATGAAGCGCTATTATTCTTTTATTAAAAAAAAGGTTGAAATGAGGGAAAGGATCCAAGAGTGGAAACCCTTTCCTACTTTGTCAAACCTGGGGTCGAGAGGACTTTATTTGTTTAAATGCTTAATGTATAAAGTTTACATTAAATATCTTTTTTCTATCATGTAATGATTTGTTTTCCCCCTTATCAAATGTGAACACCCACATGCACACACATATATTTATATCGAGGTGATGTAAGGTGTCGAAAGGCTTTTACATATTATGCCTGGTATATAACGATTTATATGGTGTTAAACTAATTATTTGCTTTCCACATCTATATGATAGAATATGGGTCACATTTAGTCAATATTGAAGTACCCGTATGATTCATTAGACATATGATGATTTATGTATATAATTTTATAAGGGTCTACACCTTTAACCCTTTTCAATGCATTGCATACCCCGTGAAGTATTACGTTATACATTAATCCATGTATATGAATTATATGTCATGGAGTTCGAGGTCGAGTTCTAGGGAAAAGCCCTTGCCAACCCCACCAAACGAAGTACACTAGTGTGTTAATTATCAAGGGTCCACAACATTCGAGCCTTGTGTGATAACATTTGGAATGGGTTCGTTGCAAAGAGTAAGCCACAATGCCATGAAAGGATCGGCAGAGCCCAAGAAATCGACTGAAGAGGAAGGGGAAAATATTGCAGCCATAAAGTCATCATGGACAAAGCCATAAAGGTAGAGGTATAGGGGTGATGTGGAGATGGGCCAAAGGCCATAGTAGTATTTTGAGTGCCAGAGATGGAACCTTGATATCCCATTAGATCATGAAGAGCTCGTTGTAGGGTGCACATATTGAGATTCGATAATGATGTTAACCATTGGATGGAGTTGATTTGAGTCAACAAATCCATCAGATAGTAGCTTGGTGGTAACCTCCTCGCAAGTCTAGGATCCGATAGTATCTAAAGCGTTTGATCTGTTGGCTTTGCATCGTCGACCGTTCACACACATGGTTGGTGGAAGGGGTTAAATTTGACGAGTGCCTCTACCCGTCAGGGAAATTTTTTTATGACAATTTTACTTTTAAATTGCCCATCACATGATTTTTAATATTTATTTGTACAACTTTATCTAATTTCTACAAATTGTATTCATAAGTGTTGAAAATTTTGCATTGTTGAAATTTTTTTATTCTTTGTTGTACTAGTCCACTCAAATCTCATTACTACACTTTCTTTTGAGACCTATTGATGAAACTTTTCTGTGATTTTTCCAAGCTGTTGAAATGTTCAACCCTTTTATTTTTAAGAAGGAAATAGTGAGAAAATAGATGGAAAATATGTATCTACATATCTATAATTTTTCTATTTCTAAGAAATAACAAAATATAATATTATAAAGTGAAAAAAAAATATTCATAATTGCTCTCACATGAAAGTAGTGAATGAAAATATTGTTGCAACTAAATTAGACAAAAAAAAAATCACTTAACAGAAATTGAGACAGACATACCATGTTTTCCATTTAAGTCACTACGATGCCAATCCCATTAAAAGAACAATAGTTGTGAAATAGTTTTGAACTAGAAACATAATGTGCATGAACCATGTAAATGTTCAAAAAGTAGATTCAATATCAACGCGTACACAAACTAAATTTTGGATAGTTTCACCAAAAGAGGTATTTGTCAAAACACCACCATTAAAAATATAAACATGAAAGAAAAAACTTTAAATATTTAAGATTCTCCTTTCTTTAGCATCTTCCCAGATGTCATATACCCTATCCCATTCCACCATTGAAGAATCAAGCCCATATAAGGGCACTCACATCAAGTCATCCAATGCAACTAATGATAGTTGTGTTCTTTGCACATCCTTTATTAGGTTTTGTCTTGAGAACCATCTCTCACAAGAAACTGTACTTGCATGAATAGTAAGTATTTCCTGCCATAACTTTGACATGTTAGGAAAATTTTTATGCAACCCCGCAACATAAAAAATCCTCCATGCATCTTTCATGGATGATCCCTTACAATTGACATGAAGAGTGCCAGCAAATGGATGCAACTATTTCAAAAAAGCCTCAAAATCAAATGCAATTTGTTTTCTTCATTTTCATAATAAGGATGTTGTAAGTGTTGAATAATATTTTCGAGGCAACGCTTTGAATTTCATTCTCTTCCATGAACATCCTCTAAATAATGGCAGGGGCTAAACAACCTTGCTGAGTTGAAAAATGCAAGACCAGGGAATCTTCCGTTCAAATTCTCTACAAGAGCTTGAACATAATCTTTTGCAAGTTGTTTGCAACTTTCTATTGAACCTTCAATACATGGTTTCCATGATTGTTTTTGTATATCAACACAATCATCATATGCATGTGGAATTGCTACAAATCGTAATTCATGCTTGTGAACAAGACCCTCCTTATCACAAATTTCTAGAAAGCCAAATTTAGAGGCATATATAAATTTAGATAAATAACATGTGCCATATGCAAATGTGTTGATTAAAAACCATCTTTTCAAAGTGTTTACAGTGACATGTATGGCTGCCCCTAAAGCGCTGACATCAATGTACTCTTCTTGGAATTGCTTGTTCAAGTTGCTTAATTCACACATTTATCTACAAGCATATGTAAACAATTTTTTTTTGAAAAAATCCTTGCCTTATCATACCATGAATCTTTTCTTTCATTTTTCCACAATGTTAATATGGGAGTGTTGTAGCGGCTACAACCACCCTCCAAAATTTTTCCTTAACTTGTTTTGGAGCCTCCCTACCAACCTTTCACAACACTTTGTCTTGCTTCATCAAGTACATAAGCTTCAGTGCTTTTCATGCACAAAAGCAGCTTGTCGATCATAATTTGATCCATTCCCCTCACAGGCTGCTCACTGGGACTTGGTCCAGCTGCAGGCTAGGCAACTTCCCCTTGAAAATTGTGCATTTCTGGAAGGCAACCAACCTTCCCTCCAGAAATTGCGCAATTGTCTCTGGCAGCCTACTGGGCTCTAGGATTGCGCAATCCTGCCAGTCAAAACTCCCAACAGGATTTGCACAAATTTCCCCAGCAGGGTTGCTCAGCCCAGGATTTGCGCAAGTCTGGGCAGCAGTCAGTTGCCCTGCCTAGAAATAGCACAATCCTCCTAGGAAGTCAACCTAGATCCTAGCTAGGAATGGACATTTTTCTCAACCAGTTGAGCAGCTGCTTTCATGAGTAGTCCGTTTGATCAGTTCCACCCGGGACCGCAGAAACTTGACTTGCATGCATGCATGACTGGTTCTTCCGGAATAGCAAAAGGAAACATGTAAAAGGTATCCCATGATCCAGGGAGACATTTTTAGCAGCTCGGGTTTACATATAAAGTTGTTTTAGAAGTTTCCCTCCAAGTGTCATTTTTTCCTAAATTTGTGGCATGCGCGTCATGAGCCCAAAATTATTTATTCAACACATCAGAGCTCATTCTTTCACATCGATCTTGGAGATCTGACATCCCACAACACATCCAGGACACTTCGACATATCTGACTCAGCTATTCACGGGTCAATGGCCTCAACTTGTGTTTTACAACATTTCTATCGCTTTTTGTGTATTCACTTGTATGAGAATTGTTTTCTTGATTTATTTGAACGCTTGCTGTTTTTTACATGTATACTATCTTTTCCTAGCTCTATTTCAGTTTTTGTTGCTATCTCACTGATGTTGCATGCATGAAACTGTTTTGCACTAGCGTTCGCCCAACCAGCGAACTACTTCACCCACATGCATGTTTATCTGTTTGCTAAATGTTTCATTCATGTTTTCCATGCACTATCAATCACTTCTGCTATCACTTAGTGTCACTATGCATTCACTGTCTTATTTTCTTTCATTTTCCCGTCAACAAGTTCAGCCAACCTTGGCCCGGACTCTGCCTCACTGAGTCTTCTTTGTGCAATCTAGGGAAGGAAGGCTCTGCCTTCCTCTTAAGAAATGCTCATTTTTTCCCAGCATTGCCCTCCAAGACTATTTTGTACATTTATCGAGGACAATGACTGCTGGCCCAGGAAATTGCGCAAATATGTGCCTCAGCCTGCAGTCCTTCCCAGCTATAATTGTGCATTGTGCAATCCCAGTAGCCAACAGCCAGCCTGGATTGCAAATTTCACAGATCCAGTAGCTAATCCTACAGCCAAGACTGCCTTTTGCGTAGTTCTAGCAGCCAATCACCCAGCCTCCAAGAAGAAATTGCACAATCTTTCTCATCAGTTTCCCAGATATGTGTTGTGTCATTCCTTGCAATTTTCTTTTTTTTCACTGAAAAATTTCATGCCATGCATGTTGCTTGTCTCCAGATCTTTCAGGTGTTCATCTGTCTCAATGGCTTCCAAGAGAACAGGATCTTAGGACACTAATGGAAATGTAACTGGAGCAGCAACTGAGTAAGTGTCCTGTAGTGTGCCGATCTATGAAGACACAAAGTTGTATCTAAACAAGGACATCAAACTGAAGTGGAAAGAAGTAAGTGAAACATTTGTAGGCACTTTTGGGGAACACCTCGAAGACTGTTAGCTATGTGTGTCAACGTTCAAAAGTCTGTCTTATACCAGATTGCATGCAGATATCCTGTGTTCCCATGCGCGGACATGATACACTAGATCGTCTCTCACACTGATCCCAAGACGATGACCTTGAGTAGTGTCAGTGGGAAGAAGATTGCGACCTTCCAGGAATAGGATTATGATGAGATGTATCAGATTTTAAAGCCCGTTACTGTCATGGAGACTCCATTCAGTTTTCCCAACAACAGTGCTAACTCCAGAGACATTCTGAAGGATTGGGTAAAGGAGCCAGCTTGTTTCAGGATGACACCCAACCAAGTCTACAAGACAAAGATACTGAGGAAGGCATACCAGTACTTGATCATATTTTCTTGTTGACTGTATGGCCAAGCAAGCATGGAAGCCTTCCCACAGGTGTTGGCATTATGATACAAGTGTTGTCCTTGATGGCAACTCACTCAGATGACATATCATAGTGCAGCAGGTCAATAGAAAAGAATTAATGATCAAAGAGAGGTATACGCAGGCTCACCTTGACAAAGAAGCGTATACACACAGGTTAATAGACCGAAAGGAGCGTAACGTACACACGCACTTTCATAGAAGGAAAGGCGTGTATATCTTGGAAAAATAAGTTTTGGTCCAAGGTATTTTGTCCATGGTATTTTGCTCCATGGTATTGGTCCAAGGTATCGGGTCCGAGGTATTGACCCCAAGTATTTGGTCTAAGGTATTGGTCCTAAGTGGTTTTTGTCCATGGTATTGAGAAAGGCCTAAAACTATAAAAGAAGGAGAAGATCATTAGGCCAATGTGTGCAAGGATTGAATATCTGATGAAGAGTGAGATCTAGTATGTAGGTTATAGGTTTGTGATGATTTGCTTGATATGAACTAAGGATGCACCTATGTGGATGATGATGAATGATGGATCGGGATCTTAAGGCTTAGAATGTATTATCATTATGTGGTTTGATCATTGATAGACTAGATCTGAATTACTGACGCATGTTTATTCTATAAATGTTATGATCTGGGTATGATTGATGTGTGGAATAGCTGCAAAGTTATGAGTTAATATTTGCAGATCTATATGCGGGTTCGCTTTGGTAAAATCACGTATACACACTGGTTTAGTTCATTAGAGTAGTGTATACATTATGAAATATGATATCTGAATTTGTAGATGGTTCTGGTGGTTGTTGTAGAGTTCTGGGTTCTGCTCTGTGTTCTGGTAACTGTGTTTTGATGACTGGTCTTCAGTGATTCAGTTGTGGGTGATTTAGAATTTAATGATTGGTTGATGCAATGGTTGTATTGCAGTGGTGATTGATTTTGAGCTTCAATGTTGTTGACGGGTCCAGTATGAAAATTGGATGAAACGTGGCCTTCAGATTATGGTGTTGTGATCCAAGAGTATCTAGTCTGAAAATTTATGAAACATGGTCCTTGGAGGAAGAGTGAAGGTTCGAGCCTTAAATAGGACGACACCTACGTATTGGTAAATATACTGGCCAGTACAAGAGCCAGGGGATTAGAGCTCCCTTCCAGTAGTAGCTGGAAAACGAGAGAGGGTTGTAGCCTTCTGTAGGTCGGTGCCTACGTACTAGTAAATATATCGGCTAGTGCAAGAGCCAGGGGGTTGTAGCTCCCGTCCAGTAGTAGCTAGAAAATGAGGGAATGTTATAACCTTCTGCAGGTGGGTGCCTACGTACTAGTATGAGTTTGTGCCAGTGCATGATTGTAAACAGGTTTTTCTTATATTAAAGGAAGATGGCAGCAGGTGGTTTTTGTCCCGTATTGTGTTTCCATCTTATATCATGGTGTTCATGTGTGTTTCTTATGTGTGATGATCTGTTCTGATTTAATGTACCTGTTTACTATTTATATAGTTAATGAAGTTCTGATGCACTGATTAAAGATCAACATATGATGGATTAACTGAATCATAAGTTTACCGGATATACGCTAGTTGCATTAAACACAGTTGCATGTACACGCGGGTTCCCTTTACTTAGGTAGCATATATGAATCTGATTATGGAAATGAAAAGTTATTGATTTGCTAATACTGATTCACCCCCCCCCCTTCTCAGTATTATTTCCAACAATCGATATCAGAGCAGGTCCTTTGGTAGAAGCTTGATTGCTTGAAGGAGATCCGTAGAACAATGGGAAAGAAGCTAAAGAAGAAAGCACCTCATAAGAAGAACACAACTGAAAGGAACGATGACAGCAGGCCATTAGATGGAAGCAAGGATTCAGATTCCAAAGCAATGAAGCATTAGATAAAATCATAGATCAACAAGATCTATTTAACAAAAGGGAGAATGTCGTCAAAGAAGAAGTCACCAGATTAAAAGTTCAGTTGGAATGTGCCTCCAAAGTATGTCAAATGGTGCAAGATGAAGTGATATCATTAAAAAATAATCAGAATGAAGCAGATAAAGAACAAGAAAATGAGATTCTCAAATTAAGGCAACAAGTGGAAGAAGGAAAAGATGCTGCAGAAATCTTGAAGAAGCAACATCTGGAAAAGGAAGACCAATATCAGGTTGAGGTAAATATCTTAGAAGGTAAATTAGAAGAAAAGGATAAACTGTTATGATTTCAAGACAGTACTAAGATTTTGGATGATATTCTTAGTATTCAAAGATCTCCTGCTATCAAAACTGGTCTTTGTTTTTATGAATCTTTTGAAGATGAATGTAGCTCATAGGGTGAGGCAAGGAACTCTAACGCAAAATCTGAAATGCTCAACAAGGAAATAAGGGGTCAACACCATCAACAACCAAGGAAAGAAATTCTTCAAAGAAATTCTTTTACTCCTAACTATGGAAGTGATAGACGATTATTTCCTTCGATGAATAATGTTGAATGTTTCATATGTCATAATTTTGGACATGTTGCAGCTAGATGCAGAAGTAGAATGGTTCAAGACCGTCACACAAAAAGATCATCACATTCCAGGTACTTTAAGGGTATTTTTTCTCTTGCAATATGTTTGGTCACAAAGCCATTGACTGCTATAGAAGGAATATGAAACATATGAGATGTTATGCATGTAACAAGTTTGGACATATATAAGGAATGCAGGAGAATATTTTAGGCACCACACCAAAAGGAGAAAACATCATCGTAGTGGAAGATATGGAAGAAAAAGGAAGTACAGTCAGAAATATGTGACATTCCAGAGTATACAGACATGACAGACTTAGAGGGAGCTGAAAGTGTGGAACTTCAATGTTCTAAATCTCATACGCAAGTTTCATGAAGACAAGTCACATGTATACACGAGTTCGAAGTTACACAGTCACGTATATGTTAGTTTGAGGAAAAGTAGTGGGACAGACTCAGGAAAATGGGTTTGATGTGGTTCAGTCAATTATTTACTTTGTTTGATGATGGCTACAATCTGCTGATGATGTGTAGAAATGTGATGTTATTTAGAAGTGCTTTTGATCCTCACAAGTTAACTTGATGTATATCATATTGATGTTGTTCCCTTGATACTTCTTGCTAATATATGCATGATCAGATCTGACAGTGAACAGATGGAACAGGTTCAGGGGGAGCATATACTTCGAATAATGCATTGTTGGCATTATGGTTAGAAGTCTTTGGTGATAATGCTTATGTGGCTAAATGATACATCTTGCTACTTATTGTTGGTTGGTCAAGATAATGGTATTGCAGGTTACAGATGCTGTTGACAGATGCTTATAGTGTAGATCATATATGGTGTATGATAGTTGTTGATGACTATCATGGTCTTGTTTAGATTGCTGGTCCTTGTTATAAAAGTCATGTATATCATTTGATGTAAAGGTCATGAAAATACCTAATTTGTAACCCCACTTTGCATGGGAAGGATGATGTAATAATGTCTATTTTAGTCATGTATAAACATTTGGTATATCCACACTTGGTTGGGTGGATGAGTCAAAAATGGTGTATCCCAACTTGGTTGGGAGATTGATGTATGTATGAGTCATTGGTGATAGGAAGGTCATACTCACATAGTTGAGTCATAGAATCATGTTGTCCTTTTGAATATATTTTTGCAGACTCTCCATGTGCTCAAGGGGAGCAAGGATGGTTTAGTACATCTCAGCATGTACAAAGGGGGAGCTCAATTAGAGATTTTAGCATGTACTCAAGGGGAGTATGGACAGCATAATGTATATCTAGGGAGAGAATATCTTGGTTTGCCCTTTTCCCTTGATGTCAAAGGGGGAGAGTGACTTGGTGTTGTTGTTGCCATCAAGTCCAAAGGGGGAGATTGTTGGCATTATGATACAGGTGTTGTCCTTGATGGCAACTCACTCAGATGATAGAGCATAGTGAAATAGGTCAATAGCAAAGAATTAATGATCAAAGAGAGGTATACACAGGTTCACCTTGGCAAAGAAGAGTATACACACGGGTTAATAGACCAAAAGGAGCGTATAACATTCACACGCACCTTCACAAAAGGAAAGGCGTGTATATCTTGGAAAACTAAGTTTTGGTCCAAGGTATTTTGTCCATGGTATTTTGATCCATGGTATTGGTCTAAGGTATCGAGTTTGAGGTATTGACCCCAGCTATTTGGTCCAAGGTATTGGTCCTAAGTGGTTTTTGTCCATGGTATTGAGAAAGGCCTAAATCTATAAAAGGAGGAGAAGATCATTAGGTGAATGTGTGCAAGGATTGAATATCTGATGAAGTGAGAGATCGAGTATGGAGGTTATGGGTTTGTGATGCTTTGCTTGATCTGAACTAAGGATGCACCTATGTGGATGATGATGAATGACGGATCAGGATCTTAAGGCTTGGAATGTATTATCATTATGTGGTTTGATCATTGATAGACTAGATCTGAATTACTGATGCATGTTTATTCTATAAATGTTATGATCTGGGTATGATTGATGTGTGGAATAACTGCAAAGTTATGAGTTAATATTTCCATATCTGTACATGGGTTCGCTTTGGTAAAAGCGCGTATACACGCTGGTTTGGTTCATCAGAGTAGCGTATACATTATGAAATATGATATCTGAATTTGCAGATGGTTCTGGTGGTTGTTGCAGAGTTCTGGGTTCTGCTCTGTGTTCTGGTAACTGTGTTTTGATGACTGGTATTCAGTGATTCAGTTGTGGGTGATTCAGAATTTAATGATTGGTTGATGTAATGGTTGTATTGCAGTGGTGATTGATTTTGAGCTTCAATGTTGTTGATGGGTCCAGTATGAAAATTGGATGAAACGTGGCCTTCAGATTATGGTGTTGTGATCCAGGAGTATCCAGTTTGAAAATTTATGAAACATGGTCCCTGGAGGAAGAGTGAAGGTTGGCGCCTTCAGTAGGCCAATGCCTACGTGCTGGTAAATATACTAGCCAGTGCAAGAGCCAGGGGGTTGGAGCTCCCTTCCAGTAGCAGCTGGAAAACGAGAGAGGGTTGTAGCCTTCTGTAGGATGGTGCCTACGTACTAGTAAATATATCAGCTAGTATAAGAGCCAAGGGATTGTAGCTCCCTTCCAGTACTAGCTGGAGAATGAGGGAAGGTTGTAGCCTTCTGCAAGTGGGTGCCTGCGTACTGGTATGAGTCTGCGCCAGTACAAGATTGTAAACATGTTTTTCTTATATTAAAGGAAGACGACAGCAGGTGGTTTTTGTCCCGTATTGGGTTTCCACCTTATCTCATGGTGTTCATGTGTGTTTCTTATGTGTGATGATCTGTTTTGTTTTACTGCACCTGTTTACTATTTATATGGTTAATGAAGTTCTGATGCACTGATTAAATATCAACATATGATGGATTAACTGAATCATAAGCTTATTGGATATATGCTAGTTGCATTAAACATAGTTGCGTGTACACGTGGGTTCCCTTAACTTAAGTAGTGTATATGAATTTGATTATGGAAATGAAAAGTTATTGATTTGCTAATACTGATTCAGCCCCCCTTATCAGTATTATTTCCAACAATGTATCAGATTTCAAACCTTGTTACTGTCATGGAGACTCCATTCAGTTTTCCCAACAGCAGTGCTAACTCCAGAGACATTCTGAAGGATTGGGTAAAGTAGCCAGCTCGTTTCAGGATGACACCCAACCAAGTCTATAAGACAAAGATACTGAGGAAGGCGTATGTTGGTCGGATAAATCGATCTTGCGGACAAGACTGATCTCCCTAGTATCAAAATATAGTCTAGCAACAAACAGACAAACAAACCTATCTTTCTCTAGACATATGTGATTTATAAATAAATACTACAAAGGTGTTAAGATCCTACCTTAGATCCAACGCTTGTTTGTAGTAGTCATCCTCCAATCGTTCGAAAGAGTTACCTTTGAAGACCTGCAATCACAAACAAGTAAACATTAAATAGCGCCTGCATAGAAAATATCATAAATAATGTCTATTATGGTGATCAAGGAATCCATAAAATAAACCATGAATCAACAGCTTATTAAGAAAAACAAACTTATTTGTATTAACTTTGAAGTAGAAGAACCTTACAACCTTTTCAGCCTTGATGTTGAACAAGCTCTTCCTGGGGTCTGAAACAGGAATTTCCTTTACTTTGACAAGCCTTACACTCTTCCAAATGAGATCTTAGAGGTATGTAATCTCTCCTCATAAAAACTCAACTAAAGAAGACTAAGTTCCAGCAACATTTCACCTCAAAAATATTTAGCTTCTAACCTCTCAAGTAATCAGCCCAATGCTTCATTTTATAGTGCAAAGAAGGAGGTTACAGGTCCACCTATGAAGGGATAGAATCCTACTTCAAAGGGATAAGCTCCTCACATCAAGGGGTTAGCTCCTTAAGGTATGGGATGCATGAACCTTAAAAGAGCGAACTTGCCACCTCAAGATTCCTTCTAGAAGCTTCTACAAATGACTGAAAGTGAATTTTTTCAGAATGTACTCGCACCTTTTTAACTTTTACAGGGGTCCGCATCCTTAACAAAAAGATAGAGCGATCAGGTGCACAGGAGACATAACCATTAGGTGCAGGACCACAGGTAATACAAAGAGAAAGTGAGGAACCAGAGTTTTAAAAACTTTTGAGGGCTTTCTCTTATTTTCAAGGCTTGATATGAGGAACTGATGCTTTAGACTTGCAGAGGGGGAAAGTATGAGTGGTAATGAACTCACACAGATAGCAGAATGTCAAGGTGACAATTTTTAGTGTAGCAGATTTCCCATTAAAGTGCGAAGTCTGTAATAGATGAAGATAGAGTCTGTCATTTATGAAGAGTGAAGTACTTTATCATTTCAAGGATCATCCTGTGGACACCCTAGTCGAAACCTGTAAGAACATTCAATGCAATATATATATATATATATATATATATATATATATATATATATATATATATATATATAGACATATCATCGCTGAGGTAGGCATTCCCATCCTCAGATCAAAACTGACTAGAAAACTGATTAAACTATTCTAATACAGGAATGATTTTGTAATACATCAAGAGTATAGACATGTTTAGACACAGTATGGACACAACCATCTGTTTACGAATAGTCCACTGTATAATGAATAAAAAAAATTCCTCGTAGCTTGGATGGTAGAAACTAGATCCAGGGTCTTGATTTTCGCTTCCCGAACTAGTACGATTCTATCCATGTCAATGAATGTGTCGAATTCGAACATGGTAGAAACCACCTGATTACCAGTCAATGATGTGAACTGTTAACAAGTGTGAGAGAAACCACCAGTAATGTTAATGGCTCTCAAAGTACCCAATACAGTCCATGAAATGTGAATAAATGAGCTGAAGTCGAACATGTCATAAAATCATTCGATCGAAGGTCAATGATTCAACCTATCGTCGAAGGCGAGAAAATTTCCATTAGGGCATGTGGTTTTCAAGGTACTGACGATTTCTAGATCAACTTCCTAGATAATGAGCTGAAGTCGATAGAAAGTTATCTGTCGTAGGCAAGCCCACAACACGAAATCATAGATCAAGTTTTGAAGAAATATATTTATGAGAGATTCTTTAGCGTAAATCACATAAAATTTCATTTGTCGACGCGTTTCAAACCAACTAGTGTGGTTCATTGTCAGGACAAGTTGAAGAAACAAATCTAGCTTAGCATGTTAAATAGTCTAAGCAGAGTCTCCAACGGCTAATTTGACCAATGGCTAATTTTGACTTTAGGACCAGGGTCAATTATTTATTTATTTATTTATTTAATTTAATTTAATTTTTTTTTTTTTTTAATTTAATGGAAATTAGTTAAAATTAGGTGACCAATAAAAATATATAAATAAATAAAATAATTTTAATTGGTGTTAATGGTTAGTTAAAAAGGTAATTTATTTATTTGTTTATTAATTATTATTATTTATAAAAATTATAATAATAGGTTGTTAAGATAAAACTTAGTTAGAATTAATAAAAATATTGGAAGGAGGTAACTTAAAAAAAATTAAAAAAAAAATAAAATAAATAAAATAAATAAATACTAATATATATAAATTAATTAAGAAAGTAGATGGTTATAAAAGGTACTAATATTGAAAAAAAATAAAATAAAATAATAATAATAATAATAAAGAAATAAGTGATAAAAAAAATAAAAAAATAAAATAAAATAAAATAATAATAATAAAATTAATTAATTAAAAGTTGGATATATATATATATATATATAAAAAGAACGAGAAATTACTAAAAAAAAAAAAATCATATTCCTTCAACTAGGAAGAGAGGGTTGGGATCCAGCAACTGCTTATCTTCCATCCGTCTTCTCTATTGAGATTGTTTGGTCTTTTCTCAATCTCAAGGGCTTCCCTAAATTTTTGGTGATGGAATTGCAAAACCCTAGCGATAACACTCGCCTCCTCTATGAAAACATGATGTTTGGTACTCTCTGCATGCTCAACTAAAGTGGAAGACTTGGTTCTCCTATGCTTGAGGTTAGCTACATGCTCACTAATCCTTTGATTAATGGAGCGCCCAGTCTCACCAATATAGGGTGTCCCACAGGAACAAGGAATAATATAAACCCCTTTCATGTCCTTAGGGTTGATAGGATCCTTCACAGATCTGAGGGATTTACGAATGGTGTTGAGGGGTCTAAAGGTCGAGGGGACATTATGCCTCTTAAGAATCCTAGCAATCTTAAGAGGCATAATGTCCCCTCGACCTTTAGACCCCTCAACACCATTCATAAATCCCTCAGATCTGTGAAGGATCCTATCAACCCTAAGGACATGAAAGGGGTTTATATTATTCCTTGTTCCTGTGGGACACCCTATATTGGTGAGACTGGTCGCTCCATTAATCAAAGGATTAGTGAGCATGCAGCTGACCTCAAGCATAGGAGAACCAAGTCTTCTGCTTTAGCTGAGCATGCAGAGAGTACCAAACATCATGTTTGCATAGAGGAGGCGAGTGTTATCGCTAGGGTTTCGCAATTCCATCACCGAAAATTTAGGGAAGCCCTTGAGATTGAGAAAAGACCGAACAATCTCAATAGAGAAGACGGATGGAAGATAAGCAGTTGCTGGATCCCAACCCTCTCTTCCTAGTTGAAGGAATATGATTTTATTTATTTATTTTTTTAAGTTAACTTGATAATAATTTCTCGTTATATATATATATATATATATATATATATATATATTTTTTTTTCCAACTTTTAATCAATTAATTTTATTTTATTATTATTATTATTTATTATTATTTATTTATTTTTATTTTTATTTTTTAACTTTTTTTATCACTTATTTATTTATTTTTATTATTATTATTATTAATTTTTTTTTTTCAATATTAATACCTTTTATAACCATCTACTTTCTTAATTAATTTATATATATTAGTATTTATTTATTTTTAAGTTACCTCGTTCCAATATTTTTATTAATTCTAACTAACTTTTATCTTAACAACCTATTATTATAATTTTTATAAATAATAATAATTAATAAATAAATTACCTTTTTAACTAACCATTAACACCAATTAAAATTATTTTATTTATTTATATATTTTTATTGGTCACCTAATTTAACTAATTTCCATTAAATTAAAAAAAAATAAAAATAAAAATAAAAATAAAAATAAAAAAATAAATAATTAAAAATTTGACCCTGGTCCTAAAGTCAAAATTAGCCATTGGTCAAAATAGCCGTTGGAGACTCTGCTCAGACTATTTAACATGCTAAGCTGGATCTGTTTCTTCAACTTTTCCTGACGATGAACCACACTAGTTGGTTCGAAACGCGTCGACAAATGAAATTTTATGTGATTTACACTAAAGAATCTCTCATAAATTTGATATAGATCACAGAACCCTCAATTCAACAAAAGAAATATATTGGCAAGGACTGACTCAGGGATGGTCAAAATGGATGACAAATATTTTGCAGATGAATGGTTTGTTTGAACTTATCTCTTGAACACATAACGACACTGCAGATGGTTTGGGGACAATTGACCCAAAGCTAATACCAAGAAACTGACTGAAGACTTTCAATGTTGTTTGATTCACTGTTAGGCAAAGGATTTTACCAACCCAGGTGAACAAAAAGTGTCGTGTTCAAGAGTGGTTAACGACTTTTTACAAAAAAAAGTGTAACAAACAGGTTCATTTTTCTCTCTTTTCCCCCACCATTTCTGGCAAGTACCTCTTTATTTTTGACAAGCTTGAGGAGGATAACATTTGCTTGTTTATAAGCTCATCCTTCAGATGAGTCCAACTTAGTTTAAAATTTCAACCCTAAGAAGGAGTGGTTTGTTCCTGTTTAAAATTGAATAGGTCCTTTACTATTAAATTTTAACAAGTCCAGTATAGGAAAACTTAATGTTTTTCAATTTTAGGGAGTCAGAAGAAAAACTTAAGAAAACTCCATGGGGGTACGTTTTCGTAAAATAATCCCTCAGGTCTGAAAAATGATAAAATAATACAGGAGGGATGACATTTTCAATACTTTAACGAGCTGAAAAGATGAGCGCTCGACAATCTTTTCATATTTAACGAGTCTGAAAAGGGTTTAAAGAGGACTCTATTGACCGTAATTAGTCAACGTGTACATTTCTCGTAAATAGTCCATTTCAGTGCGTAAAACGGGTAAACTTATACTGAAGGGACGATTATTCATTTATTTTAACGTGTTCAAACAACCAAGTGCTCGACAATCTTTTCAATTTTCAAGAGTCTGAAAATAGCTTAAAGAGAACTCCAATGTTTCGATTTTTCGTAAATTTTTGAAAGAGTCAGAAAAAGTGATAAAAGTATGCTCTTTGTTGAAAAATGATCAATTTTCCCGAAAAATCCAATATTCTGCACAAAAACTCAAAACATTACACATACCTGTTTAAGATAAATAAAAATGATTTAAAAATTTACCTTTTTAAAGTGAAAAATAAATAAATTAAAAATTCATTTATTCGAAAAAACTTATAAAAAGGGCTTTTCTAACTTCATTTTTACCATTTGAGTTTAGAGTGAAAAGTGAGAGCTTTTGGGTAAGAAAGTTCCTGTGAAGATTCTGGAAAATCCGTCCGTTGGAATCGAAAACCATCAGCTCCAGGTAATCCACGTCCTCCTTAACTTGCATTTCATCCATTTACATTTCGTTTTTAGGCTTTAAATTTGATTTTGAGGGAAAAATAGGTTTACAAATTTGCTCCCGGGGGTCTGCAGGTGCAACATGCGGCCCCTGTGGACCCTGAATATTTTCTATAAAGAAAAAAGTCGTGGGTCCGCACCTATTGCTCACAACCCTTGTGGACCTACACACTGTTTGTAAGTAGTGGGTGCGGACCACGCGAAATGAATTTTAAAAACTTAAATTTCTCCATTTTTGCCCAAATTTTTTCGAACTAACTTGTTCTAATATTTCTTTTTATACATTTTAGGACATTCAAAATGCTTATTTGGCGAGAACGCGAGCACGAGGATGTAGATTTGTCACATTAAATCATATGCCCACATTACAGGGATTGAGAACATGCGGATTGTTAAAGTTCTGGGGCATACAGGGTATAAGGGCCCAAGTAGACCTCTTGCAATGGCTGGTAGACAGATGGAACACATAGGATCAATGCTTCATGATTGGTGGCCACTAACTCGAAATCGAGTTGGAGGACATATACTTCTTGATTGGTTTGTCCAAGAGGGGTGAACAATTATCTCTTTTCGGGACTAGGCCAGGTGGCCAGTCTGTCGCTAGTCTCTGATTGGAGTTTTACAATGATCAAACAAAGGACAAACGGATTGATATTAAAACTATCAGTCATCTTGAGCTTAAGGTTATTACATTCACTGTTACCAGGCTATGCGGGAGTGCAACATTGCATGTGGCTACTGGATCCTAGATGCAGATGACTGTAGACTGTTTTCGAGGCACCATATTCAACTGGTGCGAGGTTGTGTTGGAAAATGTGAAAGGCCAACTAACCAGAGCAAAGAACGGACAACTAAAAAATTTTGGATATAGATTCATCGTAGTCAGCTTTGCTCTAGAGAGGATCCCCATGTTATCCCCACATCATATTCCTATTGATGCTGGTCTTCCTCGAGAGCCTACGATAGTTCGCTGGGTTGCTTTGATGGCCCGCCGCCCGGAGGAGGGTACATAGGTTGTTCAATTTCCGCCTGAGTATTTTCGTTGGTTGAACAACTAACTTTTTTGTGATTCAGGATTTTCCATACACTGGGATGGATTATCGTGGTGACCCAGACATGATTCTTCCACCAAGAGAACAATGGAATGATTCAGGTAAAAACCATTTTCAACACTTTCTAAGTTTTAATTTTTTTATTTTATTTTTAAAATCGTCCAAAACTGATAATCAAAAGTTTAAATGCAGATGTGGGTCCAAGTCGACCAGCTGCTCTCCAGCCTTACGAGAGGAGACAACCAGCTGCAGCAGCACTAGCCCCACAAGATCAATCAACAGAGATCCTGACCGACTTGGAGCATCATCTAGAGCGCTTGACACTAGATATTCTAGAGATTGATATAGATGATATTCCACTTAGATTACAAAGATATTGATTTGGGTCCCAGTACCTTTTAGGAGGTTTCTATGTAGGGTGGCCCGAGCAGTGGTTTCTTATCGTGATCATCGCCAGGGATAGGATGATCGATTTTGTAGACTCATGACATTTTTGACTTTTTGTATTATCATTTTTGCCGATCATAAGGTGTTTTTCAACCTATGATCGAAGACGATGTATTTTTTGAAACACTACTTCTATGCTATGATATATCATTATTATCAACTATCTCTTGTAACATGTTATCGAATGTTATTAAATTTACTGTTTTGATTATTGCACATGTCTATTTATCATACTCGAAGCAATTGCGTCTGCTAATGTATTTAAATGTCTTGGAATATGCTGATATTCAATGTAGTCAAATTCACGTTCCAAGAGATGAATTCTCAAAAATAACCTTAATAACACTGGATTTCTAATGGCATAAACCCTGTTAAGCTGTAATACAATGAGTTCAGAATCCAACCTAACAATCAAACTCTGAATCCCAAATGAGATGGATTCAGATAATAACTCAATCACTGCACTATACTCTGCAATGTTATTCATTGTTTGACCGAGGCTTACCCCATGCATAGATACTAACTCATCAGAGGGTGAATAGATAACCCAAGCTACAAAAGAAATGTCCTGTGTACTACGACAAGCACCATCAGCAAAACCAATGTATATTTGAAGAGACGTCGACATCTACAATATCTAGAGTAAAATCAAGATAAGCAGGAATAATGATAAGAGCACTCTCTAAACTAGGCACACTTTTCTAATCTAAAACACACCAGCTGTAAAGAAACTAATCTAACAAAAAATCTCCACCCAGAATTTAAGCATAATATCTCTTCAGATAAAGTCCATTTCTGGGTTTACCCAAAGAGACACTGTCAAAATCTATCAATTCATAAGCTCCTTTTGCCAGCTTTCGCTTAACAATGTAAGGACCATGCCACATAGGTACAAATTTTCCAGCCCCTACCTTATCGTTTGCTTGATCATATAGTAAAACTAGGTCTCCTTCTGAAAAATTACAAGGTGTAACATTTCTGTCGTACTGATCTTTTATTCGTTTCACATGAGTCTTGTTTGCTATTGTAGCAGTGCGTCGATTCTCATCTAGCTGAGCTAAGCCAAAAACGTTTCTCTTCTTCAGAAGTAGCTGGGAGTAATTCTATGACTAATTGTAATGACAAAATTTCGCATTCAATAGGTAACAGTGCTTCCAAACCATAAACCAGTTGAAAAGGAGTGAAACTAGTTGATGTTTTTACTGAGGTCTGGTATGCCCAAAGTGCTGAAAATAGCATGGTATGCCAATTCGACTTATGAATACCAATGATTCATTTGATCATAGTGACTAAAACTTTATTGATAGCTTCAACCAGACCATTAGCCTATGGGTAATACAGAGGAGAACTATTGTGGCGTAGGCCAAGTTGATCTATCAGTTCAGTCATCATGATGTTTCGAAAGTGACTTCCATGATCAGTAATAATAGCTTGAGTAACATTGAATCTAGAAATTATATGATTGAATATGAAAGTTGCAGCAGTCTTGCGGTCTGCCGAAAATGTAGGCATTGCCTTGGCCCACTTAGTAAAATAATCTACTACTAGGATAATATACACATGCCCCCCGGCCGAGTGAGGGTTACATGTAATAAAGTCAATACCCCACTTTGCGAAAGCACTGAAAGCAATTATAGGGTGAAGAGGAGCGGGTAGAGCACACATCTTATGATCAAAGATTTGACAATTGTGGCATTTCCGGACTGCATAGATACAATATTTGAATAAGGATGGCTAGAAATAACCAGCCCACAATATCTTTTGGGCTGTGGCATACCCAGACATATAACCACCACATGCTCCAGAGTGACAGTCATTCAGAACCTTTTCAGCTTCTTCATGAGTTAAACAATGTCAGAAAACAGAATTCGCTCCACGATGATAAAGTGTTTCACCAATAATATTGTATTGTTGGGATTGGAAGCGTATTTTCCGTCATTGAGATCATGAAATTTCAGGTTGAAAAGATTGGGTTTGGAGATAAACAATAATATCTCCATACCATGGATCAAGAGTATTGATAAGAAACACAGATTCATCCACAATGGGTTCTTCTGCCATAGTTTCAGTATCAGTATGTGGGAAATCACACACCAGTTCAGCAAAAACCAAAGATTTCTTTGCCTTGGATTTTTCAAATTCCAAGTCAAATTTTTGCATGATAACTATCCATTTGGAATACTTGCCCCCTAGAAATTGTTTGGTGAAGATATACGTCATAGGGTTACAGTTAGAAATTACGGTGGTTTTGCGTAATAAGATGTAGTGACAAAATCTCTGGATAGCTTGAACAGCTGCCAAGGCCAATTTCTCCACATGCGAATACTTAAGCTCAGTTGGATGTAGAGTTCGACTAAGATAGTAAACCACATGTTCATTGTTGAATTCATATTCCTGAACTAAAACCATCCCAATGGTGGAATGAGAAGCGGCGAGGTACAAAAAGTAATCCTGGTTGTAATAGGGAGGATGCAATAACGGTGCATGGGTCAATGCGTGTTTGAGTGCATCAAAAGATCGATTAGCGATCTCATCCCAAAAGAATGGAATGTTTTGTTTTAACAACCTACAAAACATTTCTTTAGCTTGGCGTAGTTAGGAATGAAACAACACAAAAAGTTTGCTTTCCCTTGCAAACATTGGAGTTGGCGAAGAGTCGAAGGAGGAGGTAGATTGATGATAGCTTCCACCTTCGACGGGTCGACACGAATGCCTACCTTTGATACGATAAATCCAAGTAAGCGACCTGTTTCTACACATAATACACATTTTTGTGGATTCAGCCGAATTCGATAATGCTTACATCTCATAATGATAGCTCGTAAATGAGTGAGACGATCAACTCTACACAATGAGTGGGTAGGTAAATCATCGAGATAAGGCTGCACAATGTGCTTGATGTCATGAAATGTGTAAGACATAGCCCTTTGAAAAGTTTCTCCAGTGTTCTTCAATCCAAAGGGTAATTTGCAATAAGAAAATGTCCCCCATGGGCAAATGAAAGCTGTTTTAGCTTGATCAGCAGGGAGTATGTTGATTTGATTGTAACCGGAAAAACCATCCATAAAGGAGAACATTTCACTGCCGGCACAATCATCAATAATTTGATCGATATAGGGGGTTGGATAATTGTCTTTAGGACAAGCTTGATTAATATCCCTATAGTCGATACATACTCTTATCGTTCCTTGTTTTTTGTTGACAGGAACAATATTCAATACCCAATCGGTTAAAGGAATTGGATAAATGAAACCTATGTGAAGCAATTTCTAAACTTTGGCTTTGATAGCAGCAACTTTTCGCAAATGTATCTGACGTAAGTGTTGCCGGACAGGTTTAGCATCCGGGTATGTTTTAATTTCATGGACAACAATTGACGGATCGATTCCTGGCATTTCTTCATATGACCAGGCAAAAACTTCATGGAATTCTTGAAATAGGGCTTTATAAGTTTGGATTTCATTGTCCGTATAGGAAGCACCTATATGAATGTTTTCAATAATTCCAGGCTTAACTGAAATGTCAATAGGCACCGTTTGAGAGATATTTTCCAAATTTAACTCAGAATCAGAATGTTGCAATGAATTTTGCGGGTCTTTGACATAATCAATCGTAAAAATATAAGAAAAATCATTTTCAAAAAGATCAAGCTCAAGTAAAAATGAAGATCGGTGATGAAGATCTTCCCATGGTAAATGATCAACAGACAAAAGTTCACGAATCTACTCATCAGTATGAGCAGGATCAGAAAGTGTTGATGTAGCTAAGGTTGATATTGAAAGTGATTCCCCATGGACCACATTCATTGGATCAGTTTCGGTTGAATAGGGATAAAAAAACGACTGTACAGCCTGATATGCAATTTCAAAGGGACTCAAAGGCATCGCGTCACCAAATGAATCCACCTCAAAATTGGAAGGTACGATCCAAGGATCATAAAAAATAATAGTATTCGATGAAATCATATGAATAGTTGCAATAGAAGGCGATACGTTAGGAGGAGGGAAGGAAAAAGTTCCTAGTAAACTAGAATCTTTAATCAAACCTACGCCAACATCCTCGTAAGGGATAGTCGTCTTACCGATGTGCTGAATACTATCTGTAGAGGCTGGGTCGGATGAAAAATAAGTCAACTGGTCTATCGTAACGATCTTTCCATTATGAGGAAACTTAATAAGCTGAAAGACCGATGAAACAATAGCGGTCATAGCATAAGACCAACTGTGACCTAGGAGAAGGTTGTAATCTAGAGGGGCATCAACCACTTCCACATCTAGATTTACGGTTTTGCCTTCGACCTCTATAGGTAAATCCTGCAAAATGCCAAAAGGATGGAACTCACCACCATCAAAAGCCTTTAGAATTGTCGAAGACTGATTGAGTGTAGGAGAACTAAGCGATTTCCAACACTGGATCGACATAATACATGTAGAAGCCCCTTCATTAATCATAGTCCGAAAGCAAGATCTGTTTTTGACTAAACCTGGAATCTGGAAAGCCATTTGATGAGGGAGGTGGGGTGTACTATTCTCTAAATCGAAGATTATTAGGTTCGAATCCTAAATATCGACAGCTCCTATAGCAGACAATAGTAATTTACGCTGTGCTAGGCACGACTGCAGCATTTCCAAAGCGGACATTGCTGAAGGGGAAATATCTAAGTCTTCAACAATGTTATAATTCTGAGCAGATCTCGCATGTGGATTGAAAGCTGATTTTCGAAGTATACCTTTAGCTGGCGGTTTGATTACTAAGTCAGGGTTGGGTTTCTCGATCTGTAGTGGACCGGAACCAGGAGGAGGTGTAGTTGATGTGTTTGAATTAGAAGATTCTGCTTCTTTACCACCAATAGGATTTTTACTACCATAATCTTGCGATCGCATCACAATCTTGACATGAGACATCATCATAATGGCTTCTTCTAAGGCATTCGAGGAAGAACCAATCATCTTACTATCTTGAGTACGAAAAGGATCCTTTAAGACAGCAGGCATTTGAGAACCTTTAACTATTTTTGAAACCTTTGCTCGATGTGGTCAGTCTTTGGTACAATGATCCTCGTCGCAAATGAAACAAGGATAACGAGGTTTCTGTTTTTTGTCAGTAGATTCATTTTTATCTTTTTTATCTTTTGAATTTTGTTTTTTTTTCTTCTTCCCCTTCTTTTTACTACAGGATTTTGATTTGGCCGTAGATGACTCTACAACATGGATGTCGGCAGAAATTTTGGTGGAAGATTCTCCTGTCGGGGAATCAAGTAAAGTTATTATAGGAGAATAATTCTTTGAAGGTTTTTTCTTACTTTTAGTGCTAACTGAACCAATCCTACCATCAACAACATGAGACCCTAAAGGAGTTGCAGTTATTTGACCGTGTTTTGGAAGATCAGGGATTTTTTCATGTAAAGTACCTGACTGCGTATAGACAAGGTCAAGGTACTGAGCTTAAGCAATGAATTGTTCTTCAGTAACAACTCCTCCCTTAGCTACATCTTCAGTGATTTTGGGTAACAATGATTTAATGAACCATTCTGCTAAAAGTTGATCCGGAATGAAAACTTTCACTGAACGCCTTCTACGTCACCATTCATGAATATGATCAGAAATATATGTGGACGTGGATTGTTTCAGTGAAGTTAACAGTTCCGTGCCATTGTCATATTTGATAGGCAACTGAAAATGAGTTAAGAAAGCAGTGGCTAAGTGATTAAAAGTATAAAAGGAGGCTCGTGGTAACTCAATGTACCATTTGGCAGCAAGACCAATAACAGTTCGTTGAAAAAGACGCAATCGAATTGAATCATCAATGATGGAATTAGATGCACACCAGAGGTGATAAGTCATAACATGATTTGACGGATCTTCTCCTAACTTACCCTCGAATTTCGGGATATCACTAGGTAACTTACTAGGCAATTGCGACCAATATGGAAGACAGTAAATTGGATCGTTCGTAAGGTGTGACAAATTAGGTAAATCCAAAGTTGCAATGAATGGTAACTGACGGTTAGGGTCACGAAAACCTTGAGTAATGAGACCAGCTCTAGGAGGAGGATATCCAGGATAACCTGGAATCAGATTTGCATTAGGAATGTTATAACCTCCTGGAAAACTAGGATTAACCGGACCAAACTGGGGTTGTTGAGGCTATTGATAAGTATAGCCAAGATATGGTTAATACTGATAAACTGGGTTTTGTACAGTAGGCCCGAATTGATACTGTCCCTGGTACAGTTGATATGTGAATTGTGGTTGACTTGTGGCAATTGTAGCAATCGCACTAGCTTATCCTGTAGGCATTTGGACTGAAGCCTGAATTGTAGGTCCTGATTGTGGCACAGAGACTTGAGGAATTTGCACTGATGCAGGGTTAGTAGAAACCGGAGTTGTAGAAACTCCAGAAACAAGTGTTGTAGGTTGAACAGAGGTTGCAGTAGTTGTAGTAGTTTGAGGTGGAGTACGAGGTGAGCTAGGCCCAGGCACTGTACCAGATGCAGGGATTTGAACAGTAGGCTGGATAGGTTGCTGGGTTGGGCCAGAAACCAAAGGCTATCCAGGTTGATTAAGTAACTGCACATTAGGTTGGAAAGTCTATTGAGTTTGAGATGGATCCCACACCATGTTCATTCCGAAGAATGGGCCCATAAAAGTTTGTGCATATGGAGGACCATAACCTGGTTGAATGTAGGGATGATAATTAAGAGGTACATTTCTAGCTCCTTGAAAAAATGATTGACCAAAAGGTGGTTGGAAACCTTGAGTTCGGTATTGACCTTGAGGTTGATAACCCTAAGGCACGTACTGAAATTGGGGTTGACCTTGATGTATGTATTGAAATTGGGGTTGACCTTGAGGTATGTACTAAGTCTGAGGTTGACCTTGGGGTATGTATTGTCCTGAAGGTTGAAAAACTTGAGGACGCCCTTCAGGCGGTAACTAACTACCATGGGGTTGCCCCCCAGGCAGTAACTGACTACCTTGGGGTTGCCCCCTAGGCAGTAACTGACTACCTTGAGGTTTCCCCCCAGGCAGTAACTGACTACCTTAAGGTTTCCCCCTAGGTGGTAACTGACTACTTTGAGGTTGATGATTTGGAATACTACCAGACATCATAAGGATTTGTTCTGCATTCAATGTTTGAGTTTCATTACTTTCAGATGATAACACTTGTTTAATCAATCGAGGAGATGCTCCTGAAAAAGTACCAGAGAGTGACTGGTATCCCGAAGGAATAGAAGGACTGCCAGATAAAAATGTTTCTGGTGTTTGGGAAAACATAGATGACTGTCTTGACATAATCGATGAAGGATAATAACCTCTTTATGTAGGATGAAAAGGAGTTTGAGGTGGTGAAAAACTAAGATCCGGGTTTTCTAAAAAAATTGTCAATGATACATACCAAGCGTCACTCCTAAAAGGACTATAGAATATTGATTCACGCTCCCTAAGATTTAAAATATGTTGGTTTTCGGGAAGAGTTACGTCTTCTTATGGATTAACAAGTTCTTCAATAGAAATGAGGCCAGAAGGAATATTTTGAGTAATGATATTTCTTACCCTAGGTGAACCAGGATTACTAGAAGTTGGAGAAGCAAATCCTGAAGTTGGAGTATCAACAGGTTCAGTGTGAGGCTAAGAAATTTCAGGTTCTTCAGCTAACTCACTGGAAGGAGAAATACTACCAGTAACTTCAGAAAATGAAATTGGCTCTTGAATATACTCTGTTGTTTGTATTTGATAATAAGGATGAACAATTAAAGATGATTATCTGGCTTCTAGTGATCCAACTCTACTGTCACTAGGTGATACAAGAGCTCGTATCCCTTCAAGCTGTCTTGGTGTATACTCAGGAGGTTTCCCCTGAAGTCTACGAGATTGTCTCGGTAATTCAGCCACGATTAAATATTAATTAATCACACGCAAACAAAGAAAATTTCAATAAAAACACCTAAAGTCTCTAAAGAACAAACAATTGAATCACATGCCTAAAAAATCTAAGAGTTCAAACAACACACAAACAGTAACTTCCTGTACTAAAAAGACTATTTGGTGATGAAATCCAACTTAGTAGAAGTTTAATACAGAAAGGGCGGTTGAAATAGTTACCCCGACAACCTGCTTAATGAAACAAACTGGCACAAGTTTCTTCACAAAACCATCTCGAGTGAAGAGAACCCCCCAAAGAGTCCAACTGAGTCTAGTCGACATTTGCTCCAGGTACAGTGAGATCCATCCTTCACTGTCACCTTAGGAAATAATCTTAAGTTTATGGACACTAAGGTTACCAACAGTAAAAAAATACAACTGGGGGAACAGTCTATGATCCGATCTACGCGCAAGGGCAGAGTAACAAAGCTCAATCCCCTTGAAGGCTCCTCAACATGGTCAATCTGAGGTTTACCAACAAGTGACCCTAGGCTCCTCGACAATGGTTAATCCAAGGTTTACCGTTTATAATACACACAAATATTGTATCTTTCCCAATGAAACAGAATTGATTGTCTCAAAGGTTCGGACATGATCTCGTGATTGACTCCTTTAAGAGAAGCTTCCCAGAATGTATCAGTTACAATTGGATTTATTTCCTACCACAATATGTATCTACTTGTTTGTTTTAACTATCTTGGAGAGTTAATTACTCCCTACCCCAAGATACTAGCCTAAGCTATATTGGTGATAAGAGCCCTAGAAATAGAAAAGATTACTAGATCAATTTTAATTAAGCGTTTATTTTATGGGTTTTTATTTAAGTCAATAGTTATGGAAATGAAACTTTGAGGGTGTGAAGACTCGACTCCAAAAACACTAAAAAAAATGCACCTAAAATGATAAGCAATTCGTTTTTCTTTCAATGAAATTCTAGCTAAAAGAAAGAGTTCGAGAATGCAATTCTTTAAGAAACAATTCTTTCTTTCAACATGGAAATGGAAAGATTTTTTTTTGTCTTTTTCTATAAGAACTCATAATGAGACTAATAATTAATTCTCACAATAAATCCCTTTCCTTTTTCAAAACTCGAAACTACAAGAAAAACAATTTTATTCAAAAGAGATCTACAAGTTCTAGAAAAACACTCAAAACTACAAAAAATAATTTTGAGATCTAAAAACTTTTAAAAATCTAATTTGAATAACAAATCAATCAAAAAACATCCAGATATGTTTTCTTTTCTAAAAATAAAATTCAGAACTTATAACAAAGTTTGTTCAAAGACTTGCAAGGAGAAAACTGAATCTATTTCTCACAAACGATGGATTTCACAACCAAGTCAGAGTCATCAAAAAGACAAAAAGACACTGTGGTGATCTAAGGTTTCTCAAGCTTCTGATCTTTGAGTCACTACAGAGACAAAGTGAAAACCACTCCAAGCATGCAAAAATTCTAGAAAATCATCTAAAACAAAAATACTATTGGAACTCACTCACAAGAGATTTTTGATAGGAAAAATACAGATCTGGGTAGACACTAAAAATCCTAAATGAAACCTAAACTTAACTGGAAGAAGATATATTAGGTTTTTCAAAAAATTTTACAGGGTCCACAGGCTCCAGAAGTAACAGGTGCGGTTCTGCTCTGTGTACTAAAGGAAAAGTGCAGAGATGCCCACACTGTCTATAAAGAGAAAGTGTGGTCCCCTGAAAACTTTGGAAAAAACAAAAAATAATCCAGATTCTAAAAACTACCCAAGCCAGTATACATTAATAAAAAACTAGAAACAAAAACAATTTTCTCAAGTCAAAACAAAGGAAAACCAAAATCGATCTTGCAGACAAGATCGATCTCCCTAGTATCAGAAGATAGTCTAACAACAAATAGACAAACAAACCTATCTTTCTCTAGACATATGCGATTTATAAATAAATACTACAAAGGTGTTAAGATCCTACCTTAGATCCAATGCTTGTTTGTAGTAGTCATCCTCCAATCGTTCGAAAGAGTTACCTTTGAAGACCTGCAATCACAAACAAGCAAACATTAAATAGCACCTGCATAGCAAATATCATAAATCATGTCTATTATGGTGATCAAGGAATCCATAAAATAAACCATGAATCAACAGCTTATTGAGAAAAACAAACTTATTTGTATTAACTTTGAAGTAGAAGAACCTTACAACCTTTTCAGCCTTGATGTTGAACAAGCTCTTCCTGGGGTCCAAAACAAGAATCTCCTTTACTTTGACAAGCCTTGCACTCTTCCAAATGAGATCTTAGAGGTATGTAATCTCTCCTCATAAAAAATCAACTAAAGAAGACTAAGTTCCAACAGCATTTCACCTCAAAAATATCCAGCTTCTAACCTCTCAAGTAATCAGGCCAATGCTTCATTTTATAGTGCAGAGGAGGAGGTTACAGATCCACCTATGAAGGGATAGAATCCTCCTTCAAAGGGATAAGCTCCTCACATCAAGGGGTTAGTTCCTTAAGGTATGGGATGCATGAACCTTAAAAGAGCGAACTTGCCACCTCAAGATTCCTTCCAGAAGCTTCTAGAAATGACTGAAAGTGAGTTTTTCAGAATGTACTCGTGCCTTTTTAACTTTTACAGGGGTCCACACCCTTAACACAGAGACAGAGCGGTCAGGTGCGTAAGAGACATGACCATTAGGTGTAGGACTACAGGTAATACAAAGAGAAAGTGAGGAACCAGAGTTTTAAAAACTTTTGAGGGCTTTCTCTTGTTTTCAAGGCTTGATATGAGGAACTGATGCTTTAGACTTGCAGAGGGGGAAAGTATGAGTGGTAATGAACTCACACAGATAGAAGAATGTCAAGGTGACAATTTTTAGTGCAAGAGCATACCAGTAATTGAGCATATTTTCTTGTTGACTGTATGGCCAAACAAGCATGGAAACCTTCCCACAGAGTTTGGTGGTTGCACTAGACCAAGTGGCTAGAGAAGGAAAACCTTGTAACTGGTCCGACATACTCGCTCATCATATGAAGGAGCAAGTCATGAAGGCTCGACAGTCACCTGGAGGTATTCATGCAGAGATTTACATGTTCACTTACATCTTAGATGTAGTATGTGCCCGACAGGAGTTCCCAGGCTTGGAGTGGGCATGGTCATCGGCGGAGACTGTTGTGAACACATATTTCAAGTTGTTTTCCGAATGCAGGTTCAAAGGAGTAATGGCATGGTTGTTCGATCATTTTGTCGTCCCTTTATACAAGATGATATTCGAACAAGGTCCACGCTACATGTCAGAGAAAACAATGGAGGTATTGATAGGTATTGTAGATTGGTATGCCTCACCGTCCGACACTTTCATCCGAATGTTTATTGCGGAGGAGCCTCTGCATGTTCTGCCAAAGTTTTCCTTGGACATACTTGTCATGCAGGAAGTACCCTATCACATCTTAGCAGGATTGATAGCTAGACTGCAGTGGAAGAAGAAGGCACCTTGGCCCACTCTTTCGTTGTAGATTGGATTATACGAGATCCAGAGTATCAAGCAAGAGGATTTCGAAGCAGAATTGATGAAGAAATATCCGTTATACCTCCAAAGCTACAATCCATATGACACACATTGCATTATGAAGGATCATTGCAGGAGAGTTCAGTTCAATTGGATCGACGGGGTACTTCATTGGGCCGAGGAGGACCCATGGAGATATTGCTACAGTTTCTCCATACCCAACGAACCAGTCAGATTTATTGTGGTGTGGCTAGCGAAGCAACATCATGGAGAGCACCAATGGTAGTAGAAGTGGCATTAGAGCCTAGAATACCAGTGCGCGACAAAGGGAAGAGGAAGATTGTCGATCGCATGGAGGAGAAGAAAAACTGCAAGTTTCGAGTTGATCCACTTGTAGAGAAAGTAGCCATGGATATAGAGGAAAAGAGGTAGCAACGCGACAAGCGAATCAGCGAAGGCAGAAGGATAAGAAGAGAATGGAAGAAGTAGAGAAGGAGTTGCATGATCTGATAGAGAAACTTCGAAAGGAACAAGAGCTGCGCAAACAGGAGAGGGAAGTGTAGCAGCGACAGATACAATAGGGGGTGCATCACATGCAGACAGACGAAGAAGTACCTATACGAGTAGTTGATTCATCTGAGCAACTGGCATTAGGAAAACATGGTGAACCATCACAGGGGCAAGACTTTTCTCATGAGATGGAACATGCACTTCAATAATTGGATGCAGACATGGAGCAGCAGGAGTTGGAATAGGATACCGACCTCATGCCTCACCACAAAGAGGTCGACTCACCCGCTTCAATGCATCTAGAAGAGGAGCAAGTCTCGGATGACCAAGGAGGCATTGAGATCCTTGGTGATCAGCTTGAAGAAGAGATGCACAACATCTCGTTTGACGAATCCCAACACAGAGTTGTGCAGTCTCACCGAGTTTGAAATTTGGAGGATTAAAAATCTCATACGCAAGTTGAAGAATGAGTGGTTGTTACTGATGTGTACAAGCATCTAGTTGCTTTGGCCGATGCAACTAGGGTGTATGCTGAAGCCACTAGCTCAAGTGTTTGTTTTCTTATAGTTGAGAATGAGCGAATGGTGAAGGAACTACAGGTGGCCAAGCAAGGAGGAGACTTGGTGACAATGTCCACCTGAGCTGAATTGAAGAAGGCAATAATAGATGAAGTATTGTCCCTTGACACAGTTATGCAAGCATTGTACTCCAAGTTTGGTACCGTGCACAAGGTGGTCGTCCATCTCAACGGATGGAAGTAGCGATGTTCTAGGAGAGCACGCATGTTGATGAACATACATGATGTTGTTGATGACATGCAAACATGGACAATGAAGTACAAGGGAGCCCGACTTCACTTGCCAAAGATGATGAGGCCAAATGCAGTCGATATGAAATCACATATCCAGAGTCAGATTCAAAACTATGAGGACCTCCTGCAACTCATCACTAGCATACAAGATTCCCATGCATGAGTATTCAATAGCATGGATGTTGTGGTGTGCACACATGCGATCCCATCACTTGGGACTCTCACCCAGGCAAAGACCAAGAAGAAAGTCTGACTAGATCTTGATTCGTACTTCGACGAGTTGATGCACATCTCCACCAACCCAAGCTTGCCTATTAGTGTAGATATCATGCACAAGTATGTTGCTAGTCCGGCCACATTGAAGACAATGATGCGCATGCTTTCAGATGAGTTGGACAGAGGAGCCCGAGTAGTGTACCTGGATGCTATGGAGGCGAAGGTCAGGTTTCAGACAGATGTCACCGTGGAACACATGGACACTATCAGAGACTACAGATCTTGGCATCAATATGTTACTGTTGATCAGCATGAGGATGTTGAGCAGTTGGACTTCTATAGTTGTCTAAGTTAGAGTGATGTCTAGTTTGGCTTGCTGAAGCCATGGTGTTCACATGGGTACATGTTCATCGTAATGTTGAGTCATGTCAAGTGTAATTCAAGTGTCAATAGTGAATGTAACAATCATGGAGTAAGTGAAGAGTCATGAGGGTAGTTGAACAGTCACAAAGGGGAATGTCAAGGGCCAACCCACCCTTTTCTATAAATAGTCCCTCATAACTCATTGTAAGGGATTTTGGTCAACCAAGCTTCTGTTAAGATTATCTTGAATAAAGCTTGGTCAATATTGTAATGCACCTTGGCTTCTCCACTGCATGGAGCTAGTTCATCTCTTTGGAGGAGCAGGCGGATGTCACTATTACATTTCACTGTTGGGGCTAGTGGGTTTACATGGATGTATTGTATGATTGGAACTTACACTTATTTATATAATAAGAGCCAACACGTTTTCACACATGTATTGTATCTGTTGTAAGGCGTATCTTTAACACTTGTAATGCATGTTGCTTTAACCTATTTTCCACATATGAACTGTTTCATTTGTTGTAATGCATAATCTACTAATGGAAATGTGTTGTATATGTTGTTAATTTTGTCCCATCCTTGTCGACTGATCTGTCAGACATCATATATACCTTTCATGTGAAGCTCGTTGTAATAACCATTGCACTCATTCAGACTGATATGTGAGTGTTGTACGTGTTATCTTACCTTGTATGTTGTGACTGTCGCATCTGTGTGGACTGCTCCGTTGGAAGTTGTGTATGTCATGTGTGTTGTGTGTTCCTAGCTGAGTTGGGACTAATCCCTTTCAACCTGGAACTCACTTTCACCCTCATCTCAGCCAACCTGTGTTATAACCTCTCATGCACCTTCCCTGACTCACTGCAGCGGTCACATCCTTGCTACTGATAGGGTTATCTTACTTGCCTCTGTGTGACATCGTGGTCAAGGCATTACCTTACGACCCATTGCTGGGACTCCTACACCAAACAGTGTGAGGTCTAATTAGGACTTCTCACTGGGGAGATCCCCTTGACATGTTGGCAGATCCAACACTGTCATAAATTCTGGCATTAGAAGGACGGCCAGATGACAAGCTCTGTCCTCTCACCCTGTTTTGAACCTTTGCATACCTTTCATGGAGTCTTGCACTCTTCTTCCCCTGCAGTGTTTTTCGAATTGTGAAGATGTCTCCATCACAAGGGAGTTTTTCGATCTCTTGTCCACTTTTACGTATGATGGTGAAGTCGAAGTGGCCTGGCATGAGTACTTACATGAATTTCTTTCCATGCTTTATGAGGAAGGTGAGTTTTCTGATGAACAAGCCGTTTTACTTCTTGCATACACACTTCGCGAATCTCCATTTTGTTGGCTACTCAGCCTACTGATTGATAGCATGCACTCATTTGAGCACTTCTATGATCTCATTGAAGACATGTTCAATCATTTTGATCCACACCATATTGACCGAAAACTATTACAATAATGGAGGGCTCCGCATGAATCGGTTATCGATTTCTGGCATCGCTTCCGTGACTTGCAATTTCAAGCTCCGATGAGCCAGATGAAATTTGCTTATCTTTCAGACTGATTCAAGTATTGTCTTAAGAAATCTACCTGTCCCAAGAGAAAGTTTGAAATCAAGCCTCACCCAACATTCTTCATTGATGGAGCTGCACAATCTCATGTGGATGAGGGCACTATCTCCACTGACTATCTGCCTCCCTCTCATTCAACAGCTCCACCGCTGCCCAGTGATGTTGAGGATCCTACTCACATACCTGTTTTCACATTCTCCCAAAATCACATCACTCAATTTTTGCGCAAATTTGGTTGTGAGTCCTTCGAGTTCTCATATGCTTTCTTTTCTACAACCTTCATCTTCGCACTCAGGTGTTCCTCTGGATGATTTTGTCTTGTGTTTGTCCATTCTAGACTCTTCACTTGTTGTGAATGAGAAATAACCCATTGACGGAGTTAGTGTTGCACAACCAACATGCGCTGTCATTATGAAGAGTATGACTAGGAGCTTAAGCATCAACACTCGTCGAAGGATGACTCCCTTCCATTCGAGCCCCCTCTGTTATTTCCTAACATCTTTGATGAACCTGCCATCCATGATTTTGCATGTGTGTCTTCATCCACTTATGCACCCATTGTTGATCACTCATAGGACTCACCAGATGTTGGTCCATCATTCGATAACAGAGAGGATCAGCTATTCATTGAAAATCTGCATGATCTTTCATTTGTATTTTCTGAAAACACAGAGGATGAGTTTGTTCTCTTTTCATCTACCCCTCTGTTTGATTCATCTGATCATGAGGATGCCACTAAATTCATTGATTTTTCTGATCATGGCGGTCGTGATCCATTTGTTTCCATATTTGATCATGATCATGAATCTATCACAATTGATTTGTTGAAGCCACTGGTTTATGATGACCTACATGATGATGAAGTTGAAACACCCAAGACCAGCAAGGCACTTCAACTCGAGCTAATGGTTATGTCAAGTCCTCACTCTCTTGGGGTTAGTATCACTTCCAATCATGAAATTGTTCAATCACCCAAGGCTCCTCATCTCTCATCTGTATGCATTGATGATCCATCTCACACAAAGATCACATCTCCTTGACTCAAACTATACATTCCCATCACTCATGCATTGGAGGAATCTTACATTACAAGAACACGTGTATGATGCAAGTTATATTTGTTTCTTTTGTTTTCTTGCATGTCTCAGTCAAGAGTGTGGTTATGCTTCAAAGTTTCACGTAGTGTCACACAACACCATGACAAGTCCATAGACTGCTCATCATGAACTTGCACTCACTTATTCCCATGGGCACTGTCAGACACGAAGTGTGGTTGTATTCATTGTTATATCTTTCTTGGTTGTTCGTTCACACAACTGGGTTGCTTGCCGACCAAGCCTTCATCAACATGGGTCTACCAATGTACCGATGGCTACATTGGAAATATCACTTCACGTGATCAGGCCCATGCACCGTTAGTGTAGGGGTAGGAGTAGTGTTTGCTTTCGGTCAGTATGCTTGCATGCTTGTTTGCTTTTTCTTTGTTTGCTTGCTTGTTTGCTTACTTGCTTTTCTTTCACTTTTTCTTTTGCTCTTTCTTTTCTTTGATGTTTTTTAGTTCATTTGTTTCATTCATAGGTTAGTTTTTCATGAAACCATGTATGACTCTTCAAACGCGCTGGGTGAAGTACAAGAGGGCGTGTATATCTATCACTAATTTGTTATCCGTCATCTTGCCTCTGTATGAAGAACTTGTTACTTTCAGTCCATGATACGTCGAAGGTAAATATGTACCGTTTGAAGTGAACCTTGGTGAAAATACAACGCGTGCAAGCTAACTAGTGTCACCTTCTCTAGTCGGTTGTTTTTGGGTTAACCCTTGTTAGCTTAGTCAAGTAGATTAAGGTGAGGGGAAAAATATTAATAGGCACATCAGAGATCTAATAAACTACTTCTCTACTGGAACAACCTCTTTTTCTCTCAATAAGCTGGGATCCGTATTTCGCCTCTAAAATGAATAAGTGTTATGCATAGTGAAAATGAAAAATGAAAAGTAAAAAAAAAATCAAAATGAAAATGAATAAGGCGAAAGAAGAGAAATGCTTCATGCATAGTGAGGTGATGCAAGTAAGTCCGTCGGGGTACTGACCAGGCCCACTAGCAGCGGAGCCATGCTTGTGTTCCTATGTGACTCCACCGGGGTACTCACTAGGCCCGCTGGAAGTGGAGCAACACCAGAGATGAAACTAAGACTCTGACGACTATAATAGTGCACCTATATACCCCTCAACCCCAATCGAAACAACTGTGTTTCCTTGGCTTGGAATGTGTGTCAATCGAACAAGAGCTTGGCAGATGCTACATCTTACAATCAAGTTAGTGTGAAACCAAGATGAGTTGAGAACTGAACAATACTTTCGGAGGTGTTAGACTTTCTTTTCACAAACAAGGTCCATTCAGAGAGCTGGAGTTCTACCAGTGTGTCACCAAGTGTTGTAGCGGCTACAACCACCCTCCAAAATTTTTCCTTAGCCTGTTTTAGAGCCTCCCTACCAACCTTTCACAACACTTTGTCTTTCTTCATCAAGTACACAAGCTTCAGTGTTTTTCATGCACAAAGGCAGCCTATCGATCAGAGTTTGATCCATTCCCCTCATAGGCTGCTCACCCAGACTTGGTTCAGTTGCAGGCTAAGCAACTTCCCCTTGAAAATTATGCATTTCTAGAGGGAAACCAACCTTCCCTCCAGAAATTGCGCAATCCTCTTTGGTAGCCTGCTACGCTCCAGGATTGCACAATCCTACTAGTCAACACTCCGAGCAATATTTGCGTAAATTTCCCCAGCAGGCCTGCTCATCCCAAGATTTGTGCAAATATGCGCAGTAGTTAGCTACTCTGCCTAGAAAATGCACAATCCTCTTGGGAAGTCAGCCCAGCTCCCAGCGAGGAATGCACATTTTTCTCCAGTAGTTGAGCAGCTGCTTGCATGAGCAGCCCGGTTGACCAGTTCCACCCGAGATCGAGGAAACTTGACTTGCATGCATGCATGACTGGTTCTTCCCAGACTAGCAAAAGGAAACATGCAAAAGGAATCCCATGATTCGGGGAGCTATTTTTAGCTGCCGGGGGTTACATGCAAAGTTGTTTTAGAAGTCTCCCTCCAAGTGTCTCTTTTTCTTAGATTTGTGGCATGCGCGTCATGAGTCCAAACTTATTTATTTGATGCATCATAGATCATTCTTTCACATCGATCTCGGAGCTATGACATCCCACAGTACATCCAGGACTCTTCGACACATACGGCTCAACTATTCACGTGTAAGTGGCCTCAACTTGTCTTTTTCAGCATTTTTGTCTCTTTTTGTCTATTCGCTTGTATGAGTGCTTTTTTCTTGATTTCTCTGAACGTTGGCTGTCATTTACATGTATACTATCTTTTCCTAGCTCTGTTTCAGTTTTTGTTGCTATCTCACTGTTGTCCCGTGCATGAAACTGTTTTGCATGAACATTCTCCCAATTGGTGAACTACTTCACCCACATGCATGTTGATCTGTTTGCTGAATATTTCATTCATGTTTTGAATTCATTTTCAATCACTTATTTTATCACTTAGTGTCGCCATGCATTCACTGTGTCATTTTCTTTTAGTTGTCCGTCGGCGAGTCGGGCCAACCTTGGCCCAGACTCTGCCTCACTAAGACTACTTTGCGCAACCTGGGGAAGGAAGACTCTGCCTTCCTCTCTACAAATGTGCATTTTTTCCTAGCACTATCCTCTAGGAATTTTTTGCACATTTCTGGAGGACAGTGACTACTGGCCCAGGAAATTGTGCAAATTTGTCCTTGGGCCTATAGTCCTTCCCAGCTGGGATTGCGCATCACGCAATCCTACCAGGCAATAGCTAGCCTGGATTGTGCATTTCACAGATCCAACAGCCAGTACTGCCTACCAGATAGCCCAGACTACCTTTTGCACAGTTCTAGCAGCCAGTCTCCCAGCCTCCCAGAAGAAATTGTGCAATCTTGCTCATCAGTTTCCCAGGTATATTGTGTCATTCCCTAGAATTTTCTTTGTTTTCACTGATATATTTCTTGCCATGCAAGTGTCTTCTAGTCTCCCGATCTATGAAGACACAAAGTTGTATCTAGACAAGCACATCAAACTGAAGTGGCAAGAAGTAAATGAAACATTTGTAGGCACTTCTGGGGAACACCTCAAAGACCATCAGGTGTACGTGAACATTCACAAGTCCAGCTTATATCGGATTTCATGCAGATATTCCGTGTTCCCATGTGCAGATATGATACATTGGGTCGTATCTCACACTGATCCCGATACGATGACATTTAGCAATGTAAGTGGGATGAAGCTTGTGACCTTCTAGGAATAGGATTATGATGAGATGTATCATATTTCAAAGCCCATGACTATCATAGAGACTCCATTTAGTTTTCCCAACAACAGTGCTAACTCTAGAGACATTTTGAAGGATTGGGTAAAGGAGCCAGCACATTTCAGGATGAAACCCAACCAGGTCTACAAGAAAAAGATACTAAGGAAGGCGTACCAATACTTGATCATATTTTATTGTCGACTGTATGGCCAAGCAAGCACGGAAACCTTCCCACGGAGTTAGGTGGTTGCACTAGACCAAGTGGCTAGAGAAAGAAAACGTTGTAACTAGTCTGACATACTGGCTCATCAATTGAAGGAGAAATTCACGAAGGATCGACAGTCACCAGAGGTATGCATGTGGAGATTTACATGTTTGCCTACATCTTAGATGCAGTCTATGCCCGACACAAGTTCCCAGCCTTGGAGTGGGCATGGTCACCGGCGGAGACTGTTGTGAAAACATATTTCAAGTTATTGTCTGAATGCAGCTTCAAAGGAGTACTCACACGGCTGTTCGATCATTTTGTTGTCCCTTTGTACAAGATGATATTCGAATAAGATCCACCCTACATGTTAAAGGAATCAATGGCGGCATTGCTATGTATTGTAGATTGGTATGCCTCACTGTCCGACACTTTCATCCAAATGTTCAGTGCGGAGAAGCCTCCACATGTTCTACCAAAGTTTGCCTTGGATGCAGGAAGTAGTCATCTCTCTAAAAAGAAATCTTACTCTAAGTAAACTTTTAGATCCGCAGAAAAAAAAAAAAAAAAAAAAAAAAAAAAAAATCATTCATAGAAGGCCTCCTAGAGAATACAAGAAAACACGCCAGTTTCATCAAAGGCCAAAACAAAAGCAAATATTTTGCTTCCATTGCAATGAAAAAGGACATATTGCTCCAAATTATCCAAAAGTGAAAAAAGGCAAACAACAATTTGGTAAGAAGAAACAATTTAGCTATAAGAATAAATCTGGGAAGGTAAATATTATTGATCTCCCTTCTAGCTGTGAAGAATTAATAGATTCAGAAAATTATTATGATCTAAATGACCAGATACACGCTGTTTATGAAGAAGAAGATTATGAAGTTGAATATTGCAAAGATCCACACTGTAATGAATGTTTTCAAGAACTCTGCGAATGAAGTGATCTTGACATTTGCAAATTTAATGTAGTCATGATGTTCAGACCACTATCAAATGAAAGCTTATATCATGATGAGCTCTTTAGAAATTATTTTACACAAATGGTTAATGCTGATGATCCAAAACTCAAAGAAATGTATAAAGGACTTCTGATGACCCATCTTCAACAGTCCAAGTCACAGCAATATCAAGAATAGCAAAAGACACAGATAAATCATCAACATAGTTATATTCCTTCTGTAGCCTTATTTTCAGTTGATGGCCTAACAAGACAATTTAGACAACAAACAATTGAAGATGATCTTCCTCAAACACTTCTTGCAATTAGTCAAGCTATCAAAGATCTCAAGAAATAAGAGAGAATAGAGGGCTATGCATTGAAGTACATCAGGGGCACAATATAAATTCTTTACATGCACAACCCACAAAAGGATAATCTTCACAGACAAAACAGAAAGAACCAGAAAGACAGCCTGATCCATATCATGATCCAATGAAATGGATTTTCAAATATGAAGACTTTGAAATTCCAGATGAAGAATTTGAAGATCCTAAATTTGGATTAGGAATGAATGCAATGAACGCAGATGTAATGTACTGTGTAAAAATGAAAATCAGAATTGGTTCTTCCATAGAATGGTGGAAGGTTCTAATTGATACAGGTTCAAGATTGAACATAGTAAGTGGCACTGTAATTCCCTATCCTCAAAGACAAAAGGCAAAGTGTCCAGGAGTTGTTACTGCGAGTGGAGAAATCAAGATAACGGAAGAAGCTATAATAGATGTCTTTGTTTCTCAATCTGAAGGAATTCAATTTCATGCTCCATTAGTCACAGGGCTTGATTGTGCTATGTACTTAGGAACTCATTTCCTGAGTAATTTCAGAAGACATGGAAGCACTTATGATGAAAAATCATAGAAATGGGGATATTTTCTTCTCTTCAAAGGTATAGATTATTTCTATCCTTTTATTCATTCCAATTCTCCTAATAGATTGAGCAGAATTGACAGGTTATAGAATACCTTGGCAAAGATGGAGAAGAAGAAAGTAATGCTCAAGACTGATGAAAATCTTCTGAAAGGCAAATTTGAAAAAGAAATAAGTGAGATCTCTCAGAAACTAAAATATTGTTGTTCTGAAGATCCAAATGGCTTTTGGCATATTCATAAACATGAAGTAGAATTTCCTTTGAAAAAGGAATTTCGTGGAAAACTCAGAAGATCAAAAACAATACCGATGAATTCTGAACAACTTAGGTATTGTAAAGAAGAAATAAAATCCTTACTGCAAAAAGGTTTGATCATAAAATCTCATAGCCCTGTTGCTTGTTTTGGATTTTATGTCAACAAACACTCAGAGATTATCAGAGGAAAACCAAGATTGGTAGTAAACTACAAGCCTTTGAATGATATTCTTGATTATGATGCTTATCCCTTGCCAAAGCCCTCAGTGCTTTTGTCTTAGAAATCACAATCAAAAATGTTTTCCAAGTTTGATTTAAAGTCTGGTTTCTGGCAAGTAGGGATAAAAGAAGAAGATAAGTGGAAAACAACTTTTTCAGTACCAGAAGGACATTTTGAATGGACTATTATGCCCTTTGGACTAGTAAGTGCTCCATCTACCTTCCAGAGGATTATGGATGAAACTTTTGAAGGTATGGATGATTTCTTGAAGAAATATAGCAATAATGTTGTTATTCATTGGCGATGTGTCGTCAAATTTTATAAGAATACCACTCTAATTCATTCTGCAGACATTCCCTCTCATATAAAGCATCTTAATATATTCTACAAGAGAGTCAAAGAAAAAGGTATAGTTTTATCAGATTCAAAAATGAAGTTATTTCAGACTATGATAGATTTCTTGGGATATGTGATTCAATATGGATCATATTACATTATGCAACATAGTCTTGATTTCATAGATAAATTTCCAGACATAATCATTGCTAAACTCAACTACAAAGATTCTTGGGTAGTTTGAATTACATCTCCAAATTTGTCAGACATTGTGCCCAAGACAGAGTCTTATTGAATAAAATATTGCAAAAAGATCCAATTCTATGGATAGAGGATTTAACAGAGGCAGTTAGAAGAATTAAAGAAAAAATTAGGAATATTTCTCCTTTAAGCACAATCAATGAAGAATGGCCTAAAACCATCATTACAGATGCCAGTGATATCGGATGGGGTGCAATTTTCTGCCAACATGATCCTAATAAAAAGAAAATGGAATATGAAATTTGCCAGTATGCCTATGGAATTTGGTCAACTACACAAAGAAGTTGGTCCATCCTAAAGAAAGAACTTAGAGCTATCTGCCTTGGCATTTCCAAATTCAAATGTTTTTGGATCTATAAACATTTTACAATCAAAACAAATTGCCAAGCCCTTAAGTTTGCTATCCATAAATGTGACTTTGAAGATGCAGCAATGGTTAGATGGATAATGACATTGGCCCAGTATCGTTTTGATGTAGAGTTCATTTTTTGAGTTAAGAATTCCTTCGTAGATCTTCTCAGCTGGTAATTTTTACAGAGAAATGATGTAAATAGTCTCAGATGTAACGTCATAAAAAGATTAGAAAATGAGATTCACATTGAATGTGTTGATGGTTCTCACACTTTGAATCTGCAGAAACCTCTACTCAATTATCAAGTAGATTGGTTTCCAATGAAAGAAATCAAATATCGGCATGGAACTGGACAAGATTATTTCTCATGGGATGATCAAATGCAAAGAAATGATGAAGCTTTTGAAGCTTAAAGTTTTCTTCAATATTTGAGAAATCTTGATTTCACATTACACAAAGATGCAGATGAAAATCTAATCTACTATGAAATCTACATTGATCGCTTCCTATTGCCACCCAACCTTCAGAACTCTAAAGATCATGAACACCAAGAGAAAGCCTGGTATATAGGTATGTTTTTTGAAAATAAAACTAAATCATTTTTCTATAATGTGCAGTTTTCTTTTAGATATCATGGAATGCAAGTTACACAAATTGAAGAACAAGACCCCACACCTGAATGGTGGAACATTTATGGTATCAGTCTTCTATGTTTTTACCCATTCTCTCTCCGGTTATTACAACTTTATGGATTTACAGAACCATGGGCACATCAATCATGAAGTTTATACAAAAGGATTTTGGATATCAGCAATATCACCAATTATCACATGCTTGCAGCACTCTGTGCCAATGGATCCTTTCATTGGTTTATTACACGAAATCTTTTCTTTAGAAGATTCAGGGGAAATATGAATGGCTATTCACATGACTATGAGTCATTTCATGCCATGACAGATCCAGATTTAAATCCTTTTGGCCCACTACTTTTTCAGGACGAAGTATCAGAATATGCTAAAGTACCAATTTGGGAATGTGAGTAAGAAATTTACTCACAGTATTTTAATAATGACTCCTTGACTAGGTTTAGAGGAAACCATTATTCTTGTGAACAAATAGAACATTTTGTCATTTTGTAATGTCTTTCTGTCCAACTTTGGTGGCAGACAGGTTTTTCGTAAGGTTCCCTGAAAAAAAATCTCTTACGTTGTAATCAATCCGACATATATAATTAAATAAAGGGATAAGAATAAATATAAAATATTTTATGATTGAATCACTATGCGGATGTCCTTCGGGTTACCCGAAAGTAGGATTCTCTCATATCTGATGCAAGGATTTGATTTTGATGTAAGGTAAGATACTGTGCAGATGTCCTCCGGGTTACCCGAAAGCAGGATTCTCTCATATCTGATGTAAGGATTTGATCTTGATGTAAAGTAAGATTCTCTGATATCCAATATGGAGGTATCATTGAACCTAGAACTAGGAGGATCTATAAATATATGAAGACTAGGGAAGAGAGGCATTTGGGTTTTGAGAAATTTAGAGAGCCTTTCTCCTGGACAAGTAACTTTGTATTGCTTGAGAAGTAACTTTGTAATACTTGAGTTTTGAAGTTCATCAATAAAGATTCCTCAATTTATGTAAATCTATGTCTCCTTTGTAGATTTTTTTGGATTCTATTCTCGAACTTTTATGAGCCTTGTTAAGGTTAAAGAAGTCACAAAGTCGTAGAAGTAGACCGTTGGGCCAGATTTTGTGTTTCAGCACGAGGATATTGTTCAGAAGAATTGTCAGATATTGGAGCGATTAAGCAGACCTGGTACTTATTATGAACTAACACTCTTGTTTCCATTCGTATTCAAATATATTCAAAAACAGATTCATGATGCTAGATTGCACAGTAGAGGAGTATCTTCCCTCTCTGTCATTAAAGTATTAGTCACGGATCTTGTTTATTTCCGCATTCTCGCTTTCGCTGTGTGCACTTTGTAGTTGGTATTATCACATCTCGGTAGGATTGACATCTAGACAACAACAGAAGAAGAAGGCACCTTGGCCCACCCTTCCATTGCACATTGGGTTATATGAGATCTGGAGTATCAAGAAAGCAGATGTCGATGTAGAATTGATGAAGAAATACCTATTTGACCTTCGAAGCTAGAATTCATATGACCCACATTTCATTGTGAAGGATCACTGCACAAGAGTTCAATTCAACTGGATCTACGGGGCATTTCATTGGGCTGAGGAGGACCCATGGAGATATTGCTATAGTTTCTCCAGACCCAATGAATGAGTCAGATTCATTGTGGACTGTTTAGCGAAGTAGCATCACGGAGATCACCAACAGTAGCAACAGTGGTAGCAAAGACTAGCATACCAGTGCGCGAGAATGGGAAGATGAAGATTGTCGATTGCATGGAGGAGGAGAAAAGCTGCAAGTTTCTAGCATATCCATTTGTAGAGAAAGAAGCCATGGCTATAGAGGCAAAGAGGTAGTAGCGTGACAAGCGAATCACGTGAAGGCAGAAGGATAAGAAGAGAATGGAAGAATCAAAGAAGGATTTGCATGATTTGAGAGAGCAACTTCGAAAGGAACAAGAGTTGTGCAAATAGGAGAGGGAAGCACAACAATAGCAGATACAACAAGGGCGAATGAGGTGTAGACAGATGAAGTACTACCCATACAAGTAGTTGATTCATCTGAATAGCTGGCATCAGGCGAACAGGGTGAACCATCGTAAGGGCAAGACTTTTCTCATGAGATAGAACATGCACTTCAACAATTGGATGCAGACATGGAGCAGGAGGAGTTGGAATAGGATACCAACCTCATGCTGCAACACAAAGTGGTCGACTCACCCACTTCAATGCATCTAGAAGATGAGAAAGTCTCGAATGACCAAGGCGGCACTTAGATCCTTGGTGATCAGTGGAAGAAGAGATGCACAACATCTCGTTTGATGAATCCCAACATAGAGTTGTGCAATCTCGCAGAGTGTCAACTCCGGAGGATCAAACATCCCCTATGTAAGTTGAAGAATGAGTGATCATTACTAATGTGCGAAAGCATCCAGCTTCCTTGGCCGATGCAATGAGGGTGTCTATCGAAGCGAGTAGCTCAAGTGTTCATTTTCTTATAGCTGAGAATGAGTGAATAGTGAAGGAACTACAGGTGGCCAAGCAAGGAGGATACTTGGTGACAATGTTTGCCCGAGTTGAATTGAAGAAGGCAATACTAGATGAAGTATTGTCCCTTGACACAATTATGCAAGCATTGTACTCCAAGTTTGGTACCGTACACAAGGCAGTTGTCCATCTCAATGGATGGAACCAACAATGTGCTAGGAAAGCATGCGTCTTGATGATCATACATGCTGCTATTGATGACATGCAAACATGGAAGATGAAGTATAAGGGAGCCCCACTTCACTTGCTAAAGATGATGATGCAAAATGTATTCAAGATGAAAGCACGTATCCGGAGTCAGATCTGGAATTCCGAGGACTTCCCACAACTCATCACTAGCATATAGGCTTCCCATGCACGAGTATTCAAGAGAATGGATGATGTGGTGCACACACATGAAATGCCATCGCTTGGGACTCTCACCTAGGCGAAGACCAAGAAGCAAGTCCGATTAGAGCTTGACTCATACTTCAGCGAGTTGATGTGCATCGCCACCAACCTAGACTTGCTTATCATTAGAGACATTGTGCACAATTATGTTGCTGGTTCAGCCACATTGAGGACAATGATGCACATGATTTCAGATGAGTTGGACATAGGAGGTTGAGAAGTGTACCCAGATGCTATGGAGGTGAAGGTTAGGTTTCAGAAAAATGTCACCGCAGAACACACGGACACTATCAGAGATTATAGAGCTTGGCATCAATATGTTACTGTTGATCAGCATGAAGATGTTGAGTAGTTGGACTTCTATAGTTGTCTAAATCAGAGTGAGGTCTAGTTTGGCTTGCTCAATCCATGGTGTTCACATGGGTACATGTGCATTGTAATGTTGAGTCATGTCAAGTGTAAGTCAAGTGTCAATAGTGAATGTAACAGTCATAGAGTAGGTGAAGAGTCATGAGGGTAGTTGAATAGTCACAAAGGGGAGTGTCAAGGGCCACCCCACCCTTTGCTATAAATAGTCCCTCATAACTCATTGTAAGGGATTTTGTTCAACCAAGCTTTTGTTAAGATTATCTTGAAGAAATCTTCGACAGTATTGTAACACACCTTGGCTTCTCCACTGCACGGAGCTATTTCATCTCTTTGGAGGAGCAAGTGGATGTGGCTATAACGTTTCACTGTTGGGGCTAGCAGGTTTGCATGGATGTATTGTATGATTGGAACTTACACTTATTTATATAATAAGAGCCAACACATTTTCACACATGTCTTGTATCTGTTGTAAGACTTATCTTTAACACTTGTAATTCATGTTGCTTGAACCATGTTCTACATATGAACTATTTCATTTGTTGTAATGCATAATCTATTAATGGAAATGTGTTTTGTATGTTGTTAATGTTGTCCCATCCGTGTCAACTGCTCTTCCAAACATTATATAGACCTTTCATATGAATATGGATGTAACAACCATTGCACTCGTTCGGACTAATCTGTGAGTGTTGTACGTGTTATCTTACCTTGTATGTTGTGACTTCCGCATCCATGTCGATTGCTTTGCTGGAAGCTATGTATGTCCTGTGTGTTGTGTGTTCCTAGTTGAGTTGGGACTAATCCCTTTCAACCTGGAACTCACCTTCACCCTCATTGCAACCCACCTATGTTAGAACCTCTCATGCACCTTCCTTGACTCACAGCAACAGTCACACCCTTGCTATTGACAGAGTTATCTTACTTTCCTGTGTGCGACATCACGATCAAGGCAGTACCTTACTTCCCATTGCTAGGACTCCTACACCAAATGGTCTGAGGTCTAATTGGGACTTCTTACCGGGGAGATCCCCTTTACATGTTGGTGGGTCCAACATCGTCAACAAGGAGTCATAAGTACAACAAGTCTTTCAATGACTTGTCCCCTTGAAAGACATATAAATCCATGGATTTGAAGAGCTTGAAGAGTTTCAAGTGGCATAAGTTCCTGTAGAGAAATAAGTTGACTATTTCTTTTCTTAGAATTTTTCACCCAAGAATATACCTTATTTTCTAATTTCTCAACAAACTTTAATTCATGTATTCTTTTTGAAGCATCTGATGCGGTTAAAGCTTCATGATGAGAAATGCAATGAATACCTACAAGATTAGGTACATATTTCTTGAAGAAAGTAATAAAACCATTTTCATTACCAACCATTGAAGAAACACCATCCGTGGAAACACCTATCAATCTTTCTTTTGAAAGGCCCCTTGATTCCATTAAATGTTTGATTGCATCATAAGTTGTTTTCCCTCTTCCATTTCAAACATTTATGAGCTTTAAAAACAGTGAAATTAGAGGGCCCAATCCTTTTGAGTTTAAAAATGTAGCATAAACCACAAGATGTTTTTATAAGCTACTATCCGTACTTTCATCTAGCATCAATGAGAAAAAGGGCTATCTAGCATTTTGGAAAATTTTAGGTCTTCATGATATTGAGATATAGCAAAAAATAATTCTTTTGCAGCCATGTGATTTGTATATGATGTATAATCTTTATTCTTTGGCATATTTGGTGTGTGTAAGTACATTGTAAACAAACAAAGAGATTCATATAGTGGTATATCCTCTTGCACCATCCAATATACTAATTTCATAGTAGTGATGACTATTTCTTTGTTCATATCATCAATGCATGAAATGTGTTCTGTACTAGACTTCACCTTCTTTAGATTTCCACATATCCACTTTGCCTGTTAGAGTTTATGGATGCTTGAACTAGCATGAAAAACTATAGAATCATGTTTCAATGTAGAGAAACAAGTCCTAATTCCCCATGGCTCCAATGCCTTATGCATTTCACAATATATGCATTTCATAACTGTTTTTCCTTCATGTTTTGCCTCTCTCAACCACTTATACTTAGTATTCCATTGATCACGAAACTCACTTTTTACTTTCACTTTTTTCTTTTCTTTTGGTTGCTAGGTTCACCCTCATGAAATAATTCATCACTTTCTTCATTATTCCCTAAGATATCAAATTATTCATTATGCCCCAAGACATCTAAATCTTCATTTAGATCAAAATCACGATCTTCTTTATCGGGCAATGAAACCTGAGATGTAGTAGACCATCGAAACAAATTTTTGATAGAAAGTTGATTCCCTTTTTTTGAAGACATTTTTCGATATATAATACCTATATAATAAAAATAAATTTATTAGTATATATGAGTTTCATTTCATTAATTAAAACCATATTAAAAAATTAATCTTGCACTAATTTCAAGAAAGGATATTTATCCTTTTTAATATTTAATAGTATACCTATTAATTCTTTATAATATTTAATAATTTCTCAAGTCCATATATATTTTTTTCAATATTTACAATAAATTGTCTATTTTTTCTATTTATTTTAGTCATTTGTAAAGGTAGAAAAGTTGAATGTTTTAGCATAAATACATCTTTTGTTTGCATTTAATAATGGCGATTTCAACAACACTGTTTCTTGGAGTTGGAAGTGGACATATTCAAATTTTTAGTTGAGTTATTATTTCTCTTTGATTCACCTTTTGAAAAAAAAAATTTATTTGGTTTAAATTGTATTACAACCATATATAAATTTAAATTTTTGCTCACATATTAAAAATAAAATAATTTTATAAACGAATTGACTTACTCCTTGAGCACTTATTGCAATTTTCCCACAGAGTAGGTTGCTCTCACTACTGTTGGACATAAAAAGTTGCATTGTGATTGTTGTCCTGTTGTGGCCAAAATCAAAACAAAAAATTTAGCTATTTTTGAATTTATTTTGGAATGCCAACAAAAGGTATGAAGATAACCTATAAATCTTCATTGTAAATTTATACCAAATATTGAAGAAAAAAATGTGGCTACCCTCGTTTTAAATTTAGCCTAGTCCAAAAAATTGAGAATGGAAACTACTGGCTAAAGGTAGTGCAATACTAAAAGATCTATAAAGCATATTTACCAAGTTTGGAAATTGGCTGATACAATTATGTTAGTGTAGTAATAAACGAAATTTTTGGTTCACCAAAATTCTATATTAAAAAAATAAAATACTAATTTCTATATTAAGAGTTTATAAAAAAATTATATTAAATATATTGGATAGTGAACTCTATAGTCTCCACACTTAGTGTTTTATAGGTTTTTGGTTCTTAGGATGCCAACACATGGAATTAAACTGTATTTTAAATAGTTAGATATCAAGATTTAATAAAAAATTGTTTTGTGAGATGTCAAGTGGGGAATGTTCAGATTGAAAATATGTACATGAGTTGTGTGAAAAAAATGAATATAAGATTTGGAATAAAGTCATTGTTTTTCTGTCATGTCCATGAAAAGTGATGATATTTTTATGTAAGTATGTTTGTCAACATAGTACTCAATGATTTGATCATCTTTATCATACAAAATGATTTGATGAATTTTTTTGAAATGGTTTATGGTTTACTGAGATCCTCATAAATGAGAGCTTTTTTATTTTAGATGTGTATAAAGGAAAAATAAGATATTTATTGGCTTAACTTTCTTGTAACAACAACATGTCGGGTGATGATTATGGTTATGAAATCAAGAAAATAAAATTTGAGTTCTAACAAAATTGAGTACACCAAAAAACACAAAGAAATATAAAGTATACATTACAACTGTAGTTAAGCAGACAAAAAGGGAAAAAAATATGAATAGCACATGTGCTCAAAACAAATAAAATAAAGCAAGCAGGAGCATGAAGCAAGGAAATGACATTGCTAGAAATGAAATCAATCCATGATCAAAGACAATGGAACTATCGAACCATGCAACAACTTACTTTTATGGATGGGGTTGCCGCTGCTTTCTTTTTCAGTAATAAATCACTGTAGGCATGAAAAAGGGAGGGAATTAGTACCTTTTTAAAGAAATTGAAATGGAAGTTGAGTTATTGCAAGCAGTGGTTTTTTCTATCTTTCTATTTTTTTGTAGAGGTTGCATGAGAATTGTGTTTTCGGTGTTTGGATAATTTTAGTAGAAGGATGACTGAAGCGATGCAAAGTGAGTTTCCTTCACATGTTCCTAGCATAAATGGTGGATCTTTTCTGTTCTAATAAGTTTGGTCTCTCTAAAGTTAGAAAACAAATTTAAACTTATTTCAATTCCATGGACTTTGGACTCAACCATTACTTATTATTGATTCCCCTTACGCTACATCACCAAAATAAATATATTATATTTCACAATTTTATTGATTTTTAGAAAAAATATTAAACCAGACGTTCTTGGAATCATGGCGCACACATATCGATTCAAGTCTAATGAAATGTAATAAACCCATTCGAATGGTGTGTTTTCCTGCAAACAAATAACATCTATGTAAGAAAATTTAATGTTTAATTTTAATTTTAATAACATAAAATTCATAAATCACCTTTCTTACCGGATTATAACTTACACATTACATGTTTGGAAAGAAAGATCTCAGGTTATTACCCTCACTATAATCATATCCAATGGGAGGCGGCCATTTAACTCATAGTTTAAATATTATAAAGCATACAAGGGAGTACTCATAGTGGGTGTTCATTTTGTTCTTACATGGGAGTCAAGATGGTCATATGATTTGTGACTTCAAATGTAAAGCAAATCATGCATATTCACCATCGCAACGAGAACAATAGTTTTCTGTTTCACATTCTTTAATTAGGTGTTTCGAGTTGGAAATTTATACTGATATCTCGTGAAAAAATTAAATGGAGTCATAATGTTATAGTTGGTGGACAAGCTGGCACAATTATTTAGAGTTGATGCTTCATTAGATTACATTTCATACCATGGATAGTTTAGTCACATTAACAAATTGACACTAAAATGATCTTAAGCCAAGAAAAATAATCATATAGACAAATGGACGTGCCCACATTTTGCTTATAATACAAAGAAAATGACAAGTGTAAAGTAAACACATAGTGGACATGTCACGATAGATAAAAACAAAGAAAATGACAAGTGTAAAGTAAACACATAGTGGACATGTCACGATAGATAGATGGAGAATAGGAAATAAAATTGTCTTATATAGTGAATAATGAGCAAAGTTAACTACGAACAACAAGGAAAGATAAATATACTCTATCCATTAGCCATAATAAGCACATATTATAACTCATTCAAAACCACCTGTAAAGAGAACAACAATGAGAAATGGATAATACAAATATAGAAAGTTACTCCTTTGAATATGAATATAAAATTTTCTTACCCTTCTCAACAAAAGCATAAACATGACTATTGTATGATAGATTTGTCACTATTCAAGTAACCATTTATAATCTTTTTAAAATAAAACCCTATTAACCTCTCACTTATTTCCACCTCTAATGCCTCATTGTATGAAATGTAACCTCCCTGAATTATTGCACCCAAAAATACACAGAAATATAAAATATACAATACAATCGTAGTTAAGTAGACAGAAAGGGAAAAAAATCTGAACAGAACAGGCACTCAAACTAGATAAAATAAAGAAGGGAGGATCATGAAGCAGATAAAATAGGGCAAGCAGGAGCATCAAGCAAGGAAAATGGCAATGCTAGAAATGAAATCAATCCATGATCGAAGATAATAGAACTATCAAAGCTTGCAACAACTTCCTTTTATGGATGGGGTTGTCTTTGCTTTCTTGTTTGGTAATAAATCACCGTAGGCATGCAAAAGGGAAGGAATTGGTACATTTTTAAAGAAATTGAAATGGAAGTTGATTTATTGCAAGCAACCGTCTTTTCTATATTTCTGTGTTTTCGTAGAGGATGTAGGAGAATTTTGTTTTTTGGTGTTTGGATAATTTTAGTAGAAGGATGATCGAAGCAAAGAAGATTGAGTTTCTTTTGCATGTTCCTAACATAAATGGTGGAGTTTTTTGCAGATCTTGTAATCTATGAGGAATTGATGAAAGCAGTTGAAGCTTATGCAGTGAGAAATTCAAAGCCAGATTTGTCTGACAACGAGGATCTCGTAGGTGTTTCTAGATCTTCTTCTTGCTTTTCATGGGAAGATCAAGAGCATATACAAATGACGCTTCTAGGCAGCAAATCTACTAGAAATTTTCACGAGATGTCAGCATGTACACTCACTATTTCAGACTCCTGGTATGAATCACTAATAAATGGATGTAGTGATGCTGGAGATGTGGCTTGGTACCCAAGTTTTCATGGGATCAGAAGCCAATAATCAGTAGCAAAATGTATTCATTGTAGACCAGGCTATGGATATGGGTTTGCACTCTATGCGTTCATCTCAAATGTGTTCTTCTCAGCTAGGAGTCAATTCATATCAGTCATTGAGCATATCTGAAATATATGAGAAGATTCAGAACAATATACAGATGCAGGAGAAACAACAGATGGACCGGCTACAATTGTAGCTTCTCTTAGCCAAAAGCTACCACTCACAACAAGTATTGGGGTCTCTATCCTACCATTATCAAAAGTTGTTTCTGTTGAAAAAATTGAGGGAGTTATATTTATCAAGAAACCTACTTGGGGCAAGAGCTTAGCCCATGAAAATTTCTGCAAAAAAATGATTCAAAACTGGGTATTGCAAGGCCTGCCAAGCTCTACAGAGGAGTGAGACAGACTCGGGCTTGTGAGTGATTGTCTGACTCACTAAAAAAAATAGAAAGAGATGGATAAATAAGACAAGGAAAATATGAGGAAATAAGGTAACAAGCTTTCAGATAAATAATGCTATGGTAACACGGACACCGTTTTCCCTTATGCATTAATTAATTTGCAACTGTAACAATTTTATTCTTACACACTAAGCAAACCAGGGAAGAACCATTGTGTCAACTAATGCTTTCGAAACAAAATAATCAAAATCCAGAGAACAAGGTATTGGCTATCACTTAATGGTTATTTATTATTGAAAGTTCTTTATTATTAGACTGTGTGAAACTACGAGTGGTTTGCTGAGTTCTAGGTTCTATAGTTTTGAAGTTCCAGATTCTGCAGCATTATGCCTATGCCCCCGCTCCTCAAGAGAATTCACATCAAGCAATAACTTGCATACTTTTAGTGGATTGGAATTTGAACTTGAAAGTTGGAAGCGAAGCGAATAACCATAACATAACTAGGCACTGGGTAGGTAGGAGGTCGCCAACCCGATTAATTGCTATGGAATTTAGATTTATGGCTTCGTCTTGTAGGCCGTAAGTTGTAACCTTTAAAAAATTACATGTGATTCGATCCAGAGATCATTAAGGAACGTATTAATGAATCACAATTCACAATCACCTTTAAGTTTTAACTACGTTATTTTTGTCAACTCGCCAGGTTGCTCATATATATGTATATTTTAACCATGTTATTTTTGTCAACTTGCCAAGTTGCATATAACAATAATAATAATAATAAAAACTTGTCATTTTTTAATATGCCCGTCAATATGATGTTTTTAAAAATTATTAGCAAGTTAGAGATGATGTGTAGATTTTGAAATAGATAGTATTTTACGTGTAAAAGAGCCAAATATGTGTATATGGGCGTCAAATTTAACCCGTTGTTGGTAGGGTAAGTTTGATTAAGTTTTAATTTTTTAATTTAAAACATGTATTATATAATCTCGCAGAGCATGTGTGGTGCAGGGACAAGTGAAGGGACCTGCATATAAGTAAAAATATTTATATATTACTAGTGGTTTGGGATTGCAATGTGGGCGTTGTGGACCCAGGTAGTATTAATACATTATATATTATAAATATATGTAATACATTACATGGTTGAATGGAATTCACACGGAATCATGGGTCATCAATAGCATTTTTCGATATATATTTATTTATGTTATATAAAACCATTTGTGGGCTATATAGGCTATGCATGGGTTTATAATGTTGGCCTCTATGTATAAACCTATGGATAGCCTATATAACTCATATATAGATATATATATATATATATATATATATATATATATTTGGGGCTTATGTTCAGAGAAGGAAGTTGGCATGTTGGCTATGAGGAAGAAGGAGGTTAGAAAGCCAGTTTGCACCTAATAAAGAATTGAAGAAAACCTGAGAAAAATGGAGAGAGAATCACTAGAAACATGAGAAAGAGTCAGTATGCAAAAGTATAGTTAGTTACGAGTTAAGAGTATTGGAATCAAACCAAGTGTGGAAATAGTGATAGGCCTATTACAAGCAACCAAAATTGCATTTCCAACTATGGAGAAATTGGGAAAAATAGGTTGAACTTCAAAAGGCTATAATTTTTAGCTCGTAGGTCAAAATTCTACATGTGACTAGTCGAAAGAAAGGTAATTTAAAGCAAATAACAACCATACACCTAGATTTCTGATTTGAGGCTAAAAATTCCAGGAAAAATTGATGAAAATATATAGGATTTTCTAAGGGTAAAAGTGGCTTAATAGGTTGCAAATTTCGAGAGGGCATATCTTTTAGCCCATATAACGGAATTATGCAAATAGATAATCAATGGAAAAATATTGACAGAGATAATATTATGAAAAAATTGGAATTTGGAATTTAACACAAAATTTGGGAGAAAAATTGCAGGAATAGATATTGGAAATTCACATGCAAAATTGCATAATGGTAGATAAGTGTTTAGAGGATCCCCAAAGGACTTACAGTGAAGAAGAAGAGGATAGGGCTTAATATATTAACATGGGTGATGTTGAGCCAAATCTAATGGCCATTGAGAAAGTAGAATAAAGGAAATGGACCTTGAGAAGACCATGAAGAGTCTCAAATGGAAGTACTCAACTATAAGTATGATAATGAGAAGTCGACAAAGGAACAACAACACATTAACAATTTTTTTTTACAAATTCTGAACAAAATTCAAAGAGAATTGGGCCATCATGCTGAGTCAAGGCAGGCGTATGAATACATTCTTGGAATTAAGGAGATAGTTGTTAGAAGCTCAAGGAACTTCAAGGATGATACTCAACAACATTACCACTCAACAAAGAGGACAAGAAAAAGGGCCTACTCTATTTCAGAATCTGGCAGTAGCCCTAATGTGTCAATAGTCAGAAAGACAAGAAAATGAGCTCATAGAGAAAATTTGCAAGGGATTTGAGGAAAATAAAACCCCCCATATTTAATGGGGAGCACAAGAAAGGAGAAGAGGGTGAGGTTTGGTTTCTAGAAATGAGAAAATACCTTCATCTACATAATTACTCATCAAACATGGAAGCTAGAATTTCCATCTATCACTTGAAGGGAAAGGCTAATCTATGTTGGGAGCAACTCAAGGAAATGAAACACTTGGATGAAAGTTGAATAAATTGGAGGGGATTCAAATAATATTTCCAAACGAAATACTTATCAGAGTGCCACTATGAGCGAAAAATGCAAGAATTCTTTAAGCTTCAGCTGGGGAACAAGACCATGGATGAGTATGTTCATAAACTTACTGAGATATTGAGCTATGTCCACTTTATTAAGGTTGAAAATATTAAAATCAAAGGCATATTAGTGGACTACCCTCCTTTTATGAAGATAATTTAAAATACGATGAAACTAAAACCTTGGAGGTTGCCATGAGAAAGGTAGAGAAACTTTATGAGTAGAATAAAAATAGATTAGTTCTGCAGAGAGTTTGGGGAAGCAAGAAGAAGAATTTTACAGAGAAAAGGAAAAATGGGTTTAAACCCTCACCATTTAAGAACAACTCTTAGGTATGATAGAAGATAACACGAACTTTTAAGGAATTAGAAGGGGGTTATTATTCAAGCAAGAAGCTTGAACTCACACCTATTAGATGTTGGGGTTTTAAAGCATATCACAACAAAGATTGTCCAAAAAAGGTAGAAAAGATGCAGATTGTGCAAAATATAAATCAAAAACTAATTTGGAAGATGTGGGAAAGGGTGCTCCTAGAATTTATGCAGTTTTAGATAACATGAGAGTAACAAGCTCATGTGATTGAGGTCAAAGTAGCTGCTTAATTATGAGGCCATAAATATTTTGATTGACTCAAGAGCTAGTCATAGTTATATTGACTTGAAATTGGTTAAAAATTTTGCTTTAAAGAAAACTAAACATTCCAAGGCATGGTTAGTACAACTAGACATATGTGTGAATAAGAGAATTACAAAAATAGTCCAAGAATACCCAATTGATATGAATGGGTTTGTTGGTGCAAGGTGAAAAACCCCTGCAAAGGAACTCAAGAACCAAGGGAAAAAGTTTGAAAATATAGTCCCAGATGTTTTCTTTATAGACATCGACACCATCGTGTTCACTACAGGTGTGGGCCACCATTCATTGCCACACCATATCCCACATTCACTAGGCGCTAGTCACCAATAGACACACTCGGTGTGAGCACGTTCGGCCAAAGAAAATGAGTCATTAGGAAGAGATGCTAATGGAAAAACATGTCACTTAGATTTGACGACAAAGACACCTGCTCATCCAATAGATTAGGGTTTCCTGTGTCGCTAAGCCTCATGAAGGTTTACATTTATAGGTCAGGCAAAGAGGCCACATATCATCACCACAAGCCTCTCGCATATGTCAAGGGGTTTCAAAGGCCGAGCCATAGCCAGTGCAATGAATCAAGATGTTTCCTCCATCGTCACATCATTACCAAGCACCATACCGCCCTATCATCACTTTATTAGCCTCCACGTGGACTCACTGTATGCCCAACTAGTCCCACCACATTTCCTATCCATGTATTATCCATGTTGTTACCAATTCATCATCCATAAAATGTAGAACACCCATCCAGTTAGCACCCACATGGCCTGGACCCACTGTTAGGTCATGATAGCTTAGCATCACTTGCACTCGAACCAATTTGCTTGCAAGAATATATAATGGAAGAAATACCTCTCATATGACAACCATAACAATCCCATGCTAGTAAAATACATGTCCGTTAACCCAACAGAGGGATGCAGAGTTAGACCCGAGGGGTCTCCTCATCAACTTCGCACCACCTCAAGGCATTCCATGACCAAAAGCCTTATGATGCAAAGTGTCACCACATGGCTCCCATTGTGGGCCACCATCCAATAAAGGGTTGTCACATGTCTAGGATTTCTCATGCCCCCGAGTATTTCTTTATAAAGTCAGAGGACCCTATTTTCCACCATTCCTGCTAGAACTGTTTGTTGCTCACTTATGCACTTGCTTCATAAACCAGTACACTGATACTGTGGTGTAGACTAGAGAATTCAACCACTAATTCTGTTCTTGGCACAATTCGTACCCCTGCGATCTATTTTCAAGTCAAAGAAGTTTGAAATTGAATTGTACAACCCTAAGTTACGCACTCTGTGAAAAGTTTGTTTTTGGCTAGCATTATTCTGTCTTGAATATTAAAACCCCAATCTAAGAATTCAATTTTTTGGTTCTAGGGGTCCAATTTGTAGGTTCTAGGTAGAAATAAGCTTCATTTTATTCAAAATATCCAAATTCAAGTTCAAAATCCACCCTTTAACCTTGAAATTTCGATACCTATGTGCAACCACTACTCAAGGAGCATAGAATTTTCAAAAACATTCCCTCGTCCATTATTCAGTATCCCACTCACATGTGGCATGCATGTACCTAGATCCTAAGTCATATAGATTCCCCTGAGTTTAACCATGTCCTTGTCCATTAGTCTACGCTTGAACAATAATAAATCTTTTGAATGGCCACATCTTCAACCAAAGGATTCGTAGATGTCCATAGTAAGGAGAAAGGAAAAGAGCCAAATATCCTTGATGAACACATCGGCATCTGAGATCCATTATTGACCACATAGGATATGAGGAAGGCCATACAGTTGGTTTTGGAATACATCCGTGCATTAAATAATGATAATAATATGTACATGTTGGGCCTCGTCCATGAAATTCTCCCACAGGTCTTCAATTTCCTGGAGATGATAACTTGGTGCGCCAAAAGATATGTTCCAGAAAAAAGCATAATTGTCTCATCCGAGGATTGCAAGAAGATAATCAAAACAACTCCAGAGGTTGTTGTGGCTATGTTTTCATTTCCAGGTTGGATCGAATTACAAAAGTTGAATACACATGAGATTGAAAGAAAAAGGACTAACTTAGCTCCAAATGTGAAACAACATGCAATTATTACTGTCAGGTCAAGCATTAACTCCATAAGGCAAAAATGATTCTACTGTTCTATTCCATCAGGTAGGTCTTCATTATATACATGAGGGAGAGACTATTCAGTTCGTTTCTCGATGACTGTTCATATTTCCTATTTATCTATTTACATAAATTCACCCAATCACAAGGATTAGGTGTCAACATTCCCCCCCTTAATCTGAAGGGATGTTGGTCAGTCCAAGCATCATTCTGAATCGTTCAAGCTTTTCTCTTCCAAGCGCTTTGGTGAAGATGTCTGCAATTTGCTCATTTGTGGAATAATGACAGAGATGGATTGTTTTGGCCTCAACATGATGTCGAATTAGATGATATTTAGTATTGATGTGCTTCGTTGAATCATGGAACTTTGGGTTCTTGGCCAAATTTATTGCAGAGGTATTGTCAATCATGAGTGGAGTTGATTGTACTTGTTTTACCTACAAATCTTCAAGAATTTTCCTGAGCCACACAATTTATTTTGTTGCTTCAGATGCTGCCACGTATTCTGATTCTGTTGTGGAATCTGCTGGAACTGATTGTTTGCGTGATCTCCAGGAGACAGCTCCTGATCCAAGACGCATAGCATATCCTGAAGTTGATACCCCAGTTTCTTTGTCTCCATCGAAGTCTTAATCAGATTATGCAATCAAACTGAAGTCGTCCACCTGTGTATACTTGATTCAAAAGTATTGAGTTCCCTTCAAGTACCTTAGAACTCTTTTTGCAGCAGACCAATGTCCCTCACAAGGCTTTTGCATAAACCTAGAGAGGATTCCAACAGCAAATGAAATGTCTGGTTTGGTAGTAGTTAGGTAGTTGAGACTTCCTACAAGCTGTCTATACTTTGTTGCATCCTCAAATTCTTTTCCTTCAATAGATGTGATCTTTAAGTTTTGTTCCATTGGAGTAGTAAGAGGATTGCACTCTGTCATGCCAAACCTGTTCAACAGATCTCCAATGTATTTCTTTTGAGAAAGAAATATGGACCTTGGATGTTGGGTTACTTCAATGCCAAGATAGTAATGAACATTGCCCAAATCAATCATTTCAAAACTTTTCCCCAATTCCATCTTTATGGATGCAATGTAGCTTTCATTATTCCCTATCATCAAAATATCATCTACATATACCACAAGATATACAACTGTTTTGCCAACTTTCTTGACAAATAAAGTTGCATCATCAAGATCAAAATGATTGAAATTGAGTTTCAGAAGATTCTCAGTTAGTTTTTCATACCAGGCTCGCGGTGCTTGTTTGAGGCCATACAAGGACTTCACAAGTTTGCATACTTTATGTTCATGTCCTTTCACAGCAAATCCTTTAGGCTGGGACATAAAAACATTCTCTTTTAGATCTCCATTCAAGACAACAGTTTTTACATCCATTTGATGGACTTTCCAACCGTTCTGAGCAACTAGTGCAAAGAGTGTCCGGATGGTAGCCCATTTTGCTGTAGGGGCAAAAGTCTCCTCATAATCGACCCCTTCCTTCTGTGCAAAACCTTTTGCCACAAGGTTAGCTTTGTGCTTTCAAGTGAGCCATCAGCTTTATACTTGTTCTTTTAGACCCACTTGCAGCCAATTGGTTTGGTTCCTAATGGAGGATCAACCAGCTTCCAAGTGCCGTTCTTTATGAGGGCATCATACTCCTTTTGCATCGCTTCTTTCCATTCATCATGAGAAGCAGCTTCTTTGAAGGACGTTGGTTCAAAATCTGTAGACAAGTTCAATTCACAATCATAAGAAACATCCATATCAATAGGTGAATTAGAGTCATCTACATCACCTCCATTTTGCCGGTTTGAATTTTTGGTTCCTGTCTTTCCAACTTCATCAGGATGAACACTTTCAAGTGTCTTTGTCAGCCAATTTGGGGGAACTTTCTCAGATGGTCCAGGCTGCTCCGTTGATTGAGTTGGGATTGAATCAAGATTGAGTTTCCCAATTCTATCAATTACATCACTTAAAGAATCATCTGTTGTTGGAGTTTCATGCGGGGGAGAGTGTTCTTCAGAAGAAGATTCCACATGTTGATCTAGTATAGGAATCCCCCCTTCAAGATGTGGAATCTGGTTATCAAATTCTTGAAATGATTTTGCTTTTGCGAATCTATCCATGCGATCAAGTTGCCGCTTAACAACATTGTCAGTTTTGGATGATTCAAGGAAAATTACCTCTCTAGATACAACAAATTTCTTATTTACTTCATCATAGAGGCAATATGCTTTGGAGGTGTTTGAATATCCCAGGAAGATACACTTACGACTTCTAGCACCAAGTTTGTTTCTATGTACCTTTGGTATCAAAGCATAGCAGGTGGAACTAAAGACCCTGAGATGCTTTACCGAAGGAACATGTCCATACCACATTTCATATGGAGTCTTGTTTCTTATAGCATTAGATGGACATCTATTCTTTATATATGTAGCACATAGAACAGCATCAGCCCAAAACATTATCTTTACATTTTTGAAGAAGAGCATGGATCGTACCATATTTAAGATTGTCCTATTCATTCTTGCAGCCACACCATTCTTTTGGGGATTATAAGGTATAGTTGTTTGATGTTTGATCCCATGTTGGCGAAGATAGTTTTCAAATTCATTTGATGTGTATTATTTTCCATTATCAGTGCGAATAGACCCAATATGAGATTGTGCATCATTTTCAATCCATTTATGAAAATTCTTGAATGTTTGAAAAGCATCAGATTTGTTCTTCAATAAATAAACCCAACACATTATGGTGTAGTCATCAATAAATGTCATGATATATTCATTTCCATTTGCAGAAGGAACAAGCATTGGACTACATAAATCTGAATGAATGAGTTCAAGTTTTCTATGTGCTCTTGAATGTGAATCATGAAAAGACTGTTTGCTATGATTTCCTGGAATGTAAGCATCACATTGCTTAAGTTTCCTAGGAATTGTAGGCAAACCAGCAACACCATTTTTCTTCAACAAGCGGAGACTGTCATAGTTCAAATGTCCAAATCTAGCATGCTATAATAAACTCGATGGAAGTGTACCTTCTTCATGATGAGAATTGTATGAGAAATGTTGTGCATGAGCAGAGGTTCCTTGCAGTTTGATAAGCCTTTCTTCTTCTATTCCCCTCATGACAAGTGAGTGGTCAGATGCTTTTCTTACCTCAAGCTTGCCATCAAACATATGAATGGAGTGACCTGGCTGGAGAATGTGGACCAAGGACAACAAGTTTCTCTTGAGCTGTGGGAAATATAGAACATGATGAAGAAGAAAGTCTGGAATATTAGGCAGTTTAAGCCTGATTGTGCCAAGCCCTGATGGCTTGATTTTTGATTGATCTGCAAAGTATACTGCTCCATCAACATTGTCAGTGAAATCTGTTAAGACCCTATACTACTAGTGTAACCCCTTATTATTATTAGTACAACCCACTTATTATATTGATGTACCCATGTAGTGCCCATATTGTTACTATTGTGCCCCACAGAAGCCCATTATTGTTATTATTGTGGCCTTACATTATTATTGTTATGTTGGCTCTGATTATGATGGCCCCTTAGACTCTTATATATAGAAAGGAGGTCTTTTCATTTGTATCATCTAAGAATTATTCATTTATGTAATGTAAAGGAGGTTGCCCCTTCGAAGAGGCTGAATTCTAAGTCGTTGATCTATCTTTTCTATCTTTTCTTGAGCTAGTTCCATAACATTTGGTATCAGAGCTTTGGATTCTAGGTTTCGCTACTCCAAACAGGTCATCGTGGCATTTTCGCTATAACTTTTTTTTTTTTTTTTTTTCTGCGACGTTTCAGAAGCTTAAAAAAAACCCATTTGAGAAGACATCGCGCTGAATCTCGGGTTAGAATTTTAGAGCTTTTAAAGCTATATTTGCGGAGATATGATCTGAGGAAGTTGGTGTTTTTGCAGACTCCTGAATTACATTCCAAACAGGTGACCTGGGGAAAATTGTCATAACTTTATCTCTGAGAATCGGATTGAAATTTAGTAAGAAGGTACAGAAAGAGGACGGACTATAGTTTCTTGTATATATTTTTCAGAGCCAAAGGTTGAAATAGTGACTCGTGGCACGCCATACAAGTTCGCTCTACTGAACTAGTCTATAATCAGGTCACTGTGGGATATTTCGCATAACTCTTCCTCGGAGAATCCAATTTGGATCAGACTGGTGGCATTGGAAAGAGGAAACAGAGATCTAGTACAGGTTGAAATTTCAAAACTTAAAGATCCAAAAGTATAGAGTTACAGTCGTTTCAAGATCGAGCTCCTAAAATCAAGAAAAAGCAAGATGAGGAAGTTTGATGGAAAGGATCCAGTAAATTGGATACTTCAGATGGAGCAATATTTTGATCTACATGGTGTACCATTGTTACAAAAGGTATGTATTACATCTTCATATTTATAACCAGATCAACTTTTATGGTATGAAGGGCTTTGTTCTCGTAAACAACTTGTTACATGGTCAATTTTCACGGAGGAAATGATAGCACATTATGAGGATACAAAGAGCAACACCTTCTTTAGAGCAACACCACAACAATTGGAAAGAGTAAAAGGGCTTTGTGACATAGTGGAAAGCAAAATTATGGAAACCAGGAAGCATACCCCTCACAACTATAAAGATGGAAGTGTTGTTTCTCCTAGCCTTCCACAACCTACAAGGGTTACACCACAACAATTGGAAGAAAAAAGAGAAAAAGGGCTTTGTTACAATTGTGATAGAAAATGCAAAAGGTCATAAGTGTGCTGAGAAGAAATTATTTTACATAGAATATGAAGAGGAGGAAGAAAAGTATCAAGAAACATCAAAGGAAGAAGATATACGCCAAGACCCCACCCCAGAGAAAGAAGAAATGAATCAAACCATAGCTTGTAAAGCATTTTCTAGAATTACCACTCCTCAAACTCTCAAGATAGAAGGACATATCAAGAAGAAAAAGGTGCAAGAAGTGAAAGATCACATCGAGAAAGAAGAAATGAATCCAACCATATCTTGTAATTCATTGGTTGAAATTACCACTCCTCAAATTATCAAGATAGAAGGACATATCAAAAAGAAAAATGTTCAAGAAGTGAAAGATCACATCGAGCATTAAGAAATGAATCCAACCATATCTTGTAAAGGATTTCAAGAAAATACCACTCCTCAAACTTAGAGATAGAAGGACATATCAAGAAGAAAAAGGTTCAAGCAGAGAAAGATCACATTGAGCATCAACAACAAGTTCTCCAACTTTTAAAGGATAACGCCACTTCGGCGCAAACTCAAATGAAACAATAGGTAGATCAACATCGTAGTGAAAAATGTTTTGATGTAGGTGATTGGGTATTTTTACTGCTACATCTCAAGTAAGCTATTTAGGAAATGTTGGAAATACTACATGCACTTAAAAAATGGCGACCTTACCGAATGGGAAGACTCTTCAAGGATGAGGATGTGGAAGCATTGTTTTGTGCTATTTCTATTATACAACCAGATTGGATAAGCGAAGCAAGGGATGAATGGAAGAAGGACGAAGAAGTATGGCCACTTATTCAAAAGTTGCAAAAGATCCCAATTCAAACAATATTGCTAGAAATTGAAGAGGAAGGAAAAATCATATTGGAACCTGGAGCAATCACGAAAACAAGAACCTGACATCTACGAAATCGATCAATTTCAGAGTATCTCATCAAGTGGAAGAACTTACCCACTGAAGATTCCACATGGGAGGACAAGAATTTTATATAGAAGCATCAAGAACTACTCAAGCATTGAGGACAACGCTTTTTGAAGGAGAGGGGCATGTTAGGCCCCTATACTACTAGTGTAACCCCTTATTGTTATTAGTACAACCCACTTATTATATTGATGTACCCATGTAGTGCCCATATTATTACTATTGTGCCACATAGAAGCCCACTATTGTTATTATTGTGCCCTTACATTATTATTGTTCTATCGGCTCTAATTATGTTATGACCCCTTAGACTCCTATATATAGAAAGGAGGTCTTTTCATTTGTATCATCGAAGAATTGTTCATTTATGTAATGTAAAGGAGGTTGCCCCCTCGAAGAGGTTGAATTCTAAGGCGTGGATCTATCTTTTCTATCTTTTTCTTGAGCTGGTTTCATAACAATCGCTCATCCATGTACCAAAACCACCACAGGTCCTGAAGCAGTGCGGGGAAACTGCTTACCACCCTTCCCTTATGACCCCCCACTCGTTAATCATCGCACTGCTTCTGCTTCCGATAGCCATCCGATCATCCCCACCCATGATCCGATGGTCCTCGTTCTTCCCGCGCACATGCCTCTTGATAACCCACATGTGCCGATCTCCGCTGTCCAATTTTCTAGATCCAACGACTAATATTTCATCGCACTTCTGTTTCCTCCCGACGTTGTCCTTCAAGAGATCTCTACCGTCCGTTTGAGCTATCCAATGGTTAATTTTCATGCCCAGTCTATCATCCTCTTTCAATGCATTTCTCAGTGTTTTTGGCATGTCCCGTGCACGCGAAGAAGGAAGAGATAATCCGGTACTCAGCACATTGAATCCTCAACTACCTCACTCAAAGAGTAACATGGCCAAGGATGAGAAGGATGATCCTCGAATAGTTCAATGACTACAGCAGTTATTGAAATTCATTCAAACAACACTTCATATGTTCAGGAAGGACAACAAAGTACCAGTAAATGTCAAATTGATCCATTAAAACAATCAAATTGTATCAAAGCCCATATCTGATTGTAAATGCGGTTGGTGGCCAGTTATGACCCCTGCACGCTTAGGGCAGCAGAGAAATTTTGTGAAAAAACCCCATATATACCCAAAAACAAGATGTAATCAGATTGATGAATGTTATTTTCATGTAAGCTTCAACTTCTGGAAATTATAACTGTTGTGACACCTGCAGCTTCTGGTCTTCATTTTTAGCTAATACAAGCTTCTTTTGCTGTTAATTGCTCACTTTCCACTTCTTCTTCTTTGTTCCAGGCTGTGCCTATTATACATTTATTCATGTGCTGTTGATGTTTAGCATTAGAGGGGTTGTCATCCCACCTCTGTGTTAGAGTCTAGCTAGTATCATTGAATTTGTATGCAGGTTTCTGTTGTTTTAATGCCAGAGAGCTGTCATCCTGTCTGTGCATTAGGAAATAGATTTACAGACCTTTTAATTGGTTGTAGCTGGCCATCATAGGGACCTGTGCATCTGTTGGTGTGATCAATATTCTCCATCATCACATTTTCCTTAAAACTGTGAGTAATTGGTGGTCTAAAGCCTTGTAGTCTGGGGGTGTTCACCCATGTCTAGGGTTAAGCATAGTAGAAGTGGTTATTTGGTTTGAATGTGCATCATTTACTTTCATTCATCCACCATTTTCCAACATTTTGTTGAGTTTGTAATGTTCTCGAGCATCTCTGATATACAACCTAGGATAGTTTCTTGGGGTGATAACATTAATTGGCGGCGTTGCTGGGGAGAGGAGAATTAAAGCTCAGCTTCCCTGGTAGAACGACACATCTTCAAGATTTGATGATAGACAAGGTTTGAACACAGTTTATAGTTGTAATCATCTATCTGGCGACTCCATTGGAGGAATACCATCATTTGGCGACTCCACATTGAAGTTCTGGCTCAGTTTGCAAGACATACTCAAAGAAATCCTCAAAAATCACTAGCTGAATCAGTGCCTGACCCTAAGAGGACTGTTAAATTGAAGAAAGCATTGCAGAAAGGGGCATCAGGATCATGTAAGACTAAGAAATTTCATTCATCTTTGAAGGATAAGGTTATAGTTGAAGATATACAGATTGAAGATTTAGAATTTAGCACTGTTAATAAGGAAATTCCTTCAGAGGTTAATTCAGCCCCTTGTACAGTTAGTTCCCCTTTGAATCTCAGTCCAAAGAAAGCTTCCAATATAGTCCAAAACATCCCTTTGTCTCAGCCATCCATCACATTACTTCCTACCGTTCAAGCTGCTTATGTTCTTCCACATATGCCAATCATGGCAGGCCAGCAAGCACCCACGAAGATAGAAAGAATTGTTGCTGCTAGATATGGACCTTTAGTCTTGCCTGTTCCTTTAAATCCTATGCCTGTGGGAGAATATCAGAAATATATGCCTAAATTCATTGGCATAGAGGGAGTAACAATAGAAGAACACCTAGAATCTTTCTACAATTATGCTGATAACTTAGATATAAGTAAAAATGATGTGTGGATGAGAGTTTTTGTTCAGAGCCTTGATGGAGAGGCCAGGAAGTGGTTCAGAGAATTACCCCAGAGATCTATAATAGATATAGAAGCTCTAGATGATGCATTTTTGAAGCACAGGGGAGATAAAAAGGACTTGCCATATTACCATACTGAGTTTGGTAATCTGAAGAGGGAAAATGGTGAATCTTTGCCTGATTTTAATAAGAGATTCAATCGAATGTATAGTAAGATACCCATTGAGGTAAAACCTACTCCTACCTCTACAAAACTCACTTATGCCAATGCTTTTGACTTTGATTTATGCCTGTTATTGAGAGAAAGGAGATGTGCTACCCTGGCAGACATGCAGGATGTAGACCTAGAAGTAGAATCCAATATCATGGTTGCAGAAAAGCTAAAAGGTCAAGCTAACAGAAGGAGGCAGAGAGGTCAGGCTTCTACTTCTTCTGCTTCATTCTCGGAGCCTAAATTTGACAAAATGACCAAGATGATAGAGTCATTGGCTGTTGAAATTTCTAAGCTAAAGATTGAGCAGAATTCAGGAAAAACAAGGCAGCAAAACGCATTTGCTCCATGAAATCCAAATCCTTTCAGAAGAGCAAATGAGCATTTACAAATAATGCAGAGGGGTGAAGAATCAAAAGAAGATTAGAAATTTAAAGCTCCCTTCCAAAATGTAGTTATGGAGGAGGAACAATTTGAAGAAGGTGAGGATGAAATTCACTGCATGGAAGATAAAGACAATGCTGCATTTTTTACTTTGGATGCTTATGAAGAATCATTGCTGCAGCAACAAGACAATCAGCAGTGGGACAGAGAGGCAGTTCTGAAAACCGGTGAACAACAAAGATACAATCTGAGGTCAAATGCAAGAAATGTCAAAGAAAATCATGCCCAAAGAATTGCTGTCCAAACAGAATCACAGAATATCAGGTAGAGAAGATCAACAGCTGATCCAATCATCCTTAAAGCTCTAGTTCAAGAGGTAAAAGGTTCTGATAAGTTACCTTCTTCTTTTAGCTTAGAGTCAGAAGTTCAGAAATTGAAAATATCTGTGCCTCTGGTAGAGTTGGTAAAGAGTGAAGTATTTAGAAAGCCTATCCTTGAAGCCCTTGAGCTAGAAACCACACAAACCTCCACTGACTCTGTCAATTTGCAAGATGACAAGCTTGCCATTGTGCTTAGCCCCATGATTGAGCCTGTTGATAATAATTCTCCATATTTTTATGTCTCCTTGACCATTCATGATAAAATCCTCCACAATTTCCTGCTAGACACAGGGGCCAGCCACAATCTGATGCCTAAAACTGTCATGGAAGAGTTAGGGCTTGACATCACTAGACCCTATCATGATTTATTCTCTTTTGACTCAAGGAAAGTGAAATGTATTGGATTGGTTAAAGATCTGGCTATTACCCTAACTTAGCTGCCCATGAAGAGTATGATGATGGATATTGTGGTGGCAGATGTCCCTCCTAAATTTGGCATCCTGTTGTCCAGAGGATGGATTAAGAGACTAGGTGGGACATTATAGAATGAGCTATCTTATGCCACTATCCTAGTTTTTGGAGGAGAGAGCAGGAGATTGTATAGAGAAGCACAACTGGCATACATCATCAGTGATGAGAAGAATCCTACCAATCATCCCATATATGCAATGGACATTGATTTTGGAGCATGCATTCTCCAAATAGAAGAATCTCAAAAGGCCTCAATTTAGATCAAGAAACCAATAGTTCAGGCTAAGGAAAAGCAAGGAAGTCAGGTTTGGGAGATGTTCTCTAATGGAGCATGTTCCAGGGAGACTGCAGGAGCTGGGGTGGTGCTGATATCTCTAGAGCAGGAAAGTATTCAGCTGTCTTTTAAGCTGGCTTTTCATGTCACAAACAACATAGCAGAATATGAGGCTTTGATGTTGGGCCTTAATGCAGCAAAAGACAGAGGAATCAAGAGTCTGAAGGTATTTGGAGATGTTGATTTGATCATTCAGCAAGTAAATAAAACATTTCAAGCAAAGCACCCGAGGCTTAAAGCATACAGAGATGAGGTATGGAGAATCAGAGGTTCTTTTGATTTTTTCTGTATTTCATACATTTCTAGGGCCCAAAATCAGCTTGCTGATTCTCTTGCTGTTTTTGCTAGTCTATTTATCCCTCCCATGCCTCCCAGACTAGTCTACGAAGTCCAAATGAAATACAAACCTTCCTTGCTTGATAATGTCCAGCATTGGAAAGTTTTTAATGATGATGATGAGTTAAATAGGTTCCTTCAAGTCATTTATGAATTTTCTGAAATGAAAATTGACCAAGATAATGAAGCCTTAGAAGAAAACCCCCAATCCCATCTTAGAAATAAAATTGGTAAAGACAACATTGTTCAGCTTCCTAATAATCATATTCCTAAGGGTGTAATTCCTCTTGAAAGACTGTTTGACCAAAATGATGTGCCTTACAAGGCTGCCCAAAAAGAAGACCAATATGCAATCTGTAAGCATGATATAGGAAGTCCAGGTCAGCCTAGATACATAAATTTGTCCACCCATTTGTCAGCCGATCAAAGTTCTAAGTATTGCAAATTAATGAAGCAATTTGCTGATGTGTTTGCCTGGCAGTATAGTGATTTGAAAGCATATGATAAGAACATAATCCAGCACAAAATCCCTCTGGAGAAAGACATCATTCCTTTCAAACAGAAGCTGAGACCAATAAATCCTATGCTTCTTCCACTGATTGAAAAAGAAATTAAAAAATTGATGGCTGCCAAGATCATAGTCCCTCTTAGATATTCAAAATGGGTAGCCAATCTAGTGGTGGTGAGGAAGAAAAGTGGATAAATCAGACCGTGTGTTGATTTCAGAAACTTGAACAAATGCTCTAAGAAAGACAAATATCCTCTGCCAAAGATGGAGCATTTGTTGCAGAAGGTCTCAGGAGCTAAAGTAATGTCTTTCTTGGATGGTTTTTCAGGCTTTAATCAGATTGCTGTGCATCTAGATGACCAAGAGAAGACTGCATTTACCACTCCTTGGGGCATTTTTATGTATGCTAAGATGCCTTTTGGACTGATGAATGCTAGAGCCACCTTTCAGAGAGCTATGGATATAGCATTTGTGGGAGAGAAGGATAAATTTGTCCTTATCTACCTTGATGATATAACAGTTTACTCCAGCAGCCATCAAAATCATTTGCAGCATTTGAAAAAAGTGTTTCTGAAGTGCAGGATGTTTGGAATTTCAGTCAATCCCAAAAAATCACAATTTGCTTTAGAAGAAGGCAAGCTGTTAGGAAATATTGTGTCTGCTGCAGGTGTTCAGATTGTTCCAGAAAGAGTCAAAGTAATACAGACTTTGTCTGTCCCTAGATCAAAGAAGGATATCCAATCCTTTTTGGGCAAAATTAATTTTGTCAGGAGGTTTATTCCAAATTTTGTAGAATTGTTGAAGCATATTACTTCCATGTTGAGGAAAGGATCAAAGTTAAGATGGACTGATGTAGCAAGAAAATCATTTGAGTCTATTAAAAAAGCTATTATGGAGGCTCCCACATTAATAAGTCTAGACTACAACAAGGAGTTCCACATATTTTCTTTTGCCTCTGAAGACACCATTGCAGCAGTTTTATTGCAGGCAGATGAAGAAGGTTCAGAACATCCAATAGCATTTTTCATCAAGAACTTGAGGGATGCTGAACTAAGGTATGATATTATTAAAAAACAGGCATATGCTCTTATCAAATCCTTAAAAGCTTTCAGAATTTACATTCTATATTCCAAGATAATTGCATATGTACCTTCTGCTGCAATAAAAGATGTTTTAACACAACCTGATGCTGATGGAAGAAGGGCAAAATGGATTGCAAAATTGATTGAATTTAATATAGAGCTGAAGCCCACCAAGCTGGTCAGAGGTCAGGGGCTTGCCAAGTTATTAGCTGAAAAAAATTGCAGCTCATTGGATATTGGCTTCCTGTGCACAATTACAAAAAATGGTTAGGCAGAAAAAGAGGAAGCAGCTGAACCACAGAGAAAGCAGTTAGTGGCCAAGAATCTAGCTTTTTGTGATTGGTATGCTGAAATAATCAATTTCTTGCTGAAGCTAGAAATCACTTTAGGATTTACTCAAAGTCAAGCTAGAACTTTAAAACTTAGGGCAGCTAAATATTGCATCAATGAAAATCTGCTCTACTAGAGGGATCCGTCTGGAGTGATTTTGAGGTGTCTGGACAAAGAACAGTCAAAAGAAGTTATGCAATAGTTTCATAACAGCATGTGTGGAGGGCACCATTATTGGAAAACTACAGCCCATAAAATTCTCAGAGCTGGGTACTATTGGCCCTCTTTATTTTCTGATGTATTTTTTTTTGTTAAATCTTGTGACAGGTGCCAAAGATTTGAAGGAAAATAGCAGTTGAAGTCCCTGCCCTTAAAACCAATTCATGCAAAAGGACCTTTTCAGCAGTGGGGCTTGGATTTCATTGGAGAAATCAATCCACATTCCAGTGGCTAGCACAGGTGGATATTAGTAGCCACTGATTATTTCACCAAGTGGATTGAAGCAATCTCTACCAGGAAGGTTGATCATAATGTGGTCATGAAGTTTTTGACAGAGAATATCTTAAGAAGATTTGGTTTTCCACACAAGTTAGTCATAGACAATGCGGTAGCCTTTAGGGCAAAGAAATTGGTGGAAATGTGTAATTCAATGGCCATTAAACTTGTTCATTCCACCTCATACTATCCTCAAGGTAATGGTCTAGCAGAATCCTCTAATAAAAGTCTGAAAAGGATAATTAAGACTCTGTTAGAGGACAATAAGAAAAATTGGGATTCAAAGCTCAAGTATGAACTATGGGCTGACAGAGTGACCATTAAGAAATCCATAGGGAATTCTCCTTTCAAGCTGGTATATGGTACTGAGGTTGTATTTCCAATTCAGCTAACTCTCCCTGTGGAAAAATTCCTTCAAGAAGAGCAGGATGAGGAAGAAGACATGGCAAAGAGGATCACTGATTTAGCAGAGGTACATCAGATTAGAGAGCAGCTGGTTGAAAAGGCTACATCACATCAGAGAAAGATCAAGGATGCTTTTGACAGGAAGACAAAGACAGATAATTTTCAGGTTGGGGACTTGGATTTGAAATGGGATGCACTAAAGGAAAAGAAAGGCAATCATGGGAAGTTTGATGCTTTCTGGACAGGGCCTTTCATCATTTCACAGGTTTAAGGGAACAACACCTTCATACTGAAAAGTATGGGGGGTGAGGCAGTTTTTGACGGCCCAAATAATGTTCATTTTCTAAAAAATTATGTTGTTTAAGGCCTTTGGCCTTAAAGTTGTAAATATTTGGTTTTTATCAGTTTTGTATAGTCAAAGTAGACTCCATGCCCAATGGAACACTAGGAATTTTGGTTAATTTGTTTTTAGCTGGAAGGGCATTGATTTGTAGGTTCTTGAGACCTCACAGGGAGGATCTCATCCCCAGAAGGAGCTGGTGTTAGCTCTGCTATAGTTTGCAACATTTGATGGATAAAATCAGGTCAGGCAGTGCTGGTTTGGGTTGCAAAGGGTTTGCAGCAGTTTGTTTCATCCTTCCCTTTCATTTTCCTTATTCCCTTATAACTCCCCACACCTCCATTTCCTCCTTCCTCTTAATCTTCCTCATTCTCCTTTAAACCCCGCTTAAGCCCTTTTTCCGGCTCCCAGGCGTTTTTTGTTTTAACACTATAAAACCCCATATAACCCCTTTTCCCTTTGGTCTCGAGCATAAAGCTAAAACTACAAATCCGTGGATTATACAGTTGTGCGCATATAATAAAAATCATAACCCGCTGGGCCCTGACCTGTCACATCATTTAATAAGCATGCGCGATTAACCTTGACCATCCGATTATCCATCGTCATGATCCAACGTCATACGTAGCCCCTGCCCCGTGAACCTGCGCACGCGATAGCCCGCGGGAAAAGTGGTTTCCCCATCGTCCCATCAGCCACATGTATCATTCTTACTGGATCGCTCATCCATGTACCAAAACCATCACAACTCCCGAAGCGGTGCAGGGAAACCACTTACTACCCTTCTCGTATGACCCCCCGCTCGTTAATCATCGCGCTGCTTCCGCTTTCGATAGCCGTCCGATCATCCCCGCCCATGATCCGACGATCCTCGTTCTTCCCACGCACATGCCTCCCGATAACCCACATACGCCGATCTCCGCCGTCCAATTTTCCAGATCCAATGGTTAATATTCCATCGCGCTTCTGTTTCCTCCCGACGCTGCCCTCCAAGAGATCTTGTCCATTCGTCTGAGCTATCCAACGGTTAATGTTCATGCCCATTCCATTGTCCATTTTCAATGCATTTCTTATTGTTTTTGGCCTGTCTCGTGCACGCGAAGAAGGAAGAGATAATTCGGTACTCAGCGCATTGAATCCTCAGCTACCTCATTCAAAGAGCAGCACGGCCAAGGACGAGAATGACGATCCTCGAACAGTTCAATGACTGTAGCAGTTATTGAAATTCATTCAAACAACACTTCACCTATTCAGGAAGGACAAAAAAGTACCAGTAAATGTCAAATTGATCCATTAAAACAATCAAATTGTATCAAAGCCCATATCTAATTGTAAATGCGGTTGGTGGCCAGTTATGACCCCTCCACGCTTAGGGAAGCAGAGCAATTTTGTGAAAAAACCCCATATATACCCAAAAACAAGATGTAATCAGATTGATGAATGTTATTTTGATGTAAGCTTCAACTTCTGGAAATTATAACTACTGTGACACCTGCAGCTACTGGTCTTCATTTTCAGCTAATACAAGCTTCTTTTGCTATTAATTGCTCACTTTCCACTTCTTCTTCTTTGTTCCAGGTTTTTCTTGTTATACATTTATTCATGTGCTGTTGATGTTTAGCATTAAGGGGCTGTCATCCCACCTCTGTGTTAGAGTCTAGCTAGTATAATTGAATTTGTATGCAGGTTTTTGTTGTTTTAATGCCAGAGAGCTATCATCCTGTTTGTGCATTAGGAAATAGATTTACAGACCTTTTAACTGGTTGCAGCTAGCCATCACAGGGACCGTGCATTTGCTGGTGTGATCAATATTCTCCATCATCACATTTTCCTTAAAACTGTGAGTAATTGGTGGTCTAAAGCCTTGTAGTCTCGGGGTGTTCACCCATGTCTGGGGTTAATCATAGTAGAAGTGGTTATCTGACTTGAATGTGCATCATTTCCTTTCATTCATCCACCATTTTCCAACATTTTGTTGAGTTTGTAATGTTCCCGAGCATCTCTGATACACAACCTAGGAGAGTTTCTTGGGGTGATAACACACCCAACACAATAGCCCACACAACGTACAAAATAGAGAAGGGAGGCAGCTCCCATTCAAGGGAGAGATAAAGAGCTAACAAAGCTAAATATAAAGGTGCCCACTCCACAGTTAGCAAATATTTCAAGAAACTTCTAGAAGAATTTAGTTAGAGTACAGCTGGAATTTTTTTAACAAAACTTGGGTGGTTTTTCAAATACCACTAGTAGTTTAGATTAGGGTCCAATTTATTGAGTTCCTATATATAGGCCTCATTTTTGAAATGTACAAGGAGGGAAAATCTTGGTTGTAGGGAAAAATCTACCAAATTTTTTGGTGAATTGTTTAGAGGTCTTGAAGCAATCTTGGGGAAGAATTTTGAAGTAACTCTTGGGATGTATGTATTTTATTATCATGTATGCTTCACACCCATCTTATGTTTTGAAGTTTTCTACCAATTAAATACACTTTTATGCAATTTCCATGGCACTTTGAGTCGAAAACCTAATTTTTTATGTGAATTATGTAAAATTGTATGAGAATTATTAACTAGAATGAATTATGGCATCAATATGATGATTTGTTTTATTCTTGTAAGATCTTTCAAGCTAGTTTGAAGAGTATCTTGACTTTCCTAATACTTCTTACAATGGTTTTGCAAGAAAATAGTAAATTTTAGAATTATGTGTTTTCTAATGTTTGGATTCTTAATTGCTCAATTGTACACTAGGTCTTAGCAGATTTAAAGGAATTCTTAATTGCGCCTTTATATTGGGTAAGGCCTGATTCTCAATCTTTCATCCATATTTTACATTTTCCACCTTTTATGCCAAACCCAAGGGTTATGAATGTTCCTTCTCAAAGTCAGTGGAAATGCATTTAGTGTTTGGAGGTTTCCATTCAACCTCGACTCCCAAATAAATTTCAAAATTTAACAAAAACTCAAGTTGAATTTGAAGAAAATTCAAAGCATATATTAAATACTATCTTTCAAGAACATGTCATAAATGTTAGATATGAATGATGAACTAATTTCTCGGAATACTTGTGATTTTAATTATGCTGGACTTGTTTGTGCACATTTGACTACAGAAATATTTACATATGCACAAGGACTTTAATTCAATGGTTGTTATGAAGTTCTCCATGTAATATCATATTCTTGTGACACTAATAGGGGAAATGAAATGCATGCACCTTGAACATAAAATGAAATTCTGTAACAAAAAATTAAGTTTAATTTGAATTACATAGTCATTTTTAAAAGTAAATTTACAGGAACAATTTAAATACACAATTTTATTTGCTTACATTTGAGCCATCCTACCTTTTGGCCATTCTTATGTGCATAAACATGAACTAGGATATTAAAGTCAAGAGGCTCCAAAACATTATGAATAATTTAAAATAATAGATGGCCATACATGTGGAATTGAATAGAATATCTTAAGAACAGAGAGGGAAATAGGATCACACTTACATGTTCCTAGGATTTGCACTACAACACAACAGTGTGACTCTTGGGAACTAACAAGATTAAGTACAAAAGTTGAGTTAAATGTAGTTTTGTTGGGGTCTTGTGATTCTCTAATTGGAATGGACTGACTGGAAAGCACCACACAAACCTTGATTTCTACAACACATATTTTAATTCTAGTAATGATGAGGGACAACAAAGAAGATAGGAGGAATTCAATAGATCGCCATACATGTGGATTTGAATACAATATCTTAAGAACAGAGAGGGAAATAGGATCACACTTAGATGTTCTCGGGATTTGCACTACAACACAACTTAGTGTGACTCTGGGGAAATAACAAGGTTAAGTTGAAAAGTTGCGTTAAATGTAATTTTTTTGGGGTCTTATGATTTTCTAATTCACATGGATTGACTGGAGAAGCACCACACAAACCTTGATTTATACAACACATATTTTAAATATAGTAATGATGAGGGACAACAAAAGTAGGCCCAAAGAATTCAATAGATGGCCATAAATGTGGATTTGAATAGAATATCTTAAGAATAAAGAGGGAAATATGATCACACTTAGATGGTCCTAGGATTTGCACTACAACAAAACATAGTGTGACTCTGGTCAACTAACAAGTTTAAGTACAAAAGTTGAGTTAAATGTAATTTTTTTTGGGTCTTATGATTGTCTAATTTGCATGGACTGATTAGAGAAGCACCACACAAACCTTGATTTCTAGAACACATATTTTAATTCTAATAATGATGAGGGACAACAAAAGCAGGCCCAAGGAATTTCTCAACCCATATCCATTAGAACCATATCAACCATGCAATTGAAGAAGAATTTTAAGAAAGGATGCCAGATCCTTCCAGCTCATTTAGAGGAATCAGATATGGACCAACACTTTGAATTTGCTGATGTGTTTGTACAGATACTCAGATTACCTCCAATGAGGGATATATATTTTTCTATTAACCTGGTGCTAGGAGTTATTCTAGTGTCTAAGAGACCGTATAAGATGAGTACTCCAAAACTTAAAGAATTGTAGGCGCAGTTGGAGGAATTATTAAAGAAGGATTATATACGCCCTAGTGTATCACTGTGGGATTCTCCAATTATTTTGGGCACATCACTCCTATCATTCAGATCAGTACCATTAGGGCTCATCAAACCCTAATTCAGTTGCTAAATTCCCTAGAAAAGTCATCATTTTGAATGCGTCCTTCCCTGAGAGTTTTTTGGCCTGAAGCCCTTCAGAATTGCCTCCTTGAGGGACTAACGCAGCCTTGGACAGGGGTAAGTTTGCTTCAATGTAGGTAGGCCCATGTTAGGCTGCTCTGCAGAGCACCTAGGCCCACTTTGACATGCACTGGGCGAGATTGAGTGAAATTCACATAGGGTTCTGGGAATATTCTTATCTTTTGGAGCCATCTAGAAGATTCCCACACTTATCATCTCCTACGAGCTCGAAATTGGATAGGGAATGAGTTAAGTAACCTCCTATCCTCTCATCCCTTCCTCCATGGAAACTAACTCTAAGTTTGGAAGGCCACTCAATACCCTGATTTATGACAAAACCTCCTCCATTTGCCTATAAATTGAGCACTCATCTAAGTGATCAGGGGTTAGACTTTGAGAATTTGTAAGGAGATACTATTGGTGTGAGAATTGAGATTGTAAGTGAGTAGTGTTATGCTGCCGGAGTGTTGTGCTATTGATGTGATGTTGGTTAGAACCCAAGCTGGAAGAGTGACAATGAATTAGACTTCATGGTTGTAATTCTTCCTTCTACTTAATAAAGTTGATTACACCTTTTTCCGTATGCTTATCTTGATATATGATGTTTATATGTGTGAATTCATCTAATTCCATTTACTTGTATTCGATAGATCTCTTGCTTTGATTGGTTCTCTGTCTTTTGTTTATGCTTGCAGGTACTTTTTGAGCGAGTTAAGTTCGAGAAGGAGCGATGGGAGTCATACAAAGGAGACAAAAGGAAAGAAAAAGAACAAGTAGGTCCTTTGATTCCTTTGTCTTATTTATCGTCTATAGAAAAAGGATAAATGCTTTAAATCTATTGTTCTAGGTATAGCTACCTACCTAGGGAATTAGTATTTATCTGTAGATGCAAAATTCATCATAACAAATTGGCGACTCCACCGAGGAACGATCATCGTTCTGGGTAGTTTACCTTCATCCTAGTACACTCTAGTAGACCTTACTTGCTTCCATTGATCTTCTTTCAGCCTTTTGAAGTGTTTTTTTGGTGAAAATTGTGCTTGTAAGCCCCTAGGATGGCCTCTCTGGCACCAACGCAGGTTTGGTCTAGAGACAGAGCGCTACAGAGCACCCCTGACTTGAGGACAGTTCTCTGAAGCAAATTGTCTCCCATTCAAGGCTACATTGATCCTCCTTAGGACAAAAATCCCTCGTCTTAGATAATTTTTTGCCAAATTTCCTTCTGTTTCTGCTTGCTGAATGATCAATGATGCTTGTGTCTCTCAAATCAATTTGTGTTTCCTTTTCTAGCCCTACTTTGTCCTTGATTGTTTAGTGTTTCTTAAATGATTTCTTTATCACTATTAATTCATTGTCAAAGTTAGTTTATAGTCGATTTATATTTGTTCAAAAGAAAGTGTTGTAAAAGTGTTCATTCCTTTCGAAACGGAATTGTCGTATAGTCTTTGTTCTTGCAAAAAGATTGATTGATTGTATGTGCATTATTTTCCTTTTGTTCATCATAAAATTAAAGGAATTGAAAAGAAAAAATTGCATTGTGCATTGAAAAAATTTGGGTGTGCTCATAGGAATAGTTTAGGGAAATTGCATTAGATGTGTTCTTTGTTCTTTGATTATAAGAATCTGATTTCTCTATCCCTACTAGCTAAGGTTTTCATCATTAAAATTGAATGAAAAGAATGCTTATCATATTAGTTGCATTCTAGTAATTGAAAATACATCACATGGTGAACCTTGAAAGGAAAATTCTTAATCAAGATCAACTTAAAATTAACATCAATTAACCTAATGGAGCATTGTCACCTAATGCAAAACATTTAGAGGTTCTAGGCTAGAGACGTGTTCTGGCATCGTAAAACATAGTAGTTGTCACTAACTTGTCTATGATACATTTCGAGTGTGATACCTCATTCCATGTACATGAGTATATCGTAGCTCGTCCACGTACCTTCGGGTATATAGGGCGGTGTTACAGTACGTAAAGTATATGGGAATGCTCTCACTGTGCGGTTTCGCATTAGACAGTGCTAATACGGATTGGGCCTCCACATACTTTTGGGTATATATGGGAGGACAACACTAGGTTGCTATCCATCCTTAGGTAACCGAGTTAGCTGCCTTGTACATTGTGATACACCAAACACAACATTCGGGGAGATTTCCTGCCCGTACTTCTTGGTTCGCTAGGAGGTATTCTGTAGTTCACAGCTGCTTGGTAAACCTTTTGCCTAATTTACCCCTTTTTGTTTATTTCTTTTATGTAATGAAATCAATCAGAAATCATGGAGGAAAATCAACCCTTACCCTGTTGTTTGTGAAGAGCAGCGAGTAAACTGCCTTTACTGCCCGAAGCTACACCTATACGGTCGAAGAAGTCTCATTTGATTGGATCCAATACTTCACAAGCCTCTGGTTCTTCATCTGAATTACCAGAAACACCTATACCAATAAGTACTGTGACCCCAGTTACTCCTACGGTTACTGGTACATCTGTTACTGAAATGGAATCTCCACAATTGCCTGAAGAAACTAGAACTGAATCTAGTGAAGCGGTAACCCAAGTTGTTCAACAACAAGTTGATTCTCAATCCGAAGTTGTTCAACAAGAAATTACTTCTGAACCTGAATCTGTTCAACTAGAAGTGGATCCTAAACCTATCATTGTTTAATCAGAAGTTACTTCTGAACCAGAAGTTGTTCACAAAGCCCAACCTAAACCTGTTCTTTTACCAGAACATTTGGATCTTGAGGTTGAACAATCAGAAGTTGTTACCTTACCGAAAGAAGATCAACCGATACATCCTCAGACATCCGTGACTATAGAGACTTCCTCTTTAGCTTAGCAACAAGTACCAGAAATCTATTACAGACCAGACGGTGAAATTCTTCGACCTGGTTTGATTTCAATAGAAGAGGAACCTAAGGTAGAATCACCCATAACTCCATTCCATTTTGGAAATGGACTTTATCTGTATCCTTATACTCCTCATTTTATTGCTCCTTTTGATCTTGATTACTTTCAGACACCCGTTGATTCGTTAGGAAACTTATTTTGACATTTGACTATGGCAGAGTCAACACCCCATACCGTACCATCTGTTACGGCTATGGTAGAGTCTTCTGTCAATGTTTACTATGACACTTGAGTCACACTTGTATGGTGTTCCATCCGTCCCATCGAGTTACCAATCTATTTCGGGAACCCACTCAGGTGTTGCTTCTAGCCCTTGGTCTTCACCAATGTCCTATATTGGAATTTTATCTGGTTCCTCATTAACATATACTGAACAATTGGACCCATCAAGTTCACATCAAGTTGGTTCATTTGGTTACTGTCTTACGTATTCGCTTTACACTAGACTACCCCCATATGGAGAATAATATGCACATTCTCCTTATCCTCCATTTTCTGGGGGGAAACCATATGTCGGTATGTCATCGTCTTTAGGTAAGCCTCGAATGACTATCTGTTAGTGGCAACCAAACATGCCCGTTCAACCTACGTTTCTGTATCCATCACAACCTATGCAACCTATCTCATGCATACCTACAACACCTGTTGTTACAGTTGTACCGCAGTCACAAGCTCAGATTGTTGTATCTCAACCTGTGCAAGCTGGTCCTTCAACCTTAGACCCCCAAGTTTCAGGTATACATATCCAGCCTTCTCAGGTAGTTTTTCAACAACCACTTGTGTCTTGAGTCCAACAAATTCAGGCTAGTTTACCTTTTACTCGAATGAATTAGACTTACACTGGTTTATTGTTTTCACAACCTGGTCAACCTTACATTGATGGGAAACAACCTTTAAATCAACGATCGTTGTATCAACAACAACAACAATTGCTTCAACATCCTTGGCAGCCTCAATATCAACATCAATAATTCCAGCAATACCAACCTCAACATGGACTTGGACAACAAGCTTATGCTGGGTTTGGTCAACAACAAGTTTACCAAGGTCCTGGTCAACAAGCCTATGCTGGGTTTGGACAACAACAAATATACCCTGGTGCACAACAACAACCTTACACCATATTTTCTCAACAAACTTACCCATATCAAGGTTACCAGCAATAGATGCCTTATGCTGGTATGCAAAGGCCCATGGCCCAGGAAATCCCATCTTACCTTGGATATGCTCAACCCGACATCAATAGACAGTTGGCTTTCGTTGTGACACTTGAGTTACCGGATCTAAATCGGCTCACCAATGACCCAATTCTTTATGCACCTTGGTGGCCAGTGATTCCTCATAAGTTACCTTCCGATATTCTGAAATTCAATGGAAACATTGGAGAAGACCTGTCCAACCATGTCATGACTTTTCATTTATGGTGTTCATCAAACTCCTTGAATGATGATTCTCTTAGACTACGTCTTTTCGAAAGAATGTTTACTGGTCTGGCTGCAAAGTGGTACATCGAGTTACCACGAGCTTCTTTTGATAACTTCACTGCCTTAGCTACCACAATTTTAACCCACTTCCAGTTACCCATACGATATGAGACTGGAAAGGAACTATTAACCAACTTTAAACAGACTACTAATACTCATATCTCTGATCATATTCATGAGTGGCATCGTCGTCATCAAATGGTTAAAACTTTTGTTCTTGATCAACTTTTGGCTGAGTGGTTTATAAAATCCTTACTTCCATCTATCACTAAGGATGTGGTGAAAGGTGGAGTTGTCACTGAAGAGCAAGTAATTTCTCGTGCCCAATATTTGGACTTGATTTATACACAGTCTGGCATGCTCTATGACAAGATCCTGAATGCACCCTGACCAACTTTCATTGTTCCTCCTCCACCATTGAGTAAGAACTCTCATGTCAGCGACGGTGTGATTGGTTCTTCGAGCACACAAATGACAGGTATACCATCTAGTCAAACACTTGCCATTTCCAATCAAACTACAAATGCACCTGATAACACTCTTACATCCGAAATCAATGCTGTGTCATCTGACAAGGGCAAGAATGAAAAGAAACTAGGAAATAAGAAGAAGGGGAAAAACAAGAAGAAACAAAATAATTCCCCTGAAGTGAAATCATCTGATTCCTCTCCTTCGACTAGGAAAACGTGTTACCCATGTTTGATTTGTAACAATGAGCATTTTATGTGATATTATCCTCACTGCTCCGAAGTCTCAAAGCTTCTGAAGACTTCCAATACATCCGTGGTATTGACTGATCCTTTTCCAAAACTGGAGACAAATATGGTTGCTACAGACCATGATTCCACTTCCCAAGTGCTTATGCTATCTGCCTCTAAGTCGAAAGATGATGTTTTGGTGTCAAAACGAAGTAAAGATTATGAAAATCAACCGTCGTCATCGAATAACCAGGCTGATCAATCTAATCCTTCGATGTTAACTTTGAATGATCCTATTCCATGACATATTGCACCAAAGTTAACAATAAAACCACCTAAGGGAGTTGTACATAAATCGATATTTAACCCTCGAGCTCGAGATGCATAGAATTATAATATAGTAGAAGATTTAGCTCAGTCACCTTCTGCTATGTCTACGCTCGAGGTACATCAAAATTGTCCCTCCCCAAAGAAGGCTTTGTTGTCAGCAATTGGTGGAATTGATCCAATTGATTCCAATCTTGTGGTTTTCAACCATTCAGGTTATACACCACAGTTACTAGCACAATTAGAATTCCTCATTCAAGTAAATGCCTTGAATAAACTTTTTCATCGAACCATTATTGATGAGGGCGCATCTACTTGTATAATGTCTATGAGTTGCCGAAAAAAACTTGGCTCATCGCCTTTTTCACATTCACCAACAACACTAAAAGCTTTTGATGGTCGCACATATATGCCTTGTGGGATATTAAGTAATTTGCAAATCAAACTAGGAGGAGAAATAGTAACTATTGAAGTTGAGGTTGTTGACGAACCCCTTGACTCCAACATTTTACTAGGAAGACCATGGGTTTATTCTATGGCTGTTGTGGTTTCAACATACTTTTGTATGATTGCATTCCCTCATAAAGGTGGAATCAAAGTTATCGACCAACTCGCCTTCTTCGCCACTAGTTCACAAGTTACGGGAAGCATTCTGTTGGTATGCGGACCACCGATATCTCTCCAAAACATTGGTGTAGGTCTCTTTAAAGATTCTTCCCTAATGGGTACTTTTTCACTACCATCACCATCAAACTTGGCGGAAGTGGAAAAAGTTGAGACTTGCAACATGATATCTTCCACTTCATTTGACTTAAGGAAGATTACCTATAGCTTTGAAGTTGATAGTAGTAATGAAATCATGCCGCTAAGCTCTATTGAGCTAAAATAGCAATCAATCTTTCTGGCTTGCACGACGAACCCAAATCCATTTTCGTCAATTGTATGGGTAGATCGTTCATTAGAATATGGTACTTCCTCCGATCCTTTTTCACGTATATTTTCTATTGATGAAGTAATAATCCAATCAATGATGATGGAAGGAGAACCATGGGAAGATTATCATCATCATTCCCATGTTCTAGATCACAAAGAAGATTATTCAAATGAACTTAATCACCCTTCAATTGTCGATTTCCTTTTGAATTCTGTTTTCATAGATACAGTAGATTCCAAGCGAAACTTGTCAAATATCGAAGAAACTATTTCTATCAATATTTCAACCAAACCTAACATTGTAGAAAAAATTCATGTTGGCAAATATTTTTCTCCATCATAACTTGATATTTATCGTGCTCTCTTTCATGAATTTCAAGATATATTTGCATGGTCATATGAAGAGATGCCAGGAATTGACTCTGGTATAGTTGAACATGAAATCAAAATGTATCCTAATTTCAAACCAGTGTGACAATGCCTCTGTCTTGTTCATCCAAAAAAGGTTGCTGCTTTTAAAATAGAAGTTGAAAAACTTTTGCATGCTGGTTACCCTGTTCCTCTTACTTATTGGGTTTCCAATATTTTTCCTGTCATGAAGAAACAAGGGAAAATATGAGTGTGCATCAATTATAGGGATGTTAATCAAGCTTGTCCAAAAGACAATTATCCTACTCCATTTATCGACCATATAATTGATGAATGTGCTAGATGTGAAATATTCTCGTTTATGGATGGTTTTTACAGCTATAATCAGGTCAATATCCACCCAGAGGACCAATCTAAAACTTCTTTTATTTGTCCATGGGGCACATTCGCTTATAGGAAACTCCCTTTTGGTTTGAAGAACGCAGGGGAAACTTTTCAGAGGGCAATGAACTATGCCTTCCATGACATCAAACATATTATTCAACCATACCTTGATGATTTACCTGCTCATTCACAAAAGCAGTCTGATCACCCGTAGCATTTGAGTGCTATATTTTTACGGTGCCGACACTACAAAATATGACTCAAGCCACACAAATGTGTGTTTTGTGTTAGTTCTGGTTGTTTTCTTGGATTCGTAGTGTCTAAGGAGGGAATTTGACTCGATCCACTTAAGGTTCAGGTAATCCTTGATTTGCCTCCACCTTCCAATCTACTACAGTTACAGAGACTCCAAGGTAACGCTAACTTTCTAAGGAGGTTCATTCCCAATTATGCTGAAATGGCTAAAGGATTTACTCGTTTATTGAAAAACCGGATACCCTTCCATTGGGACCAAGTTGAGAAAGATTCCTTTGATGCTCTTAAAGATACCTTGATTATAGCCTCATTAATGTATTCCCCAAATTATCAAAATGACTACTTCTTATATCTCGCCGCTACAAATACAACACTAGAATGGTTCTAGTCCAAGAATAAGATGGGATTGAACATCCGATATACTATTTGAGCCGCAATCTCAATGATACAAAAGGTAAGTACTCGTATGTCGAAAAGTTAGCTCTAGCTGCTGTTCAAGTTGTACAGAGATTTCGCCACTATATCCTACTCCAGAAGACCACTATCATTTCGGATTACAACCCTATGGCATATATTTTGTCACATCAATTTTTGGGGGGAAAATACTCAAAATGGATCGTCATTTTGCAGAAATTTGATTTAGAATCATAAAATCCAAATCAGAGAAATCTCTAGTCTTCGCCGAGCTTCTTTGCAACCTTCCCTCGAATACCATTGATTCAACATCAGAACCATCACTTCTGGATGAGTCTCTGTTCGTGTTTCCATCATTTGACGCATGGTATGGAGATATACAAATTTATCTCCAGACCCAAACTTTCTGTCCAGATACCTCTTGCTTGCAACAGTGACATATCTGATACCAAGCCAAAGATTATCTGATCGTTGGCGACACTCTTTACCATCATGGTATCGATATGATTTTACAAAGGTGCCTCACTCATGAGGAAGCCAAGAAAGTTTTGAATGATTACTATTCAGGTGCTTGTGGTGGACACTTACCTGTTTATGCTACCCCGTAGAGAATTCTCCGTGCTGGTTACTTTTGGCCTACCATATTCAAAGATTGTATAATTGCCATCAGAAGCTGTCACGCATGACAGGTCTATGATTGTAAAGCTATATTACCACCTGCACCATTTCATCTTGTTGTCGATGTTGGACCATTCGCTAAATGGGGCATTGACTTCATGACATGTAACCCCACCTCGGCCGGGGGGCATGGGTACATTATAGTCGTCGTTGACTATTTTACCAAATGGGCCGAGGTGATGCCAACATTGAACATTAGTGGCGAGATAGATGCTCTTTTATTTTTAAACCACGTGGTTGCCTGGTTTTGTGTACCACAGGCTATAGTTACAGATCATGGGTCACATTTTCGCAATCACATGATGACTAAGTTGACTGCCAAGTTATGACTTTCACCTGATAGTTCTACCCCTTCTTATCTGCAAGTGAATGGACAAGTTGAGGCCATCAACAAAGTTCTGAAGTGAATGCTTCAAATAATGATAGTGGTTCATAAACAAAACTGGAATTTAATCCTGTACTTTTCCTTGTGGGCATATCAAACCTCGGTGAGAAATGCAACTGGATTCACACCCTTTCAATTGGTGTATGGTCTGGAAGCAATCTTACTGATACAATGTGAAATTTCATCTCTCAAACCCGCGATTGACCTACTACCCAACACTTCTGAAGAAGAAGCGCGTTTCTTAGAAATTATCCATTTGGATGAAACCTATCATGAATCCGCATTGGCTAACGAAGCACATAAGAAATGAATCAAGGCACAATATGACAAAAATGTCAAGCCTCGTGTTTTCTCAGAAGGAGACCTGGTCTTGCTTTACGATCAAGAAGCTGATAAACTAGGAGCAAGAAAATTTGAACCACTTTGGATGGGTCCTTATATTGTCAAGCGTGTTTTGGCAAAAGGTGCCTACGAGTTGGTGGATTATGATAGAATTCCACTGTCACAGCCCCGAAATGGGCGGTATCTCAAACGTTACTATGCTTAATTGAGTGTAGTAAAAATCACTATATATATGCTTTAATTGCATGTGTGTGTGTCAGTGTGTCTTTTAGAGTTTTTATGTGGTCAAGTAATCTGCTTTGCATTTGTTGCAGATGTCAGAACCTTTGGAACCATTTGTCGGTTATGCCGATGGTGCTAGTTGTAGTATGTAGAACCTATCTTCTACAACATGGGCCATTTTCGCTCCAAGTGGCGAGTTAGTGAGTTTTCAAGGGATTTGTATCGGTCGATCGACAAACAATATCACTAAGTATAGCGCATTGATTGAAATTCTCTCTGATGCCATTTCACTTGGCATCCGCCGAATCATCATTAGCCTGGACTCACAACTCGTTGTACTACAACTAATAAACATTTATACCGTCTGAAACCCAGCAATTATTCAAATGTTCCTTAGAGTTCGTATTCTGGAAAGACATTTTTAGTATATTTAATATCAACATATTTCCAGAAACTTTAACACATTAACTGACTCATTAGCGAATTATGTGTTAAACAGAAATTTGCGACACATGTAGAAGTAAATTTTCAATTCACATCATTAGTTGAATAGGATTGCACATAACCATATATATAAAAAATCTAAAGGTAAAATAGATAGATGTTTTAAAAAGTTTCTACAAAATTTGTGTCCAAGACATGTTTGGTCATCTGACCTAAAAACTCAAAATGCATGCAAAAAACATCCTAAGTAGACCTAGTGATGCTCATGATAATATGTCACAACCTGAGCTATCATGTGCAAGAGATGTATCCAATGGCCTGGAACACCATTAGTATGGCACTGTAGCCTCATAGGTAACTCCTTAATCTGAACTTCCGGAATACCAAGGGTTAATCCCTCCACATGATCCTGCAACTCTGCCAGTGTCTCAGCCAAATCCAAATCCTGGAGAACTATTCTCCCAATATTTCTCTGCATTGGCCCACTTGCCTTCTGTTGGTGGCTCACAGGTCAAACAGTACCCACATCTACATGCATGAGAATGATTTTAGCTTAGTCTTGGAACATCAAAACAAAAAAACATGTAGAAACTTAAAAATAAAAAAACATTTTGGTCATAAACAATTTACCTATAACACCCCATTGAGCACCCACTGGTAGAATCAACTCTGGATCTCCACGAAAATCCATCCCTGAATATGGATGCTCCTCGATGACAATGTGTTGTTGATTGAGCCAATTGAAGAATGCAGTGGAAAATGTAATAAATGACTGACCAACATGTCTAGACATCAATTCAACCCACAACTACCTCTGTGGATCTCTAGAACCAGCTACACCCAGTGTTACATGTTTGGGTTGCATCAATGGAATTCTTTCTAAGGTAAAAGAAATTAAGAGTGATCCATAGCTAAAGTTATTTGTATTAATACTCTTTACATTTGTCAGTTGGTCTTTCAGTGAAGAAAGTACTGCCTCACACCAGTTGAATAAAGTTGGCTCAAGACACTCGAGTGCATACTGAACATAAGATCTATTTTCCAAATGAAGTGTCACACTGCCTACCAACTTTGTGATGGTGAAAATAATTTTTCTCAAAGGCAAATCATGGATATCTTGGATAATCATCTTTCTGTCCTTGCTAGCCTATGTACTTGGCTGATAGAATTGTAGAACATAGTCCCTCACTGACTCCCGTCCTCGGGAAGAAATTGAAAGAGGTATGGGGGCACCACGTCTCGACAACCTTGTAAGAAAGTAAACATCATCGATCACAATAGGCATAACTTTTTCTCTTATGTGAAAAGCCTTATCTGTTAGATCCCATGCATGAACTAGGAACTCTAGCAGTTCTGATTGTTGCCACATTCCAGACAACTTGAAGTATTTGAGCAACCCACAGTTTTTTAAGGCCTCAACTGTACCCAGATCATCTAGGGCAACCATGTCTTGTTCTTCATGCTCTCTTTTTCGCCAAGTAATAGACATTCTGATTTGATGAAAGCTTGAAATCAAAGCATAAGCTTAGTTAGTATCCTTTTCATACAAAAAACTAAAGAAATTTTGCGTCAATTTGGTGAAACAAGTTTGTGAAACTCACCAAGCACAAATGAGACACTACGCTGCATTGTAGAATCCCTTCTATCTGGGTTATCCCTAGCATAGTTTTCGACATGGAAGCTTGTGCTGGTCCCAGGGCGAAAAATTCAAACCCCAGGGGCCTTAAAAACCCTAAAAACTTGCATGAAACAATAAAATAATGTCATGAAAATAAAGAGGAGGGGTAGATCTCCTACCTGGTCCGGACGACACAAGAAATGATCCATAGAATCTCTCGCAATCAGCTGATGAAGATCGAGGTAAAAAACAGGGTCAGAGCACAAACTAAATGGTAAATATCAAATGGTGAAAATAACATGGTAAATTCTTGTTTTTATGTTTATTTCATGATAATTAAATGAGTAAAATTTGGTATTTACCTATTCTTACCAATGAAATAGGTATGTTTAATCCGTTTGGTGTTGCTTTGAATAGATTTACAGCTGACTTATAGAATTTGATGTGCACAATCGTGAAATGTATTTTGACCATAGAGCATACTTTTATCTCTTTTTCGAGCTCTGTTAAACATCGAAAAAAGAACCCCCTTGGAGTCCACTTTAAGCTCTTTTCAGACTCTCGAAGTATGAAAAGATTGCTGAGCACTTGTCCCTTTTAGCTCATTAACGGATTGGCAATGACATCTACACAGTATAAGTTTAACCCTTTTTCGGGCTGAGATAGATTATTTATGAAAAAGGAATACGTTGACTGAACATGGTCAATAGGTTCTCTCTTGTATTGTTTTACGTTTTTTCGGACTTGAGAGACAAATCTATGAAAAAGAACTTGTGGAGTTTTCTTTTTGTCCCTTTTCAAACTCTCTAAAAATGAAAAGGACCGAGTTATCATTGTCATTGGACTCGTTAAAACATCAAATAGAAACAAACTTATCCATCATGACAAGACCAAGTTTCACCTTCGTTAGACTCATTAAAACATCACATAGCGATGGAATCACCCAAAGGGTGGAATTATAAAACAAGCATATTTTATCCTCCTCAAGCTTGATAAAAAATAAAGAGGTACTGGTCAGCAATGAATGGGGAAAATGGGAAAAGGGGTAAACCACTTTATGGCAGCAGGTCGCTCTTGAACATGACACTTTCACTTCATCATTGTGACTATTTGGGTTGGGCTATCTACTTGATGGTCATCATACCTTGGTCTATCATACAATCCAATACTTTTTGTTTTGGGTCAATGATGCCAGTTCATTTAGTGTCACCGACATGTTCGAGAGAAGTCACTCAGTTAAAATTTAACCTTTGCAATACTCATAAACCTTCATTTTCATGCCCGCCATTCCTGAACTTTGTGTTGTTAGTCAAATTCCGTCTCCAAAATCATTACAACCGTTTTGTGTCATTGATGTGGCATATATTAAGGCCCTCCTGCGATGAGTCGCTTCATGTCGACATCAGCACATTATCCAAGAAGTTGACTTAGAAACACCCTTCTAGTACCTTGAGGCTTGCATACATCAATGACAAGCTTCTCACTTCTGGCGATAGGTTGACATCATTGACCTTCGACTGAAAGACTTTGGATGGTGTTCGAAATCAAAACATCCATTCACACCATGCAGAATGTACTGTAGTACCTTGAGGATCATTATCATTATTGTTGATTTCTCTCGCATCTGTTAATGACTTACATCATTGGCTGGTAATCAGATGGTGTTTTCCCATGTTGGAATTTATATCACATATTCGCATGGTTAGACTCGTACTTGAGCAATCAATTGAATGAGATAAAAGACCCCAGATCTAGTTTCATCCATCCAGGTTGCGATTTCAGGAAAGTACCAAATCATCCGTACAAAGGCTTTACATTGATGGTCATCCAATCGTGGGTCTATATCTGTAGACGACTGTCTATGTACTTGTAATGAAAGTTTATATGTTGAGAATGGGTATGCCTTCCCTTAGCAGTTCATGAGAAAAAAATCAAAATATCATGATATTATGTATTATAATCAATGTAGGTCACCATCCACTTCGGAACCTCCTCACCACATCGTAAAGCATATCACTTGACATTATTATTTTTGACTTCATACTTTAGGGGGAAGCTGTTACAGATCCATTTGGGCACATCACTCCCATCATTCAGATCAATACCATTAGGGCTCATCAAACCCTAATTTAGTTGCTACATGCCCTAGACAAGTCATCATTTTGAATGCCTCCTTCCCTGAGAGTTTTTTGGCCTGAAACCCTCTAGAATTGCCTCCTTGAGGGACCAGCATAGCCTTGGACAGGGGTAAGTGCGCTTCAGTGCAGGTAGGCCCATGTTACGGTGCTCTGCAGAGCACTTAGGTCCACTTTGACCTGCATTGGGTGAGATTGAGTGAAATTCGCATAGGGTTCTGGGAATATTCTTATCTTTTAGAGCCATCTAGAAGATTCCCACACTCATCATCACCTATGAACTCTAAATTGGATAGGGAATGAGTTAAGTAACCTCCTATCCTCTCATTCCTTCCTCCATGGAAACTAAATCTAAGTTTGGAAGGCCATTCAATGCCCTCATTTATGACAAAACCTCCTTCATTTTCCTATAAATTGAGCACTCATCTAAGTGATCAGGGGCTGGACTTTGAGAATTTGTAAGGAGATATTGTTGGTGTGAGAATTGAGATTGTAAGTGAGTAGTGTTATGCTTCCAGAGTGCTATTCTATTGATGTGATGTTGGTTGGAACCCAAGCTGGAAGAGTGACATTGGATCAGACTTCATGGTTGTAATTATTCCCTCTACTTAATAAATTTGTTTACACCTTTTTCCATATGCTTATCTTGATATATGATGTTTATATGTGTGAATGTATTTGATTACATTTACTTGTATTAAATAGATCTCTTGCTTTGACTAGTTCTCTGTCTTTTGTTTATGCTTGTAGGTACATTTTGAGTGAGTTAAGTTCGAGAAGGAGCGATGGGAGTCATACAAAGGAGACAAAAGGAAATATAAAGAACAAGTAGGTCCTTTGATTCCTTTGTCTTATTTATTGTCTATAGAAAAAGGATAAGCACTTTAAATATGTTGTTCTAGGTATAGCTACCTGCCTAGGGAATTAGTATTTATCCGTAGACGCAAAATTCCTCATAACAGTTAAGTACAAAAATTGAGTTAAATGTAATTTTGTTTGGGTCTTATGATTGTCTAATTGGCATGGACTGACTGGAGAAGCACCACACAAACCTTGATTTCTACAACACATATTTTAAATAATAATGAGGGACAACAAAAGCAGGCCCAAAGAATTTCTAGGCCCATATCCATTAGAGCCATATCAACCATGCAATTGAAGAAGAATTTTAAGAAAGGATGCCATATCCTTCCAGCTCGTTTAGAGGAATGAAATATGGAACAACACTTTAACATAGAAAATTACCCAATGCTACAAGAATTTGTTAATGTATTTGTATAGATACTCATATTACCTCCAATGAGGGATATATATTTTTCTATTGAACTGGTGCTAGGAGTTGTTCCAATGTCTAAGATTCCATATAAGATGGGTACTCCAAAACTTAAATAATTTTAGGTGCAGTTGGAGGAATTGTTAAAGAGAGATTATATATGCCCTAGTGTATCACTTTGGTATTCTCTAATTCTTTTCATTAAAAATAAATATGGTACACTGCACTTATGTATTGAATTATGACAATTAAATAAAGTCACTACTAAAAATAAATATGCATTTCCAAGAATTGATTGTAACAGCCTGAGATTAAAAGTTCATGTAATAAAGGATAGTAAAGGAAAAATAAGACCAAGGTCATAGTGCATGTATTCCAAGCTGAATGTTGGGGAAAACATCCGAGTGGGTGTGACTTTTAGTTTATTATGGCTAAGGAAATTGGAAAAGGCATTGGCAAAAACAAAAAGGCATTAATTAGAATTTATTTATGAAAATAAAGGAAAATAAGAGAAAAGGGAGATGAAGGGTGACATATTTGCAAGAGAGAAAAATTGAAGGAAAATGGAGGAAAATGAAGAAATAGAGTGCTTAATGATAAAAAGGATTATGAGGACCATTTCATAGCTTTTTGTTGGTTTTATCTTCTTGTCGGTTCAGCTTTGGAGCTCTCTTTCTCTCACACTCTTGCATGCATAAAGCATTCTTGGAGCACTCTAGCATTGGATAAAGGAAAGTAAAGGAAGAAAAATGAAAGTAAAGGAAGGACAAGGAAAGGAAGGATAAGGTTGGATCAAAAACTTCAACAAGAGAATTTTTCAGGTAACACGTTGCATGTGTCATTTTCTACCTGAGGTGTGAATGCATGGTGCATTGTTTATTTGGTTCATTTGATGTCATTGGAATGGGTTTTGCATGGTTTGACAGTGGTTTTAGCATTGCCTTTCAATTTCCTAGATAGCCATGGTGTGATGGGATTCTTTTCTAGTTGAGCTTTGGATTTCCATAAGGTTTTGCAGCTAGGTGAGGTGGTCTCAGGAAAATTCCCAATGGTTGGGGGTGGAGATGATTTAATATCTGGGAAGCCCTTGACAGGTGGGTGGAGAGAGGAAAATTCCTCAATGTAATGGTGAAGAAATTATGAGGCATCTAATCTTGTTTTGGCTTTGTGATCTCTTGACCGACTTTGATGAGATTGTGGTAGATTGAGGGTGGAATGGTTTAATATCTCGAAAGCCCTAGTTTTTTTATGTCTTGAGATACCACATTCATGCTTAGAATATGGAATGAGGGTGATTGGCTGAAAGGAAAATTTGGTTCAACCAAATCTATGGTCATGTGGTATGTAGAAGTCCCTACATGGAAGTCATAGTAACTCTTCATCTCATGTTTACCCTAACGACCCAGTGAAATTGGGTAAATGTGGGAAGGGGTGATTACGGATTGGTATCATAGCTTCCAGGTTCAAACACTTGGAATGGATGGGCTAAATGTAAATGGTTATGCATGCATAGTAGGTCATACATGCATTGTGGTGGTCATTATGCAATTTGTGTCATCATGATGTTATTGGTATGTTATGGTGTTGATATGTTAGTTGAGATGGAGCAGGAGATGCATATCATCAGATCGAGGTTCCAGCACTAGAACTTGAGGTAAGAGTAGATCATCATATAGGTTTGTATTTTGGGCATGTAGGTATGTTGACTAATGGTTTTTATAAGCATTATGATTATGTATATGTCTGTCATTCTATGGTTTTTGTAGTTACATGCATGATAGATGTTAGTTAATTAATGCGGTCATTATATGCACATGCGTTAGATAGTCATGCATGGTAGTTAACTTGTTATTATATGCATAATTGTGGTCCTACACATGATGATTATTGTCATTGCGGCTAATATATTGATATTATATGTATTGTACTAATCTAGATTGGCTTGTGAAAATGGTTATGGTTATGATATTAAGGTATGAATCGATATACTTGTGATATTGTGTCATACTAATATGGACCAACTTGTGCAGATGTGAGAGCCTCCCTTGAGATACATTAAGGTATGAGTTTGACTATGTTTCTATTTGGCTTATCTAACATGGTATGTGTGCAGGAAATGGAAGGTTAGGGATGAAGAGAAAAGTAGTGGACTACGGTTCCCATGACTCCTCTTACAGGCCTGACGTGAAGTCTATAGAATGGAAACGTGGCATGATTTTGTGTCAATTTTTCAGGTACAAAATGTATGAGAAATAGAAAGATTTTTTTGGCAAGTATGGTTAAATTTAGTAGAGATTTGGAGATAAGGCCATTATAGTAGTTGCCTCCTTCTACCTTAGTGCGAACCATGGATAGTAAGGGGGTATGTTTATGATTTGTTTGAATGTTTTATTAATTGCATGATATGAGTATGTATGTCTATAATATTGCATGAGGGAATCACCTTGTTTTAGGATGGTTTTACTAACACATATGCGTTGAGGCAACTAGTATGCACTTGAGTGCAAGTGGGCGCTAGTTGTAGTTGTATTTATAGTTGTGAGTTGATTATGACATGGTTTTTAGTCTTGGTAAAGGTTGCTTTCAAATTAATAGACACGATGTATTGATCTTTGGAACATGTGACTAACATGTGTGAATAGTTGTGGGGAAACATGCTTGGTATTAGCATGAAAAGTTAATAATTGATGTTTCTATATAACTAACAACTAGGTGATGTGACAACACCTAATAAGACTCAATTGGAACAAGATAAAAGGTAAAATAAAGGAATTGACTGAGAATTCCTTTGACTATGTTTGGAAACCACAATTCCAAATGAATGAGTACATTGCATACAAGAAGTATTCTTAAACTTGATTTTATCTGACATTATGTGGATATGTGTTATATTCATGAACATGTATTTGACAGGTATAACAACTGGTTTTCAGTTAAGGATGGATTCATCAAGGAATTGGAGTCCCTTGAGAGATGATATATGTACATGTTTAGTTACAAGTCAGTGTGCTAGTTACAACAAGGTAAGTGTTGGTGTCTGAGTATGAACAAATTATTCAATCTCGTTTCCTACATTAATTCATCAATCCAGGTGCGTACACTCTTCAACGTAACACGCAAGTTATATGCAAGAGAAAGGCTACAATCTTACATTGACCAAGGGTTCATGACTAAGAAATTAAAGCATAGCTGTAACAGTAATGGAAATTAAATTGCAAAAAGAAAGCATTCACAACAATCTATGGAAATCTGTAACAACAATAAAGAAAATATGACAAGTAAAACAATATACATAAAAAGGACACACGCACGACACCTGATCAAAAGAGTGGGCTTGACTCCCTGGTCAGGGCTGTACTTAACTCACATATTGAGAAACATATCAGAAGGCTGGAAATTTCATTAACAAGAGTTCCAATGTTACAAGGCTCAATTCTTACATCAGCTAACTCTCCTCTCTCTCTGAATTGTCTTTCAAAAATACAAAAATCCAAAGGAAACTTGCAACAAACTGATCTAAATATTCAAGATGAGATCTAAGAGATCTGTCCATCATGATTTAGCTGGAACAAGTCAAATTTTGTTATTACAATTTGGGAAATTATGGAAAATGGCCACAACAGAAAATATGCAAATATGTCCTTCGAAGAACATTGATTTTCTCCCAATAAAAACTGAATTTCTGAAAACTGCTCACAAAGAAACTGATTTGGTCTGTACTGAACAAAACCCATGTCTCGGATTTCCAGATTCTCTTTCATTTGCCCAAAACGTCCAACACAAAAATATCACTTCTTATGCCAACGAATTCCTGAGTTGGAATATCTAATTATCTGTTGAAGACCAAATCTGCAATCTGGAAGACATCTTGGAGGCTAAAATCATAAGTGAGGTTATAATGAATGAATAAGCCAAAATCATGCATAATAATCATTAATTATTAAAAATAAATGAGATCAGATATTATTTATCCACAAGAGCATAAATGATTATGAAATGGAATTATATAATAAATTATGGTAAATAAGGTGATAAAAGAATAATGGAAATAGATGAAATGAATGTTAAGAAGTGGTAATAATAATGGAAAATTAAGAGCCCAACATTCCCCCAAATTGAATATGTTGCATGCCCACATGCAACCCAATGCCTCTGTATAAAGTAGGGGAAATAATGGTTTGAAAAATATGAGTGAATAATGCTCAGTGGTTTTCTTTTTATGACATTCTCCTAAACTTTTAATAAATCAAACACTCATGTTATTTCACTTCAATTGTTGCTTTCAAAAAAATAACGTGGAATGACATATATGGATTATCATTTGTTGAAGCTAACATAGGTTGAGATTGTGTAAGTGATGCGAAAGGTGGAAGTCATGCAAGCTCAAAGAAAGTGTTATGAAACCAGCTCAAGAAAAGATAGAAAAGATAGATCAACGCCTTAGAATTCAGCCTCTTCGAGGGGGAAACATCCTTTACATTACATAAATGAACAATTCTTGGATGATACAAATGACAAAACCTCCTTTCTATATATAGGAGTCTAAGGAGTCACAATATAATCCAGCCGACCTAACAATAATAATATAAAGCCACAAAAATAACAATAGAGGGATTCTATGGGGCACAGAAATAACAATATGGGGGTAATACGGGCACAACAATATAAATAAGGGGTATAACTACAATAGTAATGGGGTAATCACTAGTATTATAGGGACCCAACATGCCCCTCTCCTTCAAAAAAGTGTTGTCCTCAACGCTTGAGTAGTTCTGGATACTTCTGTATAAAATTCTCATCCTCCCATGTGGAATCTTCAGCGGATAAGTTCTTCCACTTGATAAGATACTCTGAAATTGATCGATTTCGTAGCTGTCGAGTTCTTGTTTCTGTGACTGCTTCCGGTTGCAATATAATTTTTCCTTCCTCATCAAGTTCTGGCAATATTGTTTGAATTGGGAGCTTGTCACCTATAACCTTCTTTAAACATGAAACATGGAAGACTGGGTGCAATCGAGAAGCTGCAGGAAGCTCCAATTTGTATGCCATAGTACCAATCTTTTGCAACACCTTGTACGGACCATAATACTTTGGTGATAATTTATTATCCTTCTTAGCTTGCTTTAGGGACATTTGCTTATATGGTTGTAGCCGTAGGAATACCCAATCACCTACATCAAAACTTCTTTCACTGCGATGTTGATCTGCCTGTTGTTTCATTCTATTTTGTGCCAACACGAGGTTATCCTTTAAGAGTTGGAGGACTTGTTGTTGATGTTCGATGTGATGTTCCACTGCCTGAACCTTAGAATTTTCTCTTAAATATGATGTGATGGATGGTGGTTGATACCCATAAAGTGCCATAAATGGGGTCATTTTTGTTGCTGTATGGAAGGAAGTGTTATACCACCATTCAGCCAGAGGCAACCATTTGACCCATTGTGTCTGTTTATCAGATACAAAGCAACGAAGATATCCTTCCAAACATTTGTTTACTATCTCAGTTTGCCCATCAGATTGAGGATGATAAGATGAGCTATGAGCTAACTGAGTACCAAGACAAGAAAATAATTCTGTCCAAAAATTTCCAGTGAAAATGGGATCTCTGTCACTTACAATAATCTTTGGGTTTCCATGTAGCTTTTGAATTGTTTCCATAAATGCAGTAGAAATTGTACTGGCTTTAAATGGATGTGATAATGCACAAAAGTGTGCATACTTGGTAAGTCTGTCAACTACCACCATGATGACACTCTTTCCCTCAGACTTGGGTAAACCTGTGATAAAATCCATTGAAACCTCCTCCCAACGTTGGCTTGGAATGGATAAAGGTTGTAATAGACCCGGTGTCTTAATTGTTTCAACTTTATTTTGCTGGCAAACCAAACATTCCGCCACAAACTTTTGAATATCTGATTTAAGGCCATCCCAAAAAAATTCCTTCTTAACCCTGTGGTAAGTTTTTAAAAATCCTGAGTGCCCTCCTAAGGGAGAAGTGTGCAATTCCATAAGAATCTTTTGTTTTAGCTGGGAATTCTTACAGAGGTATAAGCGATCTTTGTACCATAACGAATCATTTTGCCAGCTAAATGTATCAGAAGTACTGGAATCTTGTTGTAGCTTTCGAATAAGTGCCCACACTTCTTCGTCATTCTTCCATTCCTCCCTTGCTTTGTTTATCCAATCTGGTTGGATAATAGAAATGGCACACAACAATGCTTCCACATCCTCATCCTTTCTTGAGAGTGCATCTGCCACCACATTTTGCTTCCCTTTTTTGTAGATGATTTCAAAGTCATAACCCAACATCTTTGTGACCCACTTTTGTTGCTCTTCAGAGGATAATCTTTGTTCTAAAAAGTATTTAAGGCTATCATGATCTGTTTTTACCTTGAAGTGTCTTCCCATTAGGTAGGGTCACCATTTCTTAAGTGCATGGAGTATTGCCAACATTTCCTTCTCATAAATAGCTTTGCTTAAAAACTTTCCCTTGATTGGACGACTTTCAAAAGCAATGGGTCTTTCATCTTGCATTAGAACAGCACCAATTCCATTTCCTGAAGCATCACATTCCACAATAAAGTTTTTTGTGAAGTCCGGTGTAGCTAAGACCGGTGCTTGGCACATTGCCTCTTTAAGATGTTCAAAGGCCTTTGTTGCTTCCGGAGTCCATGAAAATGAATCTTTCTTCAATAATGTTGTTAGAGGTGCTGCTATTCTCCCATAATTCTTAAAAAACTTGCGATAATACCCTGTCAACCCAAGAAATCCTCGCAGATGCTTTATGGATGTGGGGATTTTCCATTCCTTAATGGCTTTAATTTTGCTAGGGTCTACCTTAACTCCTTCATGAGATACAATATGACCCAAATATTCCACCTCCTGGACTCCAAAGAAACATTTGGATCTTTTTGCATATAATTGTTTCTCCTCCAATAGTTGTAGCACCCTGTCAACATGTTCAACATGATCCTTCCAAGACTTGCTGTAGATTAGTATATCATCAAAAAATACTAACACAAATTTTCTAAGGAATGGTTTGAAAATTGAATTCATCAAACCTTGAAATGTTGAAGGTGCATTGGTAAGGCCAAAAGGCATGACCAAAAATTCATAATGACCCTCATGAGTTCTAAATGCCGTTTTTGGAATGTCTTCAATCTTCATTCTGATTTGATGATATCCCGAACGAAGATCCAACTTGGTGAAGTAAATTGATCCATGCAATTCATCCAGTAATTCATCAATAACAGGAATGGAGAACTTATCTTTAATAGTGAGCTTGTTGAGCTCCCTATAATCTGGACACATGCGCCATGATCCATCCTTCTTGTGCACCAATACTACTGGAGCTGAGAAAGAACTTTGACTCGGTTGAATTATACCAGCCTCTAGCATTTCTGCAACCATACGTTCAATTTCACTTTTTTGGACATAGGGATATCTGTACGGCCTGATGTTTGGAGGAAAACTTCTTGGAATCAGATGAATAGCATGATCATGATCACGCATAGGTGGGAGACCCTTGGGAGTCTCAAATACCTTGGAATGATTGTCCAAGACTTTTTGGAGATCTGGAGAAATAGATGATTCCAATGTGGAAACATCTAGCGAGCATAATTGTGCAATTACACCTCTTTTCTCCTTTCTTAGAAGCTTTTTCATACCATGAGAGCTGATTATCTTTCCTGGTTTCCCTGCAATACCCCTTAATTCAACTTCCTTTCCTTCCGAAGAAAATTTGATGAAAAGTTCTTGAAAATTAAAAGCTATTGTACCCAAGGATTGTAGCCATTGGACTCCTAGTACAACATCCACACCTCCCATTGGAATGGAAAGCATTGGGCTAGTCAATACATATTCTCCCATGGATAGCTTGATATTATGGCACTTTCCAGAGCAATTTATTGTTCCTCCATTTGCAATCATCACTTGACACTCTGGTGCTGGATATAGGAAGCAATTCAATTCTTTTGCTACCCTACAATGAATAAAATTGTGGGTGCTTCCTGAATCAATCAACACTATTACCTTTTTCTTCTTGATTTGTCCTTCTATCTTGATGGTTTGAGGAGTGGTAATTACCGCCAATGCATTACAAGATATGGTCGGATTTATTTGTTCTTCATCTAGGTTTTGTTCCTGGAGTATATCTTCTTCTTTTGACCTTTCTTTCTCCTTTTCTTCTTCCTCTTCACAATCTATGTAGAATAATTTCTTCTCAGCACACTTATGACCTTTAGTGTATTTGCTATCACAACTGTAACAAAGCCCTTTTGCTCTTTTTTCTTCCAATTGTTGTGGTGTCAACCTCATAGGTTGTGGAAGACTAGGGCAACAACACTTCCATCTTTATAGTTGTGAGTGGTATGCTTCATGGTTGCCATAATTTTTCTTTCCATTTTTCTTGCTAACCTGAATGCGTTCTCTAATGAATCCGGTTCCCAAAGGCGAACATCATTTTGGATATTATCCTTTAAAGACCCTATGAACACATCAATCCTATGCTCCTCTGGAATATCTTTTACCCTTATGTTCAATTTTTGGAACTCCTCAATGTGCTCCATTACTGAACCCTTTTGTTTGAGACTTATCAATTGGCTAAAAAAAGTGTTGCTTTTTGTATCTTCATAATGTGCTATCAATTCTTCCGTAAAAATTGCCCAAGTGATAAATTGTTTACGAGAGCAAAGCCATTGATACCATACAAACTGATTTGGTTCCAAATATACAGTTGCCATACGTACCTTTTGTGCATTTTGCACATTATTGAGATCGAAGAATTGCTCCATCTGTAATATCCATGTAGCGGGATCCTTGCCATCAAACTTCCTCATATCGATTTTTGGAATATGGTGATTCTTCGATCCAACATTAGCGTCTATGGTATCATGATTAACATTTCTTTTGTTCTCATCATGAGTTTCCTTTACTACCTTTTCACCATTAGTGACCCTTTCTTGTAGCAACTTCTTCAATTCTTCCATCTCTGTCTTCAAATCTATCTTCAAATCTACCATGTCTCTCTTCAAATCTGTCTTCGAATCATCCATCTTAGCTTCCATGCCCTTTATCTTAGATTCCACGCCACTTATCTTAGCTTCTGTTAGCTTCTGTGAGCGTGACATTTGTTGCACTTGTTCTTGTAATTTTGATATATCATGTAGCATTTCTTCTTCTTCTTCATGAGTCATGCTAGACCTTTTAGGTTCCTTACTAGGTGTTTGCATTTTCTTTCCTCGGGGAATCAGTTACCGATAATAATGCTTTACTATGCCCTTTGAATTCCGTTAAACCAAGCTTACACAAAAATTAAAAAAAAGAAACTACACACCTTTTTTCACTTTATAGAAGCCTGATATTGAATCTGATGTATCTCTGTAATTTCGGATCATCCAGTTCTGAAATTGCTACCTGTAGTAGCCTTCCGCATCCTCTTTCCAATGCCACAAGTCTTAGCCAAATTGGATTCTCCAAGGAAGAGTTATGTTAAATCTCCCACAGTGACTTGCTTTTAGACAGTTCAATAGAGCAAACTTGTACGACGTGCCACGAGTCACTGTTTCAACCTTTGAATCTAAAACACACATACAAGAAACTACAGTCCGTCCTCTTTTTGTACCTTTTTACGAAATTTCAATCCGATCCTCAAAGAGAGAGTTATGACAATTTTCCCCAGGTCACTTGTTTTGAATTTAATTCAGGAGTCTGCAAAAAGGCCAACTTCCTCAGATCATATCTCCGAACATATCGCGCGAAAAGCTCTGAAATTCGGACCCAAGGTTCAGCGCCAATTCTTCTCAAATGGGTTGTTTTTGCGACTTCTGAAACGTCACAGAAAAAACTTTATAGCGAAAATGCCACGATGACCTGTTTGGAGCAGCGAAACCCTAGAATCCAAAGCTCTGATACCAAATGTTATGAAACCAGCTCAAGAAAAGATAGAAAAGATAGATCAACGCCTTAGAATTCAGCCTCTTCGAGGGGGAAACCTCCTTTACATTACATAAATGAACAATTCTTGGATGATACAAATGACAAAACCTCCTTTCTATATATAGGAGTCTAAGGAGTCACAATATAATCCAGCCGACCTAACAATAATAATATAAAGCCACAAAAATAACAATAGAGGGATTCTATGGGGCACAGAAATAACCATATGGGGGTAATAGGGGCACAACAATATAAATAAGGGGTATAACTACAATAGTAATGGGGTAATCACTAGTATTATAGGGACCCAACAGAAAGTAATAAAAAAGTGGAGCAGGATTTCCTTCCCCCAAATTGGTTAGTTTCCCTGTCATCAAGATTTCTATAGCACATCTCATGAATATCCTCAATTAGTAATTCATCAGGATTTAAAATTAGAATTAGTCCTTTTCATCCTTCCGTAAAATAATAGTATTGTTGTAAATCTAGGATTAAATAAAGATTGATTAGGTAAAGCACCTATCTTTGGTTAAAGATATGAAACTTGTAGAATAAAGGAATGATAGATTAGATGATACAAAATGTCAAATATCAACTATCCTAAAAGTTTCATCCCTAACATGTAAAGTAAATATTTATGACTCAATAATAGATATAAACCATTACCACCATTATCTGAGAACTGATTAAATATTACCCCATGAACCATGAGTTCTAACAAACCTTATATATGCAACAATGGCTTTATTGGCAGTTAGTTTTGAGAAAACAACGTAACCAAGTAAATCATAGTATTGAATTAACTTCTATACCATAGGCATGACCATTGTTGCCAGTAGGCATCCATAGCCTCGACATGCATGCCTTTTTAACCCATTGAGATGCAAGTGTCCCATATATTATAAATAAGTACATAGTTACAAAAGCATTTCAATTTACTTAGATCCCTACTGAAGATCATTGTTCTGGCTTGGTAACCAGTTAATAACAATGCCATTCATGGGAACTAACAAAAGTGAACAAGTCGGCTTGTGATGAGACCTCCTGTCCTTCAGTTGTATGACCGAAGGCCATTACCGCATCTTGGTGACTAGTAGTGGTAATGTCACTCTATTAGGACTTATGATCATGGTAGTTTAGCTCATGGTGAGACGTCCTATCCTCCAGTTGACTATTTATGTTTACAATTTAACTATGGTTATTGTTAATCAACAAAAGATCACTTAATAGATGGGGTGGCAAGCCAGCTCCTTAAGAGATAGGGATGGCGTAAAACGTTTTGTAGTAACTATTTTCAACTTGGGTAATTTTGCTTCTCAAATACTAATAACCTTCAAATGAATATTGATAAATATATTTTTCTTTGTTAAGATTGGGGTTTGAGGAATAATTCATTAGATAGTGATGGAAAGATTCAAGTACAATTTTGTGGTCATCATCATAAATTTTACAAGATCAGGGACTTGACAAATTATGAAAGTTGAAAGTTTCCATGATGAAATCATCTTTTCATAATTATTCCTTAAAAAATAAAATTTTGTTTATAGATAAACAAAGATAAATTGACTACCCAATCACTATGTCAAAGAGGACCTAGACAATTAAATGTATTTCCCCATTCACCAAGTTAATGTCATCATGCATGATTCAAGTTCCAATGTGTGTGGATAAGTGGGGGTTACAGATTGTTATGAATTATGGTGGTAATAATCGTGAGATGTATGAGTTGATGTGAAATTTTAATAACAATGATGACATGATGTCATTGATATTAAATATAATACATTTCCTATCAAATGCAACACCTCTCCCCAATTAAGATATGACTGTCCTTGGTCATAATTGAAACATCAATCAAATACACGGAGTTGATGAGGGATGTACCTAAAGACTTACCTTGATGGAGTATCAACATGTGTAGAGTAACAACACTGGGTACTTAGAAAAAATTTCACCACCGAGTAGCAGCACCAGAGGAGTAACATCACTGAAAGAGTAATAACACCGAAGGAATAACAACATTGGGTACTTAGAAAAATTTCGGGAGTAACAGCATCGGTGGAGTAACAACAGCGGCAGAGTAACAAAACTGGCAGAGTAACAACACTGGCTGAGTAACGTCACCGACGGAGTAACAACAGCGACGGAGTAACATCAACGGCGGAGTAGCAACACTGGTTGAGTAACAACATCGATTGAGTAATAGCACTGGTTGAGTAATAGCACCAGTGAAGTAACAACACTGGCTGAGTAACAGCACCGGCGGAGTAACAGCAGTGACGGAGTAACAACACCGACGGAGTAATAGCATTGGCGAAGTAACAGCACTGGTGGAGTAACAACATTGGAAAAGTAACAGCACTGGTGAAGTAACAGCACTGGCAGAGTCACAACATCTGCAGAGTAACAACAGTGATGGAGTAACAACACCGATGGAGTAACAACATTGGCAGAGTAACAACACCAGCGGAGTAACAACACCAACGGAGTAATAACACCGACGGAGTAAAAAAAGTGACGAAGTAACATCACTGACAGAGTAACAACACGAGCGGAGTAACAGCATTGGCGGAGTAACAACACTAGTGGAGTAACAGCACTGGCGGAGTAATAGCACTGATAGAGTAACAACACTAGTGGAGTAACAACACCAGCAGAGTAACAACACCGGCTGAGTAACAACAGTCATGGATTAACAACACCAACGGAGTAACAACATCCAAGGAGTAATAGCATCCGACACTTAGAAAATTTTCGGGAGTAACAATAGTGGCAGAGTAACAACACCCAATGGATCTGAGGAAAACATACACTGATAAGACTCAGGAACAAATGGATAAATATGGAGCAACATCATGAAACTTGAGAACTTCCTTTTATTTTGATAAAGGAACAAAAATTTGTGACTTTGAACACATGACAAAAAAGCATAAGAGGAATTAGAAAAGAAACAACAATTTTATTGAAAAACAATAAATAAATAAATAACTTAAGTTGCAACAGCTATGATTTTGACTGCAACAATGTTGTTTCCTAAGGGAATATCAATCTGTTTCAAAAAAAACAATTTATCAATGGTAAATGAATGGAAAAATGTTTTGGTGGAAATGACTTGGATCTTCAAATGGAAATCAATTCTCCATTTCTTTGTTATGAATCCATTAGGTAATGAAAAAGTCTTCATGTTGTTGGTGAGAAATAATACGAATAATTTGTAACAAACTCTTATGATCAATTTCCATGTCACCTCAGAAGAATCAAAATTATATGATATTAGATTTCTTAATAGATGCTGCGATGAAAATCTATTATTTCATTAACATTGCCTTCAATAATCACTTGTTCAAAAACAAATTGACCTCCTTTATTCTCCTTGGACTTGCAAAAAAAAAAGCGTCTACCTGTAATAAAACACGTAATCATGGAATAAGAGAGGTGATCAGGCTCTCTAAATCCAATAAATACGAAAAAAATTAACGAGTAGTTACTCTGTAGAACAAATCCATGGAAAACAAATAACAAAGTAGAGTTAATTTATTACCTACGGGACATTGGTGGCCAACCATACTAACCAACATTATTTTAATCATAACTTCTTTTGTTTTTCATTTGATTTGTGTGATTCCAAAGCTAAATAAAAGTGAATTAATGGGGATATCTCCAATAGAAAAAAGTTTTAAAAAATCCATGATATAATATGTCAAATTTACTTAGAACAACCTACATAACAGAGTCATTTTCGATTTCCCAACTTGGACCAACAATTGATATTTTAACCATATCTTTTTCATTTGAGGACAGATTGAACCGATTCAAATTGGAGATTAAAGTAGATTCATGTAAATATATCTAATAGAAATAGTTTTTGAAATCATGAATAATTGATGGGTCAAATGTGCAAAGGAACAGTTTGAAAAACAAAGTTTTAAAGGTGTTGATTTACGATAGACAGTCAATATTTTGGTCATAACTTTCTCTTGCGATATCAAGATCAGGTGATTCAAATTGAATTGTAAGCTAGATTAATAGGGTGATATACCGTAGAAACAGGTTTCAAAAATCTAGTCATTTAGGCCTCCAAAAACGGACTGTCCCAACTCTGTTCTTGAGCTGCCTACTCGACATATTGTCAATGTTTTGGTCATAAATTTTTAATTTCAAATCCAAATTGAGTGATTCAAATTGGATTAGAAAGTAGAAATAAAGGGCTACTTATGATAGAAATAGGTTTTGAAAATATTCCCATTTTTTTCTTCACAACATGACTGTACCGATTGTGATTTCAGTGGTTTTATCAAGCACACACGCCCTAATATATGATAATTTTTTTTTTTTTCAAAATGATGATGAGTGTTTGTAGAAATATATTTTTCAATATAATACATCTACATACACAATTAAATTCAAATATTTACCATTGATATTGATATACTCAGCAAGTTGCAGCAAACACAACTCGTTCTACATATAACAAAAATTATTTATATACTTATTTATTCTATTTTCTACACTAACCTATTCTAACTTGAAAAATAAAGCATACTTATGTATAAGAGTACTTCCAATGGAGCCATTTTAGAAATAAGGCCTCAAGTGTATACACACCCAAATTTGAGAAATGTCTGTCAATAAATACTAGGGTATGAGAGACCAACTTCCCTTGAAAACATGGTGTCAAAAATTGTTGAAGTATGGACTGATGCTGCGAACAATTGATGGAGTGAAACCAATCATCAATATATCCTTCACTGTCTTGATTTCCCATAGTTGTCATGTCATGAATTTCTTAATTTTCTAAAACAAATTTTTGACGCAGACTAGAAGAAACTCCTTTTCTTCCATAACTTTTACAATTTTTGGATTTGAAACATTTCCAATCTCGATATAAGTTTTCTGTAATTGCATATGTGAGATAGGTTGGGTGGGAAGGGTAGGTAAATTTTGCAATTCAACACTGTAAGCATGTTGTACTGGTTTATTATGGTGAGGGTGTGGAATGAGTTGAGCAAGATATTATGTAGGGCATGGAGGATTTTGATGATGTAGTTGATTGGGATGTGTGGATGATTTTGATATGCAAGCAAGGTGTTCTTGAAAAGATGGAAAATAATATGGATGATATTTTTGTGCTGCAAGATGAGGGAGAGTAGTCATGTAATCATAGGATGAGCCATGCCAAACTTGTGGACAAGATTGATGGGGTTTATATTGAGATTGGCATGGCTGCCCTAACACATGAGTATTCCATAATAGATTATGCAAGTAAGACAATGGAGAGGAAGTGTTTTGAAACATACATGTAGGCCAAGGTTTCAATGGTTGTGAAATTTTTGTAGCTTCTCCATCTCTTGGAAATGTTGTTTTCATCCCAACTAGGAAAGAGAAACTATCCATGGGATGCTCCTTTTGGCATTAAGGAAAAATAACTTCTTCAATTTTTTCTTGACTTTTATTAACCTGCAAAACATGCAATTTTGAATTTAGAGAGCTAATAAAATCAACTTTAAAATGTTCAAATAAATCATTGATTTCATCTCTTATATCTTCTGTTCTTGTAGCAGATTTGGAAAGGAAAGAAGAAAATTCTCTAGAATTCTTACCAGCCTTGGATATTCCTCTTGAATACCTTATGCATAAATCACAAACATCATCATATGATAGCTGAAAAATGTCACATTTTCCTATCAGATTTAAGATTTCTAAAATTTCATCTTTGATTCCTTTAAGAATGAGTGTTTTTAAGATCTCTTTTTCCAAATTTTTATGCTTTGATTTTTGAAGGTTATATTTAAATCTTTCCAAATATTTCTCCAAAATTTCATCTTCCCCTTGTATCATACTGAAAATATCTTCATTGGCCTTGCAATAGTCTTGGTACTTCTTCAAGAATACATTCTTCATGTCCTCCCATGTTTTGATGCAGTTCCCACCAAGGCTCATGAACCATTGGAGAGCTGCTCCTTTTAGAGTAAGAGGAAACACTTTCAACCTTTGATCATTAGTACAATAATCATATCCTCTACAAAGTACTTCAAACTCAAATAAGAATGTATTTGAGTCCTCATTGTCCAAACCATGAAAATTTGGTAGAGAAGATGGAGGAATTATATGCATTTGTGTCACTCCTCCTAGATTGCTGATAGGGAATTCAAAAGTAACAATGTGAGCCATTTCTTACCATAATAGAAGATGTTCTTCATGTGTTTCTTTGAGGTTCCTCCTTCAAATATTTCTGTCAATTTGTTAGTGGAATGGGTGGTGCGTACATCACCACTTAAGTGAAATGATAAGATTTCTTCAAATTTCTACCTTTTTATTCCTAGTTATTAAAAAAAAAACAAGTTGAAAGGAAATCTAAAGCTCAAGACCTAGAACAGGGTGTCAAAAGTCCCTTCCCTCCCCAAGACAAGAAACCAAACAAGAAAATAATACACACAAGGAAATCTAAATCTCGGGACGTGAAGCAGGGCGTCAAAAGACAAATCCCTCCCCAGGACGAGAGATTAGTTTTTCCAAAATCAAAACAAACAAAAATGATGGAAAAATTATAAGCTTAGGACCTGGAGTAGGGTGAGAGAATTCTTTCCCTCCCAAAGATGAGAGAGTGGATCCTATAAAATAAAAAAAAATAAAAATGTAGGAAAAATAACTACGCTTAGGACCTGAAGCAGGGTGTCAAAAGATGATTCCCTCCCCAGGATGAGAGATTGACCCTCTAGTCGATACAGATCATGTCTTGCACCTTGTTAGCCTTCCCTGGCAACGACGCCAAAATGTTGGTGTCCGAGTATGAACAAATTATTCAATCTCCTTTCCTACATTAATTCATCAATCCAGGTGCATACACTTTTCAAGGTAACACGCAAGGTATATGCAAGAGAAAGGTTACAATATTACATTGACCAAGGGTTCGTAACTAAGAAATTAAAGCATCGCTGTAACAGTAATGGAAATTAAATTACAGAAAGAAAAAGATTCACAAGAATCTATGGAAATCTCTAACAGCAATAAAGAAAATAAAACAAGTAAAACAATATACATAAAAAGGACACACGCACAGCACCTGATCAAAAGAGTGGGCCCGACTCCCTGGTTAGGGCTGTGCTTAACTCACATATTGAGAAAAATATCAGAAGGCTGGAAATTTCATTAACAAGAGTTTCAATGTTACAAGGCTCAATTCTTACATCAGCTATCTCTCCTCTCTCTTTGAATTGTGTCTTTTAAATATACAAAAATCCAAAGGAAACTTGCAACAAACTAATCTTAATATTCAAGATGAGATCTGAGAGATTTTTCCATCATGATTCAGCTGGAACAAGTTGAATTTTGTTATTACAGTTTGGGCAATTCTGGAAAACGGCTGCAACAACAAATATTCAAATATGTCCTTCGAAGAACCTTGATTTTCTCCCAATACAAACCAAATTTCTGAAAACTTCCCATTAGGAAACTAATTTGGTCCGTTCTGAACAAAACCCATGTCTCAGATTTTCCAGATTCACTTTCATTTTCTCAAAACGTCCAACGGAAAACTGTCACTTCTTATGCTAGCGAATACCTGAGTTGGAACATCTAATTATCTGTTGAAGACCAAATCTGCAATCTGGATGAGATCTTGGAGGCTAAAATCATGAGTGAGGTTATAACGAATGAATAAACCAAAATCATGCATAATAATAATTAATTATTAAAAATAAATGAGATTAGATATTATTTATCCACAAGAGCATAAATGATTATGAAATAGAATTATATAATAAATTATGGTGAATAATGTGATAAAAGAATAGTGGAAATAGATGAAATGAATGTTAAGGAGTGGTAATAATAATGGCAAGTTAAGAGTTAAATACTAAGGTAACTGGTATATTGTTATATTTATTTATACACTGATAATTGTGTGTTTATGGTAGTATGATGCAGGGGATTGCGTAACAAAAGAGAATGCCATGAAGTCTTGAAGAAGGCTCGGGTTGCACTTTCCCTTGGAAGCATTGGGAACCCATGGGGATTGAGTCATGGCGTATGTTGAAAATTTTGTGCTTTTGGTGCTTTGTGGATTGTTTGCGCTTGGTTTGAAATTTTGTTTATGTTTAGTGCATGGCCATGCCACTTTGTTTGTGGAGTGGTATTTCTATTGGTTTTCCATGGTTTTCTTCTTGTTCTTTCCTTTTATGTTTTAAGGGTATTGGGGATTGGTTAGGGAAAGAGGAAAGTTAATGGAGCTTGAGGAGAGTTGAATGAAACCCAAAAAGTAATGTAAGACCCAAATGAATAGGTGCGTGAGTAAAGGGCAGTTGAAGGCAATAATATGACAATAAGTTAGATTGGTTAGGTCCATTGGGGTAAATGGAAAATGAAAGGATACTCATAAAAAAGGTAATAGGAAAAGTAAAGTAAATGGACTTGAGGCATTAGATGCCTTGGATATGTTGGGAAGTGTTGTTCTCCATATTGTGCATGTTGTGCACGAATAAAGGAAGTTCTTTTAACCTTGACCTTATGATATCTGGTAACTGTGTTGTGATTATGAATATGATAATGATTATATATATATATATATATATATATATATATATATATATATATATATATATATATATATATATATATATATATGACAGAGCCATCAAGGATCATGATTGTTTTATGCTAATGTTCATCTGTATATATATCTATGTATGTATGCTACTATCCTCTAGGATCACAAGGGATCATTTTTGTGGAGAAATGATTACTTATGCAGGTGAATAGCATGAAGAAGTTCCTGGTTTATGAGGAATCAAGTGGGTAGAGTAGCCCTGATATCTATATGAGGTTAGTATCATATGGATATGAATTGATATTATGTGCTTATACTATGCCTATGTTTATGCCATGGCAGGTGGTGCTATGTACATATGGTGTTGTGTACATGTGGTGCTATGTACATGGTGTGCAGGTGGTGCTATGTACATGTGGTGTTGTGTGCATGTGGTGTTGTGTACATGTGGGGTTGTGTACATGTTTTCCATGTGGCATTGTGTACATGTGGTTTTGTGTACACATTGTGCAGGTGGTGTTGTGTACATGTTGTGCAGGTGGTGCTATGTACATGTAGTATTGTGCGCATGTTGTACATGTGGTGTTGTGTGTATGTGGTGCTATGTGTTGTACATGTGGCATTGTGTGTAGGTGGTGTTGTGTACACATCATGCATGTGGTGTTGTGCACACATTGTGCAAGTGGTGTTGTGTCCTTATTGTGCAGGTGGTGCTTTGTACATGTGGTGTTGTGTACACATTGTACAGGTGGTTCTTTGTACATGTGGTATTGCATATATGTTGTACATGTTGTGTTGTGTATATGCGGTACTGTGTTATGGGTATTGTGTAGTCATTATGTCGCGACATGTGTATTCATTATATTGTATTTTGTGCATGTATATGTCTGGTATTGTACATTGGGTGTAGGTGTATGTGTTGTGTTGTACACCAGGTGTAGGTGTATGTGTGGTGTTGTCCACTAGGTGTTGGTGTATGTGTATTGTTGTACACCGGGTGTTGGTGTATGTGTCTATTGTACACTGGGTGTAGATGTATGTGTTGTACAATGTGATGGGACAAAAAAGTATGAGATTGTTTGGGCCCTTGCTATTGATATTGAGGGTTGAGGTGGTTTAGTTTTTGGATTCTCTTGTTTTTGATATTGAGGGTTGAGGTGATTTAGTATCTAGATGCCCTTGTTGTTGATATTGAGGGTTGAGGTAGTTTAGTCTCTGGATTACATTATTGTTGATATTGAGGGAGGAGGTGAATTAGTCTTCAGATTCCCTTGTTTCTTTAAAGAGAATATAAGGAATTTGGTGCTTTCCGAGTTTGGCAATCGATCCAATGTGTTCACCTGGTCAAAGAGGAGAAGGCACTGGGTGCTTGCCGGGGTCGGAAACTAATTCAACATGTGTATGGAAAGGACAAAGAGAAAAGGCAGAGGTAAAGAATCATTGAAATATAAACATCAATATTTTATTTCACATTTTAATTATGCATATGATCTATGATTGTGATTTATGATGGTTGAGTTTTGAGCTAACCAGATGTGATATGTTTATACATGATGATTTGGTCAAAGATCTATTTTGACTTATTGTGACAAGAAGTAAACAAAATTACAAGTGTACCTTATTGACGAGCAACCAATGATGTATGATTTGAATTAATTTCAATTCCTTTTTAGTCTAATGGCAATTATGTGCTTAGTATAGAAAAGCAAGGAAATGCTTGATTAGGTGGTTGAAATTGACTACAAGAATTATCAGTAGCAACAAAAGGAATTCGAACATGCAACAGTATGTTGGTAAAGCACATTAGGAGCTGAGCCATTCTGAGACACTAGTACCCAATAGTGTCCATTGATTTCCATGAGCATGCTATGAAAAGTATGATGATTTTGAGGTAGGGATATGTCTTGGTTGTTGGACCTTTTGATGTGAGGAAAGCTTGCCAAGGGATGGATCACCTCAGAAGGGGATACTAGGGAACTAGGAAGGTGAGTGACTGCATGGAAGGGGATGACAAGATGTTCTGAGGGACTATGTAATAGAGAAGGGAAGGTCAGGGAATGAATTTTTTTTCGTCATTAGCATTCCCAGATGGAATGAGAACCACATTGGGAGTTTGCCCTGGAACATTGAGCCGATAGTTGTTCACTAATGGAACAACTAGCATAAGGATTGTAGCGCTGGACATGGGATGCATTGTTGAATTTTGTAGTGGATTATGGACTTCTTGGGAAGGGGGTGAATCCTGGTATTACTTTGAGGGTGGAGGTGTGAGCCTTTGGATCCCCTTGTTGTTGTTGATGCATGCGTGCATGCATCATATCATTTTATTTGTTGATTAAAGCAAATGTAAATATGTATGCATGTGTATATAATTGTGAATATTGTATGAAGTTGGGTTTATAAAGATCCATAGATGATATGATTATTTTTTGGTTAAAGCAAATGTGCATAAGTATATGTGCCTGTGATTGTAAATATCGTAATGAGTTGTGTTATAAATCTCAATTAAATGGTAATTTTGTTATGTTTTCAATAGTGATCATTGTAAATACTGCAACGAGTTGGGTTATAAAGCACCATATGTTTTGGTTTTTAGTAGTATTGCTAGTTATAGGTGTCATAGCATGCCAAGGGTGGGGTTCCCCCAAGGGACGGGGGTTTCCAACAACCCGGAGTTAAAATTTCATGTAATAAAGGATAATAGAGGCAAAATAAGACCAAGGTCATGGGACACATATTCCAAGCTGAATGTTGGGAAAAAAATCATAGTGGGTGTCACTTGGGTTTATTATGGCTAAGGAAATTGGAAAAGGAAAAGAGGCATTAATTGACATGTATTTATGAAAATAAAGGAAAATATGAGAAAATGGAGATGAAGAGTCGTAGATTTGCATGAGAGTAAAATTGAAGAAAAATAGAGGAAAATTAATAAAATAAAGGTCTCAATGATAAAAATGTTTATGAGGATCAATTCGCAGCTTTTTGTTGGTTTTAATTTTTTGTCAGTTCATTTTTGGAGCTCTCTTTATTCTCTCATACTCTTGCACACATAGAGCATTCTCAGAGCACTCTAGCATTGGAGAAAGGAAAGCAAATGAAGGATAAGGAAAGCAAAGGAATGACAAGGAAAGAAAGGAAAGCAAGGAGAAGGTTGGATCAACAACTTCGGAAGGAGGATTTTGTAGGTAACATGTTGCATGTGTGATTTCCTAGCTAAGGTGCAAATGCATGGCACATGCATTTGCTTATTTGGTTCATTTGTCTTCATTGGATTGCGTTTTTCTTGGTTTGAAAGTGGTTTCAGCCTTTCCTTGCAATTTTCTAGATAGTCATGGTGTGATGGGATTCTTCTATGGTTCAGCTTTGGATTTTTGGAAGGTTTTGGAACTAGGTGAGGTGCTATCAGGAAAATTACCAAGGGTGGGGAGTGGATGTGGTTTAGTCTCTAGGAAGCCCTCGACATGTGTGTGGAGACAAGAAAATTCCTCAAGGTATTGGTGAATAAATGCTGAGGCATCCAAGCTGGTTTCAGCTTTGTGATCTCTTGACCGGTTTTGGCGAGATCGCGGTAGACTTATGATGGAGGTGGTTTAATCTCTAGTAAGACCTGGTTGTTTATGTCTTGAGATCCCAGATTCATGTTGGGAATATGGATCGAGGATGATTGATTGAAAGAAAGATTTGGTTCAGCCCAATCTTTGGTTGGGTGGTATGTGGAAGTCCCTAACTTGGTTAGATTTTTCTCAAGTTAATAAGAGCTATTTTACTATTATAATCTATGAGAAATTGTACTTGTTATTATCATGATTTGATGGTTGTTCTGTCATAGTCAATAATATGGTTATATGCTGGTTATAAGAATGAATTTGTAATGTGCTCTAGCTATGACCTGTTCAGGATTTTATAAGTATATGAATGGTTGATGAATGCATAGACTAACAAATGTTATTGTAGATAATATGAAGACATTGGACCTTCTTGATGATTATCAGATGTACCACAAACTCTTAAGGTAAGATATGCATTCATGACCTATAACTCACATGTTCACCATATGTTTGACGAAATGACTATCATGGTTAGGCCTAGATAAGTCAAGTTCTTGTTCAAGTCTTGTATGAATGGCATTATCATTATGTCATTTATCATTATGAGGAGTTATAGGGAGTTATGGGTAGTGGTCTGGATGTTGTCCTGGAAAGTTGTATCAGATCTTGAGACTACACCCTTTGGACTAAAGTTTTTGGGATATAACCACAGGGAAGGAGGCTTGTGCATGTGATTGGAGGCCTATAATTGCACCCCTTCCTTGTCATGCATGCAGTTTTGGGCCCAGGTTAGTGAAAAACAAATCCACCTCAAGGTTTGGTCACCTGGGGTGGTTTTTTGGCTCCTGAGTGTCCTGTAACCCTTGAGGGATGTATGTGTGTTGTCAGTTATCAGCCCCACTTCCATAAATGAAGCTTAGAGGTTAATTCATGTCATAGTAACTCTTCGTCTCATATTTACCATGTGTTAGGCCCCTATAATACTAGTGTATTCCCTTATTATTATTGTCATTATAGCCCCTTATTATTATTTTTGTGCCCATGTCGTCCACATATTGTTATTATTGTGCCACATAGAAGCCCACTATTGTTATTTTTGTGCCCTTACATTATTATTGTTATGTCGGCTTGACTATATTGTGACCCCTTAGACTCCTATATATAGAAAGGAGGTCTTTTCATTTGTAGCATCGAAGAATTGTTCATTTGTGTAATGTAAAGGAGGTTTCCCCCTCAAAGAGGCTAATTTTGAAGTCGTTTCTCTATCTTTTCTTCTATTTTTTGAGCTAGTTGCATAATAATTGGTATCAGATCTTTGAATTCTAGGGTTTCGTTACTTCAAACAAGTCGTCATGGAAGTTTCTATATAGCTTTTTCTATACGACATTTTAGAAGCTAAAACGAAAACCCATTTGATATGAACTCTCGATGAAGCTCGGGTACAAATTCTAGATCCCGCCTCACTATATTTTCGGAGCTATGATCTAAGGAAGTTAGGTTTATGTAGGTTCCCGAATTATATCTCAAATGCATGACCTGGAGAAAATCATCATAACTTTCTCTCTGAGCATAAGATTGAAATTGTGTAAAAAGGTAAAGAAAGAGGACAAAAGGAATTTTTATTTGTATTGGTTTTTAGCTTTGAAGGTGGAAACAATGGCACGTGTCACTTCGTACAAGTTCTCTCTTCTAAACTAGTCTATAATAAGGTCATAGTGGGAGATTTGGAATAACGCTTTCTTGGAGAATCCAATATTGATCACACTTGCGGGGTTGGAACGCAAATGTAGAGGGCTACCACAGGATGAAATTTTAGACCTTGTAGATCCAAAATTATAGAGCTACAACCGATTCAATATCGAGCTCCTACAAAGCCAAAAAGTGTGTGTAGTCTTTTTAAAATTTTGCATAAGTTTGGTTTGAAAAAATAGTTTGAAGGAATTCAAAGGACATAGTGAAGCATAATTATCATTAATTGATGCCCGGAGGAAAGAAAATGGAAACAACTATTAAGAAACCTAAAATCTCTAGCATGATTCATGAAGAAGAGGAAGAAATGCAACATGATATATAAATATTACGAGACAAAGTGCAACAAATTTCACTCTCACAAAAAGTAACAGAAACTAAGATGGATGGTTTAAAGAAAGGCGTGGAAGCTAAGATATATGGTTTAAAGAATGGTGTGTGAGCTAAGATGGATGGTTTAAAGAATGGTGTGGAAGCTAAGATGGATGGCATGGAAGCTAATATGGATGATATAGAAGCAAAACCTAAAGGCAACGTGGAATATTTGAAGATAGATTTGACAACATTGCTACAAGAAATGCTTACTAATGGCGAAAGGGTGGTAAAGGAAACTCATGATGAGAAAAAAAGAAATGTTAATCATTATTTCATAGACTCTAATGTTAGATTGAAGATGCACCATGTTCCAAAGATCGATATGAGGAAGTTCGGTGGCAAGGATCCCGTAACATGGATACTACAGGTGGAGCAATATTTCAATCTCCATAATGTGCAAAACACACAAAAGGTACACATTGCAACTTTATATTTGGAACCCATTTAGTTTGTATGGTATCGATGGCTTTTCTCTTGTAAACAAATTGTCACTTGGGAAATTTTTAGGCAATAAATGATTGCACATTATGAGGATACAAAAAGCAACACCTTTTTTAGCCAATTGATAAATCTCAAACAAAAAGGTTCAATGGTGGAGCCCATTGAGGACTTCCAAAAATTGAACATAAGGGTAAAATATATTGCAGAGGAGCATAGGATTGATGTATTCAAAGGGAAATTCAAGGATAACATCCAACATGAGGTTCGCATTTGGGAACTTGATTCATTGGAGACGACATTCAGGTTGGCAAGAAAAATTGAAAGAAAAATGATGGCAACAAGGAAGTCTACCAATCACAACTATAAAGATGGAAGTGTTGTTGCCCCTAGCCTTCCACAACCTACAAGGTTGACACCACAACAATTGAAAGAAGAAAGAGAAAAATGGCTTTGTTACAGTTGTGATAAAAAATACACTAAAGGTCATAAGTGTGATGAGAAGAAATTATTCTACATAGATTGTGAAGAGGAACAAAAGAAGAGGATACACACCAGGAACAAAGCCTAGAGAAAGAAGAAATGAATCCAAACATATGTTGTAATGCATTGGTAAGAATAACCACTCCTCAAACTATCAAGATAGAAGGACATATCAAGAATAAAAAGGTAATAGTGTTAATTGATTCAGGCAGTACCCATAATTTTATTCATTGTAAGATAATGAAGGAATTGAATTGCTTCCTATATCTAGCACCAAAGTGTCAAGTGATGGTTCCAAATGGGAGAACAATAAATTACTTTGGAAAGTGTCCTAATATCAAGATATCCATGGGAGAATATGTGTTGAATATTCCAATGCTTTCCATTCCAATGGGTGGTGCTGATGTTGTACTAAGAGTCCAATGGATACAATATTTGGGTATGATAGATTTTAATTTTCAAGAACTTTTCTTGAATTTTTTTTCAAAAGGAAAGGAAGTTGAATTAAGAGGTATCGTAGGGAAACTGGGAAAGATATTCAGCTCTAACAGCATGAAAAATATTCTAAAGAAAGAACAACGTGGCGTAATTGTATAATTATGTTCTCTATATGTTCCCATGTCGGGATCATCTATTTCTCCAAATCTCCAAAAAGTCTTGGACAATCATTCGAAGGTATTTGAGACTCACAAAGGCCTCCCACCTATTCATGATCATGATCATGCTATTCATTTTATTCTAGGAAGTGTTCCCCCAAACATCAGGCCTTACAGATATCCCTATGCCCAAAAGAATGAAATTGAACGTATGTTTGTAGAAATGCTAGAGGATGGTATAATTCAACCGTTTCAAAGTTCTTTCTCTGCTCCAACAGTATTGGTGTACAAGAAGGATGGATCATGGTGCATGTGTCTGGATTATAGGGAGCTCAACAAGCGCACTATTAAAGATAAATTTCTTATGCCGGTAATTGATGAATTATTGGATGAGTTGCATGGAGCAATTTACTTGACCAAGTTGGACCTTCATTCAGGATATCATCAAATCAGAATGAAGACTGAAAACATTCCAAAAAAAACAGTTAGAACTCATGAGTGCCACTATGAGTTTTTGGTCATGCCTTTTGGCCTTACCAATGCACCTTCTACCTTTCAAGGTTTGATGAATTACATTTTCAAACCCTTCCTTAGAAAATGTGTGTTAGTATTTTTTGATGATATACTAATTTACAACAAGTCTTGGAAGGATCATGTTCAACATGTTGATATCCTTCCTCAAACTATTGGAGGAGAAACAATTATATGAAACGACCTCCAAATGTTTCTTTGGAGTAAAAGAGGTGGAATATTTGGGTCATATTGTATCTCATGAAGGTGTTAAGTTAGACCCTAGAAAAATTAAATCCATTAAGGAATGTAAAATACCCACATGCATTAAGCATATGCGAGGATTTCTCGGGTTGACAGGGTATTATCTCAAGTTTGTTAAGAATTATGGGAGAATAGCAGCACCTCTAACAACATTACTGAAGAAATATGCATTTTCTTGGACTCGAGAAGAAACGAAGTCCTTTGAACATCTTAAAGAGGCAATGTGCCAAGCACCAGTCTTAGTTACGCCAAACTTCAAAAAACCCTTATTGTGCAATGTGATGCCTCAGGAAATGGAATTGGTAATGTTTTAATCCAAGAAGAAAGACCCATTTCTTTAGAAAGTCATCCAATCAAAGGAAAGTATTTACACAAAGCTATTTATGAGAAGGAAATGTTTTAAATACTAAATGCACTTAAGAAATGGTGACCTTACCTAATGGGAAGACACTTCAAGGTAAAAACAGATCATGATAGCCTTAAATACTTTTTAGAACAAAGATTATCTTCAGAAGAGCAGAAAAAATGGGTCACAAAGATGTTGGGTTATGACTTTGAAATCATCTACAAAAAAGGGAAGAAAAATGTTGTTGCAGATGCACTCTCAAGAAAGGATGAGGATGCGGAAGCATTGCTTTGTGCCATTTCTATTATCCAACCAGATTGGATAAACAAAGCAAGGGATGAATGGAAGAATGACGAAGAAGTGTGGGCACTCATTCAGAAGTTACAACAAGACCCTAGTACATCTGATACATTTAGCTAGAAAAAGGATTTGTTATGGTATAAAGATTTCTTATACCTTTATAGGAATTCCCAACTCAAGAAAAATATTCTTATGGAATTGCACACCTCTCCCTTAGGAGGGCACTCAGGATTTTTTAAAACTTACCACAGGGTTAAGAAGGATTTTTCTTGGGATGGCCTTAAATATGATATTCAAAATTTTGTGGAAGAATGTATGGTTTGCCAACAAGATAAAGTTGAAACAATTAAGACCTGAGGTCTATTACAACCTTTATCTATTCCAAGTCAACTTTGGGAGGAGGTTTAAATGGATTTTATCACAGGTTTACCTAAGTCCGAAGGAAAGAGTGTCATCATGGTGGTAGTTGTTAGACTTATCAAGTATGCACACTTTTTTGCATTATCTCATCCCTTTAAAGCCATTACATTTTCTACTAAATTTATGGAAATAATTCAAAAGCTACATGGAAACCCAAAGATTATTGTAAGCAACAAAGATCCCATTTTCACTAGAAATTTCTAGACAAAATTATTTTCTTGTCTAGGTACTCAGTTAGATCATAGCTCATCGTATCATCGTCAATCTCATGGGAAAACTGAGATAGTGAACAAATGTTTGGAAGGTCGGTGCTTCGTTGCTTTGTATCTGATAAACAGACAAAATGGGTTAAATGGTTGCCTATGGCTAAATGGTGGTATAACACTTCCTTCCATACTGCAACAAAAATGACCCCATTTATGGCACTTTATGGATATCATCGACCGTCCATCACATCATATTTAAGAGAAAATTCTAAGGTTCAAGTAGTGGAAGATCACATCGAGCATCAACAACAAGTTCTCCAACTCTTAAAGGATAACCTCACTTTGGCACATAATAGAATGAAACAATAGGTAGATCAACATCGCATCGAAATAAGTTTTGATGTAGGTGACTAGGTATTTATATGGCTACAACCATACAAATAAATGTCCCTCAAGTAAGCTAAGAAGGATAATAACTTATCACCAAATTATTATGGTCCATACAAGATGTTGCAAAAGATTGGTACTATGGCATACAAATTGGAGCTTCCTATAGTTTCCTGAGTGCACCCAGTTTTCCATGTTTCATGATTAAAGAAGGTTATAGGTGACAAACTCCCATTTCAAATAATATTTCCATAACTTGATGAGGAAGGAAAATCACATTGTAACCTGAAGCGGTCACAGAAACAAGAACTCGACAACTACAAAATCAATCAATTTCAAAGTATGTCATCAAGTGGAAGAACTTAAACACTAAAGATTCCACATGGGAGGATGAGAATTTTATACAAAAGCATCCAGAGCTACTCAAGCATTGAGGAGAACACTTTTTCGAAGGAGAGGGGCATGTTAGGCCCCTATAATACTAGTGTATTCCCTTATTATTATTGTCATTGTAGCCCCTTATTATTATTGTTGTGCCCATGTTTTCCCCATATTGTTATTATTGTGCCCCATAGAAGCCCACTATTGTTATTGTTGTGCCCTTAAATTATTATTGTTATGTTGGCTTGAACATATTGTGACCCCTTAGACTCTTATGTATAGAAAGGAGGTCTTTTCATTTGTAGCGTCCAATAATTGTTCATTTTTTTAGTGTAAAGGAGGTTTCCCCCTCGAAGAGGATGATTTTGAAGTCGTTTCTCTATATTTTCTTCTATTCTTTGAGTTGGTTGCATAACACCCTGGTAGCCTAGAGAAATTAGGTAAATGTGGGAAGGGGTGATTACATTGATGATATGCTTGATCAACTTCGCAGCGGAAACATATTTTCTTAAATTGATTTAAGATCGAGATATCAGAAATTGCAGATTAAAGATGAAGATATTGGTAAAACAACATTTTGAACTCATTTTAAATACCATAATTTCATTGTTTTTCGTGATGATATTCTAATATATTGTAAATATAAAGAGGAGCATCAATAACATTTAATATTGGTATTGAAAGTACTCAGAAAGCATAAATTGTAAGCTAATCTGACTAAATGCTCATTTTACTAGAAGAAAATCCTTTACTTGGATCACATTATTTCAGAAGACAGAATAGCTATGGACCCAGAGAAAATCGAAACTATCAGAGAATGGCCAACACCAAAGAATGTTACTAAAGTCAAGTCTTTTATGGGTTTAACTAGGTATTACTAGAGATTCATAAAATAGTTTTACAAGATATCACATTTGATTACTTCAATGCAAAAGAAAGGTTTGAAATTTGAATGGCCACCTGATTGTTAAGAAAAATTTTAACCTTTAAAATATTTACTAACCAAAGATCTAGTATTAAAAATTTCCTATCCTAATGAAGATTATATTGTATGTAATGAGGCATGCAAAGAATGACTAGGAGGTGTGCTCATGCAGAAAGGGCAAGTAATCTACTACAAGTCCATAAAATTAAAGGAGCATGAGAAAAAATATGTTTCCCTTGATTTGGAGCTCGCAAATATTATTCACACACTTAAAATGCAGAAACATTATCTCATGGGCCAAAGATTTGAATGACAACTAGATCATTATGGGCTACAACATTTATTTGAACAACCAAATTTAAATTCTCGACAAATTATGTGAGCAGAATTACTAGTTGAATATGGTTTCGAAATTAAAACTTTAAGGGAAAATAAAATTGGGTGGATGACGCACTCAGTTAGAGAGTTCACATTATGCTTGTCATGGCAATCAACAACTGCAGGAAATATTCAATGAGCATAATTTTATAGGCTGCAAAATCAAACCAATAGTATGTAGAAATTAAAAATAACCTATAGAAAAATAATGTACAACCAAGGTACAAATATTATGAGATGGGAAAGGAAAACCATATTTTATTTAAATGTTGAGTCTATGTACAATATGTACCAACAATAAAGGAATTAATTTTCCAGGAAATGCATAGGGAGCCATATGCTAGTCACCCAGGGTACTAGAAAACTCTTATGGAAATTGAAAGGTAGTTTCATTTGCCAAGTTTAAAGAAGGAAGTGGCTAATTACATAGTTGAATGTTTAGAGTGATAGAGGGTTAAATTTGAGGACCAATAGGTATATAGTTTACTTTGGTAAATTCTCATTCCCGAGTGAAAGTGGGAGGTGCTATCAATTGATTTTATTATTGGTTTTCCCAGAAAAGAAAGATGGATTAACTCTATAATGATGGTGGTGGACAAACTCACCAAGGTTGCCAATTTTATTCTGGTAAATTAAGTATACAAAGCAACTAATATTGAAGATATTTACGTGTGGGAAATCTACTGGCTTCTTGGGGTGCCTAAGGCGATAATTTTAGATAGAGACCCAGTCTAAATTTTAGCACAATGTATCATCCACAATGTAATGGGAAAACAAAATGGGTTAGTAAGATAACTAAAGATATGTTACAATTGTATGTGATGGTTAAACCAACCAAATGGGAGGATTTCCTACATTTGGTATTTTCATACAATAATGGGTATTAAGCATCATTGAAAATGAGCCCGTTTGAGGCTTTGTATGGGATAAAATGTAATACTAAAGTGATTTGGAGTAACCCAATGAATAGAATCATTGTTGGTCCAGTGTTACTCAAGGATATGGAGGTATAAGTGGATAAAATCAAATTGAATTTGAAATCTTCCTATGATAGGCAAAAAATCTACACAGATAAGAACATGACAAACATGGAATTTAAAGTTGGAGAGCATGTATTTTTAAAAGTGAAGGCAAAGAAGAGCTCAATAAATTTGGGCAATTGTGCCAAGTTGGAATCCAAATATTGTGGGCCATTTGAGATCCTAGAAAGGATCGACCAAGTTCCATATAGGGTTGCATTGCTTACATATTTTCATATTCATGATGTTTTTCACATTTCATTGCTTAAGAAATACGTTCCTTACACTGATCATGTTATTGATTGGAAAATAATTTGGGTGGAACTCGAGGGAGACTTCTAGGTTCAGTCAGTGTGGATTTTGGACAACAATGCCAAAGTGCTATGGAATTGAGCCATTAGTATGGTAAAGGTGCAGTGGACTATGCTTGGTCCTAAGATGTCACTAGGGAGTAGGAAGAGATCATGAGGGAAAAATACCTTCATCTTTTTTACTAATATGGTGTCTATATTTTTATGTGTGATGAATTGAGGATAATTCATAAAATAAGGGGGGAGGAATTTAATACCCCTACCTATTCTTGATGATGTAAATACATGTACTTTTGGATATTAGGCTAGTGTGACAAATGATATATTATGTGACTTGCATGCCCATGTAGTTGTATTAAATACTAGTGTGTTATTTTTGGCTAAGTATCCACGGGAGCCACGATGTAAAAATTGTAAATTTGTCAATATTTTTATATTAATAAAATAAGGCTTGCTGCAGATCTCGCTCCATGGAAATAATATGGGGGTGAAACTCCAAAAAAAAGGAATTAGTTGGGATTTTGTTTAATGAAAAGTGCCCAAGGCCCACATGGCTCTGCAAAGTGCCACATGGTAAGATAAGGTCACGCAGATAAAAATAAGTGAAGTTTTTGCAATGAGGGATTTCATTCATCCATTCATGGTTGGATGGGGAGAAAATTTAGTCTAGTAACTAAGGAGTTAGGGAATGATCCTGAGGTTGAACTCTAGAATTGGCTCGAGTGCGATTATTCATTTAATTGTACAAATTGAATGCATCCCGATTTTATGTGAGCTCTGGTGGCTCTGGGATATAGGTGGCTTTGAGGGTTTGTTGGCCATGATTATGGCTTGTTTCCATGGATTTTTGGTGGGGAAATCAGTTCAGAGATACGAAACGAGTCTTGGTTGGGTCTCTAGGGTTGACCAAGGGGATTATTTCAGTTTATGTGTTCGACATTTGGACACTGAAAACTAGTAGGGTTGTTAGAGTTGTAGGTTGAGACTATCTTGGCAAACCGTAGGTCATCTTGGAAGGTGGGCATCACTGAGGGACTTAGGTTGCACCACTAGGGTGTTGTATAGGGGAACGTGAGCCTGTGGCTATTGAGGTTGGTGTCATGTCTAGGATTTTTTGTGTGTTCTACAACTATTTCCTTCAGTTTCTACCTCAGCTTAGGTGTGACCTATGTTTGAGCTTATGAACCACATAGTCTATGGTTGGGTGGAACATGGAGATTCCATATCTAGTCAACTCCTTATTATCAAATGAGTATTCAAATTCTTGTACATAGTTGTTTATGCATGTGTTGTGATAAATTAATTTTCTTATGTTCAAACCCTAGCTTCAAGAAATATGGTAGTATGTTGTTGATGTCAATTATTTTCGGGATGTTATTAATCATGTTGTATGTGATATTTATTGCTTGCACAGCATGTAGTACTAAACTTCATGATATTTATAATTGTCAGGCATAGGTTAATCTTTTTTGCATAACTAAGCATGTATGCTTCTGCAAATAATTTTAGATAGATTAATGTGTATAAATTACTAGTTGAGTGGTGTTGTTGGGTGGGGGCCAAGGACATTACACCAGTGACTCTTCCATAAGGAGCTAAAATATCCACAAGTTTACCATCCTCTCTTTAGGAACCATTGCAAAAAATAAGGATGTCGTCACAAAATAAAAGGTGAGTCATAGACATGGCCCTAGCAATTTGAGTTCCCTAGACTTCTCCCCTTCTTTTGGCTTCAGATAAAAATTGACTCAGGAACTCTGCCACAAGCTAAAAGACCATAGGGGATTATGGGAAGCCTTTTTTGAGGCTCGCTGAGCATGAATTTTTTTGAGGTCGAACCATTTATCATTACTACAAATGAAACCTTTTGAATACAACTCATTATCGAGGTGATAAAATCTACATTGAAACTATTACGAGTAAGTAGGAGGTAGATATAAATGTAGCTAACCTTATCATAATATTTTGATAGGTTAATTTTCAAATCCCCTCCTTTTTTATTCTAAACCTTGATGATGTGGATTCCTTCCTGAGCCATTCTGATTGCTTCGTAAATTTGCATACCTTTCAGGAAGGTGAATTGTTCCATTGATATGGCCTGAGAAAAAATTGGTTTCAGTCTAGAATCAATCACTTTTGCAATTTCCTTGTAGATAATTATACACAGATATATGGATCTAAAATCGTGAAAAGATTTAACAGAGATAGTTTTGGGGATTATAACAATGAAGGTTGGGAGCATTTTTTTCTCTTATATGGATTCTTCAATGACTGAGAGAAGGTTGCTTCCAATAATATGATACATACCCAGACGAAATTCAATAGTATGGCCATATGACCCATGGTTTTTATCCTTTTGAAAACAATGTAGGACCAAATTGAAGTCCTCCTCGGACACTTCACCCATCAAAACTTTTCTTTCCTCGTCTTCAAGAAATATAGGAAAGTGTATTGTAGTTATGATAACTTTGGCAATGGTAGATTCCTTAGGCGCTAAAAAAAAATCATGGAAGTGATTCACTCCCAAGTTTGACAATCTGCCAAAATTAGTGACTTCTCTGCCCTCCCCATCTTTGAGGCTCCAAATGGTATTACTCAATTTTCTCCCCTTCACATATGCCTAGAAAAATTTTGTGTTCTTTTCCCCACACACCAACCATATAGCCCTACTTTTCAGCCTCAATTCAACATCTTTCTCCTTCAGAATCTCATATCTCCTTTTTTTAAGCATGACTAACTCTACTCTAGCTTCATATGATTTGAATCTCTCCCCATATCTCCCTAATATTTCCATTAATTGATGATCAATGGCACATAAATCTTGATAAAATTCTAGATTTTTTTTTGGGACCATTCTTTTGTTTTTTGTTTGATAAAATTAAGGTTGGATTCAAACTGGTAAGAATTAAAGGAGTTGTCAAGGGGATCAAAGATTTTCCAATGCTCTCTAACATGATTAATGAAATATTTGTCTTTTAAGCCACTTGAATTCATTTTAAAGGGGGCAACTATCTTGGAGAAAGCTCGCTTGATCTCTAAATGTTTTTGGGAGTCATATGAAATTTTCTTCGAACCCACCCACTACTTTACACGATGTAAGTTTTCCATCATAAATTAAAACATGAGAACTGTCTTCGGTACTCCGTGATCAGTGATATTTTGACAAGGTGCACTTCCAATGGATGACCCCTGTCAATTTTGTTTCAAAATTAATCATCAAGGGGATTAGTTCTTGCTCTAGCCCCCCTGGATTCTACTTCACCCAGAGAAAAGTTCAGATCTCCTCTAAGGATGGGATGACTCAATTGCATAATGGAGGAGTTAAAAATACAATCCTGGAACTCATTATGATTTGAAGGGGTCGCATAAATGTTTAGAATGTTTAAAGGATGCCCAAATCCTGAGAGAAAAATTCCATGCCCAAGGCTAGTCCAACTAGCCTCTCTCTTGCATACAGACAAATATTTTTGTTAAATTATTAATAACATAACAAATATTTAAATATAAATAGCATTATTTGGTGTATATTATTTGTTTAATGTATTTTATGGAGATGTTATATTATGTTATAATGTATTATAACAGTATGATATTACATATCAAGATTATATTTTGATATGTTTTTATTTATTATAAAATTAATTTATATTAATTTAACAAAATATTTTTGGATAATGTATTATTTCATAAAAATAATAGATGTTATCTTTTTATTTAAAAATTGCACCCTTTAATCTTAAAATGCATCTAATCATATTTCATTTTAAAATATTTTTAAGTTGTCCTTTTTAAAAATAAATAAAATTTAAGAATAAGTTTAGTTTATTTTTTTCTATACATATGTTTTTTAACCAATTATCTTTAAAATTTTGTTATCTTTACATAAATTCTTTAACATTCTATTAGTCCCTACCTTACTAGGGTCTATAGCACTCACCTCGTGGTTAATGTATGTTGAATATCGATTAGTTTCTCATGTTTTTGTAACTTTAACCAAAGTTTCAGGAAAATGCTGAATATTCCAATTTTTACCCTAAATTCAAAAATAATTTTCTTATTTTTGGAAATCTCATTTCTAATTTTCGATTGCCTGAGCGATCCTTGATGTCACATAATTCTTTTGGTGGAGGGAAATTTATTTTGCTATTTTTTAGTTCTTGACAAATCATTTTTAAATATAAAAAAATACTAATTTTATAAGTGGCCATTTTGTTAGTGAGTGCTCTAACACTAACATTATTATGCCTGACATTGCTAATTCTTTTCCCAATGATGCCAGAACTAACGGGGTTATAAGTTGCTTACGTAAGCGAGGGTGTCATGAGGGGCTAAAAAATATGCGAAGGAAGATATCATTATGCAAAGTGTGAAGGTGTAAGTGATGGTAAAGTTACAAATTTAATTCATTTAATTAAAATATTAGTGTAAAGGCGAATGTGTGTGAAGGTGGAGAATGAGAAGCATGGACATAGACAATGACATTGACACTAAGATAGGGACTCCTAGTGCATTTACCTCTTAATTCATTTCAAAATTCTACAGATTGAGTTGTGTGGAAAACGAGTGTATGGGGCCATTAATGTGTGTGAAAGGAAGGATCTGCGGAAGACGAGGTGTGTATAGGAGAACGGGGGTGTAAAGGGAACATTTTTTCATAGACATGGAATTATTTTAGCTCTGAGCAGAAATTTAGTGTTCAATATTAAAGGAAATGTCCTTTTAATGTGTGTGAGAAAGAAGTGTTGTGTGGGAGAATGATTGTGTGAAGAAAGGAATAAAAACCTTGATTCACAATGCTCTACATTTCCACATTCATTTCCCCTTTCCACACCTCTTCCACATACCTCTCAACAAATTATCTAGCTGTTTTTTATTATTAAATTTTGGCGTATGAAAAGTTTGGTTTATGTGTATATCAGGTTATGCCGATATAGGATCATTTTATTTGATATCAGGATGGAAAGGAGCTTTGGAAACACTACTTTGTCAATGATCTGATGTGCAGTTTTCAAAACTATGTTTGAAGGCTTTGATCATTTAAAACTTTATCAAATTAGAAACATCGAATCTTGGTATTCATGGTTCCTAAATACTATGTGTATTTCTGATCTCACGTTTGTGAATTAATTATTTATTATCCAATATTAAATGAAGTTTCTTTTTAATGTATGTGAGGAAGAAGTGTTGTGTAAGCGAATGGGTGTGCGGAGCAAGGAACATAAACTTTCTTCTGAAATGTTTCGTACCTCCACATACATTTCCCCTCCACACACTTCTTCCGCACACCTCACTCTCGCACAACACTATATGTTAATCAATTAATTAGTGGATTTGGATTATTAAAGTTTGGGGAATGAAAAATTTGGTTTACATGTACACTTTATCTGATATCGACATGCAAAGGAGATGCCACAAAGCTCCTTTTCATAAAAACTTTCTTCTGCAATGTTTCGTACCTCTACATATATTTTTGCACACCTCCATTTGTACAAAACTACATATTAATGAATTAATAATTAGGTTTTTTGGCTTATTAAAGATTTGGTATGAAAATTTTGGGTTATGTTTATATTGGGTGCAAAATAAGGGTGGACAATTAGCTGTCTCCACTACAGTGTCCACATGGGCTCATTTTATTTGAGCTTCATGAATTCAAAGTACATTTGTGATTTTATATGTTCCAATTAAATAATTATTATCCAATATTAAATTAAGTGTCTTTATAATTTGTATGAGGAAGAAGTGTTTTGCAGGAGAACGAGTGTCTGAAAGAGGCAACATAAACTTTCCCCCCTCTGCACACTTCTTCTACACACCTCCCTTTCAAATAACATTACATATTAATCAATTAATTAGAAGTTTTGGTTTATTAATGAATGTGAGGAAGAATTGTTGTGTGATAGAACATGTGTGCAGAGCAAGGAACATAAAATTTCTTCTGCAATGTTCCATATCTCTACATAAATTTCTACACACTACATATTAATCAATTAATTAGTGGTTTTGGCTTATTAAATTTTGCATCATGAAAAGTTTGGGTTACATGTACATCGTGTGTGAAATAAGGGTCAACAATTATCTGTCTCCACTATTAGGTCGACGTGGACTCATTATTTAAGTTTCCTGAGTATTAAGTGGATTTGTGATTTCACATTTGTCAATTACATTTATCATCCAATATCAAATGAAGTGTCTTTTTAATGCATATGAGGAAGAAGTGTTGTGTAGGAGAATGGGTGTTTAGAACAAGGAATAGAAAATTTCATTCTCAATGTTCGTACCTCCACATACATTCCTCATCTGCGCACTTCTTCCATACACATCCTTCTCCATAACACTACATATTAACCAATTAATTGGTATTTTTTTATTATTAATGTGAAGAAGTGTTGCACAGGAGAACGACTATGCGGAACAAGGAACATAAAATTTATTTCACAATGTTTCATACCTCCACATACATTCCCATACACTACATATTAATCAATTAATTAACTGCTTTGGCATAATAAAATTTGGGGCATGAAAAATTTGGGTTACATGTATATCAGGTGTGAAATAAGGGTGGGTGATTAACTAACCCCACTACTATGTCAACATGGGTTCATTTTATTTGAGCTTCCCAAATACTAAGTGCATTTGTGATTTCATATTTGTCAATTAAATAGTTATTATCCAATATTAAATGAAGTGTCTTTTTAATGCATATGAAGAAGAAATGTTGTGTGAGAGAACATGTTTCTGGAACAAGGAACATAAACTTTCAACTCCAATGTTTGTACCTCCACATACATTCCCCCTCTACACACTTCTTCTGCCAACCTCACTCCAACATAACAATACATATTAACTAATTAATTATTAGTGGTTAAAGTGCGGGGCATGAAGAGTTTGGTTTACATGTATATCATGTTATTATTTGTAGATATCTACTACATATGATGTATAACAAATCAAGTCCCAATAACATATCATGAACAACATATTGTCATTTGTTAGTATCTAATACATATCATGAAATGTTAAAAGGTAACGCGATGATTATAAATACTAATTTTACTTATTATGTTCTGTAGGTACATTGGTCATGTGTTCAAAATAAGATATCATGAATAAGCTATCATTATTAGTTAGTATCTAATACATATCTTGAATTTTTAAAAGGTAATGTGACAATTGTAACCACTAGTTCTAGATATTTTGTTTGTAGGTGCATTTGCCAGGTGTTTATCATGCATAGCATTTGCTAATGCATGATTGACTACTTTTTTAGGGAGTTCGCTACAAAAATATTTGTATTGTAGGCTATACAATGGATGTTATGATAGTTGCATGATGTGGAGAATTTTATCTGCAAGTTGTATGGTTGTGTATTGTGCAGTTTGTTTGTGGTGTGGAAAATAAACTCATTTCCAATGCAACTGCATAATGTCTAGCATTTTTGTCAGGTAAGTTGTGTGCCTTAACTTCTGTATGTGTGTTGGGAGCGGGATCCCCAAGGGCAGTTTTGGGGCTAAAAGCCCATGTTTGAGTCAAATTTTGTAATAAAATTGTAAAGACTCCTCATTTTGTGGTCATGGAGCGCGAAGGTGTCATAAGTCATAAAGGGTTGTCCGCCCTTAGTTTTGTAAAGTAAAGTCCGCTGTAAGAGATCTACCCATTGTTTGCAGACCATGGGATTGTATAAAAAGAGCTAAGCTCTAAGTAGTTAGGGGGATCAATACCATGTAAGAGAGTGGTAGCTCAGAAGTAAGAAGTGTAAGTCCTGGGTCGTAGCGTAGGTAGAGGCTCTGCAGCTAAGTGTGTAGAGGCCTAGGGAGGAAGTCCGCAGCTGAGTGCGCGGACCCCTGCAGCTGTGTGCACAGGGTGGATAGAGTTTGTAATCACATGGAAGACATCAATAAAGAGAAGTATTTTGCAATTTCTAGGTCTTGTTCCGATTAATGCATCTTCTCATTTTATGTATAAATTTCCTTTATAATGCTTATGTGGTGCGAGAATGTATATAATTATGTTGGATAATTGAACGCAATTAAGAATATTTGTTTACAGGGTGCTAACTATGAGTATCTAATAAGACAAGTAAGATTCTTAAGATAACTTGGCAATCTGTGCAAAACACTACCTTAATAGCACGAAAGTGTCTAAAGCGAGGTTTAGGGCTACGCGAAGGTCAGTTGTACCCTTTCGTGGAGGTATTGAAGGACGGAATAGAGGGCTCATCTGGCAAGCCCTATAGTGAAGAGACCTACGCGAAGGTAAGAATAAGAGGAATAAAATCACATCACGACCATCTCAGGGTGTAGAAACTTGGTTCCAGCATCTCCCCATACTGCTTCGGGTGAGACATCGGTTCGCACTCCGTAGGATGATGCTGAAAGGGCCAGTAGTGTAGGGATTTGTTTGGCTAATTAACGCTAAACCTGGGTCAGGCCCCCTGTCACACGGAATGAGTCGATCTTGCGGACAAGATTGACCTTCCTAGAATCTAACGATATCTAGTGACAAGCAAGCCAATCAAAAACTATCTTTCTCTAAATATGCAACTTATAAACAAAGGCAAACAAGTGTTTTAGGCCTTCCTTGGGTCCAATGCAAGTTTGTGGAAGCCTCGCTCCTTTGATCCAAATGAGCTCCCTTGTAGCGAATCTACAAACACAAACAAGCAAACAAATTAAATAACACCTGAAAAGCCAATATCATAAAGCATACTTATCATGATGATCAAGGAATCCATGAAACAAATGACATAAGACAATTTGTTGAGAAAAATGAATCTGATTGTATTAATTCAAATCAAAGAAGAAATTTACAACCTGTGCCTTGATGCTGTACAAGCTCCTCCCAGGGTCCAACAAGAATTCTCCTCTACTTTGACAAGTTTCACTCTCTTCCCAATGAAGCCAAAAAGGTATGTGATCTCTCCTCTCAAGCTTAACTAGGAAGTCTCAATTCCACCAGCAGTTATCCTAAAAAATGTTCAACTTCTAACCTCCCTAGCAACCAGGCCAATGCCTTAATTTATAGTGCAATGGAGGGAAGTTACTAGGTCCTCCTTCAAAGGGATAAAGCCCTCCTTCAAAGGGATAGCTCCTCTCATCAAGGGATTAGCTCCTTCTCTTTTGGGATGCATGAACCACCTAAGAGCGAACAATCCACGTCAAAATTCCTTCTAGAATCATCTAGAATTAACCCAAAGTGAGTTTTTTAGAATAAACTTGTGCCTTTTTTACTTTCACAGGGGTCAGCACCCACTCCTTTAGGGACAAAGCGGGTAGGTCCGCAGGTAATGTGAACAGGGGGTGCGGGACCGCACGCAATAGTGAGAGAAAGTGCGGAAGTAGAGCTTTGTTGATTTTTAATGTCTTTCTCTCATTTTCAAAGCTTGACTTGAAGAGCTGAGGTCTGAGACTTGCTTAGGAGGACAATATAAGTGATGATAGACGCATACTGACTGCAAATAGTCATGGTGACGATATTTTTGTGTAATAGATTGCCCCCTAAAGTGCGAAGTTTGTAGTAGATGAGGATTTCATTTATCATCTAGGAAGAGTGAAGTACTTTATCATTTCGAGGATCATCTTGTGGAGAGCTCGGTTGGAACCTGTAAAAACGTTCAATGCAAAATATATATATGAGATCATATCATCGCTGAGGTAGGCATTCCCATACTCAGATCAAAATTGACTAGAAAACTAACTACTGCTATGATATAGGAATGATCTTGTAATACATCACAAGTATAGACACATGTAGACACAGTATGGACACAACCATCTGTTTATGAATAGTCCACAATATAATGAATACAAAATTCCTCGCAGCCTGGATGGCAGAAACTAGATCCAGGGTCTTCATTTCTACTTCCTGAAATAGTATGATTCTAACCATGCGAATGAATGTGTTGAAGTCGAACATGGTAGAAACCACTTGATTACCATTCAATGATGTAAACTGTTAACAAGTGTGAGAGAAACCACCAGTAATGTCAATGGCTCTCAAAGTACTCAGTACAATCCATGAGATGTGAATAGATGTGTTGATGTTGAACATGTCACGGAATCTTTTGATCGAAGGTCAATGATGCAACCTATCGTCGAAGGCGATGAACCTGCCATTGAGGCATGCAGATCCCAAGGTATTGACGATTTCTAGATCATCTTTCTAGATAATGAGCTGGAGTCGATAGAAAGCGATCCGTCGTAGGCAAGCCCACAACATGAAATCATAGATCAAGTTTGAAGAAATTTAGTTGCAAGGACTGACTTAGGGATGGTCAATATGGATGAAAGATATTTTGTAGATGAATGGCTTATTTGCATTGACCTCTTGAACACATAACGACACAGTAGATGGTTTGGTGACAATTGACCCAAATTTAATACCCAGAAACCAGCTGAAGACTTTCAATGTGGTTTGATCAACTGTTAGGCAAACGATTTCCCAAACCAGGTGAATAAAAGTGTCGTGTTCAAGAGTGGTTACAAAGTATGACAAACAGGCTCATTTTTCTCTCTTTTCCCCCACCATTTCTGGCAAGTACCTCTTTATTTTTGACAAGCTTGAGGAGGATAACATTTTCTTGATTATAAGCTCATCCTTTGGATGAGTCCAACTTAGTTTAAATTCGAACCCTAAGAAGGAGTGGTCCGTTCCTGTTTGTAATTGAATAGGTCCTTTAATGTTAAATTTTAACGAGTCGAGTATAGGAGAAACTCAGCGTTTTTCAATTTTAGAGAGTCTGAAAAAACTTAAGATGACTCCAGGGTTGACCTTTTGCGTAAATTTGTGTCTCCCAAGCCCGAAAAAGTATAAAATAATACTTGAGAGAACTGCTTTATCATTATGACCAAGGATTACTTTTCGTAATTAGTGCCTCTGATCCGAAAATGTAAAAAAGCGATCAATGACACGTCGTTTTATAACCAATATCGAATTTGAAACGACAAAAATATGGCAATCTTTTCATGTTTTTACGGTCAGGAAAAGAGCTGTAAGTGGACCGTCTTTTTAGTTCCTTTTTAACGAGTTTAAAAAGAAAAACTCGGCGATCTTTTCATGTTTTAGGAATTAGAAAAGAGCTTAAAGGTGACTCTAATTTTTTTTCGTCGAAAATGACCGATTTCGCCTGAAAAATCCGTTATCCTGAACAAAAACTCAAACATTACTCATACCTGTTTAAAATGGATAAAAATGCTACAAAAGTTACCTTTCTTAAGTGAAACATAAACAAATTTACAATTCATTTATTCAAAAAACTTATAAAAAGGGCTTTCGTCAATTCATTTTTACCGTTTGAGATTTGGGTGAGAAAATAGAGCTTTTGGTCAGAAACTTGCCGTGAAGATTGCGGAAAATCCATCTGTCAAAATCGAGCGCCGTCTACTCCAGGTAATCCACATCATCCTACTCTTCAATTTTATCCGTTTCAATTTGTTTTTTAGGGTTTCATTTAATTTTTCAGAGGATTTTTAGGCTAGAAACCTGTGCGTGGGGGCCCGCAGGCACAACACAGGTAACCTGCGGACCCCGACTTTTCCAAAATGGGGAAAAAGTTAGGGGTCCGCACCTGCCATGAAGGCAAGGTGTAGACCCACGCACTGTCTCTAAAAGAGAGGGTGCGGTCCCCGCCATAAGGGTTTTTAACCCTAAATTTCTCAAAATTCACCCAAACAATTCAATTTTTTGCATTCTAATTCGCCTTTTTGTTGGATGTAGAGTATACATCATGCTTGATTGGCGAGAATGGGAGCATGAGGACGTAGATCTTGCCACGATAAATCACCAACCTTCGATCAATGCATTGAAGGCATGCAGCTTGTACAAATTCTGGGCCATACCTGGCATGAGGGCCCAGGTGGACTTCTTGCAGTGGCTGGTAGATAGGTGGAGCATATAGGACTAGTGCTTCTTCATTGGTGATCAGCAGCTCGAAATGGAGCCGGTAGACATATACTTTTTGACTAGTTTGCCTAAGAGAGGTGAAGACTTGACTCTATTCTGGACTAGGCTAGGTGGCCAGTCTGTCGATAGCCTCCGGCTAGAGTTTTGTAACAACCAGACTAGAGACAAAGGGATAGACATCAAAACCATATCTCATCCTGAACTCATGGTGATCGGGTTTACTGTTACCAGGCTCTGGGGGAGCACCGCACTACATATAGCCACTGGATCCCAGATGTGGATGGCAGTTGACTGCTTTCAAGGCACCATCTTCAACTGGTGTGATGCTGTGTTGGCTAATGTAAAAGGCCAACTGACCAGAGCCAAGAACGGACAACTGAAGACCTTTGGATATGGTGCTTTAATCATGAGATTTGGTCTAGAGAGGGTCCCAATGTTGGTCACACAGCACCTCACTATTGGAGCTGGACTTCCTCGAGAGCCCAAACTGATGCGATGGGTTGCAGTTATGGCCCGTCATCCTGATGAGGGGACAAAGGTCGTTCGATTCAAACCTGAGTATTTCTATTGGTTGGAAAACCAGGTTTTTGCTATTCAAGACTTTCCTTACGCTGGGTAGATTTTCGCGGTGACCCAGACATGGCTCCTCCACCAGGAGAGCAATGGGATGACTCAGGTAAAATCATTTTCAACATTTTCAACATTTTCCTATTTATTTTTTATTTTTATTTTTTATCTCGTCCCAAAATTGATAGTATAAGTTTCAAATGCAGATGTGGGTCCACAGCGACCAGCCGCTCTCCGACCTTACAAGAGGAAACAACCAGCTGCAACGGCACCAGCCCCACAGGACGAATCAGCAGAGACCTTGGACGAATTGGAGATCCATCTAGAGCGTTTGATAGGAGACATTCCAGAGACCGGCACAGATGACATTCCTAGTTGACTACATCGCTATGTGATTGGGGTCCCAAGACCTTTTAGGAGGTTCCTTTGTAAGGTGGTCCGTACAGTGGTTTCTTATCGAGATCATCACCAGCGATAGGATGATCGCCTATTGTAGACACATATGACATTTTTGCTTTTTGTACTTATCATTTTTTCCGATCATAAGGTGTTTTTCAACCTATGATCGAGGACGATGTATATTTTGACACACTCCTATATTATACTATATCACTATTATCGACTTATCTTGTAAAACATGTTATGGAATGTTTTTAAAATTACTTGTATGATTATTGCAAATGTCTACTTAACATTCGAGAAGCAATTGCATCTGCCAATGTATTTAAAGATCTTGGAATATGCTGATATTCAATATAATCAAATTCACGTTCCAAGAGACGCACTCTCAAAAATAATCTCAATAACACTGGATTTCTAATGGCATATACTCTATTAAGCTGTAATACAACGAGTTCAGAATCTAACCTCACTATCAAACTCCGAATCCCAAATGAAATAGATTCAGATAATAACTCAATCACTGCACTATATTCTGCAATGTTGTTCGTTGTTTGACCGAGGCTTACCCCATGCATAGATACCAACTCGTCAGAGGGCAAATAGATAACCCAAGCTGCGGAAGAAATGTTCCATGTATTACGACAAGCACCATCAGCAAAACCAATGTATGTTTGGAGAGGCATCGACATCTGCAATATCAAGAATAAAACCAAGATAAGCAGGAATAATGACGAAAAATACTCTCTAAGCTAAGCACACTTTTAAACTAAAACACAGTAGCTAGAAAGAAAACTATCCTAACTAAAAATCTCCACACCCATTTTTAAGCATAATACCTCTTCAGGTAAAGACCATTTCTGGGTTTACCTAAAGAGTCCCCGTCAAAGTCTACCAATTCATAGGCCCCTTTTGCTAGCTTTAGCTTGACAACATAGGGACCATGCCACATAGGAACGAATTTTCCAGTGCCTAATTTATCATTTGCTTGATCGTACAATAAGACTAGGTCTCCTTCTGAAAAATTTCGAGGGGTCACATTTCGATCATACTGAGCTTTAATACATTTTGCATGAGTTTCAATCGCCAATGTAGCATCACGTCGATTCTCATCTAGCTGAGCCAAGTATAAAAAACGTTTTCCCTCTTCGGAAGTGGCTGGAAGTAACTCGATGGCCATTTACAATGACAGGATTTCGCATTCAATGGGTAACACAGCTTCCAGACCATAAACTAGTTGGAAAGGAGTGAACCTTGTTGACGTTTTTACTGAGGTTCGATACGCCCAAAGCGCTGAAAATAGCATGTTATGCCAATTTGACCGATGAATCCCAATGATTCGTCGGATCATGATGACTAGAACTTTGTTGATGGCTTCAACAAGACCATTAGCTTGTGGATAATAAGGAGTTGAGCTATCGTGACGCAAGCCAAGCTGGCCTGTAAGTTCAGTCATCATAACGTTTCAAAAATGACGCCCATGATCAGTGATAATCGCTTGTGGAACACCAAACCTAGCAATTATATGATTGAACACGAAAATCGCAGAAGTTTTTCCGTCTGCCTCAAATGTAGGCATCGCCTTGGCCCACTTGGTAAAATAATATACCACAAGGATGATATATGCATGCCCCCCAGCCGAGTGAGGGTTACATGTAATAAAATCGATACCCCATTTTGCAAATGGACCGACGAAAATTATAGGGTGGAGAGGAGCAGGTGGAGCACGCATCTTTTGACCAAAAATTTGGCAGTTGTGGCATTTTCGGACCGTGTTAATACAATCTTTAAACAAGGACGACCAGAAGTAGTCAGCGCGCAATATCTTTTGGGCTGTGGCATACCCAGACATATGACCGCCACATGCTCCATAGTGATAGTCATTTAGAACCCTTTCAGCTTCCTCATGAGTTAAACAATGTCGAAAAACAGAGTCTGCCCCACGACGATAAAGAGTATCTCCAATAATTCTGAATTGTTGGGACTGGAATCGTATTTTTCGACGTTCCGACCTTGATATTTCTGGCCAAAAGGATTGGGTCTGGAGATAAACGATGATATCCCCATACCATGGATCTAAAGTGCTGATTAGAAACAAGTATTCGTCCGCAATGGGCTCCTCCGCCACAGTTTCCATGTCAGCACGTGGGAATTCACACATTAACTCTGCAACTAAAGATTTCTTCGACTTAGACTTTTCAAATTCCAAGTTGAACTCCTGTAGGATGACAATCCATTTGGAGTACTTTCCCCCTAGCAATTGCTTGGTCAAAATATAGATCATAGGGTTGCAATCAGAAATTACTGTAGTTTTACGTAGTAAAATGTAATGACGAAAACGTTGGACAGCTTGAACAGCTGCCAATGCCAATTTCTCCACATGTGAGTATTTTAGCTCAGTTGGATTTAAATTTCGACTAAGGTAATATATCACATTTTCAGTACCGAATTCATCTTCCTGAACTAACACCATTCCAATGGTGGAATGTGAGGCGGTGAGATACAAGAAGTAGTCCTCGTTGTAGTTGGGAGGATGCAATAACGGTGCATGGGTCAACGCGTGTTTTAGTGCATCAAAAGATTTCTCAGCTATCTCATCCCAAAAGAATGGAGTATTCTGTTTCAACAACCGGGTAAAACCCTTTGTAATATCGGCGTAGTTAGGAATGAATTGACGTATAAAGTTTGCTTTCCCTTGCAAACTTTGGAGTTGGCGCAGACTCGAAGGGGGAGGCAATTTGACAACAGCTTCAACCTTCGAGGGATCGACGCGAATGCCGGCTTTCGAAACAACAAACCCCAGTAACTGACCCATTTCTATACAGAAAACACACTTGTGTGGATTCAACCTAATCCGATAATACCTACACCTCACAAAGATTGCTCGTAAATGGATGAGATGATCAGCTCGATGTAATGAATGAGCAGGCAAATCATCGAGATAGGGTTTCACAATGTGCTTGATGTCATGAAATGCATAAGACATGGCCCTTTGAAAAGTTGCCCTGGCGTTCTTGAGCCCAAAAGGTAATTTACAGTAAGAAAATGTCCCCCATGGACAAATGAAAGCCATTTTTGGTTGATCGGCAGGTAGAATATTGATTTGATTATATCCGGAAAAACTATCCATGAAGGAGAATATTTCGCTGCCGGCACAATCGTCAATGATTTGATTGATATAGGGAGTTGGGTAATTGTCCTTTGGACGGGCTCGATTAATGTCCCTATAATCGATACATATTCTTATTGTCCCTTGCTTTTTGTTAACAGGAACAATATTCGATACCCAAGCCGTTAGTGGAATCGGATAAATGAAACCTACTTTGAGTAGTTTTTCAACTTCTGCTTTAATAGTAGCAGCTTTTCGCGGGTGGATCTGACACAAACGTTGCCGGACGGGTTTAGCATCCGAGTAAGTTTTGATTTCATGAACAACAATTGCGGGGTCAATTCCTGGCGTTTCCTCATATGACCAGGAAAACACGTCGTGGAATTCTTGAAATAGGGCCTTATATGTTTGAATTTCATCTTCGGTACATGAGGCACCTATATGAATGTTTTCTACAATTCCAGGCTTAACCGAAATGTCAATAGGAATAGTTCGAGAAATGTTTCCCAAATTTAACTCTGAATCAGGATTTTTCATTGGATTTTGAGGTTCCTTGACATATTCAGTCGTAAAAATTGATGAAAAATCATTTTTAAAATGATCACTCTCGGGTAAAAACGAAGATCTATGATGAAGATCTTCCCATGGTAAATCATCAACACATAGGATTTCACGAATTTGCTCATCAGTGTGAACAAGTTCGGAAAACGTTGTTGAATTCGAGTTTGATGTGAAAAGTGATTCCTCATGGACCACATTCATTAAGTCAATTTTGGTTGAAGATGGGTCGGAAAACGACTGCACGGCCTGATACACAATTTCATATGGACTCAAAGGCATAACATCACCAAATGAGTCTATCTTAGATTTGGAAGGTACAATCCAAGGATCATCATAAACAATGGTGTCTGACGAAATCATATGAATGGCTACAGTAGAAGACGATGTGTTGATAGGAGGAAAAGGAAAAGTTCCCAGTAAACCAGCATCTTTAACTAGTCCTACTCCAACATCCTTATACGGGATAGTCATTTTTCCGACATGTTGAATACTTTCAGAAGAGGCTGGGTCGGACGAAAAGTAAGTCAGCTGGTCGATAGTTATGATCTTTCCATTATGAGGGAACTTTATAAGCCGAAAGACCAATGAAACGACAGCTGTCATAGCGTAAGACCAACTACGACCCAAGAGAAGGTTGTAATCTAGAGGGGCATCAACCACCTCCACATCTAGATTAACAGTTTTGCCTTCTACCCCTATAGGTAAATCCTGTAGAATGCCAAAAGGATGAAACCCACGACCATCAAAGGCCTTTAGAATCGTCGGGGATTGATTTAGCGAAGGAGAACCAAGCGATCTCCAACACTGTATCGACATAATACACGTTGAGGCTCCCTCATCAATCACAGTCCTATAAATAGGTCTGTTTTTTACTAACACTGGTATCTGGAAAGCCATTTGATGAGGTAAGCGCGGTGTACTATTTTCTAGATCGAAAATTATAAGGTTCGAGCCCTGAACATCAACAGCTCCTATAGCCGACAATAGTAATTTACGCTGTGCTGGATATGATTGCATCACTTCCAAAGCCGACATTGCTGAAGGTGAAACAACCAAATCTTCAACAATGTTATAGTTCTGAGCCGCTCTCGCATGTGGATTGAAAGCTGACTTTCGAAGCATACCCTTGGCGGGCAGTTTGATTACTAAGTCTAGATTAGGTTTCTCGATCTGTAGCGGATTGGAACCGGGAGCTGAGGTTGATGGGTTAGAATGAGAAGATTCTGCTTCTTTACCATCAACAGGACTTTTACTTCCATAATCATGCGATCGAGTCGCAATCCTAACATGGGACATCATCAGTATGGGTTCTTCATTGGCATTTGAGGAAGAACCTATCATCTTACTGTCTTGACTTGGAAAAGGATCCTTCAAAACAGCAGGCGTTTGGGAACCTTTGACAATTTTCGCAACCTCTGCACGATGAGGGCAGTCTCTTGTAAAATGCTCTTCGTCACAAATGAGACAAGGATAACGAGGTTTGCATTTCTCATCATTTGATTCCACTTTTTCTGGTTTCTCTTTCGAATTTTTATCTGTTTTATTTTTCTTCTTCCCTTTCTTCTTACCACTGGATTTTGATTTGGCTGTAGATGACTCTACAACATGAATATCGGTAGAAATTTCCGCGGAAGAATCTCCTGTTGGGGAATCTGGCAAGGTTATGATAGGAGAAGAATTCTTGGAAGACTTCTTCTTACTTTTGGTATTAACCGTACCAATCATACCATCAGCGGCATGAGACCCTGAAGGAGCTGCAGCGATTTGATTTTGCTTAGGAAGATCGGGGATTTTCTCGTGTAACGTACCTGACTGGGTATAAAGTAAGTCAACGTACTGTGCTTGAGCAATTACTTGCTCCTCAGTAACGACTCTGGCCTTAGCTACATCCTCAGTGATCTTTGGCAATAAAGATTTTACAAACCATTTAGCTAAGATCTGATCCAGAATAAAAACTTTCACTAAACGCCATCGACGTCTCCATTCATGAATGTGATCTGAAATGTAAGTGGACGTTGACTGCTTTAATGAAGTTAGTAATTCCGTGCCATTGTCATATCTGAATGGCAACTGAAAATGAGTTAAAAATGAAGTAGCTAACTAACTAAAATTATAAAAAGTGGCTCGCGGTAACTCAATGTACCACTTGGCTGCAAGACCAATTAGAGTGCGCTGGAAAAGCCTTAAATGGATTGAATCATCTGAAATGGAGTTAGACGCACACCAGAGGTGATAAGTCATCACATGGTTCGACGGGTCCACTCCTGATTTGCCTTCAAACTTAGGAATATCATTAGGCAACTTATTCGCCATTGGCGGCCAAAACAGAAGATAGTTAATGGGATCGTTCGTTAGGCGCGACAAGTCAGGCAAGTCCAAAGTTGCGATAAACAGTAACTGACGATTAGGGTCCCTAAAACTCTGGGTCATGAGACCAGCCCCAGGAGGAGGATATCCAGGATAACTAGGAATTGGAATTGAATTTGGGATATTGTATCCTCTCGGAAAACCAGGATTAACCGGACCGTACTGGGGTTGTTGAGGTTGTTGATATGTATACCCAGGGTACGGTTGATACTCATAGACTGGCTGCTGCACAACAGGACCAAATTGGTACTGTCCCTGGTACAGTTGATAAGAAAATTGAGGTTGACTTGTGACAATCGTACTTGAACCAGGTTGTCCTACAGGCATTTGAACCGAAGTTTGAATTGTGGATCCAGACTGAGGTAAAGATGTCTGAGGAGTTGATACAGGAACAGTAGAAACCGGAGTTGTCGATACTCCAGAAGTAGGTGGGGTAGATTGAACAGATGTTGCAGTAGTTGCAGCAGTCGATTAAGGTGGAGTACGAGGCGTACTAGGCCCAGGCTGAGAAACTACAGAAGGTACAAAAGTTTGAATAGTAGACTGGACAGGTTGCTGGGGTGAACCAGAAACTAAGGGTTGTCCAGTTTGAGATGACAACTGTACATTCGGTTGTAAGACCTGTTGAGTTTGAGATGGATCCCACACTAAGTTCATTCCGGGGTACGGACCCATAACAGGTTGAGAATATTGAGGACCATAACCGAGTTGAGGGTAGGGTTGATAATTCAGAGGTACATTTCTAGTTCCTTGAACATATGATTGACCGGAAGGTGGTTGGAAACCTTGGTTCGAGTACTGACCTTGAGGTTGATAACCCTGAGGCGCATACTGATACTGGGGTTGACCTTGAGGTACATATTGATACTGGGGTTGACCCTGAGGTACATATTGAGTCTGGGGTTGACCTTGAGGAACGTACTGTCCCGTAGGTATGTACTGTCCTTGAGGTTGCCCCCCAGGCGCAAATTGGGTACCTTGAGGTTGCCCCCCAGGTGATAATTGAGGATTTTGAGGCTGCCCCCCAGGCGGTAGCTGGCCACATTGAGGTTGAGGATTAGGAATAGTACCTGACATCATGAGAATATCTTCTACACTCAACGGCTTAGTACCATTATTTCTAGTTAATAACCCTTTTTCAATGGGTTGAGGAGATGCTCCAGAAAAAGTACCAGTAAGTGACTGATACCCAGAGGGAACAAAAGGACCGCCGTACAAAAAGGATTCTGGAGATTGAGAAAACATGGACGACTGTCTTGACATATTTAACAGAGGATAGTAACCTCTAGGTGTTGGGTGATAAGGAATACGAGGTGGTGAAAAACTTAGTCCCGGGTTTTCCAAAAAATTAGTCAATGAAAGATACCAAGCACTGCTCCTAGGTGGACTGTAAAAGATTGATTCACGCTCCCTAAGTTCTATAACAGGTTGATTTTCAGGGATAGGGATGCCTACTTCTTCTTCCGGAGTAGCAAGTTCTTCAATAGCTATAAGTCCAGAAGGAAGATTTTGGGTAATTATTCTTTCTACCCTGGGTGAACCAGGACCACTAGAAGTTGGAGAGGTAAACCCCGATGTTGGAGTAGCAGCAAATTCACTTTCAGGTTTGGATATTTCAGGTTCCTCACCTAAATCACTAGTAGATGAAAAGCTACCAGTAATTTCGGAAACAGACACAGACTGTGGATTATAATCTGCTACTAAAGCTTGAAAATCAGGATGTACCACCAAAGAAGACTCTCCTTCTTCAGGTGACCCAACTCTACTGTCTCTAGGAGTGACGAGGGCTCTTAGCCCTTCAGGTTGGCTCGGTGAAAACTCAGGAGGTTGGCCTCGAAGTCTACGGGACTTCCTCGATAATTCAGCCATGATTAAATATTTTAACTACTTCACACGCAAACAAAGTAAAATCTCAATGAAAACCACCTAAAGCCTCTAAAGAACCAAACAAATTTGAATCACACGCCTAAAGAATCTAGGAGATAAAACTACACACAAACAGTAACTTTCCGTACTGAAAACACTAGTTGGTGGTGAAATCCAACGTCACAGAGTTCAATACAGAAATGGCGGTTGGAACAGTTACCCTGTCAACCTGCTTAATGAATAGACTGGCACAAGTTCCTCCACTAAACCTTCTCGAGTGAAGAGAACGCCCCAGAAAATCCAAGTGAGTCTAGCCGACGTCTGCTCCAGGTACAATGGGATCTTCCCTCCACGGTCACCTTACGAAGAATCCTATAGAATATGGTCACTATGGTTACCAACGGAAACAAATATACCTGGGGGAATAGTCTACGATCCGATACGCACGCAAGGGCAGAGTAAAAAGCTCAATCCCCTTGAAGGCTCCTTGACATAATCCAAGGTTTACCAACAAGTGACCCCAGGCTCCCTGACAATGGTTAATCCGAGGTTTACCGTTTTTAATACGTGAATATCTGGCGTCGTTCCAAATGAGGAAGGATTGATTCCCACACTGGTTCAGACACAATCTCGTGCTTTTCCTTTAAGAGGAGCTTTCCGAGAGCATAGATGCAACAATTGGATTTTTCTCCTACCGCAAGATACAACTACTTGTTTGTTTTACTGTCTTGGAGAGTTAATTACTCCCTACTCCAAGACACTAGCCTAAGCTATGTTGGTGTAATAGAGCCCTAGAAATAAAAAGATTACTAGATAAATTTTACTTTAAACATTATTTTTATTGGTTTTTGTTTAATTCAAGAGGTGCGGAGATGAACTTATGGTGTGAAGACTCGACTCGAAATCACTAAAAAAATGCACTTAAGATGATTAAATAATCTTTTCCCTTCAATGAATTTCTAGCTAGGAAAGAGTTTGAGAATGCAAATGCTTGTAAACACAAATCTTTCTTAACAAACAAATCAAAATAAGAGCTTTTTGTCTTTTCCAATGAACTCAAAACGAGACAACTAGTTATTTTCACAAAAATTTCCCTTTTCTTTCAAACACTCAAACACTACAAAAACAAACTTTTTCCAAAAGAGATTTTTTATTTTTTAAAAACACTCAAAACTATAGAAATGACTAATCTTGAGATCTATAAACTATAAAAAACTATTTGAAGTCAAAGCTTACAAGATGTCTTTTTCAAGGATGTTTTACTTAGCTATAAGAAAACTAAGGACTAATTTGTCCAGAATCACAAATCAGTCAAAAAACAACCAATTTTTGTTTTCTTTTCTAAAAATGAAATCCAAACTTTTAACACAAGTCTTTTCGAAGTTTCGCAAAGAGAAAACACAAGGTGGATTCCTCAACAAAGGTAGATTTTGCAAATGGTCAGACTCATAAGAAGGTTAGTAAAAAGCAAGGTGGTCTGAGGCTTCTACAGCTTCTAAGCTCTGAGCTACTAGAAGACCAAAATGAAAACCAAACCCGGCAACCAAAACTTCTAGGAATTTCACCTAAAACCCTAACACCAATGGAATTAACCTAAGGAAAGTTCTTAACAAGTCATATGTAGGTCTGGGCAGGGGATAACAACATCTAAACAAAAACTAAGCTGACTACAAGAGAAAATCTTAAGTTTTCCAAAATTTTGACAGGGTCTGTAGGCCCACAGTTCACACAGGTGCGGTACCGCTCTGTGCGAAAAGAAAAAGTGCGGATAGGTCCGCACTGTGTTGCAAGATGAGGGTGCGGTCCTCTCCCAAAGTTATGAAAAATAAAAAATAATCCTAGATCTACTAAATCTATCCAATTCCACACACAACAAGCCAAAAACAGAAACAAGAACACAGTTTCTCAGGTCAAAGTAAAGCAAATAAAAAAATCAATTCCCTAGTGGAGTTGCCATTTTGTCACACGGAATGAGTCAATCTTGCGGACAAGATTGACCTTCATAGAATCTAACAATATCTAGTGACAAGAAAGCCAATAAAAAACTATCTTTCTCTAAATATGCAACTTATAAACAAAGGCAAACAAGTGTTTTAGGCCTACCTTGGGTCCAATGCAAGTTTGTGGAAGCCTCGCTTCTTTGATCCAAATGAGATCCCTTGTAGCGAATCTGCAAACACAAACAAGCAAACAAATTAAATAGCACCTGAAAAGCCAATATCATAAAGCATACTTATCATGATGATCAAGGAATTCATGAAACAAATGACATAAGACAATTTGTTGAGAAAAATGAATCTGATTGTATTAATTCAAATCAAAGAAGAACTTTACAACCTGCGCCTTGATGTTGTACAAGCTCCTCCCAGGGGCCAACAAGAAGTCTCCTCTACTTTGACAAGTTTCACTCTCTTCCCAATGAAGCCAAAAAGGTATGTGATCTCTCCTCTCAAGCTTAACTATGAAGTCTCAATTCCACCAGCATTTACCCTAAAAAATGTTCAGCTTCTAACCTCCCTAGCAACCAGCCCAATGCCTTAATTTATGGTGCAATGGAGGGAAGTTACTAGGTCCTCCTTCAAAGGGATAGCTCCTCTCATCAAGGGATTAGATCCTTCTCTTTTGGGATGCCTGAACCACCTAAGAGCGAACAATCCACGTCAAAATTCCTTCTAGAATCATCTAGAATTAACCCAAAGTGAGTTTTTTAGAATAAACTTGTGCCTTTTTGACTTTCACAGGGGTCCGCACCCACTCCTTTAGGGACAAAGCGGGCAAGTCCGCAAGTAATGTGAACAGGGGGTGCGGGACCACAGGCAACAGTGAGAGAAAGTGCAGAACCAGAGCTTTGTTGATTTTTAATGTCTTTCTCTCATTTTCAAAACTTGACTTGAAGAGCTGAGGTCTGAGACTTGCTTAGGAGGATAGTATAAGTGATGATAGACCCATACTGACTGCAAATAGTCATGGTGATGATATTTTTGTGTAACACCTCCTCAAGCCAAAAAATGGTTCCATCGCCATGACCAGAATTTTCATAAGAGATGTGTGATGTCGTATGACTGGAATCCAACTAAGAAAGAGATCGAAGACTGGTTCGATTGGAAGATCCATGAATTTGCGACGTAGGAGAACAAAAACCTGCAACTTACCATTGAACAATGTGGTCGGATAGATACCTATATACAAATATCCATAAAATCTTTTTTTGCTCCTTTCTGGTTGAGCTATATGAGTGGATTGCGAAGCTAGCAAACAACTAAGGAAGGTGGAAACTTGACGGTCCTATTGTGTGGACCCTGAAGCTAGTATAGAAATTGGAAGCATCTGAGGACAAGATCTTCCGTGTTGTTGATCATTGGCTTGATCACGTCATAGGAGGATTCGTTACTGAATTATTGACACCTCGGTCAGCTACAATGAGGTGGAGCGACACTTTCTCAAAGGACCGCAAGGTAAGTACATAAAATCTTTGAATACCTGGATTAAAATGCTATTGTGCAAAAAATGGGTTATGCAGCTACCTTGATATTCGAAACTACGCAAAGTGGAAAAACTTACAAGAATGAAGGAAAAAAGGGTCCTGAGTATAGTCCATTGATTTCACTTACGCAAGGTGACGAAGAGGGCATAGTGCAGGTTTCCCTGTGAAGTGCTTTTTAGTTAATAAGACAAGGATTCCCGCGAATACCACCTCCAACCACACCACCTCCAACTTCACCACCATCACCTGTGACTTCACTCATACCACCTCAACCTCCACTGCAGTTCAGTATAGAAAGTTTAGTGAAGCTGCCTTTGTTCAAAGGCTTGGGAAATGAGGACCCGGACCAATTCTGGTTCATCATGAAAGCCATATGGGAAGCTCAAGGCATTAGAAATGATCACATAAAGAAGGCAACATTGGTTAGTGCTCTGTGAGGTCGCGCGCTAACCTAGTACATTAAGTACTCTAATGATAACTCGAATGCTAGAGTGGCAAACATCCAGACAACACTGAATAGAGAATTCAGTAGGCCTAAATCTGAGGCACAATCGATTGTGGGCTTCAAGGAAATCATGATGCAACTAGGCGAGACACCGTGGGAATTAGATCAGAGGTTGAAATATAAGATCAATGAAGCTAATATGAACTTGATAAATGGGCAGCATCGTGAGTGGTTTATGGCTTCACTATTGCCACACTTAAGAGTTGCACTGTCATAACAGAAGATAATGACTCAGGCAGAGGCCTTGGAGATTAGAACGAGACTGCATGAAACCCCAATGCAAGATCGAAATTTGAGGGTTCAACAGATCCATGTGTAGTGAGAAATCTTTTCCTTGAGATGAAAAGTTTGAAGCAAGACAGAACGGCTTGACTAGAGGTGCGCGAAGAGGTATGGTGCCTGAAATGAAAGGGATAGGGGCATGAAAAAGACCATTGCCCGGTCTTTGTGAACTATATTATTGACGCGTCCAGTATAACGCTGGGGGAAGTATTAACACAGGAGGGTGGAGAAGGCTTGGATCACCCTATCGTGTTTGAAAGTCACAGATTATCTAAAGTAGAAAAGATTTAGTCCACTACTGAACGCGAAGGACTGGCTATGGTGTATGCGCTCCAGAAATATCAGTACTACTTGCTAGGGGGACACTTCAAAATGTATACAGATCATTTTGCGCTAAAATACTTGGTCAATAAGCCTGTGTTGGGGGGCGCATATGCAGATGGATTTTATTGTTCCAAGAATATGATTTTGATGTTGTTGTGAAACCTAGACGATTGAACGTAGGACCAGATCACCTATCGCGCATTGAGACGGGAGAGGAACCTAATAGTCTGGAGGAAGGATTACCTACCAGACAACTCTGTTTTGTGCACATAGCAAATGGACATTTTGAAGATATAATCGACTTTCTCATGACTGGAACTATGTCGAAAGAGTAATCCGTCCAGCAGAAGAAGGAACCAGTGGTGCGCGCGACATATTTCTCTGTCATTGCAGGGCACCTATATAAGATGGGGAATGATGAGACACTGTGACAGAGTACTTGACTCGTTGGACAAAAGTGCAGTTGGTAAAATATTGCACGGCGGCAATGACTGTGAAGTTTCTGCTTGAACACGTATTAACATGATTTGGATTTCTGAAAATCTTGACGAGCGACCATGGTACACATCTCATGAATGAGACAATCAGCGTGTTGATAGAAGAGTTTCAAGTGTATCATCATAAAATCACACTGTATCACCCACAAGCTAATGGGATAGTAGAAGCGTTTGACAAAGTACTAGAGACTGCACTGACCAAGGTATGCAATGCGCAGTGAAGTGATTGGGATCTACATGTACTTGCAGTATTATGGGCTTATAAGACGACATGCAAGAAACTGATGGGACAGACACCTTTCTGGCTGGTCTATGGAGTGGAAGCCATAATGCCAATGGAATACATCATGCCTAGTCTGCGCATAGTAGCACTCACAGGTATGACGGACCGCGGATCCCTGGAGGAGAGGCTCACGTAGTTGGAAGAACTTGAGGAAGAATTATTTTTGGCTGCCTTTCACCAATAGGTACAAAAGCAGCGCGAAAAGGCCTGACATGATCGGCATATTAAGTTGTGCACCTTCAAGGTGAACGATTTGGTGTTACTATATGATAGTAAGTTTGATAAATTCTAGGGAAAATTTAGAATGTGCATTGGCTCGGACTGTATGTTATTAAGGAGGTCACAGACGGAGGCGCGGTGCAGCTGGTAAGTTAAATGGAGAACCTTTCACTAGAAACGTGAATGGAAGTCGGTTGAAGCCATACATGGGTAGCTCGGCTATCTGATTAGCTGACAGAAGCACAGTCTTAGTGCTCCAGGTATCTAAAAGGAGGCGTGGGACTATAAACAAGTGTAGGGAAGTAGTTCAGCTACAGTAGTCTCTAAATAGCACATCCAGGAAGTACAACAGGCAGTTGCTCAGTGGGTTGCCGATCTTGCAGCGGTCCAAGCAGAGTTGGGTGGTCTTCACGCGAAGATCTCTACACCGACAGAGTGACTCAAGGGTGAGTCACGATGTTTGTGTTGGGGGCCTGTTGGGTGCGGGATCCCCCAAGGGAATTTCTGGGGGTTAAAGCCCATATTTTGGCTAAAAATTGTAAATCCGATGTAAAGACTCTGCATTTTGTGGGTGTGCAGCGCGAAGTTGTAAATGAGTCATAGGGTTGTCAGCCCTCAATTTTGTAATGTAATGTAAACTTTAGAGATCTACCCATGGTCCGCAGACCATGGGATTGTATAAATAGAGCGAGGCTCTAAGTTGTAAATTAGTTAGTAATAGAAGGAGAATGATGATGGAATAGAAGGATAGCAGAAGATCTAAGTGTAACTGAAGGGGCGAGTGCATTGGCTAACTTTGAAGTAATAGAGATAGTGGATGACAACAACCCCTATCATGCGCTCTTGGTAATTGACTGGGCTATTGATATGAATGGGGTAATCAATCTAAAGAAACGGAATATGATATTTGAGAAGAAATTGCTACGTGTAATAGTACCCCTAGATCCTACTGAGGGATCGCGCTATATGGAACCAGTCCGCTATTATGAGAGTGATGATGATCTGGAATGCATCTATAAGATAACAACATGAATCCAATATTGGGTGAATCCCACTGTAGATGGACAAATTACATGGAATCGTGAGAGTTCCTGTACCTCGGACTCTACTGAAGAGTTAGAGCGCTGGCAGAATCATTTACATGAAGTTACTATGCTGAATTGCAACATGATGACCCGATCACTGTGCTGTGTCCTCAGAGGTAAGAAGTCTGCCTACTTATTATGGCCTGAATAATGTAGATATATTTTTGAATGCATTTAAAAGGGAGGTACCAGAAAAATAGCGCTTCGAGGCATTGGACTGGGCACTGCACACTATGCCCACAAGATGATGGGGTATGCATAAGGGAAGCTTTGATGATTGGTGTGAATGTAGGAGAATGATGAGAACATGCTTTGGGAAGCCAAAGATGCGAATAATAGACAAGTATGATGGGCAAGATGATCTACACATGCACTTGGCTAAATGGGCCCAGGCTTATGGAGAGAAGCCCCAACCTGAATGGGTGCACTTGTTATGTCACACCCTAGACGTCGTCCCGATGAATTGGTATGTAGAAAAAGAGCTCCACCATGGTACAGGTGAATGGGACATTCTATGCAAAGGATTCATAATGACATTCAGTTTTGAAGATGGGTTTGACTGTATTAGTGAGGCACTACAAGAGGTGAAAGCAACAATCTTTAGGATACCATAGGATCCTTTGGACCTAATTCAGCCTGAGTGGGCTACTCATCTAAGTCACGCGCTGGAATGCTATAATGTGACTGCTGAAGAAGAAGATGATGATCTGTGAAAGATTAACATTCCAGAAACAGAAGGTCACCGCAAGGTTGAAGGACCATAGATTGAGAATCTTGATATAACCACACTACTGAAAATGAAACAAGTAAACATTGGTACTGAGGCAGAACCTAAGTTCACAAATATTGGAGATTACTAGGATGAAGCAATGGTGGATAAGGTTGCTGAATTGCTCCATGAGCACCAGGATTTATTCCCTACCAAGTTTACGGATCTGAAGGGGATAATCGAGGACTTGGGTGTTATGAAGATCACATTGAAACCCGACACGAAGCCAGTTAAACAAAGGCCTTACCGTCTCAATCCAAAGTATAAGGAGAAGGTCCGCTTAGAGCTAGACAAGATACTCGTGGTAGGCATCATTGAACCTGTGGAAGAATATGACTGGGTAAGCCCAATGGTGGTACAACAGAAGAAGCAGAAGGATGAAATAAGGATATGCATGGATCTCAAAAAGTTGAATGAAACTTGCGTACACGATCCTTTCACGACTCCATTCACTGATGAAGTGTTGGACAATGTAGGTGGCTAGGAAGCATATTCCTTCACCGATGGGTTTTGAGGGTACCACCAAATCAAAATTGCGCCAGAGGATAGGAGAAAAACAACCTTTGCGACTAAGTGGGGTTGTTTTCAGTACACTGTAATGCCATTTGGATTGAAGAATGCACCTGCGATCTTCTTGTGCGTAGTCATTGTTGCATTCAAGGAATTTATTCATAAGTCCTTGGAGGTATAGTTTGATGACTGGATTTGGCCTTCTTAAACGCCATGTAGCAAGGTTATGCTTGATGTTAGATACCTGTCGAAGATACCAGATGGCGCTCAATCTAAAGAAGTGTCTATTTTGTGTTCCTTTTGGGACCCTGTTGGGTCATGTTGTTTGTAGATAGGGACTTATGGTAGATCCCACGAAGATAGTGGTGATAATTAATTTGGAAGCGTCGAGGAGTGTGAAGCAGCTACGCGCTACCCTAGGACATACGGGATATTACAGAAAGTTTATCAAAGGCTATGCCCAGATCACCGCGCCTATGGAGAAATTGTTGAAGAGGGATGTCACATTCTGCTAGAACGAGGATTGTAAGAAGAGCTTGAATATATTGAAAGAAAAGATGGTTACCATGCCGATTCTACTCTTCTAGGATTGGAAGAAGGAGTTTCATGTACATGTCAATGTGTCATGTATAGCGCTGGGAGCGGTACTGACATAGGTTGGCAGAGGATACTTGGAACATCCTATCACATTCGCAAGCTGAAGACTATCCAAGGCGGAGAAGAACTATTCCACCACCGAGTGCGAAGGGTTAGCCATGGTGTATGCGCTCCAGAATTTCAAACACTACTTGCTGGGAGGCCATTTTAAAATGAATACAGATCACTCTGCATTGGAGTACCTTGTCAATAAGCCTGTGTCTGTTATCGGGATATCTAGTGTCTATTCAGCACTGCTAGTCCCACTAAGACGGGTAGCTATCTTAGAAACAAACAGATTAAAGTCACTTGTTTTTCCTTTATGAGAGAGAGATGAGAAATAAGCAGAGAGTGCCAACCTCAGTCTTTCGCTTGGCTCCTTGCTTGTTTCCTTTCCCCTTTGACATAATCTCGCCACTACTTCCTTACTTGTCCTGCTTCAAAGAGCACTTGTAGATTCACAGTAGCATAATACCATCAAAGCATAGAGATATTTCACTGTAAACAATATAGGATCAGATATATATTGACCATACAAATGCATATATCAACACAATATTCAGAGATACACAAGAATATGGAGGAAAACTCAAATAGCTTTATTAGTAACAGTAGTAGAAGGGAGAATTACAACCACTTGGTCTGACCCAGCACCATCCTCCTAGCTTGAAAGCCCTCTTCACCTCACACAAAGCAAGATCACCCAACAATGTCTTCAAAGAGAAACCAGTAGCACCTCTTTGCAAATTACCAAATTCCAACCTTTGGATCTCTAGGATGAGGGATCCATTTATAGATATTTGCAGGGGGTGAGTCAGCTTCCAGGATTTTGATTAGTGTCATCTCTCTGATAGTTCCTGGTTCCACATGGAGAATTTAGATCTCTTACTCATCCCTGGGCGAACTCAGAGAGGCAAGTGTCAAATGAGCAGTTTCTAGAAGATTCTCTGGGTTTCCACCTAGCAAACTGCTTGTGCCATTTGTCTGCTCTCACTCATCGCACCCTATAGAAGGGATTTCCAGTATGCATCGCACTTTTTGCATGTGGTAGGTGAGATGCATCACACCTTTAGCATTGGGCAGTCTGTATGGTCCTGCTTTGACCAGTTCTGAGTAGTTTTTCATGGAGAACTTCTGGGAGATGATGTAATCAGCTGACCTTGCTCCTTTAGGGTATGAAACAACACTTTTAGGGACTTAAAAGCCCTTGGTTTATGGAAATATGTGATTAGGGTTGCAGTGCCCAAATATGTCTATAACAGTTGCCCCCTAAAGCATGAGGTCATAAATCTTTTGATGTCGAGTGAAATGCTTTATAATGAGAATCTGAGGTTTTTCGCACTGGAAGGTGACCTACAATAAGATACAATACAATACATTATCTTCATAATATTTTCATGATCTAGCTGAAGTGGGCATTCCCATGCTCATCTTTGATAAATTCGTTTTCATGTACATAGGACAGATAACCGTCTGTGTACAGACTGATGATTCTAGTAGAGCCATCATCCCTTAGTTTGGATGATTGTCTATGCAGTAATGATGTATATTTGATGTCTTTATTTTCCTGAATATATCGCAGCCCAGATGGATGAAACTAGATCCGAGGTCTTCAAAACTCATTCAATCTTCGCCCGAAATTACAAGTCGATCCATGTGAAAAGATGTTCTAATGTCGAATATGGAAGGAAATCGTCTGATTACCAGTGAATGATGTAAGCTGTTAACAAATGCGAGAGGAATCACCAATAATGATGATGACCCTCAAGGTACTACAGTACAATTCACGTGGTGTGAATGCATGAGTTGATGTCGAACACCACGCAAAATATTTTGGTCAAAGGCCATTAGTGTAAACCTGTCGCCGGAAGTGAGAAACTTGCCATTGAGGCATGCAAGCTTCAAAGTACTGGAAGGCTTGTCCCTAGGTTGGCTTCTTGGATAATGAGCTGATGTCGACAAGAAGTGACCTGTCGTAGGAGGGCATTAATGGATCCCACATCTATGACATGGAACGAAACAAATGATTTTGTAGAGGTGAAAACAATCTGATGATACAAGGTTCAGGGTGGCGGTCATGAAAGAATGAAGCATGAAGGTATTATAGCGGATGAGACACAAGCTGGGTAGGTGAATTCTCTGAGCAACTTCTCTTGAACATATCAGCGACACTGAAATGGATTGGTAGCATTAACCCCAAAAGTGGATGGTACGGTGGACCAATGGTGATATGACCGGTGAATGGAATAACCCAACCCGACTCAATCATGGTGATGGAGTGAAAGTGTCATGTTCAAGAGCTACCTACTACCAATAAAGTTTCTTCAAGTTTTCTTCCCAATTTTCCCCAGTCATTTCTGACTAGTACCTCTTTATTTTTGTCAAGCTTGAGGAGGATAACATATGATTGTTCTATAATCTACCCTTCGGGCAGACCCGTCGCTATGTTTTAACGAGCCTAGCGACAGTGAAACTCGCTCTTCTCTAAATGGACAAGTTTGTCGGTATTTTTTTAACGAGTTTAATGACAAGGATAACTCGGTCCTTTTCAATTTTAGAGAGTCTGAAAAGAGATGGAAAGGAAACTCCAATATTCCTTTTTCGTAATATAATCCCTTAAGTCTGAAAAGATTAAAATCTAGAGGAGGGATAGCACTTCTGATCGCTTTAACGAGCTGGAGAGGCCAATTTCTCAGAAATCTTTTCATATTTTACGAGTCAGATGAAAAGAGCTTAAAGGAGACTCATTTTTTGAGAAATGAGTGATGTTTTCAGATAGCAGCTGGTTCCAGGTAATGTTTGGAACTTTTTTCAATCACGGCAATATAGAGAAGGTGGCTAATAGGATCACTCGTCGCAGTTGTTCCTCAAAATGGCTAAACAATCAAATGGAGGCGTATGATTGGCTAAAAAAGAGTGGAGGTGATGGTAAGAACACGACCAAGGATCAAAAGCTGATGATAATGTGATCACAATGGTTATTTACCGAAGGTGGGTTCATTTTTTAATGAGCTTAAACTCTGGTGGAACATATGCTCATTGCTAGGTTTATTTTTTAACGAGCTTGAAATTCACGTAAAACTGCTCATTGCTAGGTTTATTTTTTAACTAGCTTGAACTTTGCGTAAAACTGCTCATTGCGGGTTTTTTTTTTTTCTAATGAGCTTGAACCCTGCGGTAACACTCCTCATGGCCTGGTTCATTTTTTAATGAGCTTGAGCCATGCGACAACATATGCTCAAATTCGGTTTCATGTTTACAAAAGCTTGAAACGAGAAACTATTATTGTTATAAGTTCGCATGCCCCTAACATAATGACGCAAATCAAGATGCATGCCCCCCAAGCTTCATTGCATTCAACGAGGTGGATGGAATGAAGGTTCACTTTCGAGATTTTTGAAAGACTCGACTTGGATTTTACGAGATCATAATCAAAGACTCAATTTGGAAAGGGAGTTGTTTCAATTTTTAATGAGGTTGACACAGTAAAAGAACTATCCTCATAATCCACCATATTTATAGTATTTGATAGAAAATAAAAAACTGAAGGATGATTAAGGTTGCTGGAATAATCTTTGTGGTGATCCGGAAGATGGAAACGATGGTGGTAATCTTCCCATGGTGCCTCTCCTATCATCATTGACTAAATGATTCCTTCGTCTGTAGAATGTACATGCAACCAAGGATCTGAAGAGGTGCCATATTCCTTACACCTATCTATCCGAACACTCAATGAGTGTTGAATTGGGTTTGCCCCCTAGGCCAAGAAAATTGATTGCTACAATATTTCTAAAATGGTGATGATCCATGCTGACAAAATGTTCGGGAATCTTTTGAATCTTTTAGATATAGAAGATATCATATTGCAGGTTTTCACCGTGGCCACATACGCCAAATTACTCTGAGGCAGTAGGGAAAAAGTACCCATCAATGTAGTGTCTTTCAGCAGGCCTACTCCGATATTTTGAAGCGAATAAGAGCTTCCATGGATCATCGAGATGCTTCCCGTAACTTGTGAACTGTTGGGGAGAAAGGTTTGTTGGTCGACGATTGTAATTCCTCCTTGAAAAGGAAATGCAATCTTTCTGAAGTATGTTGACACAATAGTGGCCATAGCATAAATCTAGGGCCTTCCCAGTAGGATGTTATAATCGAGGTTTCCATTGATAACTTCAACATCAATTTCTACTATTTTGCCCCCCAGTTCAACTGTTAAGTTACTCAAAATCACGTATGGAGTGTATGTTTTTCCATCGAATGCTTTTAACGTCATTGACAATCATGACAAGGGTGGTGATCCTAAATTTTTCCAGCAACTCATTAACATAATACATGTAGATGCCCCCTCATCAATAATTGTTCGATGAACAGTTTTGTTGAGGGCTTTCAATTGAATGAGGAAAGAGAGTTGAGCTGGTAATTGAGGTTCATATCCTTTATGATTAAAGGCCACAAGATTGGAATCCGCTGGGCCAATCCCACCTATTACTGATAATAGAGCCTGCTTTTGGAAGGGGCAATTTTGCAGTACTTCAAGTGTCGACATAGCAGATGGCGATTGGGCCAGGTCCTCTACTATATTATAATTTTGTGCCACTCTGGCACAAGGATTAAATCTTGATTAGTGTAAAAATCCCTTTGGCGGCTTTATCATTAGCTCAGGAATGATGGGTGGCACAACTTCGGTTGAAGTTGTTGTCGAACTACTAGGTTGATTAGTAGCCTTGTTGTTCGATAGCTGTGGATTCCCGTAATCTTTATTCCTTGTCGATATCAAAGCATCATTTTGCTGTTTTGAAATGGACAGCATAAGGACTTGGGATGGGGAAGCATTGTCACTAGCAACCAGATTGGTTCCTAGGTTTGGAAACGGATCAGTCAATACTGCTGAGGTTTTTGAATTCTTAAAGAATTTCTTAACTTTAGCTTTATATGGACAATCTCTCGTCCAATGATCCTCATCGCATATGAGGCATGGTTGAGTAGGTTTCTTTTTCCCAGAAGGGTTTGGAGAGGATTTTTCAGGAGACGAATCATCTTGTTTCTTCTTTTTTCTCTTCTCTTTCTTCTTGCCTCCTGGTTGCTTCGGTTCTTTTTCTTTGTCAGTTGACACGGCATTAAACTCCGAGGCTAGAAGTTCTTCATTTGTATTTTGATAAGAAATCTTACGGGCTTTCTTAGATGTAGCCTTTGTCAATTTCGTGCTCGTCATACCTATCACGCCATCACCGACATGAGAGTCTTTGTTTTATTTAGGAGGAGGAGGAATGGAAAATTCTAGTCTTGGAGCATCAGGGATTTTGTCATAGAGCGTGCCAGACTAAGTATAGATCAAGTCTAGATATTGTGCATGAGTGATGACCTGCTCTTCAGTGACGACCCCTCCCTTTGCCACATCTTCTGTTATAGAAGGTAACAAAGACTTAATAAACCATTCAGCTAGTAGTTGATCAGGGACATATGTTTTTACCATTCTACGACGACGTCACCATTCATGAATATGATCGGATATGTGAGTGGCTGTCGTTTTCTTGAAATTGATAAGAAGCTCTGTCCCTGTTTCATACCTTATTGGTAATTGAAAATGGGTTAAAAAGGTTTTGGCAAGGGCGCTGAAGTTATCGAATGAAGCTCTAGGCAATTTGATGTACCATTTTGCTGTCAGACCAGTTAACGTTTGTGAAAAAGGTGAAGCCTAATCGAATCATCATTGAGAGTGTTGGATGAACACCATAGATGAAAGGTCATCACATGATTCGACGGGTCCTCACCCGGATTTCCATTAAATTTAGGAATATCTGACGGAAGTTTATGAGGAATTGTTGGCAACCAAGGGGCATAAGTGATTGGAGCGTTTGTTAGCCAATTTAGATCTGGTCTAGAGTTGCTACGAAGGGCAACTGTTGATTCAAGTTTGGCGAAGCATACCCAGGATAAGATGGGATTGCCCGAGCAGTGGATCTTTGCATACCAGCATAATGCATTTGATGCTGATAACTTTGATAAGGTTGCTAGGCATAACCAATTTGGGATGATTGATGATAATCGTTTTGAATATATGGCTGCCCATTACTTGCAAAGTTTTGTTGCTCAAGTCCTTGGTACACTTTCTGGAATTGCGGTTGATGGTGTTGCACCAGCCATGGTTGTGAAACCATTTGTTGTTGCCCAATACTGGATGTTTGACCAAGATGAGGGGTAGCAGTACCCGTTTGAGATAGAGTCACTCTAGTTAAGGAGCCACTAACCGGCGATTGCGGTTGCATCGTGGAGACAAGAGGCTGTTGTATTACGACCTGAGAAACTTGAGGTTGACATACAACAGGCAATGCTTGTACTTGTGACACTGTCACAATAGCTGGTGTAGTGGGGATATTCGACACAGGTATATTCGGTTGCATTGAGTATACAATTCTTGGTTGTTGAGGCAGTATTGGCACCCAACCACTAGATGTGATTCCATTTTGACCCGAATTTGGTTGAGAACTCTCATATGGTTGTTCTCCCAGAGGGAACAATGAAAAGGCATACTGCCCTACATACGGCGACAATCCAGTGTTGACAGGAAAGTTTGGCCTTTGGAGACCGGACTGCAAAAATTGGTGCTGTTGTGAAGGATCAATTTGTTGAGACTCAACATAAGAAATTCCAGATATTATTCTGGACGAACAAATGGGAACAGACCATACTGTCGAAACAGTCCCTGGGTGAACTCCCTCTAGCGGTTGAGAGCTAGTTGGGATAGATGGTATGCCAACGAACATCATCGGAGTGGTGGCAGGAGGTTCTGCTACCACTGTATCGGATGATACAATCCTAGATGTCGATGGTTGTCTAGACATATCGAGTCTACCGAAAAGACTTCCTAGAAATTCTACAGGAACTTGCGATGAAGGGGTATTAACGTCTGAAGTAGAAGGATATAGGTGGATCCCAGTTCCGAAATGTGATGGAGTACTGGATGGAAGATCCTATGTAATCCATTCTATAGCAATCAATCCAGGTGGAAGAGGTAGACCTTCAATTCTGTAAAATATTTTTGGTGTCAAAGAAGGTATAGATTCTACAGCGACAGATGCTGGAGGGGTAACACCTTCCGAATCAACTCTAGATGGAGCTGGTTCAGGAATAGAAGTGTTTACTGTTAGACTAAGATTAGTTCTAATGTCCTCTTGTAACTGCGGAACTTCTTTTGTAGAGGTAGGGATACCGAAAATGGTTGGAGTAACTGGAATCTCATAGGATATTGAAACACAAGTTTCAAACAAACCAGGAGACTTTGACCTAGTTAAACAAGTTCGCTTGGCCCGGAATGGTTTCGTTTCCAGAGTCAAAGACGGTTGACTCATCAGTCTCCGTGAACGACAGGGTTTTGATTGACTTTCTTCCACAATTGCAGATTATTCGATCAACTCAAAATAAGAGGGAAAAATGTTATTCTGAATTAAATTAATTTTAGACGCTTCGACACAACTTGCTTTTTCAATTTTTAAGAGTCGAGAAAAAGCTAAAGATGACTCTAGTCACCTTCGATTTTTAATGAGCCTAAAGTGACAAGTGCTCAGATTGACCTTTTCCTTTAGGAGGATGAAAAGGAATGAAAGAGACTAATCTGGAAATTTAGATAGAGGGATTACCAAACCGATCGCAAAATTGCAGAATACTTTTTACAGTAGGGCAGTCAATCTTCCCAAATGCTATGTTCAGTGCATTGCGATCGATAGGGTAGCAGACACGGCTTCCTACGGATAAAGGATATAGCCTATTATGGTCTCCCAATATATACTCAACGGTACGTGGGAGCACAAGTCTGTATTGGCACTTATCGTCTCAAAGAGGAGGAATCACCCAACCTACGATGAAAGTGACAGTTACCAGGCTTTACGACACCGGAATATGTCTCTAGCCTAGACTTCTAGATGTTGTGCGTTAGGTTCCAAAGCATTTTTATGTTCATTGAATTTATTTTATAGTTGATCTTTCTTAAGAAGTTTTCCTTTCAGGTTCACCACGTGATGTAGATATACAATTCCTAAAATGCAATCTAAGATGATAAACAGTCGTTTAATCTTCTTTTTGCAATGAAAATCCTAGCTACTAAGGAAAGAGAAATGGAATCTTTTCAACATAGAGTAGAGAGCACACACTAGATGCACTGTCCTAAATCACAATCAACAAGCAGTCTAAATGCAAATGCACATGCATGTATTTGTTTTCACTTTCTTAATGTTTGAATGACAAAAAGAATGCTGGATACAAATCTAAATTATCTCTTCTTTCAAAGCGATAGTACTAACGATTTTCTTTTAAAAAAAAACGACAAGAAGGCAAGACAACACTTTGCAATTTTGAATTGAAAACTGCTTTCGACACTTGAAATACTTATAAATTCAGATCAAATACAAGAGTAACAATATAATTGACTATCAAGAACAATGGGATTCTTTTCTTTGACTGAAAATGACACTTGTGACACTTCCAAATCAAAAGACAACAGTTCGATTAAGCTAATTCTTTGTAAAAGAGAACTGTAAATGGCACACAATACATAAAAACATTCACAATTCTTTGTACAATGGAGGTTGGATGATGCAAAGAAAGGGGGTTTCTACAATGGTCTACTGATCATAGACAGCAAAAATCCTGAATAAAACTGAAGACGGTGAAGAAAAAACCAAAATCTGGAGGCAGATCTAGTCTTGTCTCATAATCGCACTTGTAACATAGGGAAACATGGATGCATCCCACCTACTGCACATGGGAGGTGTGATGCATCTAGATTTCCAAGAAGACAGGTTGCGATGGTCCAGGGATGAGACTTTAACTTGGTTCTTTGTCACAGTTTCCAGTTTAGTTCAGGGATTTAGGTCGAGCAAATGATAGTCAGTAACTACAAAGTATAGGGCTAATCCAATGAGGTTACTCAAGCTACCTCTAGGGCACTTAGGATGTTTGCAAATCAATTGTTCAGTTCATAAACAAAACCAGAGATTGACTAAAGCAGCGTTGATCTACTTTGCACTTGCATAGCAAATGCAGTTTGAAGGCTAGCTCGCTTGACTTCAGGCTCCGTCTGTGGTTTATGAATCAAACAAATAGAGACAAGCAATCAAACTAATCGCTCCCCAATGGAGTCGCCATTTTTTTATCGGGAAATCTAGTGTCTATTCAGAGCTGCTAGTCCCACTAAGACGGGTAGCTATATTAGAAACAAACAGATTAAAGTCACTTGTTTATCCTTTACGAGAGAGATGAGAAAGAAGCAGAGAGTACCAACCTCAGTCTTCCGCTTGGCTCCTTGCTTGTTTCCTTTCCCCTTTAACGGAATCTCGCCACTGCTTCCTCACTTGTCTCGCTTCAAAGAGCACCTGTAGATTCACAACAGCATAAACCATCAAAGCATAGAGATCTTTCACTGTAAACAATATAGGATCAGATATATATTGACCATACAAATGCATATATCAACACAATATTCAGAGGTACACAAGAATATGGAGGAAAACTCAAATAGCTTTATTAGTAACAGTAGTAGAAGAGAGGATTACAACCACTTGGTCTGACCCAACGCCATCCTCCAAGCTTGAAAGCCCTCTTCACCTCACACAAAGCAAGATCACCTAACAATGTCTTCAAAGAGAAACCAACAACACCTCTTTGCAAATTACCAAATTCCAACCTTTGGATCTCTGGGATGAGGGATCCATTTATAGATATTTGCAGGGGGGTGAGTTGGCTTCCCGAATTTTGATTAGTGTCATCTCTCTGATAGTTCCTGGTTCCACATGGAAATTTTAGATCTCTTACTCATCCTTGGGTGAACTCAGAGAGGCAAGTGTCAAATGAGCAGTCTCTAGAAGATTCTCTGGGTTTCCACCTAGCAAGCTGCTTGTGCCATTTGTCTGCTCTTGCTCATCACACCCTATAGAAGGGATTTCTAGTATGCATCGCACTTTTTGCATATGGCAGGTGAGATGCATTGCACCTTTAGCATTAGGCAGTTTGTATGGTCCTGCTTTGACCAGTTCTGAGTAGTTTTTCATGGAGAACTTCTGGAAGATGATGTAATCAGCTGACCTTGCTCCTTTAGGGTATGAAAACAATACTTTTAGGGACTTAGAAGCCCTTGGTTTATGGACATATGTGATTGGGGTTGCAGTGCCCAAATATGTCTATAACAGTGTCGGGGGGGCGAATCTGCAGGTGGCTCTTATTGTTCCAGAATATGACTTTGAAGTTATTGTGAAGCCTGGAGGATTGAACGTAGGACTAGACCATCTTTCGTGCATCGAAACAGGGGAAGAGCCCACTAATTTGGAAGAAGGATTACCTGACACGCAGCTATTTGCAGTGTGCATTGTGAATGGTCATTTTGAGGATGTAATACACTTCCTAATGACAGGAATGACACTGGAAGGATACACCATCTAGCAGAAGAAGGAATTAGTGGTGCGCGTGATAGATTTCTCTTGCATTGGTAGGCATCTGTACAAAATGGGGTCTGATGAGATATTGCGACAATATGTACCTAAGTTTGAAAGAAGCAACATCCTCACGAATGCTCATGAGGGCACTGCGGAAGGACATTATGTAGGAAGAGAAACTGCGCAGAAGATTCTATGCACAAGGTTGTGGTGGCCAACTCTCCATCAAGACTTAGAAGCATATTACAAGGTGTGTGATATATGTCAAAGGACTGGCAGGCCATTGTGGAGGATGATATGCCTTTGAATCCATAGATGACATTGTAACCCTTTAAGAAATGGGCGATATATTTTGTGGGACCCATTCAACCCCAAGAAAGGACGGGAGCAAGGTACATTATCACCGCGACGGAGTATTTGACTCATTGGGCGGAGGTACAACCTGTGAAGGATTACGTAGGAGCGACCATTCCTCTTTGAGCACGCACTGACATGAGTTGGCTGTCCAAAGATCTTTATGAGTGATCGTGGTATGCACTTTCTGAATGAGACGATCAGTGCGCCAATGGAGGAATTTAAGGTATACAACAAGAAGAGCACACCTTATCACCCGCATGCTAACGGGATGGTGGAAGTGTTCAACAAAGTGCTCGAAAACGTGCTAACCAAGGTTTGCAATTCTCAACGAAGTGATTGGGACCTACGCATACCTGCAACACTATGGGCTTATCGAACGACATGCAAGAAGTTGAATAGACAAACCCCCTTTAGGCTTGTCTGTGGTGTTGAAGTGGTAATGCCTATCTAATATATTGTGCCTAGTTTGCGCATAACGACACTCACAAGTATGACGGATCATGGAGCCCTAGAGGAAAGGCTCGCATAGCTGGAAGAGCTCGAGGAAGAGAGATTTCTAGCTAGATTTAATCAACAGGTCCAAAAGCAGCACGAAAAGGAATGGCATGATCGACATATTAAGCTGCACACATTCAAGGTAAATGACCTGGTTTTGTTGTATGACAGTAAGTTTGATAAATTTCCAGGGAAATTCAAAATGCACTGGTTAGGGCCCTATGTGATTAAGGAAATTACCGATAGAGAAGTGGTACAGCTGGTCAAATTGAATGGAGAACCCTTCCTAGGAAAGGAGAATGCCAGTCGCTTGAAGCCATACACCAGTGGTTCGACCATGTGACTAGATGAAGGTAGCATAGTCTTAGCACACCAGATAGCTGAAAGGAGGCACAAGACTATAAAATACACTGCCCAGTTTGGGGAGCTGCACGATTGGAGGATGGTGCAAAGCAAGGAAGTGTCACAGGGTTCACAAAAACATGGAGGGAGCAGTGCTACCCATGGAGAATTCGTGCAAGTTAGCTGGAAAGTGACTGTTAAAGTCATTGTTCATGATTTAACGACAGAAGTGCAGTCAAATGGAGCCGGCGGCCGACATTTAAGATGAAATTTATGGCTCAAATCCTTGAAAATCTACCACCAATCCGGCATTAGTGAACCGAATTTGTGGGGAATAGTCGGATTTGAATTCAAAATTCCCTATAAATTACAAGTGGATGTCCAATGAACAACCCTTGGCATTTTGAGAATTGAGTTGTTGAGCTCTCAGGCACCCATGAACTGAGAATTCTTCGAGGCTTTCAAAGAGACTCCCGCATTTGAAAACTTGCTAGAGACGTCGCGAGCACTGTTAGAAAGTGTTATGTCGGCATCTGTAGAAATTATAAATACCAAAGCAGTAGTAGAGGATTCGACATAGGAAGTGGAAATAGAGGTAGAAGTAGCTACTCTGAAAGTGGCTGAAGTATTGGTAGAGGTCCCTAAATCACTGAGGACGCTGATACCAAAGCCAACCCCAACCAAGGAAACCATGAAGGACAAGAAGGGCAAGCAGCCTGTCATACCGTTGCGCGCATCGCCAAGGAGAAACCCACCAAATCCCACTACACAGGAGAAAGGAAAGGCCATAAACTTAGAACCAGAGCAGGAAGATATTGAAGACATCCCGATGGATGATGAGGATGTGGGAGGTGAAGTGGAGGAGGTTGAAGCCCAAGGTGTGGAACCTATTACTTGGCTGCTGGAGTATGTCCCTCCATGCAGGCCTAAGACCAAGATACCAAAGGAAATTGATGAGAGAAAGACTCCCCTACAAACCCCTCTACTGCCGGATGAAATTGTTTTCGATGGTTTGCGCTTGGCATGAGTGCCGCTGCTGAAACTTGAATACTAGGACTTGGCGGACCATGAGAAGTTCCCACACCTAGCGACCGAGCAGCTGATGCGTCGCATCATTGATACGAATATGGGAATGACCACACTGGAGACACGTAGGTGGCTCAAGGGAGTAGAAAAGGCATGGTTGCTAGACCTGCTCTGGGTGCCGCACTACAACTGCACCCCGGTAATAGTTTTGGTCATCAAGCAGTTGTTGTGCTTGGTGCATGATGGGTGTCTGTGGCTGGAGGAGATGATACCCATCACAGATAGGTTGATTCACCAGATAACATGATTGCCATATACAGGAGAGAATCTGGCCATGATCTTTGGCAGAAAAGGTGGCGAGCAGGCTCTCGCAGAATCAATGAAATAAAAATTTAAACTGGTGAAGAAGCTGAGTGGATACACTATATCCAGCATCTGCGACCCCACTGTGAAAATAGCCACACAGGTCTTAGCGGAGAAGGTGATGAGGAAGTGTCACGCTTATGAGGTGTCGATGCCTGTCATCGCGCTCGCAACACATTGCACTGAAGGAGTCCAGTTCAACTGGTCGGACTACCTTCGTGGAGAGTTAGTGGCCAAATGTCGTGAAGCACAAGAGCTCAACAAGACATTCCACTATGCGTGGCTCTTGCTGTCAATTGTGTTGGTAGCATGGGATCTGCCAGAGGAAAGCAATTTCCCTTCAGTCGTGCCAGACCTCCCTGAAGCAGCAAAGTATGCTTCGCTATGGGGGATCATGGATGCGCAGCGAGTCAGGGACAACAATATCTTTTGGATTTTGATGGAGATGAACATCCGGATGGCCATAAATTGCAAACCACGATTGTCAGCTACGGTGTACGCCAACCTACTAGGCTACGCCTAATTCAAAGCCGACTTCCATCGAGTATCCATCAGGGCACAGAAGGACCCTACGCAGAAATTGTATGACTTGCCCTATCTGCCAACGGATGATGCCATTGATGCGGTGCTTGATCAATGGCCGGTGGAGTGGTGCACTACCATAGACTTAGCGGTGGGCAGGAGCAAGTTTTCTGCACAGAAGAAGAAGGAGGAGGCCAATCTTAAGATGGCACAACTGGCTGAGAAGAGGAAAAAGGAGGCTGCCAATCTTTAGATGGCACAACTGGCCGAGAAGAGGAAAAAGGAGGCTACTAATCTTTAGATGGCACAACTAGCCGAGAAGAGGAAAAAGGAGGCTGCTGATAAGGCCCAGGCAGAGTGTGAGGCCTCACAACAGACAGGTGGGATAGAGCGAGGCTTTGACAAAGGTGGGAGGCCGCCTTCACCTAAGATAGAAGAGGAGATAGAACAACACAACACAAACCCTTAGGAGATGTTCGCTCGCATCAAGCACCCAAGGGAGCTAGAGAAGGGAGGGTCTAGGAAGAAATCAAATGCGACCAAGACTTTGTTGGATCCCATCGCATTAACAGAGGGAGATTTACATGATATCAGTTACACAGTCAGGGATGTCACCACGGAGGCCCTGCAACAATTTGAATAGCAGCAACAGATCATCCTGGGGGCTATCTAGAGAGGGTTATAGGAGCTGTAGACCAGCATGTCACAGGCTGGCACAATGTCTACCAACTTGGATATTGGCACTTTAGAGGATACCAATATGCTACGCACGAAGGCTTCTAGTGTGATAGTGTTGCCACATGGAGCACTGACCACAAAGAATGAGGCTGATAGGCCCACCATCAGCGCCCGAAGGGGAGTAGGGTTGAACCTGGTAGCAGTCCTGCGTGAAGCACTCCATCTCTTGTAGGATGGAGTGATTGCAGAGTTGAGGGTCCGAGAGCACCGTGCCCTCCAGGTGATTAGCGAACAATGGATCAATAATGAGCAGATGGCCCTATAGAGAAATGTTTCCATCACCATTGAGACTGAGGCAACGAATTAGAGCAAGTAGATTATGTAGGTCATTAAGGAGGCATGCTGAATGGTCCTAGAGTTTGCCATTCCGAAGGAGAAGCCAGTCGAGGTATGCATCCATAAGTTTTCCACAGGGGTGCACGACACTTGGATTGAGATGGCATGGGTTCAGTTGGAGTTGAACCTGCAAATTACAGAGTTATAGTTTAGGGCCCAACCTTCAACTCCACCAGAAGTGAAGGAACAGTGGGTGACTGCTGTAACAGAAGTAGTAACAGTGGTGGACAGTGTAGTAGCAGGCTGCACACAATTGTTTGAACAATCATTTGAGGTCCTAAGTAGATTATGCAGGTCATTGAGGAGGCATGCTGAATGGTCCCAAAGTTTGCCATTCTGAAGGAGAAGCCAGTCGAGGTATGCATCCGCAAGTTGGCCACAGGGGTGCACGACACTTGGACTGAGATGGCATGGGTTCAGTTGGAGTTGAACCTACAAATTACAGAGTTACAGTTGAGGGCCCAGCCTTCAACTCCACCAGAAGTGAAGGAACAGTGGGTGACTGCTGTAACAGAAGTAGTAACAGTGGTGGAAAGTGTAGTAGTAGACTGCACACAATTGTTTGAACAGTCATTTGAGGTCCTAACCAGCTTGCAGGAGGAACCCAATGTACAGAGGCTAGAGACAGGAGTGAATGAGCTACAACAACGTTGCGATGAGGTTAAGGGCACAACACGAATTGACACACTGACATAGAGACTAGCCAAGCTGCAGGAGGCCAAGCAGCTGAGGGAATAGGTGGATGCAGTGCTGCACAAGGATGCAATGCACAAGGTGAGACTAAAGCCCTGGCTAGATGAGGCTTATGCAGTGACAAGAAATATCAAAGGAAAGCTTGTGACTCTGCAAGAAACGCAACAAAATCTTTAGGTTGACAATGCAGGAGCAGTGACCGAGCAGACAGTGGAAGAAGAGAAGCAGGTGGCAACTCAGTGCACGGCTGAGGTTGCGGTCATACGGGTCGAACTGGAAGAGCTTCGTGCAAAGATCTCCACTCCTACTGAGTGACTTAAGGGTAAGTCACGATGTTTGTGTTCAGGGCTTGTTGGGAGCAGGATCCCTGAAGGGCAGTTTTGGGGCTAAAAGCCCATGTTTGAGTCAAATTTTGTAATAAAATTGTAAAGACTCTGCATTTTGTGGTCATGGAGCGCGAAGCTGTCATAAGTCATAAAGGGTTGTCTGCCCTTAGTTTTGTAAAGTAAAGTCGGCTATAAGAGATCTACCTATGGTTCATAGCCCATGGGATTGTATAAAAAGCTCTAAGCTCTAAGTAGTTAGGGGGATCAATACCATGTAATATAGTGGTAGCTCGGAAGTAAGAAGTCTAAGTCTCAGGTCATGGCGTAGGTAGAGGCTCTACAGCTGAGTGCACAAAGGCCTAGGGTGGAAGTCCGTAGCTGAGTGCACAGACCCCTACAGCTGTGTGCGCAGGGTGGATAGAGTTTGTAATCACTTGGAAGACATCAATAAAGAGAAGTATTTTTCAATTTCTCGGTCTTGTTCCGATTAATGCATCTTGTCATTTCATGTATGAATTTCCTTTATAATGATTATGTGATGCGCGAATGTATATAATTATGTTGGATAGCTGAACGTAATTAAGAATATCTATTTACGTGGTGCTAACTGTGAGTATTTAATAAGACAAGTAAGATTCTTAAGGTAACTTGACAATCTGTGCAAAAACCTGCCTTAATAGTGCGAAAGTGTCAAAATCGATGGTTAGGGCTACACAAAGGTCAGCCATACCCTTTCGTGGAGGTATTGAAGTACAGAATAGAGGGCTCATATCGCAAGCCCTAGAGCGAAGCGACCTGCGTGAAGGCAGGAATAAGAGGAATAAACCGACATCATGACCATCTCAGGGTGTAGAAACTTGGTTCCAACATCCCCCCATACTGCTTCGGGTGAGACTTTGGTCCATGCTCCACGAGCTGATGTCGAGAGGGCCAATATTGTAGGGATTTGTTTGGCTAATTAACGCTGAACCTGGGTCGGGCCCCCTCAAGCCAACAATGTTAGTTCTTAGAGAACTTACACAATATACATTACAACCCTATAACAATGAGGTTTGCAACTCAAAAAGTGGATAATATGGGAGCGCTTAAAATGTTCATACAATATACGTTACCATCGTGTAGGAGTTAGTTCTAAATTGTTTTCATGCAATGATTTTAGAACATTTTCTTTTTATTATTTCTATACATTTGATCTAATCTATATCTTCAGATCAAGGTAGATGAACACAAACAGAATAGATACAGTTAAAGATGATGATAAATTTTCTAAGTGGTGAATTTATGTTCTATTTATTATCATTCGATTCATACATTATACATCTCTTTATTCTTTTTCTATATTTTTTATATACTCTAATTAAAAACGACACTTTTTCAATTTTTAGAAAACATGTAACACTTAGAGATTCAAGTCGAGGAGAAAAACTACAAGGAAAGATTTACTTTGAATATTTCCATAAACCATTTGTACATTTGTTCATTTTTCAATTTAATATATGTAGCAAGGAACTATAAATTAGAATTTGTTGAAACTAAAATCTATTTAGTATTTGACCTATATGTATAGAAAATAGATTCTATCTAGTAACTACGAACCTAATATTAGAATATATATTAGAAACAAATTTGTGATATCTAGTTCTATCTTCATTACCCAATTTTTACTTAGTATGAATTATCATGTCCTTTTAAGAAGTGATTTCACTCCAAAATTTGTGAATAGGAAAATAATATCAGATTCTGAGTTGGTCTCAAATAAAGATATTTTTAATGATGTGATGATATAAATGGGCGAAGAAGTAGAGATGGAAATGAGCATAATTACAGAAGAAGATATCGTAGGAGAGACAACAAAACGACCAAAAAATAGATGAGAAAGAAAGATAGAAAGGTAGTTATGTTCATTTTAGCTAATTTTACATCAATTTTCTTGAATTAATTTCAATTCAATGCTCATGAATAGGAAAATAAAGATCAATTCTATGCCATTATTAAATGAATATATCTATAAAAACATAAAAGAAATAATTTTCCATGGTGTTGTGTTAGTCACATATCGATTTTTTTTGGAAAAAAAGAAAATAGGACAAAAGCAATACTCCATACAAATTTGACAAATAAGGGGGAAGAAATGACAATAACATTGGTTGTGCCAACATAGTTTATCAAACAACATGAGATAAAATTTATTACAAATGTTGGTGTTACTATTAGAAATTTTGAAATAATTCCAAAGCACAAATATGATAGTGGTGATTGTGAAAAAAATATCTCACTAAATAGCTCTAGCATTGTAGAAAACATTTGTCCTGTTTCTGGAGAGTATTGATTTTTCTCAAACACGATGATTGCAAATTTTTCCCATAGTCGAGATCCATTTGCAATTGGAACAGTCAATGCTATTGCAATTTCAACAACATAGACAAGGATGCAATATGTACTGTAAATCAAAGACGAGAATGTCGATCAAGAAAGGGAAATAGTAAGCTTAGATTTATTTGAATGCTTCAATGGTAGCAAGTTATTGTGTGCCTCTTCTATGATTTCCATGTATTGTTTTACAAATATTGAATATGTAATTGGTTCAAGTACATGACAAAATTATTCCAATATATATTTCAATACAAAGACAATTGTAAGAAAATGTCTTTCTTCTCATCTTGCTAAAAAATATAGTTCAAAAATAAGAAATAGTTTTCCAAACTTTCAAATCAATGTTCATATGTTCATTGAAATAAGAGAAGAGAGCGGAAAGTATACGAAAACTAATTTCTTCGGCAAGTGGAGCATGCATGGTAAAATTCATATATATATATATATATATATATATATATATATATATATATATATATATATATATATATATATATATAGAGAGAGAGAGAGAGAGAGAGAGAGAGAGAGAGAGAGAGAGAGATTTAATTTTAGGTTTCTATCTCTCAATTTTTTAATATCAGTTTTGCAGAACTTTCAAGGACTACTGACAATAACTAGTGCATACACGAATCCCTTTGAGACTATATGTGTGAAATGTAATAGTCCAATTAAAACTACTAGAACTACAAACGGAGCTATGGTTTATTGTACCATTTGCAAGGAAAATTGTCACTTTATTTATTTCCATTGGTTAAACAATATTGTTGGGTCTCCAAAATGTCATTCATTTCACCCTGTTCTTGTCACTTTGCTTCATATTTTTCCATATTCGACAGCTCCATAACCATGCACTAAGACCATCTCTATAATTAAATATGGGTTTAGACACATTATTTTCCCATACATTTATTCTAGTATTTTGAGTGAATTTATGGCTAAATATTAGAAAAATAACATGTACTCACTTATATATAAAAGTTGGATGAGTTTTGTGACATGTGTAGGCATATTTAAAGATTCCAAGACATTCATTTTTGGCATCCAAGACTCAAATTCGAATTTCCTCTTCAAACTCTTGACAATTTGAGTAATATTTCAGATCATTGGTCAAGCACATTTCATGGAGAAATATCATGGAAGTTTTCTTAAGTTTCTCCTATCAAAGCTAAGGGAGATTTGTGAGAGGATATGAAGAGATGCTAATTGTTAGATGTCAAAACATGGTTGTAACCACATGAATTATTTGTGGATCTAAATTTATGAGTTTGTTATATTAGTTTTTTTATAAATACAAGTGCCTTCCCCTCTCAAAAGGTGTGAAAAGTTTGGGAGCTATGCACATGCTTCAATGTAGAGTTTTGGATGTTAAGCATTGGTACTATGTTTATGATTGATGTAATGAATACCATTGTAGTTCACTTTGATATGGTTGTGATTTCATTTGGTTTTTGATCAAGATTTTTCTCAACTTTCCACCTCTCAAACACTTTGGGATGACCAACTAATGAGTATGGAATGTATTCTAGTGTTTTATTTTTTTAGTTTTTTTATGTTCATTTTAAGTCTTTTGATTATATGCATTGTTTACATTCTTTCATGCTCATTCCATATATTTTTTTTTGTAGGTTAAGCGTTATTGTTCTCATTTCATATATTCAGTGATTTTCTATTTCTTTGATAGATTCTCGCGAATGATTATAATTTAACAATGCACACTATTAGGTCCCTATAATACTAGTGATTACCCCATTACTATTGTAGTTGTATCCCTTATTAATATTGTTGTGCCCCTATTGTCCCCATATTGTTATTACTGTGCCCCGTAGAATCCCTATATTGTTATTTTTGTGGCTTTATATTATTATTGTTAGGTCCGCTGGGTTATATTGTGACTCGTTAGACTCCTATATATAGAAAGGAGGTTTTGTCATTTGAATCATCCAAGAATTGTTCATTTATGTAATGTAAAGGAGGTTGCCCCCTCGAAGAAGCTGAATTCTAAGGCGTTGTTCTATCCATTCTATCTTTTTTTGGGCTGGTTTCATAACATTTGGTATCAGAGCTTTGGATTTTAGGGTTTCGTTGCTCCAAATAGGTGATCGTGGCATTTTCACTATAACATTTTTTCTGCGATGTTTCAGAAGCTAAAAAAAGCCCATTTGAGAAGAAATTGCACTGAACCTCGGGTCAAAATTTCAGAGCGTTTTGTGTTATATTTGTGGAGATATATTTGAGGAAGTTGGTCTTTTTGCAGAATCCTAAATTACATTCCAAACAAGTGACCTGGGGAAAATCGTCATAACTTTCTCTCTGAGCATCGGATTGAAATTTTGTAAGAAGGTAGAGAAAGGGGATGGACTGTAGTTTCTTGTATATATTTTTTAGAGAAAAAGGTTGAAACAATGACTCATGGAATGTCATACAATTTTGCTCTACTGAACTAGTCTATAATTAGGTCACTGTGGGAGATTTGGCATAACTCTTCCTTGGAGAATCCAATTTGGATCAGACTGGTGGCATTGGAAAGAGGACACAGAGGGCTACTGCAGGTCGCAATTTCAGAACTGGATGATCTGAAATTACAGAGATACATCAGAGGCAATATCGAGCTCCTACAAAGTGAAAAAAGTTGTGTAGAGTTTTTTAAATTTTTTCTTAAGCTTGGTTTGAAAAATTATTTTGAAGAATTCAAAGGGCATAGTAGAGCATTATTATCGGTAATTGATGCCCCGAGGAAAGAAAATGCAAACGACTAGTAAGAAACCTGAAAGCACTAGCATGACTCATGAAGAAGAGGAAGAAATGCTACATGACATATCAAAATTACAAGACCAAGTGCAAGAAATGTCACTCTCACAAATGCTAACAGAAGCTAAGATAAATTGTGTGGAATCTAAGATAAATGGTGTGGAATCTAAGATAAAGGGTGTGGAAGCTAAGATGAATGGCACGGAAGCTAAGATGGATTATTTGAAGATAGATTTGAAGATAGGCATGGAAGATTTGAAGACAGATTGGACAAAGTTTCTACGAGAAATGCTTACTAATGGTGAAAGGGTAGTAAAGGAAACTCATGATGAGGACAAAATAAATGTTAATCATGATTTCATAGACTCTAATGTTGGACCGAAGACCCACCATATTCCAAAAATCTATATGAGGAAGTTTGATGGCAAGGATCCCGCAACATGGATATTACAAATGGAGCAATTTTTTGATCTCAATAATGTGCAAAACACACAAAAGGTACGTATTGCAACTTTATATTTGGAACCAAATCAGTTTGTATGGTATCAATGGCTTTGCTCTCATAAACAAATTATCACTTGGGCAATTTTTACAGAAGAATTGACAGCACATTATGAGGATACAAAAAGCAACACTTTTTTTAGCCAATTGATAAGTCTCAAACAAAAGGGTTCAATAATGGAGCACATTGAGGACTTCTAAAAATTGAACATAAGGGTAAAAAATATTCCAGAGGAGCATAGGATTGATGTGTTCATAGGGACTTTAAAGGATATTATCCAACATGATGTTCACCTTTGGGAACCTGATTCATTAGAGAAGGCATTCATGTTAGCAAGAAAAATGGAAATCAAAATTATGGCAACCAGGAAGCATACCACTCACAACTGTAAAGATGGAAGTGTTGTTGCACCTAGTCTTCCACAACCTATAAGGTTGACACCACAAAAATTGGAAGAAAAAAGAGCAAAAGGGCTTTGTTATAGTTGTGATAGCAAATACACTAAAGGTCATAAGTGTGCTAAGAAGAAATTATTCTACGTCGATTGTGAAGAGGATATACTCTAGGAACAAAGCCTAGATAAAGAAGAAATGAATCCGACCATATCTTGTAATGCACTGGTTGGAATTACCACTCCTCAAACCATCAAGATAGAAGGACAAATCAGGAAGAAAAAGGTAATAGTGTGGATTGATTTAGGAAGTACCCACAATTTTATTGATTGTAAGATAGCAAAAGAATTGAATTGCTTCCTATATCCAACACTAGAGTGTCAAGTGATGGTTGCAAATGGAGGAACGATAAATTGCTCTGGAAAGTGCCATAATATCAAGCTATCCATGGGAGAATATGTATTGAATAGCCCAATGCTTTCCATTCCAATGGGAGGTGCTGATGTTGTACTAGGAGTCCGAGGGATACAACCCTTGGGTACAATAGCTTTTAATTTTCAAGAACTTTTCATGAAATTTTTTGTGGAAGGAAAGGAAGTTGAATTAAGGGGTATTATAGGGAAACTGGGAAAGATAATTGGCTCTAATAGTATGACAAAGCTTCTAAAAAAGGAACAAAGAGGTGTAATTGCACAATTATGTTCGCTAGATGTTTCCATATTAGAATCATCTATTTCTCCAGATCTCCAAAAAGTCTTAGACAATCATTCCAAGGTATTTGAGACTCCCAAAGGTCTCCCACCTATTCATGATCATGATCATGCTATTCATCTGATTCCATGAAGTGTTCCTCCAAACATCAAGCCGTATAGATATCCCTATCCCCAAAAGAGTGAAATTGCACGTATGATTGCAGAAATGTTAGAGGCGGGTATAATTCAACCTAGTCAAAGTTCTTTCTCTGCTCTAGTAGTATTGGTGCATAAGAAGGATGGATCATGGTGCATGTGTCCAGATTATAGGGAGCTCAACAAGCTCACTATTAAATATAAGTTTCCCATTCTTGTCATTGATGAATTACTGGATGAATTGCATGGATCAATTTACTTCACCAAGTTGGATCTTCGTTCAAGATATCATCAAATCGGAATGAAGACTGAAGATATTCTGAAAACAACATTTAGAACTCATGAGGGTCATTATGAATTTTTGGTCATGCCTTTTGGCCTTACCAATGCACCTTATACATTTCAAGGTTTGATGAATTCAATTTTTAAACCCTTCCTTAGAAAATTTGTGTTAGTATTTTTTGATGATATACTAATCTACAGCAAGTCTTGGAAGGATCATGTTGAACATGTTGACAGGGTGCTACAACTATTGGAGGAGAAACAATTATATGCAAGAAGATCCAAATGCTTCTTTGGAGTACAAGAGGTGGAATATCTGGGTCATATTGTATCTCATGAAGGAGTTAAGGTAGACCCTAGCAAAATTAAAGCCATTAAGGAATGGAAAATCCCCACATCCATAAAGCATCTGCGAGGATTTCTCCGGTTGACAGGGTATTATTGGAAGTTTGTTAAGAATTATGGGAGAATAGCAGCACCTCTAACAACATTGTTGAAGAAAGATGCATTTTCATGGACTCCAGAAGCAACAAAGGCCTTCGAACATCTCAAAGAGGTAATGTGCCAAGCATCGGTCTTAGCTACACCGGACTTCACAAAAACCTTTATTTTGGAATGTGATGCTTCAGGAAATGGAATTGGTGTTGTTTTAATGCAAGATGAAAGACCCATTGCTTTTGAAAGTCGTCCAATCAAGGGAAAGTTTTTACACAAAGCTATTTATGAGAAGGAAATGTTGGCAATACTCCATTCACTTAAGAGATGGCGACTGTACCTAATGGGAAGACACTTCAAGGTAAAAATGGATCATGCTAGCCTTAAACACTTTTTGGAACAAAGATTATCCTTTGAAGAGCAACAAAAGTGGGTCACAAAGATGTTGGGTTATGACTTTGAAATCATCTATAAAAAAGGGAAGCAAAATGTGGTGGCAGATCCAGTCTAAAGAAAGGATGAGGATGTGGAAGCATTGTTGTGTGCCATTTCTATTATCCAACCAGATTGGATAAACGAAGCAAGGGAGGAATGGAAGAATGATGAAGAAGTGTGGGCACTTATTCGAAAGTTACAATAAGATTCCAGTACATCTGATACATTTAGCTGGAAAAAATGACTCGTTATGGTACAAAGATCGCTTATACCTCTGTAATAATTCCCAACTAAAACAAAAGATTCTTATGGAATTACACACTTCTCCCTTAGGAGGGCACTCATGATTTTTAAAAACTTACCACAGGGTTAAGAAGGAATTTTTTTGGGATGGCCTTAAATCGGATATTCAAAAGATTGTGGTGGAATGTTTGGTTTGCAAACAAAATAAAGTTGAAACAATTAAGACATCGGGTCTATTACAACCTTTATCCATTCCAAGCCAATGCTGGGAGGAGGTTTCAATGGATTTTATCACAGGTTTACCCAAGTCTGAGGGAAAGAGTGTCATCATGGTGGTAGTTGATAGACTTACCAAGTATGCACACTTTTGTGCATTATCACATCCATTTAAAGCCAGTATAGTTTCTATTGCATTTATGGAAATGATTCAAAAGCTACATGGAAACCCAAAGATTATTGTAAGTGACAGAGATCCCATTTTCACTGGAATTTTTTGGACAAAATTATTTTCTTGTCTTGGTACTCAGTTAGCTCATAGCTCATCTTATCATCCTCAATTTGATGGGCAAACTAAGATAGTAAACAAATGTTTGGAAGGATATCTTTGTTGCTTTGTATCTGATAAACAGACACAATGGGTCAAATGGTTGCCTCTGGTTGAATGGTGGTATAACACTTCCTTCCATACAACAACACAAATGACCCCATTTATGGCACTTTATGGATATCAGCCACCATCCATCACATCATATTTAAGAGAAAATTCTAAGGTTCAAGTAGTTGAACATCACATCGAACATCAACAACAAGTTCAACTCTTAAAGGATAACCTCGTGTTGGCACATAATAGAATGAAACAACAAGCAAATCAACATCGCAGTGAAAGGCGTTTTGATGTAGGTGATTGGGTATTCCTATGGCTACAACCATATAAGCAAATGTCCCTCAAGCAAGCTAAGAAGGATAATAAATTATCACCAAAGTATTATGGTTAGTACAAGGCGTTACAAAAGATTGGTACTATGGCTTACAAATTGGAGCTTCTTGCAACTTCTCGATTGCACCCAGTTTTCCATGTTTCATGTTTAAAGAAGGTTATAGGTGACAAGCTCCCAGTTCAAACAATATTGCCAGAACTTGATGAGGAAGGAAAAAATTATATTGGAACTGGAAGTAGTCACAGAAACAAGAACTCGACAACTACGAAATCGATCAATTTCGAAGTATCTTATCAAGTGGAAGAACTTATCCACTGAAGATTCCACATGGGAGGATGAAAATTTTATACAGAAGCATCCAAAACTACTCAAGCGTTCAGGACAACACTTTTTTGAAGGAGAGGGGCATGTTTGGTCCCTATAATACTAGTGATTACCCCATTACTATTGTAGTTGTATCCCTTATTAATATTGTTGTGCCCCTATTATCCCCATATTGTTATTATTGCGCCCCATAGAATCCCTCTATTGTTATTTTTGTGCCTTTATATTATTATTGTTAGGTCGACTGGGTTATATTGTGACTCGTTAGACTCCTATATATAGAAAGGAGGTTTTTTCATTTGAATCATCCAAGAATTGTTCATTTATGTAATGTAAAGGAGGTTTCCCCCTCGAAGAGGTTGAATTCTAAGGCGTTGTTCTATCCATTCTATCTTTTTTTGAGCTGGTTTCATAAGACACACATTAATAATTTCAATTGATCTCTCACTGTTTTTCAGAATAAGTTGTATTTAAATTTCATAGTTTAAGAAGTCAATGATTTCTTAGTATATGATTTTTTTTCTTTCTAAATTAAATTTAATTTCAAGTCATTACAATATATTTACTTTCATGTCACTATAATAGGATTATTTTCATGTCAATAGAGTAAGTTTACTTTCATGTCAATTTCATAGATTAAAAGATTCCTTCCCAAGTTCTGAATTTGAGACTTTTGAAAAAAAGAGTGTGCATAGTCATCTTACACATTTTTCATGAAGAGGTTTTATTTTAGTTTTGCTATCTCTTTCGATAGATTAGGATTCCCTTTTGAAATTAAAAGTTGATTCCTAGCATATATTGTGCAAGTATACTTCGCAAGTTCATGAACCCTAAGTTTGACAATTTAATGACAAGTAATTTAACTTGCAATTAATTTACTCAACAAGTATTATACATGCAAACAACAAGACTACAACATATTGTTTTATAAGAGGTGTGGAGCTAGAAAAAATATTGTGTGATCTACAAAACATTTCCTATCAACAATATTGTCTAGACAAATAATATATTATTGATTTGTTGTCCAATTTCTAAATCCATGGTACATTTATAGTAAACCATCAAAACATAATTTTGTTTATACAATGATGGTTCTCTTTATTTTCATTGTTAAGAAATCTAATGATGGTACAATTCCCTTTAGTTTCATTGTTGAGCAATCTAGTGATAGTATTCTAGAGATGTTATAGCACATTCAACTAAATGACTCTATATTACTATCGAGTCATCAAAATCAAGAAATGTGCTACAAAAGGTGTAGATATTGTTGTTACTAGTAACTAGTAAGATTGAAATACCATTAACTAGTGGTTCGGGGGAGGGGGGGGGGGTCTAAACTACCATACCTGTGCACCTTCTAATATTAACTCCACCTTCTACTTTATTCTTGAAGGGTTTGACCATTTTCAGAGAGATTTTATGATCTCTTAGATGGTTGAGATCTCATTACATCCTGTGGTTACCTGATATGTAGCTATTAACATTGTATAAAGATGTATTTTAATGAATTTATTTTTTTAAGTTCCATATTTTGTATTATGATATTTACTTATATTACAGATACCCTAACATTTTAGGTATATATGTGTAGCTATCTCATTGTCCTATGTCATGTGTGCTTTTATGTAATGTGATTACTTGCATTGTTTTATTGATTTATCAAATATCACAAAACATTTTTCTTTCACACATAGTTTATTTTTACTTAGACTTTGCATCACATATGACTTCTTAAACAAACCAATAAGAGAAGTTGATGCCAACATGTAACTTTTCCTAAAGGAGGGAACAAGATCAATCTATTTAAATTGTGCAATTTGACTAGAAAACAAAAACAAATACTTTCACACATAACATTTACATTAGTTTGATGATACAATTTTGCATAATTTACAAATTTATGTCCCATGAACATGATCATAGTAGGTGATGCAAGGTTATTGGACTATTCTACTATATGTTCCAAAAAAGTATTTGTTTTACTACATCTTAAAAATTACAATAAATAGCTTTTAACATATACTAAATCTCAAAATTGGTTGAGCAAGTAAACAAATTTGGTAACGATTTCTTTATTAATAAATGATGGTTCCTAGAGGTTGGAGCTCCCCCTAATTGTGATGTAGGAATGGAGGTAAGTTTTCTCCATTCATGTTTTGCAGAGCTCTTCTAATTGCATACTTAGGGTGTTCAGTTCATCTTCAATCTACCCAAGCCTTTGCTGAAGTTCCAACATGTTATTGATCAGCTTTAAGGTACCTTGGATGAACATTAAGATATCTTGGATGACTGCATATAACTCTTTCTACATGCTTTTGACATTTCTTCCTTGGGTCATTTGTCTCATTGTTAAATAACATAAATCGAGTGACACAATGTGACCCCGCTGTTCGACTTACTAGTTCTATAGAACTACTACAATAGATTCTAGTACAACACCAAATTAATAAGACATAAAAGATCAAAATCATCTTTCAAAATCCTGACAGATTTTCCATTTAAAGTAATATTGACTTAAAAACAAAAACAATTTTAGAAGGAACTTCATTGGAAAAATATTTCTAACAATGATGATAGAAAAAAGTATTAGAGAATTCAAAAAGAAATAGACATATGATAAGCAAACCCTAATAGCACTTGTCATTTTTAGAATGAACAAAGAAAACCGCTTTCCTAGAGATTTTAGAAATGTGTTCAATGTTAATGGGCCTACAAAAATACTCAAGAAAATCAAAAAACAATAGATATATGGTAAATCAAAATTCGATAACATTTGTTGGTTTCAGAAAAAACAAGGAAAACTACTTTCTCATAGCTTTTAGAAACAAGTTCAAAGCCAACATGCCTACATATAATACTTCCTAATACATTCTCGATCTACACAGTTCTTCCACACACTTCCCTTCAACACAATACTACACATTAATAAGTTAATTAGTGATTTTGTCTTGCTAAATTTTGGAGCATGAAAAGTTTGGTTTATTTGTATACATTAATAAGTTAATTAGTGATTTTGTCTTGCTAAATTTTGGAGCATGAAAAGTTTGGTTTATTTGTATATTAGATGTGAAGTAACGATAGATGATTAACTATTCTCGTGACCCAATTTTGTAACTTGATTGGATATGGTAGACAACTTTAAATTTTAGCATGCGGAATAAAAATGCACATTCTGCAACTCTGAATGCATTTCCCTTTTACAAATTTTATAAAAAAAATGACTTTTTAACTAAGAGCTACATGGCTACTTTAATTTTCCACTGGTTCATCTTAGGCTAAAAACTAGCATTTTAAAACTGAGATAATTTTTTAATTTTAATATAGCTTTTAAATTTTTAATGTGCTAAGTAAAGGATGTGTTGAAGAGGCATATGTGCACAAGAAGCTTTTTCCCCATTTCCACACTTTTGCATACATTCCCACTTCTCACACTACAAAGGCTCAACTTTCACATTTTTTGATGTAGTTATTTTGGCATTCTGCAACAATATTTTGGTGAAATGTCACACAAACTCAATCAACCTCTTGCGGTGAAGATCTTTGCATATTTAAAAATTAATTAAGGCTTAACCCCAGCGTAAACAGGGTATCATTTGTTTTAGTGTCCTATAATATAGGTGTTTTCACTGTAAGGTGCTCAGAAGTAGCTTTCCAATGGTATATTTGGTGCTTGAAACCGACTTTCAGATCAAAAAATAGAGCAAGTTGAAATTTTCTCTTCAAAACCAGAAAACAAAAGAAAATGCCTAAGTGTGAAATTATTTATTTAGAATATTAAACATAAGTTAAAAATAATAAATAAATCCAATCTATAAACTATAGGAACCACATTTATTTATCATGCATCAACCAAAGTCAAAATCGAAAAAGTCAAATCAAATTTATGACCCCACCCAAAACTTCATACACTAAACTTCATACCTCGAGATGCCCGAATCAGGTGAAAGTAAAAGGAGGCTAAGTAAAAACAAATTTTACAGAGAAGAGAGATATGGTTTTTGATAAGGTATAAAGAGGAGAAATGCATGGAAAAACTTCATACCTCTAGATGCCCGAATCAGGTGAAAGTAAAAGGAGGCTAAGTAAAAACAAATTTTACAGAGAAGAGAGATATGGTTTTTGATAAGGTATAAAGAGGAGAAATGCATGGAAAATAAAATTTGGATAAATACTTATCCAAAAAATTTACAGCAGTAAAAAGGGAAAGTAAAGATACTTTACTAGCCATGGAGAGAGGGATATGGTTTTTGCTAAGGTATAAAGAGGAGAAATGCATGGAAACTAAACTTTCAATAAATACTTATCCAAAAAACTTACAAGAGTAAAAAGGAAAACAACACATGATTTTTAAAATCCATGGGAAGGAAAAGAAACACATGGTTTATAAAATCCATGGGAAGGCAAAACAACACATGGATTTCAAAACAAGAAATCATTCAAAGAAATATTTTGAAATTTTATTTTTTGAAATTCATTTACAGGTTTAAGTAAAATATTTGGGAATATTATTCAAAATATTTTCTTCCCAAATATTTTGGGAAAATGAAGAACTATTTAATGATGATGAAAGACAAAGACTATGGAAAAAATGGTTTGACGCACAAATCTTATTTAACTCCAAAATACAAATAATTTATTGAGGAACTAGGTGGAAAACATCAACAAATAGGCAATTATTTTGAGAATTTTTTGGCTCATAAATAGCAATCAAAGGGACAACTACTTGATACAGGTGGTAGAGCTAATCATATTTGAGAAGGAAGCTAACATGTTTTGTGAAGACAACATCAACCTTTCCAGGTTCCAAGGCAGAGGATCAACATTTAAAAACCTATTTCCAGATTTGAAGGTTGATGATTTTCTAGCAGTTCCAGATTTCTTGCAATTTTCAAGTGATTGATTTTATCTTTAGTTTATTATTTAGATTGTTCCAAAAATTGTGAGATATTATTTTGTAATCAGTTCCTTTTTGGAATCTGAAAGTTAGTTTGGCAGAAATTCTATAAATATGTTGTAATAAGATGTAGAATAGGTTGGAACTTGTGCGAAGAAAGAAGACTTTTTGATGTATGATGTGCATGTACTGAAGTGATCAATTTCAATAAGACATAGAGTTTGTTCTAGGATTCCCACGTTAACCAATTGGCAATGTTCCTTCTCATGTGAAATTGTTATTTCCTTAGTTTTCCATATGTTTTTCTGTCTCCATTGTTTAAAGAAGATAAAGGGTTGAATTTTTTAAAGTACACTCTGCTCTCTCTTATAAACAATATTTATGTTTTCACTCTAATATTAAGTATAGAATTCATCCTATCATGCTCTATATTTAATTGAATCTAAATCATTTCATCCTATTCACTCCATAAATTCTCTAAATATCCAAAATCTTGCCTATCTTGCCCTGTTATAGCTACTCTATCCTTTGTGTATTTGATCACCCACATACTCATGAATGCATGCCCAATAAACTTTCCCTGTAGTTTTCAAACAAATATTTAAATAACCAAACTCAGAACTCAAGGACTAGCCTAATATCTCAAAACAGAAATATAAAATCAAATAGAGAGATCCCTCTCTGAAGCTGGAAGGGCTAGATTCTAGCTTTGTAATTGGTTTTGTGGTTACCTCTAGGTTTCTCTCCACAACCTTGGGAAATTATGGAGTGATATCATTCTGGCGACCATATTGGGGATCGAAAGGTTTCATCTTCCCCAGGAAGACTATCAACTTCCAGATTTGGTTGTTGATGGTGGACAACACTTAGACACATATGAAGGATGAAACATTCACTTGACAACTCCAAACAATTTCAAGTTGATCTAAATACTCCACTGGTAGCAGGATCCAAAAATCAAGACGAGTTCTCAACCTAGAAGGTATGCTCCTATGCATCACATTCATATTATAGGCTTTCCAAATTGCATGTTTGGAGTAAGTTGGGAAACTTATTTACCTATATTCAAAGATAAAAAAGGAGATGACGATGTTTTGCATCTGATTAGGTTTCATATGCACATCCGTAAATTTAAAGTTAAATTTCATGAAGATTGTCTTATGAACATGTTCATGGTGTCCTTGGAGGGAAATGCACAATCATGGTATGAAAAATTGGCGAGTAATTGTTTATATTCTTTTAGATATTTTCATATAGTATTTTATGGGAGATATAAAGAACATCATCCTTCTTTGTTGCTGATCAAAGATTTTTGCACAAATGTTGATAATTTTATTGAGAATTTGGAGTTTTTTTATGAAGATGATCAATTTATGGATGATAATATTATAGAGGATATTCATGAGGGACCTTTAAACCATGAAGAAGATGAAGAAGTTGGTTTCTATGAAACTCAAGAAAAATTTCGGCAAGTAGTTATTTCTCCCATGATTGAAAATGAAGCAAATATGCATTTGGATGACCTACTTTCACATGAACTTGTTGATGACATTTCACAGCCTTTATATATTTCAGAAGAAAAAGAGAACAAGAAACCAATTTGTAATGAATAAACATAGCTTACAAATGATAATTTGCAACAATCTTCAGAGATTTTCAGAAATGAAAATGATCGTTCTAGTTGCCTTGCATTCCCTTTTTCTCCTAAGTTTTTAAATCACGAAAAAAATTCTGAAAATTGGAATTTTGAATTTCCTAGCATAGAAACTCAGGAAAGCCATGATCTATCCATTATTTTCAGCAATAATATGCAACAACTTTGTTCCTTTAAACTTAATGCAGAAATTTCTAAAGAGATGATTGTTATAGACCCCATGGGTGTAGACCTTTTTGTTATTCAATATGTGGCTACCTCAATTGAAAATTTGCCTTTATGTTCAAATAATGAAGAGTTTGTTGAAAAAGAACGGGTTGTCTTGAAACCTATGGATGTTATTGTTTTGGATGAATTGGTTGTTTCAAATGAAGATGGCAAGATCGATGAACAAATTACTCCCTTTTCTTTAGAAAGTAGTCCTTTTGGAAATCATCAAAAATGTAACTTCTTATGCTTTTCAAAATCCTCTGGCCAATCTGATGCAATCCTTAAGGAAACTGATTTTTCTTATTTGTGTGGATCATAGTCAACAGTTTCAGTGGTAGTTTGGGTTGCCAGTCTCATATATTTTCTTCCTACTCATGAGAAGTAAGAGAATATCTCAGTCAAGTATACATTTGATTGATTGGATACATGGAGAGAAGAGATCACCTAGTATATATACTTTCAGCAGGTGTGGAAAACCATCATCAAAGCATGAAGCCCAAGGTGAAGGTCCTAAGACTTTGGTGATGGGTTGTCAAATTTCTGATTTATTTTAATGTTTGCAATAGAGTTTTTATTTGGGAGTGTATGTTATAGACATTTTTGTGCCTAACAGCATGAAGCATGAAATGTCAATAATCTGAGGGATCCAAAGTCCCTAAACATGTTGCTCCTACCCCTAGAGGAACAAGGTCAGCAAACCACAGCACTAAAAATCAGTTCTCCACCTGAAAACACTCAAAAACAAGCTAATTCTGGATCATGTCAGCTGCTCCACTGAGCATCTGCGCTGAATGTCAACTGCTCCACTCTGTACCTGCGCTGAATGTCAAATCTAATGAAGGCTACCTGCGCTGGGCGAGATTGGCCAAGTGGCACAGTCATTCTGCAAGGTGTCAAATGCCCAGGAAGCTTCCAAAATGACACTTGGATCAGGGAATTCGCCTTGTGATGAGTAAGAGGATCTAGATCTCCAAGTGGAAGCAAGAAACTCCAAGTGGACTCAAGAACTGAAGTATAACTGAAGTGGGAGAGGACACTAGTCAGCTTCATGCCAAACTCAAGCTGACTCATCCTTTCTCCAAAACTCCTATATATAGAGCTCTCTCATGAGGTCTAGGGAGGCTGGAATCTTGTGAATGTAAGGAAGTGTTGTTGGTTTGAGTATAGAACTATTGGGTGATTGCTTTGAAGGAGGTGAAGAGGAGATTTCTTTCTGCTGGGAGGTGTTGCTGGATTGGGCCTCTTATGGTTGTAACACTCTCAGAACTTTACTTCTTCCATTAATAAAGCATTTGAGGTTCTTCTATATGCATGTGTCTTTGTGGCATATTGATGCTTGTATATTTGATTTATTCTAATCCTTGAATCAATTATGGATGTATGCTTCTTGTAGTTTCCCTTTCTTGTGCTTTTGCAGGATCTTTGTGTAGCTAGGCCAGTGAAAGAGCAAGGAGCTGGGAGCAAGCAGCAAGGAGAGAAGATTGGATCAATCATTAGCGGAAGACAACGATTAGTGGATCTCTTTCTCCCTCTCTTACATCTCATAAAGAAGTAATCTTGAATAGCTTTGCATTCGGTTGTTGCTGAGGTAATATCACCCTTAGAGTGGGATAGGGTCATTCCGTATTGGATACTTTTCCCAACAACAAATTGGTGACTCCGCTGGGAGCTATAGTCTCCTCACTCTTTAGAGTAATGTGTTTTCCACACGAAGGAAGAATGGTCAAGCTCGTAGACCAACTTTCATTTCCGGGATCACGCATCGCAAATAGTCACATACCAACCCTCAATGGTCTATTCACCCAAGAAATGTCTCCACCCCCAGTCCTCCTTCCCGATGAGTGCGAGTGATTCGGAAAGATGGGACTGGAACCCAGGGGGCATGCATCCTGGTCTGCTTTGGGCAGAGAAAACCTTGGGTATAGAGTAGATTTCCGTGGGAGAATATGACTAGTCCGTACCCCGTCCGTCTAGGAAGAGGGGTTGTTGTGGAATAAGATTCTTTTGTCAAAGTTATGTGAGTGAAATAATCTGCTTTTCACCCACCTTTGTCTATTTCGGTAGACATCGCTGAAGAAGTGTTCAGTTTGAAAGATTAACAGAACAATCTTTGGGTAACCTGAAAGAGGTAAGCCTCACCCTTTAAAACAAATGTTTTATCGGATAAGTAGGGGCAGCCTTGAAATTGTATTTTATACATGGGGGCATGCAAACCTTTTGGAGTGCAAGCAAAGAGCGGTTATTTATCTGTTTTTTGGATTAGTCGTTTCCTAACTTGCATAAAGAAAGGATGTGGGGCAAAGGTCAAAATTTGCCAAATTAGGAGCATAGCTTCGTGAGATAAAGCTCCATAAAAAACAGCTATCTCACAGGAGACATTCTTATCTTACGACTGGTATAATCGAGCAGTTTTACCGCGGAATTTATGCTCGTTAAAAAATAGAAAAGCGAGATCCGAGCAGTTTTAGCACATAGTTCATGCTCGTTAAAAAATAAACATAATATTGAGCAGTGTTTTGGTGCATTCAAGCTCTTTAAAAAATGAACCCAGTATCGGTAAATAACCATTTGTGATCGTAAAATTATTAGCCATAAAAAGCCTTGGTCGTGTTTGCACCTGCCACCTCCATTCCATTTGGCCAATCGTTCACCTCCATATGATTGTTTACCTATTTTGAGGAACAGCTGCGAAGAGTGATTTCACCTAGCCATCCTTGTGACACTGCCGTGATTGGAAAATTCCAACCTGTACCTGGAATCTGCTGCTATCCCTGTTTATCACTCGTTCCTCAAAAGACGAGTCTTCTTTGAGCTCTTTTCATCTGACTCATAAAATATGAAAAGTTTGCCGAGTTTTGGCCTTCCAGCTCGTTAAAGTGACCGGAAGAGCTATCCCTCCTCTAGATTTTAATCTTTTTTGGACCTGAGGGATTATTACACAAAAAGGTCGAGCGCTTGTTTTATTCGGCTCGTTAAAGTTATCGACAACTCATCCCTTCTGTATTGTTTTATACTTTTTCGGACTTAAGGGATTAGATGACGAAAAAGGAATTTTGGAGTTAACTTTCTGTACCTTTTCAGACTCTCTAAAATTGAAAAGGACCGAGTTTTCCTTGTCATTAGAATCATTAAAATGATTAAATAGCGACAAACTTGTCTTTAGACGAGAACGAGTTTCCCTATCGCTAAGCTCGTTAAAACATAGCGATGGGCTTGCCCGAAGGGCAGGTTATAGAACAAGCATATGTTATCCTCCTCAAGCTTGACAAAAATAAAGAGGTACTGGTCAGAAATGACTGGGGAAAAATTGGGAGAACCTCAAAGCTTTAATGGTAGCAAGTCGCTCTTGAACATGACACTTTGTCCTCCGTATCACATCGGGTTGGGTTGTTTTCATTCACCGGTCTCATCACCATGGTCCTCGCCAAACCATCCGCATTTGGGGTAATGCTACCGATCCATCACATCAGTGTCGTTATATGTTCAAGAGATGTTGTTCAGAAAGAGTCAACCGTGTCCCATCCACTGCCATACATTATCCTTCATCCACCCATGATCGCCACCCTGAATCATATCTCACAGATTGTTTTCACCTCCACTAAAATCATTAGCTCCGTTCCGTGTCACTGATGTGGGATTCATTAAGGCCCTCCTTTGACGGATCGCTTCTTGTCGACTTCATCTCATTATCCAAGAAGTTGATCTAGGAACAAACCCCCCAGTACTTTGAAGCTTGCATGCCTCAATGGCAAGTTTCTCACTTCCGGCGACAGGTATACATTAAGGACCTTCGACCAGAAGATTTTATGTGGTGTTCGACACCAAGTCCTTTATTCACACCACGTGAATTGTACTGCAGTACCTTGAGGGTCATTGTCATTATTGGTGATTCCTCTCGCGCTTGTTAACGGTTTACATTATTGACCGGTAATCAAGCGATGTCTTTCCATGTTCGACTTCAGCGCAATTCTCACATGGATCGACTTGTACTTAGAGTGAAGATCGAACGAGTTTGAAGACCCCGGATCTAGTTTCATCCATCCGGGCTGCGATATATATTCAGGAAATATAAAGACATTTGATATGTACATCATTGCAGCAGATGATCATCCTACTCAAGGGATGATAATTTCAGCAGAGAATTATCAGTCTACCATCACACGATCGTCTGTTCTATGTACCAAAATGAATTTATAAAGCTGAGCATGGGAATGCCCGCCTCAGCTAGATCATGAAAGCAGAATGAAAAATAATGTATTGTATTGTATTTTATTACAGGGCACCTCTCAGCGATTGAATGAACTTCGGATCCTCTGATAAAGCATTTCACCCAATAAACGACCTCATACTTTAGGGGGCAACTGTTATAGACATTTTTGTGCCTAACAGCATGAAGCATGAAATGTCAATAATCTGAGGGATCCAAAGTCCCTAAACATGTTGTTCCTACCCCTAGAGGAACAAGTTCAGCAAACCACAGCACTAAAAATCAGTTCTCCACCTGAAAACACTAAAAAACAAGCTAATTTTGGATCATGTCAGCTGCTCCACTGAGCATCTGTGCTGAATGTCAACTGCTCCACTCTGTACCTGCACTAAATGTCAAATCTAATGAAGGCTACCTGCGCTGGGCGAGATTGGCCAAGTGGCACAGTCATTCTGCAAGGTGTCAAATGCCCAGGAAGCTTCCAAAATGACACTTGGATCAGGGAATTCACCTTGTGATGAGTAAGAGGATCTAGATCTCCAAGTGGAAGCAAGAAACTCCAAGTGGACTCAAGAACTGAAGTATAACTGAAGTGGGAGAGGACACTAGTCAGCTTCATGCCAAACTCAAGCTGACTCATCCTTTCTCCAAAACTCCTATATATAGAGCTCTCTCATGAGGTCTAGGGAGGCTGGAATCTTGTGAATGTAAGGAAGTGCTGTTGGTTTGAGTATAGAACTATTGGGTGATTGCTTTGAAGGAGGTGAAGAGGAGATTTCTTTCTGCTGGGAGGTGTTGCTGGATTGGGCCTCTTATGGTTGTAACACTCTCAGAACTTTACTTCTTCCATTAATAAAGCATTTGAGGTTCTTCTATATGCATGTGTCTTTGTGGTGTATTGATGCTTGTATATTTGATTTATTCTAATCCTTGAATCAATTATGGATGTATGCTTCTTGTAGTTTCCCTTTCTTGTGCTTTTGCAGGATCTTTGTGTAGCTAGGCCAGTGAAAGAGCAAGGAGCTGGGAGCAAGCAGCAAGGAGAGAAGATTGGATCAATCATTAGCGGAAGACAACGGTTAGTGGATCTCTTTCTCCCCTCTCTTACATCTCATAAAGAAGTAATCTTGAATAGCTTTGCATTCGGTTGTTGCTGAGGTACTATCACCCTTAGAGTGGGATAGGGTCATTCTGTATTGGATACTTTTCCCAACAACAGTGTATAGTTAAGATTCCAGTTTGAAGAGTGGATTTGTTATCTCAGAACTATTGGAATGGATGCTAGATTGGATCAAGTTAGATAAACATTTCAGCTCTATTCTCACTCAAGACATTCATGAACACCCTCAACAATATAAGGCTTTAGACCACTAATGCTCAATAGTTTATAGATTTAATGGATAGATGGAGAATACTGACTATAGCAGATTGCATACATAAACACATATGAATGGCTAGCTACACGAAGTAAATGAGACTTGAAAATCTAATTTATCAATGCAAAGATAAGATGACAATTATCTAGCATTAGACACAGTAGAAAACATGAATAACCTATTCAAGTGCAAGCATAGAATAGCAGAGAAAATGGAAATTGAACATATAAAAACAAAAGAAGCTTATATTGTTAGAATGAAGATGAGAAGCTTGGAGGAACAGACTAGGAAAAATATCCAGAAGTTGAACCCTTGGTACCTTTAGTTTTTAGCCTTTTATAGGCCTTTTACAATGATCCTGAGCTCTCAAAGGCTCAGAGTATTAATCTACCCTCTTTGTCCCTTAACTATTTGATTCCCTAAATAGGCAAGCATGGCTCGAAGGTTTTTCTCCTTCTGACAGAGGAATAACCACCTTCAGGTAGTTTGATGCGCTGTCTGGGAGCTCTCACCTACCAGAGATGCTCCATGATGTTTGTTTTGATGAGCTGCGCTACGCTGTGTCCCTTGATATTTCTGTTTTTTTTGGACAGTTGCGCATGCTGTGTTGTGTTGTGCTACTTCTTGGCCTCTTTGTCGGTTTGGTATGAGCTACATGTGTTGTGGCCCTTTCAAATGTTTAGCAATGCATGCTTTCTGTTAACACAGGACAATGCTGCCATATTGTGGACTTCTGCCGAAAATAATGATTGTTTCTGTTTTAAATAGAAAACACAACAACATTGAGAAATCCCGCCCCTCTCTATCCTTTTCGGACTTCAAAAGTCCTCAAAAATGGTTTATTCCTCTATCAGGTCGCTGTGGCCTATCGCAAGTGGCCTGATCCCTTGCCTCCATTGTATTTTGAATTACGCTTGAAAAACTCTGAAAACACATGAAAATGGCCTTTGGCGGACTTCAAATATTATATATTTCACTTCCCGTCTTTCTCTTCATCTTATTCTTCTTGCAATAATTTAGCCACAGGGAGAATCAGCTGGATAGGGAAAACAACATCAGCGCAATAAACCAGCTTAAATGGAAAATTCCCTATGGACGTTTTGACAGTAACTCTGTCAACCAATAGCGTAAACTTCAACTTGGAATCCCAGCTCTTTTTGTTGTCCTCTAATAGTTTTTTGATTAGCCTTACCAGACTCTTGTTAGATGATTCTGCCAGGCCATTGCCTTGAGGATAATATGAGGTAGAATGCACCACTTGAATGCCCATGGATTCAGTCATGTCCACCAATTCTTTTTCCTTGAAAGTTGTTGCATTATTTGTTACTAGTTTGGTTGGGCAACCAAATCTAGTGAAAATATTCTCATTCAAGAAATTTATGACAACTTGATGATTGACATTCTTAATAGGTATAGCCTCAATCCACTTGGTGAAATAATCAGTGGCTACTAAGATCCATTTGTGTTGGCCACTGGAATGTGGGTTGATCTCACCTATAAAGTCCAAGCCCCACTGCTGGAAGGAACCATTAACATGTACTGGCTTCAAGAGCAAAGATTTTAGTTGTTGTCTTCCTGCTAACCTCTGACACTTGTCACAAGATTTTACAAAAGAAAACACATCAGAGAACAGGGTAGGCCAATAATACTTATCCCTCAGGATTTTGTGGGTTGTGGTTTTCCAATAATTATTCCCTCCATAGATGTTAGAATGGAACTGGTGTATGAATTCCACAGATTGTTCTTTATCTAGACATCTCAAGAGGATTCCTGATGGGTATTTCCAATAAAACAGATTTTTATTAATGCAGTATTTCGCTGATTTGAGTTTAATGGCTCAGGCTTGACTTGAGCTAAGCCCTGGGGGGACTTTTAGCTTTTGCAAAAAAATGAACTATGCTGGAATACCATTCATAGGTGGCTAGATTTTCAACCAGAGACTGATTCTGCTTTTGCTCTTTTGTTGCTCCCTTTGTCTGCTCATCATCTAAATTTAGACCTATGCAATTTATGTCTAACAAGCTACAATTTTCTTCAGCCATAAGTTTAGCCAAGCCTTGGCCCTTGACAAGATTTGTGGGCTTCACCTCTATGTTAAACTCTGTGAATTTTGTAATCCATTTAGCTCTCTTTCCATCATTATCTGGCTGAGTTAAGACATCTTTTACTGAGGCTGAAGGTACATATGCAACCACTTTGGAATGCATAATATAAATTTTGAATGCCTTTAAAGATTTTATGAGAGCATAAGCTTGTTTTTCAATAAGGTCATACCTTAGTTTAGCATCCCTTAGAGTTTTGCTGAAAAAGGACACAAGGTGCTCTATGCCATCATCATTTTTCTGCAACAGAACTACTGCAAGTGTATCATAAGAGGAAAAAGAGAAGATACAAAACTCCTTAGTGTAATATGGGCTAATTAGAGTGGGAGCTTCCATGATAGCTTGCTTGATGGCTTCGAAAGAGCTTCTTGGTGCATCTGTCCATTTTATTTATGATCCTTTCTTTAGCATGGAAGTGATGTGCTTTACTAGCTTTGCAAAGTTTGGAATGAACTTCCATACAAAGTTAATCTTACCGAGGAAGAATTCAATGTCCCTTTTTGACCTTGGGATAGACAATGTCTAAATTTCTTGAACTCTTGCTGGATCAATCTGCACACCCTTAGTAGAAACAATATGTCCCAGAAGCTTGCCTTCTTCTAGAGGAAACTGTGACTTCTTTGGGTTAACCAAAATTCCAAACTGTCTGCACTTTAGAAAGACCTTCTTCAAATGCTATAAATGGTCTTTGTGGCTACTGGAGAACATTGTTATGTCATCAAGATAAATAAGGACAAACTTGTCCTTCTCTCCCACAAAGGCTATGTCCATGGCCCTCTGAAAAGTAGCCCCAACATTCATCAGTCCGAAAGGCATCTTGGAGTACATGAAAATGCCCCAAGGAGTAGTAAAGGTGGTCTTTTCCTGATCTTCTGGATGTACAACAACCTGATTGTAATCTAAAAATCCATCTAAGAAAGACATGACTCTAGCCCCTAAAACTCTTTGCAGCAAGTGTTCCATCTTAGGCAGGGCGTAGTTATCTTTTTTGGAGCACTTGTTCAGATTTCTAAAGTCAACACAAAGCCTGATTTCTCCATTTTTCTTTATTACTACCACAAGGTTAGCTATCCACTTTGAATACCTTAGGGGAACTATGATTTTGGCATCCAACAGCTTCTTGATATCTTTCTCAATCAAAGGCAATAAGAGAGGGCTGATAGGTCTTAATTTTTTCTTAAAAGGGGTGGTGTTCTTTTCCAGTGGAATCTTATGCTGAATGATGTTTGTATCATAGGTTTTAAGATCACTGTATTCCCAGGCAAAAATATCAGCGAATTGCTTCATGAGGGTGCAATACTCAGAATTATGGGTAGAAGACAAATGAGTGGACAGATTGATGTATTTTGGATGGGCTACACTCCCTATATTATGTTTACAAACAACAAACTCATTTCCTTTATTGGCAGGCTTATAAGGCACATCGTTATGATCGAAAAACTTCTCTAGAGGCACCAATCCCTTGGGTATATGGTTACTAGGTAGCTAGACAATGCTTCCTCTACTGATCTCATCCTTTAGCTTGGACTGGCCACATCCCTCCATGGTTTCATTTTCTTGGTCGACGTGCGTTTCAAAAAATTCCTCAACAACTTGTAAAAACCTGTTAATTTCCTCATCATCTTCAAAAACTCTCCAGTATTTGACATTGTTAGGTAGAGACGATCTATATTTTACCTGAACTTCATACGTCAATTTAGGAGGCAAAAGAGGAACAAATGTGCTAGCAGACACAACAAGGGAGTCAGCATGTTGGTTCTTCATTCTCGGAATATAAGGAAAGCTGAAATTATTAAAAGAATCCTTGAGCCTCCATACCTCATATCTGTATGCTTTCAGCCTTGGATGCTTTGCTTGGAACACTTTATTGACTAGTTGAATGATGAGATCTACATCTCCAAACACTTTCAGGCCTTTGATACCCATTTCTTTAGCAGCGCTTAAGCCCAAAATCAAAGCTTCATACTCTGCTATGTTATTTGTGACCTGAAAGGTTAATTTGAAAGATAAATGAATGTATTCTTGTGGGGGGGACACAAGGACTACACCTGCCCTGCAGCTTCCTTAGAGCAAGCTCCATCAAAGAACATGTCCCAAATCTGTGGGCCTTCTTCCTCAGCAATCTGGCAAACTGGTTTTTTAAGCTGTGTGGAGGCCAACTAGGATTCTTCAATATGAAGAATACATGCTCCAAAATCAATGTCAACAACATACATGGGTGATTAGTGGGGTTCCTTTCATCGTTGATGATATAAGCCAACTGAGCTTCTCTGTATAATCTCCTGCTCTCACCTCTGAAAACTAGGACAGTAGCATAGGACAGATCATTTTGTAATGATCCACCTAATCTCTTGATCTAGCCTCTGGAAAGTAACATGCCAAACTTGGGGGGTACATCTACTACCAGAATATCCATCATCATGCTTTTCATGGGCAGTTGAGACAAAGTGATGCCTAGGTCCTTGATTAATCCCAGACATTTCATTTTTCTAGAGTCAAAAGAAAATAGGTCATGATAAGGCTTGGTGATGTTAGGACCCAACTCATCCATGACAACCTTGGGCATTAGATTATGGCTGGCTCCAGTGTCCAAAAGGTAGTTGTGAAGGATTTTTTCATGAATAGTCAGAGAGACATAAAATGATGGAGAGTTGTCTTCACAATTTTCAATCACTGGGCTGAGAATAACAACTGGCTTGTCATCTTACAATTTTACATAGTCAGTGGAGGCTTGGATGGCTTTAGGCTCAAGGGCCTCAAGGATGGATCTTTTGAAGGACTCATTCTTCACTAGTTCAATCATAGGCATAGGTATTCTTAGCTTCTAAATTTTTGATTGGAAACTGAAAGGAGAAGGAGACTTGTCAAAGCCTCTTACCTCACGAGCTAGAGTTTTGAGGATGATGGGATCAACTGCCGGTTGCTTCTACTTATTAGCTTGTTGTATTGCAGGGACAACAGCTCTTTGAATAGGAGCTTCCTTGGCATTATTCATCTTTGACCTCAGATTATATCTTTGTTGATCTTCAGTTTGTAGAACAACTTCACCGTCCCATTCTTGGCTGATCTAGTTATTGAATAATGACTTTTCATAGGTAGCTGAGGTAAAAAAGGAAGCATTGCCTTTGTCTTCCAGAAAACAGATCTCATCATCTTCTTCAAACTGCCCTTCTTCCATGACTACATTTTGGAAAGGGGTCTTCACCCTTTGGTCTTCATTGGCATCTTTGCTTCTTTGCAAAACATGCAACTGCTCATTAGTTCTTCTATATGGATTTGAATTTGGATTTCTAGGAGAAAAGGTATTTGGAACTCTCCCTTTCCCAGGGTCTTGCTCAACTTTTAATTTGGAGATTTCAGAGGCTAATGACTCTATCATTGTGGTCATTTTATCTATCTTAGGATCAGAGGATGATGAAGACTCTCCCCTCTATCTTCTTCTATCAACATTTCCCTTAAGCTTCTCTGCAGCCATGATGTTTGATTCCACTTCCAAGGCTGCATCCTGCATGTCAACCAAAGTAGCACATCACCTCTCCCTCAACAATAGGTAGAAGTCAGAATCAAAAGCACTGGCATAGGTGAGTTTAGCAGAGGTAGTAGCGGGTTTTACTTCAGCTGGTATCTTGTCATTCATATGGTTAAACCTCTTATTAAAATTAGACAACAACTCACCATTTTCTTTCTTTAAGTTCCCAAACTTAGTGTGGTAGTAGAAGAGATCCTTCTTATCCTCCCAATGCTTTAGAAATGCATCATCTAAAGCCTCAATATCTTCTATATATCTTGGGGTTAGTTCTCTAAACCATTTTCTAGCCTCTCCATCTAGGCTTTGGACAAAGACTCTCATCCACACATCATCTTCACTAATGTCCAGGTTATCAGCGTAGCTATAGAATGACTCAAGATGTTCTTTAGCAGTAACACCTTTAGTCCTAGTGAACTTAGGCCTATATTTCTGATATTCTCCAGTAGGCATGGCATTCAAAGGAGTGGGCAGTAGTAGAGGTCCATACCTAACAGCTATGATTCTTTCCATTTTGGTAGGTGCTTGTGGACCTACCATAACTGTGGTGGCTAAAAGAGTACTGGTAGTCTGAATGATAGAGGGTTAAGGAGTGACTGATAAGACTAAAGGAGTATGATGGATAGGAGGTGAGGTTTCCTTTGGGCTTACAACAAAAGGAGAACCTAAAGAATAAGGAGCTTTATGAATCTCTGAGAGTTTTTATTCACTGCTAGTATTAGATGCTATACTCTCAACATGTATTTGTTATATTATAGGCCTTTCTTGAAGAGATATAGGAGATTGTTTAGGTTTACCTGAACCTGATGCTCCTTTCTGCAACACCCTTCTCCCTTTGATGATTTTTCAGGGTTAGGAACTGGGTCAGCTTGTAGCTTCTGAGGATTTCTCTGAGTATGCCTCACAAACTGAGCCAGAACTATGAAGTTCAATTGCCAAGAGGTTCAGTCTCCAGTAGAGTCGTCATATAGATGATTACAACCAAAAAGGTGCCCAGACTTTGTCTATCATCAAATCTGGATCTATGTCATTTCCCAAGGAAGGTGAGCTTCAGTTTCCTCTCCCCAACAACGGCGTCAATTATGTTATCACTCCAGGAAACTCTCCTAGGTTGTAGCTCAGATATGCCTGGTAAAAAATAATCTTCAATATTGTTCTCAAAACTATTGGAATGGATGTTGGTTTGGATCAAGTCAGATAACCATTTCAGCTCTATTCTCACTCAATACATGCATGAACACCCTCAACAATACAAGTCTTTAGACCACTAATGCTCAATAGTTTATAGATTTAATGGATAGATGGAGAATACTAACTGAACTAGCATATTGCATACATAAACACATATGAATGGCCAGCTATAGGAAGTAAATGAGACTTGCAAATCTAATTTATCAATGCAGAGATAAGATGATAGTTATTTGGCATTAGACACAGTAGAAAACATGAATAACCTATTCAAGTGTAAGCATAGAGCAACAGAGAAAATGGACATTGAACATATAACAACAAAAGAAGTTTATATTGCTAGAATGCAGATGAGAAGCTTGGAGGAACAGAGTAGGAACAATCCCCAGAAGTTGAACCCTTGCTACCTTTAGTTTTCAGCTTCTTATAGGCCTTTTACAATGCTCCTGAGCTCTCAAAGGCTCAAAGTCTTAATCTATCCTCTCTGTCCCTTAACTATTTGATTCCCTGAATAGGCAAGCATGGCTTAGAGGTTTTCTCCTTCTGACAAAGGAATAACCACCTTCAGGTAGTTTGATGCATTGTTTCAGAGCTCTCTCATGCCAGAGATGCCCCATGATGTTTGTTTTGATGAGCTGCACTGCATTGTGGCCCTTGATTATTATGTTTGCTTTGGATAGTTGCGCATGTTTTGTTGCATTGTGCTGCTTCTTGGCCTCTTTGTCGGTTTGGGATGAGCTGTGCATGCTATGGCCCTTTCAAATGTTTAGCAATGCATGCTTTTTGTTAACACATAACAACACTGCCATATTGTGGACTTCTACAGAAATTAATAACTATTTTTGTTTTAAACAAAAAACACAACAACATTGAGAAATCCCGCCCCTCTCTGTCCTTTTCGGACTTCAAAAGTCCTCAAAATAGTTTATTCCTCTATTGGGTCTACCCTTCGGGTCGTTGTCACCTATCGCAAGTGGCCTGGTCCCTTGCTTCCTTTGTATTTTGAATTACGCTTGAAAAACTTTGAAAACACATGAAAGTGGCCCTTGGCGGACTTCAAATATTATATATTTCACTTCCCGGACCCTTTTGGGTCCAGGCTTCATCGCTATCGATGCTGCCAAGTTCCCCTTTGTATTTCGTTATATAATGAAATACATTGAAAATGCAGTAAAATCGGCCTACCTGCGGACCTGAAATATTATCAAATATCCTGTATATCACCGTCGGGTCTGGTTATCGCATCGCCCATATACCTGTGCATAGGCCCTGCCCCTTGGTCCTGCTCCACTGCGATATAGTGATGTGATCTGATCAAAATCACTTATCACTCATGCCCAGGGCCCTTAAATCGTCGATACCTCCATCGATGTGACCCTCCGATATGACCCACCGATCCGATCATCGAAGATCGCTGATCAATGGTGTCTTACGACCCTTTTTTAAGTCGTCCTCTCTGCAGTGCCGATTATGATTTTCCACTTAGATCTAGGTCGTTGATCGGCCATATCTAACAGCTGTTGTGCTTTGACTATTTTTCATGGTTTTTTCATAGTTTTGGAGTGTGTTTGCCTCCCGATAGTGTATTTCTGCCCTCCCAAGGGCTCTCCTCTTGCGCTTATTTTGACCTTTGGATGATCTTGAGCAAATCTTGAATATTTCAAGAGAATTTTTGGATCCATTGACATGATTTTAAGCAAATTTGGAGACTTTAAGAGCATATATGGATCCATTTTTGGGCCTTTAGCCAGCGAGGCTAACAGGTTCAATATGAGGATTGGAACAGATTACCAATGGGTTTCAGTTGCAGTGTTTTCATGGAAGAACATGTTGCAGGTTTGGGGTCAACCTAATGGATCAGGCTACTAGTCTATGGTGTTCTTGGCACCTCACATGGAGGATGCCATCCCCATTAGAGCCAATGTTAGGGTCCTATAATATAGGTTTTTTCATGGTAAAGTGATCTGAAGCATCTTTCCAATGATATATTTGGTACCTCAAACAGACTTTCAGATCAAAAGATAACGCAAGTTGAAATTTTCTCTTTGAAACTAGAAAACAAAAAAAAATGCCTAAGAGTGAAATTGTTTATTTAAAATATTAAATGTAATTTAAAAATAATAAATAAATCCAATCTATAAACTATAGGAACCACATTTATTTATCATGTGTTAGCCAAAGTCAAAATCGAAAATGTGAAATCAAATTTATGACCCCACCCCACACTTCATACACTAAACTTCATGCCTCAATATGTGTGAATATTTAATCCACGGTTATTAATGAATTTGGGGGATTTCCTATTCTAACTTTAACCTATCCCCCTCCTCCCAAAATTTGTTTTCACTTTTACCAAGTTTTACGACTATCATCTTTCCCTTCTTTTCAGACCCCCCTCCTAAAACCATTTATCGCCTAGACCCCCAAAAAAACCATTATTTACGATTATTTAAATACAATGATATAGGGCGGGAAGGTCATTTGTGCCATTTGGTTAATTGAATTTCTCTAGAGATGGAGCTTGGGTTTCTCTAAAGCTTGGATATATTTATGAAATGAATTTACAAGTGAAAGTAAAAGGAGACTTACAGGTGTGAAATAAATTTACAGGTGAAGGTAAAAGGAGGCTGAATAAAAATGAATTTTTATAGAGAAGAGGGACATGGTTTTTGCTAAGATATAACGAGGAGAAATGGACAGAAAATGGACTTTGGATGAATACTTATCTTTACAAGAGTAAAAATGGAAAGTAAAGATACTTTACCAGCCATCGAGAAACAACACATGGTTTTTAAAATCCATGGGAAGGAAGAACAACACATGGTTTTTTAAAATCCATGGGTAGGAAAAACAACACATGGTTTTTAAAACCCATGGGATGGAAAAAGAAAACATGGTTTTTAAAATCCATGAGAAGGAAAAACAAGACATGGATTTCAAAACAAGAGGATTTTTTGTTAAATCATTCAAAGAGATATTTTGAAATTTTATTTTTTGAAATTCATTTATAGGTTTAATAAAAATATTTGGAAATATTATTCGAAATATTTTGGGACAATGATGAACTATTTAATGATGATGAAAGAAAAATACTATGGAAAAAAGGGTTTGACACATAAATTTTATTTAACTACAAAATACAAATAATTTATGGAACAACTAGGTGGAAAACATCAAGAAATAGGCAATTATTTTGAGATTTTTGGCTCAAAAATAACAATCAAAGGGACAACTAGTTGATACAAGTGGCAGAGTTAATTACATTTGAGGTGAAGACAACATCAACCTTTCCAGATTCCAAGGCAAAGGATTAACATTTAAAAACCAATTTCCAGATTTGAAGGCTGAATATTTTCCAGCAGTGTTGGCTTGAGGGGGCCTGACCCAGGTTCAGCATTAATTAGCCAAACAAATCCCTACACTACTATCCCTTTCGGCATTAGCTTACAAATCGCGGACTAAAGTCTCACCCGAAGCAGTATGGGGGGATGCTGGAGCCAAGTTTCCTCACCCTGAGATGGTTGTGATGTCATTTGATTCACTCTATTCCTGCCTTTGCACAGGTCGCTTTGCTCTCAGGCTTGCAAGATGAGCCCTATATTCCTTCCTTCCATACTACTATGAAAGGGTATGATTGACCTTTGCACAACCCTAACCTGCTGCTCAGGTACTTTCACGCTGCTATGGCAGTGTGCCATGCAGATTCCCTAATTAATCTAAGTGATTTTCTTATCTCATCCAATACCTAAAGTTAACACCACGTAAACAGATATTTGTAATTGCTTTCAATTATTAAATGTAATTGCAATCATTCGCACATCATATAAGCATAATAAAGGAAATTTATACATAAGATATCCAAATGCATCAACAAAACAAAGACACAGAAATTGCAGAATATCTCTCTTTATTAATATCTTCCAAGTGTTTACAAACTCTGTCTACCCTGCGCACATAGTTGCAGGGGTCCACACACTTAGCTGTGGACTTCTACTCTAGGCCTATGCACACTCAGTTGCAGAGCCTCTACCTATGCTACAACCCAAGACTTAGACTTCTTGCTTCCAAGCTATGATTATATTACATCGTGTGTCATTCTATTGATGTCTCAATCTACTTAGATCTTAGCTCTTTTTATACAATCCCATGGTTCATGGACCATGGGTAGATCTCTTATAGCCAACTTTACTTTACAAAACTAAGGACGGACTACCCTTTTTGACACATAACACCTTCGCACTCCGTGACCAAAAAATTCGGAGTTTTTACAATTATATTACAAAAATTGACTTTGACATGGGCTTTTAGCCCCAAAAATTCCTTTGGGGGGATCCCACTCCCAATAGGCCCCCAAGACAAACATCATGATGGGCCCTCAAGTCACTTGGTAGGCACGGAGATCTTTGCGCAAAGCCCATCCTACTCAACCCAGATGACCACAATGTCGGCCGTGCACTGAGCTACTACCTGCTTCACATATTTAACTGTCTTCTCGTTTACTACTCCTGCGCTGTCAACTTGAATCTTTTGTTGGGTCACTTGCAGAGTCGCAAGCTTGCCTTTTATGTTTCCTGTGACTATGTATGCTTCCTCCAGCTAGGGCTTAAGTCACACCTTCAACACTGCCTCCTTTTGTAGTGCTGCATCCACCTACTCCTTCAGCTACTTGGCTTCCTACAACTTGGCTAACCTCTGTGTCAACTCGAGAGTTCATGATGTGCCCTTAAGTTTGTCGTAGCACTATTGTAGCTCACTCACTTCTGTCTCTAGCCTCTGGATGTTTGCGTCCTCTTGTAAGCTGGTTAGGACCTCAAACAATTGCTTGAACAACTATGTGCAGTCTACTACTGCACTTTCCACCCCCGTGACTGCTTCTGTGATAGCAGTCGCCCACTGTTCTTTTACCTATCACAGCGTCGAAGGCTGGGCCCTCAATTGGAGCGATGTAATATGTAGGTTTAGCTCCAACTGAACCTGTAGCATCTCTGTCCGAGTGTCGCGCACCCCTGTGGCCAATTTGCGGATGCAGACCTTAATTGGCTCCTCCTCTAGAATGGCCAACTTTGGGACCATTCTCCATGCCTCCTCCACAACCTGCATGATTGTCTTTCTTTGGTTAGTCATCTCAGCGTTAGCGACGATGGAAACATTTCTTTGTAGGGCCATCTGTTCATTTTTTATCTGTTGTTCGCTGATCATCTAGAGGGCGCGGTGCTCTCAGAGCCTTAATTCTGCAATTACTCCATCCTGCAAGAGGTGGAGTGCTTCACGCAGAAGTGCTTCCAAGTTTAGTCCAACTCCCTTCAAGGCACTGATAGTGGCCATGTCAGCATCATTTTCTATGGTCAGTGCTCCATTCGGTAACACTATTGCACTGGAAGCCTTCGTGCGCAGCATATCAACAGCCTTTGACATGCCGATAGCCAAGCTGGTAGACATCATACCAGCTTGTGACACGCAAGTCTGCAACTCTTGCAACCCGGTCAGGATGGCCCCTAGAATGAATTTTTGTTGTTGCTCAAATTGCTGCAGGGCCTCCGTGGTGACATCTTTGACTATTTCACCGATATCATGTAAGTCACCCTCTGTCAGTGTGATAGCGTCTAGTGATGTCTTGGTTTCCTTGGATTTCTTTCTAGACCCTCCATTCTCCAGCTCTCTTGGGCACTTAATGTGAGTGGACATCTCCTAAGGGTCTGTGTCGTGCTACTCTATTTCTTCTTCTTCAGTCTCAGGTGAAGGCAACCATGCACCTTTATTAGAGCCCCGCTCTATGCCACCTATTTTTTTTCCTGCCTCCTTTCCTGTCTACTCTACCTGGGCCTTTTCAGCAGCCTCCTTTTTCCTCTTCTCAACTAGCTACACCATCTTCAGCTTGGCCTCCTCCTTCTTCTTCTGTCCAATAGACTTGCTTCCACCCACTGCCAATTCCATGGTAGTGTGCCACTCTGTCGGTCATTGATCAACCACTACATCGATGGCATCATCTGTGGCCAGATACGGCAAGTCGTACCACTTCTGCGTAGGGTCCTTCCGTGCACTGATTGATACTCGATGGTAATCAGCTTTAAACTCAGCATAGCTCTACTGGTTAGCATACACCATGGGTGACGATCATAGCTTGCAATTGATGGCCATCCTGATATTCATTTCCATCAAGATCCAGAAGATCTTGCTGTCTTGAACCTACTATACATCCTTGGTTGCCCATAGCGAAGTGTACTTTGCTACTTCAGGAAGGTCTGGCATGACCAAAAGGAATTGGCTCTCCCCTAGTAGTTCCCACGCTACCAACAAAATCTACAGCAAGAGCCACGCGTAGTGGAATCTCTTGCTTTTCTCTTCTGCTTTGTGGCAGTTCACCAGGAACTCTCCACGAAGGTAGTCTGACCAGTTAAACTGGACTCCTTGCATGCACTATTGTGCAAGCGCGACGATAGGTGCTGGCACCTCATCGGTGCAACACTTACGCATCACCTTCCCTGTAAGGATCTGCGTTGCCACCTTCACAGCAGGGTCGCAGATGCTGGAGATAATGTACCTGCGTGGCTTCTTTACCAGCTTGAATTTCTCCTTTATTGATTCTGCTTGAGCTTGCTCGCCACCCTTGTTGCCAAAGATCATTGCCGAATTCTCACCTGTATATGGTAGGTGGGTTATTTTGTGAATCAACATATCGGAGATGGGTATGGGCTCCTCCAGCCATAGACATCCATCATAGACCAAGCACGACAGTTGCTTGATGACCAACACTGTTACCCGGATGTGGTTATAGTGCGGTGCCCAGAGCAGGTTGAGCAACCCTGCCTTCTCTACTCCCCTAAGCCACTTTTGTGGCTCCAAGGCTGTCATTTCTGTATTTGTGTCTATGATGCAGTGCATCAGCTGCTCAGTTGCTAAGTGTGGGAAATTTTTGTGGTCCGCCAAGTGCCAGTCTTATAGCTTCAGTATTGGCACTCGTGCCAAATGAGGACCATCGAAATCAATTTCATCTGGTAGCAAAGGAGTTTGTAGGGGAGTCTTACTCTCGTCGATGTCCTTTGGGACCTTGGATTGAGGCTTACATGGAGGGACATACTCTGGTAACCATGTAATAGGGTTCGTACCCTGGGCTTCAACTTCATCTACTTCCACTCCCACATCCTCATCATCCATTGGGATGTCATCGATATCCTCCTACTCTGCTTCTAGGTTTATAGCCTTTCCTTTCTCCTAGGCAGTGGGCTTTGGTGGATTTCTCCTTGGCGACGTGCACATTGGTATGGAAGGCTGCATGCCCTTCTTTTCCTTCATGGTGTCCTTGGTTGGGGTTGGCTTCAGTCTCGGTGTTCTTGGCGATTTAGGGACCTATGCCAATACTTTGGCCACTTCCGGGACAACTACTTCTGGAGCAGCTACTTCTACCTATTTTTCCATTTCTTGTGACGACTCTTCTACTACTTGCTATGTATTTATAATCTCAGGGGGTGCAGACATGATCTTCTACAAGAATTCCTGTGTGTCCATCGACAAAGTCACAAATACTCCAGAGGCTATCAGAATCTCGCATTGCTCACGATTCATAGGCGCTTGAGAGCTCAATAGCTGAATACTGACAATGCCAAGTGTTTCTTGCTAGATAGCCACTTGTAATTCATAGGGCATTTTGAATTCAAATATGACCGTTCCCCCCAAACTCGGTTCATTAATGTTGGATTGGCAGTAGATTTTCAAGGACCTAAGCCATAAATTGCGTCTTAAATGTTGGCTTCCTACTCCATTTGGCCTCACTTTGCCGTCTTGTCATGAACAATGACCGTAACGGTCACTTTCCAGCCAACTTGCACTATTTCTCCCTGGGTAGCGCAACTCCCTCTCCGCTGCCGCAGACCAAGTGACACTTTCATCCTTCGCACCATCTTCCAATCGTGTAGCTCCCCAACCCAGGCAGAGTAGTTTATAGTCGCGCGCCTCCTTTCAGGTGCCTGGAGCGCTAAGACTGTGCTACCTTCATTTAGTCACATGGCCAGACCACCAGTGTATGGCTTCAAGTGACTGCCATTCACCTTTCCTAGGAAGGGTTCTCCATTTAATTTGACCAGCTGTACTACTCCTCCATCAGTAATTTCCTTAATGACATAGGGCCCTAACCAGTGCATCCTGAATTTCCCTGGAAATTTATCAAACTTACTATCATATAGCAAAACTAGGTCATTTACCTTAAATGTGCGCAACTTAATGTGTCGATCATGCCATGCCTTCTCACGCTGCTTTTGGACCTGTTGGTGAAATCCAGCTAAAAATATTTCTTCCTCCAGTTCATCCAGCTGGGCGAGCCTATCCTTTAGGGCTCCACAATCCAACATACTTGTGATCGCTGCTATGCGCAGACTAGGCACGATATATTGGGTGTGGAGCCTAATTATCTTCTGTATTCAAAGGTATTGTTGCATTGGACCCCAGTTCGTAATGGGGCGGCAACGCCACTCGTAAAATATTCGCTGCAACGGGGTTTGGGGGCGGGGGGGCAACTACAACCTTTGGGAGTCCCCCCCTAGCGGGGGGATCAGGGGTAGTGCCCCTGAAGTTAGAAATAGATGTAAAACTACCTTGTAAAATGATGTAATTTCATAGTCAATCTAGGTCGTTCATTAGGTGGAGATCTGACGGTAGAAGTTATGTTTAATTTAAGGTTTTTTTCCCTAGAAGGTAACCCCTCGCTATATATGAGGTAATTGTATTGCGTTTATGTAGATCTGTATTCTGAGTGAAGAAGGGAGAGGATATTGAGCGAGAGAGGAGGGAATTATAGCAAATCTATTGTAGGTTGTATCTCTTTAGTTTGCTGGATAATATAAAAGGAAGGACTAGTTGTTGCTCCGTGGACGTAGCCCAAATTGGGTGAACCACATATATATGTGTCTCTCTTGTTTTATGCGTTTTATGTGTTTATATTTCTACAATATTTTATGTGTTCCATTGCTCTATAAAATATAATTTTCTAACAACTGGTATCAGAGTCAAAGGTCTATTTGGCTGATAAACTCGCAGGATAGAAGGGTTCTTAGTTCAAGTGGGAGAAATGGTGGATGATGGTAGGTTTAGGGTCAAAAAATTTAACGGCCAAAACTACCAGTTGTGGAAGATGCAGATGGAAGATTATTTGTATCAAAGAGATATGTATCAACCATTGAGCGGAAAGGAAAAGAAGCCGACGAGTATGACAGACACAAAATGGGATATTCTCGACAGAAAGGCTCTTGGAACTATATGAATGTGCCTAGTGGTGTCAGTAGTGTTTAATATTTCAAAGGAAACGACAATAGAGGGTTTAATGTTGAAATTGGCCAAACTATATGAAAAACCCTCAGCCTCAAATACAGTATTTCTTATGAAGCCTTTATTTAATATGAAAATGTCAGAAGATGGATCTATTGTTGATTATTTAAATGAATTTAATACAGTTACCAATTAGTTAAGTTCTATAGGGGTAACTTTTGATGATGAAGTTAGGGCTCTATTATTTTTGTGCTCATTTCCAGAAAATTGGAATGGTTTAGTTATGGCCATCAATAACTCTGTCTCTAGATCTAGTACTTTAAAGTTCGATGATGTAGTCAGTGAAATCCTTAGTGAGGAAATGCGATGGAAAAGCTTCGGTGAGACACCAGGTAATGATTTGACTGCAGAGACTAGGGGAAGAAAAATGGAAAGAGGAAAGAGCCCAGGATATCGCAGTAAGTCAAGGAAAGGTAGATCCAAGTCCAGATCGGGGATAGTGTGCTGGAAATGTGGGAAGAAAGGACACTTGAAGAAAGACTGCAAGTCTTGGAAGGGAAGAAAAGGAGATGCACAACAAGAAAATAATCATGAAGCGAATGTAACAGGTGATGTGTTGCAAGATGCTTTGATTCTTTCTTTAGAAAATATTATTGATGCCTGGGTGATAGATTCAAGGGCCTCATTCCATGTGACACCTGATAGGAAACATTTTCACGATTATGTTCAAGGAGATTTTGGAGAGGTTCGATTGGGTGATGATAAACCCTGTAAAATCATTCGAATGGGTACAATTTTCACAAAAAATCAGAATGGAAATCAATGGCTATTGAAGGAGCTAAGGCATGTTCCAGATCTAAAGAAAAATCTTGTTTCAACAAGGTAGTTGGGAGGTGAAGGCTATGTGACTACTTTTACAGATAAAACCTAGAAGGTCACTAAAGGATTCCTAGTAATAGAAAAAGGAGAAAAGGTTGGTACATGGTATTTATGCGATGGTATTTCTAATTATGTTAATGCTTTAACCTCTACAGGAGAAGATACGACATTGTGGCATCATAGGCTCAGCCACATGAGTGAGAAGGGGATGCAGATTATTCACTCAAGAAATTTGTTGCCATGTTTGAAGCATGTTGATTTAAAATTATGTGAGAATTGTGTTTATGGAAAACAGAAGAGAGTCAGATTCCTCAGAGTTGGGAAAGAAAAGAAGAGCGGAAAATGAGAGCTTGTGCACACAGATGTATGGGGACTTGCTCAAGTATCATCTCTTGGTGGCTCTCGTTATTATGTTACTGTTATTGATGATGCAACCAGAAAAACCTAGATTTATTGTATTCGAAATAAATCTGATGTATTTGATACTTTCAAGAAATGGAAAGCTTTGGTTGAAAATGAGACAGGAAAAATGTTGAAGTGTCATAGATCGAACAATGGAGGTGAATATTGCAGCAAAGAGCTTGATAGGTACTGTTCAGAGAATGGAATTTGTAGAGAGAAGACAGTTCCAGGAACACCACAAGAAAATGGTGTGTCAGAAAGGATGAACAAGACAATCATGGAGCGTGCAAGGTGCATAAGGTTGCATGCAGGATCGCCTTTACAATTTTGGGCAGATGCTGTAGATACTGTTGTTTATCTAATAAACAGAGGGCGTTCAAGTTCCTTGGATGGTGGTATTCCAGAGGAGGCATGGACAGGTAAAAGGTAAACTACTCATTTTTAAAAACTTTTGGTTGTGAAGCCTTTGTCCACATTAATAAAGAAAATAGAACAAAGATTGAGGCAAAATCAAAGAAATGTACTTTTATTGGATATGGTGTTAATGATTTTGGTTATCGCTTTTATGATTATGAAAAATACAAAATCATTAAGAGTAGAGATGTCATATTCAATGAAAAGGTTTTGGATAAGGATCAGCTGCAGGAAAAGAAATAAGAAAAAGAAAACAAAGAATACAAAGTGCTTGATGAGATCACAGAAAAAGTGATGGTGCCTGAAAATCATAATGATCAATGGCTAGAACAAAAACCACAACAACAACAAGCACCTCAAATACTTGAAAGTGGTGTTAGAAGATCTACCTGTATAAGTAGACCCCCTAAACAATACTCTCCTTCATTATATTATGCACTGTTGACTAATTCTGGTGAACCAGAATGTTGTGAAGAAGCAGTGCAGGTAGAAACCAGGAAGAAGTGGGAGCAAGCCATGAAAGAAGAGATGGACTCCTTAGAACACAACCAGACTTGGGACCTAGTCAGGTTGCGTGCAGGTAAATCAACATTGCAGAATAAATGGGTTTACAAGTTGAAGGAAGAAGATAGAGGTAGAAAAAGGTATAATTCTAGACTTGTGGTGAAAGGGTTTGCATGGAAAAAGGGTATAGACTTTGATGAGATATTTTCTCTCACTGTTAAAATGACTTCAATCAAAACTGTTTTAAGTCTAGTAGCAACTGAAGATTTGCATCTTGAGCAGTTAGATGTAAAGACAACTTTTCTCCATGGGGATTTGGAGGAAGAGATATATATGTAGCAGCTACAAGGATATGAGGTAAAAGGGAAGGAGAAACTATTGTGCAGGTTGAAGAAGAGCTTGTATGGCTTAAAATAGGCTTCAAGGCAGTGGTATCTAAAATTTGACATGTTTATGTTTGAACAAGGTTATACCAGATGTCACTCTAATCATTGTGTTTATCTCAAAAGGAAAAATGATGGCAGCTATATTATATTTTTATTGTATGTAGATGACATGCTTGTTGCAGGTTCTAACATGCAGGAAATAAATGTGCTCAAAAGAAAATTGGAAAACTCATTTGCAATGAAGGATTTGGGTGCTGCAAAAAAAATCCTTGGTATGAGAATAACTAGAGATAGGAAGAATCGAAAATTAACATTGTCTCAGAGTGAGTACATAGAAAAGGTGTTGAAAAGGTTTAATATGTAGAATGCAAAACCAGTTTGTATACCTTTGGCTTGCCATTTCAAATTAAGTAAGGAGGAGTGTCCCAAGAATCAGGAAGAAATGGCTCATATGTCTAAAGTTCCATATGCATCAGCAGTTGGAAGGTTAATGTATGCAATCGTCTACACAAGGCCTGATACTGCACATGCAGTGGGAGTTGTAAGCAGGTACATGAACAATCTAGGAAAAGAACATTATGGCAGTGAAGTGGATTCTCAAGTATTTGTGAGGTACCACAAAACAAGAATTATGCTTTGGTGGTTCAAAATTTGCTCTACAGGGATATGTTGATGAAGATATGGTAGGTGATAGAGAGAACATGAGGAGCACAACAGGGTATGTGTTTAATGTCGGTGGAACAACTGTCAGTTGGGTCTCAAAACTATAAAGTGTTGTTGCACTCTCAACAACAGAAGTAGAGTATGTTGTTGCTATAGAGGCTAGTAAAGAAATGATTTGGTTACAAAGGTTTCTAAATGAATTGGGTAAGAAGCAGGAGTTGGGCGGGTTATACAGTGACAACCAGAGTGCCATACATATTGCAAAGAACTCTGCATTTCATTCCAAGACTAAACATATACAACTCAAGCACCATTTCATATGGTCAGCGTTGGAAGATGGACAGTTGAAGCTGGAAAACATACACACTAGCCAGAATCCTGTAGATATGTTAACAAAAGTTCTAACCAGGGAGAAACTAAGAATCTGCTTAGTTTCAATTGGTTTTCAAGTATGACGAAGAAGATGAGAAACATCCAGGTCCAAAGTGGAGTCATTGTCCAGCAAATGAAGCAGCAGTGGAGTTACTATAATCAATCTCCAAGTGGGAGATTGTTAGGTGTGGAGCCTGATTATCTTCTGTATTCAAAGGTATTGCCACATTGGACCCTAGTTTGTAATGGGGCGGCAATGCCAGCCGTAAAATCTTTGCTACAGGGGGGGTCCAAGGGGGGGCAGCTATGACCTTTGGGAACCCCCCCCCCCCCCCTCGACGGGGGGATCGGGGGAAGTGCCCCCAGAGCTAAAAATAGATGTAAAATTGCCTTGTAAAATGTTGTAATTTCATAGTCAATCTAGGTTATTCATTAGGCAGAGATCTGACGGTAGAAGTAATGTTTAATTTAGGGTTTTTTTTCCTAGAAGGCAACCCCTCGCTATATATGAGGGAATTGTATTACGTCTATGTGCATCTGTAGTCTGAGTGAGGAAGAGAGAGGAGATTGAGTGAGAGAGAAGAGGGAATTACAACGGATCTATTGTAGGTTGTATCTCTTCAGTTTGCTGGATAATATAAAAGGAAGGACTAGTTGTTTCTTTGTGGACGTAGCCCAAATTGGGTGAACCATGTATATCTGTGTCTCTCTTGTTTTATGCGTTTTCTGTGTTTATATCTCTGCAATATTTTATGTGGTCCATTGGTCTATAATATGTAATTTTATAACACGATATACTCCATAGGCATTACCGCTTCCACCCCATAGACAAGCCTAAATGGGGTTTGTCCAGTCAACTTCTTACATGTCATTCGATAAGCCCATAACACTGCAGGTATGCGTAGGTGCCAATCACTTCGCTGAGCATTGCAAACCTTGATCATCATGGTTTTAATCACTTTTTTGAACACCTCCAGTGTCCCTTTAGCCTTTGGGTGATAAGGTGTGCTCTTTTGGTGGTATACCTAAAATTCCATCATCAACACGCTAATTGTCTCATTCAGGAAGTGCGTACTACGATCACTCATCAAGAAATTCAGACATCCAAATCATGTCAATACATGCTCAAAGAGGAACTTTGTAGTGGTTGCACCTATCCAATCCTTCAGAGGTTGTGCCTCTACTCAATGAGTCAAATACTCGGTCGTGGTGATAATGTACCTTGCTCCCGTCTTTCCTTGTGGCTGAATAGGTCCCACAAAATCTATCACCCACTTATCAAAGGGTTGCAACGTTATCTATGGATTCAAAGGCATCTCATCCCTCTGCGATGGCCTGCCAATCCTTTGACACACATCGCATGCCTTGCAATATGCTTTTGAGTCCTAATGAAGGGTTGGCCAGCACAATCTTGCACGTAGAATATTCTGCGCAGTTGCTCTTCTTGCATAATGGCCTCCTACAACACCCCCATGATCATCCACGAGGATGCTTCTTCTTTTGAACTCGGGTACATACCGTCACAATATCTCATCAGTCCCTATCTTATACAGATGCCCAGCAATGACAAAGAAATTTGTCGTGCACACCACTAATTCCTTCTTTCACTAGACAATGTATCCTTATGGTGCAGTACTTGTCATTAAGAAGTGTATTATATCCTCAAAATGGCCATCCATGACGCACACTACAAATAGTTGTGCGCCAGGCAATCCTTATTCCAAGTTAGTAGCTTCCTCCTCTGTCTCGATGCGCGATAGATGGTCTTGTCCCGCATTCAATCATCTAGGCTTCACAACCATTTCAAAATCATACTCCTGGAACAATAAGAGCCACCTGTAGATTCTGCCCCCCAACACAGGCTTATTGACCAGGTACTTCAGTGCAGAGTGATCTGTATACATTGTAAAATGGCCTCCCAGTAAGTAGTGTGTATACTTCTGGAGTGCATACACCATAGCTAGCCTTTCGCACTCAGTGGTGGAATAGTTCTTCTCCACTTTGGATAATCTTTGACTTTCGAATGCGATAGGATGGTCCAAGCCTTCTCCACCAGCCTGTGTCAGTACTTCTCCCAGTGCTATACATGACGCATCAACATGTACATGAAACTCTTTCTTCCAATCCAGGAAGACTAGGATCGGTTTGGTGACAATATTTTCTTTCAATATATCCAAGCTCTTCCTACAGTCATCATTCCAGCAGAACGTGACATCCTTCTTCAACAATTTCTCCATAAGTGTGGTGATCTGGGCATAGCTTTTGATAAACTTCCTGTAGTATCTCGCATGTCCCAGGGTAGCATGCAACTGTTTCACACTCCTTGGTGCTTCCAAGTTTAATATCACCACTACCTTCATGGGATCTACCATCAATCCCTACCTGCAAACCACATGCCCCAACAGGTTCCCAAAAGGAACACAAAACAAACACTTCTTGAGATTGAGCGTGATCTGGTATCTTCGACAGGTATCCAACATCAGGCACAAGCTTGCTACATGGCGCTTAACCAACCCAAATATAGGCCAGTCATCAAAATATACCTTTAGTAACTTATGAATAAATTCCTTGAATGCTGCAACAACCACACGTGAGAAGACCGCAGGCGCATTCTTCAATCCAAACAGCATTACAATGTACTAAAAACAACCCAACTTAGTCATGAAGGTTGTCTTTCTCCTATCCTCCAGAACAATTTTGATTTGGTGGTACCCAGAGAACCCATCACTGAGGGAATATGCTTCCTAGCCACCTACATTTTCCAACACTTCATCAGTGAACGGAGTTAGGAAAGGATCATGCACACCAGCATCATTCAATTTTCTGAGATCCATGCATATCCTTATCTCATCCTTCTGCTTCTTCTCTTGCACCACCATTGGGCTTACACAGTCAGATTCTTCCACGAGCTTGATGATACCTGCAATGAGCATCTTGTCTAGCTCTAAGAAGACCTTCTCCTTATATTTCAGATTAAGATGGTAGGGCCTTTGCTTAACCGGCTTTGCATCGGGTTTCAATGTAATCTTCATCATACCTAGGTCCCCAATTATCCCCTTTAGATCCATAAACTTGGTAGGGAATAAGTCTTGATATTCGTGGAGCAATTCAATGACCTTATCCACTGTTGCGTCATCCCAATAGTCTTTAATCTTCACGAATTTGGGTTCTGCCTCAATACCAATGTTTACTTATTTCATTTTCAACGACGCGATTATATCAGGGTTCTCAATCTGTGGTCTTTTAACCTCGCGGTGACCTTTTGTTTCTAGAATGTTAATTTTCTGCAGATCCTCATCTTCTTCCTCAATGGTCATGTTATAGCACTCCAGTGCGTGACTTACCTGAGTAGCCCACTCAGGCTGAACCAGGTCTAAAGGATCCTGTGGTATCCCAAAGATAGCTGCTTTCACTTCTTGTAGCACCTCATCAATACAATCGAACTCGTCTTCAAAACTAAATGTCATCACAAATCCCTCACACAGAACATCCCATTCACCTATACCATGGTGAAGCTTTGTTTCTACGGACCAATTCATTGGGACAACATCCAAGGTATGACAGAACAAGTGCACTCACTCAGGTTTTGACTTTTCTCCATAAGCCTAGGTCCATTTGGCCAAATGTGCATGCGGATCATCCTGCCCACCATACTTGTCTGCCAGTTGCATGTTAGGTTTCCCAAATCGTGTTCTCATCATCCTCCTATTAGTGCCAGTCTTTGTATCCTTTCACCAGTGATCAAACATGCTCTTACAAAATGGTCTTAGTGTGTCAAAGTTAAATTTTGTCATTTCAGTGAGTCTTTGAGTAAAATTTGGTCACTAGGTATTAGGTCTAGGATTGTTTTCACTCCTTCCTAATTTTTCCAAGTATTGGTCCATGTCACTATTCAGGTGAGTGTACCATCATTCAAAAAGTTTTCATCATTATTTCAAGTTCCAATGGGTCATTTTACACCTTGTTTGTGCTTTAGTTGTGCTTAGGTAAGGCTCATTTGCATCTCCTAGGGTTTTGAAGGTAATTTTTCTTGGATGGTCAAATCATCAACAAAACTTGTATCCTGATGATCATACACCTTCCCCTATCCTTAATATACCTTCTTAAACACTTCCCATCACTGATATCCCTCAAATTCATCATTTTCCCACAAACCCGAGCCTATTGCTACAATTTGTCACTTTTCTAGGTTAGGCCTGTGTTTTTCCCTTTTGGACCCCTTAACCTCTCTCAATCCTTGAAATTAAACATTCCCCTGCTTCCTAACATCCCTCCTTGCTTCCCAAAATTTTGTCAGGAAATTAGAAGCCCCTTATCCCCTTCATTTCCCTTCAATTCTACAAATCCTCTGTTCCAAACATTGGGATAGGTTTTATTAAAATGACATTTATGAGCAAGAAAGGATAAATTTGACAAATCTGATAGAGGTTTTTGTCCACTATAGACCCAATAAGAAAATCCTTCTTCCTTTTTTACATAGGTCTCGTGGTTTGGGAGAAATGTTCAGAACATCATTTGCCTTAGGAGAGTTGATGTACTTCTGGAGTGACCTTGGTAAAATCAAGATTTCGCCTAGCTGAAGTGACCAAATGACTTGATTGATGAGTCAACCGATAACTAGAAAAAAATATATTTCCAATGAGCTATCATGAGCTTAATTTGGAGTTGAGGAAGATCTCCAAAAGTTGACTGAAACAACACTCTCCATTTTGGCAGCCTCATTCTGCACATTTTGACTAGTCTTGGGAGATTGGGCTTTTGGTAGGGAAAATGAGCTCCAAATTGAAAAATTCAAGAAGTTCTAGAAAGTAGACTCAACAAGCTATCCAAATAGCTATCCCATGCCCAATTTGAACATCGGGAAGGTAGTAAGAAGTGGGCGTGAAATGGCGCTATGTGTTCAGGAGGTGGCACTGTACGTTCACGGAGTGGTGTTGTGCGTCTGTGGGTTGGCGCTGTGCATTGAGCAGAAGGGCTAGAAAGGCCTCAAAAATTCAAAAAACTTCAAAATTTCCCTCTCTTCCCTTAATACAAGTAAGTTTTCCTCCCATACTACATTGTTGGTTTGCATTTCAAACTTTTAAACATCATTCCCCATGGCAAGTGTGAAACCCTAAAATTCTCTCTTGGTTATGCCTAAAATCTAAACCCCAATTATCCCTCCTATCACCTATCACTAAAACTCCAAAATATTTCCCTATTACATTCCATAATATCCACATCCCTTCATCCATCTTCTCGAAAATCAATATCTCAAACAAACCAAGCCCTCCCTCTCATTTTTATGGTTCCTACTCCCTCATTCATTTTCTAGCCCATAAGGTCATCTCCCATCCCCTCACTCCTAAATCACTTTCACTGATTTCCTTCATACAGCCTCAAGCCTTGCAAACATGGACAAAGAGGACTGAGACTATGAGGAGGAGAAAAACACAGACAGTGACAGCTCAGCAGATAGACCTAGGCATTAGAGAAAACCACATAAGGGAAGCAGGCATATCAGAGGGGCACAAGAAGATTGTTTGCAGCTGATGGGCAAGTGTTAGCTCCACAGGATGTGGAAGGGACCTTGCCTTCTTCATCAACTCATAGGCAAATTCTAGCTCCACAGAACATGGAAGGGGCTTTGCTTTCTTCATCAATACAACAAGTACAGGTGTAGCAGCTGCACAAAGGGAAAGAAAAGATGCTGGAGGAAAGTTTTTATGATGAGGAGAAAGAAAGACGTTTTTATTTGACAAAGCATGATGAGCTTGAGTAGCATTATACTCGAACAATTGACTTAGAGGCTCAAGATGAAGAAACAATAAAGGACATAATCATACAGGAGAAAGAGGCTCAAGTCCAAGCATTGATGGACAACTTGGCAAGAGCCAAGTATGTCATCACATATCTAGAACAAGGGAACAAGTAGCTGAGTGACAAGCAGGTCCTCATGGAGCTGGAACTTCTCAAGATAAAAAGACAAGGTGACAAGGGTAGGTCAGCAATGCAAGAGGAAGAGGCACTGGTCACAAAGACTCCAATTAAGAAGGAAATTGAGGGGGATAGAGAGATTTGGCTTGACAGAGTCAATTTTCACTTAGAGAAGTTGTTTCAAAAGGCCAATAGGGACAACCAGATCATCAAGCACATGGCCTACCACTACAGGACTCGGAACAAAATTTGCAACAAGAGGGTCAAAAAGATGAAAGCTAGGCTAAGGCAGGCTCTATAGGGCAAAAAAGAGGAGGATAGGTTTAAGTTGCTTGCTGAAGCTTTCTTGGCTCATCAAGATGCTTGATGGTGGTGTTGCTCACCAATTTTGGTTAGGTTTGGAGAAGATTTTGTTTTTTGCAAATTTTGGAAATTGCACACACAGAAAATCTGGCTTCCTAGGGGCACCCAATGGAAAAATGGCTTTCATTTTTGGTTTCAAAGCAATGATTACATGCACCCTATGGATTTGCTAAGTTTTTTGGGCAAAACTGGTCCACTAAAAGGTCACAAAACACCCTAAAAATGACCTTTCTGCCACTTTTTGGACACACATAAGCAATCTTGTAAGAATAAAGTTTTGAGGCATCAAATGAGCTTTAAATGAAGAAATTATAGGTGTTTTGGAAGGTATGCTTGAAGACCTTTCCAATGAGCTATCGTGATCTCAATTTGGATGTCGGGAAGGCCTCCAAAAGGGACCTGAAAGTGATGTTGTGCATTGGGCCAGTAGTGTTGCTCGTAGGGCAAATTTGCACAGGATGGCTATTTTTCAATCTTTTGACTGTGTTCATGGATTTTCTCTTATGGAGGATGTTTTACCATTGTAAATGATGAATTGGCATGTAAATATGATGGATAATTAGTAGTAGATAGTACATTCATTACATTAAAAGTCAATTTGAGCTCAAATGAATCAGTTTTTTCACTTTTAGAGGCAAGTTGTTAAGATGCCTATATTCCAGTTTCTTGTTCATAGTTGGTTAGATTAGCTCCTCATATTAGGGATTCGACCCCTGAGGATGGGAGGAGGTTGAAACAATGCCTATATCTTCTTCTTCTTTCTCATTGTAAAGGGTTGGACTCAGTTGGATGCTTATGCCTTGATTGTACATCATTTTGTAGCAGTTTAGCAGGAGATTAATAAAAATTGCAGCTATTTCTTTGGGATCCATGTGGTATGGAGTTTAGTTCAGTTTCTTCTCTTGTGATCATATGTTAATATGTTTTGTGTACTTCATTAATCATTTCATTGCTTCTAAGTGAATGTTTTCAAGTTGATAGGCAGAATTCATAACATCACTGCTTTGCTTTGGGGAAATATTCACCATTATATGTTTTCTACAGTTTGGAAAGGATCCATGGTAATCACATGCTCCTCCTAGCCCCTCACTAGTCTTAAAACATCTCACCCATCAAGCCCTAGAGTTCTAAACCTTATGCCTACCTTTCCCCATTGAACACCCTGCAATTTTGACCTAATTCCCTAGCCCTAACTATCAAACTCCTCCTAATCCAGCAAGACCCCTTCAAAAATCAAATCAAACCTTGTGCTACTATACCTAGCCTAATATCCTTTTCCTGATCCATTCATCTTAGCTGAGATCCTTATGGAGAGAGCCCTCTCCTGGCCTAGTAGGGCTAGCTACTTGGCTAAGCGTGGTTTGCGGTTACCATGGCATTGCCTTCATTCATCCTGAGGTTCAATATAGGTGATAACACCTCCTAAATTTGTGCCAATCATTAAAGCTTCCTTTATGAGTAGTGCACAGTGCCCAGTCCAACGCCTGGAAGGGCTCCTTTTCTGGTACCTCCCTTTTAAATGCATCCAAAAATATATGTACCTCATTCAGGCCATCATAAGTAGGTAGGTTTCTTACCTCTGAGGACACACAGTGCAGCGATTGGGTCATCATGTTGCAATTCAACATAGTTACTTCATGTAACTAATTCTACCAACGTTCTAACTCTTCATCGGAGTCCAAAGTGCAGGAACTTTGACGATCCCATGTAATCCATCCATCTGCAGTGGGATTCACCCAATATTGGTCTCACGTTGTTATCTTATAGATATAGTCCAGATCATCATCACTTTCGTAATTGTGGACTAGTTCCATATAGCACGATCCTTCAACCAAATCTAGGGGTATTATTATGCACAACAATTTCTTCTCAAATATCATTTTCCGCTTCTTTAGATTAATTACCCGTTCATATCGGTAGCCCAGTCAATTCTCAGGAGTGCATGATAGGGATTGATGTCATCCACTATCTCTATTACTTCAAAGTCAGCCGACATGCTCGAACCTTCACTATCCATAGTCACCCTTGCAACCGTCCCATGGGGATGATATTCTGCTGATTCGCCATCCTTAGCTGAATCTGACACCATTGCACCGCGAGTCTCCCCATCCATTCCCATGTCTGCTTTGGTAGGACATTCGCATCAGACCCCAGGTCCAAAATAACCTGATCCATTTCATACTCTCATATCTGCACAGTCAGTCTCATCTCCCGTCCTGACCTTGTTTTATCCTTGCCAATCTTTCATACCACGCGCAACTCACCTGGTGTAGTCCCACCACATCTATTGATGAAATCTTGCAACCCTTTCATAGCCTTACTATCGTGCAGTAACTTCATACAGATCTCCAGGAAAGTTGTGAGCATATACGGGTCCATCTCTTGATCAGGCTTATCCTTGCTTTTTGAGGTGGAGGCATCAGCGAAGCTCTTCTTAGCTTCCATGAAAGTTTCACGGGCGTGCTCCAAATCGAACTCCACTTCCTTCGTTAGAGCTTTGCGGACCCACACACTGTCTTCTGACTGTTTCCCTTTGTCATCGCTTGTCACGATTCCACTCCTGAGCACTATATTTACGCTTGGATCTTCTTCCCGTGGCTTAGACAACATCATATGCAGGTTCTGAGTCAACGAAGTCGGTAGCACACATTTGTCACGTATCCTAGCTATCATCATAGGATAGTCTTCCATTTCATGATCAAACAGCGTGCAATACTTGCATGATGGACGTGTTGGATTAGTGCAATCGTGGGCATAGTGTCCCAGTCCTCTGCAATTGTAGAAAATCAATTTCCCTCAACCTTTTCTATGTCCTCCTCTGCCTCAGCCTCATCCGGGACACTAAAATCCTATCCACGCCATCCCTGCGCTCTGGTTGGGGGGCCATGTTTCGGCCAGAACCCTATAGGCGGGAGTTCTATCCATCATCAATCCATAGCTCCTGCAATTATGCTCATCATCCCCTACTGATCTACAAAAGTTGCAGAACTGGGGTTGTGGTGTCTGTACAAACTTCTATAGCATATGACAGTTATCTGTGTCATGTTTTCCTGCTACCTGACAAATAGCGCACCATAATGCAGGCCCCGCGCTTGATCTTGCTTGAGCTTCTGGCCTCAAAGGCATTGGTCCTCCTCCTGCAATATAGTTCGCAAAGACCGGGAAATGGTCTTTTTCATGACCCTGACTCTTGCATTTCAGGCACCATACCTCCTCTTGCACCTCTAGTCAAACCGTCCTGTCCTGCTTCAAACTTTGCATCTCAAGGCATAGATTTTTCAACTGTGCATGGATCTGTTGAACTCTTGGGTTTGGATCTTGCATCAGATTTTCATGTAGTCTCATAGCAATCTCCAAGGCCTCCACCTAAACTTTTATCTTCTACTGCAATAGTATGGCCCTTAAGTGTTGCAGTAGCGAAGCCACAAACCACTCGTGATGCTATCCATCTGTCAAATTCATGCTGGCTTCGCGGATTGTACACTTCAACCTCTGATCCAGTTCCCAAGGTGTCTCGCCTGGTTGCATCGCGATCTCTTTGAATCCCACAATCGATTTTTCCTCATATTTAGGCCTACTAAATTCTTTATTCAGTGCTTCCTGGATTTTTCCCACTCCAGTGTTCGGGTTATCATTCGAGTACTTGATATATTAGGTTAGTGCGTGATCTTGTAGGGTACTAACCAATGTCACCTTCTTTATATGATCATCTGTAATACCTTGAGCTTCCCATACAGCCCTCACAATGAACCAGAATTGGTCCAGGTCTTCACTTCCCAAGCCTTTGAACAAAGGAAGCTTCACTGCATTTGCCATACTGAACTGTGGCGGAGGTGGAGATGGTACGGGTGAAGTTGGAGGTGGTATTCGTGGGAATCCTTGTCTTATTAACTGAATAAAACTTCACAGAGAAACCTTTGTTATCCCTTCCTCATCACCTCACGAAGGTGAAGTCAATGGACTATACTCCGAACCCTTTTGTCTTTAGTTCCTGTAATTTTTTCCGCTTCGCGTAGTTTCGAACATCAAGGTAGCTTCATAACCCGTTTTTCACACAATAGAATATTAATCTAGGTATTCAAAGATTTTACGTACTTACCTCGCAGTCCTTTGAAAAAGTGCCGCTCCACCTCATTGTAGCTAACCGAGGTGTCTACCGCGAATTCAGTAACAAATCCTTCGATGACGCGATCGAGCCAATGATCGGCAGTGTGGGTGATCTTGTCCTCGGATGCTTCTAATTTTTGTATTAGGTTCGAGGTCCAAACAATAGGACCGCCAAGTTTCCACCTTCCTTGGCTGTCTGATAGATTTACGATCCACTCATATAGCTCAATAGGGAAGGAGTAGAAAGAGATCTCGTGGATATCTGTATATAGATATCTATCCAACCTTTGTTCCTTTGTCAGTTGCGGTTTTCTGTTCTCCTGCACCGTGAATTCGTGGATCTTCCTGTCCAACCAGTCTCCAATATCTTTCTTAGTTGGATTCTAGTGATATGACATCACACATCTCTTATGCAGATTTTGGTCCCAGAAACGGAACCATTTGTTGGCTTGAGGGGGCTTGACCCAAGTTCAACGCTAATTAGCCAAACAAATCCCTACACTATTAGAAAATTGCGGGTTGATGTCGAAAGGGCTGATGCCAAATTTCCTGTAATTTTCCAGTGATTGATTTTATCTTTAGTTTATTATTCAGATTTTTCCATAAATTGTGAGATATTATCATGTAATCAATTCCTTTTTGGAATCTGAGAGTTAGTTTAGCGGTAATTCTTTAAATATGTTGCAATAAGACTTAGAATAGTTTGGAACTTATATGAAGAAAGAAAACTTTTTGATGAAATTTGTGCATGTACTGAAGTGATGAATTTCAATAATACAAACAGTTTGTTCTAGGATTCCCGTGTCAAGCAATTGCTGATGTTCCTTCTCATGTGAAATTTTTATTTCCTCAGTTTTCCCTATGTTTTTCTGTATTTATTGTTTAAAGAAGATAAATGGTTGAATTTTTTTAAGTACACTTTGCTCTTCCTTATAAACAATTTTTATGTTTTCACTCTAATATTAAATATAGAATTCATCCTAGCATGCTCTGTATTTAATTGAATATAAGTAATTTCATCCTATTCACTCCATAAATGACCTAAAGATCCAAAATCTTTCTTATGTTGCCTTGTTACAACTGCTCTGTCCTTTTTGTATTTTATCACCCACAAACTTTTTGCTCCATGCGCAATGGACTTTCCCTGTAGTTTTCAACCAAATATTTAAAAAACCAAACTCAAAACTCAATAAATAACATAATATCTCAAAAGAAAAATCTAAAATAAAATAGATAGATCCCTCTCTAAAGCTGGAAGGACTAGATTCCAGCTTTGCGGGTGGTTTTGTGGTTACCTCTAGGTTTCTCTCCACAACCTCAGGAAATTACGGAGTGATAAAATTATGGAAACCATACCAGGGATTGAAAGGTTTCATATTCCCCAGGAAAGACTATCAAGTTTCAGAACTGACTGTTGATGGTGGACAACAATTAGACACATATGAAGGCTGAAACATTCACTCCACTAGCATCAGGATCCAAAAATCAAGAAAAGATGCAAGACCCCCAAGAAGCCAGTCAGAACAAAGTTACACAACCATAAAACTAGTCTCCTAAAACTATCTACTCAGGTTGAATCTTCAAAACCCAAACAAGAACATAAATATGCAAATTGTTATAACACCCAATATTAATGGAGAATATCCAAATGACCCATTTTAAAAAATGAAATATATCAATAATGATCAAATCAAACATGAGCATAGAAATGTTCCACCTTACCTCGTTATTTGACTGGAAATCTGAAAGAGGGTTGCTATGTAGTTCTAGGCATACCCTTGAATGAAGAATGAAGTAAATTTTTATGAAATTTACTAAATAAATAATGTTTAATTACTATGCATAACATGTATGTATATACCTCTTTTTATTAGTTGGTTATACCCTACATTAATGTATATTGCCACTGATTTAGTGCTTTCCATACTCTAGGTGAGAAAAAATATTTTTCCCATATTTTCATAAACCAAAAAAGATTTCCCTAATTTAATTTCCATATTTCTCAGAGGTTTCAAAAAAAATTTAAAATAGGATAAAAAGGAATCGCGTGTTTATTAGCTCTAGAGACTCTGAAAATGGCTATGATGATTGTCATGATTTATTTGTAAACAACGTCAATTTTATGATGGAAGATTGATTTGAAAATATTTGTAGTTCTTGTACATTGCAGGGGGGTGCAATTGTGGTTATGTTACCTTCCCCAAGCTCTTCTCTTTGACTCTAATTTTACCGTTAACTGTCAACGGTTCGATTAGAAACTGCGCTATTGCTTTTCAAAGTAAATGGACAAGTTCCAATGTTAGAAAATTGAACTGCAATAAGAATAAAGAATGTGTGTCGAAGAAAGAATGTGTGGAAGAGGATGTATATTCGGGAGAATAGATGTACGGAGAGAAGAAAAAACTTTAAAACAGAAAACTACATAAATACTCAAGAAATCAAAAACTGCTATGACAATTTAACATATTTTTTCATTTTAAAATTTTACATATTCAGTTATGCGGAGTAAAGGATGTGTAAAATAGGGGGTATGTGCAGGATAACTAGTGTGCAAGAAGATAGCATTAATATATAAGCATGAATTCTAGAAATATCTATTATTTACTAATCTTGTCTAAATAGTAAACGGGCATATGTGATTTTATGGACTTTACAACATTATATAAATAAGATGAAAGGTTAAATTGAATGTGTAAAAGTTTTATGTCTTCACATATTCTCCCTCCACACATTTCTTCCACACACATCCAATGCACTTGATAGTTCTAAATGTTGTTTCCACATTATTTTATATAAATATTTCCCCATGGTGTGAGAACTTTTTCTTTTTATTTCTAGGTGCATATTAGCTAAGGATTTAATTTATGTATTTTGAATGATACGAAATTATATTGATAAAATACATTGTATGATTTCATTGCATGTTTGATTTGAAATACAAACACATTCAAGAGAAAGGTTATGCAAAGGAATGCATGTATAGAAACAAGAACACAAATTTTATTTTACACACATGACTATTATGCCACATGTTAGCTATGGAGAAAAGTTAGTAGTGGACCAAGAGGTAGAGCTAGTCACGTGTTTCTTTGATCATGGATGCTTCTTATTGAATATTAAGGCCGTGTTGGTTTGAGTCAGATGTAATGGATCATTGCCCATGATTTTAGTAATAAAAATTTATCAATTGAATTATTCATCCTTTTATCACTGCAAATAGTATCGTTAAACAAAAATAAAAACTACTCAATATTGACGTATAATTCGATAATAATAATTTAATCGAAATAATTTTATTCTAGGCAATAGAGTTAGCTCTTAAAAGACCATTTGCAATAACATAACTAAACATGTTTTATCAGTTTTCAACCTCCAAGATCGAATATGCAGGGTAAATCTACATGCTCTGTTGCTTGCATTTCTTCTAATAGTTATAGAAACAATTATAATGGAAAAAGAACAATTAATTCATAATTATTATAATTTTATAACCGTTTCAAATTTCAACATTGACATAAATTCAAATAGTGAAATTAGTAAACAATAACTATTACATGGAATCAGAACAAAGGCCTTAATTCGTAAAAATTTGAAAAATTACAATTAATGCTTTACTACATTGAATGTGATTCTCTCTAAGTAGTCGGTATAGAAGGTAGAAATATACCCATATGGATTATAAGGATGTGTTTCTAAATCCATTATCGTGATTACATTGCTTCAGAAACCTTTGTTCATATGTACATAACTTAAGTAAACACAAATCTCATATTGAGTCCTTTACTTTACACATACATACAAATTTCTTCCAAGAAATCCTGGAGTTGTTTTCACCCCATTCTCTAATTTCTTACTTTTAATGGTTGCTAGATTTGAGTATCGAATTAACTACAATCACAATCTTTTACCTCCTTTTGTATTACATTACAAAGGTCTCTAAGCTTCTTCAATGTCTTTGGTCACCACAAGAAAATAAATGAGCAAATAAGACAAATAGTACTATAAATGCACTTACCATAAATGGTACATCTATAAGCTATGAGTTTCTTAGAGGTGTCAATTGAACTTGTTGATTCATTCCTTTCTATGTGCTAAACTTTGGCCTTTATCTCGTAAATATTATGTGTTTATTCAGTGATGTAAACTATGCCATGCTGCTTTCTGCAACGCTCATACAAGAATACTTAAGCATGGTCTTCCATTTCACTTCTATATTCTTAATCCAAAATAATGCAGAAACACAACAAAATATAGAAATACACATATACATAGAGATGAAGAAGAAATAAAGCTTCATTTCATTAATATCAAAAAACTGAAATATGCTTATATACATAAATAAAAATAAACTAGCTCAGGTGATGGTAGCTTAACTCTCAGAAGAGACGTGGCAACTACTGTTAGGATATTCCGACACAAAGGATATAGTTAAGTTCAACTTGGTCTAGTGTAGAGTTAGGTATAGAGTTAGGTAAAGTGTGCTTCTTTACCGTTGTACATTTTGTAACTTACAATCCGACGGTCCCGATATGTAGTGATCTGACGGTTCATTCTCTCCTCGGTATTACCGACACTTGATCCGTGGCTTGACACCCGATTGGTCCATGAGTTCTATTTAAAGCGCATGGAGGGTCTTTGTTCGGGTAATCCGTGCATGAGAGAAGCTTATGTAAATTTTCATTCTTTGATTAATAAATTGCCTGTAGTACCCACGTTGGGATAGGCCGTGGACTGTTTCCCTCCTTGCACTTTGAGGGTTTTAACCACGTCAAAAATACTGGTGTATTGATTTGAGATCTGGTTGTGAGCGGTGTCCTTTTGGTGTTCTTTCTGAGGAACTTACCCTGTAAATTCCTACATGGTATCAGAGCTATTTGAGGGCCGCGTCCGTTGGTGATCCAAATCTGAAGCCGGTAGAACTGCATGCGGCTGTCGTTTCCTAGATCTGCTGTTTCTGACTGCTTTCGGGCCGAGAGGACTGCTCTGTTGCGTTCGGAGCATCTGTTCCAGTGAGGAACCCCTTTTGTTTCACGCGAAAAGGTTTCCGGTAGCCCTAGCTGCGTCATTTTTCAGATCGGGAGGTACACAGTGTTTTTTTTGCAGTTTACTGTTATTTTCTCTCTGCTTATTTCGGTTTCGGTTTATTTAGCCCTTTTTTTTTTTAACCGGATCTTTACCTTTCATTTCTGCGTATGCTCTTTGCCCTGCGACTCTGTGCGATCTGGGCAAATCAGAAACAGAAAGGAAGGATTTTTCTCATGCGTATGCTCTTTTCCCTGCACCTTAGTGTGATCTCGGAAAATCAGAAACATTGAGAAAAATATTTAGTTTTTCGGCTAAAGCTAACTTTGAGATTTTTTTTTTAAATTTCTAGTTTTTTGGCTAAAGCTAACTTCGAGCCGCAAGGTTCGTTTTTCTTTGCATATTCGTGTTGGGTTTTGTGTTTTGTGTTTTGTAGGGAAAAAGAGCTTTCTCAAGGCAAGCACGCAAACCAAGGCCCCCCCCCTCTCTCTCTCTCTCTCATATTTTTTGTATAGATCAATTGGTTCAAAGCTATTTTAAGAGAGTAGAGGTCTTGGGTTCAAGTCTCCATTTTGTGGGGGCGGATTTTTTCATTCCCGCACATTCGCGCACTTTGCCGGCAACTTCAACAATTTTTTTTTCAAAAAGCTTCAACTTCAACTTCCGGAATGGCACTTTCTGCATGTCGTTGTCAATCATCTCAGTCTGGTTATGCATTAAATGTATCTTCTTCTTCTTCTCATTCTCATGAGTGGCTCATTGATTCTGGAGCCTCTTATCACATGGCCAAAAACCAAGCCATGTTTTCTTCTTTAAATGATTGTAACACCAAAAATATATATGTTGGTGATGATAGATCTCTTAATATTGTAGGGACTGGAACTGTTCATCTAGACAATGGTCAGTTTAATGATGTATTATGTGTTCCAACCTTATCCTGCAACCTTCTATCTGTCTATCAGATAACTCATTCAGGTGAAGGTAAAATTGTTGAGTTTTCACCTCATGATGTTGTAATCAAGGATCTAAAAGATCCTAAACAGATTCTAGCTACTGGTCTTGCTGATGATTCCACAAGGTTGTATAAGTTTCACAACTTTGGGTCATCAAATCTTCCCTCAGTATTTGTTGCTCATAATGATGAAGTGAGCAAACTTTGGCATGAGCGATTTGGTCACTTAAACTATCGCTCCCTTCAGCATCTATGTAAAGAAAATATGGTGACAGGTCTTCCTATGGTATCTTGCAGAGATGGTGTTTGTTCCAGATGTGTACTCGGAAAACATCATCGGGACAGTTTTGACAAACATGCCTCTTGGCACGCCTCAGCCCCTTTACAGCTTGTGCACAGTGATTTATGTGGTCCTCTTCCTGTTGCTTCATTCTCTGGCTGCAAGTACTTCTTAACTTTCATTGATGATTTCTCCAGACGCACTTGGGTATACTTCTTAAAACTCAAGAGCGAAGTATTTAACACATTTTTGGCCTTCAAAGCCTTTGTTGAAAAACAATCTGGACATCAAATTATTAAGCTAAGAACTGATAATGGTGGAGAATATGTTAAAAACACATTCATCAACTTTTGCACAGAAAATGGAATTCAAATGCAACATACTGTTCCATACACTCCACAAAAAAATGGTGTAGCTGAAAGGAAAAATCGCACCTTAAAGGAAATGGCTAATTGTATGCTGCAATCTAAAGGACTCAGTCTTAGTTTTTGGGCCGAAGCAATTAATTGTGCAAATTATATAATCAATCGCACTCCTACTAAGGTTCTAGAGAATATCACTCCAGAAGAAGCTTGGAGTTCCATTAAACCAGATGTAAGTCACTTTCGTGTGTTTGGAAGTGAAGCATGGGCCCATATTCCAGATGAAAAGCATAAAGCTTTAGAACCTAAGAGTGAGAAATGTACTTTTGTTGGATATTCTGAAGATGTAAAAGGTTATAGACTTATTCCATTTAAGTCCAAAAATGTTATCATTAGAAGAGATGTAAAATTTGATGAAAATAAATCGGCCTGCGAGCCTAGTCCGGCGGATGTGCCACCTCTTCCTATCTCTTCTACTTTTGAAAGCGAGGATGATAGTCCTCCCCCACCTTCTCAGGATCCTCAACTTCCAAGATGGATCCGTGCTACTCGGGATGCAGCAGGTGATCTTGCCGGTGATCCTACAGATCAGCGACGTACACGCTCTCAGTTTGAAAGAGCCTCTTCTTTACTGGCTCAAGCTCCAGTAAATCATGATCCTGACACTTTTGCAGAAGCTTCAGGCCATCCACATTGGGAAGCAGCTATGAATGAAGAATATCATTCATTGATGACAAATGATACATGGGATCTTGTTCCTCTACCAAAGGGACGCAAACTTGTTAGATGTAAATGGGTTTACAGAACCAAGTATGGACCAGATGGGAAAGTTGATAAACATAAAGCTCGTCTCGTTGCTAAGGGCTTTTCACAGGTTGAAGGCATTGACTACACTGAAACCTTCTCCCCTGTTTCCAAAATGAACCCTATCCGCCTTGTTCTTTCCCTTGCTGCCTCTTTAAAATGGGAAGTCCATCAGATGGATGTTAAATCTGCCTTCTTGCATGGGGACTTGCAGGAAGAAATCTATATGGAACAACCCATTGCCTTCATACAAACAGACTCCAGCCTTGTTTGTCGACTTAAGAAATCCCTTTATGGCCTCAAGCAAGCTCCTCGGGCTTGGTATGCCAAAATGGATAGCTTTCTTTTAGAATCTGGCTTTTCTAGGTGTCATTCTGACAATACTGTCTACACCAAGAAAGTGGGCAACTCTCTTATCATCCTTGTTCTTTATGTTGATGATCTTATTCTTACTGGTAGTGATCCCAACCTTATAAACCATGTGAAAACCAGCCTTAAAAAGAAATTTGAAATGACAGACTTAGGACACTTACACTATTTTCTCGGTCTTCAAGTCTTGCAATCCACGGAGGGTATTTTCCTTTCCCAGTCCAAGTATGCTTGTGATATTCTTCGTCATTTTCACATGGAAGACTGTAAGCCAGCCCCTTCTCCCTTTCAGTCTGGAGTCAAACTTTCAGTCTCTTGTACTTCTCCTGAAGTTGATGCTACCTTATACCGTCAACTTGTAGGAAAACTCTTGTACTTAACCCATACTCGTCCTGATCTTTCCTTTGTTGTTGGCCTTGTTGCTCGTTTTATGCAAAACCCCCGTGAAAGTCATTGGAAAGCAGCTAAAAGAATACTTCGTTATGTTCGAGGTACAGTTCAGTTTGGGATTCATTACAGTGCCAAAGCAGCTCCTCTATTAGTTGGTTTCACTGATTCTGATTGGGCTGGTGACCCTGATGATCAGAACTCTACTGCCGGTTATGTCTTCACTCTTGGTTCAGGACCTATTACATGGGCTTGTAAGAAACAGGCTGCCATTTCTCTTTCGTCAGCAGAAGCAGAGTATCGTGGTGCCGTGGAAGCTAGTAAGGAAGCCTTGTGGCTTCGTCAGATCCTATAAGAGTTTGGCTTTGAGCAGCAGCATCCAACCACACTTTGGTGTGATAATCAAAGTGCCATTCAACTATGCAAATATCCAGTCCAGCATCAACGCAGCAAACACATTGAACTACACATTCACTTCATCAGAAAGCTCATTCATGACCATGTTCTTGAAGTGCAATATTGTCCAACAGATGATCAGGTTGCAGACATCTTCACAAAGGCTCTCACAGAGGCAAAGTTCACTAAACTTCGATATATGCTTGGAGTTCAGGAAGTTGTCACTAAGGGGGGATAGGCTCTAGTGCCTCCTTCCTTCTGCTATTGTGTCATATTCGTAAATCCTTCAATCCTATCCCAAGTTGTTCTTAAGGGGGGATGTTAGGATATTCCGACACATAGGATATAGTTAAGTTCAACTTGGTCTAGTGTAGAGTTAGGTATAGAGTTAGGTAAAGTGTGTTTCTTTACCGTTGTACATTTTGTAACTTACAATCTGACGGTCACGATATTTAGTGATCCGACGGTTCATTCTCTCCTCGGTATTACCGACACTTGATCCGTGGCTTGACACCCGATTGGTCCATGAGTTCTATTTAAAGCGCATGGAGGGTCTTTTTTCGGGTAATCCGTGCATGAGAGAAGCTTATGTAAATTTTCATTATTTGATTAATAAATTGCCTGTAGTACCCACGTTGGGATAGGCCGTGGACTGTTCCCCTCCTTGCACTTTGAGGGTTTTAACCACGTCAAAAATACTGGTGTATTGATTTGAGATCTGGTTGTGAGCGGTGTCCTTTTGGTGTTCTTTCTGAGGAACTTACCCTGTAAATTCCTACAACTACATGGCTTTGAATTGTGTTACAATGAGGCTCAAGGGCCTATTTATTATTGAGAAACAATGGAAAACCCTAAACATCCAAAAACCTAACCCTAGGAGACGAAGTGCCAAAACTGTGGGCTCTGTTTGGGTAAATTGGTACATCAACTTCCCAGGGTTGTAACTTTGGCATACGATCTTTGTTTGGCTATCATGATAAATCCTTTCGAATATCTCAAAGAGGAGGCCAAACATAATTAAGATAATTTGTTCAAAACTTTTCCAGTCTCTCCTTTGTCCCTAAAAACGTATTTTAGTCCCTCAAAATGGCTCTATATGTTTAGGACCCGAAAAACTGCCAAAAATAGTAAGTTGTGCTACCATTAAGGAAATTGAAAAGAAACAATAGTGGGGGTCCAAATGGAATAGGTGGGTGGCCACCAATATACACCTGGATCAGTCCTCCTGCCTTAGCAAGAAATGATCCCCATTTTGTTGAGTGCCTCCATGAGATGGGGAAACTTCTGCTGAACTTGGTTCCTAGTGAGCCACTTGCCTTGGTGTAGGTATTGGTCAGGTTTGAAAACCCAATACAATTGGATTTATGCTAGCGAGTGTTCTTGATCTATGTGTCCATGATCTGATCAGTTGTGGCCTGTTCATGAAGTTTGGATTTAACTCCGTTGGTGTGAGTTGTTTTACAATGTCTGATGTGTCCAGTAACGGTGGAAAGTATGGTCAAAGGTGGTCCACATTGAAGACTAAGTGTAGGCCAAGGAATGGTGGAATGTTGATCTCGAAATAATTTTCTGCTATAGCCTTAGTGATGGTGTAAGGCCCATATCAAAGCAGGCGAAGCTTGTGGTGGGGCCTAGCCAGGCGCTCCTTTTGCAAATGTAACCAAACTTTGTTGCCCATGTGGAACTTGTGTGGCACACGATGTCGATCATGACACTGCTTGTACTTATCATTGGCTTTGTCCAATATGTCATGGACCTACTGGCTAATATTTTGAATGTGCTCAATGAAGCTATTAGCCTTGTAAGCTTCAGACTGGACATGACCCAAATATACCTGAGTAGCTACAAATGGGATAGCCACATCAATCCCAGGTGGGGTGGCTAATCCCAACCCCACCTGAAAGGGGCTATGGCCAGTTGAGCTATTGAGATCTCTATTATAGTTGTGTTATATATAGGGGAGGCTGTCATCCCATGTGCGTGGATGCTTCGAGTTTTACATGCGTAGAATGTGTACGATCATCTTGTTGACAACCTCTGTTTGTCCATCAGTTTGGGGATGGAAAGTCGTGGACTTAGTAAGTTTTGTATCCAGCATCGACCAGAGACTTGACCAAAATGCACTCAGGAATCTATTGTCATGATATGAGACGATATAGTGTGGGATCCTAAAGTGTAACCACACTCACTCAAAGAAGAGCTTAGCAGTGGCCTTTGTTGTGATACTCTTCTTGTGGGCTGCCATAATGGCCATCTTAGATAATTTGTCAACGAACACGAAAATGTAGTCATTTCCATGCTTAGTAGAATGAAGGCCTGACATGTAATCCATGGAGATGGATTCCCAAGGTAAACTAGGAGTAGGCAGAGGAGTATATAGGCCTTGCTTCTTTATGGTTGGTTTGGAAATGGCACAGGAAGTGCAGGATGTGTGTACTTCCCAACATCACATCGAAGGTTTGGCCAATAAAAATACTTCTGTAGCATTTCCACTGTTTTCTCTACCTCGAAATGTTTAATGGCCCGACTGTAGTGTTATTCCCAAATAATCTTGGCATGCTCACTTGAAGGAACATAGATGTGTCCCAGGTAGCATAACAGTGCATCCTGGAGGTAAAAATTTGGAACTTTCTTGTCTTCCAGGAGTGTTTGGTATGTGCTTCTAAATTATGGATCACTCTTCTAAAGATGCAACCACCCTATAGTCTTTTGCCCACAAGAGTCAAGCATAGTGGTCAGTGCCATGACCGATGGTCGACTAAGGTAGTCTGCAACATTTTTTTTGTTGAGCTTCTTATACTTATTTTTTTGGTTGACCATTTTTGATGGCGATCGTTCTCCAACTTCCCTTGTGTCTGTATCAACTTCCCTAGAATGTAATGCTTCCATTTTCGGCAGGTCTGCACAATGAAATACATTTATTTGACATAGGTTGGATACTTTCAGACTGTGTCTGAAAGTGCTCATTGTGATATGCCACTGGATTCTGTTGTTGGGTAATAACTACACCAATAACATAGTTGGAAGCATCTATCTTGATCTCAAATGGTTGTTGTGGGTTTGGTAATGTGAGAACTAGTGCAGAGCAAAGGCGATGCTTCAAATCGGAAAATGCCTTCTATTGGGATTCAGATGAAAAGAACTTTTCTTTCACTCTTCCCTTGGTGAATTCACTTAAAAGCCAAGTGATATGAGAGAACCCCAACACGAACCTACCATAGAAATTGGCAAGACCCAGAAAGCTGCGGAGTTGTGTTAGAGTGGTTGGGGATGGCCAATCTCGAATGACTTTTATCTTGGCTGGGCATACATGCACACCCTTCTCATTAATGATGTACCCCAGATATTGAACCTCGATCATGCCAAAAGTGAATTTCTCCAAATTGGCACACAACTTGTGTTGTCGCAGTGTTTGAAGGACCTATCAAATATGGTGGAGGTACTCTTCCCAACTCTGGCTAAAGATCAAGATGTCATCTAAATACATGACCATGAATGCATTGGTGAAGGGTCACAAGATGTCTTCCATCAATCTCATGAAGCTTGCAGGGTAATTTGTCAACCTAAAAGGCATGACCAAGCATTCGAAAAGGCCCTCCTTGGATTTGAAGGGAGTCTTCCACACATCAAAGGGTTTGAAGGGAACTTGATTATAACCAGACTTCAAGTCAATATTGTAGAAATATTTGCCCCCTTGAGCTAGTCTAGAAGGTCATCAATCCATGGGGTTGGGTACCTATTCTAGAAAGTGATCTTGTTCAGTGCCTGATAGCCAATACAGAGTCTCCAAGTCCCGTCCTTTTTCTGTACCAATACAATTGGGCTCCCATAGGGTGATGAGGTTGGCCTAATGTGCCCTTTCTGCAACACTTCCTCTTGATCTCATCATTCTCTAGAACATAGCTTCGATAGATTGGTCCATTGGGTAGCAGCGTGCCTGGGGTTAGATCGATGGAGTGCTTGATCTGACAGTGCAGAGGTACCCTTATAGATGAGGCAAAAATGTCCCTGTACTCCTCCATGAACTTCTCCATCTATTGCTACCATGCGAAGGAGCCCTGTTTGGCAGCCATGGCCACAACCTTCTTCTTGCCCTAAGGGAGAATCATAAGGAAAACAAATTTCCTAGTCTAGGAAATTATCTTACTGCATTGCTTTGTAGTGATCAAAGAGATGGCGGTAGGCGGGGCTACCTCTGGTATCCTGTACAACTTATCGCCCGAAGTAATAATAATAGAGCGAGGTCTAGACTCATATACAACATGCCACTTTCACAAGTATGGTTTTCCTAATAATACATCACAAACTTCAAGAGGAGAAACATCACATAGTACCTCATCCATGAAGAGCTTGATGTTGTAGGGAAGTGAAACTACTGGCTGACGCGGAGATCTCGTCCTTGGTGAAGTCACATGATGGTGTATGGAAGCAGATGTGTTGTAGTTGGTAGGATCAACCACTTCATGACCTATGGTGAAATGAGGTTCTTTTGGCTCCCATTGTCAACAATGATCTACAACAGATAACCATTCACCCACATATTTGAGTGGAAGAGGCGTTCCCCCTCCTCTGGATCTTTAGGCTCATTCTTCTAGACCTTAGTGGTGGCCACAGTGGCACTAGGCTCTGCATCAATGATTTTCTTCCCTTTTCATTCCCCTTGTTAGGTTCTCACTCAGAATCAGAACATGCATCTTATTCATAAGCATTTATCTTGGCTACCAGTGACTGCTTGGCTCGACAATCGTGCTATGAGTTGAGCTCTTATGGAACTCAAACCATTTTCCCATGCCCTTCTTTGTCTTCATGGTTTTTTTCTTTGCTTTCGGATTCGACAGATTGTCCTAGGTTACCTTGACTTTTCTTTGTCCTTTGCTCTGTGATTTGGGGGTGCCTTTTCCTTCCTTCAGATTAGCAGATCTAAAGTCTCACTTCTTCTGTTTAAACTTCTGCTCAATCTTGACAATGTATCAGTACATCATGCCAAGCGAGGAGATGTCCTGGAACTCTATCTCATCCTCGATGCAATTGTGTGGACAACCATAGTACTTGAGTACCAAATTCTTCTCATAACCCTTCAAACCCAGCTTTGTGCGAAGGGTATGGAAAACATTTGTAAACTCTGGTACGTCTTGGTCCCTTCCCTACCTCAGCGTGGTCCACTTTATGTATTTATCTTCATAGCTCTCAATGGGGTAATATTGTTCCTTGATGGCGTCTCGAAAAGATTTCCAAGTGGGTATGATTGCAAACTGTGAGGATTCCCTCGCATCCTTTTATTCACAGTAGGTTTCCCACTAGTCCTTGACGTGTGGGGTGACTTTGAGAAGTGAAAAAGTAATCTTTTCCCAATTGGAAAGGTCATGAACTGAAAATATCCTTCCAATAGATTTAACCATTTATCTATGACGTCTGCATCTATCTGGCCCTAGAATATGGGAATATAAAAGTTAACTTGTACCTTAAAAGGAGTGGCACCTCCAGAGTGGTTGCCAGATGAATATGCGTCGCTTGTGGGTAGCTGTCAAAATATTTGGGCAAAGTTATCCATAATCGCATTCCCCTATCACTCGAGGGCTTCCTCGAGCCATATTTGAAAGGATCTCTTGCTCCCTCATCTTTCTTTTCTTCCATCATGGGAGGTCGTCAGGTTTTGCGAGGCTGGTCTTGCAAAGGTTCAATGAGATCAAGCCCTAACTCCTTATACCTTGACCTCACTAGGGACATGTAAAGAAAAAAAGAGAAATATTAGATTAATTTGATACCACTAATCCAAATGTATGCAAGAATGCAACAAAACACAGAAATACCCATATACACAAAGATGCAGCAGAAATTAAACTTCATTTTATTAATATCAAAGAAGGAAATAAGAACTGAACCTCTAAGGCGAGGACCGGAGAAATCGGAGTCGGTTTTGAACATGAACCCTAGCTCTCCCGTCGACGCTGCCTCGGCCTTGGCCGCCGTCAGGCCTCTGGTCTGCCAGTCTGAAGCTGGAGAGGTGCGTCTCAGGCCAGGTATCCGGGACCATTCCACCAAGAAACGCCCAATCACACCAAGAGCACCGAAGGCATCCAAGACTGGAGCTCTGGAGAGCGTGATTTCTGTTGTGGATGGAGCTTCCAGCGGGGGTGCTGTCAGGGCAGCCGATGCACAGAGGGATGGGAGGTGCGTTTTCGTGGCTGCCATTAACGGAAAACAGCAAGGTATGATAACGCACGTTGAGGCTATTTTTCACGCCGATCTCCCGACTCTGCAACCACCTGCACAAATCAGCCCAGATCTGATCGATCCCCCTGTTGGGGGTTACACCCAGAAGACGATGACTGTCGATAACCCCAGAATCGGCACAAGCGTGTTGTGTGACAGTGCGTCAGGCCGCCACCACGACATTGTTGACATCGAGAACAAATCTGGCGAGGGAGCGATCTTCTGTAAAAATGGAGCCCTCAGGAGGGAAAAAAGCAGATGGTATATAAGGTATGAAGGAAAAACCCATTTGATAAAATATCAAAGTTTTGTTCTGATTATATATGTTGCAGATTTGATTACCTACAGACCATGGGGCTCTGTCTGGGAACCATTGACAAGAGACTTGTATAAGCCAGATCTGGAAACCCCATGGAATGCACAAAGGGAAAAAAACAGGGGAACAGTTTCTTCTTACCAGAAAACACTCAAACTACCGAAGCTCAGCCACAAAGAGGCTGAAAATTTCTGCCAGGGTAAAGATTGGATCCAGATCTTCATTAAACAAACAGGGGGCAGCCACTGTTGCATGCGACTTAGCAAGAATTTAACCATACAAGAGTTAAAAAACAGAATTCAAAACCAATCTGGAATATCCACAAGACACCAGAACCTGATTTGTGCAGGTCGTAGCTTACAGGACCATCTTACTCTACAGGAATATGGGATCTGTCAGGATACAACCATATACCTTAACCTTAGACTGCGTGGAGGCAGCAACGGATCTGGCTCAAAGACCACAGGCTCCTTTCGTGATGCAGTAAAGGGGAAAGGAAAAATGCAGGACAAACCGATGGTACCACCAGAGCAACCTGGGCCACATATAGTAGAACAAAAACTGGAACATAAAATGCTCCAAGTTACTATACCAGAGGTAACTGCACTACACTCTGACTTCACAAAACATGCTGCAATATGTAGATTCAATGGTTTCTGGCCAAAATCTGATGCTTTACAACAATGGATAAATTCCCACTGGACACTAGAATGTAATATATACCTATGTTCAAAAGGTTTTTTCATTGTAAGCTTCCACACAGAGGAAGAAAGGGACAGCATCATCAATGAGGGGCCTTGGTTTTGGGGTAGTGCAGGTCTTTTTGTTACCCCTTGGTTTGCCGAATTCGACCCAAACACTATGAAAATCTCAACAACGCCTGTTTGGGTGAGGCTTCACAACCTCCCACTACATCTCTGGCACCCCATAGTAATATATGCCATTGGGAATTCCTTGGGGAAATTCCTAAAAGTTGATGAAGACAGATATAGCAGAGGGATTTATACTTTTGCCAGAATTTGCGTTGAAGTGGACTTGAGTCAGGGGCTGCCTGATAAAATATCATTAAACTTTAATAACACTGAGTGGATACAGCCCCTAGACTATGAAAACACAGCATTCAGATGCCGCAGCTGCCGACAAACAGGACACCTACAAAATTCTTGCCCACTGGCCAGAAAGAATACAAAAGGAAACAAGAAACAACCAAAAAAGCCAAATGGGTGGCAGAATACAGAACCGCCGAAAGAAGAGGACATTCAGCCAGAACATAAAGTGAATCAAGAGGAACCCGATACAAATATGGAACAGAATGGCACACATGAAGGAAAAGCACCAGACCCACAAATGGAGGACCATGTTCGGCAGCCGGAAATGCCACAGCCGGAAATTAGTGGCAACAAAAGAATCCATGGATCAGAAGGATCAGAATCCGACAAAGAACCTCCAGGGAACACACAAGAATACTCACAGGCCATTATTGTCCCCCCTTCCGACTCACAGGGTTGGCGTAGGGTGGAGAAGAAGAAAGGCCGAAAAGTATAGGCTCTGCAAGTAATTGTTAACTTTTTTATTTTTTATTTTTTTACTAGTGTACTTGTCCTACTCATGGACAGCAAACTGCATATGCTCCAAGCATCTACAAAATGTAATTTATTTCAATATGAATATAAATTACGACTTTTTCTACGAGAAAAAAATATCAAAGAACTAAAATATGCTTACATACATAAATAAAAATAAACTAGCTCGGGTGATGGTAGCTTATCTCTAAGAAGAGATGTGGCAGCTACATGCCTATGAACTATGTTACAATGAGGCTCAAAGGCCTATTTATTATTGATAAACAATGGAAAACTCTAAACATCCAAAAACCTAACCCTAGGAGATGAAGCACCAAAACTATGAACCCCGTTTTGATAAATTTGTACATCAACTTCCTAGGGTCGTAACTTTGGCATACATTATCTCTTTGTCTATCATAATACATTGTTTTGAAGATCTCAAAGAGGAGGTTGAAAGTAGGTAGTTTTATTAGTTTGGGACTTTTCTGGTCTCTCCATTTTCCATAAAAAAATCTTTTAGTCCCTCAAAATGGCTCCAGAAGTTTAGGACCGGAAAAAGTGCTACCATTAAGGGAACTGAAAAGAAACAATGGTGGGGGTCTAAGTGGAATAGGCGAGTGGTCACCAGTATCCACCTGGACCAATTTTGAACAAGGTTCCATATTTCATTAGCATGTTTTCCCTTGTTCATTATGATTTGCAAAACCTTTATATGAGAGGAACCTGTTATAATTATTCATACTGTAAACAATGTAATGATGCAACAATTTTTTAGCATTAAGAAACAAGAACCAAGAAATAAGAACCAGTAGAAAAATTCAATAGGTTTTCATTCACTTAAGCTCTAAATATATAATGATTTCACCATTGCTCTGTTGTAGATGCTTATGATTTTGATATTAATTACCATTAATATATGAAAAGATATATGTTAATCATATCATTAATCCTTAATTAAATTTTGAATATCTGTTAATCCATGCTCCAGGGAGTTGATAAGTGTGGAGGGATAATTTATGCAGAGGTGTAGAAATGAGGGAAAAAAGGTTCTCCCGCACATACCCCTCTTTAGCACATCCTTCCAATCTGCTAGAATGAATATTAGCTATAGAGCCATGTACACCTTACTGATTTTTTTACAACCAATAAATACTATTAAGCACTCTAACGATGTCATGTTTACGCATCCATTCATTGAAATGTGTTAGAATAAATTCTATTAAGCATTGGAACGATGTTATAATTGCAAGTCATATCACCAAATAAATGCCTATGTTTATCGGAAAGGGAGCTTTTGTTAATTGTAGGATTAAGCCTTAATTATTATTCTAATCTTCTCTTATGCATTTGAACGATGTCGTGATTACATGTCGATTCTCCTAATAAATGTCGAACATAGTTACATTTTTTAGGGAATGAATGTTCTGTTAATCGTAAAATTAAGTCGTAATTAATTTTTTTATATTTGTTAATCTATGCCACAGGAAGTTGATTGAATCTATGTAACATTTCACTAAAATGTTGTCACTAAATGCATATGATTTTGGAGTCATCTGCATCACAATAAGTATCCTTCACTGTAGGAAACATTTCTCTCTCAACACAATTTTCCCATATATGGTTGCCCTGCACACTTGTCCATTCTTGCATGTTTTAGTACTAAATGCTTTCAACAATTTATACGCCACCTATTTTCATTGCAGAGATTTTGGGATATAATATTTAGTTAAAATACGTGGATTAATTGTCTTATTGCAACGTGTAACGTACCCACCCTACTCACCTAGAGTAGGAGGGTAATCACTAGGTATGTCCAACACCCATAGTATGGTCATGGCAACAGAACGATAAAGCATAGGTGCCTTCTGTTTCCTTTTTTTTCTATGCATAGGGAACAATCGCAACCTACCTCCCCTGATCCAAAATGGATTTTGGATAGACTTCTAAGTCTAAGTGTTCCTCACAGAGGAAAATGAAAGTCCAAGGATGCTCCTGGAAATAGTCCCATTGCGTATATCTTTTCATTCTGAATCTACTGCAACTTGAATGCAGTAAAATGGACTTCGGATGCAGAAGTTATTGCAAAAAGAAGTTTGCCTTTGTCCTTTGAAAAGGAGGGATATTTAAAAATGGGCATAAGGCCTTAATAAAGGGAAATTGCATCAGAAGGGTTGAATGGAGGAATTAAAGTGGAGGCGGAAGGGATCCCCGACTACGACCTCCGACTTATCGCATCGGAGATATGCCTGCATGCAATATCGGGAGCCTGCGCTATGCGATATGCGATTGTCGATATCGCCGTCGGCGGATCGGCATCAGCATATGGCATATGAAAAGACCCGGGCCGTAGCAAATGCGATATGTGATAAAGCAATCCGTGGCATGCGATCTCAGCTGTCGAATTGGGAAAGGAGATCAATGGCTAGGGATTAATCAATGGTCGGGAGATCGGTGATCCCCGACACAAAGGGCTGATGCGATAGCGATATGCGATACGATATGGGCCATCTGATTAGGGAGCAGATCAACGGTCCAGATTTAACCAGCGATTGGCAAACCTCGATGTTAGGGCCAATGCGATTGCGATAGCGATATGCCGATAAGGGGCCAAACCCGATGGGTTTATATACCCGATTTCATAATTTTTTAAGTCTGGGAATTCAGATTTTTCAATGTATTCTTGTGTATTTGGGGTTTTGGCCAATCTGCGTATGCAATGCAATATGCGACTAATGTCATACCCGATAGGGTTTATAGGGGAGATTTCGGGGAATTTGAAGTCCGAAATTCATGCCAGATAGTGTAATTTTAGTAATATCTCTGTGTATTGGAATTTTTGTCCATTTTCGTGTTTTGCCTAGAAAAAGGCAACGATCCCTTTGTAACAACTCTTGATCATTGTGCCACGCTGCAAGTAGGCATTTTACAAACAATGATGTGTTTTGGAACGCGTAGAGCCGGATGGCCAGTCAAACAAACAAGGAGCAGAGAAGTTGCAGAGTCATAGAGGCGATGATTACACGCAAATAAACGGTTGGGGAAGCCGCAGAGCCGGAAAAATGCCTCAAGAGAGACAGAGATCCCAATTAACGGGGTAGCTAGCGAAAATCTAAAGCATAGAGCAGCTGAGGGAGTCTTGGAGTCGCTTGGAGGTCAAGTGGAAAAGCCAAAGAGCTGAATATTGCTGTAGCTAACGTGCAGAGAGCTGGAGGCCGAGAGAGAGCGAAAAGCCAGAGAGCACAATTGACTGGCAGCAAAGCTACTAAAGGTTGTTGGAAGGTTGCAAAAGGTTGCTTGTAGGTTAGGCGAACCATTGATGCACGAAGAGGCCGAGAGAGAGCTCAAAGAAGTCAAACCTGAGAGCCAAAGGGAGAGCCAGAGGGAGAGCCAGAGCCAAAAAATTGAGAGTTTCAGAGCCAGGGATGATATGGTGTTCTAAGCCCATTGTGTTCTATGTAAACCAGTGGATTTGAGCGTGGAGCTTGTAAAGGAACTGCTACCATAATCCCAGAGAGCATATTCGAGTTGACTAGAACTCAAGGAGACATAGCCCAAGAGTTTTGGGTGAAGTCCAAATTAATATTGTTGTTTTGTGTGTTGTTTTATTGCTACATCTTGCTACTATGCGTGTGTTGCTTATTTGCTACTTTACTTACTGTCATATGTATTTTATACCAACATAAGCAAGTGAACTTACAACACATAACTATTTTAAAACAAATATAAGCATACACCTATGTTCAAGCACATTATCAATTCCGCATTAGTTAATCAATAAATATTGGGAATATTTAAGCTTTAGAAGTGGGAGAGGTTCTTGTAAGCTCATAAGAAGCCTATAGCGCCCCATTTTCAGATCAGGTGGTATCAGAGCTTGAGATTGATTAACCAAACCTTAAAGAAGGTGATATCAAAGCTGGTTATACCAGAGCAAGTGGTATCAGATCAGAATGCTTGATTGACAAAGCAAATATTGCTTGTCTGAAAGGTGTTTAAATAGTCAGAGGTTGATTGTATGCTTATTTGAAAACTGACTATTGTTTGAGTTTGCAGAGGTGAAGGGAAAGCTATTGATAGCTCAGTCTAGGAAGGACAAGAAGGAGGAAGGGCTGAAGGCATTCTTCTATTCCAACGGACCTCAAGGCAATCCTTTAATCACAAGAGATTTGTTGCAAAAGGTTGTTGAATAAGATCTTTATGAATCTTGTTGAAGTTCTTTTGTTCATCGGCATAATGACAACTTCTACAAGTGAGTCCTCAAATACTTCTTTCTTCACAAGATTATTTGATGGAGACATGAAGCAAGACATGTTCATCATGATGGATATGGTGAGAGAAATGTGTGAGGATGGAAGAAAGAGCAGAATACTTAGAGAACAGTTGAATTCCGTGGAGGAAGAGAAGCAGATGCTTTCTGACAAATTGCAGGAAATGGAAAGGCAAATTCCTGTTGCAAATATGAACTTGAAAAGGATGCATGAGTTGGAGTCACAGCTCTTTGTTGCCAAAGAAGCCTTAATCAAGTATCAACTTGAAGAAAAGGTAAATAGTTCCTGATTGTCTTCAAATTCTTCTAAGAATGCTTATGTTGGTTCTTTTGAAAAAAATACCAAAGGCATAGGCTCCAAGTTAACGTCCAAGATGGGCTATGAAGGAAAAGGCTTGGGTAAACATGCACAAGGTATTGTTGAACGAATAATAGTTGAGGAAAGGCCTATGTATTTGGGTCTTGGCTACGAACAAGCTTACGGAGAGAGTTCCAAAGCTGCCATGAAGGCCATTGAAACAGCTCCAAGAAGGAGCTTCATTTCAAGTCCTCTACCCCTAGATTGTGAAGATTGTATTCTTGGGGAATGCAATGGTGTGAAGCATACCTTGCAGAAATAAGGTGTATATCAGCATACACTTGAACCAGAGAGTTGTGGAAACTCTGACAACCTTGAAGAGATTGATGGTTTTCCAAAGGGAGCTACTTCTTCATTCAGCCCACCTCCTCATGAAGGTAAAAGAGGTGGAAGAGAAAGGTATAAATCTGGTTCTTATCATCTTCCTTTTGATTATGTTCAGCATGATAAACTTCCACATAAGCATGGGAAAAGAATTGCATGTTCCTTTTGTGGTTTGGATAACCATAATGTTTCTAGATGTTGGAAGAGAATGGCCACATACTAGAAACTTTTTAAGGAAAGGAAGAAAGAAGCCAAAGGTCCATTGGACAAGGCAAATCATGTTGTCAAGAGGATGCACATGTAGTGCACTTACTGCCATAAGCAAGGACGTATTGCTGCAAAATGTTGGACTCTGAATCCAACAATGCTTCCACAAACGATGAAGAAAGTGGAAAGAGAAGATGGCGGAAATGGGAAGGAAGTTTCCATGATTGATGTGTTTCAGGATGATTCACATGTGGATGCTCATGTGTAGACAAAGGTAGTACCCTCGAAGTGGGTTGGTAAGAAATGGTTAGAGTTCTTATCCAATTAATATTGCACATCTATTGATGCATCTATTTGCATTTCTTTGTTAATGAGATGCAAGTTGCAGGGTTTACCAAGAAGGTGAATGGAAAAAAATTGAGTAGGAGACTCACTTTGTTGCTGCAACATTATATTTCATTTCAGCTTCGAAAGTATAGTGTGCTTAAGCGAAATTTGAAGGATGAAATGCATGCATAATCTTGATATGCATGAACACAGGGATGTTGATGATTTCCTTGTATTTGAAAATGTATGTGTAAGTAATTTGAAGGGTTGATTGCTTTGTTGTAACATGCATGTAATGTTGACTTGAGAGAAGTTAACTTGGTCTCCAAGAGGGAGATAATGATGAAGTGTTTCATCTTTTGAAAATAATCCTTGAGATCTTTTCTACATGCCTGACTTGAAGGGTCATTTGTTTTAAAGGCATGTTTTGTGGGCTTGTTATCTAGTCCATCATTTGTATGTAGATGTAAGACGTGGAGGTGTTCAAAAGATGTGAAATCTGTTTCTTTTGTCTGAAGCAGGAGTTTTATGCCATCCAGTTGTTGTTTGTATTTCTGTTGTTGTTAACAGTTATTTTTGACAGCTTGTCCAATAGGTACAAATGAGAATTTTGTGAAGCAGATGTAACTTCACATTTGTTTGAGCCACCTTAGATCAATGATCAAGGCAGAGAAGTTCAAACTACCTTCTGTGACCATCTCAGTAGGAGTTTTGCATGAAGGCAAGGAGGAAAACAGTTCTTTCGAGGAGGACCAACATATCCCAGAAGGAAAGTTGTCAAAGGATTTGGTTCAGAGGCACTATGCAAGGCAAGTGTATGGAGGTTGAAATAAGAGGGTGTTGTTACTATCATTTACTATTCAGGTCAGTATATCAGTCTTTTGGGGACCAAAATTTCTTTTAGTGGGAAGGCGTGATCCAAAATGGATTTTGGATAGACTTCTAAGTCTAAGTGTTTCTCACAAAGGAAAATGAAAGTCCAAGGATGCTCCTAGAAATAGTCCCATTGCGTATATCTTTTCATTCTGAATCTACTGCAACTTGAATGGGCTAAAATGGACTTCAGATGCAGAAGTTATTGCAAAAAGAAGTTTGTCTTTGTCCTTTGAAAATGAGGCAAAATCTTCTAAAAATGGGCTTAAGGCCTTAATAAAGGGGAATCGCATCGGAAGGGTTGAATGGAGGACTTAAAGTGGAGGCGGAAGGGATTCTCAAATATGACCTCCGACTTATGTCATCGGAGATAGGCCCACATGCGATATCGGGACCTCGGGCTATGTGATATGCGACTGTCGATATCAGTGTCGACAGATTGGCGTCGGCGTATGGCATATGAAAAGACCCCGGCCATAGCAAATACGATATGTGATAAAGCGATCCATGGCGTGTGATCTTAGCCGTCGGATCAGGAAAGGAGATCAATGGCCAGGAGTTAATCGGCGGTCGGGAGATCGATGATCCCTAACACAAAGGGCCGATGCGATAGCGATATGCGATGTGATATGGACCGTATGATCGGGGAGCAGATTAATGGTCCAGATTTAATCGATGATCAGTGATCAGCGAACCTTGATGTCAGGGCCAATGCGATTGCGATAGCGATATACCGATAAGGGGCTGGACCCGATGGGTTTATAGACCTGATTTTATAGTTTTTGAAGTCTGGGAATTCAGATTTTTAATGTATTCCCATGTATTTGGGGTTTTGGCCAATCTGCCTATGCGATGTGATATGCGACTAATGGCGGACCTGATAGGGTCTATAGGGACAATTTCAGGGAACTTGAAGTCTAGAATTCACGTTCAACAGTGTAATTTTCGAAAAATCTGTGTATTGGAATTTTTGTCCATTTTCGGGTTTTGCCTAGAAAAAAATCCCCGATCCCTTTGTAACAGCTCCTGACCATTGTGCCACACTACAAGTAGACATTTTGTAGACAATTATGTGTTTGGTAACATGCAAAGCCACAAAGTCATAGAGTGAGATGGCCAGTCGAACAGACAAGGAGCAGAGAAGCTGCAGAGCCGTAGAGGGGATGATTACATGCAGAAAAATGGTTGGAGAAGCCGCAGAGCTAGAAAAATGCCTCAAGAGAGCCAGAGAGCCCAATTAATGGGGCAACGAGAAAAAAGCTAATGCGCAGAGCAGTTGAGGGAGTCTTGGAATCGCTTGGAGGTCAAGTGGAAAAACCAGAGAGCTGAAGATTGTTGTAGCTAACATGGAGAGAGCTCGAGGCCGAGAGAGAGTGAAAAGCTAGAGAGCACGATTGATTGGCAGCAAAGCTGCTAAAGGTCGCTGAAAGGTTGTAAAATTTTTCTTAGAGGTCGAGCAAACCATTGATGCACGCAGAGGCTAAGAGAGATCTCAGAGAAGCCAGAGCCGAGAGCCAGAGCCAGAGCCAGAGCTAGAGCCAGAAAGCCGAGAGCTTCAGAGCTAGGGATGAGATGGTGTTCTAAGCCCATTGTGTTCTATTCAAACCAGTGGATTTGAGTGTGGATCTTGTAAAAGAACTGCTGCCATAATCCCAGAGAGCCTAGTCGAGTTGACTAGAGCTCAAGGAGACGTAGCCCAAGATTTTTGGGTGAACTCCAAATTAATATTGCTGTTATGTGTGTTGTTTTATTGCTGCATCTTGCTGCTATGCCTGTGTTGCTTATTTTCTACTTTACTTATTGTCATTTGTATTTTATACAAGCATAAGCAAGTGAACTTACAGCACATAATGGTTTTAAAACAAATATAAGCATACACCTATGTTCAAGCACATTATCAATTCCGCATTGGTTAATCAATAAATCTTGGTAATATTTAAGCTTTGGAAGTGGGAGAGGTTCTTGTAAGCTCACAAGAAGCCTATAGTGTCCCATTTTCATATCATCCCCTTACCACATGTTGGTTTTCTACAGGCTCGCCTGACAATTAGTTAAGCAAAAGGGTTAGGACCACATAAGTTTTCCCAAGTTCACACAACTACCATCTGACGTCCTGACCCCTGACCTTTGACTAAGTCGAAGTCATCCTATCATGAATGCAGGGATCACCTCCTACATAGTAGCCTGACCCCTAGCTTTTGACCAAGTCGGATCGGTATGGGAACCTCCCTTCTTCACGGTTTCCTGACCCCCAACTTTCGACCAAGTCGGGGTTGACATGCTACTCCTCACTGTCGCACCCTTTCTTGCAGTCATGCTGCCCGACTTCCAACCTAGTTGGGGTTGGCATCACTCATCCCTTGTGATCTACATAACATTGGCTCCAACCTCTGACCTCTAATTCTTCATTTGGGTTTATGTAATCCTATTCGTCCACATGCTTGTCTGCCCAATTTCAACAGTGAATCTGGGGTTGACATGTTTAGGGTTTATCTCCCAGATTTGGACAAGGTTCAAGAATTCTACTCATTATGAGGTGGAAATGTACCTTTCTGTGTCAAGGTAACTTGCTACTCCCTACCATGGCGTGACTAAGGGACTCTACCCTTATCTCTTGCAATGCAATTGAGGAGAGTTCCTCTAATCCTTCCTTTGATAAATATCCTCTCGATGTTGATCATCTTGATCTGACTTTCTCAATGAAGGCTCTAGTATAGAAGTCTTGCGGACCTCTAGAACAACACTGTAGAGCTTGAATCCAACAACAAGAATTCATTAACTCTTGACATGGTGATACCCCTACTATGTTTGGGTAATATATTCTGTAGTAGATTTCGACCCCTCTTAGTTTCCTTGTTTTTGAATAGGGAATTCTAGGCATGGCCGTCCTAGCACATTCTCGGCCATTAACCACCATGGGCTTCGTATAAACTTTGGAAAGGGGTTCACCTCTCCTGCCACATGCTAAAAGTGCCTTGATCTTCGCCAAGGCTGCAAGTGGTTCCAGGCTGCTATGCAGAAACTCCGAGTTCTCCACCAACACTGTAAGGATTCTAGTCGAAGATAACTAATCTATTGAGGATACAAGGATGACTAAGCCTTCCTGTGAGACCTTGCTGCCAACCTCACACTTTGAGGGAGAAATTCCTCCTTCGGTACTCTCATGGCATCCTATGGATATATACACAACTTTGAGTAGAATATCAAGGGTAACAAGGAAGTTCAACCCTTCCTACAAAATTTTGTTACATTTAATCTTCAACTTATGAACGCGATAGGATGGTCCAAGCCTTCTCTGCCAGCTTGTGTCAGTACTGCTCCCATCGCTATACATGATGCGTTGACATGTACATGAAACTTTTTCTTCCAATCCGGGAAGACTAGGATCAGCGCGGTGACCATCTTTTCTTTAAATATATCCAAGCTCTTCCTACAGTCATCGTTCCAACAGAATGTGACATCCTTCTTCAACAATTTCTCCATAGGCGCGGTGATCTGGGCATAGCTTTTGATAAATTTTCTGTAGTATCCCATACATCCTAGGGTAGCGCGTAACTGTTTCACACTCCTTTGTGCTTCCAAGTTTAATATCACCACTATCTTCGTGAGATCTACCATCAGTCCCTGTCTGCAAACCACATGCCCAAATAGGTTCTCAAAGGGAACACAAAATAGACAGTTCTTGAGATTAAGCGTGATCTGGTATCTTCGACAGGTATCCAGCATCAGGCACAAGCTTGCTACATGGTGCTTACCCAACCCAAATACAGTCCAGTCAGCAAAATATACCTTCAGGAACTTATGAATAAATTCCTTGAATGCCGTAACAACCACGCGCAAGAAGACTGTAGGCGCATTCTTCAATACAAATGGCATTACAGTGTATTGAAAACAACCCCACTCAGTCACGAAGGTTATCTTGCTCCTATCCTCCGGCATGATTTTGATTTGGTGGTACTCAGAGAACCCATCAGTGAAGGAATATGCTTCCTGGCCACCTACATTGTCCAACACTTCATCAGTGAGCGGAGTTAGGAAAGGAACACCAACGTCATTCAGTTTTCTGAGATCCATGCATATCCTTATCTCATCCTTTTGCTTCTTCTCTTGCACCACCGTTGGGCTTACCTAGTCAGATTCTTCCATGGGCTCGATGATACCTGCCGCAAGCATCTTATCTAGCTCTAAGTGGACCTTCTCCTTGTATTTCAAATTGGGATGGTAGGGTATTTTCTTAACTGGCTTTGCGTCGAGTCTCAATGTAATATTCATCATACCTAGGTCCCCGATTATCCCCTTCAGATCCGTAAAATTTGTAGGGAATAAGTACTGATATTCACGGAGCAATTCAATGACCTTATCCACCGTCGTGGCGTCCCAGTAGTCTCCAATCTTTGAAAATTTGGGTTCTGTCTCCATACCAATGTTTACTTGTTTCATTTTCAATGGCGCGGTTATATCAAGGTTCTCAATCTGTGGTCCTTTGACCTCGCAGTCACCTTCTGTTTCTGGAATGTTAATTTTTCGTAGATCCTCATCTTCTTCCTCAGTGATCACGTTATATCACTCCAGCACGTGACTTACTGAGTAGCCCACTCAAGCTGAACCAGGTCCAAAGGATCCTGTGGTATTCGAAAGATAGCTGCTTTAACTTCTTGTAGCGCCTCATCAATACAGTCAAATCCATCTTCAAAATTAAATGTCATAACCAATCCCTCGCGCAGAACATCCCATTCACCTGTACCATGGTGGAGCTTTGTTTCTACGCACCAATTCATTGGGACAACATCCAGGGTATGACAAAACAAGTGGACCCACTCAGGTTTTGGCTTTTTTCCATAAGCCTGGGTCCATTTGGCCAAATGCGTGTGCAGATCATCCTACCCATCATACTTGTCTGTCAGTCACATCTTAGGCTTCCCAAATCGTGTTCTCATCATCCTCCTATATTCACGCCAATCATTAAAGCTTCCTTTATGCGTAGCGCGCAATGCCCATTCCAAAACCTGGAAGTGCTACTTTTCTGGTACCTCCCTTTCAAATACATCCAAAAAGATATCTACCTCATTCAGGCCATCATAAATAGGTAGGTTTCTTACCTCTGAGGACACACAGCGTAGCGATCGGGTCATCATGTTGCAATTCAGCGTAGGTACTTCATGTAACTGATTCTACCAACTTTCTATCTCTTCCTCAGAGTCTGAAGTGCAGGAACTCTCACGATCCCATGTAATCCATCCATCCACGGTGGGATTCACCCAATCTTGGTCTCACAATGTTATCTTATAGATACAGTCTAGATCATCATCACTTTCGTAATTGCAGACTGGTTTCGTATAGTGTGACCCTTCAACCGGATCTAGGAGTACTATTATGCAGAGCGATTTCTTCTCAAATATCATCTTCCACTTCTTTAGATTAATTACCCCATTCATATCAGTAGCCTAGTCAATTCCTAAGAGCGCAGGATAGGGATTGATGTCATCCACTATCTCTATTACTTCAAAGTCAGCCGGCACGCTCGAACCTTCAATATCCATAGTCACCCCCTGCTCCCATGGGGATGATCTTCTACTGATTTTCCATCCTTAGCTGAATCAAAGACCATTGCAGTGTGGGCCTCCCCATTCGTTCCCAGGTCTACATTGGTAGGACATTCGTGTCCAACCCTAGGTCAAAAAATAACGTGATCCATTTTATACTCTCCTATATACACAACCAGTCTCATCTTCCATCATGTCCTTGTTTTATGCTTGCCAATCTTTCATACCACGCGCAGCTCATCTGGCGCAGTCCTAGCGCATCTATTGATGAACTCTTTTAACCCTTTCACAGCCTTACTATCGCGCAATAACTTCATACAGGTCTCCAGGAAAGTTGTGAGCATAGAGGGGTCTATCTCTTGATCAGGCTTATCCTTACTTCCTGAGGTGGAGGCCTTAGTGAAGCTCTTCTTACCTTCCATGAAAGTTTCACATGCGTGCTCCAAATCGAACGCCACATCCTTCGTCAGAGCTTTACAAACCCACGCACTATCTTCTGGCTATTTCCCCTTGTCATCCCCTGTCGCGATTCCACTCCTGAGCACTATATTTATGTTTGGATCTTCTTCCCGTGGCTCAGACCACATCATCTGTAGGTTCTGAGTCGACGGAGGTGGTAGCACCCCTTTGTCATGTATCCTAGCAATCAGCGTAGGATAGTCTTCCATTTCATGGTCAAACAGTGTGAAATACTTTCACAATGGATGTGTTGAATTAGTGCAATCGTGGGCATAGTGTCCTGATTGTCTGCAATTGTAGTAAATCAACTGTCCTCGACCTCTGCCAGGTCCTCCTCCGCCTCGGCCTCGTCCACGCCCCTGAAATCTTGTCCATGCCATCCTTGCGCTCTGGTCAAGGGGCCGCATTTCAGCCTGAACCCTATAGGTGGGAGTTCTATCCATCATCAATTCATAACTCCTGCAATTATACTCATCATGCCCTACCGATCTACAAAAGTTGCAGAAAAAATATTGCGGTGTCTGTACAAACTTCTATAGTATATGACAGTTATCTGTGTCATGTTTTCCTGCTACCTGACAGATAGTGCACCACAATGCAGGCCCCGCGCTTGGTCTTGCTTGAGCTTCTGGCCTCAAAGGCATCGGTCCTCCTCCTATAATATAGTTCGCAAAGACAAGGCAATGGTCTTTGTCATGACCCTAAATCTTGCATTTCAGGCACCATACCTCCTCGCACACCTCTAGTCGAACCATCCTGTCCTGCTTCAAAATTTGCATCTCAAGGCATAGATTTTTCAGCTGCACATGGATCTATTGAACCCCTAGGTTTAGATTTTGCATCAGAGTTTCATGTAGTCTCATAGCAATCTCCAAGGCCTCCACCTAAGTTGTTATCTTCTGCTGCGATAGCGCAGCCCTTAAGTGTGGTAGTAGCGAAGCCACAAACCACTCGTGATGTTGTCCATCTATCAAATTCATGTTAGCTTCACGGATTGTACACTTCCACCTCTGATCTAGTTCCCAAGGTGTCTCACCGGGTTGCATCGCGATCTCTTTGAATCCCACAATTAACTGTGCCTCAGATTTAGACCTATTGAATTCTTTATTTAGTGCTACTAGGATGTTTGCCACTCAAACATTCCTGTTATAATTCGAGTACTTGATATACCAGGTTAGCGCACGATCTTGTAGGGCACTAACCAATGTTGCCTTCTTTATATGATCATTTGTAACACATTGAGCTTCCCATACAGCGCTCACAACGAACTAGAATTGGTCCGGGTCTTCATTTCCAAAGCCTTTGAACAAAGGAAGCTTCACTGTGCTTGCCATACTGAACTTTGGCGGAGGTGCAGATGGTACAGGTGAAGTTGGAGGTGGTGTGGCCAAAGGTGGTATTCGCGGGAATCCTTGTCTTATTAACTAAATAGCACTTCACGGAGAATCCTTTGCTATCCCTTCCTCGTCACCTCGCGGAGGTGAAATCAATGGACTATACTCCGGACCCTTTTGTCCTTCGTTCCTGTAAGTTTTTCCGCTTCGCATAGTTCTGAACATGAAGGTAGCTGCATAACCCGTTTTTCACATAATAGCATTTTAATCTAGGTATTCAAATATTTTATGTACTTACCTTGCGGTCCTTTGAAAAAGCGCTACTCTACCTCACTATAGCTAACAGAGGTGTTGACAGTGAATTCAGTCACAAATCCTCCTACGACGCGATCAAGCCAATGATCGACAACATGGGTGATCTTGTCCTCAAATACTTCTAATTTTTGTATTAGCTCTGGGATCCAAACAATAGGACCGCCAAGTTTCCACCTTCTTTGGTTCTCTGATAGCTTCGCGACCTACTCGTATAGCTCAATAGGGAAGGAGCAGAAAAAGATCTCATGGATCTTTATATATAGGTATCTATCCAACCTTTGTTCCTTTGTCAGTTGCGGTTTTCTGTTCTCCTGTGCCACGAATTTGTGGATCTTCCTGTCCAACCAATCTCCAATCTCTTTCTTAGTTTGATTCTAATGATATGACATCACACATATCTTATGCAGATTTTGGTCCCGGCAACGGAACCATTTGTTGGCTTGAGGGGGCCTGATCCAGGTGGCTCCAGAGAGACACATAAGACAAAGAGGGCTCAAAAATCAAAGTGTTTGGATTATGCTTAAACATGTTCATGTTAAGTATCTCATCATCGTGATCGCGGAGGTGCGAACGGATCGTCAAACTGAGCTGGTATGCGTAAGATAGAGCTCTTCAAAGTTTGATATGACAGGGGAAAAGAGGGGCCCACAGTGTGCCACATGGAATCCCAATAAGCATTTGGGACCCACATGGCAGCCCATCAAGCATTGGCACTTGGCGTTCGTTCATTGGTCTCCTAAACCTGCATAAGAGACAAAAATCATTTTAAAATGGTTATTAAATAACCATATAACAAAATTAATATATATTTATTAATATAACTATATGAAAAAAATAATTATTATAAGGTCAACGGGCCACAACCTCTCACTGGCCCAAATTGCAATCACCCCCTTTAAAAACAACCATCGCATATTTTAAGGCTGACGGCCATAACCCTCGTTGGCCTTATCGCAATCGCAACACACACACACACACACACACACACACATCTATATATATATATTCGAGATCGACGGCCATAACCTCCGCTGAACCCTCCAAACCCACTGCATGTTATGTTATATATATATATATATATATATATATATATATATATATATATATATATATATATATATCGGGGCGGGTACAGGCCACTGGCGGTGGACCCGGCCCACACCCTATCGCCCCGACCCAATATACACGTGATAATAAATCGTTGATATACATATTGATGAAACCCTGATAAAAGCGCCGATTGTAATGCGTTGATGGTAGCACCATATATAGCGCCGACTATTGATATAGATATCGGCAAAACCCATTATATCGTGCCGATTTTATATCGTCGATTTATGCGATGACAGTCCGCCGATACAGCACCATTGCCAATTTATAAGGACCGATCGCCGATATTTAGTGCACCGATTAAAGTTTTAGCGTGGGGTTTAAGAGGCGGGCCACCCAATGCAGATCTGACCCCCATTTCAAATGCATTATGGTTATAAAAGTTTATATATGGAGAGAGCGGGATTTGATCCCCCAACCTCTCCTCAATTGTGTGCCTCTTTTACCAATGCGCCAACCACTTTCCCTTGGTAAATCCGCCAAAGGGATTTTATTTAAACAAGAATTTTTACCTCTGCACGTAGTTTGAGAGAGAGGAGAGAGAATACAGGCATAGATTTAGAGGCAGAAGGTGGGCATTCTTTTCAAGGCAGCGAATTAATATTTTAATGCAATGACCATGAATTTGGCAGGAGGGAAAAATTTTCACTTTGTCAGAAATTGACAAATTTTATATGGTTTTTACACCTCTCATCGCCACGAACACAATGGTGCTATTCATTTCTTGATCAGAGTTCTACATTTTCCAGTCATTTCCATAATTCACGTGGAACTATGATTTCAGCAAAAACAGAGAGCAGAACCATGTGCCATGAAATTTTCCAAGGAGGTAAAATTTTGACATTTCAGAATATAGTCAAGTTTATACTTGTTTTTCATGGTTTTCCGCAAGGATAGTAATGGCAAGATCTGATTCGCCATCTGAGTTGCAGATTTCCAGTCCATCCATGGAACATAATCTTTGAGGAAATTTAGGGGAATCTAAAATATTCCTTGAGCCCAGAATTCTCAACTTCTCAGAATTTGGATTTTGGTAGTCAATTCAGCACTGCTCAATGCTAAAAATATGATGATGTCTTCAGATTTCTTATTCTCTCATTTCTTCTTCTAGTCACTTTTCTAAGTGTCAGTGCAGATGTCCACATTTATGTGCGAGCAATCATCTTCATACGATCGATGCCTTGAGATCGATGGTCCAAGCAGATTCAGCAGTGTGACATCCACTTCTTTAGATGGCCCTTGGTTGTGAGGTATATGATGTGTTCATGTACTTCTTATTTCTGCATTATGTTGCATAGATCCTTGATTGATGTTGATGCAAGATCTTGTTTATTACATGTTGTCATGATTCCTTGCTTGATTTGATGCAGAATGTTTTATGTGATGTACTCGTTGTCATAACTCTTTATGTTATGCTTTGAGATCCCTTGTTGTATGATGTTGGGATACTCTTGTTGTCATCATGCATGTGTTTTTCATTGAGATCCCTTTTGTGCCATGTTTGCGGGATGCTCATCATGCATGTTTTTGTGTCATATTGATAGGAGTCTTTTGATTGAGAATTCCAGTTGTGGAACATCTCTTAGAGCCACTCCTGCATGAGGGAATTTTTCCTTGTATGATTGAGAAATCATCTCTGTGTACATTGCCATTATTGAGGACACTTAATGCAACGGCCTACACCATCTTGACACTGGGGCTCGGAGATGTAGTCCCTCCTGGATGAACTCCGTTATCAACGTCTTATGTTTTCATGTGCTGATGATTGATATGTTCCTCTTGTTTTCTGCATGCAAATGTATTCATTAATCTTCTTTTAAAATGAAATTTTAATACATCACAAAAGTAAAAGGTCTTGGAAGGGTCCTTCGTCACAACCAGACCTAGATCAAGTGGTATTAGAGCGGTCTTTGCCTTGATGTGAATTGCAGTGTGAACATTTACAGAGGATGAAAGAGTGATGTACGAGACCATGCTCAACATTTTCAAGAGAGTGGAAATCATGTATGAAACTCTACAAAAAGAGACAAAGGAAAAGGAGCGATTGTAGCTTCAGTTGCAAGCCACAGAAGAGGCCATGGAAGAACTGAAGCAAAACAAACATAATCTTCAAACAGAGAATGGTGAATTGAAGATGCATCTACGTGAAGAGAAAGAGGAAAAGCAAAGTTTTCTACGATAGCTGCAAGCAAAGGTCGAGGCGACAGAAATGGCCATCATAGAGCCACTTGCTGGAAGCTCCATCCAGAGCAGCGCCTTAAAGACAAAGCGTTGGTGCGTGAACTAGGAAGAGCAATTGTTCGACAAGAAAAACCACCTCAAGGAGGTGACCCATTCACATTGATAAGTGAGAAATGGTTTTTTTGACATGTTTTCATTTCATGGTCATTCTTTTGTAAATCATTTGTTGCATTTTAAAGTGTAAAAGTGATGATGTGTTTCCATCACTTGGTCAGCAACAATGATGTCTGGTCATGTTTTGAGTCGTATTTTGAGTTGCATGTTAAAACTCTAAAAGTGATGTTATGTTTCCATCACTTGTCAAAACAATAGTGTCTGGCCATATGTATGTAAATCATATGTTGTAGTGATGAGGTGTTTTCCATCACCTTTTGAAGCAACAATGATATGTTTGCCTTGTTGTCATAACAGGAGTATTACGCCCATCTTGTTGTAAACTTGACCACCGAGTATGTGTTATAAACTCGTGGCAAGTGTGGGACATTTGGTTCATTAGTTGGTCATGTCATTCAAAGCATGAATTTTGCAAAACAATGTACTACAGGTTGCAGAAGTAGCAAGTGTCAGCTCATCGCTTAAGGCTCCGAAGAACAAAGGTGAAGGAGATGGAAGCGAGACCTTTTCAGGATGCTTGTGATGTAGATAGGGTACAGAGAAAGTGCAGATTATTTTTTTTCATGCTTTTGAAGGACCAAAAGCTCCTTAGTGGGGAGGATTGATCTAGGTGGCTCCAAAGAGACACACAGGACAAAGAGGGCTCAAAAATCAAAGTGTTTGGATTATGCTCAAAACAAGCTCATGTTGAGTATCTCATCGTCGTGATCATGGAGGTGTGAACGGCTCGTCAAACCGAGCTCGTATGTGAAAGATAGAGATCTTCAAAGTTTGATATGACAGGGGAAAAGAGGGGCCCACAGTGTGCCACATGGCAGCCCATCAAGCATTGACACTTGGCATTCATTCATTGGTCTCCTAAACCTTCATAAGAGACAAAAATCATTTTAAAATGGTTATTAAATAACCATATAACAAAATTAATATATAGTTATTAATATAACTATATGAAAGTAATAATTATTATAAGGGTGACGGGCCACAACCTCCCACCGACCCAAATCGCAATCGCCCCATTTAAAAAAAACCATCGCATATTTTAAGGCCGATGACCATAACCCAAGTTGGCCTTATATATATATATATATATATATATATATTCTGGATTGGCAGCCATAAGCTCCGTTGAACCCTCCAAACTTGCCGCATGTTATGTTATAATGATATATGCCATATATATATATATATATATAGGGCACGGGCCACCAGCGGTGGACCTGGCGCACACCCTATCGCCCCAACCCAATAGACATGAGATAAAAAATCACCGATATACATATCAGTGAAACCCTGATAAAAGCACCAATTGTAATGCATCGATGGCAGCACCATATATAGCGCTGACCGCCGATATAGATATCGATGAAACCCATTATATCACGCCAATTTTATATCGCCAATTTATGTGATGACAGTCTGCCGATACAATGCCATTGTCGATTTATAAGGACCAATCACAGATATTTAGTGTGCCGATTAAAGTGTTAGCATGGGGTTTAAGGGGCGGGCCGCCCAATGTGGACCCAACCCCCATTTCAAATGCATTTTGGTTATAAAAGTTTATATATGGAGAGGGCGGGATTTGATCCCCTGACCTCTCGTCAACCGTTTGCCTCTTTTACCAATGCACCAACTACTTTCCCTTGGTAAATTCGTCGAAGGGATTTTATTTAAACATACATTTTTACCTATGCACGTAGTTTGAGATAGAGGAGAGAGACTGTAGTCATATATTTCGAGGCAGAAGGTGGGCACGCTTTTCGAGGTAGCTAATTAATATTTTAATGCAGGAACCATGAATTTTTCAGGAGGGCAAAATTTTCACTTTGTCAGAAAGTGACAAATTTTATATGGTTTTTACACCTCTCGTCGCTCCAAACACAATGGTGTTGTTCATTTATTTATCAGAGTTCTGCATTTTCCAGTCATTTCCAGAATTCACGTGGAACCATGATTTCAGCAAAATTAGGGAGTGGAACCATGAGCCATGAAATTTTCCCAAGGAGGTAAAATTTTGACATTTTAGAATATAGCCAAGTTTATACTTGTTTTTCATGGTTTTCCATAGGAATCAAAATGGAGAGATCAGATTTGCCATATGAGTTGCAGATTTCCAGTCCATCCATGGAATAGAATCTTTGAGGAATCTCGAGGGATTCCTTGAGCCCAAAATTCTCAACTTCTCAGAATTCCGATTTTGGAAAATCGATTTAGCACTACTCAACACCACAAATCTGATGGTGTCTTTAGATTTATTATTCTCTAATTTCTTCTTCTAGTCACTTTTCTAAGTTCCAGTGCAGATGTCCACATTTATGTGCGAGCAGACATCTTCATACGATCGATGCCTTGCGATCAATGGTTCAAGCAGCTTCAGCAGTGTGACATCAACTTCTTCAGATGGCCCCTGGTTGTGAGGTATATGATGTGTTCATGTATTTCTTCTTCTGCATTATGTTGCACAGATCCTTGATTGATGTTGATGTAGGGTCTTGTTTATTACATGTTGTCATGATTCCTTGCTTGATTTGATGCGGAATGTTTTATGTGATGTACTTTTGTCATAACTCTTTATGTTATGCTTTGAGATCCCTTGTTGTATGATGCTAGGATACTCTTGTTGTCATCATGCATGTGTTTTTCATTGAGAACCCTTTTGTGCCATGTTTGCGGGATGCTCATCATGCATGTTTTTGTGTCATACTGATAGGAATCTTTTGATTGAGAATTCCAGTTGTGGAACATCTCTTAGAGCCACTCCTACATGAGGGAATTTTTCCTTATATGATCGAGACATCATTTCTGTGTACATCACCATTATTGATAACACTTAATGCAGCGGCCTACACCATCTTGACACCGGGGCCGGAGATGTAGTCCCTCCTAGATGAACTCCATTATCAATGTCTTATGTTTTCATGTGCTGATGATTGATATGTTCCTCTTCTTTTCCGCATGTAGATGTATTCATTAATGTTCTTTTAAAATGCAATTTTAATACATCACGAAAGTAAAAGGTCTTGGAAGGGTCCTTCGTCACACTCGGACCTAGATCAGGGCCTAACCCAGGTTCAGCATTAATTAGCCAAACAAAACCCTACACTACTGGCCCTTTCAGCATTAGACCATGGAGCATGGACTGAAGTCTCACCTGAAGCAATATGGGGAGATGTTGGAACCAAGTTTTCACACCCTGAGATGGTTGTGATGTCGTTTGATTCACTCCATTCCTACCTTTGTGCATGTCGCTTCGCTCTCGAGCTTGCAAGATGAGCCCTCTATTTTGTCCTTCCGTACCAGCGTGAAAGGGTATGATCGACCTTCGCGTAGCCCTAACCTATTACTCAGGTGCTTTTTTGCTGCTATGGCAGCGTGCTGTAAAGATTCCCTAATTAATCTAAGTGATTTTATTATCTCATCGAATACCTAAAGTTAACACCGCGTAAAAATATATTTGTAATCACGTTTAATTATTCAATGTAATTGCAATGATTCATGCATCATATAAGCATAATAAAGGAAATTTATACATAAAATTTCCAAACGCATCAACAGAACAAAGAGACAGAAATTGTAGAATCTCTCTCTTTATTAATATCTTCCAACCATTTACAAACTCTATATGCCCTGCACACACAGTTGCAGGGGTCTGCGTACTCAGCTGCGTACTTCTAACCTAGGCCTTTGTGCATTGAGATGCAGAGCCTCTACCTACACTATAACCCAAGACTTAGACTTCTTGCTTCCAAGCTATGATTCTATTACATCGTGTGGCATTCTATTGATGTCTCAAATCACTTAGAGCTTAGCTCTTTTTATACAATCCCCTGGTTTGTGAACCATGGGTAGATCTCTTACAACCGACTTTACTTGACAAAACTAAGGGCGGACTGCCCTTTTGGACACATAACACCTTCGCACTCTGGGACCACAAAATGCAGAGTATTTACAATTATATTACAAAAATTGACTTAAACATGGGCTTTTAGCCCCAAAACTGCCCTTGGGGGATCCCGCTCCCATCAAGAAGTACTAAATTTCCTACAATTTTCTAGTGATTGATTTTATCTTTAGTTTATTATTAAATTTTTCCATAAATTGTGAGATATTATCTTGTAATCAATTCCTTTTTGGAATGTTAAAGTTAGTTTAGCGGGAATTCTTTAAATATGTTGCAATGAGACTTAGAATAGGCTGGAACTTGTATGAAGAAAGCAAACTTTTTGATGAAAGTTGTGCATGTACTGAAGTGATCAATTTCAATAATACAAAGAGTTTGTTCTAGGATTCCCGTGTCAAGAACTCTATGATTTTTCTTCTGATGTGAAATTTTATTTCCTCAGTTTTCCATATGTTTTTCTGTGTTTATTGTTTAAAGAAGATAAATGGCTGAATTTGTTTAAGTACACTTTGCTCTGGCTTATAAACAATATTTATGTTTTCACTCTGATATTAAATATATAATTCATCCTAGCATGCTCTGTATTTAATTGAATATAAATAATTTCATCGTATTCACTCCATAAATGACCTAAAGATCCAAAATCTTGCTTATGCTACCCTGTTACAATTGCTCTGTCCTTTTTGTATTTTATCACCCACAAACTCATGGCTCCATGCCTAATGGACTTTCCCTATATTTTTCAACCAAATATTTAAAAGACCAAACTCAAAACTCAATAAATAACATAATATCTCAAAACAAAAATCTAAAATCAAATAAAGAGATCCCTCTCTAAAGCTGGAAGGGCTAGATTCTAGCTTTGCGGGTGGTTTTGTGGTTACCTCTAGGTTTCTCTCCACAACCTCGGGAAATTTCGGAGTGATAACATTATGGAAAACATACTAGGGATTGAAAGGTTTCATATTCCCCAGGAAATACTATCAAGTTTCAGAATTGATTGTTGATGGTGGACAACAATTAGACACATATGAAGGCTGAAACATTCACTCCATTGGCATCAGGATCCAAAAATCAAGATGAGTTCTCTATCTAGAAGGTATGCTCCTATGCATCACATTCATATTCCAAGATTTCCAAATCGCATGTTTGGTTTAAGATGGCAGAACCTGAAGAAAAGATACAAGACCCCCAAGAAGGCAGTCAGAATAGAGATACACAACCATAAAACCAGTCTCCTAAAACTATATACTCAGGTTGAATCTTCAAAACCCAAACAAGAACATAAATACTTAAATTGTTATAAAACCCAATATTAATGGAGAATAGCCAAATCAAACATGAGCATAGAAATGTTCCACCTTACCTTGTTATCCCACTGGAAATCTAAAAGAGGGTTGCTATGCAGTTCTAGGAATACCCTTGAATGAAGAACAAAATAACATTTTATGAAACTTACTAAATAAATAATGTTTAATTACTATGCATAACATGTATGTATATACCTCTTTTTATTCGTTGGCTATACCCTACATTAATGTAGATTTCCACTGATTTAGTGCTTTCCATACTCCAGGTGAGAAAAAATGTTTTTCCCATATTTTCATAAACCAAAAAATATTTCCCTAATTTAATTTCCATATTTCTCAGAGGTTGCAAAAAAAAAATTAAAATAGGATAAAAAGGAATCACGTGTTTATTAGCTCTAGAGACTCTGAAAATGGCTATGATGATTGTCATGATTTATTTGTAAATAACCTCAATCTTATGGTGGAAGATTGATTTGAAAATATTTGTAGTTCTTGTACATTGTAGGGGGGCGCAATTGTGGTTTCGCTACCTTCCCCAAGCTCTTCTCTTTGACGCAAATTTTACCGTTAACCGTCAACAATTCGATTATAAACTGCGCTATTGCTTTTCGAAGTAAATGGACAAGTTCCAAATGTTAGAAAATTGAACTACAATAAGAATTAAGAATGTGCATCGAAGAAAGATTGTGTGGAAGAGGATGTATATGCGGGAGAATAGATGTACGGAGAGAAGAAAAAACTTTAAAATAGAAAACTACATAAACACTCAAGAAATCAAAAACTGCTATGACAATTTAACTTTTTTTTTCATTTTAAAATTTTACATATTCAGTTATGTAGAGTAAAGGATGTGTAAAATAGGGGGTATTTGCGGGATAACCAGTGTGCAAGAAGATAGCATTAATATTTAAACATGACTTCTAGATATTTCTACTATTTATTAATCTTGTCTAAATAGTAAACGGGCATATGCGATTTTATGGACTTTACAACATTATATAAATAAGATGAAAAGTTAAATTGAATGTGTATAAGTTTTATGTCTTCACGTATTCTCCCTCCACACACATCCAATGCACCTGATAGTTCTAAATGTTGTTTCCACATTATTTTACATAAATATTTCCCCATGGTGTGAAAACGTTTTATTTTTATTTCTAGGTGCAATTAGCTAAGGATTTAATTTATGCATTTTGAATGATATGAAATTATATGGATAAAATACATTGTATGATATCATTGCATGTTTGATTTGAAATACAAACACTTTCAGGAGAAAGGTCATGCAAAGGAATGCATGTATAGAAACAAGAACACAAATTTTCTTTTGCAGACATGACTGTTATGACACATGTTAGCTATGGAGAAAAGTTAGTAGTGAACCAAGAGGTAGAGCTAGTCACGTGTTTCTCTGATCATGGATGCTTCTTATTAGATATTAAGGCTGCGTTGGTTCGAGTTAGACGTAATGGATCATTTCCCACGATTTTAGTAATAAAAAAATTATCAATTGAATTATTCATCGACTTATCACTACAAATAGTATCGTTAAACAAAAATAAAAACTACTCAATATTGATGTATAATTTGATAATAATAATTTAATCGAAATAATTTTATTTTATGCAATAGATTTAGCACTTAAAAGGCCATTTGAAATAACATAACTAAACATGTTTTATCAGTTTTCAACCTCCAAGACCGAATATTCAGGGTAAATCTACATGCTCCGCCGCTTGCATTTCTTCCAATAGTTATAGAAACAATTGCAATGGAAAAAGAACAATTAATTCATAATTAGGCCATAAGGCATTCCCTCTCAAATCAACTCCCCTAATTGTCACCGTGTACTTGTCTGAACTGTTTGATCCTATGTTAGACGATTGAAAAGTTCCAGACCGTTGGATAAATAATTAGGATAAAAAAAACCTAATAATTAGTTTAGGTTAGTTTATGATGTTCTTTCCACAAGGGTTTTCCTGTTCTTTCCGCAAGGTTTTTCCTGTTGCATCAAATCTTGCTGTTAAATCTTGCTGAGCAGGCCACGTCTCTGGGCATCCCACTCTAGGAGCTTGATGATCATCCCAACATTGATCTCGCCGCCGACGAAGTCAACCCAGAGCTCAATCTCGCCCAGGGCCGTGGTTGCGCGTTGCTCTGGAGAAGATGGTGGAGGCTACCTTCGCCAAGGTCATGGTCATCGTCGATGAATCGAAGCTCGTCAGTGGCCTCGGTGGTAGCGGCCTGGAAATGCCTGTGGAGGTGGTGTCCTTCTGCTTCCCTTCTGTTTGGAAGTACAACGCTTCGAGGCTGCAATCCCTCTTTCACGCTAAGGGCTGCGAGGCAAAGCTCAGGATGGACGGTGACAAGCTGCAGGTTATGCATAATCATCAAGCTCAGCAATAATACCCTGATTCTTATGTTCTTTCCGCAAGGTTTTTCCTGTTGCATCAAATCTTGCTATTAAATCTTGCTGAGCAGGCCACGCCTCTGGGCATCCCACTCTAGGAGCTTGATGATCACCCCAACATTGATCTCGCCGCTGACGAAGTCGACCTGGAGCTCAATCTCGCCTAGGGCCGCGATTGTGCGTTGCTATGAGAGAAGATGGTGGAGGTTGCCTCCGTCAGGGTCATGGTCATCGTCGATGAATCGAAGCTCGTAAGTGGCCTCGGTGGTAGCGGCCTGGAAATGCCTGTGGAGGTGGTGTCCTTCTGCTTCCTTTCTGCTGGAAGTACAACACTTCGAGGCTGCAATCCCTCTTTGAGGCCAAGGCCTGCGAGGTGAAGCTCAGGATGGATGGTGACAAGCCGTAGGTTATGGATAATCATCAAGCTCAACAATAATACTCTGATTCTCCCCAATTTCACAAGCTTCATAAATAATTTATTGAAGCCCTAAATTGATAACTGGCATAGTGTCTTGTTTATCACAATTTCTTGTCTATTACATGGGATAATCTATCTAGGTATGCAATTCTCTTCCACTTGTACATTTGTGCACATCTAGCAACTGGTTATTTTATATCTAAATCTTTTAACAAGTTTACTTGTTTGTCCACATCTAGCAACTGGTTATTTTATTTCTGATCCATTAAGAAGTTTTCTTCTCCATTACAAGTATAGAATTGTCTTCTTCCTCAATTATGCGAACTAAATTCTGTTGCGATTATGGTTTTATCATTTTTGCAAAAAGAAGAGATCTATACTGAGTGCGATACTTTTTTAGCTCAAACATTTATTTTTGTGCCAAAGAAATTAAAAAAATGTTTTTGAATCTTTAATAGAATTTCTGGGAATAAAAGCTAGAGAAATCCAATAGACATGTATTACATCTAAGACATTTTTTTTTTATCAGAACAAGGAAAACGTATTTTGAAAATTGAAATTTGTTGATGGCACCAAAAGGACATTGTCCTGTTTAGATTGTCAAATAACCTATTGTCCTGTTCAGCTTGTCAAATAACAAATTTCAGTATAAGTGCAGAAATCCAAATAAAATAAATAAACGAAAAGGAGAAAGAAATTGGCTTCTTTCATGAGACAAAGAAAAGAAAAAATACAAGTATTTATGGAGGAAGCTTTTGTGGTGGATACTATAATAAAATAGGTTGAAACTGCGCTAATCAAAACAATTCAAAAGTGGTACTACAGTGAGAAACCCCTTAGACTCTGGGTTGAAAATAATTGGGGTGAGACAGTAGGATACTGTTCAAATATCTTCCCTACCAAACTTTGAGAGGGATAAATATTTCAAATCAAATCTTTGACAACAATATCAGAGTCTTTGTTAAGATTGATGAAAAAATATTGAACATAGAGCACACCTATTTTGATAAAAATATCAGTCTTTGTTAAGATTGATGAAAAAATATTGAACATAGAGCACACCTATTTTGATAAAATATGTGTAGAGAAATATTTTAGGAGCAGGGTTTCTAGATGGGATTAATATCAAAATTGGGTCTAAGGACCACAAGCAAGTCTTGGACCACTTTAACGTGCTAGGATTAATATCAAATTGTTTGCTTGGAACCAATTTGATTTGAGTTTCCATATGAGCAAGCAAGGTTTTTTCCTTCTAGCCCCTTTCGGATAGATTTGCTTCCTGAAGCTTCTGCACATTGCAAGTCCTCCCAGAAATTCTCTGGGAAGAAAATTTGATTGGCTTGAGATGATTTGGGCAATGCTGCAATACAAAGTTGTCCAAAGGATCCTCAACATCCTGTATTTGCTTGTTTGGAGGATAAAGATTTTTTATCCTATATGACTTTGTCAGAGGACTTATATGCCTAGTAATGAAAGGGTCCAGACACCACCTTTGTATCATTGTCATCTTTCACATTAGTGCCAAGCAGTTGTGGATTACATTGTATAGGCTAAAATATTGCCAACTATCTAGAAAATATAATATTGACAACATGGGTGAAAATTTAATGGCTGTAGAAATGGTTTTTCCATTATAGAAAGAAGACCTTGGAGCTGTCATTTGACTTCTGCTTCCTCTAGAGGATGTAGAAGAAGTAGAAGCTAGACTTTGACATCATCTATTGTTGTTACCACTAAGTCTGATTCTGCTATGTTTGAGACCATTCCCATGTATATAGCAATTAAGGGTGCATATAACTAAAAGAACACCTAGTGTAATCATTCATTAAACCAAAAATACATCAACAAAGAGGCTAGGTTTTATATATACACCAAGTAATCACTGTATTTGGGACACACAATACTATAACAAAATTTCAAATGTAGAATTGTATACATTGCTTTACCACTTCTATTTGACATAATGGGCAAATATTCTCGTACATTATTTTATTCCAGTTCAATATTTCTTTGGTGCCCATTAGTTTTTCAATTGATTGTGTTCCTAAATCTATTTTGCTACACTTTTCTTTCAATGAATGGGGTTTGAAAGCATACATTGCCAAAACCTCGGATCAAATATGTAAAGGTAGTAGTGGGTGGTGATCAATACCTTGAGTATGTTAGATATTAATGGCCAACAGTCAAGTCTTGGACCACTTTAACGTGCTGGGATTAATATCAAATTGTTTGCTTGGCACCAGCTTGCTTTGAGTTTCCATATGCGCGAGCAAGGTTTTTTCCTTCTAGCCCCTTTGGGATAGCTTTTCTGCCTGAAGTTTCTGCACATTGCAAGTCCTCCCATAAATTCTTTGGGAAGAAAATTTGATTTGCTTGAGATGATTTGGGCAATGCTGCAATACAAAGTTGTCCAAAGGATCCTCAACATCTTGTATTTGCTTGTTTGGAGGATAAATATTTTTTATCCTATATAACCTTGTCAGAGGACTTATATGCCTAGTAATGAAAGGGTCCACACACCACCTTTGTATCATTGTCATCTTTCACATTAGTGCCAAGCAATTGTGGAAGTAGTTGTGGATTACATTGTATCGGATAAAATATTGCCAACTGTCCAGAAAATATAATATTGACAACATCGGTGAAAATTTAGTGGCTCTAGAAATGGTTTTTCCATTATAGAAAGAAGGCCTTGGTGCTGTCATTGGACTTCTGCTTCCTCTAGAGGATGTAGAAGAAGCAAAAGCTAGACTTTGACATGATCTGTTGTTGTTACCGCTAAGTCTGATTCTGTTATGTTTGAGACCATTCCTATGTATATAGTAATTAAGGGTGCATATAACTAAAAGAACACCTAGTGTAATCATTCATTAAACCAAAAATATATCAACAAAGAGGCTAGGTTTTATATATACATCAAGTAATCACTGTATTTGGGACACACAATAATATAAAAAAATTGCTAATGTAGAATTGTATACATTGCTTTACCACTTCTATTTAATGTAGAATGGTATACATTGCTTTACCACTTCTATTTGACATAATGGGCAAATATTCCCGTACATTATTTTATTCTAGTTCAATATTACTTTGGTGCCCATTAGTTTTTCAATTGATTGTGTTCCAAAATCTATTTTCCTACACTTTTCTTTCAATGGCCGGGGTTTGAAAGCATGCATTGCCAAAACCTCAGATCAAAGATGTAAAGGTAGTAGTGGGTGGTGATCAATACCTTGCGTATGTTAGATATTAATGGCCAAGGGATAAGAGGTTATACAAAGATTCATTTTTGGAAATGCGTCCACAATACTTTGTTGCCAAAGTTCTTAGTATGCTTTCTTGGCATGATAGTGTCAAGTTTTTTTCTGCAACAACAACTCTAGATCAAGTAGTCTTCTTTCACATTCAGATTGACAAGACAATGCAACCTTCACTTAGGTCCATAGGCCTCCCAGGGTGTGTGCATTACAGCAGTATGTTACATAACTGAATCAAGCATTACAGTTCAGCTCAGTGATTTATAAAATGGCTGGGTTATGGTATTTCTGAGAGTTGCAGGTTTTGTAGTACTATTCTTGCCCTACTTTAACAACAGACATGCCACTATAACTTAGTTACACAACTTATGCTTCGATCGAAGCGAGAATGTTGGCCTTGGGGTTTTCCCTCTTTTGATCTCAAATACTGTTATAATTAAACTTCACCTAGATTGATCAATCATCAATCTCTCTAATTGCTGTCACCCAAAGCATTTGGTTGTTCCCATACACTTAGTGCCTGATTTCACCATCAGTGCATATGTTCACTTGAACCAATCCTGGACGCTTAGATCGAGCCTTCAAGCCATAATGTTTGGCATTGTGTCCTCCAATTTATGGCCAACTAAATGTATATTTTATATCTCCCTTAGTGAATCACATGTGATTAGGATTGACGTAATCAAGCTCTCCTAAATTCCATTCTGAGAATACAGTTTATTAATAAATATCAGTATTTGATTGAATTGTTGATGTTGTTGTGCTGGTTTTTGCAGTCACTAACTATACACTTTCAGAGTTATATGGAAAAAGTGACACTGGTGATAATCGCAGCTTCAGATCTGATTAGGGATCCAAAACAGCTGTGCATAGATTGTGTGGAAGCTTTACACCGCATGAAGCTGGCAGCAGTCATTAGCGCCTGTAATTTGTAATTTCTTATAAAAGATTATTCTCAAGGATTCTATAGCATAATGGAGTAACCATTAGGGACAGAAATAAAGCAGTCTTAAATTGATTACAGCTCCACAGATGGGAGAAACAACTTGTTGACAATGCAGGAAATGAACAAAACCAATTTGCATATTCGCATACAATTTAGCACCAATCTTTACAAGGATTTAATAACCAAGATATTAATCATGATGTGCCATTATGTCAAAATCTTCAAGTTTTCCTTAATGAGACTAACAAACTAAAATTTCTGTATTACAACAGAATTGATTAGTCCTGCTTCTTCTATGGTCTGCGTCAGATCATTCAATGGCTTTGGAGGGAAACCCATTGCTTGCAGTTGATATGTTGTAGCACTTCCAGGCCTTGCAGCATCAATGAATGCCCGTATATCAGCAATTGTGTGATGGTGATTGAAGCGAGCCACCATGCGTGTCCCATCAGATAAGCGAAGTTGAATAGATGTAGATGGCTTAGAATCATCCACTGTGAGACCTTCTGAACGCCGACCAGTAGTTGGCTGTACTGTTGAAGGGGCACTGAGCTCAGAAGCTGATGAGCTGGAGCTACCGAGTGTTCTGCCTAAACCTTGAAAAGGCACATATGTTGGATCTCGGACCTGCATACATTTAATTTAGCAAATTAAGCTTGCATCAAAGCAAAAGATGAAACAAATATAGAAAAATAAAAATATTCAACCAAAACCAGGCAGCCATGAAAGCTATATGAATCTAAATGTAGAAGGCAGACATTTTACCTCCCCCATGGCCACTGCGGTAGTCTCTCTTTGCAGATCACTGAACTTGTAGGTCCAGAGACCAACAACCAACGTATCCCAAACCCAAGGCTAAATGGTTATATATCCATTAAATATTCTAATGGTTATTTATAGTGCCCACTTCCCACTCATGCATTGTAATATTAGTGGTTGTTGCCAGTTTCTTTCTCTTCAAACTTCTTCTGTGAGATTGTTTGTAGCCAGAAGTTTAGTTTCTTTCTCTTCAAACTTCTTCTGTTAGATTGTTTGTAGCACAAGTAGGTGGTAATGCCGGTAGCTTGTAGTAAGAATTGGCACATAAAAAAAAGACCATGTTTAACTTTGCACCAAATGCGCTATCAGCATCAAAGAATACATATCCATATCAAATGGAGCATAATTCATTTTTCTTACCAACACAGCTCACATTTATTTGCTGAAAGGACAATCTGTTATTTCATTTGTTGCAAAGAACTTGGCATAAGTGATTAAAAGCATCAGCTCTAATGCATGACAGAGTGTCTAGCTGCTTGTACCACCATGCATAAAATTTGGGCAAGATTATATATGATCTAGCTTACAAAGGTTTAATATGATTATAACTTTTTGGTTTTTCAGAACTGTTAACTTTGTTCCACTATTTTTTTTACAATGAATACTCGCAACAATCCTAAGAATTAGTGCACCAACCTCATCAGGAACTTTAAGTTGGTTGTATTTTCAACATATACCATAAAAACGATATTACAAATTGCAATCCATGGATGATGAAAAACTTTTGAAAATATTGACATTTACGGTTTGGGGCAGGCAAGTACATTCGTGCTTCAATTCTCCCAGGTAGGTATTTCATCAGACCAGTTACCCTGTTTTTGGAATTAGACATAAATTTTATCCTTGATGATATTCACAATATATAGTTGTAAACTACAACATTTTTACTATTTCATGAGCAAATTTTTTCAAAGGTTATTTATGACAAGAAAAGAAATGAATAATCTACCAAGTTAAGTACATTTTTCAAATGAGAGAGTGGGGCACAGAGGGTAACATTTTGCTGAATCACTGCTATCATTTCCTCAAGGTCAATATCATAATAATCTTTCATGGTTGTCTCAATGATCAGACTATCCCATACTTGTTGACAATCATAGAAGCACAAGATCAACTAAATCAATATGTAACTCAAGAGGTCAATTACATTTTGAAGATGAACACATTTTGCCATCGGTTTCCTCAATTATCCTAACATCATAAATAGTTGACCATTAAAGGAAAATATTCTGACACAATGTTCAGGAAATACATTTTGCTCTTATTATATTTTCCAATCACTGGAAGTGTTATTTGAGCATGATACTGATATTGTTTTAAACTATTCTGCGAATTGGCCAACTCAGCAGTCCCAACCATAAGTTCCCTGCTACTTGTATTTAAATGTTGAGACTCAGTAATGTTATTAGCAAAGGAAACCATTTTTTTAAGATACGTCAGAGGCTGAAGGTTTTAGCTAGCAAGAGAATTTTTCTTGACAGGCAAAAATCAGCACAACCCACATGTTATAAAGTAGATCTTGTCACGCATGAAACCTGCAATACAAACTCATTCATTGTGGGTAACAGTAAAATGATAAATTTGAAGGAAAACATAGTAGAATCTAAAACAAAATGTAGGGAAATTCCAACAATTAGAAAGCTGAGGAACAATATAAATATACTGCTTAGTTTACTATAACCACATGGCAAATTTTTTTAGGATGAAACCTAATGGAGGCGAGGTAGAGAAAAATGGAACATTGAATATGAAAACTAATGGATATGCACGAGACTGGGGTCCCTTAATGAATATATAAGTTCTCTTTCTCCTTGTGCATCTCAAGGCTTTAGGGCTTTTGTAGATTTGTATGCGACAGTGCTCTGATTCCTATGCGGCAAAACATAAGACCTTAGAAGTTGGAAATGGGAATACATACAGAATACAAAATTCCAAGTTTAGAAGTTGGAAATGGGAATACATACAAAATACAAAATTCCAACTACATCTGCATATATGTTCCACTGACTTTGACTGCAAACTATTATGATAAAGTGTTCAATGGAAACAATTTACACATTTGCAAGGAGATCATAACCTTATAAAAACATGAGTAGGAAGTTGACGAGCAATAAAATGAACATGTCCTTAAAGAATAGCGACTCATGTTTAGGCTATCTTTGTGTATTTTGGGAAGAGGAAAGTCGCCAAAGAAGCTACAAGCTATGAGCTTTTACATGACTCCTGAGATTCAATGATTCCATCAAACACCCTGTTTGATGACTACTCATTCTCCCACCATTATTCTTGCCAGTCTTTTTTTAAAATATATTTGTTCCATATTTTCTCGCTATTGAGAATACAACTACAACTACTAATTGAGGGTTTTTTTATTGCACTATATTAGAATCATTTTCATTTAACTAGTAGAGTAAGTCATAAAACTATGACCATATCTATGAGTATTAGTCTTAAATGACCAATTTTTTTATGATTTTGAATAATCTAGATAGAACTCATTTGATGCTCATAGAGGTGAAGTGGAATTGATACTAGTAAAATAAAGCACATAGCAGCAATCATCACCTCTTGTGCCTACACTTGATATTCTGGATTTTCAGCCCGTGCTTGCACTTGGTATTCTGGATTTTCAGGTGTTGATTATAGTATGTAGGACCCCTGTTGGTATCATTTTTCTCTTTGTCCCTCGGCTTTCTTCTGAGCTCAGGCTCAATCTGGGTTGGGAGACTTGAATTCACTGGGGCATACTCTGGTAGAATTTTGTTTAGTTTTTTTGTGTGCTTAGTCTTACTTCAACTTCTCCTTTGTTTGTGAGCTCTTCTTGAGTATGTTATGGATCATAAAGAAGTAATCCAAGTTCTTCAGGTGCATGAGCATTAATCAAAGATAACAGGGATTCCCTTGCAACAATTACAGGGAAAATTCAGAATCATGATCACCAAATCACTTCACATAATGAATCTATTATGGGGATCCTATCCTATTTGAATCAGAAGGTTACACAGTTGGAAGCTGAAAATGACTTTCTAAGAAACACGTAGCAAATTCAGAATGCAATTTAAAGTGCTTATAACCACTTGAATTCAGAATGCAATTTAAAGTGCTTCTGACCACATGAATTCAGACTAAGTATCATGGTTTGATCAAGGAATAATACGCTATTCAACCCCTCTTTAAACCCATGGAAATAGGAGCGTGGAATGACAGGTGGCCGATGTAACATATGCTTTTACATGACTCCTGAAATTCAATGATGAGATTCAATGATTCCATCAAACACCTTGTTTGATGACTACTCATTCTCCCACCATTATTCTTTCCAGTCTTTTTTTAAAATATATTTGTTCCATATTTTCTCGCTATTGAGAATACAACTACAAATACTAATTGAGGGTTTTTATATTGCACTATATTAGAATCATTTTCAGTTAACTAGTAGAGTAAGTCATAAAAATATGACCATATCTATGAGTATTAGTCTTAAATGACCAAATTTCTTATGATTTTGAATAGTCTAGATTGAACTCATTTGATGGTCATAGAGGTGAAGTGGAATTGATACTAGTAAAATAAACCACATAGCATCAATCATCACCTCCTGAACCTACACTTGATGTTCTGGATTTTCAGCCAGTGCTTGCACTTGGTATTCTAGATTTTCAGGTGTTGATTATAGTATGTAGGACCCCTGTTGGTATAATTTTTCTCTTTGTCCCTTGGCTTTCTTTCAAGCTCAGGCTCAATCTGGGTTGGGAGGCTTGAATTCACTGGCGCATAATCTGGTAGAATTTTGTATAGTTTTTTTGTGTGCTTAGTCTTACTTCAACTTCTCCTTTGTTTGTGAGCTCTTCTTGAGTATGTTATGGATCATAAAAAAGTAATGCAGGTTCTTCAGGTGCATGAGCATTAATCAAAGATAACAGGGATGCCCTTGGCACAATTACAAGGAAAATTCAGAATCATGATCACCAAATCACTTCACATAGTGAATCTATTATGGGGATCCTATCCTATTTGAATCAGAAGGTTGAACAGTTGGAAGCTGAAAATGACTTTCTTTTCTCTTCAAACTTCTTCTGTTAGATTGTTTGTAGCACAAGTAGGTGGTAATGCTGGTACCTTGTAGTAAGAATTGGCACCTAGAAAAAGACCATGTTTAACTTTGCACCAAATGCGCTATCAGCATCAAAAAATACATATCCATATCAAATGGAGCATAATTCATTTTTCTTACCAACACAGCTCACATTTATTTGTTGAAAGGACAACCTGTTATTTCATTTGTTGCAAAGAACTTGGCATAAGTGATTAAAAGCATCAGCTCTAATGCATGACAGAGTGTCTAGCTGCTTGTACCACCATGCATAAAATTTGGGCAAGATTATATATGATCTAGCTTACAAAGGTTTAATATGATTATAGCTTTTTGGTTTTTCAGAACTGTTAACTTTGTTCCACTGTTTTTTTACAATGAATACTCGCAACAATCCTAAGAATCAGTGCACCAAGCTCATCAAGAACTTTAAGTTGGCTGGATTTTCAACATATACCATAAAAACAATATTACAAATTGCAATCCATGGATGATGAAACACTTTTGAAAATATTGACATTTACGGTTTGGGGCAGGCAAGTACATTCATGCTTCAATTCTCCCAGGTAGGTATTTCATCAGACCAGTTACCCTGTTTTTGAAATTAGACATAAATTTTATCCTTGATGACATTCACAATATATAGTTGTAAACTACAACATTTTTACTATTGCATGAGCAAATTTTTTCAAAGGCTATTTATGACAAGAAAAGAAATGAATAATCTACCAAGTTAAGTACATTTTTCAAATGAGAGAGTGGGGCACAGAGGGTAACATTTTGCTGAATCACTGCTATAATTTCCTCAAGGTCAATATCATAATAATCTTTCATGGTTGTCTCAATGATCAGACTATCCCATACTTTTTGACAATCATAGAAGCACAAGATCAACTAAATCAATATGTAACTCAAGAGGTCAATTACATTTTGAAGATGAACACATTTTGCCATCGGTTGCCTTAATTATCCTAACATCATAAATAGTTGACCATTAAAGGAAAATATTCTGACACAATGTTCAAGAAATACATTTTTCTCTTATTATATTTTCCAATCACTAGAAGTGTTATTTGAGCATGATATTGATATTGTTTTAAACTATTCTGCGAATAGGCCAACTCAGCAGTCCCAACCATAAGTTTCCTGCTACTTGTATTTAAATGTTCAGACTCAGTAATGTTATTAGCAAAGGAAACCATTTTTTTAAGATACGTCAGAGGCTGAATGTTTTAGCTAGCAAGAGAATTTTTCTTGACGGGCAAAAATCAGCACAACCCACATGCTATAAAGTAGATCTTGTCACGCATGAAACCTGCAATACAAACTCATTCATTGTGAGTAACAGTAAAACGATAAATTTGAAGGAAAACATAGTAGAATCTAAAACAAAATGTAGGGAAATGACAACAATTAGAAATCTGAGGAACAATATAAATATACTGCTTAGTTTACTGTAACCACATGGAAAATTTTTTGAGGATGAAACCTAATGGAGGCGAGGTAGAGAAAAATGGAACATTGAATATGCAAACTAATGGATATGCACGACACTGGGGTCCCTTAATGAACATATAAGTTCTCTTTCTCCTTGTGCATCTCAAGGCTTTAGGGCTTTTGTAGATTTGTATGTGATAGTGTTGTGATTCCTATGCGGCAAAACATAAGACCTTAGAAGTTGGAAATGGGAATACATACAGAATACAAAATTCCAACTTTAGATGTTGGAAATGGGAATACATACAAAATACAAAATTCCAACTAGATCTGCATATATGTTCCACTGACTTTGACTGCAAACTATTATGATAAAGTGTTCAAGGGAAACAGATTACACATTTGCAAGGAGATCATAACCCTATAAAAACATGAGTAGGGAGTTGACGAACAATAAAATGAACATGTCCTTAAAGAATAGTGACTCATGTTTAGGCTATCTTTGTGTATTTTGGGAAGAGGAAAGTCGCCAAAGAAGCTACATGCTATGAGCTTTTACATGACTCCTGAAATTCAATGATGAGATTCAATGATTCCATCAAACACCCTGTTTGATGACTACTCATTCTCCCACCATTATTCTTGCTAGTATTTTTTTTAAATATATTTGTTCCATATTTTCTCGCTATTCAGAATACAACTACAACTACTAATTGAGGGTTTTTGTATTGCACTATATTAGAATCATTTTCAGTTAACTAGTAGAGTAAGTCATAAAACTATGACCATATCTATGAGTATTAGTCTTAAATGACCAAATTTCTTATGATTTTGAATAATCTAGATAGAACTCATTTGATGCTCATAGAAGTGAAGTGGAATTGATACTAGTAAAATAAACCACATAGCATCAATCATCACCTCTTGAACCTACACTTGATATTCTGGATTTTCAGCGAGTGCTTGCACTTGGTATTTTGGATTTTCAGGTGTTGATTATAGTATGTAGGACCCTTGTTGGTATCATTTTTCTCTTTGTCCCTTGGCTTTCTTTCAAGCTCAGGCTCAATCTGGGTTGGGAGACTTGAATTCACTGGGGCATACTCTGGTAGAATTTTGTTTGGTTTTTTTATGTGCTTAGTCTTAATTCAACTTCTCCTTTGTTTGTGAGCTCTTCTTGAGTATGTTATGGATCATAAAGAAGTAATGCAATTTCTTCAAGTGCATGAGCATTAATCAAAGATAACAGGGATGCCCTTGGCACAATTAAATGGAAAATTCAGAATCATGATCACAAAATCACTTCACATAATGAATCTATTATGGGGATCCTATCCTATTTGAATCAGAAGGTTGCACGGTTGGAAGCTGAAAATGACTTTCTAAGAAACAGGTAGCAAATTCAGAATGCAATTTAAAGTGCTTATAACCACTTGAATTCAGAATGCAATTTAAAGTGCTTCTAACCACATGAATTCAGACTAAGTATCATGGTTTGATCAAGGAATAATACACTATTCAACCCCTCTTTAAACCCATGGAAATAGGAGCGTGGAATGACAGGTGACCGATGTAACATATGCTTTTCCATGACTCCTGAAATTCAATGGTGAGATTCAATGATTCCATCAAACACCCTGTTTGATGACTACTCATTCTCCCACCATTATTCTTGCCAGTCTTTTTTTTAAATATATTTGTTCCATATTTTCTCGCTATTGAGAATACAACTACAACCACTAATTGAGGGTTTTTGTATTGCACTATATTAGAATCATTTTCAGTTAACAAGTAGAGTAAGGACTTCTACTCTAGGAGGAGACGGGATGGCTTCGGAGAGCAAGACGAGCGCAAAAGGGGAAAGTAACGAGGGTCAAGCCCCTGATCTCTCCTGGGCGGATCTGGAAGGCAGTATCAATGGCGGAAAACGGGAACAGGAAGTCCTATTCACCAAACTACATTCCCTAGTTGAGGAGGTCATTCCTCACAGATCGCTCCCTTTCATGTTTAATGACAAAAGCAGTTTCGCTTATGACGACAGGAGGGCTAGGGTTACTGTACCTGCTAGCCAAGCCATCGCTGTATTGCATACCAGAGGCAGTAGTCACGCAGGAACCCCACTCATAAAATCGACGTTTGGACGCCCTCTACTCACGCACCAGGGTATTTGTTCAGATCAGCCAGTAGTAGAGGTCAAAAGCGAGGCAGGAAGGCCGATCTGGACAACACGAAGGAGTCTATGGATTGTGCAGGCTGCGACACCCTAGTACCCAGCTGAACAGGCGAGGGTATACGCCATCGATTGGAAGTCGGGAATAGCGACCCTAACCATAGCGGCCACGAGCCCGGAGGCCTGGATCTTCCTGCTGAATACAAATGCCCATGACAGAGCGGGTGGATCTCTAACAAATGACCTCTATAAGCCAGATATGGAGAAACCAAGGAGTGGACAGGATCCAGAGCTAAATGAGGCATCTGGATTCAAAGAGGAACTGCCAGATCCAACAAAGTGAGGTCTCCACAAGACCGATCTACTCTGCATGGACGCATATCTGATTCAGATTTTCATCAAATCGATTGGGGGCAAACACTTTTGCATGTGGCTCAGCAAGGGGATGAGCATCCATGCGTTAAAAAAGGAGATCCAGGGTCACCTTGGAACCCCAGCACAATATCAAAACCTTATATATTCAGGATACAGTATGCAGGACAACCAAACTCTCCAGTACTATGACATTACCAAAGATTCAACCATTATTCTAAACCTCCGACTGCGTGGCGGAAGCACTGGAACCAACTCTAAAGATACAGGTTCCTTTTGGGATGTAGTGAAAGGGAAGGAAAAAATGAAAAATAAAGCAGCACCACCACCAGAGCTACCAGGACCATACATTGTTGAACAAAAGCAAGAATCACCAACTCTACTAGTATCGATGCCAGAGGTATCAAGTCTACACACAGATCTATCCAAAAATGCAGTTATATGTAGATCTAATGGTTTCTGGCCAAAATCAGATGCCCTGCACCAATGGATTTCTTCAACATGGACATCTAACTGTGAAATTTACCTATGCCCTAAAGGGTTCTTCATAGTTAGATTTAACACAGAACAAGAACGAGACAGCATTATCAATCAGGGGCCTTGGTTCTGGGGCAGTGCTGGCCTCTTCATCACCCCCTGGTTTTCTGATTTCGATGTCAATACAATGAAAGTCTCAACGATGCCTGTATGGGTAAGGCTACATGGTCTCCCTCTACATTTTTGGCATCACAAAGTATTAATTTCCATTGGGAACTCCCTGGGGAAATTCCAAAAAATGGATGAAGACAGAGCTATCAGGGGAATATTTACGTTTGCCAAAATATGTGTAGAAGTGGACCTGAGTCAGGGGCTACCTGACCACATCACTCTGAACTTCAATAATTCTCAATGGATACAACTGCTTGACTACGAGAACACAGCGTTCCGGTGCAGGGGCTGCATGCAAACAGGGCACCTTCAATATGACTGCCCATTTGCTCGAAAGGACCCCAGGAGAAACAAGAAACAACAAAAAAAGCCCAGAGGGTGGTAGCATACCGACCCATTGGAAGAAGAAGACATAAACGTGGATCCTACAGAGAACCAGATAGAACCTGATACTCAAATGAGACAGAATTACACTCAGGAAGAGAATTCCCCAATTACTCATTTGGGGCCACACATTTCAGATCTACAACAAGAGCCACAAATGGAAGTAAGTGGCATCAAACAAACCCATGGATCAGAGGGCTCAGAATCTGACAAAGAACTTCCATTGCTCCCAATGAAAAATCAGCTAGCTATTATTACACCCACTCCCGACACTGGTGGTTGGCGACAGGTGGAGAAGAAGAAGGGTAGAAAAGTTTAGGCTTGCTGGAACCTATTTTTTTTCTAATTTGTTATTTCTGTTGCTTCCTGTCATTACAGGAACAACCATCTGCTATTTTGTGTTTTTTTCTGTTTGCTACCTGTCAATACAGGAACAGCCATCTACATATGCTTCATGCATCTACAAAATGTAATTTTATCAATATGAATAAAATTACGATTTTTTTCTACGGGAAAAAAAACTAGTAGAGTAAGTCATAAAACTATGACCATATCTATGAGTATTAGTCTTAAATGACCAAATTTCTTATGATTTTGAATAGTCTAGATAGAACTCATTTGATGCTCATAGAGGTGAAGTGGAATTGATACTAGTAAAGTAAACCACATAGCATCAATCATCACCTCCTGAACCTACACTTGATATTCTGGATTTTCAGCCAGTGCTTGCACTTGGTATTCTGGATTTTCAGGTGTTGATTATAATATGTAGGAACCCTGTTGGTATCATTTTTCTCTTTGTCCCTCGGCTTTCTTTCAAGCTCAGGCTCAATCTGGGTTGGGAGACTTGAATTCACTGGGGCATACTTTGGTAGAATTTTGTTTATTTTTTTTGTGTGCTTAGTCTTACTTCAACTTCTCCTTTGTTTGTGAGCCCTTCTTGAGTATGTTATGGATCATAAAGAAGTAATGCAAGTTCTTCAGGTGCATGAGCATTAATCAAAGGTAACAGGGATGCCCTTGTGTGTTTGATTTAGGAAAATCTACCTAACACTTACTACCCATCTTTATGTTTTCTAATCTATGATGAGAGGGGACTATTCAAAAAATATTGCACATTCTGATTCTTGATGATGAGTGGAGTATTAATGTTTCAAAAAATATTACACAATTTCAATCCAAAAATACAATAGTGCATGTCAACCTTCAAAACAACAGGTTCAGGCTTAGCTTCAGCCTCAGACTGCTTCTCATCAACTTTCTTTTCAGCAGTAGCACCATTTTCCTCTTTCTTCTCCTGTAAACATTGGCATCAAAGCAAAATATGATACAAATATAGAAAAATAAAAATATTCAACCAAAACCAGGTAGCCATGAAAGAAATATGAATCTAAATGCAGAAGGCAGACATTTTACCTCCCCCATTGCCGCTGCAGCAGTCTCTCTTTGCATATCACTGAACTTGTACGTCCGGAGACCAACAACCAACCTATCCCAAACCCAAGGCTAAATGGTTATATATCCATTAAATATTCTAATATATTCATTCTGCTTAATGCCAAAGTAATGGGCAAGAGATGTCTCTATGTACGATGTTGCCATGGAATATAATAGGCATAGGAACAGTGTGGGCTGGAGGACAATACAGAGCTCGTTCATGAGCCTAAGAATTTGTTTTCACCTCCTTATCAACCACCTATAGCTTCTCTGCGTCATAAGGAATATATCCTGGCAGGGATTCAATTCATCACAATGTGATATGGTTTAAGGTCTTCATATTTCTAGGCAAATACATTAGAATGTTGTTTGAAAAGATTAACATACCTCTCCTTAAAATTTTGTATATCGATATGGATGCCCAGTTGTTGTTCGCGTGAATTCATTTGTTTAACTTCACCTTCAACTAGGAAATCTTCAAGGTATCTAAACAAGTTCAATGGATATTTATGACTACTTTTATTCCATTTCATAGCTACTTTAACCCCTGAATCGGGTTTTCGGCATGGCTTCCTCAATTCAAACTCATTATCGTCGGCCCTTGCTTTCAAAAAAGCCCATTCACATTTAAATATTCTTCCACACACTATGCCTTACGGCGTTTCCTTTGCAACATTAGGTGCAAATGCTAGTTATTATATTTTTACACCGTAAGGCGTTCCCTCTGAAATCAACACCCCCAGCTACTACCGTGTGCGATTATGGACCATCGATTATCTATGTTAGACGATAGAAGCATCTTCTACGGTCAGATTAATAGCTAAAAAAAGTTACTAACTCCCAGCAACTATGCAGCGACGATGGATACCTCCACGTGGTTACTAACTCCCCAGCAATTACGTGACGAAGATTGATACTCCACGCGGTTAATAACTCCCCAGCAACTGCGTGACGAAGATTGATACTCCACGCGGTTAATAACTCCCCAGCAATTGCGCAGCGAAGATCGATACGGTTACATGGACGCTCCTAATTCTGCTCTGTATCTTGCAGAGCCCGTGGCACAGCGCTCCACTCTTTCTAAGTTTTAAGCAAATTTCCAAGGTTTCTGTATTTGATTTAAGCTGGATTTTAGTCTTCTAGTTTGATTTAAGCTGAATTGATGGCTGAAAACGAGAGCACTCCTTGTTGTTTCATGTAACAGGAAACGCGACATCCTTGTTACTGTATGGAGCGCCAATGTAAGATTTGTCACTTTTATTACAAGTATCTGCCTTGTAATTTTGGCAAGGAAGTGTATGCTGAATAATAGTTTGATGTTCTGAGTGTTTTTTTGCAGGGTCACATTTAGGAGAGTGATAAGAAACAGATCGACAAAGAGTTTCTCAGGCTTCCCATATGCGATAGCTTTGTTAAATTATCTGCTTTACACCTGATTCGCCTCTGATTAGTCTGATCAGTGATGGTCTGGATAACATCTTGGTGTTGACCATCAATGGGGTCAGAATAGTGCTGGAGTTTATATTTGGTTGCATCTTTCTGAAATATGCTATACCCACAGCCAAGGCAGGTTTTAATGCCCCTAGTCTGTTATTATTTGTTTAGACTTTCTGCTATGGACTTTCAAAGTGGCTAAACCAATATTTGTATGTTTTTTGTTTTGTTAATCGCACTTTTACACAGTAGGTCAGGATATCTGTTTTTTAACAGATTTTTTTGATGGCTTTCTGCCATTTTTGGATAGATTTACATGGTCTATAGATTTATACAGATTTATATACTTGAATACATGCTGGACATGTATCTGCAGAATGTGATTTCATTTCTTGATCGCTGATTAGTAATTAGTTCTCTTTTGCTTTGATCCAGAGCTGCTTTGCTAGGTGAATGAATCCATAAAGATAATATAAGTTTCAAAATATTAGCAGAATCTGTAATCTATAATATTTTCGAAATATTAGCAGATTCTTTGTTGTGCAAAAAACAATGGTGAGAACAATGGTGGGTGCGACGTTGCTGTTTGCTTGCATTTCAACAGTTTCTTTGGTTTCTCTTAGGGCTCAGAAGGATAAGAAAAAGCTGGTGGGGATTTCGGGGATGGTTGTCACCGCGGTCATGTATGGTTCTCCACTTTCCAATGCTGTAAGTATCTAACTCCATCCCATGCCCTTTTGTCACTTATCTGCATCAAATGCGTCTTGACTCTTTACTCGCACTGAAATGTACAAAAGTGGTCGGTGATAGAGAAGAAAAGTGTGGAGTATATGCCCATCCATTTCTCCATGTTCACACTGATCAACAGTTGTTTATGGATGATTTACTTCCTTCTCGACAATGACCTCATCCTAGCGGTAACATCCTATGTTGTCTCTGTACATATGTGTCTGTTTGTTTCGGGAATATCACAATATCTGATAGTCAGGAAAGAGATCAAACAATTGAGTGGTTTCCTCACACTTCGATTCCCAGATATTTCAAAAAACTACAATCTCCATAAAGATATATGGTTGAAGGGATATATTGTTTAAAATATATATACTAAAGATTTGCTTTTAGAATTTGAGTTTTATACTGTGTTGTGGTTGTGGTCAAGGCAGTGTCCAAATATAATTGACGTACCACTGGGCATAGGTCAAATAGCGTTGTCATCCTCAATAAGGTCACATAAATTTCAAAGAATGACCGAGTTTGGTAGAGGATATGTCGTACATAAGGTGAGAGAAACAACTGCACCGACAGACACAACGGATTTCATTTTCATGTGCAATGGCAATAGGTTATCTGCCGACTGATCAGGTGCTTAATCATGATGGACAATTTCTAAATGTTGGGAAGGAACGTTTTTTCCCAAAGACTATGTTTGGCTTATATTACACTTGCAAAAATAATATTTCATGCATGCATACGCAAAAAATGGTTTTAAGTGTAATATTTTTAAGTGCAAATGTAATATTTAATTAATCCATCGGTTGTTTAAATTTTAAAATATATTTTTCAATAAATAATTCTTGTTTTGACATGAATATATATATATATATATATATATATATTGATTTATGCTAAAAATATGTTAAAAAAATAATATTAATATATATCATTTTCTGTTATTTAATATTAATTATTAAATATAATTGTTTAAAAATTTGGTAATATAATTTTCGATGATATTGTTATTTTCTAATATATAAATTGATTTTAAAAAGAAATGGATGTTTGAATTTTGTAAATGTAATACAAATTATAAATTAAATTGTCAATTAAAATCTATTTTATTAACTAAAGGATTCCAATTCTCTATGATGCATGAGGGATTTGATTAAAATTTTTGAATGGATTGGAAATTATTTGTGTAATACAAGTAGATATGATTAATACAATAGTAAATTGTCATTGATTTTAGAAAAAATGGATGCTTGAATTTTGTAAATGTAATACAAATTATAAATTAAATTGTTGATTAAAATCTATTTTATTAACTAAAGGATTCAAATTCTCAATGATGTAGGAGGGATTTGATTAAACTTTTTGAATGGATTGGAAATTATTTGTGTAATACAAATAGATATGATTAATACAATAGCAAATTGTCTGAAGATACAAGTGGATATGATTAATATAATAGTAGTAAGTAGATATGATTAATACAATAGTAATTTTTATGATGCATATGGATTTCATTTAAAATTTTGTAAGGATTTGAACTTATTTGTATGATGCATGTGAATTTGATTAGTCTCCATCTTAGACATGTGGGAACAATCCTTATTGTCAAAGATATGTATGATGCATGTGGATTTCATTTAAAATTTTGAAAGGATTTGAATTTGTTTGTATGATGCATGCGAATTTGATTAGTCTTCGTCTTAGACATGTGGAAACAATCTTTATTTTTATTCTTAATCCATATTTATAATTTAAATATTTAATTAAATTTGCATAACATATCACATCTTTTTTCTTCTATGCTACTATTTCCTATGCTCATGTGGGAACAATCCTTATTGTTATTCTTAATTCATATTTATAATTTAAATATTTAATTAAATTTGTTTAACATATCACATCTTTTTTCTTCTATGCTACTATTTCCTATGCCTTAAGGCGTTTCTCCTGTGAGAAGAAGTCTCTCAAATACCACGTGTGCTAATGTGAGATGTTGATTTTCATGTTAGATGATTAAAATAAAATCGTCTCTCAAATACCACGTGTGCTAATGTGAGATGTTGATTTTCATGTTAGATGATTAAAATAAAATCTTCCATCAGATTGAAAAAGGCAATTAAATTGTTAGTTATGATTCTATAGAACCTAGAACCTCTTTCACGCATTTGAGAGCATCCTCCTAGCATTTGTTCAACTTGCCGATAGCACTGTAGGAAGACGACAAGAAAAACCAGTTACCATTCCAAATCGGCCAACGTTGGAGTGTCTTCCTCACATTTGTTCAACTTGTTCATGGGGCTACAAGAAGACGACAAGACAACCAGTTATCATTCCAATTCGGCCAACGTTAGAGATTTTCAAAAAGGCTACGGGCAGGGTTGCAAGGCCTAGAAATTCGAAAACCCGCCTTGTTTGAATGTATAATACAAGAAGGCAACTAGAAGCCACGTTTTGTTTTTTTTTTTTAAACCCTTGATTCCCCTGTTTCTTGAAAATATTTTTGTTGCTAATCTTCAGACTTCAACGAACTACAATCGACAGCATTCCAAATTAGAGAGCTTGTGCCAACTTCTTTGAGCCGAATTAAGTCATCTACTGGTCTATTATTAGCATACTTAGCTATCCAGAGGATTTCCCAAGGAGAATGTGGGTTCGAGAGCCATTTCCACCAGATGCGCACTGCCATGACCTTGTTACTATGCTAAGGATCCCGTAATCCAGTGCCTCTAGAAGTTTTTGGGTGGCAAACTGTTTCCCACTTTACCAGAGCCCATTTTCTCTTTTGTTTTGTATTCCCCCATAAAAAATCCCGTTGAATATTTTTGATTGCTTTAAGAACCCATTTGGGTGCCGCCAGTACTAAGAAAAGGTAGAGCGGAATAGATTGTAGCACTGCTTTGATTAAAACTAGGCAACTCTCCATGTTCTAAGAGTATTTTCCAGGATGAGTGATTTAAGGCAGAGGCTGTCATTGGAGCACCCAGGTATTTGGAGGGTAGAGTTGCAATCGAGAAGCCTAGAATTATGGCTATGGAGGTTTGAGTGATGGGAGGTGTGTGAAAGAAAAAAAACTTGGGATTTTTCTTTGTTAATGCAGGTGCCAGAGGCATCCGAAAAGTCAGATAAAATGGACTTCAGTTTAAGGGCTTCTTGGACCGAAGGATGACTAAATAACATATTGTCATCAACGAATTGCTAGTGGGTGAAAGCAAGGATATTCGGAAAAGAAAATCCACGTAATTGCTGGGTATGAAGGGCATCTTTGATGTAACGTCCAAGACCTTCCGCCATTATAACAAATAGAAAGGGTGAGAGAGGGTCCCCTTGTCGGATGCCTCTAGACGGTTGGAAGGGGGTGGAAGGGATCCCATTGACTAGAATTGAGAAGAAGGTAGAGGTGATGAGACTCATAATCCATCTAACCCATGGGGGGCTAAAGCCAAAGGCTAGCAGCATTTTTTGAATATATTTCCAGCTTAAAGTATCGAAATCTTTTGAGAGGTCGATTTTTAGGAGAATACCTGCCTTTTTGGACTACTTTAGGGAGTGAATGATTTCATGAGTGAGAATAATGCCATCGGTGATCTGCCTTCCTTCCACATATCCAGATTGCTCCGGTGATATAAGTAAGGGAAGCAAGGGCTTGAGGCATGTGGTGATCACTTTGGAGATGATTTTATAAATGACATTGCATAGTGCAATAGGTCAGAATTTGTCCAGAGTCTAGTTGTGGTCCTCCTTAGGGATGAGAGAGATGAAGGTGGCATTCAAGGATGGAAGCATCCATATGCTAACTCTGGAATTCTCGACTACTTGCCAGACTTCCTCCTTGATTAGATCCCAGAAGTTGTGAAAGAAGTCTGAAGTGGAGCTGTCTGGTCCAGGTGCTTTCCCAACTTTGAGTTGTCGCATAGTTGTCTCCACTTCCTGTAAAGATATAGGCCTAAGGAGGATTTGATTATGTTCCTCAGTTACAATCTTAGGAATATTCTTAGTGATTTTCTCTATAGCTAGCAGCCAATCAATCTGTAGTTCCTGATGCACCCTTTGAAAGTGGGTGAGGAGTTCCTGTTCTATATCTTCAAGCTTTTCTAGATGTTCCCCTTGTCGATTTTGGAGGTGAGTAATGTTGTTGTGCATTCTCCTTTGGATAGTGGTATGGTGGAAGAACTTCGTATTGCGTTCGCCCTCTTTAAGCCATCTAATCCTCGAATTTTGTCTCCAAAGAATCTCTGCCTGTTTTTCTCTTTCTGAGATTTGCGTTTGTAGTTGGCATTCCTATTCTGCTAGGGCTTCAGATCTGCCTTCAGCTATGATTCTTTGCTGTAATTTTTGCATTTCTTGTTCAAGAGTGTCTTGCACCTGAAAGATATTGCTGAAGGTAAAGCGATTCCACTGTTTTATATTTTCCTTGAGTTTTTTTAGCTTTTGTTGGAGCTTATACATTTTTGTGCCTTCTGGTGGATTGAAATTTTTCCATGTCTCTGTTATCACGTTATGAAAGTCTGGGTTATTCAGCCAGAAAGCTTCAAAGCGAAAGGGCCTGAGAACATTGTCTCCCAGTCTTTGCCAGTGAAGTCTAATAGGCTAGTGGTCCGAGCCAGAGAGTGGCAAGATAGAGGCCGAGAGGTCCCCGCCAAGATGTATTGCATTGTCAGAGAGCAGGAATCTGTCTAACCAAGATGCTATTTGGTGGGCATTTGCATGTTTGTTGTTCCATGTATATATGCCATTATTGAATTCCATATCTATGAGCCTGTTGTTATGAATGTAGTTTTTGAAGTGAGTGCTTTCACAGTCCAGCTTGACCCGTCCTCCTCTTTTTTCCTCCAAATCTTGTAATCATGTTGAAGTCCCATCCTGTGATCCAAAGTGGGTGGGATCTTTCTAAGTTGATCTGAGTTAAGGTATTCAGTGTGTCTACCTTGTTGCCTCCTGGGGAAAGTAGACATTGGTTAAGTGTCCATGAACGTTTGTCCCTATTATATGAAACATGGCTTGAATAAAGTGTTTACTAGCATGTATGTTGTAAGTGTTACAACTCTATCATCCCAAACTATAGCTAGCCCTCCTGAGGCTCCTATGGCTTCCACAGCCACTCCTTTGCTTCCTGGCCATGCTTTGGTGAGGATCTGATCCAATGTTGTGGAATTACACTTGGTCTCCTACAGGAAGAGAATTTGAGGCCTTTCCTGTTGTAACATGTTCCTTATTAGTCGACCCTTTCTCGGGCTTTTGAGCCCTCTAATGTTCCATGAGACAAGCTTCATGATTCACGATTGGGAAGGGGATTATAATATTTGGTAAGCTTGGAGTATCTTCCATATTCCACCAGCATCTCCCCTATGCAGATGGTTCTCTGAAGATCTGTTTTCCTTCCTCGTTTCTTATTGTCTTTGAAGATATTTCTTCCATCCCACTGACTGCCAGTTTGGATACCTAATGATCTTTGCTTCTGTGCTCTTGAGAGAATTACCTCTAAGTTCTCTAACTGTCACTCAGGAATTTTGTCATATTCCTTTTTCTTACATGCCTATTCAAGTCCCAGTATATCTAGGTCTCCGATGTCGAAGCTCTCTGGTTCCTCTTCCATGTGCTAAACTACTTCCTGCTCTGCCTCTGTATCATCTACAATCGTGAGCTGCATCTGAGTGCTATCTATCTCCATTCCTTGAACAACCCTTTTTTGCGGGTTATTGGGAAAGGGTGATTTGATATCTGCGGGTTGCTTAGAAATGAGGGCTTTCTTTGAGCTTGAGGGATCAGAATGGGGGGTAGTCTTAGGAATGGCTTCAGGTTGTTCCTGGTTATCTAAGATATGAACCTCCGGCTGGAGCAGGGTTTCAAAGTTGTTGCTTGTTGATGGCAAGGAGGTATTGGTGACAGGTTTTTTGACTGAGGAAGAGGGATTTTTGCGATTGGAAACTTTTTTGAACCCTTCCAAGTCAGGTTTGTCCATTGAGGGGGTGGTCGTGGATTTCATATTGGAGGGACAGTCTCGGAATAAATGGCCCAGGGTGTGGCATTTTCTACAGCGGAATGGTACATGCTCGTAATCTATTGTTTGTAACCATTCGTAATCATCATGGTAAAGGCTTACCACATCCAGGAGAGCTTTGTTGAGGTGCATGTATACACAGATCCGCGCATAGGAGGTGTATCACTTTAGTCTTGTCTCCTCTGCCACTTTGATGAATTTGCCTAAACCATTCCCAATGTCTTGCAGAGATTCTTCGTCCCAATACTCTAGAGGGAGGGAATAAAAGCACAGCCACACCGGGGCCCAGCTTAGATCTTCTTTGTCCAGGTTAAAGCGCTTAACCCATTCTCTCAGGTATAGTCCTGTTCCGTTGAAGAAATATGGTCTGCCATCCAGTACCCTATTTCGGTCTTCTAGACAATTGAAAATGGCAGTAAAGAAGCCCTTAGGCCCTAACTGCAGAGTTATGTGCCCTTTTGGCTTCCATTTGGCTGCGATCCAGCCATGCAGTGCTTTCTCCATTTGCCAAAGGCCTATAAACTTTCCTATCAAAGCTTGATCCTTCATAAACTGGATCTGAATGTTGATCTGCTGACTTGGGAGCTTGATTTTGGGTCTGTCAACTGCTACAGGATTGCAGGTGGTTGACGTCACTCTTGGTTCTTTAGTTTTGTTGTTATTCCTTGGTGCATTTTCATGCTCTATTGCTATATCTTCTTAATGGTCCTTCTTGACATTTTCTGTTTGTCGTAGGGCATTTTTTGTATCAGCGGGGGGAGGCACCATGTCCTCCCCCTGAGGGGGTTCCATCGCTCGGTAGTTGTTCCTTATTGTGCTGTAGATGTCTTATAGTTGGAGGTTAATGGCAGAACAACACAGTCTGTAAAGGTCTGCCAGTTGCAGAGCAGTGTCAAACCCTAAGCGCTCCCGCCTCTCATCTCTGTCATTTGTCCGACCAAGAGGCCAAATAATTCAACATATTCACATCATTGGTTAGCCACATAAAAATAATTAGAAGTACATTAAATTTAATAAAAAATCAAGTAGCATAATCCAAAATGAGTAAAAAGAAAATCATCATCCAAAAAATAAATAAAATTACAAATTTAAAAATAAGAAAAATCAGAAAAGCATATGTGCTTCATTCTTTTAATTATCAAAAAATTTGGTATGCATATTTTATAGAGAAATTATTGATACATTTCTTAGAACAAAAATTATTTAAATACTTATTTAGAATTATTCTTTGTGGTTGAGTGCACACTAGAGATGGTATTCTTGTGGGTGAGTGTAAACTAGTGGTGGTTTCTCATGGCTCATTAGTGACAATGCAAACTTTGAGAAACAATAATTTGTTAACTTGGAGGAATGGTTAGGAGTAACTAGGAAATGAAAGATTTAAAAAAAAGACCAAAACTTGTATTCAAAATTCTAAAGTGTGAGATTAATTCAAACGTTTAAAACTATTTTAATGGTAAAAAATTCTTTTTTTAAGAGATTTATATAATATATACATATATGTATGGTTGACATTAAAATATTTTATTTAATATGGATATTAAAATATTTTGTCTAATATGGGCATTAAAACATTTCACTTATAGACTATTCTGCTTATATTAAAATTTTATATTTTATTTAAGTTGTTAATATATTTTCAAATACATATTAATATTACCTAGGATTTTATGGTGGGATTCTTTACTTTGATCAAAATTGAATTTTTTTGCTATCAATAATATATTTTAAATGTTGCATTTCATTTCAATTATACACACACACACACACACACACATAAATGAATTACACATTTCTCTCTTTGTAGAAAATCACTAAATTATTTTACTTTTAATTCCTTCTTTCTTTGAGTATGTATATATATATATATATAAAGTTGATATAAATTATGTTACTTAAGATAGGTATGGAAATATAAAAATATTTTATTTATGACACTGAGAGTGAATACTTTGCACTATTAACCATTATTGGTTGCACTTTTAACCATTATTTGAGCTACTGGAGTGTAACCAAATCAGTATATTCATTTAGCCAAATATGTATATCCATTTCTATTGGATTTTAACTAAAACTAATCAAGTACGTATACTCTAACCAACATTGTTTTTTATTTATTGTTATTTTATTTTTATTTTAAAATGAGCACGAGCCAATTTCACATTGAGCATGAATGAAATGACACATTTCTCTCATACTAGGTATTACAAAGCCTTCCCTTATTGTAACATTCTTAACATTATCAAACAACCCCATCTTTAAGAGTCTTCCACACCTATTTTCTCAAAATTTATAATCTTTAATCTCTTAATCTCAAGTTTTTTTTAAATGAATCTCATTTATCCTTGAATATTTTATTTAATATGGATATTAATTATTTTATTTAATATGAATATTAATTTTTTTATTTAGTATGGGCATTCATTTTTCAAGAGATTTATATAATATATACATATATGTATAGTTGACATTAAATATTTTATTTAATATGGATATTAAAATATTTTATCTAATAGGGGAATTAAAACATTTCATTTATAGACTATTTTGCTTATATTAAAATTTTATATTTTATTTAAGTTGTTAATATATTTTCAAATACATATTAATATTAATTTTTGGCAACCTCTGTCCTTATATCTTGCAAGTTATTTCAACAAGTAAAGTTGCCAAAATTTTGAGCAATACAAAGAACAAAAAACAAGGAATGTCATAATTTTTGGAGAGAAAGATTTTTATTATAGAGGTTCAGATTGATTTTTTAACAAGATGAGAGTAGATGCTAACGCACAACCTTTGTGGGTTTAACATGAACCATCATTCCCATCATCTTCAAGCATAGATAATTCAGATGAAGACTCGCTTCTTTTATAGAGGATTCAAACTTGGCTTTGGAGGAATCAGTCTGTGGGGTTCCCAGAAAGCTGGTAAGTCTTCTCCCTCATAGTAAATTCATTTTTTTCATTAATTTCCATTCCATGTGATTTTATTTGTTGGGCATTTGTATATTCTGTATAAGATAGGAACCACATCCAAGTTTCATTAATGACCAGACAGTAATATCAAGATAAATTTCAAAATTAGAATCTAAGTAATAGAGCCTCTTCCACATGTAGGCTTATATCAAATTCATTCTCTATGCTAGAGCTCTTGCGGTAGGGGCACACACACACACTTTTTCTGTATGTATGTATGCGCTAGACATTAGCACTAAATTTCACCTACGCGTTAGGCAGTTGGTCTAAGCTAGTGCAAATGGGCAAATAAACAATTTTCATGAATCCTTCATTGAAGCAGTTGTCTCTGGCTCTATCTTTTGCATCTTTGGGGCAGGTTTCTTCTTCTTGGGATTCCTTTGCATACTCATCAGCCTCTGAATCTTGCATTGAAGTTCACTCCCCGGTGGAGGTAGTGGTCATTGCTTTGGGCAGCAATGTTGTCAACATAGTTGAAAATTTCAATAGAGCTTTGAGCATGATGGGGAAAGCTGGTGTCTATATTACAAAGTACGCAAACTTATACACGACAATTTGCTCCACTTATAGATATAAGACTCAATGTGGAGCAAACTGCATACAAATGGCATGTATATCCCTCTGATTAGTTACGAATAGTAGATGATGATAATAGAAATGCATTTCCCCACAACATATCTATAATTTATGGAAGGATATTACCTAGGAGATGCTCCTAGATAATGCATTCTCTTGCTCACAGGTCATTGTTAAATATTTTCTCCAATTTTGGGATTGGTTTTGTAGGTTCTTAAATTTTCTGATATGGTAGGTGGTGAAACATTCGATCCATCATTTTTTGGGTATGCATATGGAGTTGTATAGGAGCACATTGTTAATGATGATGCATTCTAATCAAAGGAGGTAAGTGTTCAAGATCCAAGCCTCATTTACAAATTCTGACTATAGACACGTTAATGATTCCTACAAAGACAAGAGAGATCTATGTAATCTCTTCTCTTTGTTTTCAATAGCAGAAGAAGAGAGACAAGGGTCAACAAATGATGAACACTAGGCTAGGGCACAATCATTCAAATTTTATTGAGTGGTAGCCTTAATGCTTTGTGTGGTTTTGGTGTTGCTTAGAAAGTCATGATATAAGAAGGAAGTTAAGCAATAAAGAAAACTAGTGATAAAATCTGCTTCGATCGACATATCATCATAATTACTTGTCAATGGAAAGCATGTATCTCAAGCAATGAAATTGGCTTCACTTCGTCTTCCACAATACGACTCATTTGCTTTAGAGGAGATAGAAGAAGCAACAAACAACTTTGATGTCTTCTTATGGGTGAAGGCTCCAAGATTTGTTAGAGTTTCAATTGAATATTATGAATTTTGGTCACAAAATCGTCTTGTTTTCTTCAGAGTATCAGTTTTTGGCAACCTCTGTCCTTATATCTTGCAAGTTATTTCAACAAGTAAAGTTTCCAAAATTCTAAGCAATACAAAGAATAGAAAACAAGGAATGTCAAGTGCCCGAGGAAAGCATAATTTTTGGAGAAAGGGAAGATTTTTAATACAAAGATTCAGATTGCTAGATTAAATTATGGATATTGTGGGTGCAATGGATGCAATGGGTTTGGCATCTAAAGCTATGGAAACTTGCAATGAAACTGGGTTCAATTCGTCTTGCACAGTACCACTCATTTGCTTTAGAGGAGATAGAAGAAGCAACAAACAACTTTGATGTGTTCTTATGGGTGAAGGCTCCAAGCTTTGTTAGACTTTCAATTGAATATTATGAATTTTGTCACAAAATCGTCTTGTTTTCTCTAGAGTATTAGTTTTTGGCAACCTCTGTCCTTATATATTGCAAGTTATTTCAACAAGTAAAGTTTCCAAAATTCTGAGCAATACAAAGAACAAAAAACAAGGAATGTCAAGTGCCTGAGGAAAGCATAATCTTTGGAGAAAGGAAATAGTTCTAATACAAAGATTCAGATTGATATATTAAATTATGGATATTGGGGGCGCAGTGGATGCGATGGGTTTGGCATCTAAAGCTATGGAAACTTGGGTGTTTTTTTAACAAGTTGATAGTAGATGCTAACAAACAAAATTTGTGGGCTAAAAGTGTGCCATTATTCCCATCATCTTCAAGAATAGATAATTCAGATGAAGACTCAAATAGAAATGTGCGTTTGAGATCTCGAATTCCATCAGCAAATGGCACGTTATTTTACTTTGCAACAGAGGATGGATCACTTTTAGAGCTCTCATAATTACATCATCTTAAGTGGATAAACCATGGTTGACATCATGGTGATATTGCAGGTATTGCTAATGTTGGGACCTTGCAATCATAGGTAACATGCATTGTGAGTACAATTGGAGAGTTGTATGAATTTGACATGAAGTTAAGGCCATCATGGAAGAAACATATTTAGGGTAAACCATGAACAAAAAATGTTTCTTTGGTACCATCTAGAGGTTGTACTTTGCATAGTTTGGTTGGAGAAAGTTCAGGGTCACTTTTCTCCTTAGCAGGGATGGTCTGATGTTAGAGAGATAGTTATTCCAAAGAAAGTGGAAGTGGTTTATGCATATGACACCTAATTATGTTTCTTTTAGTGTGTTGGGGCCTACTTTTATAAATGAAACATTTGGTGCAAAGACATTCTCAATACTTTTGACCACCAAAACAGGGTCAGCATATGAGTACCAACTTACAAAATTATCAAGCGCAGTAAGGGGAGAAAGAATATCAGAGAAATGGATAAATCATGGACATCCATAAGATGCTAAAGTTCCAAGATTTATTCCCAGAGTGTTGCTTCAAGCTAGAAGGCCCTTATTTTTGCTTTGGATATGGTCAACTAGAGGCGCTTCATTTGTCAGGTATTTTTGGGGAATATGTTGGTCTGTATATGCATAACATTCTTTGAAGAAAAACATTAGCTAGCTATGAATGGTCGATAATTGATGCACCTGAAAGTGAAGAAGGGAATGCATGTTATTGCACAGAAGCTCATGGACCCTCAAACTATATTGAAGGAGTGAGGGATGCACTAGATCAAGATTATGCAACTGATTCTGGTAGTTTATCAAAAACAAGAAGAAGAAGAGGACATAATTATTAGAACTCTAGTATTGGTTACAAAACACAAAATCATGATTTACAGTCTGAAATCAACGCAAAATTCCTAACAATTAACAATATTGGCACTCTTTTCTGCATTCATGCAATGCAGATAGAATATGGATATGAAGGATTTAATTTTGACATTTATTCTGAATTTTTTGTTCCACCGGATTTTTCCAAATGTGTGATTTTCTTTTTGAGTAATGGATTAATGGAAAGCTTGAGTTTATGGTGCATACATATGGCATGTATATCCCTCTGATTAGTTATGAACAATAGATGATGATAATAGCAATGCATTTCCCCACAACATATCTATAGTTTATGGAAGGATAATACCTACGAGATGCTCCTAGATAATGCATTCACTTGCTCACGAGTTTTGTAGGTTCTTAAATTTTCTGATACGGTAGGTGGTGAAACATTCAATCCATCATTTTTTGGGTATGCATGTGGAGTTGTAGAGGAGCACATTGTTGATGATGATGCATTATGATAAAAGGAAGTAAGGGTTCAAGAGAGGTTGGTAAAACTAGTTATGTTGTCTCCTAAGTATTTCATTCTCTTACCTTGCAGTGAGTATCTCTCCAATTTCTGGATTGATTTTGTAGGTTCCTACACTTGTTAATATGGAATGGGGTGAAACATTTGATCCATCATTCCTTGGATATGGAGGTGAGGTTGAAGAGGAGCACATTGTTGATTGATGTCATTTTGATCAATAGATCACATAGTTCCAGATTAGTAAAACTGGTTAATGTTGTAATTTTTTTATGGAAAGAATAATTATCTTCTTGGGTTGTGCACCATTACTAGTGTTGTGCTAAAAAGAGATTTTAAAAATAGTGATGACTATATTCAATCAGGTAGTCTGGAATTGTCTAACATCACTGGTCACATGTGTGATAAATTAGGTTTCCATAATATTATGAGGTGTGCTAATGATTACATGCTAGATGAGATGGAATGCTCTATGCACGACACCTTAGCCACTGTGAGGAGGACAATGGAATCTAATGTAGAAATCTGAGCTTTTATAGAGTTTTTCTTTATTGTCTTGATTAAATTATTATCTTCTTAAATATTGATTTCTTCATTTCTCTACAATTCCATTATTTAGTTGATATGCTTGCTTTCTTGATAGATAATTGCTGGTGGTGGTGTTGTTGAAGCAACTTATGAGTGCATAGGGAACTTGGTAACCATATAGGTTCTAGGGGAATCTCTTTTGATCACACCAAGTTGAGTGCATAGTCCTTGACTCTGAATGGTACTTTTGCAATTTTTTAGTTTTTTGATTCATAATCTCAATTTTGTTCAATATCTGTCCGCCTCTATTTTGTTTCTGAAATGCAGATTTTTGTTGGGAATGATGTCTTCTTGACAGGTTGTTGTTGGTGGTTTTGTTAGAGTAACTTTATCGCTATACTTAAGGAACTTGGCAACCACTTTATATTCTAGGGAATAACTTGCTATTTAGAGTTTGAAGAATCTTTTTTGATCATTTCAAAGGTGTGTGCATAACTACTTATTCTGCAGAGTATTGGAATGTAGGTTCTTGCTGTGAATGTTGCAAAAGATGTCTTTATTAATTGTTATTTTCAATGACCATTTACATTTATGCCTTACGGCGTTTCCTTTGCAACATTTGGTGCAAATGCTAGTTATAATCATTTCAAATTTCAATATTGACATAAATTCAAAGAGTGAAATTAGTAAACAATAACTATTACATGCAATCAGAACAAAGGCCTTAATTCTTAAAAATTGGAAAAATTACAATTGATGCTTTACTACATTCAATGTGATTCTCTCTAAGTAGTCGGTATAGAAGGTAGAAATATACCCATATGGATTATAAGGATGTGTTTCTAAATCCATCATCATGACTACATTGCTTCGTAAACCTTTGTTCATATGTACGTAACCTAAGTAAAGACAAATCTCATATTGAGTCCTTTACTTTACACATACATACATATTTCTTCCAAGAAATCCTAGAGTTGTTTTCACTCCATTCTCTAATTTCTTACTTTTTAATGGTTGCTATATTTGAGTATTGAATTAACTACAATCACAATCATTTACCTCCTTTTGTATTTCACTACAAAGGTCTCTAAGATTCTTCATCGTCCTTGGTCACCACAACAAAATAACTGAGCAGATAAGACAAATAGTACCATAAATGCACTTGCCATAAATGGTACATCTATAAGCTATGAGTTTCTTAGAGATGTCAATTGAAATTTTTGCTTCATTCCTTTATATGTGCTAAACTTTGGCCTTTATCTCGTAAATATTATGTGTTTACTCAGTGATGTAAACTATGCCATGATGCTTTCTACAATGCTCATACAAGAATACTTAAGCATTGTCTTCCATTTCACTTCTATATTCTTGATCCAGACTAATGCATGAACACAAAAAAATATAGAAATACACATATACATAGAGATGAAGAAGAAATAAAGATTCATTTCATTAATATCAAAGAACTGAAATATGCTTATATACATAAATAAAAGTAAACTAGCTCAGGCGATGGTAGCTTATCTCTCAGAAGAGATGTGGTGGCTACATGTCTTTGAATTGCGTTACAATGAGGCTCAAGGGCCTATTTTTTATTGAGAAACAATGGAAAACCTTAAACATCCAAAAACCTAACCCTAGGAGATGAAGTGCCAAAACTGTGGGCTCTGTTTGAGTAAATTGGTACATCAACTTCCTAGGGTCGTAACTTTGGCATACGATCTCCGTTTGGCTATCATGGTAAATCCTTTTGAATATCTCAAAGAGGAGGCCAAAAATAATTAAGATAATTTGTTTGAAACTTTTCCAGTCTCTCTGTTGTCCCTAAACACGTATTTTAGTCCCTCAAAATGGCTCTGGATGTTTAGGACCCAAAAAACTGCCAAAAATAGTAAGTTGTGTTACCATTAAGGAAACTGAAAAGAAACAATGGTGGGGGTCCAAATGGAATAGGTGGGTGGTCACCAATATATACCTGGATCAGTCCTCCCCCTTTAGCAAGCAATGATCCCCATTCTATTGAGTGTCTCCATGAGATGGGGAAACTTCTACTGAACTTGGTTCCTAGTGCGCCACTTGCCTTGCTGCAGGAGTTGGTCGGCTTTGAAAACCTGATACAATTGGATGTTATGCTGGCGAGTGTTATTGATCTGCATGTCCATGATCTGATCAGTTGTGGCATGTTCTATGCAATTTGGGTTTAACTCTGTTGGTGTGAGTTGTCTTACACTGTTTGATGTGTCTAGTAATGGTGGAAAGTATGCTCGAAGGTGGTCCACATTGAAGACTGAGTGTAGGCCAAGGAATAGTGAAATGATGATCTCGAAATAATTTTCTACTATAGCCTTAGTGATGGTGTAAGGCCCATATCGGAGTAGGCGAAGCTTGTGGTGGGGCCTAGCGAGGCACTCCTTTTGCAAATGTAACCAAACTTTGTCGCCCACCTGGAACTTGTGTGGCACACGATGTTGATCATGACGTTGCTTGTACTTAGCATTGGCTCTATCCAATATCTCATGGACCTACTAGCTAATGTTTTGAATGTGCTCAATGAAGCTATTAGCCTTGTAAGCTTCAGACTGGACATGACCCGAATCTGCCTGAGTAGCTACAAATGGGATAACCACATCAATGGGACATAGTGGCTAATCCCAACCCCACCTGAAAGGGGCTATGGCCAGTTAAGCTATGGAGAGCTCTATTGTAGTTGTGTTATACATAGGGGAGGCTTTCATCCCATGTGCGTGGATGCTTTGATTTTTACATGGGTAGAATGTGTACGATCATCTTGTTGACAACCTTTGTTTGTCCATCAGTTTGGGGATGGAAAGTCGTGGACATAGTAAGTTTCGTATCCAGCATCGACCAGAGACTTGACCAAAATGCACTCAGGAATCTATTGTGCTGATATGAAACAATATATTGTGGGATCCCAAAGTGTAACCACACTCACTCAAAGAAGAGCTTAGCAGTGGTCTTTGCTGTGATACTCTTCTTGCGGGCTGCCATGATGGCCATCTTAGAGAATTTGTCAACCAACACGAAAATGCAGTCATTCCCATGCTCAGTAGAATGAAGGCCCGACATGTAATCCATGGATATGGATTCCCAAGGTAAATTAGGAGTAGGCAGAGGAGTATATAGGCCTTGATTCTTTATGGTCAGTTTGGAAATGGCACAGGAAGTGCAGGATGTGTGTACTTCCCAACATCCAATCAAAGGTTCAGCCAATAAAAATACTTTTGCAGCATTGCCACCATTTTCTCTACCCCGAAATGTTTAGTGGCCTGACTGTAGTGTGGTTCCCAAATCATCTTGGCATGCTCACTTGAAGGAACACAGATGTGTCCCAGGTAGCACAATAGTGCATCCTGGAGGTGAAAATTTGGAACTTGCTTTCCTTCTAGGAGTGTTTGGCATATGCTTCTGAATTCTGGATCACTCTTGTAAAGATGTGGCCACCTCGTAGTCTCGTGCCCACAAGAGTCAAGCATAGTGGTCAGTGCCATGATTGATGTTCAACTAAGGTAGTCGGCAACATTGTTTTGTTGAGCTTCTTATACTCAATGTCCAAATGGAATTGTTGCAGGTATGTGGACCATTTCTGATGGTGATCGTTCTCCAACTTCCCTTGTGTCTTTATGAACTTCCCTAGATTGTAATGCTTCCATTGTCGGTAGGCCTGAACAATGGAATACATTTATTTGTCATAGGTGGAATACTTTCAGATTGTGTCTAAAAGTGTCTCATTGTGATATGCCATTGGATTCTCTTGTTGGGTAAGAACTACATCAATAACATAATCGGAAGCATCTGTCTTGATCTCAAATGGTGGTTGTAGGTTTGGTAATGTGAGCACTGGTGCAAAGCAAAGGCGATGCTTCAAATCAGAAGATGCCTTCTATTGGGATTCAGATGAAAAGAACTTTTCTTTGTCTCTTCCCTTGGTGAATTCACTTAAAGGCCAAGTGATATGAGAGAACCCCAACATGAACTTGCGATAGAAATTGGCAAGACCCAGAAAGGTGTGGAGCTGTGTTAGAGTGGTTGGGGCTGGCCAATCCCGAATGAATTTTATCTTGGCTGGGCCTACATGCACACCCTTCTCATCAATGATGTACCCCAGATATTGAACCTCGATCATGCCAAAAGCGAATTTCTCCAAATTGGCACACAACTTGTGTTGTCACAGGGTTTGAAGGACCTATTGAATATGGTGGAGGTTCTCTTCCTGACTCTGGCTAAAGATCAATATGTCATTTAAATACAACACCATGAATGCATTGGTGAAGGGTTGCAAGATGTCTTCCATCAATCTCATGAAGGTTGCGGGGTAATTTGTCAACCTAAAAGGCATGACCAGCCATTCGAAAAGGCCCTCCTTGGATTTGAAGGGAGTCTTCCACACATCAAAGGGTTTGATAGGCACTTGATTATAACCAGACTTCAAGTCAATATTGTTGAAATATTTTCCCCCCTTGAGCTGGTCTAGAAGGTCATCAATCCGTGGGGTTGGGTACCTATTCCAGAAAGTGATCTTGTTCAATGCCTGACAGCCAATACAGAGTCTCCAGGTCCCGTCCTTTTTCTATATCAATACAATTGGGCTCACATAGGGTGACGAGCTTGGCATAATATGCCCTTTCTGCAACTCTTCCTCTTGATCTCATCATTTTCTAGAACATAGCTTCGATAGATCGGTACATTGGTAGCAGCGCACTCGGGGTGAGATTGATGGAGTGCTTGACCTGACAGTGCGGAGGTAACCCTATAGGTGAGGTGAAAATGTCCCTGTACTCCTCCACGAACTTCTCCATCTATTGCTTCCATGCAAAGGAGCCTTGTTTGGCGGCCATGGCCACAACCTTCTTCTTTCCTTGAGGGAGAATCATAAGGAAAACAAATTTCCTGGTCTAGGAAGTTATCTAACTGCATTTCTTTGCCACTTCCACAAGTATGTTTTTCCTAATAATACATCACAAACTTCAAGAGGAGAAACATCACATAGTACCTCATCCGTGAAGAGCTTGATGTTGTAGGGAAGGTGACACTACTGGCTGACGTGTGTGGAGCGATAAAAAGGTGTCTTGTGAACTCCCAATTACCTCACATTAATTATCAACCCAGGGACGACTTTTTATTTCAAGAGTGTACTCTGTCTGAGGCGGCTATTTACTTAAGAGTAATGTTTTGCAGTACAGTGTTTAAAACCCAAAAGTAAATGAATGCTTGAAACAAAATCTAATTTGAACAGCAAGAAACTAAATCATTCATTCAAATAACCACCAATCGAGGATACAGTAGCAATAACTCATTCCTCTAGAAATTGATGAAGGAAAATGAATTAGAGTATGGATCATGGATCTGGGAGCATAATAGCATCTGCTGTGTCTCACGACAGCCTTGATCCTCCTCCCACACTAAAACAGTAAATGCAAGTCAATGAAATGGTAGAAAGTAAAATGAAATAGCAAAAGAAACTGATGGAAAGGAAATTAGAGCATGGACCAAAGATCTGGGAGCTAAGCAGCGACTTGCTGACTCACTACAGCTTTAGACCTTCTCTCACACCAAAGCAATAAATACAAGTAAATGGACAGCAGAAAATAAATGGAACAGCAAGTCTAAAATGGAACGGCCGTAAATGGAATCAGCAAACTAGAATTAAAGGAATCTGAACAGCAAACTTTAACTAATGGAAATGAACAACAACAAAGCCAAATAAATAGCAATCTTTACTCTAAGAATGAATCGAACAGCACAAGGAAATATAACAGCATTGAATAATGATGGAATATGAAACAATGCTGGAAAGTCAAATATAAATACACACGGCACGCCTTAATAGTAATCTGATATGGTAACCCAAGTATCGGTCTTAGTTATAAAGAATACGACTGTATTTTGTAATGGAACAGCAACGTTCATAGATTCAACAATCGCAAGGGAATATGATTTCTAAGATGAAAATAATACCAATGGTCGAATGTTACAACACAGGCACTCCATAATTAAATCACAATGGTATCCGGTAAAAACCATTTTATGCCAGCAATTAAAGAAATAGCAATGCGCTGCAAAGTCAATATGATATTCCTGTCTCAGAAACGATATCACTTAGCATATCAAACGTAACAGAGCTGCGTTGTAAAATAATAAAACAAATCAGATTACCGAATCACGCTAATGAGCAAACCACGCATAAAACAAAAGAATATACTATACAGTAGCAGCAGCAGCGTACTCCACCAGAGGCTGGGCCCTTAGCCGCCAGCGGATGCTGCGGGGTCACTTCAGAATGAGAAAATCGAACAACACTCCCAAATCATTTATTAATCAGCCAATTGTGGAATCATTACAATAGCAAAGCTTAAGAATTACAGCATGAATAATCCACCATTGTTGTCCATCATTTCTCATTCCCCAAATCCATCATCACGTCTCACTCAAATCATCCCCTCTCTGATCTTTGTTCTCATTTAAATAGAGAAAGATCAGAGAGTATAGATAATTACAATCATGATTTCTTTTACAAATTTAGGTTGATTCTAACCAGATGATCAACAAGAAAATATATTCCCTCTCATCTCTTCAACAAAAGCAAGACGAATTTGGGTTTACAGCTGAGATTTGGAGGGTGGCCGCAACTGCAAATCTGAGAAAATCGTGCTCAAAGAACCCTGCGTTTCTCCCTGTACAAGCCGAATTTGGGAAAACTGTTCTTACTCAAGATAATTGGGCCCGTTCTGGACAAAACCCATGTTTCGGATTTTCCAAATTCGTCTTCATTTGCTCAGAATCTCAACCGCAAAACTGTCACTCCTTAAACCAACGAATTTCTGAGTTGGCAGATTTAAAAATCAAATATTCAATCTGGAAGTTACCTTGGAGGCTAAAAATGGTGAATAATGTTATAACCAACTTATTAGCACTATCATTGGTAAAATAATGCATAATAATCAATTTATTAGAAATAAAGGAGAATAAATAATATTTATTCATGAGAGCATAAATAATTAATAAAATGGATTTAAATGATAAATTATAATAAATGGCATGATGAAGAATGGTAGAAATGGGTGGAATAAGTGTTCAAAAGTGATAATAATAATGGCATATTAACGACTCTACATACCCCCACACTCAATATGTTGCATGTCCTCATGCAACGAAAACTGAATATATTGCATGTCCTCATGCAACCCAAAGACAAAAGCCATGTGTTAACCAAGCAATAAAAATTTGAGAATAAATGAATGCTTCCTTAATTAATGAATATTCAATTTTAGCAATCTCGATGAAGGCATAACAATTTTTACATTGACATTCAACTATATGTATGAAGTTGCAGCAAAATATGACATAGATAACAACAAACTTCATTAACCATTTTCCCAAAAACTACAAACCAGATTTTGTTGAAATGTTGCAAGTAGATTTGTAATATATGAAGGCTTCTATGATCCAAAAATCAGATCTTTTTGATGCATGGATCATGGGATATAAACAAAATGGCTGTAGGTGAGAGTGCATGATTTCCAAAATTTTTATGAACCAATTTATCTTGAAATTGTGTGGATTTGTATTAATGATACGTATGTGTTTTCCAAAAATTACAAGGATTGAGTTCATAGTTTTAAAAAAATATGTGGAAATCAATTTCTGCACTGTGTAAAAATGAAATTGTATGCCTTAAATAAGGAAGAAAGTAGAAAACATCCATCATGCATAGCAATTCCTCCCTCTCTCTGAAAAATTAGCATGTCCTCATGCGATGCTAGAAAACAAATAGAGGTGGTTGCTACCAGCTGTTGAATTCTATGCTTGGTGTAAAACAACATGGAATAAGGGAGGTGTTGAGAGTGAATAAGAATAGCAATGGATGATAAAGAATATGAATGACATGGTCATAAGAAAGAAATGAAGGAACACTCCCCCATACTCGGAAATGATATGTTGCTGAAAAAGGGAAAGTGGTAAAGATGTGGAATGAAGGATGACAAATAATGCTCAAAATGGATTTTCAGTAGATTCTCCTAAATTTATAATAAATTAGAAAACTATGCAATTTTACCTCAAGTTTTACCTCCAAAAAATGTGGAATGACATATAAATACTGGCAGTTGTTGAAGCTGATGTAGGCAGAGTTGGTGCTGAAAGTGATGCAAAAGGTGGAATCCAGGTAAGCACATAATGTTTGAAGAGTTGTTCATGTTCGCAAGTTGCTCGAGCCGCGTCTGTTAGTTGCAATAGTGTGGTCATGCTGTGAATAGAATTTTGCCCATACTTGTTGTTCTCCTGTAAACAAAGCACTATTTTGCATACAATGTGCTTGAATCCATAGTGTTAGCTTTGAATATCAACAGATAAGATGCATGCAAAATTGCAATTAGAAAAACTCAAATCAACAAGGTATGGCAAAGTGCAGTAATCATATCGCATGCAATCCCATAATGCATACATTCCCCCCTCCAATTGGAAAATGGGTTCCATAACCATAAAGCATATGAAAGGGGTGGTGCTGACGGCAAGGCAATGGAATGAACAATATGTCAGTAAGGGAGGCAGAGTACACTTATCAATGATAGGATGGTGAAAGTTATGGTTATATTGAGAGCAAAATGTGTAAATATAGTTATGAATAAGAGATAGGACGCTTTGGATTGATGATAGTTTATACAAAACGAAAAAGGACAACAATGTGCTAAAAAGATGCTTTGCTGATAGTATTCTAGCTGAAAATGATGCGATTGATCATAAAACAATTTCTCATGCATAAAGGTTCAAAACATGGAAAAAGTTAAGGAAATAACTTCTCTAATAAAAAGAAAAAGTAAGAAAAGGGTATTATAATAATAATTGACGATAAGATATAACTTCAATACCATAAGCAGAGCCGCTGCTGCCAGCAGGCGTCCATAGCCTCGGCAGGGTTGCTTTTTAACCCATATGAGCCAGAATCCTCAATTTATAACTAGAGAGTTTCAGTGTTGTTCTACAGAAGAGATCAATGTGCTGGCATGGTAACCAGATAACCACACTGCCATTCACTAGGATGTAGCAAGAGTGATCAGGCCGACTCGTGATGAGACCTCCTGTTCCAAGGATAATTTGGCTATCCAATGGATCATAACCCTGGTGTGGTGGCCATAATGGGAATGTCACTTTGTTACAGCCTTATGAACATGGTAGGCTGGCTCGTAATGAGACCCCCTATCCTCCATCTGCGAACAAAATTTTGTTGTTATTACATATTTTTATGATAAAAAGAGGGAGGCTCAGTACTCCTTAAGAGCAGGGATGGCAGAAGAAGTTGAACATGTCAATAGAAAAAAATATACCCATAATCTCATTTATTACAGACAGAGGCGATTATAACCAGGAAGGGTGGAACCAGCATGGTATTAAGATGATCAATCAATATCATGTTCAACAGAAAACAATGCAGTAAAGTAGTATATAAGTAATTGTGTCCCTTTTGAAGAAAATCTATCATCAAGGAGTTGTCCTGTTAAAGATCATAACGTGAATGATATTAACTTGCTTCAATAGAATCCATAATTCTTGTCCTCATAAAAGTAGTGTACTTCATGCCATGAAAGAGAATCAGGAAAATGTGGTTGAGATGAACTATGAATAATCCCACAAGAGAAAGGAAAGGGTTGCCCTCAAAAATATTCCCAAAGTGTTGCTCTTTTGAATGAACAGCAAAAACACTCACAAAGCGGTGTTTTGTGTAAGGAACATCAAAGAAAATGCACACCAAAAAAACAAAAATACATACAAAAAACATGAAAATGCAAATGTCGTTCGAAAAATCACAAATGCTGTTTCTTCTGAGAAAGGAACAACAGAGACACTCAAATGTTGTTCCTTTTCGCAAAGGATGAGCAAAAACACAAGTGTTGTTCCTTTTCGCAAAGGAACAACAAAAACATGCACGTGCTGTTCCTTTTCGCAAAGGAACAGCAAAAAACACGCAAGTGCTGTTCCTTTTTGAAAAGGAACAGCAAAGTCACACAAGTGTTGTTCCATTTCGAAAAGGAACAACAAAATCACACAAATGCTGTTCCATTTCGAAAAGGAACAGCAAAAACACACGAATGCTGTTCCATTTCGAAAAGGAACAACAAAAACACACGAGTGCTGTTCCATTTCGTAAAGGAACAGCAAAAACACACAAGTGCTGTTCCTTTTTCGCAAAGGAACAGCAAAAACACGCAAGTGCTGTTCCTTTTGAAAAAGAACAGCAAAATCACACAAATGCTGTTCCATTTCGAAAAGGAACAGCAAAAACACACAAATGTTGTTCCATTTCGAAAAGGAACAGCAAAAACACACAAATGCTGTTCCATTTCGAAAAGGAACAGCAAAAACACACAAGTGCTGTTCCTTTTTCGCAAAGGAACAGCAAAAACACGCAAGTGCTGTTCCTTTTGAAAAAGAACAGCAAAATCACACAAATGTTGTTCCATTTCGAAAAGGAACAACAAAAACACACAAATGCTGTTCCATTTCGAAAAGGAAGAACAAAAACACACGAATGCTGTTCCATTTCGAAAAGGAACAGCAAAAACACACGAATGCTGTTCCATTTCGAAAAGGAACAGCAAAAACACACAAGTGCTGTTCCTTTTTCGCAAAGGAACAGCAAAAACACGCAAGTGCTGTTCCTTTTGAAAAAGAACAGCAAAATCACACAAATGCTGTTCTATTTCGAAAAGGAACAGCAAAAACACACAAATGTTGTTCCATTTCGAAAATGAACAGCAAAAACACACAAATGCTGTTCCATTTCGAAAAGGAACAACAAAAACACACAAGTGCTGTTCCTTTTTCGCAAAGGAACAGCAAAAACACGCAAGTGCTGTTCCTTTTGAAAAAGAACAGCAAAATCACACAAATGCTGTTCCATTTCGAAAAGGAACAGCAAAAACACACAAATGCTGTTCCATTTCGAAAAGGAACAACAAAAACACGCAAGTGCTATTCTATTTCGAAAAGGAACAGCAAAATCACACAAATGCTATTCCATTTCGAAAAGAAACAGCAAAAACACACGAATGCTGTTCCATTTCGAAAAGGAACAGCAAAAACACGCAAGTGCTGTTCCATTTCGAAAAGGAACAGCAAAAACACACAAGTGTTGTTCCATTTCGAAAAGGAACAGCAAAATCACACAAGTGCTGTTCCATTTCGAAAAGGAACAGCAAAATCACACAAATGTTGTTCCATTTCGAAAAGGAACAGCAAAAACACACGAATGCTGTTCCATTTCGAAAAGGAACAGCAAAAACACATAAGTGCTGTTCATTTTTCGCAAAGGAACATCAAAAACACGCAAGTGCTGTTCCTTTTCAAAAGGAACAACAAAATCACACAAATGTTGTTCCATTTCGAAAATGAACAGCAAAAACACACGAATGCTGTTCCATTTCGAAAAGGAACAGCAAAAACACGCAAGTGCTGTTCCATTTCGAAAAGGAACAACAAAAACACACAAGTGTTGTTCCTTTTTCGCAAAGGAACAGCAAAAACACGCAAGTGTTGTTCCTTTTCAAAAGGAACAGCAAAATCACACAAATGCTGTTCCATTTCGAAAAGGAACAACAAAATCACACAAATGCTGTTCCATTTCGAAAAGGAACATCAAAAACACACAAATGTTGTTCCATTTCGAAAAGGAACAGCAAAAATAGCAAAAACATGCAAAGAATGAATTAGTTGTTCACTGCATTGATGCTGAGGATGAGTTGCACTTTGGATGAAGCAACACCTGAAACACAAAATATAAAAGAAATTAGAAAAGAAACAACATTTTATTTAAAAAAACAATATGTAAATTGAGTTACAACAGCTATGATATTATGTAAAAAAAATGATTTTTTTTTAAAAATGTTTTGGCAGCAGTGACAAGACATGAATCTTGAAATTGAAATCAATTCCTCATTTGTTCTATTATGAATCCGTTGGGTAATGATTTGGATAAAATTCCTTTGTTTTATAAAAATTTCTTTGAAAAATCACTCGTCCATAAATTGACCTTCTTTATTTTCCCAGGACCTGCAAAAAACGAGTGTCTACCTGCAATAAAACATTCAATCATGGAGAAAGAGAGGTGATCGGGCTCCCCTAATCCAAGAATTATGCAAAAAACAACAAGTAGTTACTCCGTATAACAAATCCATTGAGAAAATAACAAAGTAAAATTTATCTGTCACTTGCGGGAGAGCAATGGCCAATCATGCTAGCCCGCAGTGTTTTAATCACAACTTCTTTGTTTTTCGTCGAAATCGAATGATTCCAAAGCCAAATGAGAGCTAAATCAAAGGTTTATCTCCAGTAGAAACAGGTTTTAAAAATTCAATCATATGATATGTCAAATTTGTTTAGAACAACCTGCATAATAGAGTCATTTTCGATTACCCGGTTTAGACCAACAGTTGATATTTCAAGCATAACGTTTTCGTCTGATGTCAGATTCGAATGATTCAAATTGGAAATGAAAGTAGATTCATTTATTTATCTCCAATAGAAACAGGTTTTGAAGACAAGAAGAATTGATAGGTCAAATACTTTAAGGAACAGCTGGAAAGACATAGTTTTAAGGGTGCTGATTTACGATAGACAGTCAGTATTTTGATCATAACTTCCCCATACGATATCGAAAATGAGTGATTTCAATTGCATTGTAAACTAGATTCATAGGGGAATCTACCATAGAAACAGGTTTTAAAAATTCATTCATTTAGGCTTCCAAAAACTGACTGTCCCAACTCTGTTCCTGAGCTGCCCGCTAGACATCCGGTCAATGTTTTGTCTCTAACTTTTTCGTTTCAAATCCAAATTGAGTGGTTCAAATTGGGTTAGAAAGTAGACATCAAGGGCTACCTAGGGTAGAAACAGGTTTTAAAAATATTCACTTTTGGTCCCTCAAAACATGACTGTCCCGACTGTTTTTCCCGAAAGTTCATCAAGCTCGCAAGCCAAAAAAATGATATTCAAGCATTTTTTTTTAAATTGGTGATAAAAATGAAAATGAGTGTTTGTAGAAATTATTATTTCTATTATGATTCATCTACATACGCAAATAGATTAAAATATTTATCACCAATGTTGATTTCAATAGCGTGTTTGCAACAAAAGAAACAACTAGTTTTACAAAATGTGTTTATTTCTTTATTTATTTTATTTTCTCCACTATCCTACTCTTCTTTGAGAATTGAATATGTTTATGTATAAGAGTATTTCCAGTGGAACCATGTTAGAAATAAGGCCTCATATATGCACATACCCAAATTCGAAAAATGCATGTTGATAAAAATTAGGGTATGAGAAGCCAACTTCCCTTGAAAAGATGGTTTCAAAAATTTTGAAGTATGGAGTGATGATGCAAACATGTGATGGAGTGAAACCAATCTTCAATATATCCGTTACTTTCTTGATTTCCCATCATACCATGAAGTTCTTGAGCTTTTAAAATGGTTTGTTGGCGTAACCTACAAGAAACCTCATTTTTTCCATAGCTTCTACAATTTTTGAATTTAAAACATTCTGAATCTCACTGTAAATTTTCTTTGATAGCGCATGTGAGATAGAATGGGTGGGAAGGGTGGGTCAATTTGGCAGTTCAACACTGTAAGCATGTTGTACTGGTTTATTGCGGTGAAGGTGTGGAATTAGTTGAGCAGGAAATTCAAAAAAATGTTGGGCAGTTTCTTACCATAACAGAAGATGTCCTTCATGTGTTCCTTCGAAGCTCCTTCTTCCAATATTCCTGTCAATTAGTTAGTGAAATGGGTGGTGCTTACATCACCACTTGAGTGAAATTATGTGATTTATTTTTCAAAATTTCTATTTTTTTTCTAGTCATTCACAAAAATTCAAACATCTACTTCTACACAATAAAGCAAGAGCAAATCTGTTAGGAAAGCGGACAGTGGAGCAGGGCTTTTACATGCTCCGTACGCAGGTTCTTACCTTCCGTTTTTAAAATCCAACTCTTCCCTAACAGGCACTCATCCGATTCACACTACTCTTTATAAATAGCTACACTCTCCCTGGCAACGGCGCCAAAATGTGGAGCGATAAAAAGGTGTCTTGTGAACTCCCAATTACCTCACATTAATTATCAACCCAGGGACGACTTTTTATTTCAAGAGTGTACTCTGTCTGAGGCGGCTATTTACTTAAGAGTAATGTTTTGCAGTACAGTGTTTAAAACCCAAAAGTAAATGAATGCTTGAAACAAAATCTAATTTGAACAGCAAGAAACTAAATCATTCATTCAAATAACCACCAATCGAGGATACAGTAGCAATAACTCATTCCTCTAGAAATTGATGAAGGAAAAGGAATTAGAGTATGGATCATGGATCTGGGAGCATAATAGCGTCTACTGTGTCTCACGACAGCCTTGATCCTCCTCCCACACTAAAACAGTAAATGCAAGTCAATGAAATGGCAGAAAGTAAAGTGAAATAGCAAAAGAAACTGATGGAAAGGAAATTAGAGCATGGACCAAAGATCTGGGAGCTAAGCAGCGACTTGCTGACTCACTACAGCTTTAGACCTTCTCTCACACCAAAGCAATAAATACAAGTAAATGGACAGCAGAAAATAAATGGAACAGCAAGTCTAAAATGCAACGGCCGTAAATGGAATCAGCAAACTAGAATTAAAGGAATCTGAACAGCAAACTTTAACTAATGGAAATGAACAACAGCAAAGCCAAATAAATAGCAATCTTTACTCTAAGAATGAATCGAACAGCACAAGGAAATAGAACAGCATTGAATAATGATGGAATATGAAACAATGCTGGAAAGTCAAATATAAATACACACGGCACGCCTTAATAGTAATCTGATATGGTAACCCAAGTATCGGTCTTAGTTATAAAGAATACGACTGTATTTTGTAATGGAACAGCAACGTTCATAGATTCAACAATCGCAAGGGAATATGATTTCTAAGATGAAAATAATACCAATGGTCGAATGTTACAACACAGGCACTCCATAATTAAATCACAATGGTATCCGGTAAAAACCATTTTATGCCAGCAATTAAAGAAACAGCAATGCGCTGCAAAGTCAATATGATATTCCTGTCTCAGAAACGATATCACTTAGCATATCAAACGTAACAGAGCTGCGTTGTAAAATAATAAAACAAATCAGATTACCGAATCACGCTGATGAGCAAACCACGCATAAAACAAAAGAATATACTATACAGTAGCAGCAGCGTACTCCACCAGAGGCTGGGCCCTTAGCCGCCAGCGGATGCTGCGGGGTCACTTCAGAATGAGAAAATCGAACAGCACTCCCAAATCATTTATTAATCAACCAATTGTGGAATCATTACAATAGCAAAGCTTAAGAATTACAGCATGAATAATCTACCATTGTTGTCCATCATTTCTCATTCCCCAAATCCATCATCACGTCTCACTCAAATCATCCCCTCTCTGATCTTTGTTCTCATTTAAATAGAGAAAGATCAGAGAGTATAGATAATTACAATCATGATTTCTTTTACAAATTTAGGTTGATTCTAACCAGATGATCAACAAGAAAATATATTCCCTCTCATCTCTTCAACAAAAGCAAGACGAATTTGGGTTTACAGCTGAGATTTGGAGGGCGGCCGCAACTGCAAATCTGAGAAAATCGTGCTCAAAGAACCCTGCGTTTCTCCCTGTACAAGCCGAATTTGGGCAAACTGTTCTTCACAAAGATAACTGGGCCTGTTCTGGACAAAACCCATGTTCCAGATTTTCCAAATTCGTCTTCATTTGCTCAGAATCTCAACCGCAAAACTGTCACTCCTTAAACCAGCGAATTTCTGAGTTGGCAGATTTAAAAATCAAACCTTCAATCTGGAAGTTACCTTGGAGGCTAAAAATGGTGAATAATGTTATAACCAACTTATTAGCACTATGATTGGTAAAATAATGCATAATAATCAATTTATTAGAAATAAAGGAGAATAAATAATATTTATTCATGAGAGCATAAATAATTAATAAAATGGATTTAAATGATAAATTATAATAAATGGCATGATGAAGAATGGTAGAAATGGGTGGAATAAGTGTTCAAGAGTGATAATAATAATGGCATATTAACGACTCTACAACGTGGAGATCTCGTCCTTGGTGAAGCCACCCGATGGTGTATGGATGCAGATGTGTTGTAGTCGGTAGGCCCAACCACTTCATGACCTATGGTGAAATGAGGTTCTTTGGGCTCCCATTGTCAACAATTATCTACAACGGATAACCCTTCACCCACATATTTGAGTGGAAGAGACATTCCCCCTCATTTGGATCTTCAGGCTCATTCTTCTAGATCTTAGTGGTGGCCACAGTGGCACTAGGCTCCACATCAATTATTTTCTTTGCTTTTTTATTCCCCTTGTTAGGTTCTCACTCAGAATCAAAACATGCGTCTTATTCAAAAGCCTTTAGCTTGGACACTAGTGATTGCTTGGCCCGACACTCACTTGTGTTATGAGTGGAGCTCTTATGGAACTCACACCATTTCCCCATGCCCTTCTTTGTCTTTGTGGTTTTTTCTTTTCTTTCGGCTTCGATGAATTGTCCTGCGTCACCTTGCCTTGTCTTTGTCCTTTTCTCTATGATTTGGGGGTGCATTTTCCTTGCTTCAGATTAGCAGATCTAAAGTATCACTTCTTCTGTTTAAACTTCTGCTAAATATTGACAATGTATCGGTACATCATGCCAAGCGAGGAGATGTCCAAGAACTCCATCTCATCCTGGATGCACTTGTGTAGACAACCATAGTACTTGAGTACCAAATGCTTCTCATAACCCTTGATACCCAGCTTCGTGCGAAGGGTATGGAAAACATTTGTAAACTCCGGTACGTCTTGGTCCCTTCCCTGCCTCAACGTGGTCCACTTTGTGTATTTATCTTCATAGCTTTTAATGTGGTAATATTGTCCCTTGATGGAGTCTCAACAATATTTCCAAGTGGGTACAATTGCAAATAGTGAGGATTCACTCACATCCTTTTATTCACAGTAGGTTTCCCACCAGTCCTTGACATGTTGGGTGACTTTGAGAAGTGAAAAAGTAATCTTTTCCCAATTGGAAATGTCATGAACTAAAAAATATCCTTCCAACAAATTTAACCATTTATCTATGACGTCTGCATCTATCTGGCCCTAAAATATGGGAATATCAAAGTTAACTTGTACCTTAAAAGGAGTGGCGCCTCTAGAGTGGCTGCTAGATGAATATGCGTCGCTTGTGGGTAGCCTTCAATATATTTGGGAAAAGTTATCCATAATCACGTTCCTCTATCGCTCAAGGGCTTCCTCGAGCCATATTTGAAAGGATCTCCTGCCCCCCATCTTTCTTTTCTTCCATCATGGGAGGTCGTCAGGTTTTGTGAGGCTCGTCTTGTAAAGCTTCAATCAGATCAAGCCCTATCTCCTTATACCCTGACCTCATTGAGGACATGTAGAGAAAAACAGAGAAAGAGTATATCACTTTGATACCACTGATCCAGACGTATGCAAGAACACAACAAAATACTGAAAGACCCATATACACAAAGATGCAGCTGAAATCAAACTTCATTTTATTAATATCAAAGAACTAAAATATGCTTACATACATAAATAAAAATAAACTAGCTCAGGTGATGGTAACTTATCTCTGAGAAGAGATGTGGTGGCTACATGCCTATGAACTACGTTACAATGAGGCTCAAAGGCCAATTTATTATTGAGAAACAATGGAAAACTCTAAACATCCAAAAACCTAACCCTAGGAGATGAAGCGCCAAAACTATGAGCCTCGTTGTGGTAAATTTGTACATCAACTTCCTATAGTCGTAACTTTGGCATACATCTCTTTGTCTATCATAATACCTCGTTTCGAAGATCTCAAAGATGAGGCTGAAAGCAAGTAGTTTTACTATATTGGGACTTTTCCAGTCTCTCCATTTTCCCTAAAAAATTCTTTTAGTCCCTCAAAATGGTTCCAAAAGTTTAGGACCCAAAAAAGTACCAAAAGCGGTAAGTTGTGCTACCATTAAGGAAACTAAAAAGAAACAATGGTGGGGTTCCAAGTGGAATAGGTGAGTGGCCACCAATATCCACGTGGACCAATTTTGAACAAGGGTCCATATTTCATTAGCATGTTTTTCCTTGTTCATTATGATTTGTAAAACCTTTATATGAGAGCAACCTGTTATAATTATTCATACTGTAAACAATTTAATGATGCAACAATTTTTTAGCATGAACAAAAAGAACCAAGAAATAAGAACTAGTAGAAAAATTCAATAGGTTTTCATTCACTTAAGCTCTAAATATATAATGATTTCACCATTACTCTGTTACGGATGCTTATGATTTTGATATTAATTCCCATTAATATATGAAAACATATATGTTAATCATATTATTAAGCCTTAATTAAATTTTTAATATCTATTAATCCATGCTCCAGGGAGTTGATATGTATGGATGGGTAATTTATGCAGAGGTGTAGAAATGAGGGAAAAAATGTTCTCCTGCACATACCCCTCTTTAGCACATCCTTCCAATCTGCTAGAATGAATATTAGCTATAGAGCCATGTACACCTTATCGATTTTTTACAACCAATAAATACTATTAAGCACTCGAATGATGTCATGTTTACATGTCTATTCACTACAATGTGTTAGAATAAATTATATTAAGCATTGGATGATGTTATAATTGCACGTCATCCCACCAAATAAATGCCTATGTTTATTGGAAAGGGAGCTTTTGTTAATTGTAGGATTAAGCCTTAATTATTATTCTAGTATTCCCTTATGGATTTGAAATATGTCATGATTACATGTCGATTCTCCTAATAAATGTCAAACATAGTTACATTTTTTTATGGAATGAATGTTTTGTTAATCATAAAATTAAGTCCTAATTAATTTTTTTATATCTACTAATCTATGCCACATGAAGTTGATTGAATCTATGTAACATTTCACCAAAATGTTGTCACTAAATGCATCTGATTTTGGAGTCATCTACATCACAATAAGTATCCTTCACTATAGGTTCCCACACCTCCGCAAACATTTCTCTCTCGACACAATTTTTCCATATATGGTTGCCCTGCACACTTATCCATTCTTGCATGTTTTAGTACTAAATGCTTTCAACAATTTATACACCACCTATTTTCATTCCAGAGATTTTGGGATATTATATTTAGTTAATGTATGTGCATTAATGGTCTTATTGCAATGTGTAATGTACCGACCATACTCACCTAGAGTAAGAGGGTAATTACTAGGTAGGTCCAACTCCCATAATATGGTGATGGGAACAGAACGATAAAGAATAGACACCTTCTGTTTCCTTTTTTCTATGCATAGGGAACAATCACCACCTACCTCCCCTTACCACATGGTGGTTTTCTACAGGCTTGCCTGGCAATTAGTTAAGAAAAAAGGTGAGGAGCACATAAATTTTCCCAAGTTCACACAAATACCATCTGACGTCCCGACCCTTGACCTTTGACTAAGTCGAAGTCATCCTATCTCATGAATGTAGGGATCACCTCCTACACAGTAGCCCGACGCTTGGATTTTGACCAAGTCGGATCGGTATGGGAACCTCCCTTCTTCATGGTTTCCCGACCCCCAACTTCCAACCAAGTCGGGTTGACATGCCACTCCTCACTATCGCACCCTTTCTTGCAGTCATGTTGCCCAACGTCCAACCTAGTTGGGATCCGCATCACTCATCCCTTGTGATCTACATATCATCAGCAACAACCTCTAACCTCCAATTCTTCCTTTGGGCCTATGTAATCCAATTTGTCCATGCGCTTGTCTGCACATCTCAACAATGAATTTAGGGTTAACATGTTTAGGTTTTATCTCCCAGATTTGGACAAGGTTTAGGAATTCTACTCATTATGAGGTGGAAATGCACCTTTCTGCATCAAGGTAAATTGCTACTCCCTACCATGGCATGACTAAGGGACTCTACCCTTATCTCTCGCAATGCACTTGAGGAGAGTTCCTCTAATCCTTCCTCTAATAAATATTCTCTCGAAGTTGATCATCTTGATCTAACTTTATCAATGAAGGCTTTAGTTTAGAAGTCCTACAGACCTCTAGAACAACACTGTAGAGATTGACTCCAACAACAAGAATTCATTAACTCTTGACATGGTGATGCCCCTATTGAGTTTGGGTAATATATTTTGTAGTATATTTTGACCCCTCCTGGTTTCCTTGTTTTTGAATAGCGAATTCTAGTCATGGCCGTCTTGGCACATTCTCGACCATTAACCACCATGGGCTTGGTATAAACTTTGGAAAGGGGTTCACCTCTCCTGTCACAAGCTAAAAGTGCCTTGATCTTCGGGAAGGCTGCAAGTGGTTCCAGGCCGCTATGCAGAACCTCCCGGTTCTCCATCAACACCGTAAGGATTCTAGTGGCAGATAACTAATCTATTGAGGATACAAGGATGACTAAGCATTCCTGTGAGACCCTCCTACCAACCTCACACTTTGAGGGAGAAATTCCTCCTTTGGTGCTCTCATGGCATCCTTTGGATATATACACAACTTTGCGCAGAATATCAAAGGTAACAAGGAAGTTCAACCCTTCCTACAAACTTTGGTTACATTTAATCTTTGTGTTACACTTCATTTTGTCACCATGACAAATGATCATCAAAATTGGATCTCTCACCATCCATCCAAGTGTCATGAAGCACTCCATTGCAATTTAACAACTTATGTACCTTGTATAAAGTGGAATTTCTAGATCTCTTGGTATAAAACCCTATTTTTGAGCATTTGTACATTTTTTCTGAACAAAATCTACACATGTACAGTTTCTTCCACTGTAAAACTACGCTCTGTTTCTCAACAAAAACTACGCAGGTCAATCAATAAAAAGTAAAAATAAAAAGTGAGATCTAGAAGCATTGTTGGGTGAATCATTCCCAACAGAAAGCCTCGAACTCATGTTTATTCGATACGAACATCATTTTTTATGGAACTAATTCCCATTCATGAAGTAGCCCTCATCCCTCTTTTAGTGGATTTAATCTTTGGACTAAGGATCTCAAACTACTTCCTTTTGGCCTATTAATGAAGTCATAGGTGGGGGAATTGAGGGAGGATGCTGAGAGTAATTTTATGCTTGGGTAATCAGATTGGAGAGCTTATCATTCTTGGAGAGGATTGAGATCAATGGGAGGAGCTTCACAACGTCAAGGCACATGTTTTGTAGCTCCTTTATGTTTCTAAAATTAATACAAACAAGCATTTCTTCTCACTTCATTGTTTAATGGATTAATTGATCAATTTCATGAATGGTTGATATTATTTATATTTGTCCATTGGAATTATGTTTGTTACTATTCTCCTTAATCACTAGTTTGAATTATTGGATCATTTATGCTGCATATGCCTTTGATCCTTTGTTGTTTCCATGTGTGCAGGTCTAGGTTCAAGCACGGAGGAGCTGCATTGAAGCAAAAAGGAGGATCTTCATCAAGCATGTCATAATAAGGTATGAATTTCCATTTCTCACCTTGTTAGCTTATGATTCAAGAAAAGATAGATTCACGGAAGGAATTTGTTTGATTGTCTCTTTGTTTCTAGTTTCATTTTAGGATCTAAGGAGATCGCTCTTGTCAGCAAGAGGGATTTGTCCACTTAACACTCTGCATGAATAAAATGAGTCTCTTAGCCCTCTGATTCCTATTTGATTTGTCCCATGGCCCTAAGATTTCTCCTCTTTGGCAAAAGGCTCATTATTTATTTTCTACACCTTAACCATTTGATTGAATATCATTTCGAAATGTACTTACTTCAATCTCGAGTTATTCATTGTTTGTTAGTATATCATAGGCCTATGATCAACTCCACTGACCCTTTTGCGTAGTATTTTTCTTCTTGCTTGGAAGCCATGATTCACTTTGTTTATCTAACAACATTACCCATTCAATGATTAATACAAATGCACAGATATGCCCGAGTTTCCATTAGTACTATATTTTCACTGAGATGTTATCATCCACATAAGCCATAATATCATACAACGGGAACAAGTATAGGAAACATCATACAATGATTAAGCATCCACAAACAAGTTAACAAGCACAATTCTAGAACTAGGATAACATCATGCAATATCACTTTTCAACAAGTAGTAACCTCTAAGGGTAATTACTTATCTTAGATTTTCAAGTTAATTGAGTCCATGACAATGACTCACCACCCAAACATAGATAGTTGTAGCCATAGTTACTTGTTTTTGTCACCCCCATGCTAGATTCCAAAGTCTGGGAGGGATGCTTTCTTAAGGCTAAACATCAGTTGCCAACAATGCAACAATGAAAATTTTAAGGATGGAAAATTTTCTTGAAGTTTAAAAGAATTGGCGAATCTCACGAATCCCTAATATGTAAACTATAAATGTTTATTGATATATCTGTAAAATTATTCAAATTTATAATGATTTTATATAGTCTCTATATAATGTTGGTGACTTTTAGGGTAAAATAATTTTATATTCTAAAATTTGGGAGAAATATATTTTACAAAAATTGGAAATTGGCGAATCTTTTTTGTCGAAAAATCATGGAAAATTAGCCCACTAGGTGAACATTAGCCCCTAAAAATTTCCATGCAATGCAGGGACTCCAGAGGTCCTCCTACCTCAATCCCAACCATTGTTTTCCATCTTTGTCAATGAATAGGGTCCACAGGTGCTCCAACTCACCCTGAGTGTACATACAATGATTCACTCCTTTTAGTAGTCCAAAACACATTGAACACACAATCTCCAATCAAGTATTTCTAGTGAACCGCTCCAAGACGGTCTCTTTTGAATTTTTTACAGGTCTAAAGAGTCAGCTATCTCAACCCACAGCCTCTAGGGGACCCAAGATGTTACAGGAATCCTAATATTTCATCCCAACCCATAGCCACCAGGGAACTAAGATGTTACATGGCTCCAAAGAAGCTTGTCCCAACCCACAACCTCTAGGGACCCACGTTGTTACAGGTATCCAGGGATATTATCTCAACCCATAGTTTCCAAGGACCCCAATATATGATAGGGCTCAGAGACTAGCATCTCAACCCACAGCCTCTAACGAATGTGAGAACCAATCCCCTTATCTTCTCTTCTCTTCTCTTTTGTTCTCTATTGACTGCCTCCACAAGATGTTTGCATATTGATGAGTGCCACTATTGCAGCAAGGATGTTGCAACTCCTAGGCCACCAGCTTTACTTATCTACCTGGGGTTCATACAAACTTGGAGGTGACAGTGTTGTATGCACAATTAAAAGTGATTTTTGGGAGATGGGGTTTGCCAGTTATATTATTCAGCTAGCGAGAGATGGACTGGGGTTCTCTAAGAAGACTTATATATTCAGAATAAGCTTGATTATTTGATGGAAGAAGGGAAAATCTACTCTACTACAGTAATGAAAAAAACAACATGTAATGCTAAATCACATCATACCCTAATTAGCCATTTAAGAAGCTATTTCTTGTGGATGTGATAGGTGGATGGAAGGTGTTTGAGGATGGCTAGAAGGTTTATGAAGTGGTTGGATGGTGTGGAGGGGTCCTAGGAGGCTTTTTATCACTTCCTATAGGTTTCCCATCAATTCGGCCTTAAAACAGGCCATTTCAGGAAAACCTACAGGATGTACTAGAAACCTATAGGATGATCTTGTAGGTTTTACACGAAACCTATAGGATACAGCCGAGAGCTAATTATGAGGTGTTGGAGGTGTTGGAAAGCTTGGGAAAGGTGTGTGATGAGTGGAATGGGGTGTTAGAAGGTCTAGGAGCACTCAAGAGTCAATATCCAAGATAAGAGATCACTAGATTCGCTCAATGTATCTAGGGGAATTTCAATGAAAAATGATGAAAACTAGTGAGGGTGATGGTGAAATAAGAGATGGCTAAGGTGGATGAAGTGGAAGGTGGCTGTTGTTGATGAATTCTTGGTCCCCTCTTGAAGTACCTAATCTGCTTAAAACATGTGTGTCTTCCAAGAACTATGCAACAAGATACATTTTCATAAACTAGAAAAGCATGAATCAATTTCCTATATTATGCATGAAGAAAGTTGCTGAAGGGAATGAAAGCATGAGTGAGATATTATTGCAAAAATGGATATGGGAAAATATGACAATGAAATCTTCCTTTTAACATGAACCAAATACTGAATCAAAGACAACAAACTCCAAATCTCATACAAGAACTAGAAATTTGTGTCTTTTGTGCTGCTAAAGGGTCCCTTCCTCAAGTCATGGTCCCAGAGGAAGGAAGTGAGGCTAAGATACCTGCTACCAACCTTGTGGTGATCATTTTTCTCCTTGCTAACCTACTACTTGAAAGAATGCACAAATGGAAGCAAACTATCACAGAACCAATCTAATCTATATTGCTATAATGGAAATGCATCTACTAAGCAAATGAACAATTAAGATATGAATCTATACTAGCATACATGTACAATAAATAGGAGCCTTGGCTGCTAGGGTTGCACCCTAACCCAAGAGCTTCATCCCTCTAAGTTAACTCAGTGCTAGCTCAAAACAAAACTCATTCTTATTACCAAAACAATGGATTACATAAAAAACTATCACAAGTCTTGCAGCTCGAAAATAGAGTAGAGTTTTACAATAAAAAATTCTAATGCTACTGAGGTCTTAGGCCTCTCTACTTATACATCTAAAGTCTCCAACGACTTCCTTAAAATTAGGGAGGCTCGGCTCCCAAACTCGAGATAAACTGGAACTTTGTCTTTCACTTGCTCGCCTACCTTCTAGTCCTCATGATTTGGCTGTTTTCACTCCAAGCTGATGGAGGAATATTCGAATGGAGGGGTAGTAAATGAGGAGGATTTACCTCCTATAATCACTATCCCTTGTCCCATTCACGTTTTGACCTTAGTCTTTGCCAAAATTCCTTGCTTTTATTCTTTAATCCTACATTAAATGCACATTAGACCACAAAGAAAAATATCCAACTCTAACTCATCTCATAAACAAAATGTAATCAAAAGTATGAAATAAGTTATGAGAATAGTTGGTTTGACTAAGCTAGGAGGTGAATTAAGGCCCATATAATTACCCAATGATGAGGCTCATCACAGACCTTCTTCCTAGTGTGGTTTTTATTTTTTCTACTCGGCTGTGCTCTCTCCTCCTCGAATGTATCCCCCTATTCCTAATGAATATCCCTTTTCCATGGTGTCTCTATTATTCTTCCTAGTAGTTTTTGTCTTGGAATTCACATCTCGCTTTTTGCTTCCCTTTGCCTTTTTTTTCCTTGTTGCCATTCCTTAAGCACATGGGTTGTGTACTTTGTGATACATCTTATTTAATTTGGAGAGTTTTCCTCATTAAATTTATGCACCCGCAACCTTTAATGATTGCACATAACATCAGTTTCTTTCTCTGCACAAGAACCATCACTTCCCAAGCAAGCCATTCTCTTCCCCAACTCTGGAATTCATGTCCTTGACTTAGTTTTCCCTTTTCCTTTTCATATATTTTTGTCATGTTTTCAATTCAATTTTGAGAGAACCTAGGTTGAGGTTATCACAATCCCCTCCTCCTTACAAGAACACTGCCCTCGGTGTTCTTCCACTGATAATCAATATCAAAATTTCAAAATGTAAAACATATTGTTCCATGGAGATTTATATACATATTTATATACAGTATTTATAGTTTATACACGCTTGATTTATCGAGCAAACAAGAAAGGGAAGTTTACTTTCATGGCATGATAAATTTCCCAAGTGGTCTCCTCTGGCCCAAAGTTCTTCCATTGCACCTTGACTTGTTCTATGGCTCAATTCTAGAGCTTGAGACTCCTCTGGTCTAGAATGCACACTGGTTCTGTATGGAAATATCCTTCTGGTTTCGCCTATAGCACAAACCAATCAATCACATGATTGGAGTTTGGCACATATCATTTAAGTAAGGAAACATGGAAAACATCACGAAATTTAACTAATGGAGACAAAACTAACCTATATGATACTAGACCAATCCTTTCAAGGACTTAAAATGGTCCACAATACCATGGTTCCAATTTCGCACACATCCCAATTCTTAGGGATCTCCTTCTAACTCTTAAGTTAACATGTTATCCAACTTGGAACTTCTTGTGTGTTCTATGTTGATCTGCATAGCTTTTCTATCTATCCTGTGCCACCTTCAAGTTCTGCTTTATGTTCTGAACCTATTGTTCGATGTCCCTGAGCATATCAGGTCCTATATGGATTTTGTCAACTGGGTCACTCCAGCTAATGGGAGTGTTACAGCTTTTGCCATGCAATGCCTCAAAGGGGCTCATTTTTATGGACTCCTGGTGTCCATTATTGTATTTGAACTCCACAAGTGGAAGATATTCTTCCCATCTCTTGGGTTTATGCATCACATACAACCATAACATGTCCTCAAGTATCTAATTGACCCTCTCTATTTTCCCATATGTTTGTGGATGATAAGCTATACTAAATGCTAGTTCTATTCCCAATCCTATAAATAGTTCCTTCTAAAACCTGGAAGTGAACCTAACATCTCTATCTGACATAATCTTCTTCGGGATGCCATGAAGGATCACAAACTCCTTTATAAATATTTTTCCTATGTCACTAGGGAAATTGGTTGACTACTAAAAAATGAGCTACCTTGCTAAGTTTGTCCACTACTACCATGATTGTGTCATGCTGCTTAGACATTTTGGGAAATAAGGTAATGAAATCCATTGAAATTACTTCCCACTTCCACTCTGGAATGGGGATAGGTTGCAACAATCTAGCTAGATGTCTGCACTTAGCCTTTACTTATTGGTACTCTATGCACCTAGCCACAAAATCAACCACTTCCTTTTTCAAATTTGGCCAATAATATGAGCTTTTAATGGATGTAAGGGTCTTCTGATAACCTTGATGACCCGAATAGGGATTATTATGAAATTCGTTCATAATTAGCCTATTTACCTTGCCATCGTTAGGCACATAGATCCTAATTTTGAATTGGATTAAGTCATCCTCAGTGAGGCTATACTCTTTGTCCTCATCATGGAGGAATAATTTTCCTCTCACTTGCTAATATTTCTCATCTTCAAGTCCAACACTTATGAATTTTTATGCCAAATTCATTGTACTCAAACTTATTTTTGCTAAATATGTTACCCGAATTCTTCGACTCAGAGCATCAAAAACCTTGTTCTCCTTACCCTTTATGTATTGGATTTCAAAGTTGAATTAATTAAGCGTGGCAATCCATATTTCTTGCCTAACATTTAGCTTCAATTGTCCAAACAAATATTTAATTCCATTATGGTTTGTCATGAGTGTGAATTTCCTATCAAGGAGGTATTACCTCCACATCTTCAGAGCATGAATGATGATAGCCAACTCTAAATCATGAGTGACGTAGTTCACTTCATGTTCCTTTAACTTTCTAGATTCGTAGCATACCGCTTTCACTTCTTGCATCAAAAATCCACTGAGTATTCCTTGCAAGAATTTGTACATATGAGGAAATCCTTGCTAGGATCCATAATTCTCAGTATGGGTGCATTGGTAACTAATTTCTTTAGCTTTTCAAATCTTTCTACACATTTTGTGGTCGACATGAATAGCTTCAATTTTGTCTACAATGTTGTAATGGGATGGTGTTACACTAAAAAATGTCACCATGACTATTTACAGTTAGTATGGCTCTATCAACAGTCATGCTATCCTCTTAGGCAAGTCTTATGCCTCTGCTCTCCATGTCAAACTCCAAAAAGAGAGAAAGTCTTTATAAATGTATTTATCTCTGGGTATGCAGGTTCTCTCAACCTTACCTGCGGGTACGCACCCAATGTTCACAAAAGCTGCGTCTTTGGACGCTCTGTATGTAAAGGGGCAGGTGCGTCCCCCTGTAAAGGTTAAAATGCGCAAGTTTCATCTTTAAAAAGTTACTTGTGGTCATTTCTAGAGCATTCTAGAAGGTTGTTCGACGTGTATTGAGCGCCTCCAGATGGTTCATGTACCCCTACCAAAGAGGAACTTATCCCATCAATAAGGGAGCTATCCCATCCAAAGAGGGGATTATCCCATTGATGGTGAACTGATTAACTTCCTCTTGAGCACTATAAATACAGGCATTGGGCCAGAAGGAGGAGAGGTTGGAAGCTATACATTTCTATGGGTAGATGCTGCTGGAATTAGGACTCCCATTTAGAAGCTTGTGAGGAGAGATTGCCATCTTTGCTTGTTCTATTTGGAAGTGGGTGAGCTTTGTCAAAGTAAAGGAGAACTCTTGATGGACCCTGGGAGGGACTTGCACAACACCAAGGCTCAGGTTGTATTTGTTCCTTTTGTTACCTATTAATGCAAATGAGTCCATTCTTCTCAATAACTTGTTATTTATGAGTTGTTTCATGTACTCCTTGGTCTATGTGTTAAATATGTTTTATTCTATGAGATTATCAAGTGCTATTTAATCGTTTGATTGTTAGTGGATGCAGGTTTCAAAGTGAAGGAGGATCTCATCTAGATCAGTGGAGCTGGATTGCTACAACAGCGTTGGATTACTGGTAGGATCTAAACACTTGATTTCTTATATAGTAAATGCATGTTTAGAGAAGGATTGCTCTTGTTTGTCTTGTTTGTCACTAGAGAGTCTTAGGCTCCTAGGGAGGTTGGTTGTGTCCGCACAATCGACTCTTTCCGCCTGACAAATTGGCGACTCCGCTGGGGACTCCATTGATGTGAAAGTCTTTTCCTTTGTATGCAACTTTGCTCTGAGAAAAGTCATTTATTTTCTAGTTTTTGGCTCTGTGACTTTGTTTTTGGGTGGGTTAGCTTAGGGTTAGATTCAATTTAGTTTTTCTTGAATTTTCCAGTAGGACGCACCCTCTGAGTATTGCACAGTGCGTCCCTGGACGCACTGTCGCTGTGTGCACAGAGCGGGCCCGCACCTGTCTTAACGGGTTGCCTGCGTCCCCTGCTAAAATTTAAGAAAACTCCATTTTTTGCATTTTTTCTCTTAGATTTTGCTTTTTCTTAATTTTTACTGCCCAGATCCATTAGTCTCTTGTCAAAGATCTTCACCTAAGCTTGTTTCATTGGCATTCCTGCTTTAAGCTTTCATCAATTGGGTGTTTTGAGTCTCTTTTTTGAGAAATTATTGATTTGATTTCCTTTGGTCATTACTTGGAGGTTTCTCTCAGTCCTTTGGTCATTGGGGGGCTAAATTGTGTATGAGTGTTAATCGCCTTTGAGTGTTTTTATTTTTGATCTTTGGAACTCTCACCCAATTTTCTCAATTTGCACTTGATTGGTTCTTAGATCACATTAGAATCGTCTTGTGTTTGAGAATTCTCTTGCATAGATCACATTTGCATTATTAGAATTCTCATTTTCAGAATATGAATGAAAAATGTGCATAGATTACATTTGCATACTTTTCAAGTGAATTGTGCTTAGATTACCATTGCATAGTTTACATTCTGAAAAATCAATCGTAGATTTAGATCAGCTTTCTTTGATTTGAATTTACACAAAAAATAAAAATAAAAAAATGGTTTGAAATTGATTTGCATTAGTTTTTCTTGATAAAATTAGTGCATTAGAGAATTTGGTATACTTTCTCTTAGTGATCAATTTTTTGCATTGTTGGAAGTGAATGGAAACTCTCTCCTTACTTTAGTTAGGATTGATCGAATTGAAAAGATTACATTATCATATTCGATTGCATTCAGTTGAGTCGGGTCATAACACCATTGGTTTCATATCCATTTACCCATTTGCGTAATAACAGCCTTAATAACACAGCGCTTAATTAAAATTCATCTAGTAATTTTTACATTTCTAGGGCTCTGAAACACCAACATAGCTTAGGCTAGTGTCTTGGAGTAGGAGAGTAATTAACTCTCCAAGACAGCAAAACCAAACAAGTAGCTCATCTTGTGGTAGGCTAAATCCAATTGTTTCATTTGTACTCTGGGAAAGCTCCTCTTAAAGGAGAAGCACGAGCTCGTGTCCGAACCAGTGAGGGGATCAATCCTCCCTCGTTGGGAACGACGCCAGACACGCACGTATTACAAACGGTAAACCTCGGATTAACCATTGTCGAAGAGCCAGGGGTCACTTGTCGGTAAACCTTGGATTATTGTCAAGGAGCCGGCAAGGGGATTGAGCTTGATACTCTGCCCTTGCGTGCTGTCGGAGTGTAGACTGTTCCCCCAGGTGCATTTGTTGCTGTTGGTAACCTTAGTGACCATTATCTTTAGGGTTCTACCCAAGGTGACGGTGGAGGGAAGATCCCACTGTACCTGGAGCAGACGTCGGCTAGACTCACTTGGATTTTCTGGGGGGTTCACTTCACTCGAGACGGTTAAAGTGGAGGAACTTGGTCCAGTCTATTCATTAAGCAGGTTGTCGGGGTAACTGTTCCACCCGCCACTTCTGTACTGAATTCTGCGATGTTGGATTTCATCACCAACTAGTGTTTTCGGTCTGGAAGGCTACTGTTTGTGTGTGGTTTGACTCCTAGATTTGATAGCGCGTGTTAATTTGTTTGTTTTTACTTTTAGAGACCATAGGTGTGAATTGTGAATTTTAATTGTTAGGTGTGGATTGTGAATTGTTAATTTTAGTTTTAAAAATTGTTAATAAAATTCACTGAAGTTGAATATAATGGCAAATGTTCCGGAATTTACCAACCTAGGAACCCCTCCTAACGAGAATCCTAGTACTTTTCCTTACTTTGGGAATGTTGGTCCTCCTTATATGGCTACTTTGTCATTACCTGGATTTACAATAGGTTTACCGATATGGTTATTTTCAACTTCGTTGGCCCAAAGTACTCCAATTGTTCCACCTCAACGGGATGCTTCACCTCAACAGAGTTCACCATCTCAACATCACCAACCTTCTGTTGACCCTTTACCTTCTTCGCCTAATTTTTCTTCCTCCATTTCTTCCTCTTCGCCTGGTAAAAGCCTTGATGCTAGTAACCAGGAGGCTAAGAAGAAGAAGAAAGGGAAGAAGAAGAAGAAGAAGAAGAAGCAAGATAAGAAAGAAGTCAACCAACCAACCACGACTGTAAGTGTTAGTTGTGTTGAGGAAAACTCCGACATGCATCGTAAACCCAAATACCCTTGCAGGCTTTGTAAGGGTGACCACTTCCTTGTCAATTGTCCTGGTATACCAAAGGTCCTGGAAGTATGGTCAGAAAAATCTCGTCAACTTTCCATTGATCCATCAACCAGTGATAGTCAGGTTCCTGGGAAAAAGGGTAAAGTTAGGTTTCCTTGTAAGTTATGCAAAGGGAGTCATCAAACTCACATTTGCCCTCACATGGATGAAGCCTCAACATTGTTGGAAAAACTTACTGTTCCACAGCAAGAATTTCCAACTAGTTACCGTAAACTTTCTCCCAACCTACCGTCAACTGACGGAGTGATTAATCTAAATTCAAGTACAGTCGATCACACTCTTCCATTGGAGAGTGAAACTCATGTCACTCAGGTTGATGATCAATTAGTTGATCAAGTGGTCGATTCAATTTCACATTCGGTCGATCCCACTTTCCCTTTAGAGAGTGAACTTCATACCGCTCAGGTTCTTCTAGTTACATCAGATTCTTCTATGCCGAGGGGCATTTCACCTGTTTCTACAGAACCCCCTCCAAGCACTGAGGTCTTTTCCTTTGATTGGAATAGACTGACAGAACCTCGTCTTCCTTCCTCCATCCCTTTCCAAATCATTGTCAAGGCTGGTGGTAGGGACATACATCGTACTCAGGTAGATGAACGTTCTTCTGTTAGTTTTATCCTCAACTGTTTGGAAAGCTTTGGGTTCCCCTCAGCTTGCGCCTATTACGCAGAATCTGAAAGCTTTTAACAAAACCATTAGTGAACCTTTAGGGATCCTTCCTAAGTTTTCTATTACCTTGGAAGGTAAAACTGTCTGTATTGATCTTATGGTAGTTCGAGGTCCCTTGGATTTCAATTTACTCCTTGGGCGAGACTATGTTTATGCAATGAAAGCTGTCGTATCGACACTCTTTCGCGTGATGTCTTTCCCTCACAATGGCAGTATTGTGACTGTAGACCAGCTTTCGTTCCCTAGTCTTATTTCAACTACCAATAATATGACACCCCTAAATGTTCCTGATTCTAAAGTGGTATCTACCCTGCCACGGGTTAATTATGTGGCAACTCGTCCCATGTTTTCAGTTACCGATGTAAGTGAGCCTCTCACTGTTACTTTAGATCCGGTAATTGACATGGAAAACTCTACGGGATTACTTGAACATGATGTTCTTATCCCTTTTGAGTCTCTTGACATGTGTTCCTTTCCGAGAAGTCTTCTTCCTTCTGATGAAGACCTCTTGGAAGCCATGATCAAGGTGTGTCCATTGACATGTCTTTCTTCCAGTTGGAAGCCATGATCAATTTTGCGAGGATAGTTTTTCCTGTACCAACCTCGTTAAAAAATGAATCAGGTATGAGGATAGTTCTTTTCTAGTCTCAACCTCTTTAAAAAATGAAACTGGAAGTCATGAGCATAGTTCCTTGTCTTGTGTCAAGCTCATTAAAAAATGAAACAGGCTAGTGTGAGGAAAGTTCCTTTTACTGTGTCAACCTCATTAAAAAATGAATCAGTGTGTGTGAGGAAAGTTCCTTTTACTGAGTCAACCTCGTTAAAAAATGAATCAGTGTGTACGAGGAAAGTTCCTTTTACTGTGTCAACCTCGTTAAAAAATGAATCAGTTGGTCAGAGGATAGTTCTTTTTACTGAGTCAACCTCATTAAAAAATGAATCAGGGACGAGGATAGTTTTTTCCTGTATCAACCTCGTTAAAAAATGAAACAGGCTAGTATGAGGAAAGTTCCTTTTACTGTGTCAACCTCATTAAAAAATGAATCAGTGTGTGTGAGGAAAGTTCCTTTTACTGAGTCAACCTCGTTAAAAAATGAATCAGTGTGTACGAGGAAAGTTCCTTTTACTGTGTCAACCTCGTTAAAAAATGAATCAGTTGGTCAGAGGATAGTTCTTTTTACTGAGTCAACCTCATTAAAAAATGAATCAGGGACGAGGATAGTTTTTTCCTGTATCAACCTCGTTAAAAAATGAAACAGGCTAGTATGAGGAAAGTTCCTTTTACTGTGTCAACCTCATTAAAAAATGAATCAGTGTGTGTGAGGAAAGTTCCTTTTACTGAGTCAACCTCGTTAAAAAATGAATCAGTGTGTACGAGGAAAGTTCCTTTTACTGTGTCAACCTCGTTAAAAAATGAATCAGTTGGTCAGAGGATAGTTCTTTTTACTGAGTCAACCTCATTAAAAAATGAATCAGGGACGAGGATAGTTTTTTCCTGTATCAACCTCGTTAAAAAATGAAACAGGCTAGTATGAGGATAGTTCTTTTACTGAGTCAACCTCATTAAAAAATGAATAAGGTAGATTTTAGGATATGTAGGTAGATTGTAGCAAGTAGGGTTTTTGAGGATAGTTCCTGTTACTGAGTCAACCTCGTTAAAAAATGAATGAGGTATGAGGATAGTTCTTTTCTTGTGTCAACCTCCTTAAAAATGAAACAACTCCCTTTTCAAGTTAAATATTGAAAGTAAACCTTCATTCCATCCATCTGGTTGAATGCAATGAAGCCTGGGGGGCATGCACCTCGCTTTGCATCATTATACTGGGGCATGCGAACTTTACGAGCATAGTTCCTTGTCTTGTGTCAAGCTCATTAAAAAATAAAACAAGGGTAGGTTAAGTAGGTAGATTGTAGAGAGTAGTCATGAGCATAGTTCCTTGTCTTGTGTCAAGCTCATTAAAAAATGAATCAAGGATTTTAGAGCACAGTTCCTTGTCTTGTGTCAAGCTCGCTAAAAAATGAATCAAGGTTTTTAGGTATAGTTCCTTGTTAGGTAGATTGTAGAGAGTTGTTATGAGCATAGTTCCTTATCTTGTGTCAAGCTCGTTTAAAAAAATGAAACAAGGTTTTGAGGATAGTTCTTTTCCTGTGTCAACCTCACTAAAAAATGAAACAACTCCCACAAGTCTTTCCAAGATCTTGAAAGTAAAGCTTCATTCCATCCAACTCATTGAATGCAATAAAGCTTGGGGGGCATGTACCTCGTTTTGCATCATTATGCTGGGGACATGTGAACTTATAATAAGCATAGTTTTTCATTTCAAGCTTGCGTAAACATGAAACCGAATCCGAGCATAGTTCTTTTCCTGTGTCAAGATCGTTAAAAAATGAAACAAATCCTCCTCTACTTGAGTCGAGAGATTGACTAGATCTCGTAAATGTTAAGTGGTATATTTAGGTTAGTTATTTCAGTTTTTTGCATAATTTTCTTACAGTTTTAGGTCGAGTCTTTCAAATGATCTCGTCACTGAACCTTCATTTCATCCAACTGGTTGAATGAAATGAAGCTGGGGGGCATGCACTCTAGCCGTTATGCTTAGGGGGCATCAAGCACAGTTTTTTCTCTGTTTCAAGCTTGTGCAAAAATGAAACTACTTTGAAGCATAGTTTTTCCCTGTTTCAAGCTTTTGTAAAAATGAAACCTATTTCGAGTCAATTTCATTTATTTTCAAGACTCGTTAAACTCATGAAAATGCCGAGTTCTTTCTGTCTTTTCCTGCTCGTAAATCAAATTGAAAAGTCGACTATGAGTACATTTTTTATCATTTTTTCGAACTCATTAAAACTTATGAAAAAATGAAAACCATGAGTACGTTTTTATCATTTTTTCGAACTCGTTAAAACTTACGAAAAAGTGAAACCTCAGAGTCATCTTTTAATCTTTTTTCTGACTCCTAAAACATGAAAAGATTGCTGAGCGTTTCTTTTACACTCGTTAAAACGGAACTAAAAGACGGTCCCCTTATAGCTCTTTTCTGACCGTAAAAACAGAAAAGATTGCCGGGTTTTTGTCGTTTCAAACTCGATACTGGAAATAAAACGACGTGTCCTTGATCGCTTTTTACTTTTCAGGTCAAAGAACACTAATCATGAAGTACTCCTTGGTCGCAAGATCAAGCGGTTCCCCCAGGTATTATTTTATACTTTTTCAGGCTTGAGGGACACAAAATTTGCGAAAAAGTTCAACTTGGAGTCTTCTTAAGTTTTTCAGACTCTCTAAAATTGAAAAAA